>OZ025290.1:309146091-310543591 GCA_964019185.1 Maratus speculifer
TGAAACAAACTTTAGTTTTTATTAAATTTAAATATTTATTAACTCACATAAAAAAATAGGAATGCTAAAAACAATACTTTAACACCGGATTTAAACTTTATTGAATACAATTATTCAAAAACAATTTTGTTTAACAAATTTATCCCCTAACAACATAAAACACAACAAAATAATAGTTATTGTTTTATTTTCCATTTTGACCTTTTTTTCAAACGTGTTTATTTGAATCTTTTTCAACTACAATTGAATTTTTAGTCGGAAAAACAATCTTGTAAAACGACTGTATACAGACCAAGTAAATCCAGATTATATTTTATGGCTTGAATAAATATTCAAAGATAAAAGAGTACAAACACGGAAATCGTTTAATAACATGCAACAAATGAAAAATAATAATAGGTTTTTCTGAGCTTAATGTTCCTACTGTAGGACTTACAGCCAGACATCTGTCTTTCGAAGAAAAAATAAATTTTTGAAAGCAAATATAAGTTTTAAAAAAGATTATTTTAATGCTAAAAATATATTATTTTAAGAAGATATGGAAATATATTTTTATGGATATTAAGTTACTAAAAAAATCCCTGTCGGCTGGGCCTATAGGCGGAGGTAGATTTCGAAGAGTGCTCATTAAAAAAATAATAATAATAAAAAAATAAATAAATAAAAATATATGATTAGAGATAAACCCAGTTTAATAACTTCATTTGGCCGTTTATGAAAAATTTTTAATTTCATTTTTCTGCAAAAACTGGTTTTATCAGAATCATCTTAAGAAAAATTCAGCTCAAATGCCCATTTTGACAACATATTTTGAAATAGATTCTGAGTTTATTAAAAAAAATCGACCAAAACAGTACATTATACAGCTCCTAAATAACAAAAAACTGTCAGTTTAATGCATTTGAGAAAAAAATTGAATTTAAAAATGAGTCATAAAATAACCGATTTGTTGTTTGAATACATCCTTAATTCTTTAATCATGATTGCTTCGGAAAATTTTGTGCGAAATACTCACTTTGACAGCATTTTAAAAAATATATTCTATCTTTATCAAAAAAACTGACCAATGCGTCACAGTATATAGTTCCTAAATAAGACAATCTGTAAATTGGATGCGTTTGAGAGCGAAAATGGATTTTAAAACGAGTCATAAAAAACGCAATTTGCTATGTGAAAACTTCCTTAAATTTTCAAATCACAAAGACTTCGGAAAATTCTGTTCAAAATACCCTTTTTGGTAGCCTTTTTTGAAATATATTCCGTCTTTATCAAAAAACTGACCAATGCATCACATTATATAGTTCCTAAATAAGAGGATCTGTAAATTGGATGCGTTTGAGAGCGAAAATGGATTTTAAAACGAGTCATAAAAAACGCATTTTGCTATGTGAAAACTTCCTTAAATTTTCAAATCACAGACTTCGGAAAATTCTTTTCAAAATACCCTTTTGGTAGCCTTTTTTGAAATATATTCCGTCTTTATCTAAAAACTGACCAATGCATCACATTATATAGTTCCTAAATAAGAGGATCTGTAAATTGGATGCGTTTGAGAACAAAAATGGATTTAAAAACGAGTCAGAAAAAAACGCAATTTCTTATTTGAATACTTCCTTCAATTTTCAGCCCCGATGACTTTCGGAAATTCTGTTCAAAATACCCTTTTTGGTAGCCTTTTTTGAAATATATTCTGTCTTTATCAGAAAATGGACCAATGCGTCACTTTATACAGTTTCTAAATAAGAGGATCTACCATTTGGATGCGTTTAAAATCAAAAATGAATTTAAAAATGAGTCAGAATATAAGCAGTTTGGATTTGAGGTTTTTTCTCCAACTCCTATTTTTGTTTAATTTCTTTTTGCTATACGAATTGGTCCTATGAAAAACTTGTCAATATAAAAATTGTAGGTATTGATGAGGAGATGTAAAATAAATTTAATTGGATTTGATATCTTAAAAATTGACGGAGTTATGGATTTTTCTCTTTTCTCGGTGCCCTTTTTCTTTTCGTTTTTAATTTTTTTCATCGGTAAAAGTTGGTCTTATCAAAAACTTGTAAATACAAAAGTTTTAGATAATTTTAAGAACATTTACAAAAAATTTAGTTGGACTTGATATCTTGAAAATTGACGAAGTTATGAATTTTTTTCTCTCAAAATCCCTGTTTTTTTCGCCCCTTGATCCCACTTCTAAATTTATCAAAAATCTGTCATGCATATACTTTTGGCCCATTTTTAAGAAGTAATATAAACTTTAAACCGATTCGATATCTACTTTAATTAAGAAGGTATGGCGTTTTTTCGGTTTTCACAAAAACGCCCCCTATTCCGACCCCCTTGGTCCGATTTTGCCCATTAACGAACTTAGCCAAGATTGTATCCCCTTTGATTTTATGTGCAAGTTTGGTGGAGATTAGTGAAGAATTATAGAAGTTATCGTGTCCACAAAAAAGTGAGATATATATATATATAGATAGATAGATGGATAGATATATATATAAACTGGTGCGATTGCAATAGGTAGTATTTCTTACGAAATCTACCTAATATATTTTAAGAAACATCTGATCTTCTATTTTCACGTTAAGTTGGTTCTTTGATCGCGGTCATTAAATTTATCTTTAATAGATTATTCTTAAAATATTTAAAATACAATACTTTTTGTCATGAACTTCAAGAATAAAAGTATTACATAATAATTTCATTTACATGAACAATTTTATGCACATTTTTAAAATACTTTTTTTAATACATCTATATTATTTGCTTTTAAGGTATCTTTAATATCTAAATGTGCTTAGTGAACTAAAATATTAAACAAGCTTTAGTTTTTATCAAATTTAAATCTTTATTTTAAGTCACTAATTATAGGCAGGTTAAGAACAAAAACCTTAACACCGGATTTAAATTTTATTGAATAGAATTATTCAAACGCGACTTCATACTGCAAATTTATCCTTTAACAACATGAAACATAACAAAATAGCAGTTATTATTTTGTTTTCTAACAAAACTTTGCAAACGTGTTTATTTGAATCCTTTTCAACTAAAATTGAATTTTTAGTCGGAAAGAAATCTTCTAAAACGACTGTATACAGACCAAATAAATCCGGATTACATGTTATGGCTTTTATAAATATTTGGGGATAAAAGAGAAAAAACACTGAAATAGTTTAATAACATGCAATAAATAAATAAATAATAATTATAATAATACGCTTTTCTGAACTTAATGTTCCTACAGTAAGGATTACGACCAGATAGCTGTGTTTCAAAAAAAAGAATACTTTTTTTTTTTTTTTTTTTTTTTAAGAAAAAAAAATTAAAGAATATTTTAATGCTAAAAAAACTTTATTAGTCAGATAAAAGTTTTAAAATAGGTTGAATATAAATATAAAATTTATTTAAATATGGAATCTATTTTAAATTTTTTTTTTATCTGACTAACAGAATTTTTTTAAGACTTTTCATTGCAAAAGACACCTAACTTATACGGAGCTAGATCATATGTTTAATAATTTATCTTTTTTGTTATATACACTGCAAAATAAGTTTAATCTAATCAATCTTAATTCACGTATGCTATGACGTTTATCTGAGCTCCTCATGCCCAACGTCACATGTAAATGTATACATATTTGCATTATAAATATACTTTTATATATTTTATTCCTAAATGTGTTTACTGAAGTAAAAAATGAAACAAATTTTAGGTTTTATCAAATTTGAATGTTTATTAACTCACATAAAAACAAAAACCTTAACAACGGATTTAAACTTTATTGAATGGACTTATTCAAAAGCGATTTTGTTCTGCAAATTTATCCCCTGACAACATGAAACATAACAAAATAAAAGTTATTGTTTTGTTTTCTATTTTCACCTTTTTTCAAACGTGTTTATTTGAATCCTTTTCAACTACAATTGAATTTTTAGTCGAAAAAACAATCTTCTAAAACGACTGTATATAGACCAAATAAATCCGGATTACATTTTATGGCTTGAATAAATATTCCAGGATAAAACGAAAGAAATATGGAAATCTTTTAATAACATGCAAGAAATAGAAAAATAATAATAATATTTTCTGAACTTAATGATCCTACTGTAAGGGATTATCATCAGACACCTGTGTTTCGAAGAAGGAATAAATTTTTTCGAAATCAAAAACAAGTTTAAAAAGGAATATTTTAATGCTAAAAACATATTCCTTTCAAAAGGAGTTGAAATACATTTTTATGCCTATTAAACTACTAAAGTGTATTTTAGGAAACATATAATCTTCTATTTTCATGGTAAGTTGGTTCTTCAAATGGGAACTGTAAAAAAATGTTTCTAAAGCTATTAAGATTTTTCTAGTAGATTTTTATTCCAAGATCTTTTCATGCAACTTTAATAGCAAAAATTCACGTATCTTTCATCGGTTACACGAAATTTTGCTGTTATCGTTATATGAAAAGTTCTTGGAATACAAGTCTACTACAAAAATTTTAGCAACTTTACAGATTTTTTTTTTTTTTTTTTTTTTTTTTTTTTTTTACATTGTGATTGTTAAATTGTTTTCTATTTATTAAAAACAAATTATTTTATGGCAGGTTGCTTAAATCTTAACTAACTAAAGAGTCTAAATGAAGCTGCACTGAAAAAAAACTCACCTGTAAATCACAACTCAATAAATTACTATAAAATATATAATTTATTTAATTATGGAATCTATTTTAAAATTTTATCTAACTTACAGAGTCTTTTTAAGATTTTTCTGAGGTATTCACTAAGGATATCAAGCTTCTGATTGGTGGAAAGTGATAAAGCGAAATAAATTTTTATTATAGAAATAATATTTTAATGCTAAAAATATATTATTTTAAAAAGGAATAGTAAATATATTTTTATGCATGTTGAGCTACTAAAATATATTTTAAGAAATATCTAATCTTCTATTTTCACGGTAAGTTGTATTTTTGAATGCAATCATTAAATTGTTTTAGTACATTTCTTAGAAACAAATAATTTTATGACAGTTTCTATAAAACTTAATTAACTATAGAATCTTGATGAAGCAGCATCGAGAAAAAACTGGCATATAAACTACAATTAAAGATAAAACTAGGTATAAATAACCATAAAAAATATATTTTTTAAATTATGGCATCTATTTTGAAAATTTTATCACTCTGACAGCGTTTTTTCAGAGGTTTTCATGCAGAAAAACACTTGCGTTGCGGAGTTAAAAGCATAATTCATGATTTATCTTTGCTGTTAATTAATTAAAATTAATTCAATGGAAAAAACAATTTATAAATTCTAAATTTCTGAAACAATCTGAATTTGAGAAGCTATTTTTATAGCAGATTTTTGTTGCATATTTCAATAATTTCAAATGATCCCAAAGATACTAATCAAATTATTTATACAGATTTCAACCAGATCAAGTTTTATCCGTAGGAATTACAACTAAACATCTGTTTTTCGAAATCAAAGATAAGTTTAAAAAAATACTTTAATGCTAAAAATACATAATTTTAAAAAGATATGGAAATGTATTTTTATGCATATTAAACTACTAAAATATATTTTAGGAAATATATAATCTTCTATTTTCACGGTAAGTTGTTTCATTGAATGCGATCGTGAAATTGTTTTAATATATTTCATTTTATTAGAAAGAAATTATTTTCTGGAAGCTTGCATAAACCTTATTTAACTATAAAATCTAAATGAAACAGCGCCTGAAAGCTGGAAAATAATAATCTTACTTAATGCTTTCAATTACATAAACAATTTAACACACACATTTTAAGTCATTACATTTTTGTGTATAATTGTCAGCATTTAAATTATATCAATATATTTGTATATTATGTGCTTTAAAATTATCTTTAATTCCTAAATGTGCTTAGTGAACTAAAAAAAAGAAACAAGATTTAGTTTTTGTCAAATTTAAGTATTTATTAACTCACATAAAATTATAGGTAGGTTAAAAACAAAAACATTAAGCCGGATTTAAATTTTATTGAATAGAATTATTCAAAAGCGATTTCCTCCTGCAAATTTATCCCCTGACTACATAAAACATAAACAAATAACAGTTATTGTTTTGTTTCTATTTTGACCTTTTTGCAAACGTGTTTATTTGAATCCTTTTCAACTACAATTGAATTTTTAGTCGGAAAGACAATCTTATAAAACGACTGTATACAGACAGACCAAATAAATCTGGATTACATTTTATGGCCTGAATAAATATTCGAAGGTAAAACACAAGAAATACGGAAATCGTTTAATAACATGCAAGGAAAAAAAATAATAGTAAGAGTTTTTGAACTTGTTCTGAATGTTCTTAATGTAAGGATTACGATCAGACATCTGTGTTTCGAAGAAACAATCATTTTTTTTTTTTTTTTCGAAAGCAAAAATACGTTTTAATGTTAAAAATGTATTATTTTTAAATGTTACGGAAATATATTCTTATGCATATTAAACTACTAATGTGTATTTTAGGAAATATCTAATCCTCCTATTTTCACGGTAAGTTGGTTCTTTGAATGGGATCATTATAAATTGTTTTAGTACATTTTTATTTATTGGATACAAATTATTTTATGGAAGTCTGTTAAAAACTTATTTAATTATAGAATCTAAATAAAACAGCGCCGAAAAAACTAAGCAATATTAAAGTTATTTAATGCTTTCAATTACACAAACAATATCACTCAGACACACTTTTTAAAATCCTTTAATTATTGTGTATAATTGTTAGCTTTTAAATTATATCAATAGATTTACATATTATTTGCTTTAAAATTATTTTTAATTCATAATGCGTTTAGCAAACTAAAAAAAAAACAATATTTAGTTTTTATCAAATTTAAAACTTTATTAACATACAAAAAATTATATGCAGGTTAAAAACAAAAAAATTAGCATCGGATTTAAACATTATTGAATAGAATTATTCAAAAGCAATTTCATTCTACAAATTTTATCCCCTGACAACATGCAAAATAATAAAATAACAATTACTATTTTGTTTTCTATTTTGACCTTTTTCATACGTGTTTATTTGAATCTTTTTCAAATACAGTTGAATTTTTAGTCGGAAAGTCAATTTTCTAAAACGATTGTATACAGACCAAATAAATCCGGATTACATTTTATGGCTTGAATAAATATTCGGGGATAAACGGAAATCGTTTAATAACATGCAAGAAATAAAAACAATAATAAGATTTTCTGAATGTAATGTTCTTACTGTAGGGATTACGACCAGACATCTGTGTTTCGAAGAAAGAATCGGTTTTTCGAAAACAAAAATAAGTTTTGAGGAAAATATTTTAATACTAAAAATATATTATTTTAAAATGGGATGGAAAATATATTTTTATGCATACTAAACTACTAAAGTGTATTTTAGGAATTATTTAATCTTCTATTTTCACGGTAAGTTGGTTCTTTTAATGGGGTCGGGAAATTATTTTAGTACATTTCTACATATAAAAAAGAAATTATTTTATCACAGCTTGCATAAAAAGTGATTAAATATAGAATCTAGACGAAAACACATTGAATAAATCTGTCGATAAACCATAATTGAAAAATAAATCTTTCTATAAATTACCCTAAAAGTCTAAAATTTATTTCATTTTGGAATCTGTTTAAAAAAAAATACTAACAGAGTTTTTCTAAGGTTTTCCAGATGTAAAAATACCTGAGTTACGGACTAGATGATATGCTTCACGATTTATCTTCGCTGTTAAATATGGCTATGTTATTCAAAATTAATTCACTAAAAAGAATGAAAAAGAAAAAAAAAAAAGGCGAATTCTGAAACATTTATCCGACAACTATTTTTTCGCAGGATTTTTTTTATATGTGTCAATAACTTCAAATTATTCCAATGATACAAGTCAAATTATCTAAGTAGAAATCATCCAGGCCAAAGTCATACTATAAGGATTACGATAAGATATGAATGTTTCGAAAAAATAATTTTCTTTTAAAGCAAAAATAAGTTTTAAAACAAACATTTTAATACTAAAAATACAATTTTTTGAAAAGGAAATTAAATTTTTTATATGCATATTAAATTAATAAAATATTTTTTAAGACCTATCTAATTTTCTATTGTCATGATATGTTCTTTCATTGGATGTGGTCGTCAAATTGATGTAGCAAATTCTGATTTATTAAAAACAAAATAATCTATCCTTTTTTTTTCTTAATTTACCTGTTTTTTTCTTAATCCACCTGCTTTTTTTATTTGCTTCAAAAATTATTTTTAAATTAACATAATAAAGAGGCATGTTTAGTATTTTTGATAAACCAAAAATAAGAACGTATTTATCTTCAAAATCTATCAAGAATAAAAATTAGACATGTATATACACATATTAATTTAAATTTTGATAATTTAAAAAAATAGGTATATGTTTATAATGCCCCTTTTTTGAAGTGCTATTTAAATTTATGCTGGTAGGTGTCGCCTAGCAACCAAAATATATCAAAATATAAATTATATCAAAATGTAAAAAGTTTTTTAATTGCAAGCGATAAATTGTGAGTGAAAGACATTGTATTTTTATTTAGACAGCTTTTTCTAAGCTGTGTTTTATGATAATGTATTTCAAAAATGTTATGGTTTATAATTGAGTTATTTTAATGATTTATCTTTGTTCCAAAGCAACCGAGATTTTTTTTTTTTTTTTTTTTTTTTTTTGAGAAAATAAACTGTTTAAAACAAGAGATGTGTATTTAATTTAGAGTTGAGTAAAAAGAAAAATAATAATGATAATTTCGTACATTGAATAACCACCACCACTTTCTCTCCCCTAGTAAATAGATTTAATTATAGTTCTTAAATATGTACTGCAATTCTACAACTTGTGGCATTTTAACTTCTTAATTCATCAGCAAATATTGAGAAAAGTAACAAAAAAATTATTTATTGAAAATTACTGGAAATATTCTAAATAATTTTCCGAAAGAGCTAATTCAATAAAGTTAGATTTTTGTTTCTTTGCATGGATTTTAAAAACCGATAAGACTGTTATATATATAAACATTTACCTTGTTTAGGATGTATTTGATCTTCAGTGTTTTTTTTTCTGTGTTATGTATAAATTTGTCATTTATTTATATTGTTAAAAAAATATCACTTTGCAGAAAATATTTGCTATTAATAAGGTTTGTCACAGTAAGTTAAAAAAAAAATCTGCAACAGCTGTTGAATGTGAATTTGAAATTTTTTTTTGATGCGATATGTGCTGTTATAGATTCTTTAACGTGCCATTACCGTAGTTGAGCGTTTTATTAAGACGATTTTAGCAATAGCTAGTGCGAAAGGTCATAGCCTTTTAAAGACACTCATTAGTTCGATAGTGTGGAAGATAAACTTTTTGGAATACTGTGCGGATTGAAAGACTTGCAATTGTCAATGTAAATTGTGAGCATGCGCCACTATTACTGTATGAGAAGTGACTTATATTTATCATCAGCCAGTGGATGACCTTATTGTGGATCGGAGAGGGGGGCTCAAAATTTTACATTCTTTATTTTTAGGGCTATATAATATAACAACACAGATATAAAGAACATTACATAAACTTGTCAAAGTAAAAATCATAGTTAAAAAAACAAAGTACTATATTGGTAGAGATGCCACCTCACTAACTGTTAAATCAGAAATTCTAGCATGCCAAGCTTCAAAAAAAAAAAAAAAAAACCTTTTATAAATGTTACAGTTAGATATGCTTATAAAAGAATTCTCAAAATTAGAAAAATGATCTAATTTCATGGCGTTTTCAAAAATCTTTGAACTTAGATTTTTATTCTTAAAAACATATTTATTCTCCTTAAGTCTTATTTGTACGGATGGTTTCGCTTATTGAGAATGTATTACACAGTTAACACTTAATTCCATAAATAACATGTTAAACATATAAGCTGGGATAACTGTGTATCAAGTTGCTCAAATAGAAGAAGCACATATGAATACAACATGGTTTTAAAAAAATAGAGCATTTTCCCTGAAACAAATTGGTAATACGGAATGTTTCCGAAGCGAAGCTAGACATTTGGAACTATACCTCCAACTGTCTAGCGCTCTCAGGTTTCTCTACTTCTTCAACCTTTACACATCCAACACTTTAATCTTTTCATTTGTTTATATCCAAGATTCCACATCTATTATTTAATAACATCGAAAACATAAAGATTTCTGTCCTTTATACTTTACATATTACAACTTCAATCTTTTCATTTGCTTATATCTTTTCATTTGTTTTAGAAAAACACATTTTTTTCCTTCTTTTAAAAAAATATGCTTAAAATAAAGGAATGTATAAAAATGTAAATTCCGCTATGAAAAAAAAAAATCGATTATTACTTATAAAAACTGTCCGTACCTCCAATTGTCTAGTGTTCTCAGGTTTCTACCCTTCAACATTCTTTCCAAATTTTCCACATCAATGTTTTCACTTGTTTATTTCTAACGTTCCGCCCCTGTTATTTAACAAAATCAAAGGGATGTATATGTTTCAACCGTCCACCATGAAAAAAATGTATTCTCATCAACAATAAATTTACATACCTCCAATTTTATAGCCTTCTCAGATTTCTGTCATTCTCCATTCTTTCCACATTTCCCACTTGCACCGTTTCATTCGTTTATATTCAGAAATCTGTATCTTCTATTGAACAAAATCGAGAAAATATATATTTCTTATTCATCCTTTAAAAATATCTATACCTGAAATAAAGGAATGTATAAAATCTTAAAAACCGACATGAAATAAAATTTACTCTCACCAACAATAATTGTAAATACCCCCAATTGTCTAGAGATTACAGGCTTCTGTTCTTCTCCATTTTTCCCACATTTCTCACTTGCGTTTTTTCATTTGTTTATATCCAGAATTTCCCATCTTTTGTTAAACAATATCGGATGGATACATATTTTTTATCCATCCTTTAAAAATATCTATACCTGAAATAAAGGAATTTATAAAATTTCAAATACCGCCATGAAATAAAACTTTTTTTACCAACAATAAATGTACCTCCAATTACCTAGCGTTCCCAGTTTTTTGTCCTCCATTCTTTCCACATTTCCCACTTCCGCCTTTTCACTTGTTTATATCCTGAATTCCTTATCTTCTAATTAGAGTTGCAAAAAGTCGGTTTATTCCCGGGTTTATTTCCAATAAACCGAATTATTCCAAAAAATTCCGGGTTTTTTCCAGGTTTATTCCTAAAAACCCGGTTTATTCCCGGGTTTAAACCGGGTTTTTTCTAACCTTTGCAACGCTACTTCTAATAAACAAAATCAAAGAGAAACATATTTTTTATTCATCCTTTAAAAATATCTATACCTGAAATAAAGGTATATATATAATTATAAATATCGCCATGAAAACTATGTATTCTCATCAACAATAAATTTACATACCTCCAATTTTCTAGCGTTCTCAGGTTTCTGTCCTTCTCCATCATTTCCATATTTCCTAATGCACCTTTTCTTTTGTTTATTTCCAGAATTTTCCATCTTCTATTAAGCAAAATCGAAGGAATACATATTTTTTATCCATCCTTTAAAAATATCTATACCCGAAATAAATGCATAAATAAAATTTTAAATGCGCAATAAAAAAAATCAATTCTCCACAATAAAAAATGCAAATACCTTTAGTTGGCTCGCGTTATAAGGTTTCTGTCATTTTTCATTCTTCATCCTTTCCACGTCCCACTTCAACCTTTTCATTTGTTTATTAATATTCAGGATTCCGCCTCTTTTATTAAACAAAATCGAAGATATACATTTTTTACCCTTCTATAAAAAATATCTATGCTTAAAATAAAGGAATGTATAAAAATGGAAATGCCGCCATGAAAATAAAATCGATTGTTGCATAAGAAAACTGTCCCTACCTCCAGTTGTCTTGTGTTCACAGATCTCTGTCTTTCAACATCTCTTTCACATTTTTCCACTTCATTCTTTTCTTTTGTTTATATCTAAAGTTCCGGCCCTGTTATTTAACAAAATCAAAGGGATGTATATTTTTAATCCGTCCTTTAAAAAAATCTATAAATGAAATAAAGAGATTTATAAAATTATAAAAGCAGCCATGAAAAAAAATATAATTTCATCACAAATAAATTAACATACCTCCAATTGTCTAGCATTTTCAGATTTCGGTTCTTCTCCATTCTTTCCACATTTCCCACTTGCACCTTTTCACTTGTTTATATCCAGAATTCCGCATCTTCTATTAAACGAAATCGAAGGTATACAATTTTTTTCCATCCTTTAAAAATATCTATACCTGAATTAATGGAATATACAGGGTGTTTCGGTTAAACATTTCAGAGCTCCTAAGAGGTTGTAGAGTTCATCCTGACGACTCTAAATCATATAGCATTGCGGGGTCAGAAATGCTTTCCCGACGCGCTAGATGGCGTTGTGCAAAACTTCCGAGCTTTCATGCAGGTAATCGTCATTTCGCACAAGGGAGCCAAATTAGTAGGATGGCTGCTTATACGAATGCAGAGTTAACCGATGTGCATTGTAGCCTGTGGCAGAAATTTCGGACACTTGCTTTGACCCTTGTACCTTCTGCTTTTTTACATGTATTAATAAAACAATTTTTCACTTACAGTGTCTTTTCTTTAAGGTGCTTTTGCGTATATCACCGCTTCAGGAAAACATTTCCGACCCCACATTTCTGTTTGATTACGAGTCGTCAGGATGCACCATACCTCGCTTGGGAGTTCTGAAACGTTTAACTGAAACACCCTGTATGAAATTTTTAATGCCGCTATGAAATAAAAATTATTCCCAAGAACAATAAATGCACATACCTCCATTTGTCTAAAATTCTCAGGTTTCCGTCCTTCTCCATTCTTTCCACATTTACCACTTGTACCTTTTCATTTGTTTATTTCCAAAATTCCGTATCCTCTATTAAACAAAATCGAAGGGATACATATTTTTTGTCCATCCTTTGAAAATATCTTTACCTGAAATAAAGGAATATATAAAATTTTAAATAATGCCATGAAATAAAAATTGTTCTCACACACATTAAATATAGATACCTTCAATTGTCTAGCGTTCTCACGTTTCTGTACTTCTCCATTCTTTCCACATTTCGGACTTGCAACTTTTCATTTGTTTATATCCAGATTCCCGATTCTTCTATTAAACAAAATCAATGCGATACATCTTTCTTATCCATCAGTTAAATATATATATACCCGAATTTAAAAAATATATATATATATATATAAAATTTCAAATGCCGCCAGGAAATAAAAATTATTGTCACAAACAGTAAATGTACATACCTCCATTGTCTAGCGTTCTCAGGTTTCAGGCCTTCTCCATTCTTTCTACATTTCCCACTTGCACATTTTCATTTGTTTGTATTCGAAATTTCGCATCTTCTATTAAACAAAATCGAAGGGGTACATATTTTTTATCCATCTTTTAAAAATATCTATACCTGAAATAAAGGCATATATAAAATTATAAATGACGCCATGAAATAAAAATTATTCTCACCAACAGTAAATATCGATATAACAAAACTATATTTAAAATTAACAAAACTAAAAGTACATAAATTAAGTTTATCTAAACAAATTCAATATGATTTTTTTCCCTTAAAGGGCATTTGACATTAAAAAAAGTATTTTTTGAAATTATGTCCCATCGCAAACCCATGAAAAATAGCCAAATAATGAAATGTTCGTTATTTTTTAAAGGACGCGGTACGGTAGTTTTTTAGCCGAATTTTTTTCAGAAACGTATATAAATAACTCATGTGAAGAACATTCGGTATTTCTTTCAGATTTTTCGGAGTATGCCAGTTTGGAGACATTCCTTGTTAGTCAGCAATGTGAAAAATTTCAAGTACTATTTAATTTATAATAACTGGTAAATATCCTTTTTATTAACATGTATTCTGGTTTGATTATTCAAATGCTAGTCAAAAAAGAAAATTTTAAAAACTAAAATTTTATAGGAATTAATTGGAAATAAACTACTTTAGAAAATGTTGTTAAAATTGCATTTTTCTGCACATACTTCGACCAGAAACTCAAAAAAATGTAAATATTCTACTTACTAGCAAAAGCCGTGCTTTGTTTGGATTCGCGAAGCATTATTTCATAAGATAAATATTTGAAAGGAACATTACTTTTTTATATTATTTTTGCATCTTTATTAGGCAAAAACGTTATCTCATGTTTTGGCGCATTTAAATTTCAGAAATGTAAATTCAGCCAAATAACTAAGAATTTCCTCGGAATTTTTTATTTATGATGTAAGGCTGGTATAAATAAAAATATTTTCGAATCAGAATTTTACAAAATGTTTTTTTTTTTAATTTTTAGCTAAAAGTTTTAAAGATGTTTTTACATTTTCCAATGGCCAGTAACGGCGTTCGTTCTGGCCAATAAGCGTTCTTCTTCTCGACATTTTTAAATTACTAATACATTCCAGAAATTATTTATAAACGTAGTTAATATATTTAATTTGGTTGAATTAAATTATTCTTCAATCAATTAAAATATTCTTAAATTATTCTTTAATCTTTCATTTCGAATACCAGACTTAAGAAACTTACCAAATTTAACAAAATATTCACTTTAAATACCAAATATAAGAATTAATTTTACTTGTTTACGATTCTTTTTGTTGCCATTTTACCAAAGTAAATACCTAAATAAATAAATCATAATGTAATTCTTTTAAAATCCGTAAGTATAAATTACTAACCCCATGGTTTATTTTCATTCTGAAAATAAAAAGATACGCGTTCAATTTTTTATTTGCAAAAATGCGTCCATAATAGAAAAACATGTAGAATAAATTAATTATTAAAATAATATTTTTTAAAGGTTATTCTGTAAAAAAAATAACATTCTGCAAATCTACATATCATAATTTATTCTTATGTTTAAATTCAAGCCAAAATACTGAATAGATTTTTTATAAAGCGTACGACAAAATGTAACTTGAGTGGCCTAGTAGAGGATTCGCTTCGCTCATCCTAATAACACTTATGCGAAATGTATTAATGTTAGGTTAACAATTCTGTTTTTAAATGTGTAAAATATAGACAGGATGTTCTAAAACCTTGAATTTTACAAGATTTCAGAATTTGTTTGAGTAAGAAACTCAAAACATGGTATGTAGAGCTTATTTTTTATATTCAAACTATAGTCCTAGAGCCGACTGCACAAAAACCTATGCTATCGAGTACAAGTAAAATACCCTTTCGTTTATCGAAGAGTAGTAATAGGGTAATCTAACAATTCATGTCTGCGAGAAGTTAAGTGCTGCGAAAGCCAAAAATAAATACCACTAGTGATTTACTCGTAGGTTTAACATTGTGTTTGCCGTTTAATCAAAAGCATGAAAACATGGAAAACTAGAAGCAGGAAAACACAATCATAAACCTACGAGAGAGTTACTAATGGTATTAATTTTTTGGCTTATGCACCATTTCACTTCCGGCATACATGAATCATTAGATTCCCCTATTACTACTTTTCCATAAAATAAAGGAATTTTTCGTGCTCGATGACATAGGTTTTTTTGTTGTCGGCTCTTGGACTACTAGCGAAGGACTTTCATCATCCATATTCAATAGAGCACTCTACTGCGTCAATCCTGCATTTCCGCAGGCACGTATCTATTCAAAATCTACTTTCTTAGGTCCCTTCTACATACCTTTACATTTCTAACATTTAGTTTACAGACAATACATTCGAAATACACAATAAGTAAAAAGGAAATCATAAGTTGTAAGTAAAGAATTTTTACCACTGAGAGAACCGTTCAGAAGATTTTGAAATTACTTGCTCCGAAATCAAACCTTTAAACTAAAATTATACAAATATCTATTAAGTTTTCAATTTTCAAGACAAATGATTTAATATTCGCTTTTTAATAATGCGATCGAGAAAATTTCATTGCTTATTTATTTTTAATATCTTTGTAATGTTACATTGTTATATAAAACATCTATACTTGTAGCATCGTATAATTCATTGTTTAATTAACATTTGTATAGATATGCTTTGTTATATTGTTGTAAAAAATGCGATCGAGTAAATTTCATTGTTTAAAAGAAATTGTTATAACCTTGAATATGTTTGTGACTTTACAGTGCTATAGCGAACATCTATTGTTGTGTCTTTGTTTTAAAAATTTTTAATAAGTATTTGCCTAAATATGCTTTGCTATATTGTTGTAAATATTCATAAAGACTAAATACTTTTATATGTAACGGAAATTAAATTTTAAAAATAAGCACATAAACTATTACATGCACCTTCTTTTATTTTTATAAATACTAAAGGGGTTCTGTCCCCTACGAGCTACGCTTGCCATCCCCCATTCAGACACCCCCAGATTTTAAGAGCACACTAATTTCATCAACCTTGAAAAAATTGATTTATATTTTAAAAAACGAACTATGGCGATACTCCTATAAATTTGTTTCCATTCATTTTCATTTATTGGAGACTTTTAAGGCAAAATCGGCCGTTGACAAGCGATACAAAGTCGGTTTTCGTCTTTGATTTAAAAATAAATAAATAAATAAACAGAAAAAAAGCTTAAAATTTGAAAATAAGCTAATGAAAAATGAATTAATTCATGTCTTTGTCTCTTGCTATATTTTAAGAATGCTTTAAGAAAGTTCTTTGAAATAAGACATGTGTATTATATCGTTTTACCTCTGACGTAATTTTTACAAATTGTTTCTTTCTCTTTTTAACATTCACGTGAAAATATTTTTTTATTAGAAAGGAAATAAAATTGTACATTCAAGTTCCTCTAAAAAACGCATAACGTATTTGAAAATCGATTTTCATTTATTCCTGTCGGTAGATGTATTCGCATGATTTTAATCTTTCTGCTACATAATCAATTAAATTTTTACTCACATTTGATCACATAAAATGATAAAACTTGATTAAATTAAAAAATTATAAAGCAACTAAAAATTCAGTGCAAGCATATCGCTCATCATACACGATAATATATCCGACTTATTTTATGCGCCTCTGATTAATTTTCCTCTGAAAATCTGAAGAAATAGATAATAAAATGTTGAAATTGTCAATAGATGGCAGCAGTGAAACTCCATTAGCGAAAACAATGTTAGCAATGAAAAATTGCTTTTTTTTTTTTTTTTTTTTTTTTTTTTTTTTTTTTTTTTTTTTTCTTTCTGTTTCTCTAAACACAATTTTGGTTTTTGGTTAACGACAAATAGAAATGGAACTGTGTATTAAAACAGCATTATTCTAATATGTTTCTTTAAAATATTTATGAGAAATTCGGAATATCTTCTTACAGATATGTTTTATTATTATTATTATTATTATTATCATTATTTAAAAACAACATGAATTCGCAAAAATTATTAACGTTTTTAAAATTTTATCTATGTAGTTAAAAAAAGAGAAAGAAAATGTTTATTATTTGACAGTTATTCTCGAAGTAGATTAAGCAATTAAAGCAAAAACGTAAGCTACATTTGTACTTTTTATTTATTTATTTTTTTTTTTTTTGGTCACATAATTAATGTATGTCATGCATATTTAAATGGCAAAAATACATTGCTTATGTGACAAAAACAGAAAAATAAAAAATTGCAGTTTAGTCAATTTTTCCTCTTTTTTGCCAAAAAATACAAATGCGCAGTTATGTATTGCTCTGTTTTATTTATGAAATAAATAAAAAAAAAATGACAACGCTTATGGGCCAAACTTTATTCTTATTTCACTAGTTTTAATCTTAATTTATTTTTTTTTTTCTAACTGTAAACAGATCTATATTTGTTGTTTACATAACAGGATTTCCTATGTTAGTTCATAAAAATTATTAAAGATGGCAGCACCACAAAATATTTTCATTCACTTGTAGCTTTGCGTATTATGTACTGTTAGTTGCTAATTTTTATTGTTATATAATTTGTTTTTCTTGGGATTCTGCGTTTTATATAGTCTAAGAGGAAAATTAAATAATAATAATAATAATAACACAATTGTAATTTAACAAATTACAGCTACTATTTGGAAATATTAATTGATATTTCAAAAGACTCAAATTTTAAAGACCTATAAATAAATTCTATGTTTAAATTAATGATAATAATGAACATCATTTTTATAACGATCATAATGAGTCATATATTACGTACGTCGTGCATTAAACATTAACATTCCTATAAAAACATTTTACAATTATATTTGTATCCAGTGTCGTTTATTTATACTGATTTTATGTGTGTTATGTATGTTACGGTTCTTATGATTGAACCGAAACATGTCAACATATTTAATTTTTATTTATGACACCTGTTTTAAGTAAATAAATGTAAAATGCTTTTATACGTAAATGAAAAGGTGATGTGAATTTGTTTTAGTTTTTTTTACGAAAACTAACGACAGTTTTTGATATTAACATTCCTTGACCAATGATTTAAAAAAAAAAAAAAAAAAAAAAAAAAAAAAAGTAGATTAAAGATAGAAAACTTTAACTACTTAAAATATGCATTTTTATTGGATGGAGATAATCAGACTGACTTCTGAACGCCTCATATTACGTACGACATGGATTAAACATTAATGTTCCTGGACCCGTCACAAGCAATTTTTAAATGAAATTTCAGTTTTACAATTTTCGGAACTGCAAAATTTTAAACTTCAAAATATTGCCCATTTTAAATTTTTACACCGTTGCGTAGAGAAAAATATGCACCTTTTAATGATATTTGTTGGAATCTCAATCGCAATTTGTTTTTAAATTATAAATTTTTT
The DNA here is from genome assembly GCA_964019185.1 of Maratus speculifer. NCBI lineage: Eukaryota > Metazoa > Arthropoda > Arachnida > Araneae > Salticidae > Maratus > Maratus speculifer. Next base: position 309,164,923 of record OZ025290.1, read on the forward strand.
TTTTAAGTTTTCATTACTCTTTTTGTCATTTTGGCAACAGAAATATTCCATTTTTGGACGTTAAACTTGGACCAATCAGAAAACGAATAAAATAAAAAACAAATGTATTCTATTTTTGGACAATAAACTTAGACCAAGCAGGAAATAAAAAAGCAGGAATAAAATAAAACAAGTTGCGGAATTTAACCAATAAAAAGATTCAGATATACTTTAGATTTCCCAATTCTCCACCGAGAACAATAACTATTTTTTCCAAATAGTTAATAATGTCATTAATTAATTATATTTATAGAGTTTGTAAAAATAACAAAAAAAAAAAAAAAGCAGTACTAGTTCTTATAGGTCTTACTGGTCCCAATGTCATTACGCCCCACCAGTGGCTGAGTGTTTCTGACCTCTCAACTGGTGGACAGCAGGTGCTGGGTTCGAACCCAATCGCAGCTATCGGCCTAACCTTTCGGAGTTTAAACCGTTCGAACCTTGCGTAAATGCGGGTTAGGTTCCCTTAGAAAGATCCCCCCCCCAAAAGGGCACTCCCCCAGCCCCGTGGGCCCATATCCCTAACGTAGATAATCGGCCGACAAAAATAAATCAAACCGATGTCATTACTTGTTCTTAGGTATTTATTTACGTTTTTCTTATTTTTTCCGCGGGGAAATATTCTCAGAATATTTAAAGAAACATCTTGTTAAGAATCAATAAAATCAGAATGCTCTTAATTAATTTTTTTTTCTGTGAATCTAATTATGTTTTAGAAGTTCAGTGTAGCAGGAAAATGTGTTAAAGTTACTGTATAAAGAAAACAGGCTATAAATATTTTGTATTTATTGTTCAGATATAAGACTGAAGATGGCAGCATTGTAAGAAATACGTTTGTGTTTATGATGACCAGTTATCTACACGAGGGATATAGGTTCTAGGAGAAGGGGTGCCGTCCATGGGGGTATTTCTAAGGGAATCTAACCCATATTTACATAAGGAAATCCAAGGTTCGAAGAAAACCACGCTAAACTCCGAACGGTTAGGCCTACGGTCGCAAAGGGTTTGGATCCCAGCACCTACCGTCTACCGGTTTGGAGGTCAAAATCTCTCGGCCACACATCTTCATAACAATGGAATAATTAAATATTTATATATGTGGTATAATTTTTTTTTTCTAAAAGAAGTGATATTGTGAGGGGATTTAAAAAGGACAATAATTACCATTTTTATAAAGACTAGTTCATTAAATTAGGTGCTTTTATGAATCACAACCAAACTCTGTGTTAGTACTTTTATAACAAATTCGGAATTCCTCGTTTTTTTTTAAATAAATGTACTATACAAACATAATTCATTTAAACTGCAATTTTTACATTTGAAACCTTATAAAGCACACAATAGACACCTCTTTTAATTAAAAATTGCTCTTAAAAAAAAGAAGTAATCGAAAGTGGTGAACCAGGATACATATATCATTTCAGAGAAAGAAAAATAAATAATGTCACAAATTACGACTACTTGCAAAATGATATTTTCGCAGACTAAAATTTTAAAAACCTATAAATAAATTCTATATTTAAATTAATAATAAAAATAATAAACATCATTTTTTAAGGTCATAGCGAGTCATATCTTAGGTACGCCGTGAATCATTAGTATTCCTAGACAAATGATACAAAAGCAATAGTTTTATACATAGACAACTTTAACTGTTTAAAATGTGCATTTTTATTAGATGGAGTTTATCAGACTGACTTCTGAACGCTTCATATTACGTACGACATGGATTAAACATTCATATTCCTGGACCCATCACAAACAAATTTTAAATGAAATTTAAGTTTTACAATTTTCAAAATTGTAAATTTTTAAACTTCTAATTATCGCACATTTTAAATTTTCATACCGCTGAGTAGAGAAAAAAAAATGCGCTTTTTAATGAAATGAAAATGAAATTAATGAAATGAAACCTTTATCACAACTTGTTTTCAAATTAATATTCTTTTTTTCTAAGTTTTATTATTCTTTTTTTTATTCTCGCAATAGAAGTATTCCATTTTTGGACATTAAACTTGGACCAATAGAGAACGAATAAAATAAAATAAGTTGCGGAGTTGAACCAATAAAATGATTCAGATACACTTCAGATTTCTTAATTCTCTACCGTGAACAACAACTATTTTCCAAATAAATTTTTTTTAATGTAATTTAACAAATTAGAACGACCATTTGGAAAATGATATTTACAAAGAATAAATTTTACACTTAACTCTATATCTAAGAAAAAAAACAATAACAATAATAATAAGCATCATTTTTTGGGATGATCAAAACGTGGCTTATGCAATAACAGAGTCATATGTTACGTACGACATGGATTAAACATTAATATTCTTGGACCAATCATAAACAAATTTTAAATGAAATTCTGGTTTTTACAAATTTTGGTATTGCAAATTCTTAAATTTCTAAACATCGCACATTTTTAATTTTTACACAGTCGCGTCCTACAAAGAAAAAAAATTTACTTTTAAATGCAATTTTGCGAAAACTATAGCTAAATTTGTTTTTCAGATGTTACATATTTATTTATTTTTTGCAGTATTTAATATTTTTTTATCATCATGGCAACAGAAGTATTTTATTTATGGACATTCAGACAGTCAATTTGGACCATTCAGAAGACGAGCATCAAAAGGATTCAAGTACGGTTCAGATATCTCTAAACCGAAAGAAATATTTATTTTCCAAATTATTAAAAAATAATAATTATTAAAAAGTAACAATTTATATATTTAGTTTGTAATGACTGTTTTATCAATTTACTATTTATATACCAATTTTATCAGACATTGTCGGACGTTCCCTCTCTGCCCACGCAACTTTGAAAAAAGTCCGTAGTAGTTATAGCTGCCAACACCGATATTATTAGGTGATATCGTTCACCCACTGTGAGAATCGTGTAAATGAACACCAATGCTGTCAATAACTAAATTAACAGTTTATGTATAATCTATGTACACAATATAATACACTATTTACATATATAACTCGGACATAGGTGATCCGGTTCCACATTAAATTAAATAGAGTAAAAAGTTGGCTGTGTACTGTTCAAATTACACCTTCTCCCTCTCACTCTATATACGTTAAATCAACTTTACCGGAGATCAATTTCGAATCTCCCGACACATGGGTTCTCAGCCTACGCTGTTCGACCCGAGCACTACATACAGGGACCTCCGTCCACCACTGCTCTCCAGGTACGAACTGAATCTATCTCAGCCAAACACTTCCCTTCGCCATTCCTGCAACTCCCCAATGTAAACCCCCCTATTCGTGAAAATCCTTTTCTTATCCCTTCTTCAATAGACATCCCAGGAGGTCAGACACTCCCCTCTGCAATCTTCTTTTCTTTTCCTCACCACCTGTTCATTCAGGCTTTAGACTAAGAAAGAATGTAACCTTGAAATTTCAGTACACAGAACACACAATACATAAGATATTAAGATAAAAAATAACATAAATTCCAGTTCTATATCAGATGTTTTCTCAGAACCTGACACCCCCCCACACACACCTTAGCCGAAAATATGCCTTTTAGGGGCTAATTTTTCCGAAACATATAGTAATATCACAGAAGAGTTCAATAGTCTCTTTGCAGGTTTCTTCATTATGCTTATTACATAGGTATTTCCAGGTGTTTGAACATTATCTACTGACATCTCTACTGAACCTTGTACTAATATTATTATTACATAAACACTATACATGCTAATACACTATTATAAACACAAAATTCAAATATAATTACACATACACAGAAAAAAAAATTAAACACATGATGACATCCATTTAAGGTTGTCCACTATTTGGTTATTGATACTGATGGGCTAGCAACTGGTTGTTCTTCCCAGCTCTTCCTATGTAGCCTAGAAATTGCATCAGCGTTCAAATGTTGTGCTCCTGGACGATGAGAAATACTCAGGTTCCAGCGTTGCAAGGCAAGAGTCCATCTAGTGAGTTTGGGGGACCTTGGGGTTGTTTCAGTGAGAAATTTTAATGGATTATGATCTGTAATGATCTCAATTTAAGATCCATAGGTCCACTTTTCAAACTTTCTCAACCCAAAGAGAGCACTCCAAGCCTCTTTGTCTATACTCGGCCAAGCACGCTGAGCCCCTGACAATTTCTGACTGGCAAAATCTATTGGTTTAAACTGAGCTTTTCATTTTTTGAGTAAGACAACATCCTACTGCCAGGTCGGAAGCATCGGCGTGAAGCTGATATTCCCGGCCTATGGTAGGTGTAGCCAAACTCGTCACTTTACATAATTCATCTTTAAGGGTATTAAATGCTTCTTCTGCCCTTTCATCCCATGGTACAGTATTTTTTAACCTTCCCCTTAGTTAATTCAGTTAAAGCTACAGCTATTTCGGCATAATTTGGAATATAAGATCGGTAAAATCCCATTAATCCCAAAACAGATCTAACTTCCTTTTTAGTTTTTGGTCTCTTTAAATCCCTTATTGCTCCTATTTTCTCATCATCAGGTGCATGCGTTCCACCCCCAATTACATGACCTAAAAACTTAGTCAATTTCTCTTCAAATTTACATTTATCCAGCCTAGTCGTAAAATTTCTATTTTTAAGTTCTTCAATGACAGGCCTAACATGCTCACAATGCTCTTCCAAGGTGTCGGAGAAAATGATGACCTCATCAATATATGCTTCCGCATACCTCCCATGACCTTGAAGAACCTCATTCATATCTTTCTGGAACGTAGCAGCTGCCCCTGATAAACCAAAAGGCATGGTACGCCAGTGATAAGTTCCGTTATGCGTTGTAAAAGCTGTCAAATGTTTACACTCCTCCGCCATTTTAATCTGCCAATAACCCCTCATTAAATCAATTGAAGATAAATATTTAGCCGCCCCCGCGGTATACATGATTTCTTGTGAATCTTTCATCGGAAATGTTGGAACCTGCGTTACTGAATTTAAAGTTCTATAATCTATACAAAGTCTAACAGTTGCGTCTTTTTTCGCCACGCAAACAATTAGATGACTAATTTCAGCATTTGACACTTCGATTAGATTAAATTCTAATAACTCCTGAATCTGCCTATCCACTTTCTCTTTATAAGCTACAGGTACCCTATATAACTTTGGCTTTTTTGTTGCCACATCCGGTTTCAGATCAATACGATGTTCCCCTACTTCCGCTGGTCGTACAGGATCCATAAACACCTCTTTATTCTCTCTCAAAATGGACTTTATATCTTTGACTTGACTATTAGGTATCCCTTTTATTTCAAATCTTTCTATGTCTCGTACTACCTCTTGTTCCCGGTTCAAAATAGCAATTTCCCCAACTTCTCCAAATTCCTCATCACCTTCAAAAACAATATTGACTATATTACATTTAGCAATAAATTCTCTTATTTTATTTTGGTGCACATGCTTCCTACTCCCGTCGGCTAACTCAATTATAAACGGATGTTGGTTTCGTTTTTCGACGATAGTTGCCGGCCCTTGCCACCTAGAATATAATTTATTAGTTGAATCGGGGATTAACAATATCACTTTAGCGCCTACTTCAAACGTTTTTTCTTTTGACCTTAAGTTATAATGATACGCCATTCCATTTTGTTGCACCTCGGACGGTAATTTTGCCTCATTTGAGGCTCTTTCTAAGCGCCCCCTAAGTTTATTCAAATACTCATGAATCGGCATAGTATCTAACTGTGCTCCCTTATTTTCTTCTGCCCAGGATGACTTGAAAATTGATAATGGACCCTCCGGCACTCAACCATATAGTAACTGGAAAGGTGCGATTCCCGTCGTAGAATTTGGGACTTCCCTATACGCCCATAATATAAATGGTATTTGTTCATGCCATATTTACCCTTCTTTCCTAATAGTGTGAAATCATATACGTTTAAGAGTCCGATTAAAACGTTCCACAAGACCGTTAGACTGTGGGTACTGTGGGGTCGAAAATCGTGGACTAACGCCTAACCTTTTCTCAAATTCTTTCGTTAAGTCGGTAGTAAAATTGGTTTCATTATCACAGGTTATTGTATTTGGAATTCCTGTCCTCATAAATATTTGAAGCAATGCATTACACGGGGTTTTAGCAGTTAAACTTTTTATGGGGATTGCATCCACCCATCTGGTTTGTTGATCAATTAAGGTTAATATATACTGATGCCCTTGTGAGCTTTTAGGATCAATAGGCTCAATTAAATCAATATTAACTACCTGAAATGGAAGTTCTGGCCGCGCCACTGGGGAAATAGGAGCTCTATAATTTACTTTAACCCCTCTAGTCAATTGGCACTCTAAACATGACTCACAAAATTGTTTAGTTCCTTTCGCCATTCCCCTCCCAATAAAACGAATATCTGAGTCTCTGTAACGTTTTCTTGTCTGCATGATGCCCTCCAAATACCGAAGTATGAGCTAATTTTGAGATTTCTTCCCTTCTTACCTTGGGTACTACTAATTGCGCTATAGATTCGCCTAACAATTTCTCTTTGTGATACAATAAATCATTCACAATATAATAATCCCCTTTATCCGTTTTAGCTAATTCCCAAGCTGTCTCCAACTCTTTACATTCCAATTGGGATTTCTTAAACATATCTGAATTGCTAACAATAGTTTTATTATTTTTCTCCACTTCCGTTTTTTCTGTGTTCTGACTTTCTACATTTTTCGGTATCGCTTCTATTGCGTAAACATTACAATTATCGCTACCCATACCTTCCTTTTCACTCGAGTTATCAATCATAATTTCCGAACTTTCTAATTCTTGGGACTTTAGCAATGGCTCCTCGCGGTTGACTCCTGACAACTCATTAATCACCTCGGGATGTAAAATTACCTGTTCATTAATATTATCGATCACTGCGCAAAGTACTTCCTCATGAATTACATTAGTTTGTCCGAATTGCGGAATGCTAACGGTAATTTAACCATCGGTGATTTAACTGCTTCATTAAATAATCCTTGTAAATAAATACTACCCGCTGCTTTTAATTTTTCTTCCGGTACAAAATCTTTATGAATAACACTAATTTCACATCCAGAATCAACCAATCCCTTTGCTTTTTGCCCATTAACACTAACTTCAATTTTCTCATGTTTATTTAATTTCTCACCGATAACATTAGTCCTCTGTTTGGCCTTTGCCATTCTCGCCACAATAGCTCCGTTAGGTAACTCTTTGCAGGCCCTTATTACCGCATGGGCAAACCGGGACTTTGCCCATGGGCCCCAGACCTTAAGGGGCCTTCAAATCCATACATTAAGTTATAAAATATTTACTTTTTTTTTATTCCAACTGTTTCATAAGTTGAAGTTGGGTCATTCTTCAAAAAAGGGCATATTTCAGAATTTTTTTTTTTAATTTAAAAACTTTTTTTTCACTTAATTTTTTTTTCTGGGTTTTATAAGCAAGTGAGGAACACTAATAAAGCTATGGTCCTGTTCAATTAATTTTATTTATTTAATAAAAAAATATTTAAAAAATTTAGTGGTAACGGAGGTGAGACTTTGGTAACGGAGTGGAGATGCATATTCTTATTAATGTATATATTTATTAAAAGTAACTAAAAATCTTAAAATAGAAAGGAATATAACACATTGAAATAAAAACAAATACATATACTGCTCTAAAATTTTATAATTTAAAAATTATCAAAAATAAAGTTTATTTATTGCACACATAATGGCTTCTGTTAAAAGTGGGTTCATTTAGAATTTCTAGTATCTGTTTCTGATCAATAAAGTCTGTGTCATCATTCTCTGGAAAAATAAAAACCACCCCAATCTTTGATTTCTTCAGAAAGTTCACCTTATACATCTCATTCATTTCTACGGACATGATTTTACAAATGAATTGATACTTTTCCATTTTCACAAATACTCAACCCTTACCCATGCACCAACATTGGGAATTTTGAAAAAAGTTGCTTGAAACAGATTGTGGAAGTACCAATTATGAGAGTGAAGGAAAAAAAAAGAAGGTTTATGTGCATTTTATGAATTATACAGCATAAGACATATGTCAGAAAAATTAATATATTTAAAACTTATTAATGCTCATTAAACTCATCAATTTTTGCAAAGTTCAGACATTAATTTGTATTTTCTCACAATCTATTCTGCTACACCTGATATCACTTTTCTATATTTTGTCTTTTGTTTTAAATTGTCTTTTAGTTGCTTTGTTAAGACTTCAACATACAATATATATTTTTTAATTGCTAGTGAAATATGCTGACCTTTAACAAGTTCTTTTACATCTTTTTATTGCTGGAGTATCCAACTTTGCTATTTGAGATCTTTGTGATCTTTTTTTGTACTTTTCCATCTTATTATTAGATTCTTTAAGCTTGGCTTTTAACTTTAGATTCTCATTCTTCAGATCACGTATATTTTTTCTTTGTCTGTTTCTATATAGGCTTTCTCTACTTGTCGAAGGCACATTTTGTACCAATATTGGTAAACCTAAGGATAGGCTTGCTGGAGGAGTATTTTCTTCAATCTTTTTCTCTAATTCCTTTTTCTTTTTGCTTAGGTTGTAAGATTTCTTGCTCTTTTCTCGCCAATTTTTTCTAACATTTATTTGTTATTGTGGTGTCATTTTATTAATGCTTTTAATTTTATCTTAATTTTACCTTTCCTTGTATCTCTACTTTCCTTCTCAAGCCTAAGTGAGTCATTTTTTGTCGCATCACATAGTCTCTGTATGTTCTCTTTCTTTTTTTGATTGGCAATACACTTTTTTTCGACCTTTTATACTATTATGCTCATTTCTTTTCTTTATCATAGTACTAAAAAAAAATTATATACAGTAGACTCCCTAAAATCCACAACTCTCTAAAATTCGCACATAATTTACAGATGTAAACAATGAAACATTCAATTTTGATTTAGGGATAAAATTTGACTTTTTTATTTTTACATCAATTCCATTTTTATTTTAATTTGTAATTTTCATTAATATTACTGAATTCATGTGTTTTCATGAAGGAAGAATAAATTTATTTTGGAATAAATTAAGATTTTGTTGTATCACTGGTATTCAAATCTTTTTACCAAATATATTTATGTAGTAACCAAACCTTTTTGGTTATTAAGTCTAACTAAACTTGAAATAAAACTTCCTCATTTTAAGATTTTGATGTGAATTAGTAAGGTATTTTTATAAAGCAAATTTCATATGAAAAATGCATCTTATCTTTATAATAAATATTTAATCTTACATTATTAGCTTGACCTTTGCTTTTAATATTTTAACCATGTTAAAAATTACCTAAATTTTTGTTATTTAAGTTTATTACTTATTTTAATGTTTTATTATATTATAAGACTTCATAAAAGTTTCAAATTCATTGTTAATTACATTCAAATTACTGTTTAAAAACTGTAAACAAAGCAATGACCAGAAATCTGCAAAATCTCTGGTCCTAGGCTGTGCAGATTTGAGGGAGTCTACTGTATAGGATTTATTGAATTAAAGTAACAGTTTAATATATGCTAGCTACCCTAGGGGGAACTGGGGTACATTGATACATGGGGCACATTGATACACCCCCTCTACCGCTCACAGGGTCATTACAGGAAGTTTCACAACAGCTCCAAAAGATTATGCTAGTGTATTCAACTACATACAGAAAATCTTGGAATGATTCAGCAGTTTTATGAAATGGGACGGGTGATTTATTGTTTTTGTTGTTCAAAAGTAAATATGAGTTGTACAGTTGAAATGCTATTATACAACTGTTCCAGTATTTTCAACCAAAATGAATACTCTCCCTGGTAAGTACAGCTACTCTTTATCAGTTCTTCATTATTTATTGTTAGATATATTGTGAAATGTTGGATTTGAGACTCATTTTATTCAAAATCGCTGTATGGGGCACATTGATACAGTCTATGACGGGGCACATTGATACAGCCTAAATCCTTTAATAGTTCATATTTTCATTATCTTTTATTATTTTTTTTACCATACACTCCTTAATCCAACCTTTTTGTTCACGAAAAATTTCTAATATTAGTTTTTATTGAAGTGAAATAGCTCTAATTTCTTTATATTAGAACATTTTATAGTATTTTTGAAAACAGAAGACGTAGGAACTTACCCAGCATCTAGTGCTAGTAGAACTAATAGAAGAAAAGGACGCCATTCTGGCAAATCTCGAATTTATATCGATTCTCCAGAGAAAAAAGTATTTTCGACATGCGAAATATTAAGTAAGAGAAACAAACTGCAGAACAGAAAATGATACTTATATTATAAACAGAATTTTAATATAATTATCCTTTATTTTCTGTTTATGAACCTATTTATAAACAGAAAAACTGGTAATTTTTTCATCTTTCATAAGAAAGAAGATAATCCTGGGGTTGAAGTGCTAGATATGACAAAGTTACCACAGCCAACAATCAGACAAGAAACAGCCAGAACATCAGGTCATAATATATTTAATTTTGATTGCTTTAATATTGCTTAAAAATAAATTGTGGGTGATTTGAGTTTTTATAAATAAATATAAAATGGTTTTCTAATTCATTTTCTATGAAAAATATGCATTGGTATTATTTTGTCGTCATTTATCTCAAACGTATCAATCTGCCCCGGGGATGGGGCACATTAATACAAATGACTTTTTTTGATTTTTTTAAAATTACATGCAAAAATACTATATAAAACAATGATTGTACATTTTTATAACATACTACACAAGTTTTGCTGTCACCTCATGGAAAAAAAACTTGAATTTTCTACTTTCTTGACACCAAAAAAAATCTTAGAAAAAAACTGTATCAATGTACCCCAGTTCCCCCTATATGTTTAATTTCATGTCACTAATAGAATATTAAGATATAAAAGTATTTAAATCACTTGAATTATGCTAGTCATTTAATATCCATTGTTAGAATCTCATAACAGAAAATTATTTAAAAACATTTGAAATATAATAATCATTTTGCTCTCTAATAAATCTTAAAACTAAAATCAATTATCTAAAAAATTCTTAATTATAATAGTTATTATTTTTTCTTGCACTTTTTTGCTTAGTTTGAGCAAAGAATCGATTAAATCAACAGAGATAAATTATTAAAACATAGCTAGTGAAAGCCATGAAATAGATGATAGCAACTTAATTAGAAATCTAGGCTAATTGATCAGTCCAATAACAGAAATAAACTATATCAATATTTATTATATTATGTTAGTGTAATAATTGTTAAGTAAACCATTAACTTTTATTTTGATTAATTTTAAGTACTTATATTTAATTTAATTTCATCTCCATTTCACTTTCTCACCTCCGTGATTAGCAAAGGTAACGGAGGTGAGGGTAATGGAGGTGAGGATATTTCATATAATGATGCACTGTTTGTAAATATTTGAATCAAAACTAATGTTATTCACACAGTATTGTATGTGTTGTGAAAACTTTCAAATTCAAATGTAAAATAAATAAATATAATGCATTACTTACCTTCTATTGGCAGTAATGGAGTGGAGAATCCCAAAAAACAAAGAAATTCTATTTATTTGAATAAAATAACCTTTAACTGAGAGCAAATGACAATTTTTTTTTCACAGAGCTAACAAAAAGAGTTCTTTTCCTTTGTTTTAATACAAATTATTTACCAGTACTGCCTTCTATGAATGAATGTTTGAAGCTAAAACTGTTAGTAATGGAGTTGAGAATTTCAATTGGGACAAGCAAAAACATAACTTAAAAATGCATTTGCAAAAATTATTTAATTTATTGAAACCCATTTTTAAATTAGCTAAGGTTCATTTAAAAAGGAATTAACAATAAAAATTATTTAACATTTAATTTATTTCACTTTTTAATCGAAGAATTTTTAAAAATGTGAATGGGGGACACCCACGGAGGTAAGGTTTCCCATGTATTACTTAATATTAAGACACAAAATAAAATAGCTATAGAATAGTAAATTGTATGAAAAGATTCTCTATTCTTTAAATATTTGAAACAATAAAAAAAATCACAAATAAATAAAGCAAAATTTTTTAAATGATGCCAGGACTGAAATAGACCCTTTTTTTAAGAATGACCCAGTTATTAAATTCATCTTAAGGGTGTATTCGAAAAGACGCTTTTCCACCTTCAACAGCTCGAAATTTTCCGATACAATTTCAGACACATTTTTAAAAGTAGAAACATGAAACTTGCTGAAAGGATTCTTAAAGGGACGTATGAGGGGTTGTGTGATGTCTTTTTACGCTCAATTCATTAGAATTTGAGTTATAAATAATTACCTTATCAGTATGACCCTTTTTTTCGCTCCCAAAACTTCCGCTTGGAAGAAATCGGTTCGAAATGCCGTTTTTGATTACTTTTTTTGCAATATTTTCTGCATTTATCAAAGAATTAACAATCACGGCACCTTGTATACTTTCCAAGTAAGAGATTTTGAGAGCAAAAAGGAATTTAAAAATAAATCGGAAAATAAGCAGTTTGAATCGAAATACACCCTTAAAGTAATATAACAAATTGCTAAAGTTATATAAAAAAGTTTTTTTTTTTCTGTACAAAGAAAAAAAAGTGTATTTTTATTAATTAAGGTATTTAATTATAATCGACGGAGCTAAGAATTTTCCCCTATTTATATCCAAAGTGCGAAAATATGTTTATGTATTACACATACATATCTGAGTAACCATCAGTTCTATTTGAATAACGTTGCAATGATTCAAAAGGGGCCCCCTAATTTATCTTTGCCCAGGGTCCCAATTAGTCATAATCGGGCCCTGACTCTTTGTCTCCTTTTACAACAATCTTATGTACACCCGCTTTCGGATCTCGCCCTTTATTACCATTATTATTTCCCTCATTACCCACTTTATTACAAAAACGTCAGTAATGACCTCTCAAACCACATTTAAAGCATTTAGGCGCTGAAGCATCACTAGGTTTCTTAAAATCTATTTTCCTATCCGAAAAAGAATTAGTCTCATTACTCCCGTTTTGCCTCCAATTACCACTAACTTTGCTATACTCCCTCGGTCTCATTTTTTCATTGTTTACGTGCCTATATTTATCTTTAAAACTTTTATACGTAACGGCATAAGACTTATTTTTATGGTCAAAATAATGGTCACATTCCCTAGCAATTTTAGAAGCTTCTAACCATTTACCCGGTGAGTTAACCCAATATATGACGCAGTATCCTCATCTAACGTACTTACTAAATTATCAGTAACTATTAACTGGTTGACCTTTTCATAAGAGTCAGCACCTCTAATCTTACAATAATTTTCCCATGTTGCTATTAAACGCGATACAAATAATACATGAGTTTTGTTCTGATTTCTCTTAGCCTTCTTAAAATTTTCCAAACACGCCTTCGGTGTCGGCTCATGTTACCTTAGGACTAACTCCTTTAATTCCTCATAATTCTCCATTTGTTCCGTAGTGGTAAAAATTAACAAATTATCCGCCTTATCTCCTAACATATTTAGTAGAATTTCGGCCAGCTGGTTTTCCGGTACATTTTTAGTTTTGAATGCCCTTTCTAAACTGTTGAAAAATAAATTCAATCCCTCAGACCCTTCTGGTACTTTAATAGACAAAGTTTTAACATTTTTGATCAATTTTTCTATGTTACTTTCATTATTAGATTCCCTAGATACATCAGAGTTATTGGTCGATCCTTGAACCCTTAGCCTCTCCATTTCTAATTCATGTTCCATCCTTAATTTTTCAACCCACTCTTCTCTTTCTAACTTTTCGCATTCTAAATTTTCCTGTTTTTCTTCGCGCTCTAAACGTTCTGAAACAATAGCGTTAGATAATTCCTTAATAACCCCCTCGTCATACCCATCACTGTCCATTATCTTTTTCCTAAGCTGAATTCTGGTATCATCTTCCGCGAATTCAACACCCAATTCTTCGGCTATCACCTGAAGATCCAACTTTTTAGTTTCAATAAAAAAGCCATTCTTTCTGCGATTGTTATTACCATCCTACAATACAATAATATTTAAACCTACCAAATTAATATTTCCTAAATTTCTAACTCAGTACAGTTATACCTCCACTTATTATACTAATTAATACCCTTCAGATAAACGATGTATTACATTTCTAATTAACCTACTGAATAATCTAATTTTCCTCAACCATTGATATTACACAATTTACTTCCAATAAAACAAAAGGTAAAACATTAATTTCGATTCAATTAGATAATAACATACAATTTAAATAATAATACTGATACGTTGAAACTGAATAAAATTATTAATGTGAATAGAAACATCCACATAAAGAAAAATTGTATAACATGCACATATAAATTTCTACAATTATCCTCACTAAAATATTTCCAAATTCAATACTGGTTCTCACACTCACGATCTTCACTTTTATTTTTCCTCACGGTGCCCCCCCCCCTTTTTTTCCACTGTGAGCCTTTTTTTTCACTGTGAGCCTTTATTTTTCACTGTGAGCCCTTTTTTTCACTACTTCTAGCCAATTAAAATTCTAAGCAAATGTTCATTGCTCGTTTGTTATCAACTCTTCAAAGTTAAACAATATTGCTTCATTGCCGTCAAACTATTCCAACAAATTATATAAATCGCGAAACTACTCTTAAATTATACAAATTGGCATAATTTTATTTTAAATAACGAATTAACAAATAAACTAGTTAAAGATTAATAATCCTACAAATAAAAAGTCAAATTAAAAATCACTTGATAACGTAACAAACACATATAATGTGTTTGATATACAGTGTATGTGACATTTACGGTAAAACATCATTTGCAATTAAACATACAGTTTGGCTATAGCTAAAAGTTTGGTGACGGGATAATCAAGTAGTACCGAATTGCGTAAAAGAAGCACCCTTATAACCTCCAAAAATGATAATTATATTAACTAAAAGTATACTGCGTTGTATTAAGCGTCTTACTTCCAATCAAAATATATATTTTTGAATTGAAATATGATTGAAATACACGTCACACACAAGGTTGTGGAAAATAGGTTACAAATATTTCGGAAACTAATTTTCCGATCGACTTCATTCTTTATGCAAAATTTATGCCTTTTTAAAAATTGTATTTTACATTCATTTCTTAATATAAAAAGACTCGAAATTTTTTAAATACTTTTCATTAGCACGAATAATTTGAGAGTGTGAAAAATAAAGTTCTGGATAATCGAGGTTACTGATTTTATATAAGTTTCTTCCCATTCTTATATATTAAGTACCTATCGAATTCCAAGTCCCTATCTCAATTTTTTTCGAAAGATAGGGCGTTTAGATACAGACAGATGGACGGATTAAAAAAATCGACGGAATTTCCAGTATTTGAAATTTGTGATTCTCGTTCTCTCCCTCCACCTCCCCCCCCCCCCCTCCAAAAAAAAAAAAAAAATCCGATTTTTATCATGATAGCAAAATTTACCCTATAATTGGTAGACCAAACAAAACCATCTCGGTTGTGAACGAATCTGAAGAGATACAAATGGAAAAGAAATCCTCCTTTAGAAAATATTTTTGTTTTGTACAACCAATAATGCTTTTGGAACAAGATAAAGCAAAGTAGCTATAACTCATTCTTAACAATATTACTATTAATTGATGTATCAAATGAATTTTACAACAATCTATTTTAATAGTATTTAAAGTACCGGGGCATACACGGTTAAACAGTACAAGATATTTGCGAAATTTTATTTATTGTGTCATCACGAGTAAAATTTTTTCTATCTTTGTTTGTAAACGAAACTAATAGATGGCAACACTAAGCGTTTACTAAACTAGGCTATATATTTTCTAACGGCTTTTTTAAAATAGAAAAGCATATTAATACTCTTAACATTGTTCTTATTGTTTTAATATTAAGTTTGCAGGTTTATTATTACGTATTTTTTAATCGGCAATTTTTCTTTCACGTTTTTTTTTTTTTTTTTTTTTTTTTTTTTTTTTTTTTTTTTAGTATTTACTAGAATTTGGAGATGTTTATAGTAGAAATCTACAAATATTTTCGAACGGAAATTCCCCCCCCCCCCATAAATCATTCGATATCAAAAAAGCTGAAGAGATGGAAGTAAAAAAGAAATAAATATTCTCCCTTAAAAAATATTTTTTTTTATGTAAAACCAATAATAATTTGGAACATGATAAAATAAAGTATCTATCTATAAACTATACCTCATTTTAAATAGAGCTGCTGTTTATTGATGTGTAAGAGAGAGACCGGTATTGCGCTTATTTCTATTTACGCGTATCAAATAATTAATTGATTAAAATCATTATATTTTACTTAAAATCAAAAAAACTAATTAAATTAATTTTACTATATTAAATTACTTGTAAAATAATAATAAATAGAACGCCTTCAGCATATCAACAACAAACAACATTTTTATTCTTTTAATATCAACAATATCGTCTGCCTTTTTGTTGCCAACAAATGAACGGAATTTTTACAAGTTCATGGAGGCTACATTACTCCCTCCCCAGTAACATAGTTACGATACAAATATAATATATACAGAAATATAAAATAGAAATATAATATATACAGAAATATAAAATAGAAATAAAATATATTAAATAAAATATAAAAAAGTACATAATTAGTCTCTGTAGCGTTTCGGAAACCTAACTTGTCTACCAGTAGTTTTCTCACGAACATTTTTATCAGGCAAATCTGAATGTTCATTTTTAATTATTGATGGCACAGGCTGAGGTAGTTGGTTATCCGGTAACTCGTGATAAGGAGTGTTCTCATCATTTGTTAATAAATAAGCAGATTTCAATCTATCTATGGATATGTTGATATCTCTTTCCTTGATTTTTACTGTGTAATACTTTTCATGTCTTTTGACAACTGGAAAGGGTCCATCATAAGCGGGTTCGAGTGGTTTTTTAACACGATCAATGCGTATGAAAACATGGCTAGAATTGTGCAAGTCCTTATGAACAAAAATTTTTTGAGAAGGCTGTCGGCGAGTTTTAAAAGGCTTTAATTCTTCCATTTGTTTCTGCAATTCTTTAGAAAAGGTTTCTGTGTCGATAATAGTTTTCGGTTGTTCAAAAAATTCTCCTGGTAGCATGAGAGGTTTTCCGTAGACCATTTATGCAATGGTAAAATTTGTATCACCACGTAAAGCTGATCTCAATCCCAATAGTACTGTAGGTAATGATTGAGTCCACTTAATTGTATTTTGCGCTCTAATTGCCGCTTTTAAAGTACGATGGATTCGTTCTATCTTCCCATTACACTGTGGATGATAGGCTGTTGTTGGGCTCAATTTAAAACCACAAATAATACTTAAAATGTGGAATAATTCTTATCTAAATTGTTTTCCTCGATCCGTGATTACACGATGTGGAATGCCAAAGCGAGAAATCCATTGATCATAAAATGCTCGAGCAACTGTAGGAGCCATCACATTTTCTAGAGGAACTACTCCTATCCAACATGTGAAGCGGTCAATGCAGGTTAGGCAGTATAATTTTCATTCAGACGGTGTTAGTGGACCTATGATGTCAATATGAACGACACTAAATCGTTCATCTGTTTCTTCGAAAGTGGCAAATGGAGAATGCGTATGTCTGCCAATTTTGTTTTTCTGACAATCAATGCAGGATTTTGCCCACTGATTAACATATTTCTTAATGTTTGTCCAAATAAACCTTGAAGCTACTTGTTTTACTGTATTTTTCACTCCAGGATGAGCTAAATTGTGGATTTTCCTAAAAATTTGTTCTCTAAAAGCTTCAGGAATAAATGGTCGGATTTTGGAAGTTGAAATATCACACCAAAGAATTTTACCTGAATCCAAAGGATATTGTTTGAAATTTAAAGATGGATTTAAACGTAATTTTGTAAGTTCTTCATTATTAATCTGCCCATCAGAAATTTTGTCATAATCTATTGTAGAAATCGATTGTATTCTGGATAATGTGTCTGCAACTGTATTTTCTACTCCACTAATATGTCGAATATCTGTTGAAAATTGTGATATATATTGTAAATGACGCAACTGTCTAGGCGAAGCTTTTTCATTTTTTTGCTGAAAGGCGAATGTTAAGGGTTTATGGTCTGTATAAATTATAAATTGTCTTCCTTCTAACATATGTTTAAATTGCTTTACAGAAAGATATATTCCCAGTAATTCTCGATCATAGGTACTATAACTTTTCTCAGCATTACTTAATTTTTTTGAAAAAAAGGCTAATGGTTTTCCAGCAGCCTGCCTCAAATTGTTGTAAAACTGCACCAATGGCAAAATCAGAAGCATCACAAAAGAGAGATAATGGAAGATCAGGATTAGGATAGGTCAATAAAGCAGCATTGGCTAGGTCTTCTTTACATTTTTCAAATTTTTCTTTTGTTTCATCTGTCCACGGAATTTTTCTTTTGTCTTTCTTTTTCGCCCCTTTTAAATACTCATGAAGTGGTGCTTGATTTTCAGCAGCATTTTTTATGTATCTTCTATAAAAATTCACCAGACCAAGGAAAGTTCGTAATTCATGGATTGTTTCCGGTAATTTATAATTTTTATTTACTTCTACTTTTTCTGGAAGGGGTTTTGAACCTTCAGGAGTAATCATGTATCCTAAAAATTGTAACTGGTTTACTCCAAAAACTGATTTTGCAATATTTAAATGAAGACCATATTGATCCAATCGTGAAAAAACTAATTTTAGATGTTCTGTGTGTTCATCTTCCGTTGAAGAAGCTATTAAAATATCATCTAAATATGGGAAAACGAAGTCCAATCTGAAAAATACTTCATTAATGAAACGCTGAAACGTTGATGGAGCATTCCGTAATCCAAAATTCATCACATTATATTCAAATAATCCAAACGGCGTTATTATCGCTGTTTTTTGCTTATCCTCTTCTGCAATGGGGATCTGAAAATAGGCCTTAAATAAGTCAATTTTTGAAAATATTTTCTTTCCTTTTAATATATGCTGAAAATCTTCTATTCTGGGAATAGGGTAAAGGTCGGAAATGGTTCGAGCATTAAGGCGTCTGTAATCCCCGCACGGTCTTAAACTTCCATCTTTTTTATTAACTAAATGAAGTGGACTAGCCCATGGTGATTTGGATGGTCAATTATATCATTATCCAACATAAACTTGAATTCTTGTTTTGCTAAATTTAATTTTTTTGAGTCTAATGGGCGAGGTTTTGAATAGACAGGCGAACCTTTAGTATCAATATAATGCTTTACATTGTGTTTGGAATTACATATTAAAAGATTTGGCTTCGTTAAATTGGGATATTGTAATAACAGATGTGCATATTAAGAATTTTTGTCAGTTGTACTTATGCTATCATCGCTTGATACACACATAACGTCGCTTTTAACAAAAAGGTTAGTAACACCATCGATTAATTTTTTATTATGTATATCAATAAGCAATTTAAATTTATTAAGGAAATCTGCACCTAAAATTGCTTTGTCTACTTTTGCTATTATAAAAGGAAATTGATATTGTCTACGTAAGCCCAAATCTAGTGTTAAAATTCTGAAACCAAATGTAGGAATTATTGAACCATTTGCTGCATACAGTTTAAAAGAGTTACATATTTTATGTTTGGATGAAGCAGGAATAATTGATAAGTCAGCTCCACTATCAACAAGAAAGCATAAACCGGTTGTTTTGTCTTTAATTAATAAACGGTAATTACGGCAATCTTTAAATTCTTCAGCAGCAGAATTCGCCGCTAAAACTACTGCTGATCGGAGTTTTCCGATTTTTTCCAGCTGCACAGACTTTTACATTTATTAGGATAACATTGATTACCAAATTTAAAATGGTAGTAACAATATTTCCCATTTGGATTAAATCGTTTTCTCGATTGACTTCTACTTTTATTTCGTTTAGTACCAGATTTCCGAATTTTACTTCTGGATTGCCTCTCAATTTTTAATGCCGAAATCTGGTTTTCCAACATAGAAATTTTCTCAAGTATTTTACTCATAACATAAGAATCTGAACTCGCAGAATAAATTTCTGTTGAAGAGCTTATTTAAAAAATTTTATCTGCCATTAGTGATAAATTATCTAAATTTTCACTGCTTACAATTAGAATATTTTTTATTGACTCTGGTAATTTATCAAGAAATAAAGTTTTCAAAACCTTTTCTGGTATGTTATTTCCACTGAGCGATTTCATTTTAAGCTGTAGTTGGCTTGGCTTCATATCACCCAATGAAATTCCCGTAAGTAATTTCTTTAGTGATTTCTCCTCACTCTCTTTAAATGTATTTAAAAATCTTTCTTTAGCGGCGGTATATTTATCATCTCGATTACTTAGGATAATATCCCATATATTTTCAATGCATTTAGGGTCTAACTGAGCCATTAAATGATTGAATTTTGTTTCTTCATTTGTAATATTTACAAGTGAAAACTGAGCATCAATTTGAAAAAACCATATTTCAGGATTTTCTTCCCAGAATGGAGGAAATTTGACGCTTACCTTGTTTGCTTTAGGAACCTTGTTTGCTTCAATAATCGAATTTGTAGACGTTTTCGTTGATTCTTGAGTCATTTTTCAATGCGTTAATGTGCAAAGCAGGGTCACCAGAATTTGTAAGAGAGAGCCCTGTATTGCACTTATTTCTATTTACGCGTATCAAATAATTAATTGATTAAAATCATTATATTTTACTTAAAATAAAAAAACTAATTAAATTAATTTTACTATATTAAATTACTTGTAAAATAATAATAAATAGAACGCCTTCAGCATATCAACAACAAACAACATTTTTATTCTTTTAATATCAACAATATCGTCTGCCTTTTTGTTGCCAACAAATGAACGGAATTTTTACAAGTTCATGGAGGCTACAGATGTATTAATAAAATTTATAATAAGCTGTTTTAATATTATTTTAAAGTATTGTTGCATATATGGTTAAACGGCACACGATATTTGCATGATTTTATTAATAGTGTTTTCACGAGCAAAATCTCGTCTATCTTTGTTTGTAAATGTATCTGATAGATGGCAGCACTAAACATCTACTAAACTAGGCTATGTATTTTCTAACGATTTTTCTAAAATGGAAAAATATTGATTCTTTTCAACATTATTCCTATTGTTTAATATTAAGTTTGAAGCTTTATTATTAGATGTTTTTTAATCGCAATTTTTGTTTCATGGTATATATTTTTTTAATTTTTGAAATATTTAATTTATAATTATTCTTAAGGCATTCAGTGATTCAAAGGCCGACATGTTTTTGAGGTCTTTTAGACTTTTACAAACTAAAGCACATTGCCAGAAGTTATTGTTCATACATAGTACAGAAGCCGAAATATTTTGTGGGTCCCTGTAAATGAACGATAAACTCAATGCATAGTTAGCGTCTCGTAGTACACCTAAGTATTATATGTATGTTTAAATTTGTTTAAATAGAGTAGTATTATTAAAATGCACTGCAAACAAATTTTCCGTAGACAGTAATGTACCATAATTATTTTGAGTACTTACTTTTGTGTACGGATACTACATTTTTTTTAAATAATTATTATTATTACCGAATACATCATATTAAACTCCTAAATCATACATCAATTTCACATTATGGTAGTTACAGCATGGAAGGGCGACGGACAGACATACATAATAAATTCAGAAAAACTTTTCAACTACGTTAGAAATTGTTAAAATGTGTGACTTTATAAAACTACAGTGCACCAAGTAATATTTACATAATTAGTTTCGAACGTGAATACTAGATGGCGACATTATACTTCGTCAAAAACAGTAATAATTTTAAAAAGATTAGAAAACTGAATTTAAATACAGAGACAAGTATTTCATTGAATAAGTTTAATTTTTAACAAATTAACTTTTTATCAAATTTTGTCAATTTTAAAGCGAATCTAAATTTTTTGTGATAAGAGATCATACACAGTTCTGGTTGTAAAAAAGAAACGAAATGACACTGATTTAAGGATTTTTGATATAAAATCAATCATTTATGTAGAGCAAATTTTTCTGGGGCTTTAGCCCCCCCCCCCTTATGCTCATTACTTTTTTATGTTTATAATATCCACTTGTCAATAAATTTTTATTTTAAGAGAAACATTATTTTTGCGCTGTTTTTAAAATTGACAGCCGTAAAATAAAACTCTTTTCTAAAATATGTAATTAAAAAAAAAAAAATCTCGAAATGCTCAAAATATGAATTTAAAATGGAAATAAATCCTCAAAAATTTGTGAAATAAAAATAAATAATTGTAATCAACACACCGAGCATTTCTAATGCATAAAATCATCTAAAAATGATTAAAGTTTTATGGATAGTTTTTGCTCCTATAAAACTTTCTTAACTAATGGTTTTCGCCAATTATAACATAAAATATCTCTTAAAATAATTATTCGCTTAAAAATGTGTATACATCAGCGGTTTATCAAACATTTCTTTATAACCTCACCGATTTTTATATTTTTGTATGCGAAAGTTTTCTTAATATTAACCAAACAAACCCCTTGTAACAAAAAAATTATTGACAGTGGCAGTGACAGCATTAGTTACTTTTTTTTATATTCTTTTTTACTTAGCGACGTACTAACTGACAACAGTAAAATTATATCATACTTGAAGATTACTTCAATAAACAATTTTCCATACATAAATTGTTTCTTAAATGTTTAACAGCTGTGACACTATGCTTCTACAAAATAAATAATACTTTTAAAAGAATTAAAATACTGTATTTAATTGTAGTGTAAAGTATTTCATTTAATACATTTATTTTCGCATGAATTAAATTTTAAATAAAATTTTTTCATTTTTAAAGCGCCGGCATTGCTTGTGATAAGAGACCATCATATACAGTTTACTGGCTGGGAGATATATATATATATATATATATCACTGATTGGTGGCTATTCCATGTAGAATTTATCATTTATATGGATCAAATTTTTCTCTACATTTATTCTTTTTCATTTAGCGACAAATTAACAAAAGTAAGATCAAGTAAAGCTGGAAGTTTATTTAAATAAACAATTTTCATACATAATTTGTTTCATAAATGATGAACACATGGCGACACTATAGTTTCTCAAAAAATATTTTAATAGTACGAGTGGAATCCCGTCGAATTCGGCGAATGAAATGTTTAAAAGACTCGATCGATTTGGTTAAAAAAAAAGGCAAAAGTAATTACATTATTGAATTAATATATAAGAAATATATTTCCAAACTTAATGTCAAGTTTGCCAGTTACAATTTTGCATACAAATATTCGTACATCTTCAGTTAAAACTGTAATCTGAGTGCCGCCGAAATTCAGAAATTTTATTTTATATGCGCTCACAGAAAAATAATTTTATTAAAAAAAAAAAAAAAAAAAAAAAAAAAAAAAGTTCATTTTTACTATGACATTATTTTCACTAATTGAAGTCATCTGAAAGTAAAATCTCAATCTCAGTGTCCACAATGAAAAAAATATTGAAATGTAACATCGTTATGAGTAAAAATGCGATGTTTTAAATAGTGACATCTCTCTTCAAATGTTTTTTAAAAGTTACTGTTATTAGTAATATGAAAAAGGCATCCGTAATAATATTGTAATTCCCATTTATCTGGTTGCTGAATGACACCATTTTCCTCATTTGAAATTTTTCTTATTATGCTTTAAAACTTAATTTTTATTATAAATTATTTTCTGTTATTTTATTTACATTATTAATATTATTTCTTAGTAAATATTTTTTTTTTTACCTCAATTAGTGCATAATTATACGCAATCATTTTATTGTGGTTAAATTTTGCGAAAACAATTAACTTTTTTCTTTTAAATGCGAGGACATGTTCAATGATGAAATAAAGCTTCTGACTGGTGGAAAGTGATAATGGAAAATAAATTTTTATTATCGAGAGAAAAGCTAAACTGAGTTGCCACCATTTTGAAGAAATATCGTAAAAAGCATTTAAAATTAAAAATAAAATATAAAAATGGAAATAAATTAAAAAAATAGCTAAAATGAGCACAACAACAAATAAGTAGCTTTCATTTAAAAAAAATAATTATCAAAATCGTTTGAGTAGAAAAATCGGGGCTGATGACTAAAAAAACAACCAGGTCTTTTAAATATATAGATTAAAATCTCTGTGAATAAAATATTGAATATTCCAATGAATGATTTTTGTAAATTTGTATTGTTTGCTGAATGTTTAACAAATGGAAACACAATACTTGTACAAAATAAATAATTATTTTTAAAGGATTTGTGATATCTTCGAATAGTAGCACTTCCTAAATGTAGATGGCGCAACGATACCGTAATCTGTTTTGTGGGGCAATGCATGTTGGCCAAATAAGATCGGAGATGTAAGAATGTTTTGTTTTTCGGTTGCTGCGTGAGCGGCTATTGTATGATAGTGTAAATAAATGATGGAACTATAAAGGTTGTTTCCCTGGTGGAATTACAGTACAAGTAATTCGAACCCACACGATATTATAAAGTGGCGACTAAGATGGGATTATTTACCCATATTATTTTGTTAAGAAAAATATTGTGAAAAAAAAAGTAAACGCCGGGAAAAGAAATGGCTGTTGAAAAAGAAATTATTTCACTGGGTCGGCTAGAAGAATATGACTCAAAGGTTCCTTGGACTATTTATGTTGAGAAAATGGATTTTTATTTCTGTGCGAATAATATAAAGAATGAAGAAATGAAAAAGAATATTTTGCTTAGTTCTGTTGGTACGACAACATTTACGATTTTAAGAGACATTATTGTCCCGAAGACGTTAAAGGAGATAAAATATGAAGATCTTTTAAAAAAAGCTAAAGAACATTTTTCTCCTTGTCCAAGTGAAATTGTAGAAAGATTCAAATTTCAGAAACGTCTTAGAAAGACAGGGGAAAGCATAGCTCTCTTTGTAAGAGAACTTAGAAGATTGTCTGAATTCTGTAATTTCGGAAACACCTTAAATGACCGCCTGCGTGACCAGCTTGTATTCGGAATACAAGATGAAAAGATACAACAAAAGCTGCTCGATTGTAAGGAATTAAATTTCCAGTTTGCGGTGGAGATCGCAGAATCTTTTGAATCTGCGGAAGCCGGTGTGAAATCACTACATATAGGCGAAAGTACAGCTGTCAACCAAGTGCGCGCTAGAGTGGAGAAACCGAAACCAGAAAAGTTCTCTCACCCATTTAAGCCCAAAGAAGAAAAATTCGCGTCTGAGAAACCTTGTTTCAGATGTGCGAAACACCACAATCCTAAAATGTGCCCTTTCAAGAATGCTGAGTGCCATCTGTGCCGCAAATTTGGTCACCTAAGAATTTGTTGTAGGAATCGAAAATTTATGATGAAAAATGATAAACAGAACAAAAACAGTAAAATCAAAACTGTTCAAGAGGAATATTGTTTTAATTGTGTGGACAACAACTCCAATAGTGTAACATGGCAAAAAAATGTAAAAATAAATGGGGTGAATGTTAAATTTGAAATTGACACCGGGGCGGCGCATACGATTGTAAGTAAAAATGTGGCAGAAAATTTTTTCTCAGGTAAGCTACCTTTAATTAAATCTAAAGTTAAGTTACAAACTTATACTAAAGATTTTTTAACTGTATTAGGTGAGTTAAAAGTAGATGTTTTTGTTGATGAATATTGTATACCTGATTTAAAATTGTTAGTTATTAAAGAAGAAGGTCCGAGTCTAATTGGAAAAACTTGGTTAAAAGCATCAAAATTATTTTGGCCTAATGTAAATATGATTAAAAGTATTTCGAAAGATGATTTAATTAGAAATTTTCCAAATGTTTTTGCTGACGGGATCGGTACAATAAAAGGTCCTCCCGTTTCAATAAATTTGAAAACGGATGCAAAACCAGTTTTTCTTAAGTCTCGACCTGTTCCGTTTGCTTTGAGAAGAGCTACTGATTTGGAATTGGAACGATTAACAAAAGAGGGTATTTTGAAGCCTGTTGATCATTCAGATTGGGCTAGTCCTATAGTAATTGTTCCAAAACCAAATGGTACTGTTAGAATTTGTGGTGATTATAGAGCCACAGTAAATGCAAATACAGAAAATGATAATTATCCTCTTCCTAGGATGGAAGAATTATTCTCTAAATTGTCAGGTGGAAAATTCTTTACTGTTTTTGATTTAAAAGATGCTTATTTACAACAACCTGTAGATAATGAAAGTAGTAAAATTTTAACTATTAATACTCATAAAGGATTATTTAATGTGTTAAGATTAGCTTTTGGCGTAAAGTGTGCTCCTGGAATGTTCCAGAGAAAAATAGAGAATATATTAAAAAAATATGAGTATGTTGGTGTATTTTTAGATGATGTAATCATAAGTGCTAGGAATGAATCAGAACATTCTGAAAGAGTTGAAAGTGTTCTGAAATGCTTTTCTGAGCATGGTATAAGATTAAATAAGGAAAAATTAAAATTTATGGTTTCGGAAGTTTGCTATTTAGGACATAAAATTTCTCAGGAAGGAATTAGACCTATGCCAGAAAAAGTTAATGCTATTTTGAATGCACCTATTCCAAATAATGTGTCACAATTGCGTTCATTTTTAGGCTTAATTTCTTATTATAGAAACTTCCTACCTAATATTTCAGATGTCTTAGAACCTTTACATAGATTATTAGATAATAATGTTAAGTGGACATGGTCAGAAAAGCATGATAAAGCATTTCAAAAAGTTAAAGAATTATTATGTACATCACCTGTTTTAGAATTATATGATGTTAACAAAGATATTGTTTTGAACTGTGATGCTTCTGAATATGGTATTGGTTCTGTATTAAGCCATATTATTGAGGGTAAAGAGAAACCCATAGCTTATGCTTCTAGAACTTTAAATAAAACTGAAAGAAATTATGCAATGATAGATAAAGAAGCTTTATCTGTAATATTTGGTGTTACTAAATTTCACCAATATTTAGCTGGTAAACAGTTTAAAATTATAACAGATCACAAACCTTTAATTAGATTGTTTGATCCTGTTAAAAAGGTACCTGATACATTATCACCTAGAATGCTGAGATGGTCGCTTATGTTAGCAGGATATGATTATACAATTGAGTATCGCGAAGGTAAAAATAATAAAAATGCGGACGCATTAAGTAGATTACCTCTCCCAGAAACTGTAAATATAGTTAGTAATCCTGCTGAAATAATGTTTGTTTCAAATAATAATGATTGGCCCGTTACTTCTAAAACGATTGCAAAGTGGACAACTGAAAATCCTGTAACTAAACAAATTTTAGAGTGGGTACTACATGGGTGGCCTCGAAAGGTTAAAGCAGAAGAATATCAACCTTATTTTCGTAGAAGGGATGAAATTTCCTGTTTAGAAAATTGTCTATTATGGGGGCATAGAGTAATTGTGCCAGAGGAAGGTAGAGAATATATATTGAAATTGTTGCATTCTGTTCATCAGGGTATGTCTAGCATGAAAGCTAAAGCTAGAGGGGTGGTTTGGTGGCCAAACATGGATAAGGAAATTGAACAAATGGTAAATTCATGTAGTAGATGCCAAATGTGCGCGAGGGATAATCCAAAAATGAAACCCTTAGAATGGAAGTCTGAATTACCCTGGGAAAGGATTCACATAGATTATGCAGGTCCGTTTGAAGGGAAATTTTTTTTAATAGTAGTTGATTCTTATACAAAATGGTTAGAAGTAGAAGTAGTGCCCAGGACCGATAGTAGAAATACTATTAGAGTATTAAGAAGAATTTTTGCGACATTTGGATTACCTTTAGAATTAGTCAGTGATAATGGATCCGCGTTCACAAGTGAGGAATTTGAGGATTTCTTAAAAATAATGGAATTAAGCATACACCTATTCCACCATATCATCCGTCGTCGAACGGACAGGCGGAAAGATACGTGCAAACTGTGAAAAATTGCCTTAGGAAACTCGATAAAAATGACATATCATTATCAATTGCACGACTTTTGTTAGAAAATCATTCAACTCCTCATTCGGTGACTGGTAAAACTCCTGCTGAATTAATGTTTGGAAGGCCAATTCGAACAGCCCTTCATTTGGTATTACCATCAAAACCTAAAATACAGCAACCCCTGCACAAATTTAAGCTTCATGAATTAGTTTTCGTTAAAAATTTTGGAAAGGGGGAGAAATGGGTAAAAGGAAAAATTATAAAATTATTAGGAAGTAGATGGGTTTTAGTAAATAGATGTGACGGAATAATGTGTAAGCGTCATGTAAATCAGTTGAGACGTAACAGGGAGATAAGTTACGAAAAATCTGAAAGAATTGAAGAAAATGACCACAATAACAAACAAATGTCAGAAAGATTTGAAAATATGGGTTATAGTGGTAAAAATTACAATGTTTATGATAATTACGAAAGGGTTAATAAAAACCGTTTTTCTGGTATTAATGGAAAAATTAAAGACCAAAGTGATAATGAGAATATTATGGAACCAAACAAATCTCAGCCTTCACATGATATTGTAGCAGGTACTGTTGTGAGTAATAAAAATGATGTTATGACAGATATATCTGTAAAGGACACTGTGACTAAAAATAATAATGAGGACTCGAAGAAAAGAGTTCCAGTTCGAAGAAGCAATAGACCAAGATTGCCTGTAGTTCGTTTGAACTATGAGGAGAGGGGTGTGATATCTTCGAATAGTAGCACTTCCTAAATGTAGATGGCGCAACGATACCGTAATCTGTTTTGTGAGGCAATGCATGTTGGCCAAATAAGATCGGAGATGTAAGAATGTTTTGTTTTTCGGTTGCTGCGTGAGCGGCTATTGTATGATAGTGTAAATAAATGATGGAACTATAAAGGTTGTTTCCCTGGTGGAATTACAGTACAAGTAATTCGAACCCACACGATATTATAGGATTAAAATACTGAATTTAATTTTAATGTAAAGTATTTCATTTAATATGTTTATTTTTTAACGAATTATTTTTTAATAAAATTTTGTTATTTCTAAAGCACCTTCATTGTTTGTGATACGAAATCACATATATTTCTAATTCTGAAAAAGAATTTAAATGTCACTGATAGTTACTTCATGTAAAATCTGTCATTTATGATACAGCAACTTTTTCTTTATATCTTATCTTTCTCATAGAGACTTTCTACCCGTTGAAAGAAAATGTAATACTTGAAGATTTTTTCATTAAGGAATCAGAATATTTAATTCTATTAATATTTAATATTATTATTTTATCTTTATTTTGCTTATTTGACATTTGCTATTCATAAAGTTAAAAATAAAAATAAAAAGCTGTGATACTATTGCATTATCAGTGTTGAATTGACACTTTTCTTTTGTGGCTCCAGGAGAGGGGGGGGGAGGGGGGAGGTTATAGAGTTCTGGGTGGGACAGCGCTTTTTGACCACTAAAAACACAAAATCTCAAACATTCCGGGGTGGGGGATTTCATTGCTTCGAGGGGAAGAATGTCCTCTCCAGGCAACACACCCCTCCCCCCCCCCCCCTAAAATCAACACTGTCATAACCTTTTTTTTTTTTTTTTTTTTTTTTTTACAATTTATTTTAAGATTAATTTCTCAAATGTGCAATATTTTTTTTTCGAACTGTAAATTTAATTATTAAAAAATTTTTACATTTAATTTTGTAGTATTATTATTATTATTTTAGGTACATACATATTAACACCACCGCAGCAGAAGTTGCGCTAATTTGCCAATAAAGAGCAATCTTGTTGTTCGCACGCGCACAAAAAATGGTGTGGAAAATTAGAAAAACACCCTATTAAAACACTAAAAAAATCACTAAAAGATGGCATCAAAAATAAGCAATCAGCAAGGCATCAAGAAATCCAAAAGATAATTGCGTGCGCGTGCGAACAACGAGAATGCTCTTTATTGGGAAATTAGAGCAACTTCTGCTGCGGTGGTGTTAATACGTAAGTGCCTTATTTTATATTAATTTTATTTATTTCACACTTGCTATTTATTAAATTAAAAATAAAAATAAAAAGCTAAAATACAGTATATAATGTTTTTATGATTAATTTCACAAATGTGTAATAACTTTTGCCACTGTAAATTTGGATATTTAAAAAATGCTTTTTAAAATTTAAATGCATCTAAATAACATTATTATTTGTTATTATTGTTTTATATTTATTTTGTTTATTTTCTTATTGTTATTCATTAGAGTTAAATAAAAATAAAAAGCTATAATAAAGTATAAAGTGTTGTTAATTTTCGCTATTGTAAATTTTATTTATTTTTTAAAAGGCTTAAAAAATTAGAATACTTTTAAATTTTATTATTGTAATTTTGTATTTATTTTGTTTCTTTTACTTTTTCTATTCCTTAAGTTAAAAATTAAAGGGAAAAAAAGCTGCAATAAAATATACAATTTTTTTCTATGATTAACTTTACAAAAATGGATTAATTTTCGTCACTGTAAATTTAATTATTAAAAAGATGATTTTAAAATTGATGTATTTTTGAATTTCATTATTTAACAATATTTAGAGCTTGTGTTAAAATTGTCGTTCTAATTTATTCGATTACTGAAATCTTACCATATTATTAACCTCCCTCCTTTCCATAGACTAGTTGTAAGATCAAGCGCTTCAAAGTATAAACAAAAAGCATTTCAACTTCGGAAAATAAAACAATTAATGTATTTTTTAGTAAAGTTTATTTATAACGCTTTTAATCAAGCATTTTATTGCTGGTATATCTCACAAAATATTAAAACTTCTTGCCAGGGTTGCGGAGTCGGTGGGAAATATGGCTGACTCCGACTACGGATATTTTAACCAGCGACTCCGACTTCGACTCCAAGTCTGGGCTGCCTAACATACTATTGTTGCTGCTGGTTAAAATTATAAGGGAACGCAAGGAAAATAATGTAAAAATTTGCCTATTTCTGTACTAATTCAGTTCTTAGAGCTTTAAAAGAAAAGAAAAGGGGAAAAAATATTTTCCGTTTTATTGTTTTTTTAAATTTTGTGCTCCTCAAATCCGAAAATTCAAATTATCGAAATCAAAAGAAGAAAAAAAAATACTATTTTTGATCCATGGACTTGAAAAAAAGGAAATATATACAACTGTGACTTTAATTCGTGCTCTTCAGAGCAGAAAAACTTCGATGGAAAGAAAAAAAAATTATAAAAAAATTTACTACTTCGGAAATAATTTGTGTTCTACTGGAGTTTTTAATTAAAAACGGTTTTCATCTACTGTGTTGTACACTACGCAGTATATTGGGAATCCATAAATTGGATAGCCCGATGTAATAATAATAATTTTAAAAAATAATAATAATTCCTTTTTATCGGTTTTAAATTACACATAATTAGTTTAATTTCCCTTAAAACTGTGCTCTTCGAAATTTTTTCCAACACCACCAAATTTTAAATATAATAAATAATCGCTTATCCGAAATCATTTGGACCACTATCTCTTCGAATTATCATAATCTAATATTTTCAAAAATACCGATTTCAAAATAATAAGAAAAATTTGTAGAAATCCCAAAACTTTATTCTATCTCATTATTTATTATTACTTTAATATGCGCCAGCACAGTATTCAAATTAAACGGCAATCTGTGCCTATTATGAGATTGCTAAAGATATAAAATTCTGTGCATTAAATCTTGAGATCTGACTATCGCTAATATCGTGTAAAATATGCTAAATGTAGCATACCAGCGCCATCTGTGAAAGGTTTTTACCAAAACATAATCAACAGTAATTTATGTTTACGTCTAACTGAATCTGAAGTTGGACGAAAATCCATCCACCATCTCTGAAAAGTTTTTACCAAAACATAATAAACAGTAATTTATGTTTACGTCTAACTGAATCTGAAGTTGGACGAAAATCCATGCATTAGTATTAGAGAGACAGCTATTGCAAAAATCGTGAGAAATACAGCATAGCAGTGCCACCTATTGGACGGATGGCATGAAATGTAATCAATAATAACTTGTGTTGACGTTTAACTGAACATGATTTAAGATGAAAATTCATACATTAGTTCTTAAGATAAAGCTATTGAGAAAATCGTAAAAATGCACAATAGCAGAGCTGAGCGTTAGGCAATTTACACCGAAACATCAACTCATATCTAGAACTAACTGAATCTGAAATTATGTTTCAATCCGTGCATTGGTTCTTAATATAGAGATACAGTCGGCTCTCGTTAATTCGAACTCGTCGGGACCACAAGAAATGTTCGAATTATCCGAAGTTCGAATTATGGAAAATATGAAATGAAAACATGCTTAATATGGTACTATTACAAAGCAATTGATGTTATAGTGTTGTTTAAATATATTTTATCTGTTATCATTATAATATGACTTAATATTATATTTAAAGATATAAATACATAAACTAACTAAGGGATTGGGAAAAGCACAAACGAAGGTGGGGTGGAGGTGTCATTGATGGACAGACGGGGCACTAAAAAAGCGGATTTCAAATGCACGGGACTATATGTATACTAGTTCAGAACAATTCTGACAAAAATGAAAAAAAGAAAATTATTTCAAGAATCTGAAGACGATGCGAAAGTAAGAAAAAATTAAAAATCGGACTCCCGTTATTTCGAATTAAACGAAGTCAAGAGAAAATGAGTTCGAATAAATGAAAAATTTTAACATTATTCTGCTATCGAAAATTTCGGGACTTTATGTTTAGTTCGAATTAAGCGAAAATTCGATTTATCCGATTTCGAATTAACGAGAGCCGACTGTATTTTGATAATCGTGAAAAATACAACATAGCAGAGTTATCTGTTGGGAGATATGCAACAAAAAATAATCAGCACCAGTTTGTATCAAAGGTTTTTACATAAAGGTTTGCGAAATTCCATGCATTAGTTTTCCAGATAGAGCGCCTACAAAATTTTTGTCACAAAAAGACAGATTAGATTCATACACAGACTCAGAGACCGACATTTTTAAAAAAACATTCAAATCGTGTTCAAGAACTTCTAAAACTTATAAATAAATCAAAAATCGGAAGTCGAAAATTTTCAGTAATCCAATGTTTTTTTCTTGTGAATGTAGAAGAAAGTGATAAGATAAAATAAATTATTGGAAATTATAATAAGTAGATAGAAGGTAATTTATTAATTCTTAATGAATAATGCCCAGTTAAAAATCTTCAGATGAGGGTAATCTCAAATAAACTAGTGATAAATAGTGTTCATTTATTATATTCTGATGCCACAAAACATTAGAAATCGAATTTTTTTATATACAGCAGCTTTTAGACGTCGCCGTAGCCATCGAAAAAGAGAGATCTTAATGCTCCTATAAATATTGGATGTCACATGAACAGTATAGTTAGATTTTCACCAATACCGAGCTATCACGAAACTAAAGTAAGTTGAAAAGCAACCGACATTCGTAGAGTAATACTGTCTGCAGTAGCAATAGTAACTGACATCGTTTTTATGAGATAGTGTAATTAAATTACTTAATTATCTGAATTAATATCACTGTGGGGTATTTTTTTCATCCCAGAGAAATACTATATATAGGTAGTTGTCCTTTCATTAAAAAGTTTGAATATGTTTCAATGTTTCTTTATATTACATTAAAATAAAACCTCTAATCTGCATGTTACAGTATACATTTTTTTAAATTTTAAATGGGTTTTTTTTCACATTGTTCATTGAATCATTTCATTTGTTGCTATTTTTAAATTTTAAATAATTATCGATTTGTGTTATTCCAAATTTTGTATTAAGGCTATTATTAAATCAAAAAGAGCAAATTTATGATATAAGTTTTAGTTTATTTTTGTTCGAAAATCTATGAAACTAGCAAGTGTTGTTGTTTAGAATATATCTAATCACACTCTGTTTGACGTTTCGTTGTAAACACAATAAATTTTTCAAAAAATAGTGTCAAAGTGGTCTTTTGAACTGATTTTTCGCACGGGAGAAGACAAGCCACTCCAAACTGGGGTGAAAATCGCCTTTTCACATGATCAAAAAAGTTTATAACTCAATAGGTAATTTATTAATAAAAATATATAAAACTGAGTTAGATTCGAAATCGATTACATGGTCAGGCTTTGCAAATTTATATCTTTCCATTAAAAAATAAATTTGTAAATGCGTCAAAATGTTTTCTGATTGTTGAGCAGAGCAGTTGAGAACAGCCTTAATGGAACTGCCCTCTAATTTTTTTCATGACATCGCTTTTAAAATGAAAAGATATATACAGTTGAGTCTCTCTATAACGAAACTCCATACATCAAGTTTCTCTATATAACATTAAAAACAGTCTCTATATAGCGAAATATCGATCTCCATATAACGAAGTTTTTCATAAATTGGTCTTAATTTACTCAGTTTTAAAAGGCTTCGAAATCATATGGAATCAATTTTCCTTCATTTACTTTTGATTTATCGTCAGTGCTGAGTTCTTTTTTATATTACTTCTCTCCTTGTTCTTTAAATCCAACGAATTCATCCCACCTCCCACACACCTTTCCACATCCTTCTCAAAACAGAGTCAATTGGATTGATGCACATGTAAAGAGAGGAATCAATGAGAGGCACATGAGAGAGGTTTTTAAATGGAGGAAAATGTTAACTACGATTTTTCATTCCTTGCTAAAATTTGAGCCTTTTTTTTAGAGCGTAACAATTTTAAAATCAAAATAACAAAAAATCACAGATTTCTTGTCTGAAATTAATGCAAGTCTTCCTTATTTGATTTTCATTAGGCTTTCAAATAAATGTCTGTTCTCTTTTTTGGAACAGCTTAAATAATTAAGAAATAAAATGTTAGGTTAATATTTACTTTTAAACATTTCAAATTATTATTCAAAAGATCAAAAGTAATATTTGTTCAAATTTCACACGTTAAATACGATTTTTAACATCATTCTCTATACATCGAATTTCTCTATATAACGAATTTTTTACTGGAACGGTGGATTTCGTTATATAGAGGCTCGACTGTATATCTTTTGCAATATGTCTTTTATAGAAACAGCTAACAATTAATTGTAGTGGAAACTTTCCTACACCATTATTCATTTACAATCATTATTGAAAAACAAAACATTAGACATTCTCAGGCAAGTAAAACTTTATGCTATAAGGTTTTTTTTTTTTTTTTTTTTTTTTTTTTTTGTAAACTAAAATTTTAATATTTGCAAATAAATAAATAAATAAATAAATAAATAAATAAATAAATAAAAATAAAATAAAAAATAAATAATAAGAATAAATAAAAATAAAAATAAAAGTACAAGTGGTTTTAATCAGACATTATTGCAAAGATTTGATGATCAATAAACTTTTCCAAACAGGCTGTCTTTAATAACCCACCCTTCAGCTATTGAAAATGACTTAAACCCATGGGGATGTGCAACACGTATACGTGCTGCAAAAAGGCTTAAGAATATTTGTTTATCCCCATGAATAAAATGTTGCAGAAAAATTTGCTTTACTTAATCGGAGCATTTTCTCGATTTAATAAAGCACATATTTCTGTTTTAAAAACCGGTGACAAATTATTAAAAATTTCGTGCAAGGCACCCGTCCCGTGAAGGGATTAATATTTAAATAACTGATCAAGTCTGAGTATTACTCACGCACAGACGATTCCGTACGTTAAATGTTTGAATTACTAACTGGGCATTGCATTAAACAAATTTATCAATAAATGTTGTTATCTAGGCTATAAAATCTGTCTTTGTCTTTATGTATGTCCAATGTGTGAGTATTTAAAAGGATTAATATTTTGGCTAATTATATTTTTTTTTCAAAAATTAATTAAAAAATTAAATTTATTTAGACTTCTGTGACGATAGATACCTCCAGTCTCCTCAAGACTTTTGTTGTACGGCTGCAAATCATAATTTTAGTGTAACAGAAAAATGCGATTTTCATAAAAATTACATGATCTAGGGTAACTACTATAGTTTTCCTTCAAGGTTTAAAATAACCTCTACTACTCTAGTGCTTTCATAATTTTAGCTTCAGTAGATTCAGATTTAGATGGGGCTGGAGGCGCTTTTTTTTATGTTACATTTTCGATATTGATGATACCTCTACATTTTCACTGATTGATTTTAAAATCATCAATAATTTTACATACATGGATCAATGGCCTTTATTTTTTATTTTTATTTTTTTTTTTAGTCAATTTGAACTTTCTAAGTACCATAGTAAACGAATAAAATGTCAGAGTGACACATGAGTAATACCGTATTGTTTCTGTTACTGCTTTTTAAGTACGGAATCCTAAAAAAACCAATATGTTCTTTTTGTTACTTGTCCAGTGAAAAATTTAAGCTGAACGCATTAAACTGTTATTTTCTATATAATGATTTAATGTAGAAAGTATATCTGTGTTAGTTAATTACATCTGAAGTATACTTCTTTATAACACAATTCCTCTTATAAAATATATTATCATGGCAACATTAATAATTATAAAAGCATGTGATGATATATATAATTAACATTATTAGTGCAGCAATTACCAACCTTCAAAATGACGTTTACAGTTATGAAAAAGAGAAATATTTCAAAAATATATTCTTTATTTTGTGCATATTAAAAATTAACAGAATCGTTTAACCATTATAATGAGTTATTTTAAGCATAAAATGTTTTAGAAATTGTGTGACATAAACATAATTGGTTATAATTATGTACCATCCATCAAAAGTTAAAAAGAAGTGACATTCATTAAAATAGTTCATACTATGTTATAAAATTTATTTTAAGCGTTCAAATTTAAGCTATTTTATCTAAAACCTATTTTCTGCAGGTAATGTAGTACTTTGTATCAATTGCTTTTTCAAGATGAATAAGTTTATTATAATATTACGCAATCTTCAAGACACAGCTATTTTTATTTTGTATTCGCAGACATTCATATTATAACTGTATGTGGGTGATTCTACGATAAGAGGTAATTTGTACGGCAATCCGCTTAAAACAGATTTTTTATTCTATATGTTGCTATTTTTTGCAATGAATCGCATCATTTTAATATACTTTGT
Source organism: Maratus speculifer (assembly GCA_964019185.1). NCBI lineage: Eukaryota > Metazoa > Arthropoda > Arachnida > Araneae > Salticidae > Maratus > Maratus speculifer. Next base: position 309,201,965 of record OZ025290.1, read on the forward strand.
TAAATAACACCACGATTGAATGCCTAATTAAAACACATTTTTCTGAAATTTCTTACAAAATCTAAAAAAGTCTCTACCCTGGCATGTCCCTTTGCTGGTTTCAATTTAACTTTCAAACAATACATATATTTTTTCCATCAGATGCTTAACTAAAGTATGCTTAATTGGAATTTAAGTAATTATATTTACGTATTATAAAATAAAAAATAAAATAATTTTGTTAATTTCAAATAATTTTTTTAATTAACTTTTGTCCCTTTTTTTTTGTGTATCTACCCTGTCAAATTTCGTTCCGCTAAAACAAATATAAATTCAAGGATGGCTATATTGGAAGTAACGCTTAAGGACATCTATCGGCTTGACGTTAGCAATACTAAACGCGCAAGCCATTTAAGCGTCGCCATTTTTAGTTGTGGCGACGCGACCGTGCATTGTAGTGGTTTCGTAAGGTGATCGTGCATCTCCCCTTGTAAGTCATAAAACTTATCATATTCATTTAATTCAATTGTATATTCTGCCATAACTAAACAATACAGTAATGATTAACGTGAAATATACAATTAACCCAAAAACTAATTCAGTCAGTTAAAAAATTTGAATTTATCATGAAAATGTCTCTCCCCTGTCGTATTTCCCCTGTCAAGATAACTGCCAGGGGAGAGAGTCACTGACCAGAAAAAGTTATGAAATATGTATAAAGTGACTTGCCCTTTTATGAAAAGGTAAATAAACGGGACAAAAATCATAATTTAAAGGTTTTTGATAAAACTCAAGTTTTTCCTTTTCGCCGTATCCTGTATGTACTTGAAACCTCTTATCTTAGAATCACCCATGTATCAGTAGAAATGTTTATTTCCAAAACTAACTAACTAAATAAATAAATAAAAGAGTTTATATCTGTGTTCAGTCGAATAGTTCCCAGCCTTTGTTGGCCACTCTCCAGTTCAACTTAAAATTCATGATACTTCATTTTCTTTTGTAACATAGTAGTTCTTATAAAACTAATTCTTTTTTACATAGATGACTTTGAAAGAGCATTAACAATAGAAAATCATATTGCAGTTTCTTAGCGTACCAAATAAAAATTACTCTTATTTGTAGTATTAAATGATGGAAGAAAGTTCTACATTCAGATGAATCCAATTTAGAAATAATATGAAAATTTAGATTAATAGTTTTAAAGATTTTCTATTGGATGGATTTTCATGGAATTGCACCGCTAGTTAGATAGTTTTTAAATTTGGATTTATTGCATTGCATGTTGTTTTGTAGCTCTTTACAGGATTCTATTGCAAATAAATAATTAAAACAGTTTATTCTTAACATAACAAATTCTGTCTGCCACATTGAAAAATATAATAGCGCAGTGGCATTCGTATTGCTTTACACTGACAAAAAAACTTCCTTCAATTCCGGAGAAATTTACAGGCAGCAGTGCTGCCAGTAATTTTCTGTAAATTGAGGGATATCCATTTATTTTTACTCTGTTAAAAGAGGTAAAATATCCATAAGTTCAAGAAAGTTTGAAAAAGATAAAAGCGGCGGGCGTAGGGATCGAACCACCGACCACAACGATGGAAGGCAAAGCGCTAGCATACTGGCAAAGCGCTAGCATGCGGCTACGCTTTTACAGTAGGAAAACGCTTTGAAGTAATTGTGTTCGTTTCAAATGGGTATGGTTTGGTCAACTTCGCTAAAAAGCTTTAAATTTTGGAGCTAATTTCGGGAAGATTTCGTCTTTAATGAGATTGTGGCTGGAGTTTTTATACGATAGTTTTTATGTAACATAAAAATGAGAATTTTAAATATATTTGCGTAGATTGCTAGTGATAAAATATGGGTGTTCTATTTTTATTTGATACGATTATTTTGTAGTAGTATCAACTTTTTTTTGCATTTAATTTTTTAATTAAAATATCTTTTAAATGTGTTCACTTAAAGTCTATTTATATGAGAATATTTATTTATTAATAACTTTGCAAATTCAACTTTATTCAACCTATCCAACTTTAAATAATAAACTGCGAGTATCTTTAAATGAATGGAGAAGTTAATTGTTATTTATTTTTAAATTTGAAAACATTTTTGTCTTTTTAAACTAAATTAGACATCTTAATCTACAGATTTTTTTGTTTTTCATTTTAAAAATAAATTTGAATTCATTACTAATAGACCCCTTACGCATGCGTGCTAGGAAATAACGGAAACTCTTCCTCCTTGTTAGACGTTCGAATTGAATTCACGGATCAAATATGTTTTCTGGGAGTAAGGAAATTATTTGTGAAAAAATAAGGGTAATTTAATGTGTATTGACGGATTTTTCTGACAGTGTATGCAATGCGGATGGGAATTATAGGCAAAAGTTCATATTACTTTAAAGTACAGAGTTAAACTCATTGATATAATGCGTTTTATTTGAGATACATTTGAAGAATCACACAAGCTAGCGAAGGAAATGAAACATGATATTAATTTGTGAAATGCATTTTAAACCATAGCTGGTAGCTTAAAAAAAGAAAAAGAAGAAAAAGAAACCCTCTTACACAAGTTTATTTACTCTGTGTAAGGTACTAATATTGGGTATTCGACAGCTGAAAACACATTTCCAAAAATTTTTACGCATAATGAGTTTGTAATGAAATTCTTTTGTGTCTTCTTGCAAATAAATTATAAACATTACGAACTTCAGAATCTAGAGGAAACTTGTCACAGTTTACGTCAGCGTCATACATCATTTTCATCATGTTTGAATATCTATAACGTAAGTAAAAGACACAGCGATTTTAAAACTTAAAGTTCAATGAAACTTTTAAGTTTTTCTATAAACGGAATATAAAATCTACGCACTCTATTTCTAAAGCATTCAGGCCATAATAAATCTCAGTTATACATATCAAATACATGGGAAGCCGAAGAATATTTATGTGAAGTGCAGGACGAACAGACATGTAGAAAAAGATAAACCAAAACTGATAAATGTATTTCACTGTGTTGTAAAATGGCAATTATCAGTAAATTGAACTAAACTGTAAAAAAAAGGGGTCGATCTACTAAAAAAGATTTAGTGATCCTTGTAATTACTAAAAAAATTTTAGTAATCTTACTCAGTTACAAGAAAATCTGTAAGAGTTACTAGGAAAAAGCTAGCAATGAATAGAAATAATAGTTTTATATTTTTAATAGCTATTACTAAAACTCGCTTGGTGTGGCCGTGATAGCCTAGTGGTCATAGCACAGAGCTCCAGACTGAAAGGCCTCGGGTTCGAAGCTCGACACCACCAAAGACATACCGAGTGCATGCAGTGTAAGTGTCCGTTAAGTAAAGGGGTTATGAAATCAGAATTGCGCAGATGGCAATGTTTAATGCTGCCATCTATTGAGGCGTTGACGGAAATCTACCGCTGCAAAAATTGCGTTTGGACTAGCTACTAAGAATCCGTGAGTAATGGTTACTAAAAATAATTTTGGAGCTATTACTAAAGTTTGCTGGCTGGCTCATACTAAAAAGTTTTAAGTTAGTTATACAAAAATTTCTTTTGTACAGTTTACAAAAGAAAGGTTTGTTTACCTTGCAAAAAAAGTATGGAATGGTTACTAAAAAATTCTGTGGAATACAAATTTACTAAAAAATTTTAGTAACCTCATGAATTTTTTTTTTTTTTTTACAGTGTAGTCCGTTAATTTTCTCAGGAATACTAAAGACAGGAAGCGTAAGGCTAATTTAATCAACCACAAAATACATTACACCAACGGATTTAATTACAAAATTTTTGTAAAATACTCCATTAAATAAGATCAATTATTATGTTTCTAAAATTAAATGAAAAAAAAAAAAAAAAAAAAAAAAAAGAAAGAAAGAAACTGATGATTTGAAAACCAAGCTCCATATTGTAGTAATACATGTAAATTAAATATAATCCATTTAGATTTCTGCCAAATAATAAAAGCAATTTGGCATAGGAATAAAAAAATACGCATGCCTATTTAAAAAGACTAAATAAAAAGTATGTAAATTTTAGTAGAGACTTGAAAAAACGTTAAAAAAAGTTACAATTGCTGGAGCAATATATCTTGTTTTATTAAAATGCTACGTAAGATTAAATACTTTCTTCTATATATATATAAAAAAAAAACTGTTAAAAATGCCTCAAAATTTTTTAATAGTTTTAGTGTATAATCCTATATGATTTAGTTTTGTAAATTTTGCAATAAAGAGAAAATTAAATTTTTATTTGTTTGTTCTGAAATTTTAGCGATTAAATAAATATTTATTTTTATTTTTCTTATTATATCCCTTTATACTAATGTGAAAGAGTGCACATAAAGAATAGTTCTAAAATTTATAAATAGCAAATAAATATTTATCGCTTAAAATGATATTTATTTTATGAAAGTTTTGCTTTATTTTACTATTAGCTAAAATAAATCTGATGTATTCCGATTAGGAAAACCTAAAATATTGGGGTATTTTAGTAAATTTATATCATGAATTCTAAACTAGGTATGAATTCAGAGTGTTTCATAGTCATTAGTACAGATACGTAGTAGAGCAGAGCGGTTGCCAGAACTCTGTATCATTTAGGATCTTTTAAAAGTGTCGAATCTCTTTATGGCAGACAAGTTCAAATAATGTTTTCTCTGTATAAAATAATGATATTTTATCCATAGAATTGTTTTTAAATGTTCTACATACAGGGGCGTGCCAGCAGTATTCGGCGCCTGTGTGCAGAACTGCATTTGGCGCCCTACACCCCCCCCCCATCCAATCGCCTGTAAAATAAAACTTTACCCCCCCCCCAAAAAAAAAACTATAAACATTTATAAATGTATAGTTGCATTCTTTTGGAGTTTTTTGAACCAGAAAATTTATTTAATAATATATGTCTTGTTTCTTTACAATTCGTACTTTATTTCATTAAATAAATAAATTTCTGTTTCCAAACATGCTTAAATTACTTGAAAAATAAAGAAGGGTGGCAGCTATGTAAATAAAATTCGTAACACAGTAAAACCTGTGTAAATGAAAGCGCTCTCTATCACAATCCTGCGTTACGGTAAAATTTCATTATCCCGGAGAAAATAATTTAATGCAATAACAATAGATTGCATCCAAAAGAAAGATGTTTGTTTTTTCTTTGCATGTATTGGCGATGGCTAAGAAAATCTACCGCACATAGAGATCTCAAAATTTGGATAAGGATCGGTGATGGTAGATGCACCGTGCACCTGACACTCAATTTTTTTTTTGTTAATTACCCGAAATATTAATTAAAAACCCTTAATGATCATCGCAAAATCGTGATCTTTTAATCCTTAACGAGATCGTGCTTGTGTGCTTCCCCAAGCAGTCCTTCCCACTGACCAAAAGCGTAACGTTTGATTTTTTCTGCATTTTCAAATTGGGATATAGTGAGATCCCGGAAGAATTACTAATAAATAAATAAATAATAAGAAAGAAAGAAAGAAAAATGGTATTTTTAATTACTATTTCAAAAACCCTTTTTATTTGGCAACGATTCGCATCAGTTTTCAAGTTTTCCATTTCTCTAAAGTTTCAAACGCAAAAAAAAAAAAAAAAAAAAAAAAAACTGTTGATACATTTATAATATTTTTCAGGTTCAAATAATATATCTGGTGTGAAAATATTAATATTTACTGTTCAAAAATTTTATTGAAGTCATTTCAAGGATTCGCTAAACATATTTTTTCTCTCGGTGCAAATTATCTCAAGATATCGTTTCCCAATTAAGAAATATGTGATTTGAATATAATTTCGCGTTAATAAATAAAAAAATATGTATGAGGGATTATGTGCATTTCTATTATTTATTTTATTAAGATTTTTTTTTTTTGGGTCAAGATTGAAAGTTTTATACCCAAATGTCAGAAAATAAATACAAATTGACGGTTAGCTTGAAAAATCAGACCGGAACTTGAAAAGCACCGCCAGTATACTCTACAGTAGGCAGCGGGAAATCAACTCGCGCTTCGATTGGATAGATTTTCATTTAAAAAGGAAAAATCATACAAATTCAAAATTATACACTGCTAACAATATAATGTTTGTTCGAAAATATTTTTATTCAAAATTATAAAGTAAAATCAACATGTTGCTGAAGACATTGTCTTCCCCACACCCCATCTCTACATTCGTTTGGAAAAAAATACATTCAGTATTTGACTTTAGAATATTTGGTTATTGTAATTGGCCTAGGTGATCCAAGGCGGTTAGTTAGTAAAACATAAAGTGCACGGGATTTTAAAACACTTTTTCCATAAATCTATATTTTTCCATTCATATTAACAGTCATCTTTGTAGTTTCTAATTTATTTACGTCTAAATTGAACTTTTTTTTTTTTTTTTTTTTTTTTTGGCCATTTTAGTCTCTGTAACGTCTACGGTTATGTGTAATGCTAATAAGTGCTCATATTTCAAAAATTCATTTGTATGTTCGAAAATTAAATGTACAAATCTTGCAATCATTACAATAATTTATGCAGTATTTGAATAGACACGAGTGTACGCAGGAAGTGCAGGAAAAGGCTCCGCCTTCAACCTTCGAAAAAAATTAGAAAATTTGGACATCTATGGCAAAATTTAGGCTATCTTCATCAACTCTCCCCCTTTTTCGCTATCATGGTAATTCCAGTGTACTAGATAGGTAAAAGATAGATAAAAGGTATTTATTGCGCTCAGAAATCTATGGTGTGAAAAAAAAATGTATAACAATTTTGTTCAATACATAATAGTTTCCACAAAAATGATCATTAGTAGAAGTGCTAAACAAAATTATTGCTTTGGTCGCTTAAAGTAAACTTTACTCTTTAAGTGCGAAAACCAGTGTTAAACCCAGGAGAGTCAACTTATATGGGCCCGTGATGCGCGAGCCCACCCAATAATTTGATATATCTATCCCCGCATTATTAATTGAGTATTATGTATTATGTATTTGTTCAAAAAATTTTTGAGCCCACCCAATATTTTTCAAAAGTTGGCGCCCCTGGTTAAACCTAAGCCACGGAATGCCAACAGCTTCACAAACGGCTGATGCTCCATTTTTAAAAGTTAAAATTTGTCTCACAGCTGACGCCAGCATCTCCAATCAAAAATCTGTAGTCAGTTATCGATTACCTTAAATAAGTTTTAATTATTTAATGCTATTAAGTTGTTATTCAGTGATTAAGGTTTCTATAGCTTCTTCACCTACAAAACTTTTGAAGATAGATTGCCCTCTGAAAATCTAATTTTAAATTTATTCTGAATTAAATTATTGCTGCAAATTATTTTAAAATAGTTTCTGAATCATAGGGGACTTATATCTATCAGCGTGAGATAGACGCGCATCATATAAAACGTTTCCATAGCTGCCAACTTTTACGCATTTTTGCTACCACTAAAATTGTACAAAGATTTTCCATTTGTTTAATCATAAGATTTCGACGATTAAATAAGACAATATTTACAATAACATTTCTGTGGTAGGAAAAATGCGTAAAAGTTGGCAGCTATGCGTTTCTAACATATAAGTCTACCTCTATTCATGGACTGATATTGTAGGAGAAACTTTTACCAGTAAATTTTCTTCTTATTTATGATAAATTCTGAAGTAAAATGACAATTGTTTCTTATAAATAATAATATTTTTTTTAAAGTGAAATTTAGCTTCTATGGTAATAAAACTGTATATTATGCTTTTCCACCGCAGTAAGATAATAGTGTTGCATATTTTCAGCTATGTAAATTACGGAGCCTTGTATTATTTATAACTATATGAGGTGCGCCTCTATTTATAAAGGTTGGGCAGGTCTTGTCCAAATGGATTCATTAGAGGATTCATAAGTAGAATAAAACAAAGTTTTAAAGAAAGAAATGAATATTTATAAATAATTTGTATAAGGTAAATCTACAAAAGATAATTCAGATGCCAAGAAAATATATTACATTTTAGTATGAATAAATTAAGAATATTTTAGTTTTAATATTTGCTTCTCAACTGAAATCTTTTGGCCCTTTACTGCTTCGGCGCCTGTGTGTGCCGCACACTTTGCACACTGGGTTGGAACGCCCCTGTCTACATAGAAGGCAACATTTCTTAATTATTCCATAGTCTGATCGTTGACAAACGTGTTTCCAACCGGAAATTTTATTCAATAATTGATTTTAAAATGCAATCTAGTAAGATTTCCTCATTTCTAACCTATACTTAAACTCTCTATGATTGTTTTTGTTTTATTCTGTTGTTAAAAAAATGTTAATTTGCAAATTTATTAGCATTTCTTTTTGTTGTTCTAAAATGTATGGTCTCTAAAAATAATCCTTTTTTTTTTTTTTTTTTTTTTTCGGTAGCTTTTTCGCTTGGTTTTTTTAGGAACTAACAGAATTTTCATTTTTTATTTTTTTCAATTATATTGATGTATTACATGCACAAAACATGTTATTTTAATACTTAGTTACTTTATTAAGCAATTTTACTTCTTAATAAATATTTTTTATTTCTGTGGTATCTAAATAATTTTCTTTTTATGGCTCCCTAACGCCCAAGCAACACGACTTACCTAAAGACTGGATATAAAGTTGCTACGCAACAATTTAGTCCATCAACAAGATTACATTGTTCCATTGTTGTTCCATACACAATTTCTTGTAAACACTTTTCGGTTTAACTTGTTTGTCTTGCATCAGACTTCAAAATAATTAAGAAATGTTGACATTTATGGTTTCATAGAGAAGAAAGTAGTATTAACTTTATTCTTCAGAGACAATGCTGATACAGTTGTCGAGGATTTATACATTTAATGTTCCTGAAAGTAATCATAAACGTAAAAAATATTATATAAGATACTAGGGGGCTCCGCCAATCCTAGGAGCTAAGCTCACTAATCCCCGCCCCCCGCGTAATCGCTTCGCTATTCTGTTCGGTGTCACGAGAGAATTCCTATTTTCTAGCCAACCCAACGTAATTGTTTCGTATTTCCATCTAAATCGCCTCGAAATCCCTTATCTTTTATGGATTCAGTTTTTAGATTCCACTTGGTCAAAACATCTTGGCGCCAGGGTTCTCGCTGTCGCTCACCATTGCGCCAAATTGCGACTAAATTCTTCATTTGGCGAATAAACAAACGATTACATTTGCCAAATTGCTAGTGCTCAATTTTTGCTTTTTCTTTCTTTTCTTTTTTCGTCTTTCATACATATTCATGTATACATATTTTTAATACATGTATATTTTTAATGTATTTGTAGCGGATAGTTGAAATTAGATTAATAACAATCATTGTCGCAGTTATAAAAATTAGCTTATTTTAGAACATATTGAAAAAAAAGGGGATACATTAAAGGATTAAAGATAACTTTTCTGTGCTACACGGCAAATCTATTTTGCTAAGACTTTTTTCATTTCGCGAATGTTTTTTATTTTTAATTAACCAAATTACTAACGTTAGTCAAATGTCTGCAAGAACACTGCTTGGCGCTCATCCTCTTTCCCTATGTTTTGACGCGCTCTCTTTTTTAATTAAAATTTTTATTATGTGTCATATACTATCTAAGTTTCAAACAGATCTCCTTGTCATATTTCCTAATTTTTGTTATTTTGTTCGTGCCTCCTTCTCCACTCCCCGAGAAATGTGCAAAATTTAGTTGTAACTAAATTTTGCACATTTTTTGTCTCCTCCATGTTGAAATTTCTGAAAATTTTTTGAAAATTAGGTTATAATGTTGTGTTTTTTACTTAAATTTTGGTTTACTGGTAATATTACATAAATAAATGTAACAATGAGTTATTAAAACTTTTGACATTAATACGTTCTTAATCACAATCAGAAACCACGAACTCTTTATTACATGAATTCTGACGATATAATATTAAAATGATTATTGATTTAAACTAAATTCACACTTCAGAAATATTTTATACAGATTTAGATAGCATTGATAGATTTGTAAAATAACATAACTATAACTTAAACATTATGAAATAAGTATTTTTGCCAAAAAATATATTTTAAAAAAATTCTTGCCCGTATTATCCAATGTTGTTGTAGTGAACGTTTAGCAATATCTTATTGATCAGACTGTTTAAATTACCCTTAACCGAACTTTATAAATGTGTGCGATACTGACGTTGCAAAAAATCTTTGGGAATCAATGAAAGTTACGCTTACCCTAATTTCTCAAACGTTTCTAAATTTGCGTCACCTATATCGTGACTTATGCATAGATTTCCTACGTGTAGTGCGGCCTCAGTAGGGCTATATAAAGCTGATGTAGGATAATAAACGCACACTACACATTAAAAAGCTGACTTTGTATCACTGTTACATTAGTCACAACACGAAATTAATGAATACAGCAAAACCTCGGTTATTCAAAAATCGGCTTAAAAGAAATATCTTAAAATTTCTTAAAGTCCATTTTAAATGTGAAAGCTTTTACTGTTAATATTATTTTTTACCGATGCCATATAACACTTTCAACATATTTTGATTTACGATTGCTATTTTACTTGTAAGTTTTAGATTAAAACAATTCTGAATCATTTTTAATACATTGAAGATTTGTTTTAATATATAATCGCTTTAAAAATCAGAAGCTAAGTAAAAATAAACTTTGAAGGGTATTATTGCAAACTGGTAGAAATATTAAAAAAGCATATTCTTTATGAAATAATCAAAGTTCATTTACTTATTTGGCCCATTGCATAATTTCGGGCCCTTTATTAGAAGGATGTAGTGGAGGGTATACACGGGTATACGCCGTGTACCCTCTGGATTTTTTAAAGAAGCTCCGTATATCCTCTGTTTCTGAAATAAAGCATTAGTGTATATCCTATCTATAAACATTCTTGACGTCAGCGCATACCTTCTGTTTATATCGTATACTCCTTGCTATTTTTACTACTACAACACTGTTTATTAGATAGACAGATACCACACTTCATTTTATTTACAAAATATATTGTGATTTTCTATTGTTTTTTTTAACGTCAAAGTGCTTTATATAATGTAGCGCTACATGTTTATTACAACTATAATCTAAAATATTATCACAGCTTTTCATCAAAATTTTTTTCACCATAAGCTTTACGGTTATTCAAAAATTCCCATAGAAACCCGGATATTCGAAAATTCCTATGGAACCTCGATTATCAGAAAATTCCTATGGAACCCCGGTTAACCGCAAATGCTTCGGTCCCATGCTTTTCGTATAACCGAGGTATTACTGCATTTGAATAGATTATTTGTTTTCCTTGCTTCAATGTTTCTGTTAATGAATCTTATGAAGAGAAAATGGTCGGTATAGAACATACGCTTGAAATCCATCTAGAGAAATAAGTGAAGTAGAAAATAAACAAACTTGAGAACCACTGGAACTATACAGATTAAAGTATTATTGGTTGAAGTTTTCCGTAGAACACTTATTTTAGTGAAATTTCCTAACCTATTCAGACATCTATTAAGTCATAAATGTTTTAAGCGTTCTAATAGTGTGACTCTTCAATTATAATAAAATGGATTAGAATCAGCAGACAACAGGATATTAATTATTGTATATCCTACAATAAAAATAGTAGGCTATAAAAAAGCAATCTTTTATTGTGTAAAAACATAATTTTTGTAAAAACATACATATATGTTCAGAAATAGACTTTTTGTCTGAAATGGGAATATTTATTCACGAATCATTTCTTAAAGTAAATAGGAAATGCAAATAATTTACATCTATATGCAAATTGCATTTTTTGTTCAGCCATTCTGAGAGGCTAATACAATGTTTTCTTTTACTTCATCGAGAAATGTGTTTTAGAGAAAGCGATTTAAAATTTATTTTTGAAATGGTGCCAAATCTGTACTTTTTTATGTTTTTTATTTATTATATTTTTATTTTAAATTCATTTGATTTATCTTTGATGAATAAACTTTCAAAATTTCCTTTTCACATTGTTTATTTAATTAAAAAATGAATAGTTTCATTTCGTAAAAAGGTTAAAAATGGTATTTACAGATTCATTTAATGAGTGTATCGACTAATATTTTTTTTATACAAATTTGAAAGAAACTGGCTGCAAATTTCATTATATACCGGGAGTTTATAAAATAAGTATCTCTGTTTGGAGCTGTTTATGTGTAGCTTAAAGGAATAACCTAGATGAAATCAAAATCGGTGTGCTTACTCTTTATCCCAGTCATTTTAGCAAAAATAGCGGAGGGGGGGGGAAATTAGAACAAAGCTGGATTTTTGCGTAGGTGCTAGTTATGTTATGTAGTTAAACATACTAAAAGTCCCCATTGATCTGATGTGAGCTTCCGCCGCCAGGAGGCGGTAATGAGCTTGAAAATCGGTTTTCAGTGAATATCTCATGAACAATGGCATTTAGAAAAAAAGTCTAGTTATAAAGTTGTAGATAATTTTATTTCCTATAAAAAGTGTCATTAACATTTTTTCTCACACAAACCTTTCCCTTTCAAAAATATAAAAAAGTGAACACATTTGAAAGTAAAATTATAAAAATACGAAAAATCTGCTGCTACACAAAAAAATGTATACAGATTGAAAACACTTACCTTTGAAGGGAGAAAGTGAATATATTATATACATTTATGCTTCTTTCCAAAATACCCTTGAGGTAGAGCATTTAGCCAGTTTTTTTATTGTGGTTTCCCCTGTAGGCATATTCCACTTATAATGACAGGCTTAATCCTATTTCAGTCATTTGTCTGCTTTAGTAGTTCTTTGCACAGCTTCAGTTTCTACATTCGATTCAGTTACGTCTTTATCTGTATTTTTTTCTTTCGTTGTTGGGCTGCTTTCATTATTTTCTGTTTGCCTTTCGATATCATCACTGAATTAGAAGTAGCGCTTCCCTCCTCCCTTGCAGTGGTGCCAATATCTTCGTCTTCAAATTCAGTTTTTCTTGCATTATGACATGGAACTCCACAACAATTTATGCAAATATCAGGACATTGCAATCCAATTTTTCGGTATCCACGTGCTTTTCCACATCCTTGGGAGCAAGTACAAAAAATGGATTCAATAATATTTTTTGGTGCGGACGGTACAGTAGCTGGAATTGGAGCAAATTAGGAGCAGTTTTCCAGCCACAGTTCTCAGGAAGTATTTTATTTCCCAACCAGTAATGTACTTGATGATAAACAAGTAAACTGTGCAATCTAGCTGCATCTTCGGTAGGTGGCAACGATGAAAGTCTTTTTTTACTAACAGCAACTCCCTTCTTGAAAGAATCATAACGGTGCTTGTTCAGAGAAATTTCTGCTTTACCACTGTATAAAGCAAGAAAAATTGTTTTTCCTGCCTCGGAAACTTCAAATTAGGATACTTGACCACTTTTAAAAGTGCTGGCACCTTCTATGTTATGATCGTCTTCCTTTCTCAAAATTTTTGCTAACGACATTTTTATCATTTCCAAACACTGCTGATGTCGAGTCACAACCTGAGAAAGCGTGAAGGAACAATATATAATCTTTTAGAACAGCAGGAGTCAAAAGCTCACATCGAATCGACGGGGACTTTTGGTATTTTAAACTACATACCCTAACTAGCTCCTATGAAAAAATCCAGCTTTGTTCTAATTTTATCCGCTATTTGTAAAAAAAAGGTGATAAAATGACTAGACTACTTCGAGTAGGGGGAAAACAATGAAGCAAATAATAAGAACAGCGGCAATCGCCAACTGATGACGCTACGATCCCTTACGGTGCAAAAAGTGTTGTAATCATTAGCAAAATCAAGAGGTAATCAAGAGGCGAGTAATTTTGCTCGATACAGTGTTGAATTCAGACACTTTTTTTTCCGGGAGAGACTTCAGTAGCTCCGGGAGGGGGGGGGGGATTGTACTTTTTGACCATTGAAAACGCAAAATTTTAAATTTTCCGGGGAGTACATTTTATTACTCCGGGGAGGAATGTCTCCCCCCGGGCCACCCCCTGAATTCAACACGATATGTCGCTCAGTTTTCGTAATCGAATTTTAATTTTGGTCTCATCGATAGTTATTTAAACTAATCGGATATGCAAATCCCAAACCTTTTTTTCTATCTAATACATTTGAATCCTTAAAAATATGCTATCAAAAAAAAAAAAAAAAAAAAAAAAAAAGCCAATCTATTCCCATAATGAGGATTCTAAAGCTATGAAATTGTGTGTATTAGTTCTTGAGATATGATTATTGCTAAAATTGCGTAAATTCTGCAACACCTATTGAGTGACTGACACTAAAGTTTAATCAGCAACCACTTATGTTAACGTCTAACTGAATGCGAAGCTGGTTGAAAATCCCTTTATTAGTTTTCGAAATAGAGCTATAGCGGAAATCGGGGAAAATGCAATAAAGCACAGGAGCCACCTCTTGGACGATTTAGATACATAAATAAATACATACATGATTATGTTTCATGTATATATAAAACATAATCAAGACCTATATCATGGTATATCTGAATCTGAAGTTTGGTGAAAATTTATGCTTTATTTCTTGAGTTAAAGTTATTGCGAAAATCGTATAAAATGGGTCTTAGATCCCGTAAGGCATGGTGACGTCACTGCAACGTCGCTGTGGAGCCACATTGTGACTTTGTGACCATCGATCGTCGATGTGACGTCACAGGACGTCGATGTGAAGTCACAGTGATTAAAATGTGACGCCGTTATGGCAGTTTTAGAGCTCGTTTGTGGCATCATATTATGACCATTTGGTGAAGACACGGTGTGACAAATTTGTGGAAAATGTATCATTTGTGACTACTTTGACATCAACATTGTGACGAAACTGTGACAAAAGCGGCGATATCTAAATTGCTAGAAAAATGTTTTTTAAAGTAAATAACACGTTTTGAAGAATTTTTGTAATTTTCTAGAGATTTTTAAGAAAGTCACATCTCAGTCACAATGTGACGTCACTGGGTGGTGGCATTTTGGTCACATCACATCTGTGACCAAAATGCCACCTCTCAGTGACGTCACATTGTGACTCAGATGTGACTTTCTTAAAAATCTGTAGAAATTTATAAATATCCTTCAAAACATCTTATTTACTTTAAAAAACCCGTTTCTGGCAATTTAAATATCGTTGCTTTTGTTACAGTTTCGTCACAATGTTAATGTCAAATTAGTCACAAATGACACATTTTTTACAAATTTGTCACATTGTGACCACTTTGTGAAACGTCACAAAAGAGCTCTAAAACGGCCACAACGACTTCACATTTTAGTCACTGTGACTTCACATCGACGTCTCGTGACGTCACATCGACAATCGACGGTCACAAAGTCACAATGTGACTTCACAACGACGATGCAGTGACGTCATCATGCTTTACAGGGAGGGGAAGGACACCTCCCGTAAGGCATGGTGACGTCACGGCGACGTCGTTGTGAAGTCACATTGTGATTTTGTGACCATCGATTGTCGATGTGACGTCACGAGACGTCGATGTGAAGTCACAGTGACCAAAATGTGAAGTCGTTGTGGCCGTTTTAGAGCTCGTTTGTGACCACTTTGTGAAGTCACGGTGTGACAAATTTGTGAAAAATGTGTTATTTGTGACTACTTTGACATTAATATTGTGACGAAACTGTGACAAAAGCGACGCTGTTTAAATTGCCAGAAAAATGTTTTTAAAAGTAAATAACATGTATTGAAAATCATTTGTAATTTTCTAAAAATTTTTAAGAAAGTCACATCTCAGTCACAATGTAACGTCACTGAGTGGTGGCATTTTGGTCACAGATGTGATGTGATCAAAGTGACTGACAGTGACGTCATTGTGATGTCAAGGTGACCATGCATGCTATGAGGGCTTGTAGGTAATTTAAATCAAAACATAAACGGCACCAATTTATACCAAGGACTAACGGAATTTGAAGTTTCATGAAAATTCGCCAATTATTTCTTGGGATAATGCAATTGTGGAAATCGTGAAAAAGGCAGCATAGCGGCGCAACCTGTTGGGCAGTTTACATCCATAAAGAATCAATATCATTTTATATCATAGATTAATTAAAATAATTCTTTATCAAATTCGATGCATTAGCTCTTGACATAGAGCTCCCACAAATTATGTGTCCCATATACGCATCAAAGAAACTGAGAGATGTTTTGCAAAGATAAATGTCTTTGCAAATATCAGAATCCTCAACCGATAAAACATGTAAATCCCTCAAAAACCGGAAATTGAAAATTCACGAATACATTTTTTTTTTTTTTTTTTTTTTTTTTTTTTTTGTAAATAAAATAAAAATACACCTGTTGTTATTTTTTATTTAATTATTTAAGCGTATTCTGCAAATGTGAATAAACGCTGAAATATTTTCAATCGCCGAATCATTTAAACCAACCAACCACTTTAAATGAGCAGTAAAACAATAAGTATTTATTTATTTTGTTGGTTATTAAGATGCCAATACTTATGAAATTCACAAAATAGAAAATTTGAAATTTATTCAAGTTGAAATAAAAATAAATAAATAAATCCGATATTGAAACTTCTAGAATATTAAGTCAATCAAAGCAAGAAATAGACAGATTACTTTAAAAAAATTACAACTTCACGAAAACCTTGATGTGGGTGGGCATCTGTAACAAGTGTTTATACTG
This sequence comes from Maratus speculifer, assembly GCA_964019185.1. NCBI lineage: Eukaryota > Metazoa > Arthropoda > Arachnida > Araneae > Salticidae > Maratus > Maratus speculifer. The sequence continues at coordinate 309,218,577 of OZ025290.1, forward strand.
ACTGAAAATTGGAAGATCAATGAAAGTTTAAAAAATATGTCTTGTAAACAGCGCCGTGCGAAAGGGGGGAGAGGCGAGCAGTCGCCCCGGGCGAGAAGACTTAGTGGGCGCCTAATTTATACTACTAACGCTATTTTTAGCCTGTTACAAGAAATACACTGCTCAAAACAATTAAAGGATATTGCAGTTTTAGTTGGATTTTGTATCTGGGAAACTTTTTACCTGATTGATACATGGTCGACAGACATAGTAAGTTATATGAGAATAAATTACAAATGTCTGGCAGAAAAAAATGCATTTTATTGCGCATTTGTGTACAAAAGGAAAAAAAACAATTTGTGCATATGAGAAAAAAAAAAGAATAAGAAAAAGTGTTTTCTTCAAAGAAAATCATTTTTCAGTAGGGGGTATGGTTTCCACGGGCGGCCAGCAACGTTGAACACCTTTGAGGCATGGACCCAATGAGGCTATTAATGACGAGTTGGGGTATTCTGCCCCACTCTTCCAGAAGAGCTCTTTCCAGCTCTTGGAGTGTTTGTGGGGGTTGTTGGCGGCCAGAAACTCGTCTTCCTAGAGCGTCCCAAACGTGCTCGATTGGATTCATGTCTGGAGAACACGCTGGCCATTCCATTTGAACGATTCCTTCCTCGAAAAGGAAATCCTCCACCAGGTTTGCACGATGTGGCCTGCAGTTATTGTCCATTAAAATAAAGTTATCTCCGATTGCTGCAGCGTAAGGGACTACAATAGGTCTGAGAATCTCATCCCTATATCGGCGACCACTCAGAGCTCCATATCGAATGATGTAGAGGTCAGTACGCCCGTCAATGGAGATGCCACCATACACCAATACTCCTCCACCGCCAAATCTGATACTTTCGTGCACGAACGCAAGATTATTCCTACTGCCATAGTCCCTCCGGATGAAAATACGCCTATTATCCGGATGAACAGAAAAACGGGACTCGTCAGAAAACAGAATATTGCTCCATTCATTTCTCCTCCAGTTGACATGCTCGGTTGCCCACTCCTTGCAGTCGCGACGATGCCTTGATGTTAATCTAACACATACCATTGGTCGGCGAGCATACAGACTTACAGCATGGAGCCGGTTTCGGACAGTCTGAGTTGAAATCGTGGTGCCTGTAGTCGAGCGAAGGTGTTGTTGGAGAAGAGTAGCGTTCATGTTTCGGTGTCTCCGATCTGTTGGAATACCGATTACCGAATACCGATCTTCATTGGGCGTTGTTGCCCGTCTACGACCTTGCCCTGGTCTTTGGCCTGCGCATCCACTCTCCAAAAAACGGTTCCAGATCCTGGAAATGACACTCCAATGGCTTGCGCTACTTCGGCTTGAGTTTGGCCCCCTTCTAACCTACCAACAATTCTCCAAGCTTCTGAATCTGTCAAATGACTTCGCTGAGACATCGTACTCATCGAAACAAAGCAATCACTGAATGCCGATCATCCTTGTCTTCATTCTCTTTCATCCAGTTGAAAGTCAAATTTCATTCGCTGCCGCTGAAGCGACGTTTTTGACGTCAAACTCAAAATTTGCATACTCCACAGTTTGAAAACCAGAAAAATTTGCATTTGTGATTTTCTTCTTCTATTTTCGACAAAAAAATTTTCGTTTATATCTTTATTTTATATAAAACTTCAAATATCCTTTAATTGTTTTGAGCAGTGTAGTTCAAGGTGGAGCGAAATTGAGACTTTGCCTTGGGCGCAGATTTCTCTTCGCATTTCCCTGCTTGTAACTGTACTGCAATGTACTTGACCCCCATCATGTAACACATTAAAAAATAAAATAAAATAAAATAAAAAACTTTTATCATAATTGGCGACAGAGCAGCTAAATTTTCTATTTTCTATTAACTTCTACATAATTAGTTGGTGGAATTTTTTTACAAATCAAACGCTCTCATAATAAATTTAATAATTTCCACTTTGAATAAGTAAATTACAAAACTAGAAATAATTCGCGAAGACTGTTTTTCAGTTAAGAAAGTATTTCTCGTGTAGGAAGGAATAAAATTGAAATTTTTAACGTGTAAGCATCAGCACTGGAGTACATTTCACACTAACCACAATTTTTTTCTTAAAAAAAAAAAAAAAAAAAAAAAAAAAGATATAAATTTTGAAGACGTTTCTCACTTGCCTTGTACCTTTCAGCGTTAAGGTTTAAAAGGAATGGATGAAGTACAACAATTAGGGAAACTTTGCTCTACCTTTACGAAACTATCTTAGCAAATTATTTCCGATGAACTGCCAAAATCACACTAGTGTTGCTTTTTATATTTTGAGACCAAAACTTTGTCGTTAACTCAAGTAATGTAGAAGATTTAATCTTTTTTCGCCATAGGCCTAAAGTTATCCTGGTAGGTCAAAGTTATCCTAATCTATATAAATAAAAGGAATTCTGAGGATAATTAATTGAATAATTGAATAATTATTTGAGGCACAGATAGGCTCTCATCCTCTATACCTTTTATTTATAGAGATTTTACACAGCTTAGGTAAACGCAGAAGAAATATAAAACAGATAATGTATTTATCACAAAAAATCGTCTGCTAAGAAAATCTTTTTTCATTTTGAACTCTATAAATAAAAGGAATAAAGCAGAAGAAATATAAAACAGATAATGTATTTATCACAAAAAATCGTCTGCTAAGAAAATCTTTTTTCATTTTGAACTTCTATAAATAAAAGGACAGATAGGCTCTCAAACAGTGAATCGTCGAATATAATTGAAGAACAAATGGAAGAACAAATGGAAGAAGAAATGGAAGAACAAATGGAAGAACAGATGGAAGAACAGAAAGAAGAACAGATGGAAGAACAAATGGAAGACCTCTTCATTAACAATAAAAAAAGATATGCAAACGAAACCCCAGAACACCGATCAAACATATCTGCCGGAAACTGACGAGACATGGCACAGAAACGTGAATGTGTGGGGTTGTAGAACTGGCATTCAGATAGTCTTCGGGCTACTGAGGGCGGGCAACCGTCTAGTTAACTGTAAAGTTGTTTTTAGTGTCTGCTAGTAAGGGAGAAAGACATTTCTTTCGAATGCTTAATTCAACGCATGTTCAAATATTTCTTTCGGTATATTCATTCCTTAAGGCATAACACATACTCAAATAATTTTAATGAAGGAGTAACGTAAACGATACTCGCATATATTGACAAAAGAGCATTAATTGTAATTAATATAAATTTTGTGAAATAATTCATGTTTTACCCTTTCTCACGAAAGGTACTTACATCCGTAAAATTCTAAAATGAGAGAATGATAACAGAATGGACAATTTTTTTTCAAAATAAGGAAAAGCTTTTGTTTACGCATTTAATAAAAGATAAATTGCATTACAGTATTCTGATGAAAATATAGCATTTAGAAAATGAATATAAGTGATCCAAAAATGAATCACCTCTCTCGAAGGCGTTAAGAAGCAAAATCAATTGTTCACTAATGTGTAACAAATTATGTAAAAAAAAAAAAAAAAAGGAAACGTAATTTCATCAGAAACTACTATAAAACATGTAAATAAATATAAAAAGTATCATTATTATTCCCATATAAAAGTAATAGACTTCATTCATTTTGAAACATACACCAGTAGATTTGTTTTTTTAAAACGTATTTAGTTAAAAATACCATGAGAGATAAAAGGTGCGAGTTTTATCCCAGCGCTTGCTAATGTTATAAAAATAAGTATGAGTACGGGTTAAGTGACATTATATCTTCAGAATATTAATAAAAAATATAGTATCTATTTACTTACATGCAAATTTATATTTTCAGAAACATATGACACTATTGTTGAAGACTCAAGCCCATATTTATAATTAAACATAATAAAATGTAATTAATTATATTTAAATTTAATTAGAAAGCATGTGAATTGAATCAAAATAGAGGCGCATTTTGCAAACATCTTGTAATGCAGCCATGTTATAAAAGTAAACATATTAAATTAAATATTCTGTTAAGGCATACAATCGATATTTAAGGTGAAAGTGCGTTAACGATGCAAAATTTTATATAATACATGTTACATTTCAATACATTTTGTCTTGAAAATAACCGCAGGAATAAAATGTAAAACTTAAAGATTAAAAATAAATTTTACTTCCGGTTATTTTGTTCAAGATAGAAAAAATGCATTTTAAATAATGCTTATATACTTTAAAGAGATTGAATGAAATGAATGAAATAAAAATTATGCCGATTTCATGAATAATTGGTGATTTATCTTTTGATCGATATAAATGTGTTATTCTTTATATTGAATAAGAATAATTACTACTCTGGTAATGCTATATGAGGAATTTTTCTTTAACTTTACAACTCAGTTAATGGATTAATTGTAATGCATATATATATGTATATGTGTGTGTGTATGTTTTCAATGGATAAAAAGGGCTATTTCCGCAACGGAAATCAATAATATCCCTCCAGAGCCACTGAAATCCCACCCGGAGAAAAGTATCTGAATTCAACACTGTATATATATAGTCAAACCCGGGCGTCATTTTAAATATTTTGGTTAGCAATGGAATGGCTATTTGATGAGTACTGTCTGTAACATAATTCTTTTCTACAAAATAGGGTATCAAAGATGTAACTTTCCATAATCATACATCACACAAGTCGCTATAATGATTTCTTTCCATGACCGCAGAGTTTTTATCATAATTACATAAATATTTTCGTAAATATTGCTTTTCTAGACGATTTGAAAACAATATTTTTTTCTGTCACTTAATAAAAAAATCTACATTAATTATTCCTATATTTATAAACAAATATAATTTCGCTAAGTTTATTGAAAATCACCTAATAAAATATTTTTCAAATATTATTCAAATATTTTTATATGAATCGTATATATATATATTTTATACTTCTTGATTGTCCCGTCGACCAATTTCCCCAAATTAAACAAATCGGCAAGCTATTCGCCAAATTATATATACAGGGTGTCCCCTCTCAACGGTGGCCAATGACTAATTTCTAAACCGTTGGTCATAGACATGTAGTTCCAATTGCAAAAATGCTTTAAAAAAGGCAAAGAATTGTTTTTTAAGCGATTTTGATCAAAAAAATGTTTTACTAAAAAAATACGAAAATTAAATTTTTATACGGTCCCCCGGTAGTGATATTTAGTAGAATTTTTTCAACACTCTAGCAAGTAATACAGAAAAGGTCGCATTCATGTAACATTAAAATTGACCGAGTTATGAAACTTTAAATTTCATGACTTAAACCACTTTTCTATAGCTGAAAACGGATGAGTTCGACTGAGCTTTAAGGGAACGTACACTAAGTGCTTAAAGTATCTAAAGTGCTTAAAGTATATATTATTATAAAGGGAGTCGATTTCCAACGCTGTTCAAAGGCTACTTCCTAAACTATTTGTCACAGACATATAGTTCCAATTACAAAATGTTTTAAATGAGCGATTTAACTGAAGGCGCTGTCACCGTATAAGATTTACGGTAGTGTTAGTTATAATTAATTAACTTCTAGATTGGTTATTAAAATAACTGAAGACATGAATTTCAAAATTCTCTTTATCGAAAAAACTGACTTTTGGGAAATAGCGAAAAAACTTTAAATGCATCTATTGATTTTCATTATAAATTTTGAGATTGCATTGTTACAATAGTGGAGGTTTGTATAGACTGATAGAGAAATCAAAAAGCGATAAGTCGAGTTTTGAAATTCATATCCTCAATTGTATTTTTACGTATGTTTTTTTTTTGTAAGCAAATGAAGCTGATTCTTTTCGTGATTTTATTTTAAAAAGGTATGTTATTTTGATAAGCTTTTATTTTATTCATAGTTTTCGTATGTAAATTTTCCTAGTTCAAACTTATATTCAAATTTTAACTCACTTCCAAATGTCTGATTGAGGTTCAATTTCCATACTTATTTAAACCCGATGACAATGTAATATTAATACGATTTTATGTGCGTTCCATTTATTTATTTTATAGGACTACATCAAATTCTATTAGGTTGAGTAATCTAATAGAGCTTTAAATATGTATCATTTTGTAACGATTTGTGACTGTTGCTTTTCATAGTTTAATTTAACAAAATTTCTGTTATTTTTTTACTTATATTTTTAGCACAAATTGCATATTTTACTTTAACATGTAAATGTCAACAAAAATTCAGAAACAACATTGTAAATTTTTTTTTTACTCTCAATTTTTAAATTTTCTATCTGATGTTTATTTTTATTTCCAATAAATTTGTGACTGACCCCCATTTTGCTGCAAAAAATATGCTTCAACTTTGAACAGCTATAACTCGGTAAATTTTGATCGCAGAGGAATGGGACTTCTTTTGTCTTACTTGTTAGAGTAGTGGTAAAAATTTTTTAAATATCACTTATAGGACCGGGGGACCGTATAAAAATTTAATTTTCGTAATTTTTTAGTAAAACATTTTTTTGACCTAATTTGCTTAAAAAATAATTCTTTACCTTTTTTAAAGCATTTTTGCAATTGGAACTATATGTCTATAACCAACGGCTTAGAAATTAGCCATTGGCGACCGTTGAGAGGGGACACCCTGTATATTGACATAATTTTCATTTTAAATAACGAAAAACAAATAAATTAGTGAAACATTAATAAAAATACACATACAAAGTCGATTTAATAGTTTATGACGAAACAAACAAGTGTAAAGTAAATTGTATTTAATATCATGTGAATATGATATGCACGATTATTTATCATTGTAATTTAATTTTACAGTTTAAATGTAGTTTTTTGGTGACGCAATAATAAAGTACTTCTATTTCTTTATAATATTTATTTTAAAAGAATGATGGGTTTGTTAAAGAAATTTAAATGTTTCTATATTGTGTATTAACTTCATGTTCTAAAATATTAAGAAAAGTAAATATTTGTCTTTGAGTAAACACCATTTTAAGATACTTTTTATTTTTTAAAATAATTTATTTTATTTTATTTATGCACTGTCTTCGAAGTAATCATTAATTTTTAAGAATTATTTCAAAAATGGATAAAAACTATGTTTAACAAAGATCATCAGTTAAAATTTAACTAAATAACTGCATTTGAAATATTTTACGAGCATTTATTTTGTTATCATTGACCTCTTTTATGGTTATATATCAAAAATCAATATCAGACATGCCGGCGACAAAGTACATTGGTCATTTTTTATAATATCCATTAAACTTCGTTTGTTATTGTTTTCAACTGAATTAATCTGTTATTTACTACGTTTATGAGACAGACAAAATATTGAATAATCATTAAACAGAAAAGTAAAAAAAAAAAAAAAAAAAAACAATTATTTAATTTTTTTGATTTTGACGTAATAAATGACGATCGATATTGCAGCCTGTGTTAGCAAACATCGCAAATTGTTTATAAAATTACTAATGAAATTATTAATTGCAGAAAAATCAGATAAATTTGTGCGGTTAAACAAAAAATAAAACTATTTTCAACACATTTGTAAAAGTATCATGTTTGAAATATCCATGTAAGGTAATCTTAAATCAACTTTCTCTTTAAATATTCCGTTAAAATCCTACATCTAAAGAATTGTTAATAAGAAAGTTCTTTAAAAGTTTGAATGGAATGAAAAAAATACTAATGTGTTTTAAAGGTGTTGACAACAGCATTTGTGATATTATTGATTAAACTAAAAAGCTTTTTTCCGTTTGTTCTCTAAAAACGTATTTACATGAAAGAATTTAGTTAAAAATTCCACGGACACCATAGTTTAAACCTTTTTTTGTACTTTCTATAAGAAGAACGAAAAGTTTTTGTTCTTTACAACAGAATTTTTTTGTTTATAAAACTGGGGTAAGGCTGGGGGGGAGGGTGAGGGGTTCTGCTCTTTACGAATTACGCTAGCCAATCATAGTCTAGTTACCACAGGCTGTGAATACCTGATAGTTTGCTCTGGAATTAAAATAAATAAATAAATAAAGATTGTCCGACTACTTGAAGATTGAATAATTTTGTCATTAGCTGTAACTATCATCTTTAATCGGAATGTCATTCATTTATTTCGCAATTCTAGATTTTTCCTTTCTAAGCGTGTATCCACCGTTGTCAGTTAGTTTCGTGATTGATTAAGTTCTGTCGCAAATTTGAAAATTGATGTGTAAAAAAAGATTAAGTAAAACTGTCGCTGCTTCCCGGATTTTTATAAAAACGTGTACAAAAAAAAAAAAAAAAAAAAAAAAAAAAAAAAATCTTTTAAACTCTGTTAGAATATATTTTTAACAAGGGTGTTATATATGTATATGTATATTGTTTTAAATATGACGCAATTTTAAACACTTAATGCTTTTTTGTTACTTAATATTTTACTTATTTTAAAATTTCCTTTATCTTGAGGATGGGTTAGGTGATTGTTTGTGCTGTCACCTTACAGTCTGTAAATAAGATTGAGCAAATAATTTTACATGAAAAGTGTAATTCACTTTTATTAGTAGACGAATGAAGTAAATTTTACATTGAATTACCTTTAAGGGTGTCTGGGACACAAAAATCTCCAAACTTTCTAAAAACCTTTTATTTCATTAACATATTCTCTGTTTTTCTTTTCTGCTTAGATTGACGTTTAAATCATGTTTCTACCTTAATTGGTCTTGGTGGTCGATTATTTGCACGAGGGATATTGGCCCTATGACGAGTACCCTCTGTGGTGGTCTTTCTACGGAAAACCTAACCCGTATTTAACATGCTTACCCAGGTTTAAGATAACACTAGCGACTCGAAACAGTTAGTCCGCGAGCGCGATTGGGTTCGAACCCAGGACCTCACGTCTACCAGTTTCGAAAGCACAACATCTCAGCTACTGGCTACCTTAATTGAAATGGGAAATATTAATTTTCTCTTTTTGATTTGTTTTCAAAATCTAGCTTTTTGCACTGGGTGTTATGAAAATGCGTTTTTATTATAGATTTTTTTTAAAACCTTTTCTCATGTTTAAATTGGTATAAGTCAAGAATCCTTAAAAATAAATGGTTCAAACTTGGAACATGTCTTTTCTAATTGTTTTACTTTAATTTTTTCAGCAAATTTGAAAAAAAAATCCTTTTTGAAATATATGATATTTTTTATTTAAAATTACACAATTAAAAAAAATTAAAGATTTTTTAATTTGAACTAATATATTTTTTAAAATGCTGAATTTCTATTTAAATATTTGTAGTTTTTGTTTACTTAATTGTAAAAAAAAAATGAAATTCCGCAAATAATATTTTAAATTATAACAATTTTAATTTACACCACTTTTTCCGCAAATTTTAAATTTTAAATCATTTTTTAAAAATTACGAGAGATTTTATCATATGTTTTTGTTAACAAATACAAAAAATTTTAAAATTTTAACTCAATAAATAAAGATTATTTTAAAATATTCCCCTTAATGGTAGTTAAAATTACCGTCAGGAAGAGGGATACATTGGAGGATATACAGAGGTATAAACTGTATATCTTCAGGTTTATTTTAATAAGCTTCGTGTACATCCTGTTTCTTAAATAAAGTTATAGCATATAGTACTCTAAGAACGATTTTCATAACTTTAGTTTATACGATCTGCTTCTTGCGTAGATCTCCTTGTTTCAGTACAACTACACTGTAAAACAATGTCTGTAAAGTTACTATTTTTTTTCAACGAAACAGGATGTCTGGATTTTTTTATGTAACTCAATCCTGGTTACAGATAAAATTTTAGTAAGATTACTGTAATGTTAGTAGAATATTTTGTAAAGCTACACATATCTGTAGCTTTGCCAAAACTAGTTTTGTAGATTTACATTTCTTTTCTTTTCTTTTCTTTCTTTCTTTTTCTTTTCCTTTTTTTTCCTTTTTCTTTTTTTTTTCACAGTGTATAGATAAAATTTTAGTAAGCATATAAAATTCCGTAACTATACATCTGCAGATTTACAGATTTTTTTTTTTTTTTTTTTTTTTTTTGTACGGTGTAAAGATTAAATTTTAATAAGCATGTAAAATTATGTAAATATACATGTGTAAAATTATATATTTTTTAAATAATGTGCAACATTAATCAGGATATAAAAGATATAAAATAAGGATATAAAACAATTGATGAATAAAGAGTCAGATCTGCATGTATCATTGTTATGAATACAGCCAAAAAAAAAAAAAAAACTTACTTTATTAAGTATTTTTTATGATATAGGAAATTAGATCATGATAGAAAATAATCTCAACGCAATAAAAGAAACATTTTTATTTTTAGTTTTTTCTTTTTTTCTTTTTTTCCCCCTAAAAAGTTTAAAGTTGAAAATAGAAGTTTCTGGGATAATAATCCAATAACAGTTTCAAAAAAAATGTTTAGAAAATAACCCTATTATTTTTCTACTTTGTTGAGCATTTTTTTTCTGATTAAATTTCCTTCATTTTTTACGACATTAAAGAATAGACATCCTTGTATATCGTAGAAAATATATGTTTACAATGACTTCAATTTCTTTACATAAAATAACAATTTAATGGTATTGTAACTTATTCGCTTTTGTTAGAATTGTAAAGGTTGTAATAGAATGAGCGGACACACATGCACACAAAAAATCCTGATTTTCCCATTTTAAGAAATAATTTTTAAAAAAAGTATTTAAAAGTTTTTGAAGTATTTAAAGTATTATAAAAGGATGTCGAAAAAACATTGAACCCTGCTTTTAGCTCTTAAATATTGATCATAGACATATAAAGAAAAAATTTTAATTTTTTTCGCCATTTAGACATTTTGTTAAATATCTAGAAAAATACATGAGGTATTATCCTGAAACTTTCAGTGTATAAACATAATTGTACAGGTCATACATTTCCCTGAAGATTTTTTTCGAAACATTATAGGGGACAGTCAATAAATTAAAAAAGAATGAATATGTTTTGGATAACCCTGTCAAACCTAAAGTAGCAAAAGCGCTCAAACTGTAGATTATGATTAAGTGACTTATTGTAATAAACTGCGTTCATTTTTATGTCAATAGCATGCATACTCATAGAAAAATTAAGATTTTTTTAAAAACAGTCCCAAATTTTTCCAAGATTTTTGCTTATAATTTACAGAGTTCTTAATATAAAATAATATTCTTTTCTGAAAATTTGACAAATAACTATGCTCATAATACCCTGTAATCAGAGTTAAAAAAAAAAAAAAAATTGTATGAAAAATGAGTAGGTTTACTAAATAATTTTTCACTGCGCCTGCGTCAACGAAATGAAAATGTCATTTGCATATTATGTTAGTTAAATGTATAGAGCAAATTTTGTGAAAGTCGCAAAATCATAGCTTGAAAATTCTGAAAATAATCGTCCGAAGAATAAGTTAAAAAATCCGTTATTCCCAAAATGAAGCAAAAATAAGAGGGATTGTATCCATATATTCATTGATTAGTGCCAATATAGACTACACGATATGAGACATACTAGTATATTTGGATAAAATCCCTCATTTTTTTGCTTCATTTTGGGAACAACGGATTTTATGCTCATTCTATAAACGATTACTTTCAAAATTTTCAAGCTATAATTTTGAGACTTTTACAAAAGTTGCTCTATACATTTAGCTAACATAATATGCAAATGAAAATTTGATATCGTTGACGCATGCCCAGTGAAAAATTATTAAGTAAACTTACTCATTCAATTCTAAAAAATCTACTAATTCAATAATTATAATTTTTTAATTTATCTAGTATAATATTTCATGTCTTAGATTTATTACGTATCAATAAATTCATTTTTCCCCTCTAAATAAAATTATCGTTTGCAAAAAAGATTCCATTTTAATGGTATCTTGGCTTTCAGACATTAAATTCGATTTACATACACTGTTAAAAAAATTCTGAAATTCACGAATATTTTTTTTTCCTGAATTTCGCAGAAAAAGTCCCTTTTCACAACAAAAGGACATTGTCTGTTACAAATCAGCAAATTCCACCATATTTCCTGACAATAACGAAACGGATGGAAATGGAAACAAAAAACGGAGACACTCCGTTCTATGTGTGTGTGTGTGTGTGCGGGGGGGGCTCCGTGGCCGAGCGGCCAGGGCACCATAAACATAAAAAATGGAAAACATAAAAATCCCTTTCAAATTGCATTTTTTTCTTTTTCTTTTTTTCTTATTTCATATTAAAAGATCTTTTAATTAATTAGCTAAAATAAATAAATAAATAAATAGTGTACGACAATTTAAAAAAAAATGTCTATAACATTATTTTTGTAAAAAAAATTGGAAATAAAAAGGTTTTTTATTCATTCATTCATTCAAAAAAAAAAAAAAAAAAAAAAAAAAAAAAAAAAAAAAAAAGGTTCTAAAAAGTGATTTTTTTTATTTAAACTATTTAAAAAAATAAAATTGATTTTAAAAAATAATAAGCATTATGCATCAGTCTAAAATTAAATAAAATAATCCGTTTAAAAATATTCTAAGGAATATATTTGAAAGGAAATCTTTAAAAAGCACAACAGATTTTCCCACTAACTCATAAAAGACATACTTTGTACTTTCCGGAATCAGCAGCTTTGGCTCGGTTAGTAAAGATTTATTCCGCCCTCAAAAGATCCCGAGTTCGGTCCTCAGGACGGCGTGAACTAAATTATGCAATAATAATTAAGTGAAATAACATAGCAGCTTAAAATCACTCAGTATTTCCGAATTCTTTGACGATTAATCGATTTATTAATTTTTAAAATTATGTTAAATTATTATCATTAAAAATCAAACTTTGTAACAGAAAGTTACCGCTTCTTCAAACGGAGGTTTCCTTTCTTGTATGTCCCGCAACGGAAAATCTACTAACGGAACGGTAACCGTTCGGCTACTTTGCTGCCAGTAGTTTCGCCGAGAATTCACAGATTTATTTTTAACAGTGTGTCAGGCATCTGGTATGAGACCTTCAATTTTTCAGAAAGATTTTTTTTTTCTTCATGAAGCTGTTTCGCATAAAGATTCCATATAAGTGGTGGAATAATGCCTATGTTTAGGAGCCTGATTTGAGTACTATGGTCACCTGGTTTTTATAGTATTCTTACGGTACTGAAAATAAATGCCGATGCGCCGATTAGGTTTGAGCCAAATTGTTGGATAGCTGACGGGCTGTTGATTTGGAGATAATATGGAGAGGCTCATGTCAGCGGAATCGATTGTTTTATGAGATATTTTCGTTTATTGAAATGGAGGGTCAATTTAAGCAACGATTTTTCAGGAATTAGATTCAGTTTAAAAAATAAAGCATTTCCCCTCTAACATATTGGATTTCAAAAATTTTTTAGACCTACTCATTTAATGTTATTTCTTTTAAAGTCATCTGCAATTTTTTTTTTTTTTTTAAGTTTTTGGCCCGAATCCTGTGCTCAAAAACGGGAAATCTTTATAACACGATGCGTGCTACAGTTTTTCTTTAAGCTCCTAATGCCATAACAGTATGTATATATATATATATATATATATATATATATATATATATATATATATATATATATATATATATATATATATATACTTCATATTTGAAACTACTAGCATCAAAGTAGCCGAACTGTTACCGTTCCGTTAGTAGATTTTCCGTTGTGGGACATACAAGAAAGGAAAACTCCGTTTGAAGAAAAGTAACTTTCTGTTACAAAGTTTGATTTTTAATGATAATAATTTAATATAATTTTTAAAATTAATAAATCGATTAATAGCCAAAGAATTCGAAATTGCCGAGTGATTTTAAGCTGCTATGTTATTTTACTTAATTATTATTATTTTTATTATTGCATAATTTAGTTCACGCCGTCCTGAGGATTGAACTCGGGATCTTTTCATAGCGGAATAAATCCTTACTAACCGAGCCAAAGCTGCAGATCCCGGATTGTACAAAGTATGTCTTTTATGAGTTAGTGGGAAAATCTGTCTTGCTTTTAAAAGATTTCCTTTCAAATATATTCCTTAGAATATTTGTAAACGATTCATTTTATATTATTTTAGACTGATGCATAATGCTTATTAGTTTTTAAAATCAATTTTAATTTTTTAAATAGTTTAAATAAAACAAAATCACTGTTTTTTTTGAATGAATGAATGAAAAAAACTTTTTATTAGTAATTTTTTTACAAAAATAATGTTATAGACATTTTTTTGAAATTGTCGACTATTTATTTATTTATATTTTGTCTTATTAATTAAAAGATTTTTTAATAAGAAATAAGAGAAAAATAAACAGAAAAATGTAATTTAACAGGGATTTTTTATGTTTTTATTATTTCATGGCGCCAGTGGAATGCTAGCCCACAATCTGTGCTCCCAAGCTATTGGCGTTGTGGTGCCTTGACCGCTCGGCCACGGAGCCCCCCCCCCCACACACACACACGCAGCGGAGTGTCTCCGTTTTTTGTTTCTGTTTCCGTTCGTTTCGTTATTTTCAGGAAATATGGTGGGATTTGCTGATTTGTAACGGACAATGCCCTTTTGTTGTGAAAAGGGACTTTTTCTGTGAAATTCAGGGAAAAAAAGTATTCGTGAATTTCAGAATTTTTTTAACAGTGTATGCATATTAGAAATTACAAAGCTACGTAAAGAACATTTTACCAAATCGATTTAAATTTCCAGATAATTTCAGATATTTTCAAATTTAAATACGGCTTCTGTATAGTAAATAAATAAAAATAAAGTTATCAATATTATCTATGAGTTAAATCTTTCAGCTGCATCATTATGATTATGCTCAAAATTTCAATATTTCATCATACAATGTTTTGGAGATATGTTTAAATATTTGGTGAGTGGTTAATATTTGGTGAGTGATTAATCTCAAAATTTTACATAAAAATGATGCAATCAATATTTTCTTTTGTAATTTATATACGACCATTGAAATGCGATCATGAAGAATTAACTTTGTATATTTTCATATCGATTTTTCATTTACGATAAAATACTGAAACTTTTCTATTGACCTCAATTGTGTATAAGGCACATTTTGTCGAAAAATTCTGAAAAAAAATGAGGTGGATTCTGCACCAATAGTCGGAGGGTTCAGTCAGTCCGGTTCCATACGGAAGATTACTGCACATGACGAAGGCTGCTGGCCAAATGGACAAGTGGGTCCAAAAAATTGTTCAGATAATTATTTATATTGTGGTTTTTAATCAAAATGTATTTTTTCCGGTGACAAACAACAAATGTTTTTTATTTAAGAAAAGGATTTGCATTTTTATGTATTTTATTTATATTTATTTATATTTAATTGTTATTTTATATCATTTTTAACTCTATTTTTGTATAAGTATCTAAAAGTGGCACCCTTTTATTCACTTTATTTCTTATACTATTTACCAAATCATTACTTAGTAGCTGAAAATATTGCAAGTGTATATTTTCTAAAACATTCTATATTTTCTATTCTTTAATAAATCAAACATGAATTTCTACCGGAAAAATTGCGCAGAGAGGTAGAAAAATAATAGGATTAAATTCTAAACCTTTTGTATGAAACACTTCGAATACAATTTCATCTGATGAAATAAATCTTATAAGAAACAAAATTTGTCTTTCTTTTAAGTATACTTTCACTATGAGAGAATTTAAAGTTTAATGATTTTTTTTTCTTTCATTGCATCACTTTGTTTAGAAAGATAATAATAATAGTATAAAATGTAATTAATTTTAAACAAAAAACACATTAATTGTTTTATTTAAGTAAAAACCGTTTGGCTGGCTGAAAAAAAAATGTCTAATCTAAATAATTATCTAAGTCTGCCCTTTTGGAAGATCGTTTGAACCAGCATTAGCTAACGTTAACCATTTGTTCAAGATTTAAAAATCATATAATTGCTACCTGTTCGGTGTATTTTATACTATATATTTTACAATTTCCAAATAATAGCAATAAGAATAAGAATAAAAATGAAAAATAAAAAAAACAATGGTTTATGCATGATAGAAGGGCGAAAATTAGCCCTTATAAAACCACCACCTTTAACGAAGGGAAACTAGTTAGAAGTGCCAATCCCAAAACTTTCTTCTATTTCATACGTACATTTTAATATTTAAAAAAATAATTACTCATGTTAATGCTTTAGTAATTTTAATTCAATTCTATACCAACTTTGATTTTCATCTTAAATTTCTGCTTCAGTCAATTAATAGGAGTAGAAACGAATTTCCGACTCCGCACAAGCCGATGGACAATAGAATAACAGGATTTTTTTTCAAATTCAGGGAGGACCAACTAGCCATAGCCATACACTTACATAAATAATTTGGTTCAATTCGATGCATAACTTCATACAGTTTTGGTCGGTACAATATTGAAAATGGCAAAAAAATACGCCCCCTTCCCGCGGAATATTTCAAAATTGAAGGAGACCTGCTTGCCTTAGCCAAAAACATTCACAAAAAATTTGGTTCAATTCTGTGCATACCTTCATACATGATGGTAGAACGGCGACATGCGGACAGACGGATATTTTGTAAAAACATATTTTTGGAATCTCTGACCCCTAACACGTGTAAAACCGTCGAAAAATGGAAAAACATTTCGATTACAATACTTACTTCTATTGAAGATAGAAGAAAGTAAAAATATCATTGAATAAAAACAATGGAAATCCCTACAGGGATTTAGATGTAAGATAAGGCAAATGAGTTTCGGGATGACAGAGAAACTCAGTCGGATGCATTTAATCAAGAACTAGCATAAATATTTAGGGACTTTAGCAATTTTTACATTGTTTCTACAAAAGTTTTTGACAGTGTATTATGTTTACACAAAAAAAACGTCGAAATTGAGGTTCTCTTTTAGGTAGCTTTCATTACAAAAAGAAAAAAGCTACCTATTGCAGCCGTCCGGAGAAAAGCGCTTCCGGAAAATTTTGGTATATTTTCACCGATCATGACCTTCAGACCCCAAAACCACCATCTGTTCAAATGTTGACACACACACACTTATATATATATCTGATCTTTGTCATGCGATAACTATGAATGTAACGTACGAATGAAACTTGGTATATACATAGTACATACAAATGTCTCGACCGAGTTTGTTGGTCAGCATCATACGCCAACTTGTTTCAAAATGTCGGTCATTTAAATTTTTTAATTAAAAATTAAAAATTAAATGCGAAAAACTTACAAGTTGAAAAATATTTTTCTTTTTTGTATTAGAACTTAAAACATCAATTCCAGAACACTTTTTGTTTCGTCTATATCTTAAAAAATGACTATGTTATAGCACTTTGAATTTCTAGTATGGCTGACATTTTGAAACGATCTGATTTTTGTCATGCGATAACTGTCGTATTTATGAATCGATTTGAATGAAACTTGGTATGTACATAGTACATACCAATGTCTCGACCAAGTTCGTTGTCCAGAATCACACTCAATCTTGTTTCAAAATGACAGCCATTTAATTTTTTTAAATTTAATATTAAATTCGAAAAAATTACAAGTTGAAAAATACTTTTCGTTTATGTGTTAGAATTTAAAATAATAATTACAGAACACTTTCTGTTTTGTCTATATCTTAAAAAATGACTAAGTTATAGCACTTTGAATTTCTAGTATGGCTGACATTTTGAAACGATCTGATATTTGTCATGCGATAACTATCGTATTTATGAACCGATTTGAATGAATCTTGGTATGTACATAGTACATACAAATATCTCAACCGAGTTCATTGGCCACAATCATCTGCCATCTATTTCCATAATGGCGGCTATTTAATTTTTTTTAATTTAAAATTTAAAATTAAATGCGAAAAGATTACAAGTTGAAAAATATTTTTTTTTATGTGTTAGATCTTAAAACAACGATTCCAAAACACTTTTGCTTTCGTCTATATCTTAAAAAATGACTAAGTTATAGCACTTTGAATTTCTAGTATGGCTCATTTTGAAACGATCTGATTTTTGTCACGTGATGACATGCGGATTTATGAATCGATTTGGATGTAACTTTGTATGTACGTAGTACATAATAAGACCTGGAACAAGTTCGTTTGCCAGTTCCATACGCCATCTTGTTTCAAAATGGCAGCCATTCAAAATTTTTAAAAAAAATTAAAATTTAAAATTAGGTGTTAAAAAGTGGGAAAATGAAAAACATTTTTCTTTTGCGTGTTTTATCTTGATACAAAGATTCCAGGGCGTTTTTTGTTTCATCTATATCTTAAAAATTGGATGAGTTATAGCCCTTTAAATTTGCAGTGTGGTTAATATTTTAAAACGGTCCGAAATTTGTCACGTGACCATACGCATATTTATAAACTGATTTGGATATAATTCCGTGCGTACATAGTACATACCAATGTCTTGACCGAGTTCACAGGCCAACTTTATCTGCCATATTGTTTCAAAATGGCTTCGATTTGAGTTTGTTAAAAATCTTTTAAATGTATAATGATGTAGAAACAGAAAATTAGAAATTGAAAAAATGGTTCTTTCTAAAGTGTTTGATGTTAATAATGAATTCCAGAATATTTTTTGCTTTGTCTTTACATTAAAAATGCCTGAGATATAACAGTTAAAATTTCTAATATGGGTGACATTTTTTTAAAAATCAATTTGCCCGCGACAGCATTCGTATATATTAATCGATTTCAAAATGAGTGTGCATGTGCTTATGAATTAAGATTTCGACCAAGCTCATTGGTTTGTTTTATTCATCATATTGCTTTAAAATGACATACACTTCATGGTATCGGGGAATTTGGCGACTCTCTAAATCGCTTAAAATAAAACCAGGTTGAATAAAAAATGGCTAATTTCTAAAAATTCCAAGTAATATTCAGAATTGACAAAAACTAGTATTCAGTTTTATGTAATCGGGTTCTACTAATCTGAGTTTCGTATGTTTGAATAATATAACTTAATTTAAAATAAATAAGTAAATAAATAAGTATATGAAAGCTACCTCTTCTTACCGGCATTACCGGAAGGACTTTTAAAATTCAAATCGGAAAAATGAACGGATGATATTAGGAAAACTAATTTAATTGAAAAAATAGACTTTTTCAGAATTTCATGATTTGTCGTAAGACACGAGGTATTCAGCTGTAAATACACAAAATTTGAAGTCTCCAAATTATATAGTTTTTGTGTATAGACTCTGTTATGGACACGGAACAGAGACAAATAAGATTTCGTCAAGTGAAACACTAAAAATAAAGATTATCATTTAAAAAAATAGGCTAAGATAGTTGTTTTTGGTCAGATCTCCTCATCAGAGGTAAATTTTTAACCAAATCGGAGTAAAAATCAATGCTTTTTAGGTATTTATTCGCGACGGTTCAACCCAAACTTTTAGTTTTTGTATCAGGCTAGGCCGAATTTTTTTTTCTATGGGTCGGGCCAGGGTCAAACCTCTGGTTCGAATATTGGTGAGCTAGTATATTTGTATGGCATTCTACTGAAATGTACGAATTTTTGCCAGCCCTCACTCTCAGTACAATTTTAAATGATGTCATTATGTGTACTACATGTAATTCTTAGCTAATGCGTGAATAAGGTTTAAAGATTTTAATACTTTAACTTGACAATGTCATGAAAATTTTACTTAGACTATTTCCTATGACATATTTCAGGAAATAATTTGCATGGGAAGCGACATGCATATGTATTTTTAAAAAGATTCTAAGGCGCTAGATTTGTTGTTGTTGTTGTTTTATTTATGTCGGCCAATTATCTACGCTATGGGATATAGGCCCTATTGGGTGGGATGCCCTCCGTGGGGGTCTGCTTAGGCGCTGGAGAATATTTGTTTTGGAAATTAGTAATATTCAAAATATTGCAGACTGTCTAGGTATAATGATATAAAAGCGATATATTTTAGATGAAATCACATATTTTATTAAAAAATAATTAACTATTTATAAATTATTTGGCTTTAAAACTAAATCATTATTCAACTAAAAATTTTAAAATATATAGTTAATTCGAGAATCTTTAATTCTTTTCCCAAGGAACCCTACTCTGTTTACTCTACCTACTCTACATCACATATTTTATTCAAAATTTTATTTAACTTTTGAAACATTACTTTGACTTTATCCCCCTGACCGCAGATCAAAAGGACAAAATTGTAATGTTGTTTTCACTGTAATGTTGTTTTCTCTGTAATTTATTTTAGATGTTAATAAAAGAAAGATTTTATAACATGGTATATATATTTTTTTTTGTTACGTATACCTTTATAAATCTTGAAACTATCTATCAACTTAATTTCTTAAAATTGACTATATTTGTGGAAGTATATTATTTTAAATAAAGTTTCAATTGCAGTGAAAGATGGAGCCGAATGAACGGATATATCAGGTCGCGGCGGTGGAAAGGTTTTAAAACAAATACAAATTAATCATTATAAATAATCTTTTAAAAAATACAGTTAAACCTTTTATTGTACACGATGAACCCTACTCTCTTTTCGAAATTTAATTTTCATGGTAATGCGGTAGATGAAATCAAACATTTTATTCAAGAATTTTTTAACTATTTATAAATTACTTTGGCTTAAAAAATCATTACTCATCTAAAACTTTTAATATATATATTTAATTTGTAGATCTTTTATTATTTCCCGAAGAGCCCCATTCTGCTTGTGAAGTTATATTTTCATATAAATGCGGTAGATTATATCATATAATTTATTCAATTTTTTAATTATTTATAATTTTTTTGGCTTTAAAATGAAATCATTATTTAACTAAAATTTTTAAAATATGCTGTTAAACTAAGTATCTTTTATTATTTACCGAGGAGCCCTATTCTGTTTGCGAAATTATATTTTCGTATAAATGCGGTAGATGAAATCATATGTTTTATTCGAAATTTTAATTAACTAGTTATAAATTACTTTGGCTTTAAAATAAAGAAATTATTGAACTAAAACTTTTACAATATACAGCTTATTTGAGGATCTTTTATTATTTCCCGAGGAGCTTGTCCTACTTTGTTTGTGAAATTTTATTTTCATATAAATGATCTAGATGAAATCGCGTATTTTATTTAAAACTTTAACTATTTACAAATGACTTTAGATTTAAAACAAAATTTTTATTTAACAAAAACCTTTAAAATACTCGATTAATTTTGGGAATCGTTAGTTATTTAAGAAGAGCCCTTCTCTGAGTGTAAAATTTTATTTCCATGTAAATGCGCTGATATCAAGTCCTCTGAGCGTTTTGCAAATGGGAAAAATTGTAATGTCGTTTTCCTTCTTTTTTTTTATGCTAAGAAAATATGATTCGGACAGCACTATCAACTTAAATTAATAACAAGTATTAATATAATCCTTGAGGGTATTAATCATTATAAAATAAAATGTATTGAAAATTCATCAAATCTATAGATTTATATTATCTTAAATATTCTTATATTGCAGTGAAACCTGGAGCTTTATGAATGGAATATACGTTCCAACACTTAGAGAGTTAAAAAATGAAAGAAGAATGAAACTTTAGTATTGGAATTTTTAAAGTCCCTATAAAAGAGCGATTTCGGTCTCTCAAGAAAATTAAATTATAACATCTCTAACAGATGAACCGATATTTTCGTTGTAAAAGCATTAACTTTCAACATTTTGAACAGAGAGTATGAGTTTTGCTTTTACGTACTTTCCTCCTTTTTTTCTTCTGTAACGCATTTGTATAAAATTTAGATTAAAGTTTTCATTATAAACTACTACACAATGTGAAGATTGTATACAAATAAATAAGCAGTCTTATTTTTGTATTCTATATTCGAATTTCTATTAAACATATTTTATTTCTATTGATTTTTTTTAATAATCTGAAACAAAAAATGCAATAAATAATTACGCAATTATTTTGCATGAATTTTAATGAATAATTATATTATTTTAATTATTTTGCGAGCCTGTAAGGAAAAAGGGCACATATGTTATACACCCACTAAATTAGTATGATTTTTTTTCTGATACCAATTTGGCGAAAACTTTGTTTTCAAATGCCCCTCACATAAATATTTTTTTATTATTTTCTATTATTTTAAAATGAAAATAATAATAAAAAGTCATAAAAGTGTACTTAATGACTCTTACTGTGTAAAAACTCTTACTGTCTTAAAGTGTACTTATGATTAAAAAAAATATATATCGTTATAAAAATTAAAAGTAAATAAACAGTTTATTTTTATATTAACAAGAATAGCCGGTTAACGATGTGAGGCATGAACTCGCCATTTTGTTGTAGTCGCACCAATAATGTGCATACATGACATCGGTGCCACAAAGAGAAAAAATTCGACCTGCGAGTTTTGCTGCATGTTTAAAGAAAGAGACCGAGGTGGATTGAAAATATATCTGAGCTACTAAAGGAATCAAAATATAAATAAATAAACACTTTTTTTCTATTTCAAGGACGTGATAAAGTTCTTTTAACGAAAAAAAAAAAAATGTCACGACGAGCATCTTCCTGTTGCTTTTTTTGTGACAGGAAAGATTCATACATCGGAAGGAAATAATTTATAGAACAGAAACTTGACATCGCAACAACTTAAAAAAATACTATGTCTGATGAATTTTTCTGTTGAATGCATACATCTATATTTCTTTTTTTTTTCTTGTAAATGTGTTAAACGTGCTCGAAAAAAATGTATTAGATGTCATATGTATGATTATAAAAGTACGAGCCAATTCGGTCTCTCAAGAAAATTAAATTATAAGAGTACTAACGGAAGACATGATATTTTCGGTTCAAAAGCATTACTCGTCAATATTTTGAGCAGGGACTATGAGTTTATTTTTTCCCTTTTTTCTTCTATAACGTACTTGTATAAAGTTTAACTTAAAAATTTGCTTATAAAATACTAGACTGGCTGAAGATTCTGTACAAATAAATGTATAAAATCTTATTTTAGACTTGTATATTCAAATGTCCTTGAAATGTAATTAATTTCTGTTGAATTTTTATGATGTTAAATAAGAGTGCAATGAAAAATTATTTTGTGAGCAGGTAAAAAATAAATACATAAATAAATAAATAAAAATAAGTAATAAAAAAGGGCACAGATGTCATATAGGCACCACATCGGCGCGATTTTTTTCTGATGCCGGTTTGGCAAAACTTTTTAGCGTTTATTTTCAATTATTTTAAAAATGAAATAACAATAAATAAAAAAAGTTTAATTAGTAAATATAGATAAAACAATTTATATCATTAAAAAGTAAACAAACAATTTATTAATAAATAAAGAACAGTCGGGTTACCATGTCAGGCATAAAATTGTCATTTTGTTGCAATCGCACCAATGTGCTGTGTATATAACTTCTGTGGAAATAAAAACGAAAAAAAAAAATCGGCTGTCCATTTTGTTGCATGTTTAAAGAAAGAGACTAAGGTAGATTGAAAATATATCAGACTTATTAAGCGGCATTAAAAAATAAATAAATAAACACTTTTTTTCTCTTTCAAGGACATGATATAGAACTTTTAACGAAAAAAAAAATATCACGACGAGCATCTTCCTGTTGTTTTCTTTTGTGACATGAAAGATTCATACTTTGGGAAAGAAATAATTTATAGAACAGGAACTTGATATCGCAACAACTTAAAGAAGTACCATGTCTGATGAGTTTTTCTGTTGGATGCATATTAATTTCTTTTTAAATGCAATGCTTATTGTATAAACATACTAATAAATATTATTCGGATACACGGTGGTTTTTAATACTTTACGTATATATGTACGTGAGAATCCAAAAGGTTTATGTTCGTTTATTTTCTGTTATTTTGAAAAAACAATAACAATCGGTAAAAAAAAAAAAAAAAAAAAAAAAAAAAAGATAAAAAATATTTACATCATTAAAAAAAAGAAAAGAAAATTAAATAAATAACTTATTAATGAATAAACAATAATAGGCGGGTTACCATGTGAGGCATAAAATCGCCATTTTATTGTAGTAGCGCCAATGTTGTGTGTATCGGTTCCACAAAGGGAAAAAGAATTGACCTGTCCGTTTTGTTGCATGTTTAAAGAAAGAGATCGAGGTAGATTGAAAATATATCAGAGTTATTAAACGGAATTAAAATAAATTAAATAAACACTTTTTCTCCTTCAAGGACATGATAAAGTTCTTTTAATGAAAAAAAAAAATATCACGATGAGCATCTTCCTGTTCCGTTTTTTGTGACAAGAAAGACTCATACGTCGAGAAGGAGATAATTTATAGAACAGAAACTTGATATCGCAACAGCTTAAAGAAGTACCGTGTCTGATGAGATTTTCTGTTGAATGCATATTAATTTTGATAACACTTTCGGGGTCGGGTTTTGTGTTTCAACGTTTAGAAAAAAATACTTTTACGTTAATAACATTAACACTGGCTATTCAAATAGATTAATTAGAGTTTAACGAATATTTAATTGGCTAAGACTTTGTTTGTTGTTGTACATTATATTCAATTCATATCCATATGACAATAAGTTAAGGAAGGATTTTTTGGAGATGTTTAGAAAATGTTAGATCACGACAAAATTTAACTGATATTACAACTTTCTAATACATTTTGTGCTTTATTATATATGATTCTTTTAGGAAAGTAACTTTTAATATGTGTAAAAATAAAAGAATACCATAAAGAGAATCAAGCAATTATTTAATTATTATTATTATTACTAAATGCCTAAACGTTAATAAAGTCATATAGTAAATGCATGGACAAATACTAATATTACTACATATAAACACAAACAAAAATATTTGTTAAAACAAAATAATACTCAATTAAAAAACATGGTCTATTAATAGTACACCAGACCCAAAAGGGTTGAATGCAATGTTTATTAAATGTGAATACAAATAAATATTATTCGAGTGCACGATAGTTTTTAGTACTTTATGTTTATGTACGTGAGAATCTAAAAGATTTACATACGTGTGTGTGTTCCGTTACATAGTCTTGTTATTTAGAATGGAAATAGTTTATTGAAAGAAATCCTAATATCAAAATATCTTATTATTTAAGGTACCCTGGGGTAATAACGCCACGTTAAGGTTCTACCAATTTTCACGGCTTAGTTTTAGATTGTATTTTTCAAACAAATATAGGATCTGATACAGCAACTCATTGACTATCTATATAAAATAAAATAGTTTAACAGATATGTATTCATAAAATGTAATGGCGTTTTTTCTTGACCAATACTATTTGGCGTTAATACCCACCTATATGGGTAATAGCGCCATGCAAATAAAACTATAAATTAAGTTGGAATAATGGCATGTAGATTACCCAATTCTTAAAATACAAACTCTACAGCTCTAGAAATTGACAAATTGCAATCTAAGCTAATGAAAATGTACAATTTTTTTGTGACTCTGAAAGAAAAAGAAAGCTCTGGTGGTGGCGGGGAGAGGAGGCAAAAGAATATCAGATTCTAAGCTACGTTTTGTTTAAAAATGACCATTTAAATAGAATTATTAGAAACATTGCACGGATTATTTGAATCAGTATTTATATTCCCATGTATGCATTCTATGCGATAGAAAATATTGAATTAAATTTGTGAAAGTGAAAGAAAAAGCCAATCCCTGGCGTTATTACCCCGGGATACTAGTTGCGCAGTAAATCCTAAACTACAAATTATCTCGAGAAGATATCCAAAATCTTCTACAACAATTTGAAAGTATATGAAATACACTACAAATTTATGTAATAAACAAAGTATTTCTGGATAAAAAATATAGTCTTCAGATCAAAACCTTATTTCGCAAATTTTAGATCAAGCATTAATTTTAGTTGCTTGTAAAAACAATAATACCTAAAAATGAAACAAATTAATTTGAAGCTGTTTTTTGCGATTTATATGACTCAAAACCTTTCTGCGCAGAGCACATGGGTGTCATTTACCTGATTATTTCATAATTATGCAAAATATAAGCACTTGGCGTTATTACCCCGCCTGGCGTTATTACCCCAGGGTACCTTATATAAAATACCTGTTGCGTTTTTGCTGTATATTACTTATTATTTCCATTTAAAAAAAAATGTCTATTGTATAATCAAACGAATACGAACTTTTAGGGAAAAATTTAATTTTTTATGTATATGAGTATGCATCAGATATTTATGTATGTGTGTTACAATGACTTGTACTTTGGAAAGGAAATAATTTTGAAAACAAAATTTGATATTTCAGAAATCATATGGTTGGACTGTAGAGAACTATAGTATTATACGTTGGAACACAAAATATTTTCAATTCTAATTAGATCTATATTAGATATAAGTATAGAATATAAGTATTATAGAATAATATGAAAAAGTTTTAACGTATCTATTTATGTTTGCATCAGTATTTGCATCTTTTTATATTATGTAATTAAAAATAATATATATATATATATAAGTTAGTACTGTCAAATTAAATAATTATGTGCTACATCTTTTAGAGTTAACTATAGTGTATGGTGTGTTTTTTTAGATTTCTTTCTTCTTCTATCAAATTTAATAATGTTATTATGATTTATTTTTAATGTTTTTGCTCCATTTTATTTTGGTTTTATGTGTTTTGGTAGCCCCGAACTTTATGATTTTGCTTTTTCTAGGCGAATAAGAAGATGAAGCCACACACCCTATTTGTAGTTCCAAAGCATTTGTAAGTCTGATGATTCTACTTTGAATTTGCAAATTTCGATTTTATTCATTTAATTTTTTTCCATGTTTTAGTTTGGTAACTAAAACATGGTTTTGTACTAAATTTAATGGTTCATATAATATGTATATATATATATATATGTGTGTGTGTATGTTTGTGTGTGTATCTATAGATATATATGGAATGTGTTTATTTCTTTTAAAATTAAATTATACTAATATTTACATGAAGATAAGAGGAAAAAAAGAAGAAGAAAAGGAGACGACAAAGGTTTAAAAGTAACTAATTACATATATGTAATAGGGTGGATCGATTGTCTATGGCGAAAAAAAAATTACCGTTCATCAAAACCTACCTATGCGGAAAAGATGTTCTATTGTATGGAGATTAAGGGAAAAATAATAAAAAAATTTAATTTTAAAATTTAATGCTGCCACAAAAGGGTTGAATTTTCGAAAAAATTTGAAAAAAAGACTGAATTTTGGTTAGGTTATTTTTGTCAAAAACTAAATATTTTAATAATTTTTAAAATCCAACAATGCGGAAAAGATGTTATATCGTATGGAGGTTAAGTAAAAAACAATAATAAGTAATAAATTTGAAATTTAATACTGCCACAAAAAAGTTGAAAATTCGATAAAATATTGAAAAAATGGAAAAAGATCTAATTTTGGTTAGATTTATTTTTGACCGCAAAAAAATCATTTTAATATCAATCAAAACCTACCTTTGCGTAAGAAATATTATATTGCGTAGATATTAAGTTAAAGAAAAAAAAATAATTTCGAAATTTAATAGTGCTCCAAGTGATTTAAAATTTCGAAAAACTGGCAGTTCCAGTTTTTTCAGTTAGGATTTGTCTGCTTGTGTATTGTGTAGCTTAGAGTACCTTGAATATTACTGTACCATGGCGTTGTTAAAAAAAATAAAAATAAAAAGAGAGAGACAGAGAGAGACAGAGAGATGTGAATTACACCCTATTTGGGTCTGGCTTTTATATGCCAATAAATATACTCCCTATTACAAAAAGTTAAAAAAATTATATATTGGTATTTAAAAAATAATCGAAGAAAGGAATCGGTCAACATCTATTTATCTCCTGTTAGTGAGAAGGAGTTGCTAATAAGTTAAAAGTGACCTGTAAATGAGATTCAATCTCAATAATTTACCACAGAAGCATTTTAAGAAAAAATAAACTGTTTAACGAAAAATATTGCGGTCTTCTTAATTCTTGTAAAACAAAATAGATATTGAAAGCTACTACAGTCTTTTGGATCATTTCTGAAAATACTGTCAATTTTTTAAGTTCAATAGATTTGAATATAAATATGAATATTGAGTGTAAACTGAACCGACGTACTGAGAGCAAACTCACTTTTCTGCATCATCAGCTATCATGGAAAAGCCAAAATGCTGCCGAGCTAGGCGTCACATCACCTGTAGTGACGAAGATCGGCATCAGTCAGAATATTGGACAGTTTGGGCATTTCCGACCAAGCAGGTGCTGCCATCGTGTCTGGTGCACTTCAAGATGTGAAGATTATATCACAAAACTATGAATCAAATGGTATTGACAGAAAAAATTGGCATATCAAAACAAACCAAAGACCACTCCTTTGTTTTAGTCATTCTCTTTAGTCATTTGTAAAAGATTATGATCATGGCCATTTTCTTTAAACTTTGATGGGTGTAAAGACAGACTACATCACTAGAAAACAACAGAAGAAAAATCATAATAAAAGCAGACTTGAGCTTGAAAAAAGAACTTGCTTCCGAATACATCGACTACATACATATAAATTCTGGGAGAGTACCAAACAATTTGAAAACACGACGTACATTTTTTTGTCATGTGTTAACAATAATATACATGTAACAAAGGTGGTTTCAATCGGTTGTGACGGAATATCTGTTAACATAGATGTTAAAGGATGTGTTATTCGAAATATGGAATTGATCTTCAAGCGTCCACTACAATGGTTTTTGTGCTAGTTACACACCAATGAGGTTCCACTATGTTAATTTTTGCAGCGTGGATGGAACCGCGGCTGGGCACAAATGTTTCACTGGTGAAATAGAAAGATTATTAGCAGCATGTTAGAAGCTTTTTGTATTTTCATTTATGTCAGGATATGAATTTTCTAAAAGCGTGCGAGTGAAATCAAACGGTCTGCTGTAATCCTAATCATTATATTAAAAAAATATCTATATTTTCCATTTACCAGCTTTTTGACCTTTTGCGACGGATTACATAGATTTAATTAAATAGGAAAATGTGTCGAACCTCCACTAACTGACGGATTTAGTAACGACATGATTTCAGAAGCAATAGGTAAATCCAGCAAACATTCCAATGGCAATAACATCTACTATCAATAATATCTATTCATGCAACGCTAATTCTACAAATCTAATAGTCAAAAGAGTCACGGAAGTATTTCTGCTGTGTATGGACCATACATAAGAGACACTTTTATAAAAATCGAATTGAATTACAAAATCTTATGTCGATTTTAAATACCGAAAGTCATTACCGCCAATTGCAATGTTGACGATTTTTCTTGATTTAATACTAATGAAGCTGTTAAATAAGAAACTAAGTTTTTATCTTGTAATCAATTAAATATCCCCTCATTGCAATAAATGTTAAAAATTCTAAAATTCATATTTTATTTTACAAAAAAAAAAAAAAAAAAAAAAAAAAAAAAAAAAAATACAGTAAAAACGTTCAAATACATAAATTTGAGCCACATTGCGACAGATTTAAATTTTGAAATTAATTTTTGAAATTATTTTTCTCATACTCAGCACATAATATAACATCTTTTGCGCATAGGTAGGTTTTGGATAATTTTTTAAACTATTATTTAGAATTAAAAATATTCTAACCCAAAATTATGTAACCAAAATTATGTTTTTTTCCACTTTTTTTTCGAAATTCAACCTTATTGTGGCAGTAGTAAAATTTAAAATTAATTTTTTTAATTATTTTTCCCTTAATTTCCATCCAAGGGAACACCTTTTCCGCATAGGTAGATTTTGACACTGCGAAAAAAAAAAAATCGATTCACCCTAATATGTAATGGGAAAAAATGTTCATCACCTATTAACAAAATGCATAAATATATTTTTCTCTTTTAAATTTTAAGCTTTTTAAGCGTACTTTGTGCAACATTTCTAATTTCATCACAAATAAATTTACTTGAAATTATAATAAAAGAAGGACAAATTGACAAAAACTACAGCCTGATGCCTCTGCTTTACCAATCATGCTTGGTTTATTCTTGCTTGATATTCCACAAAAATAATCAAACAATATCGAATTATGCAAAAGCTTAAAATATAAATGGTGTTGAGTAATATAAACAGTTACGTTATATATTTATATGCAAATAAAAACATATTTTTAATTATATTTTTCTTAATAATTGTATTACATGATTTTTAAATTGTGTTACAAAAATTATTTTATCTGCAAAAAATCGTTCGCTGTAATTGGTTCAAAATTTTGGCGAGATGCCAACAGCGCCTCGCAGACAGTGTTCTCGCTGACATTTGACCATCCTCAGTAATTTGGCTAATTAAGAATAAAAAACATTCGCCAAATGAAAAAAGTATTAGCAAAATAAATTCGCCGTGTGGCACACACACACACACACACAAAAAAAACTTTAATTCTTTAATGTACCCCTTTTTTTCAATATGTCCTATAAGTTTTTATAAGTACGATAAAGATTGTTATTAATCTTATTTCAACTGTCTGCCATAAATATGTAAAACAAAAATCTATCTATTAAAAATATGTGTACATGCATATGCATGAAAAACGAGAAAGAAAATTGTGCACTAGCAATTTGGCGAATCTAATCGCTTATTTACTCGCCAAATTAAGACTTTAGTCGCAATTTGGCGCAATGGCGAGCGACAGCGAATACCCTGCTCGCAGACATTTGGAACAGAGCATAACTTATCCAAATGTAATATCATATTTAGAAGGGGAAAATAAGCAAAACTTTGGAGATTGTTTTTCTTTTAATTTATTAAGCTGTTGCACTTTATAGATTTCACATTTTTACTTATTAACTAGAAGCTGACCCATTTGGTGCTCTCGGAACAGATAATAACCGATTAATAATCTTTAATGCAATTAAATTCATTGCTGAAGGATATAATATAATTAAACGAAAATCTTTCTAAACAATCTTAATGCAAGACATGGCAATGCTTTCGGCAGCGTACATTCTTGAATTTGTATGATTTTATTTTTCAAAACGAAAATCTATCGAAACGAGCTTAGATGTGTTTTCTAACTATTAACTTAAAATGTCTATTTAATTATGAAAAGACGTAAGAGTTAGGTAGAGTAATGTTGCCAGGTCGAATGGGACGAAATTTTACAAAAAGGTTTTCGCATTGGCATTCTGTCAATGCATCTTAATTCACATCGACTATTTATTTATTTATTGCTTGAATAGTATTTTACCTTTTCCACGATAAAAATTAAAATGTGCCGAAAATGCTGTTTTCGACTTTTTATATTTGATAAGGCTTCAAACAAAACTATTGTGCGAAAGCAAACATATTTTTCAAAATCAAGCCTAGCTATATCCTCTGTCATAATACATAATGACGATGCAACTTAAATATAAAATCGGCTGTGAAAAAATACAATTACTTCCACTAGTTTTTTAAAGATTTTTTTTTTAAAGCACGTATGAACGACCCCATTTTAAAACTGTTATAATATCTGGGATGATTGGTAGATGTATAAATATATAGTTACAATTACTTCCTCTGATGTGAAAAATTACAAAATTACTTTCCGAAGAACCCATTTTTGTTTTTACTTTTCTTTTTTTTAAGCCAGACTTTGTTTACCAAAAAAAAAAAAAAAATACATATTGGATAATGTTATATAATTTCTTATATTTTGATATGCAGATTGGACGCATACTTCTAAGTATTGCGGAAATTTCGCTGAAACGGATCTCTGAAAAAATTATTTTTCAAAAAGGTTAATGTTAATACTTTTACAAAAGGACTTCACCTTTGTAAAAAAGATGATGGGCAAATTATTTAGATATTTTTTATCTCGTATTTTGAAAAGTCAAGTGGGTGCAAAATTGGGAACGAGAACACACTAAATGATGTTTCGAAAGAATTTTTGTCAAAGGGGGTAGTGTTAATATTTTTATAACGAATTATATGATTAAACAGTTTAAAGTGGCTAGTATGATTCCGTACATTTTTAAAAGTATTTCAAATAATTAATTGAGCTAGAACTACAACAGAAGCAAAAAACAAGCAGGAAGCGAGAGTTTTGTTTTTTCATAATTTAGAGTTGCCATCGATTAGAAAAATTATTATTACGAGATACACTTACAAAGAGAGAGAATTTATTTTATTAATACAGAAACACTTTCGATGCACAAAATCTTACTGTTATTGGTTGTTTCTGATTTCCTCAACTTTCTTTGTTAATAAAGATTTATCGAATTATAAAATTTTAGATATTTTACTCCTTTCTTCGATGAGAAAAGCCCCACCAGTGGCCGAGAGGTTTGCTCTGAAAACTGGTAGACGAGAGATGCTGGGTTCGAACCCAATCGCGCCTGTCAGCCTAACCATTCGGAGTTTTCCATGGTTTTCTTCGAACTTTGCATTCCCTCGCGTAAATACGGGTGATATATCCTTAGAACAGGCATGTCAAACTCGTCTACCCCCACGGGAAAGATTTAGCACTGTACAGAAATTCGCAGGCAACATTATTGAAAATAAAGAAGCGGTTTAATTTGATGACTATCGCACAATATGAAAACTGTACATTAAAATTACAACATTGTTTTAAAAAACAAACCAGCAAAGAAAAATACATACAAAAAAATTTAAATTATTTATTGGAAAAATTAGAAACACGAACCTGAAAATGTTTAAAAATATTCATTAAGTACAACCAAGTCTGTAGTAAAAGTATCCTACGAGAGTGCACTGTCAAGTGTAATGAAAAACAAACTAAAATAAAAATACAAACATGCTTAAACACATAATGAACTTTTTAAAATTCAAATCGCAATCAAAACTATAAAAAATGTGTTATCAAATTTGTAATCCTAATGCCTGCATTTTTTTTTTTTATGTTATAATTGCTACTTTTTATAAAACCAATTATAAATGAAAAAAAAAAAAACCACAGTTGACTAAGATATAATATCTATGGTTATTTATCCAGCATAGGAATATTTTTCTAATTTAGTTATTTCTAAATGCATATCGTGTCTGAAAAAAAAAAAAAAAAAAAAAAAAAAAAAAAAAAAACTGCCTAAAGAGTAAAATTTTTTGCGCCGGTACTTTCAAGAATTATAATGTTAAAGGGCAAAATTAACGCTAGCCATCGTCCACGGGGCCATTAAATGAGAAAAAGTGGCTATTAAAAATATTTGTCGGTTGCTACTGACGGCTACTGTCTACTAATGTTAATTTGTTAGTTTAATTAAATTTTTAAGTTATAGCAAAACATATTCAAATTATGGACGTCATGCGATTATTGAAATTTCTGGTTATTATATCATGGATATTTATAGAAATGACCTTGCATATTTTTAAATTGATTTAACTATTCTGGATATCCTTTATTCTAACTTGAGCGATTTCGAGTTGTGTGCAAATATATCCAATAGTTGTTTTTAAAAGCAGATGGATTAATTTTAATATGTTTCACCAACATACTTTTTTCAACAAAGTTTCAGTTTAAAATCTATATAATTTTTAAAATTATTTCTAGATATTTTGGGGATTTTTGAAATATTTATGAGTAAATTCTTAACAAACTTCAACGAAGTTTCTACATATCAAATGCAATGTTTCAGTCTTTGTTTGAGTATAAAAAATTATTTCTAATTGATTTTTATGAATCTGTGATGTTATACCTTCATCATCAAGAAATATAAAGATTACACCGGCATAATTTACCATGATAAGTTTACTAACTTTTAAGAATGAAATTAATTAATGAGCTTATGTCCAAAATGCTCGCTTTCGACTATGCATGCGCTCAATTAATAAAAACAGGGTAACAATGTTTTGTTATTATTATTATTACTATTATTATTTTTACTATTATTATTATTATTTTACGAGACGAGGAATCGTGTCACTTTCTCTTTTAAAGCTATTTATTTCTTTTGATTTTTTAGAGACTTTTAATTAGATATTAGCGTTATATTTTAATTGATTTTCGATACATTTTTATTACCTAACAAATACCACGCATTACTTTGTAATGCCACAGTTTATCAAAGAAAGCAAGAAAATAATGTATTCGTTTCAACATAAAACACATAATAAACTATTAGAAAAAGAAGACATAGAATTTGTACATTTTTTTTTAATTTTCAGATTAAGATATGCTCTTCTTATCTTCCTTATTCATAACTTTTGCTTACTCTATCTCCTGGAAATGAAATTTTAAAATGAGTTAGATTTGATCATATTCAAGACAGTATGTTTGCTTCTTCTATGCCAAACTGTAAAAAAAAAATCATCTAAAATAACAAACATTAACTTAAAAATTTAGATTTTTTTTTATTTAATTGCGGATCATTAAATTTAATGTATGTCGATATCTGCCATTAAATGTAATGAAGATTAATATTCTGAAGTAATGGTAGATATTTTGAATAAAATCATTTTCCGATTTTGCAGTGCTGCAATACTTGCAACGCAAAGTGTATTTTCTGCATCAACTAAGAACTGAATCAAACGTACGAAAATGCTAAAGGCTTGGCGGGCCACAGAGAAGTTATTGACGGGCCAACTGTGGCCCGCGGGCCACGTGTTTGACATGCCTGCCTTAGAAGTACCCTCACGGAGGACATCTTCCCTTTAGGACTTATATCTCTCGTGTTGATAATTGGCTGTCATAAATACAACCAAATAAAATCAACCTTTAATGAGAAAAAACATCTATTTAAATGAAACATGTGAGTTTTTTAAAATGTATTTTGGAACTTTTGAAGTCCGACCAGATTCTTCATTGGTCGCCTGCTCTAATTTCATTGGTCGATCAAGCTGTTCATCGTATCCCTTGATTTTTCTATGCTTTTTTTTTTTTTTGGAAATTATCCCTTTAAAATTATTATTGTTATTTCTCTGTTCTTTTTTCCTTTTTTACCCTTACTTTTATATTTTTATTGTATTTTTTGATATTTACCTATTTTTTTAAGGTTTTACAATTTATATATATAAAAAATGTATGGCTCTAGGCTTTTTTAACTTCTTTACCCTCTGGCTCATTCGACCAGTCCGATGCCCCGAAATTTCACGTGAAATTCCATATTATTTGCTGAAATTCTATACAATATGATAATTCGATTCATGGACTTCGACTGAAGGTAAATTGCAGCAAAACGACTTCAGTAGGCACTTCCAACGAACATGCGTTGGTTCATTGATTCAACAGCGGAGAGCAGGAGCCATGCTGATTTTGTTTTTCTTCAAAAATGTGTGAATTTTAGAAAACGTTTATGATTTTTAAGACTCCTTGTTGTCTGGTACAATTCGTCGTGAGTAAAAATCAAAATTGTTACTTTTTTGCAACTAAGTAATTTGTCCACTTTTGGAAACTGATTTTACTAATTTTTTCTACATAAAATATATTTTCTGAAACTAAAAACAAGCAATCTTTTTTCTTCCTTTAATTTTTATTTAAAACACAAATTGTGATAAATACATATACTACATCTGACAATAAAGTTCGGTGAAT
Source organism: Maratus speculifer (assembly GCA_964019185.1). Classification (NCBI taxonomy): domain Eukaryota; kingdom Metazoa; phylum Arthropoda; class Arachnida; order Araneae; family Salticidae; genus Maratus; species Maratus speculifer. The sequence continues at coordinate 309,254,000 of OZ025290.1, forward strand.
GAATTCTGAACGACCGATTTGGCAACACTGGGGAAACAAAACGCTGCACTTGCATAGAAGCAAGTGTAGACCATCTTCCCCCACTGTTGTTCAGTTGAACACCGTTTATGTTCTGTGTAAGACGTGCTTTACTAAATGCTTGTTCAGTGTTTTGGTACTTAACTGAGAACAGGAAAATGAACGAACAAAAGACCAGTTTAAAATTTGGTTTTAAGCTTTGCAAGACACCGAAAGAAATTTATGAGAAATGGTGTAAATTGAACACCTACCATACTCGCCAGATCTCAATCCTCCAGACTCCTTCTTATTTTCACGACTCAAACTCTCTTTGAAAGAGATTTGACCATATTGCTAACATCTAACGAAATGTGACGAAGCTTTTGAACTTCATCCTAAAAGAAGACTTCTTCCGAATTTCCCAGGACATGTGTAGCAGATCTCAGCGGTGCATAGTTATAGGGGATGACTATTTTGATGGATGGTATGGTAATTTCGTTAATATTTCATATACGTTAATGCTACAGGACTATTCACCGAACTTTATTGCCAGAGGTTGTATTTTACATACATACAACTAAATAAAAGATAATGTAAGGCTTAAATGATAAACACATACTGCAAAGAAAATATGTTATTTACTGCAATATAAATATTGATAATAGGAAGAAGAATTTCAAGTAACTGGAAGTGTAAAGAAAATTAAAATAATGAATTTTTATTTCTTTCTTCATATTATTATAATTAATTGAAATTTTCTAACATTATTTCCTCTTTTATTTAAATCTTCGAATGCAATGGAAATTATTGCAGTACATTTTTCGTTAAATGCAATAACATGACACGTAACAAAATATTTCCTATATAATTCTCATGTTCTTTTGGTGTTTCTGAAAAAATTATTCGTTTGAAAAATTAATGTTTTTAATTATCCGTTTTTAATTATTTCTGTCTTATGGCTTCAACTATAGGTTAAATTATGCTGTATCTGGGGATTTTCTGTTTATTATATTACTGACGAGGAGCTTTAAATAAGTTCGAAATGTTAATGCTTTATTTTTTAAATAAATGTTATGTGTTTTCTAACTATTAAATTATAATGTCTATTTAATTATGAACAGACGTAATATATTTTAGGTAGCTTTCATTACAAAAAGTAAAAAGCCACCTATTGCAGCCGTCCGGAGGAAAGCACTTCCAGAAAATTTTGGTATATTTTCACCGATCATGACCCCCAGACCCTGAAACCACCCTTCGTTCAAATGTTGACATATATATATATATATATATATATATATATATATATATATAACCATATATATATATATATATATATATATATATATAACCATATATATATCTGATGTTTGTCATGCGATAACTAACGTATTTATGAACCGATTTGAATGAAACTTGGTATGTGCATAGCACATACAAATATCTCGACCGAGTTCGTTCGTTGGCCAGCAACATCCGCCATCTTGTTTTAAAATGGCAACCATTTAAAAAATTTTAAAAATTTTAAAATTTAAAATTAAATGCGAAAAAATTAAAAGTTGAAAAATATTTTTATTTTATGTGTTAGATCTCAAAACACCAATCCCAGAACACTTTTTATTTTGTCTGTATCTTAAAAAATGATTGAGTTATAGCACTTTGAATTTTTCTTATGGCTGACATTTTGAAACAATCTGATATTTGTCATGCTATAACTAACGTATTTATGAACCGATTTGAATGAAACTTGGTATGTACGTAGTACATACAAATATCTCGAGCTAGTTCGTTGGCCAGCATCATCCGCCGTCTTGTTTCAAAATGGCAGCCATTTAAAAAAAAATTAAAAATTAAAAATTTAAAAATAAATACGAAAAAATTAAAAGTTAAAAAATATTTTTCTTTTATGTGTTAGGTTCTAAAACATCGATCCTGGAACACTTTTTGCTTTTTCTATATCTTAAAAAATGATTGAGTTGTTGCACTTTGAATTTTTCTTATGGCTGACATTTTGAAACGATCTGATTTTTGTCAGACGATAACACTTATATTTATAAATCGATTTGGATGTAATTTGGTGTGTACATAGTACTTAATAAAGCCTGGACAGAGTTCGTTAACCAGTTCCATCCGCCATCTTGTTTAAAAATGGCAGCCATAAAAATTAAAAAAAATTTAAATTTAAAATTAGGTACAAAAAATGAGAAATTGAAAAAGATTTTTCTTTTATGCATTTGACCTTGATACAAAGATTCCAAAGCACTTTTTGTTTCGTCTGAATCTTAAAAAATGTCTGAGTTATAGTACTTTTAATTTCTAGTGTTGCTCACATCTTGAAATGATCTGGTTTTCGTCACGTGATAACACGCGTACTTATACACCTATTTGGATGAAACTTGGTGCGTAGGTAGGACATACTGATGTCTGGACCGTGTTCGTTGGCCAGTTCCAACCGCCGTCTGTTTCAAAATGGCGGGATATTATTTTTCTTAATTTAAATTTTAAAATTAGGTAGGATAAAGTAAGAAATTGAAAAAAGATTTTTCTTTTGTGTTTTGACCTTGATACAAAGATTCCAGAGCATTTTTTGTTTCATCTATATCTGAGTTTTAGCACTTTCAATTTCCAGTGAGATTGGCATTTTGAGACGATCTGAAATTTGTCACGCGTTAATACGCATATTTATAAACTGATTTCGATATAACTCCGTGTGTTCGTGGTACATACCAATGTCTTGACTCTTGACCGAGATCACAGCCCAGTTTTATCCGCCGTCTTGTTTCAAAATGGCGGCCATTTAAATCTGTCAAAAATCTTTTAAATGTATAATGATGAATAAATAAAAAATTAGAAATTGAAAAAAGGTTCTTTCTAAACTATTTATCTTAATAATGAATTCCGGATATTTTTTACTTTGTCTTTACCTTGAAAAACGCCTGGGATATAGCAGGTTGAATTTATTTCTAATGTTGGTGACATTTTTTTTAAAAGTCAATTTGCCTGCGACAGCACTCGTATATATTTATCGATTTCGATGTGAGTGTGCATGTTCACATGAATTAAGATTTCGATCAAGCTCATTGAGTTTTTTTTATCCATCATGCTGCTTTAAAATGGATATCGTGGAATTTAGCGACCCTATAAATCGCTTAAAATAAAACCAAGTTGAATAAAAGAAACTAATTTCTAAAAATTCCTATTAATATTCAGTATTGACAAAAACTAGTATTCAATCTTACATAATCGTGTTCCACTATTTTGAGCTTCGTATATTTGATTTATATAACTGAATTTAAAATAAATAAATAAGCATATGAAAACTGCTTCTTCCTCCCGGCTTTGCTGGAAGGACTTTTTTATTTTAAATCCCTGTTTTTCTTTGTAAACAATGTGTTGAGTCTCCTAAAATTATCTTATCTTTCATTTAAAAGTTTCAATTAATACAAAATATTACTGCAAGCTTTTTATCAATCATGATAAGAAAACAACTGCTGAATTATTTCTCATTTAATTCTCATACCCTTTCGCTATTTCTGAAAAAACTATTCATTTCGAAAAATTCATGTTATTATACATATATGAAATTTTTCACTTAAAATTTTCCTAAAAAAATTATTAATTAAAATTCAATCTAAAATAATATCCATTGGTATTTAAAAACACATACAAAATGGCATCCAAAAATATTTAGCCTTTTGAAAAGAAACTTAAAAAAGTACTTGATAAAACAAACGCAGTGCTTTATGCAATATTCTTGAAAATTATTTCGTTTTCTTTGTCGACCAATTAAAAAGCAGGGAACGACGCATATCTGCAAACAGATTTTTAATTATTGTTTGTTGATATTTGAAATGAACTAATCAGTTTTTGGATATCTTATATTTAAAAGATTAATCATTTCTAATCTTTTTAAAATGAACACTTTTATGTTAACATTTATTGTAACATTTGCTGCAGCAGTTATTGTAAGCTTTTTGCAAATCATGATAAGAAAATAACTACTCAATTATTTCTCATTTAATTATCACACTCTTTTGTTTTTTCCGCAAAACTGTTTGTTTGGAAAATTTATGTTCTTACACATAAATGAAATTTTTCACTGAATATTTTCGATTATTGTAAGTTCTTGAAAGAATTATTAATTAAAATTCAATTTGAATAATATCCATTGATAGTTAAAAAGTCCCACAGGTTCCAAAAATACACTGCCTGACCATTGATGATCGTCCACTTACGATTTTATGCATTTTGTTAAATATCTAGACAAATACATGAGAAATTATCCTGAAACTCTCAGTGTATAAACATAATAGTACAGTTCATACATTTCCGTGAAGATTTTTTCCCGAAACTTTATAGGGGACCGTCAATAAATTAAAAAAGAATGAATACCTTTTGGATAACCCTGTCAAAACTAATGTAGCAATAGCGCTCAAATTTCAGATTTTGATTAAGTGAATTATTGTTATAAATTGTGTTCATTTTTATGTCAATAGCATGTATACTCGTAGAAAAATTAAGATTTTTATAATTACAGCCCCAAATTTTTCCAAGATGTTTGCTTATAATTTGCAGAGTTCTTAATATAAAATAATATTCTTTTCTGAAAATGTGACAAACAACATCGCACATAATACCCTCTAATCAGAATTAAAAAATAATAAAAATTGTATGAAAAATAAGTAGGTTTACTAAATAATTTTTTACTGCGCATGCGCCAACGATATCAAAATTTCTGTTGCATATCATGTTAGTTAAATGTATAGAGCAACTTTTGTGGAAGTCTCAAAATCGTAGCTTTAAAATTCTGAAAGTAATCGTCTATAGAATAAACATAAAATCCGTTGTTCCTAAAATGAAGCAAAAAAATGAGGGATTTTATTCAAATGTAGTAGTACGTCTCATATTGTGTATTCTATATTGACACTAATCAATGAATATATGGATACAACCCCACTTGTTTTTGCTTCATTTTAGGAATAATGGATTTTCAACTTATTCTTTTGACGAATATTTTCAGAATTTTCAAGCTATGATTTTGCGACTTTCACAAAAGTTGCTCTATACATTTAGCTAACCTAATATGCGAATGAAATTTTGATATCGTTGACGCATGCGCAGTGAAAAATTATTTAGTAAACCTACTCATTTTTCATATAATTCTTATTACTTTTAAATTCTGATTACAGGGTATTATGTGTAATGTTGTTTGTCACATTTTCAGAAAAAAAATATTATTTTATATTAAGAACTTTGCAAATAATAAGCAAAAATCTTGGAAAAATTTGGGACTGTTTTCATAAAAATCTTAATTTTTCTACGAGTATACATGCTATAGACATAAAAATGATTACAGTTTATTACAGTAATCCACTTAATCAAAGTCTGAAGTTAGAGAGCTTTTGCTACATTAGTTTTGACAGGGTTATCCAAAAGATATTCATTCTTTTTTAATTTATTGACCGTGCCCTATAAAGTTTCGGGAAAAAATCTTCACGGAAATGTATGACCTGTGCTATTATGTTTATACACTGAGAGTTTCAGGATAATTCTTCATGTATTTGTCTAGATATTTAACAAAATGTCTTAAAATTGCAAGTGGACGATCATCAATGGCCAGGTAGTGTTTTTAGACTTTATAGGCTTTTTTTAATTGATCTTTCAAAATGAAATAATCATTTTTTGGCCATCCTGTATATAAAAGAATTAATGATTTCTTATCTTTTTAAAACAAACTCTTTGCTGTTAACATTTCTATTTCAGTACTGTTTTTTACCTGGTAGGATCATTAATTCAGTCATGTTGAAAGAAACAAATATACAGGATGACCCGAATTTGAGTTGTTATGAAACAGTTGCTAAATTGCGAAATGCTCCGCTAACGTTTATTGAAACATACAATGATTAATGTTCTACTGTTCTTTAAAATGTTCTTGCCAGAAACTGTCAGTGATAGCTGCTATTCGTCCTTGATAGAAGTGTTTACAAACAGAGAAACAAGAATGAAATATCAAGCAGAACGTCATAGATTACGCAATAATTTCCAACAAAATCGGATACTTGCTAAAGAAATTAAATTTTTATGCAATTAAACGACGCATCTAAATAAAACAAATATAAAGGCAATTAAAGACTTTAGGGAAAACTTGAATCATCCTTCTATTTTCATATTTAAAATAAATGCAGAGTTTTGCCAATAAGTGACAACTAAAGATACTTAAATGCACAAAGGATAGCCTTTGTTTCATGCAGATAGTTAATAAAAGGTGTGGGTAAATAAACTGAGAAGGATTTACAGCTTAAAATGCATATTTTGTCGAAATATTTTGTAAGAATTTAAAAATATATATATAGCATAAAAAATAAGTAATTGGGTTTTAAGTACTACCGAATTGTTGCCCTTTCATTACAAGTATAAAGGTTAAACAATACATTAGGGTAACATAACTATGTGCTACACTGTAAATAAAATGTACGACGTTACGGAGATTGTACTAGTAATAAAGATGATAGTAAAATTATTTTTTTAATGGAAAAATTCTTGTAAATTGAAGAAAATTTTCTGTTTTATCCTGGAATTTGCGGGAAATTTTTTGTTGAAAAAATTATATTGGCGTCCCGATTACTAGTACAATCTCCGCAAAATCATCTTTTTTTTTACAGTGTATACTTTTGAAATAGCATGTGGGAAGATTTGACCCAATCAATGTGAGGAAGGGTTGACAAGATGGCCAAAGCTCCCTTAATTATTTTTGGAAATCTTTTTATTATGCACAGTATATAAGGAAGGGTTAATGATTATATTTCTAAAAAAACGCCAAAATTTTCTTTAAAAGTACAGTGAAATTGGGGGACAGAAAAAAAAGTTTAAAACTTTTTTAAAGAACATGTGAAAAGATGCTATAGAGGTAAGACAAAATTTATTTAAATATAAATTGAAAAAAATTGTTATGAACTTTTATTTCGTTTAAATAGTATTCCTTGTAGGTAGAAATTGGACCGAAATGAACACAGTGAGATGTAGCCAATCTATGTGGCAAGTACTGTTGCCAGATCGAGTGTCATAAAAATGGGTCTTTCAAAAGAAATTTCTTTTCTGTGTCTTGAATCCTTCATTGCAGATTTGATTACGCATCACATTTTACCAAAATTTTTTTTATATAATTAAATCGTGTAGCATAAACATTTGTCTAATTTCATATACATTACTCTTATGACGCAATTTTATTATTATAACATATTGTATAAAAAATCAAATGATACAAAAAAATTTTTTAGGTACAATATTTAACAAAATCCTTTTGTAAAAAGTGGGTCAATCTACACCAGTCTTCACTACATAATATAAAAAAAATGAAAGATAGATGGTATATATAAACCTTAAACAAAATATATGAATGAACTATAATAAGCTAAATATATGCTCGTATTGATTTTCTAGAAGAAACTGAAACAGCTCTAAAACAGTAGAAAAAAACCCCTGAAATAGTTCTTCCTTAAGTATATTGTTAGAAAAACGAAACTGTGATTGATCCCTCTTCGGTTGACGCAAATATACTTCTTTCTTATTTTTGACCTGAATTTTATGGCCATCTATATTAAAGTTGTCACTCGGTTTCTGACAACTTTTGCCTAAAATAAAACTTTTTTTCCCCATTCTCAGAAATGCTATCAAAATTTTATTTTTTTTATTTTCAAATAACATGAGAAGTACATTTGCTATGTTTGCATTTAATGTTCAGTAATTTCTTTTGAATTGTATATTATTATAGAAAATTGATAAAGTTAAAAAATACTTTTATATTAGGCTATGCAATTGATTACAAAATTACGAAATATATCTCTATTGTATGATTATTAAACATTAATAATATATCCGTATTTAACTCTTATGAAATGGAAATAAATATATTTTTTTATTTCTGTAACCTCTTGATTACGTAAAAATTGTTAAGTGGAACTCTTGCATCACTATTGTTTCGTTTTTTCGACCAAATTTGATTTTCTTATCCATTTGATATTCCAGCAATAGAAAAACGTTCTTCCAGCCGAATTTACATTTTTAACATTCGATATCTCGAAGTACTTTGCAGCAGAATATTAAATTTCTCAGTTCGGAAGTATTTTTGAAAACATATTAGTTTAAGTTTTTTTAGATAAATTTTATGATCTTTTCTTCATAAACAGAAACACAAAGAATATAAATAAAAGATATTTTAATCTATCTGAGCCTTTTTCACAGAAAAAGCACAATTAGTTAATAAAGAAGAGAGAAAATTCATGCACCAAACGCAGTTTATGTCAATATTATCGCAAATATGTCGCGCATATATTTCAATATATATATATATACATACATACATATAAAATGCATAATGCGCTGGAAAATCTTTCTGCAATCACCAATAATAATTTAAAATTTACCGGAATTACTTTGTCCAGCCCTGTAGAATAGGATCGATAGATTTGATTGCATACTACACAGTATGCTAAAGGTTAGTTCAATTAAATATATATGTACATTTGGAAATTGCAACTCAGCAATTTCCACCAATAAGCAGAAAATGTCATGAGATCATTTATGTAGCCCTATATCTGATCTATAGAATGAAATTTATACACATAAAGTAATTTAAAAAAGTAAAAAAAAATTCAATTTCAATTTACGTACAACAACACTAAAAATACTTCTATTAATTATTCTTCGTAGGTAGCACTGTAGCGAAATTTTTTGTGATGTGTCCCTGTAAAGGATCAATATATTATATGCACTCCAATATCTACAATAAGCGCTTGTAGTACAAAAGCAATATTTAAATTTCAATATGTATAAAATATTATAATATCATTAAAATAGAAATCAAACGATTCCCCCCCATAGACTGTAATGTAACGAAATTAATTTGTTCATTTTCAATACCAGACAAGTCATAATAAACTCTAATAACAAATACTAATTTCATGGCAATCGGACAATCTTTACTTAAGTTAGAACACCTACAGATGGACAGATAGGCAGACTACTGAACAAACAGAGGGGCAGACGCACTGAAATGATAAATTTTGTACAACTATGTTGGAAAGCGATACAAATATCTTTAGAAAAAGTACATAGAAATCTTATAAATTTAATTAATGTTCTATTTAAGCTTTTTTCTCTGTTATTTAATAGAATATATATTTTTCTAATCTCTGTAATTTTACACGTGACTTCAGATAATGAATTACCAGTAGATTATGTGTAATTTTTTTAATAATGCTGAATTTTTTTTTTATTGTAAAAGTATTAACTGAGACTAATTGAACAAATAATTTATATAAATGATAGATTTTTCTTTAATAGAAAAATTGTAAAAGTATCGATTAGAGATCCGAAAACATTTCTTGTAAAAAACAAGTAGCACCTTTTCAAGTAAAAACCCTATATGTTAGAAAATTGAAATTCACATATATTTTGAAATTAAAAAAAACTTAATTTTTTTCAGAAAAAATAATTATCTTTCTTTCTAGATTGTCGTTTACTTTAATAATGTTCAGTTAGCATGCATTTTATTACTGATTTAATTATAGGTTTTCTGTGGTCATTGCACACTGATTTAACTTCTAATATTTTTTTGAATTATATTACTGTTATGTAATTTGCTTTTATAATGTGTTTTTGTGTACTGTTGCTTGAAATTTTTTTTTGATTATTGTTCATTTTATTCATTTAAATTTACTATCATCTATTTGTCGGCTAAATGATCCAGAAAATAGCAATTATTTTAGCGCTTTATATTTAATATTGCTAATTTCATTGTCTAGTTCTTTTCTTATCTTTTTTCTTCAGGGTTTATATTTCCTATAACCATCTTTCTTTAATGCACTTTATCGTTTACTTCATCTGCTTCAAACTATCTTTCGTAGTTTAGTAATCATATTTATGTTTTTCTTTTCTAATTCTCCTGTCATCTTTTTTCCAAGCTTGTATCGATTTCTTCGTAGTATCATCTTTCCTCCCATGTTTTCACAATTACTATATCTTAAGAAACTTCATTATTATTCTTTTCGAAAAATAAACTTGCAGTTACATTACGTTTCAAACGCTCTTCAATTTTTACTGAATATTTCTTTTGTTTGGAATATTTGTTTTCGTTTCCAAACTTTTTTTAAACTTTATGTTCGTATGTCAATTGAAATGTTGAGTACGCACGCACACACACACACACACAAAAAAAAAAAAAAAACGATTAATTCAAGATTAAACTCAATTTCTCAATAATCAGTCAAGTTCAAGCTCAAATTAAAAAAAAATCAAACGAACTCACTCAAATCAAACTCATCTATGAAAAGGAGCTGAATTTGCTAAAACTTGGGAGCATTATAAATATAGTAGATTTTTAAATATAGTAGATTATTATCGTCCAAATTTATAAAATTTTGTGAACTAGTGTTTTGATTATTCGATGTAAGAAACGTCCATCGTAAGCCCAGATTAATTTTCCTTTCTGAAATTTGGTCCGAGCTTAATTTATGTAAAACTTTTTACTAGAAGTTCGGACCGATTTTTGCCGGGATTGGATTTATTTTTCAAACCTAGTCTTTGCTGCAATTTCATTCTACCTGAGATCTCAACAGGCAAGAATTTCCAGTTTCAACTCAGCTCATACGAAAATCATCGTACCGGTACGGCTCTAGCCTGTTACATAAAAATATCAGCATTTTTTTAAATGTACGTATTTTTAAATTGTTATTATACCACAATTAAAACTGAAATATTTGTTTTTATTATTTTTCAAGATTAATAATTGCATTTCTAGTCCATAAAATTAAAATACTGTAAAACCTAAGAAAAATACTAATATATATACAAACCAAAAAATACTATTTATTCTACATTTTTTTCTCTTTATACTATGCAAACTATATTGATTTTTTAATGGATCTCTATTTGTATATAAACATTTGAATTATTATTAAGACATTAATCCATTTACATGGCTTGCAGACTTAAATCTACAAAATTTACATATTAAAAAAAACCTTCTAATTCTATAAGAGAAAAAAAAATCATTATTTTTAAGCTCCTCTTTCACCAGGTCTGATGTTTTTTACAAATGTATTATTTATCTTCAAACAGATTGTGACATTCATTTTGCGCTGTTCAAGAAAATTTTCTGCTTAAAATAGGATTTCGCCATACACAAATTTTTATAACAAATTTTACAACACTGTGTCCCCCCTCCCCCCACAACCTAGAACTATGTATGTTCTATTATTTAAAGAGAATTTTTCATTATGAAATGGTGATTTTAAAATTTGTGTATTTTCAGGAAAAAAAATGACCCAAGAAATTTGTTCCTTAAACGGATTTTTGCACGAGTCAGACAAAGATGGGAAGATGATTTTTATACAAGCAGGGTTGTGACCGGCTAGAAAATTTCGGTCGGTACAAAACTTCTAAGAAGGATAAAATACAGGTCCAGAAATAAGTCCGGATCAGCTTGGACCGAGCCTCCAGAAAGAGCAAGGCCCGGAAATGACCCAGGAAATTCAGGATCCATCTTGACCCATCCCGAGTCAGAGTAGACACAAAATAAAATTTGAATGGGAAAAAAATGTTTCAGATGGTTGACAATTTTTAAAATAAATTATTAAAAAAAAATGTTGTAAATTTTGTTCAAACTTATGGATTTTTCAGCTTTCATTCTGCTCTAATTTATCAAAGAGCGAGTCAAATGCAACTAAACATTCATGGACAGTGAGCAAAACTCGTGAGATTTTCTTTCGATGAGCGTAATCATGTCCAAAACTGGCCATCAACACTTTTAGTAATACAGTGAGCGGTCAGATTATTAGTTAAACAACATTTTTTCTTATTAGCAATATCGCTTTAATGTTTTTGTGCTGAAAACACTGACAGAGGACATTTGACAAGCGTCATCAACCGATAAAGGGCTCTTAAGAGCGTACACTAGTCACGCGGTAAAAGCCGAACGCTAATGATAAGTCTATGGGCGCAATCTTTTCAAATATCTCTCTGAAATTTTAATATTTTTTCATGATTTTTTTGTACAAGATAGCTGAGGATGATCCACAATCGGCCTAGTTTTTACTTTTTCAGTTTTAGTTTCAGATTTTCTTTAAAAAATTACTTTAACTTTCGAAACCGGTTTAAACCGGTTCTGAAACTGAAACTATCGTAATATAAAAAATATATAACCAAAATCGAAAAAGTAAAAACTAGAACGGTTGTGGATTGCCCTCAGCTATCTTGTGCAAAAAAATCATGCAAAAATATTAAAATTTGAGCGAGATATTAGAAAAGAACGCTCCCATAGACTTTACATGGTCATCCGGGTCTTTTTGAGTAATTTTTCTGTGACTATTGTGAGCTCTTAAGGCCTCACAATAGTCACAGAAAAATTATAAACTATAAAGTATGTAACAATCAGATTATATTTTTAGTAGCACAGTAAAAATTAGATTATTCTTCTACGATAAAAACCAACAGAATGACAATAATTTTATTAAATTGATTTCAAAACATCTGCTTTCATACTAACGAACATTACCCTGCCTTTATCAGAAGGTGTTTATACAAGGCAGGTGCAATTAAATCTTTCAGACTATAGAAACAAATTTAAGTTCTGTTTAACATTTGTGTATTTAAACTTGCCAATATAAATATTTAAACTGATTAAAATTAACCAAGGACAGGAAATACAAGGCTTTGAAAATTTTTTAAACGCAAATAATTAATATATAAGCATTCGAAAGAATGAATGGAAATGTGAGGAGAAAAATTTATCTATTTTATACTGTACAAAAAACAAAAAAAAAATCTGTTTTGAGTTTAATTATTGAAAATAAAAGTAAGAGATTCTTTAGATTAGCAAAAAATGCCCATTATTAAATAACTAAATGAAATATATGGACCATTCATTAAATTTAATGGGTAAACATATTACAGTCAGATTTTTTTTAATCAGAAAAAACAAAGCCTAAATTTTACTTTGCAAATTAAAAAAACCTGCATCAAATAACATTTAATTCAGTAACTCATAGAAATTCCAGTAATTATTTAAGTACCACAGCTAAACTTTTCCTTTTCTTTCCTCTTTTTTTCCTCTTAATTAGTGCAGATTCTCAAAACAAGGCAAAATTTGGTACTTTTCGGTTAGACGGGCACCAGTGTTATACATATATATATCAATATACTGTATATATACATACATATGTACACGTATAATACATCTGCATTTATATAGATCTATACATATGTACATATGTAAAAATAAAACACGCATCCGGATAATTGGAAAGTACCCAAAATTTTTGCATAAGCCATGCGAAAGACATAATTTTTATTTCACAAATACAAAGCCCAAAGTGTAAACTTTTATTTAAAACAAAAAGAAATTGGAAATTTCATTTGCCTTTTTGTGTGCAGATGTAATATGTAAAAATAAAACATGCATCCAGCTAAGTGGAAAGTATCCAAAATTTTTGCATAAGCCATGCGAAAGACATCATTTTTATTTCGCAAATACAAAGCCCAAAGTGTAAGCTTTTATTTAAAACAAAAAGAAATTGGAAATTTCATTTGCCTTTTTGTTTGCATATGTAATATGTAAAAACAAAACATGCATCCGGCTAATTGGAAAGTACCCAAAATTTTTGTATAAGCCATGTGAAAGACATCATTTTTATTTCACAGATAGAAAGCCCAAAGTGTAAACTCTTATTTAAAACAAAAAGCAACTGGAAATTTCATTTGCTTTTTTGTGTGCATATGTAATATGTAAAAATAAAACATGCATCCAGTTAATTGGAAAGTACCGAAAATTTTTGCATAAGCCATGCTAAACACATCATTTTTATTTCATAGATAGAAAGCCCAAAGTATAAACTTTTATTTAAAACAAAAAGAAATTGGAAATTTAATTTGCCTTTTTGTGTACATCCTTTTTGGTGAAGTCACAAAAATTTGGAAAAATAACTATAACTCTCAACTTTGGCTAATTTTTTTATCCTAAACATTACAAGTAATTTTTTTAAATATTTTTATATTAAAATCTGCATCTTTTTATATTCTTACAGTGATATTTTTAAGATGATTCACGTTTTAGATCCAGAGAAATAATTTTTTGAAGATGGAACTGCAATCTCAAAATACAGACTCAGAAATGTGCGATTTGAGAAACCCCCAAGAATTGGACCCCCCATATCTCACAAAGTATGAGGTCTAGGAAGGAAAAATTTCTAATGGAATCATTTCATGATAGAATTAGTGTGTACACAAAGTTTCATCAAAATCCCTGTGCGTCGGGTTACAAGGTCTGGTTGAATTGACATGGAATGACCCTTTTGCGAATTAAACTTCAAAAGCGAACCTTAATTTCAACGCCTTCCGTGTAGGTATCACAACTTGGAAGTAAATTATTTTGCTAGTAGAAATAAGTTGGAAGGCACTTTAAAACCATTTTATAGTAATAAGCTTCACGAAAATAACTGTCACTTTAAAATTAAAACATATATATGCGTTTAAATAACATAATTTTCTTCTAATTATTTAACTTTAAATATTTTTACTACAATGGTGTTATTCTATACAATAAAAAAATCTATAAAAATTAAAAACCTTTTGCAAATTAACATTTCTTTCCGAAATATTTTTAAAACAAATTACAAAAATAATAATGCAAACGCTTTTAAATGATCATACTTAAAAATTGTCATTGCACTAAAAATTATTTAAAATATGTATAAATATTTTATAGCTTTACATGTTTCTTTTATTTGGAAGTTATTTAATTTTAATTTTAATTTTTAATATTAATTTTACTACGTATTACTTTTTCTAATAAATGAAATTTGTATGAATAAAAACATTAAATGCAAATAAGTTTTTATATCTATACATACACATAAATATATGTGTATACAGTAAAGAAAATAATGTTTCTAAATTTGAAAAAGTATAATATAATCCCAAACTAAAATCTTCAATAATCGAAATCTCCAATAAAAAAAAATCTTCAATAATCTTAAAAAAAAAAAAAAAAAAAAAAAAAAAAAAAAAAAAAAATGTTATTTTTGCTTACCACTGATGTTTGGAAAAGATTCCGAATAATTTTTACAGCGTATTAAGTCGCTTTGTCAACCTGGACTGTTGTCTTTTGGGGGTTATCATTTATAAAGTAAAAAATTTCGTGTTAAAATAAACTGATAAATTAACAGCATTAATACTAATATTAAAATTAGTTTTATTCTTTTCTCTTGCATGTTCTATTCAGCTATGCATTATAAAATATTTAACCCCTTGCGGGGCGGTGGAATATATTGCATCCTACCTACAATTAAAGAACATTTGCACCAGAAAAAAAATTATTAAATCTTATATAATTATTTTAACACAATCAAACTGGTTGGTAAATTTATCATACGCATGGAATATTTGCAACTGAGCGAAAAATTGCGATACACTATTACCCAGTTAGCTTAAACGGCAAAGCATTGGCCTGTTATCTGGGTTCGATTCCCGGCCTTGGCAATTTTTCGCTCAGTTGCAAATATTCAATTTGTATGATAAATTTACCAATCAGCTAGATTGCGTTAAAATAATTATATATCTGTGTACTCATCGTTATATAGGGCGTTCCTTTACTTGCGGTTTATTCTGTCGAGCTGCCTAAATGACAGACCAGATGTTACGATAAATAAGGTTATCTGAGCAAGAAATTCTCGTCGGCTATCACCCAGTTAGCTTAAACGGTAAAGCATTGATCCTGTTAGCCAAGCATTTGTGTTCGATTCCCGACCTGGGCAATTTTTCGCTCAGTTGGAAATATTCAATTTGTGTGATTAAATTTTACTAGATCGGTGGGAAATAAGTCGTGAAATCGCTTTTCCTTATTTTGAATTTTTTTCCCAAATTTTCAGTGGGAATTCAGAATTACACAAACGCAATTGCTTGCTTCTCAAAGGGTTAATTGAAAAAAGATAGAATCTTAAAAATCGGTAATCAGGATTAATATACTTAATATACTATAAAAATTACGCGGATTTTTTCCGAAAATATGTTGCAGCAAAAAACCACAGCATTGCTCTCATAAATTCTTCTTTAGGTTCAGAAAATATATTGATTTCTGAGGTTTAAAATTATAATGAACACTTGTCGGAATTATGGTTTACTCGGAATGTAATATTATGTATTTTTGTATTTGCTTATATGTATTATATTTTCGTAGATTAATCTGCGAGAATGGATACATATCCAAAGTATGATTGGTTTTACTTTGTCACCAATAAATACAAATAATATTTAGTCGGGAAAAATTGCTTCAAATTCGCCCATAAAATAAGCTGAAGATTACTTTAAAATAAAATTTGGTGACTTCAGTCATATAAAACATAAGAACTCGGGGTCTATCAGGCCCGACGCGAATCTTCCCGAGTTAAGAAACATGCATAATTCTTTAGAGTGTCTGGGAGATATTAAACATCAGAAAGGTGAGAATTTTTTCCTATGTTTATTTATTAAGTAAGGCTATTTATAAAGAAATGTGGCATTGTAATAAATAAGCAAAAATTATATGTCATAAATATAATCTTACTTTTACACTGATGAAATTTTTTGCCAGTTAATTACTAAAATTTTGAATATTTTTTCATTTTTTTAATGGTTTAGTGAACAGTTTATGACTGATAGCTGAATAATGTACGCATGTTTTCACACACTAATTAAGATTTCATCCCAATTTTTTATAAGAAGTTTTTGAAAATGAATAAGCCCATTAATAAAATGGGAGTTAAATTTCCTTTAGGTTGTGACTGTCAAAACGGAAGAATGTGAATTTTTGTGACCAATTCAAGTGAAAATGATTTATCTTATATTTATTGACAGGATGTTTTACAAGGTTTATTAATTGTTTTAAATATGACATAGCTTCGAGGTAAATTTCAATATTAATATTTGTTCAAAAGCATGTCGAACTACTTAGTTATATGAAAATACGCTTTAATATGTGTTCTAAAACATGTGATCTCTTTAAATTTACGTACCTATTAATTATCCTCATTTTATCTCTAAAACAGAGACTAAAATCCTGCTCCAAGTTCAGATTATGACACACTTTCAAACTTACACAAAATAGCATAACAAAACTTCACCGTTCAGTACTTTCTTAAAACCTCAGCCGCAAGATTACTCATGTGGAACTGAAATTCATTCATTTCATGATATGAAAGGCAGCTTTTCAATAAGAGCTAAAACAACTCGAGTAGCGAGTTGTTTGTAAGCAATTTAAATCAAGGTGAGTAGTTTAAAAAAAAGCAATTCAAATCAAGACGAGTAAAACTTAAAAAAAAAAAACTCATTCAAGATCCAATATGTTACAACTCTTTCCTGAGAAGCCAAATCCACTCTTTCGTTTAAAGTGTGTAATGTAAAACAGTATACTTAAGTAAACAATTCGGCAAACGCCTAACACATTTAAAAATTTTCATTTCTGCAAAAACTGTATTTTTTTGGTCTTTTGTGTAATTTTGTATTTGGTCTATAGAACTTAAACAAATAAATGCTAAAAAAACATTGACTGAATAAACACATATCGCAGTTGAATACGCACTTATAGCAATTTTTGCTCATAGACAGTACTATAACTGGATTCTTTTTTGTGTCAATGTAATTGGACGATAAACACTATGCAAAAAATATTATCTTGTAAGTTTTGTTCAGTGCACCTTTGTGATGTGTATAAATTTCAATGTGTTTGAGACATCATTAAAATACATTGCAAACAATTTCTTTCAGCCCATAATGTAAAAGAATTATTATGAATATCAATGTAAAGGAACTATGAATGCTACACATTTCATTTTTAATATAAAGCACCCGATAGTGAATTGCAATAAAATATAGAAATAAGATGGCAATACGATTCTATTTACGTGAGTTAGAGCATGCGCATTTTTAAAGACGGTGACATTCCAAACCAAACATTTAAACACTTTTCAACTATTCTGGAAAGTGTTTTAAAAATTCGAAATAATCCAAAAGTTAAAAGTTTCTTTTAGAGATACTATTTATAAGAATTCATATTGATGAAGGTATTGTACTTTTAGATATTGTTAATAGAATTCATTTTCAAATGTATTTACAAAATGTTTACAAAATGTCATTAGTTTACTCATATAGACAAGAAAAGTTCGAAATTATTTAAAAACGTGTGGTTATAAAATATACCCAAGTTATAATTTTATAATGAGCTCAACGTATACGTTTTAAAGTAAAATAAAACTAAATTTAATGCAAAAAACATTTGTCTTTTTATTAGAAAATATCTTTTTACTTTTCTTTTGTCATAGACTTGTACCAGACATGTTGTTGGCATTTTATTCTATAAAATCTGACATGTCTAGTTACTACATGTATAGTTATTAATGACTGAACACGCTTTTTCATTTACTATTCTAAGCGATTAAAAAACCCTTTCTTACATTTCATTAAAAAAAAAGCATTAACAAATAATTATTTCTAAACGGTATCTCAAGATTCATTTGGAGGTTATTTTAATATTAAAAAACAGGTTTATAATTAAAAATTGTACGTTTGTTATAGATTGATAAAGTATACAGTATAAGATCTCATCATCTAATATCAGTACTATATATGGTGAATGGTCTCCACAGCTTTTTTAGAAGATATGCGCAATTTTGTTGAAAATTTCCATGAACGTTTTCAATAAATCTAGCTGAATTTCACCGTTAAAGCTCTCGATTTCCTTCTTTAAGTCTTGGGTCGTCATGAACTTTTAGTATAGATCTTAGATTTCAAAAAACTCAAAAGAAAAAGATGATAGACGTTAAATATTATAATCTACTAGGCCAATTCGACCGATTAAACAGGGATTTACACAGCCAGAAAATGACTCATGCAGTAATTGAACTGCGAAAATATGTTGTTCAATTACGACTCGGCAACAACTGTTTCTTCTAAGGAATGAGCTAATCTGTTACATAAAATATGCACACGCAAAAAGTACATATTAGGCCAGAATGTCAAACTATACACTTTAAAGTTGCTGGAAGCTTTGTAAATGCTTTAAACTCATCACTAGGTAAATTAAAGCGTGTTTCTATGAATGACTAATATATTAACAAAATAAAATATTTTGCCTTCTGGGCCATTCATGCATCAATTCTCAGGCTTATAATATTCTTCTGTGTTGGATATGTGTCCCTAATTCAAGAGCTCGAAGGGCACCTAAATGGCAGCGTTCCATTGTATACTAATAAAACTAATAAATGTAAACATAGTATATAAATTCCAGAAACTCATTTATTCACAGCAAAGTGGTCGGAGCCCAGATCCTATAGCAAGTCATTTAAGTGTCGTCACAGATGCTGACAAGTGCCGGATCACATCGTTGCAAAAATTGCTATGACAGAAGATCATTTTTCACTAGTTTGAAAACTCCCGCTTGGTAATGTCAAACATATCAATAGATTTTCGAATTTCTCGTTTAAATGTAATTATTTTCAATTATTTTTTTTCAAAAGATAGATGAGGTCGATCTCTCATATGGCTATTTTTACTTTTCCAAATTAGATTGCAGATTTTTAAAAAAAGTGTACTTTCAATTTAGACACCGTTCTGAAAGGTAAGTAGTTAAAAAAGTTAAGAAATTAAGTAGTTGGTAGTAATTGAGAAACGGAACATGTGTTTAAAATGCCTGATGAAACGTGTGTTTAATTTAAGCATTGAAACAGCATACTTTACTACGATAGCATACTTGCTTGGTATGCAAGACTTATAGACCATACTGTTTAATATAAAGGGTTTTCATTGTAATTGGTATTATAAATGCTTATAAAACTTTTAAAGACATGTGTTATATTTTTGAGTTGCAAAATAATAATAATAATAGTAATACTACTACTACTACTACTACTAATAATAATAATAACCTATTGTACATCTGCTAATATTGGAGTTACAAAATTTTGATACAAAATGTACTCGTTATTTTCTATTTGTCAGTGTATTTTCAAATATAAAGTATTTTAAGTAAAAATCCAATGCGATTTGGTACACATTAAAAGGTTATCTGAAACCAATTTTAATAATAATTATTATTTTAATTTTACATTGCATAAAAATTCTTTCCTGAAAAAGGTTGCCAATGTCTTTAAATTGTTTCTATCGATTAAAAAATAGAGCAAAAACTTCATTTGACGAAATTAAGGGCTTAAAAATTTATTTGAAAGATAATTTTACATTTAATTAGGTAATTATCTTTGTTGGATTATGGTGTTTTGCTGGTAAGATTATTTTTCCTAAGAAATAGTTTTTTCTTTCTACTTCTTTGGGTTTCCACATCCTATTAATTTAGTTCAAAGATAATTAAGATTATAGAGTTTCAAAACTGCGAAAATCCTAATTAAATAAAACATGTATAATGATCGATAAATTACTACCTTTTTACGTTTCAAATTACGCAATTTTTCCCTCCAAGTTTAGCAAAATTAATTGCAGAAAATAGCTCTTTAAAATTATTGCTAAAATTTTAAATCTCTTTTACTATCACTTTGAAATTTGTAAAGTAATGTGCATATGTACAGGGAGTCCTAAAATGACTGACTTAAAGAAAAGTACATAAAATATTTAGAAACAAAAAAAGCTTTTTAATAAAAAATGAACATACAAAAGTGTATTGAGTATTATATTTTAGATCATTTTTAGTTAAATATTATTTCATGACATAAACCATTTGATATTAACGTGTGTGAGTTTTACATGATAAATAACAAGTTATAAAGACATTGGATCACATGATTGAAGGCATAGAAAGTTTTCTATTATCTGAAAAATCCTTTTATTTATTATCTAAGACACAAAATAAAACAATTATAAACTTAATGGTTTAATAAACGGAGTTTTAATGATAGGCGAACACTTAATTTGAATCCCCAAGGGTAGTTAATAACTGTAAAGCCTCGAGCCTATTACTCCCTGCTTTTTGGTGTCATTATTTTGTATTTTGGGTCACGCTATGGACCCATAATGGGTTAAAATTTAAATTTCTCAAACTTCTTCGTAATTGTTCAAGTTTTCACTTCTGTCGGCCCTCCCGTGTTGGATACCTGTCCCTAATTCAGGTGCTCGAATGGCATCTGAATGGCAGAGTTCCCTTGTATACTAATATAAACTACCACATTTAAACAGAGTACCATATTTACTCATGTATACCGCGCACCTCGTACTTAAGAAAAAAAAATGACGATTTTTAAAAATCTCGTATATAACGCGCACAGTAAATTTGATATGCAAATGATTGAATGACTAGATGGATTTCAGTAAAGAAATTTGAAGCAAATATTACACGAGGCCAAAAACAAGGCGAAAATACATTTTTAGACTTCGGGTAGGGACTGAATGACGAGGGGTAGGAGTGAGTGACAGCAGTGAGAATTTCTAAATAGCCTTTATATAATGTTAATGTATTAAAGACAAGGAGTGAAATGAAGATGCAGTGATACTTTAATTAAATAATATTTTCTGAGTGATTTTGTCTTCTTTGATTATATTTCTTGATTCATATGTATATCGTGTGATTACATCTAGCAGTAAAAAAAATTATTCCGTGTATAACCGCGTACCTAGGGGTTTTTCCCAATTTTTTTGAAAAATAAAGTGCGCGCTATACACGAGTAAATACGTTATATAAATTCCAGAAACTCACTCATTCACAGTCCATATCCCTCAGCGAGTCCCTTGATTGTCGTCACAGATGCTGACAAGTGCCAGATCACATCGTTAAAATTGCTATGTCAGAACAGGATTCTTCACTCGTTTGAAAACTCCTGCTTGATAATGTTAAACCTATCCACAGTTTTCAATTTTATCGTTTAAATGTAATTTTTTTTCATTTTTTACAATACATTTCAGGGCGATCTTTCATATGGCTATTTTTACATTCCGATTTTGATTGCAGATTTTTTAAAATCTGTACTTTCACTTTAGAAACCGGTTCTTAATGATAAATAGTTGATCAAGTTTATAAATTAAGTAGTTGATAGTGATTAGAGACGAAACATGTGTTTAAAAAAGCCTTATGAAACATTTGTCTAATTTACACATTGAAGCAGCATACTTTATTATGATAGCATACTTGTTTGATTTGCAAGACTTTTAGACCATACCGTTTAATGTAGAGAGTTTTCATTGTAATTGATATTATAATTGCTTATAAAATTTTTAAAGGCATGTGACATGTTTTTGAATTGCAAAACAACAACAACAACAACAACAACAATAATAATAAAATTCAAAATAATAATAATAATAATAGTAATAATAATAAATAACCTATTGTATATAAACTGATTATGGAGTTACAAAACTTTGATACAAAATGTACGCACTATTTTTTATTTATCAGTTCATTTCTAGGTATAAAGGATATTAATCCTTTCCGGTCTGGTGTACTATTAAAAGTACATGTTTTTTTAATAGTATAGTATTTTGTTTTAAGAAATACTTTTGCTATTATTTACTTGTAGTAATGTTAGTATATGTCTATGCATTTACTATATGAATTTATTTGTGTTTAGACATTTAGTAATAATAATAATTATTATTGTTTGCCTAATTCTCTTTGCTCCGTTTGAGATTCTTTTCTTTTAAACATACATTTTACTCTTCAAATTCAAAATAAAAGTTATTTTCCTGAACGAATCATGTGTAAAAAAGCGTAAAAAATATTAGAAACTTGTAACATAAGTTAAATTTTATTGTAATACAATGTTTTATAAAAATCTTCAAAAATTTTTCTTTAGCCTATTGCTATATGAATATGGATTTATTAGCACGCAAAACAATAACGTTCTTTATCTTTCCGACCTTGAAATAATTCTTTAAACACGAATTAATCTATTTGGATATCTAAGGTTAATGTTATTGAACGTATTTTCTCTAAAATATGAAAAAAAACGGACTAGAAAGAGTTAAGTAAAAATCCAATGCGATTTAGGTACAAATTAAAAGGTTATCTGAAACCAATTTTAATTATTACAATTTTTAAATTTTGCATTGCATAAAAATTCTTTCATGAAAACGGTTATCAATTCATTTGAATAGTTTCTATCGATTAAGAACTAGTGCAAAAACTTCATTTGACGAAATTAAGGGTTTTTAAAAACTTATTTGAGAGGTAATTTTACAATTAATTAGGTTATTATCTTTGTTGGATTTTTAGCGTTTTGCTGGTCAGAATATTTTTCTTAAGAAATGTTTTTTTCTTTCTTCTTCTTCGGATTTAAACATCCTATTAATTTAGTTCAAAGATAATTAAAAGTTTAGAGTTTTAAGACTTCGAAAATTCTAATTAATCAAAACATGTAGAATGATCGATAAATTATTACATTTTTCTGTTTCAAATTACGAAAACCTTTTCCTCCAGTTTTAGCAAGATAAATTGCAGGAAATTGTTGTGACATGTGACATGTTTTTGAATTGCAAAATAATAATAATAATAATATTAAATAACCTATTGTATATCAGCTAATAATGGAGTTACAAAAATTTGATACAAAATGCCCACACGATTTTTTAATTTATCAATTTATTTCTAAATTGTATAAAGTATTTTAAGTAAAAATCTACTCCGATTTTCGTGCACATTTAAAGGTTATCTGAAACCAATTTTAATACCGTATTTACTCATGTATAACGCTCACCTTTTTCTTTTCCAAAAATTAAAGCAAAACTCCTAGGTGCGTGTTATGCACAGAATAATTTTTTACTGTTGGATGCAGTCGAACGATATACATATGAAACAAGAAATTATTCAAAGAAGACATTAAAACTCGGAAAATGTTACTTAATTGAAGTATTACTGTATCTTTGTTTCACTCCTTGCAGCTTTTTTATACTACAGAGCTAGTAGCATTATTTTAACTCTAATTAGAAATTCCCATTACCGTCACTCACTCTTACTTCTCGTCATTTACTTACTACCCAAATCCTAAAAATGCATTTTCGTCTTATTTTCTGGTCTGATGTAATGTTTAATTCGACTTTTTTTCACTTAAATTCATTTGGTCTTTTTTCATTAGCATATAAAATTTATGCTGCGCATTATACACGAAATTTGAAAAATTCTCCATTTTTTTCTTGTAAAGTGCGCGTTATGCACGCATGCGCGGTATACATTAGTAAATACGTTAATTATTTTTTTTTAATTTTGCATTGTATAAAAATACTTACATGAAAACGGTTGTCAATGACTTTGAATAGTTTCTATCGATTAAGAACTAGTGCAAAAACTTCATTTGATAAAATTATGGGTTTCAAATTTATTTGAGAGATAATTTTACATTTAATTAAGCAATTATCTTTGTTGGATTATGGTGTTTTGCTGGTAAGATTATTTTTCCTAAGAAATAGATTTTCCTTTCTTCTTCTTTGGGCTTTCACATCCTATTAATTTAGTTCAAAGATAATTAAAAGTTTATAGTTTTAAAACTACGAAAATCCTAATTAATCAACAAAAATATAATGATCGAAGAATTACTACCTTTTTATGTTTCAAATTACGAAATTTTTTCCTTCCAGTTTTAGAATGATTAATTGCCGGAAATTACTCTTTGAAATTACTGCTAAAACTCTAAATGTTTTTTGCTCTTTCATTTTGAAATTCGTGAAGTAACGTGCATATATACGGGGAGTCCTAAAATGGCTGACTTGAATAAAAGTACGTAAAATATTTAAAAACAAGAAAAAGCCCTTTAATAAAAATTTAACATACAAAAGGATATTGAGTATTATAGTTTAGTTCTTTTTTAGTTAAATATTAATTCGTGACATACACCCCTTGATATTGGCATATGTGAGTATTTTAAAATGAAAATAAAAAGTTATAAACCATTGAATCATATGATTATCTTCATAGAAAATTTTCAATTTTCTGAAAAATCCTTCGATTTATTTTTTTCTAAGACTCAAAATAAAGGACGTATTAATTTAATAATTTAATAGACGCAGTTTTAATTTTAAACAGACATTAAGCTCGAATCTACAAGGGTCGTTAATAGCTCTAGGGCTTCGATCATATTCCTCCTTGTTTTTTGGTGTCATTAATTTATATAATTTTGTTGCTAAATTTGTCCGGTGTTTCCGGTTAGATTTTATTTTTCATTTTTCTTCCTGATCTTTACGAGAGTCCTAATAAGCGAAGAAAAGTGAACGAGCCCTGGAAAGAAATTCTAAATTCTAAATTATACAAAAAACTCGTTTGAATTTTTCTTTTAACCTGTTCAAACCTAATACATTTTAAACCATCATAAAAATTATTTCACAGTTTGTTTCTCTATTTATACATATAGAAACATAATTTTGTAATAAATAATGAAATAATTATTATTAGATTATATTTACTAGTAGGTACACATATGTGCATCTCGGGTTCATACTACAAAAAAAAAAAAAAAAAAAAAAAAAAAAAAAAAAAACTTCATTTAAAAAAAAATTATTTAAACAAGGAATTTGGTGGAAAATTTATACATATAATCTAATTTTAGATGCTATTTTCATAACAATTACTTTTTTGATACAGAGATATGTACTGCACTTTTTACATATAACTCTTGTTCTTGATTTGCAGTCTTCGTACTTACATTTTGATGCAAAGTTATCATTTGTTGAACGAGGAAACTGTCCCATCTTGCCATATCTAATATAATAAATTGGCTGCTGAATACCTTTATATTGTTTCCGCAGTGGTTTATTTTCGAAATCGTCTTCAGAATCATTTTCAGATGAATAAATTTTGCGTGGTCTCCTTGGTAGTCGCTCTTCACTTACTTTACTCTCATATTTCATCAGTACTTTATGCGATCTCAAAACATACCGTAAAAGAGACAATCTGTCTTTTCGAGGAATTTCACCTGCTTTGCAATTTCTGATACACATTATCCAACAAATTGAAATAACTAAATCCATAAAACGTACAAAAACTTTTGTTAAAAACTTTTTTGTGCAAATATCATAACGGTAGTAAGCTAAATACCCACTGTTTAAATCTGTACCACCCATACACGTATTGTATATATTCACAATTGTAGATTGTCTTACATTAACTTTACTGTTTTGATCTTTAGACCACTTAACTCATTTGCACTCAGGATTGCTATATATGCAAGTCGAAAGCAAAGTTACACCTTTGTTATCTTTCCATTTTAGTATGCACATATACTTCCCTTCCCTTAATCTCTCATCCCATTCTCCGCTTTACCCATTACCTTCTCTTGCCCATTCTCCGCTCCATCATTCTTGATTTTTTTTTTTTATCTGCTCCTCCAAGTGTTTTGTTCAGAATCATTCCAGTTTGGTAGACATTGTTCCTCAATAAAAAGTCGGCACATTTTTCACAAGTAAAAAAAAAAAAAAAAAAAAAAAAAAAACTGTCCTTGTAAATCATCCATGTTTCTTTTGGTATAAATTTAGAAAGCACTGTGACAATGCCTCCTCCTAGACCTTATCACAATTAATTAGAATCATCAGCTGGTACAATTCTTTTTCCATGATATATTTGGCAGTCAAGGGTAATGCCATTTCTGGAGGAAAATTTTTTTTTATCCAAACGGATTAGGTTTTAACGGCACATACTGTCTATGTCCATAATGTCCAGCAAATGGTATTTAGTGATCTCTGTTTATCTAGTGATAAATGTTTTAGCCGGGGCAGGAATAAACATTTAATTCTTCCTGCATTCAAGATAAAATTTAAATCCATAATTTGTCATCTTCTTAATGATCAATTGATTTATCAGAAGAATGAAGAAATTTTCTAATCTCAAAAAATCGATCACGTGATATAATAGCTGCAATTATAAGTACTGATAAGTCTTTTTGCCAGTAGAACCTTGCTTGGAGATATTTTAAAGTTCCCATGAGTATGTGTACGCCTGCAACTTTTATAATTTTATATTTAGATGCATTTATTGAGCTATAGTTTCGTGTTTGAAAGGAAAACAAATTGGTTTCATATGAAACATTTCCCCAAAAATCTTCATTTAACTAATCTAGAAATGATTCAAAAGGATTTACGATCCTGTAATCTGCTTTCTGATAATCCTTATCAAACAATAGTCCTCGGAATACCATTAAAAAGATTAAATAACTAATTGCGAAAAGATAAGGTTTTATTCTCAGCACATTATTATAGTTTGGTGTAGCACAGGTCTTGAAAATGTACTTAATTTCAGATTTCTATAACCTAAAAGTTCTTTTAGTTTAAACTTTATTGCGACATGGATTCGGGGTAGGAACTGGAGCGATATCCTCAATGTTTATACCTATGTCATCTAAATTTTCATTGTCAGGAGACTCACCAACACCATTGGCCTCATCAGTTTATTTACTCTTACGAAGATATAATAATTATGATTTTTAAAAATTAATATTGCATTTAAAGCATTAAAGAAATGTATTCTTACTTATAACTAAGCATAATTTTTGAATCATTCAACAACATTAGCACTGCACCAATTAGGTACCATTCAGTACAATTTTTTTAGTGAGATGATTTTTTTCCAAAATCACAGAATTGAAGCCGGAGGTGCGCACACATGCACCTTACAAATTACATCTAATTTAAATAGATATTATGATCTAGATAAAAAATTGAAATGATTTATGCAATACTGAGTTTATAAATTTTCTTGAAAAATTTTGTAAATAAATATTAATTTTCTAATTATAAAAATTTACTTATTTTTTCGAAGTTTTATATTTTTCGCCATTGCTCGTTTATTTCATCCAAAATCATATGAAATAAGACTGCTAGCGCAATTTCTTGCTGAAACTAGAAAAGGCTAACGTTCACAAATAACATCTTCTCATCTCAATAAAATAATTTCAAATAATAAATGAGATCCGCAGTTGAAACCAGAGGTACACAAATGTACACCTTGGGTCTGAAGAGGTTAAGACCTTATTTTGTTATATCAGTGAATATCAGCAGATTTAGTAAATTTCATGCACAACATTCAGCGAATATAAAAATATTGACCAATATTGGATAAAATATTGGCCGATATGTTTGTGCTACCTGGAATTAAAGTAGTATTTGTTTTATGATTAGTATTATAGCACGTGCAACCTGCAGAGAATGGGCAGGCATGTATGTCAATTAAAAATAGAATGAATGGAACAATGGTTTATTTTGCAACGAATCCCACTGTACTGTCATTATGCAAAATCTTAAAAAGCGCCTGTAAAGTGAATATTTACTCAATAATTACCGATTAAAAAAAACACCTCCAAACTTCCAAACAAATATTTATCCTCACATGCACAAAAAAAAAGAAAAAAAAATCCCTGTCGGCTTGCCTATAGATGGAGGTAGATTTCGAAAACTACTAATTTCAACAACCAAAAAATAAAATAGCATTAGAGATAATTCCAGTTTAACAACTTTATTTGGCTGCTTTTGAAAAAAAAATTAAATTCAATTTTGTGGAAGAACTAGTTTTATCAGAATCCTTTTAAGTAAAATTCGGCTCAAATGCCCATTTTGACAACATATTAGGTAACTTTCATTACAAAAAGAATTACCTATTGCAGCCGTCCGGAGGAAAGCACTTCCTGAAAACTTTGGTACATTTTCACCGATCGTGACCCCCAGATCCCAAAACCACCCTCCATTCAAAGGTTGATATATATATATATATATATCTGATATTTGTCATGCTGTAACTAACGTATTTATGAACCGATTCGAATGAAACTTGGTATGTACATAGTACATACAAATGTCTCAACCCAGTTCACTGGCCAGCATCATCTGCCATTTTGTTTCAAAATGGCGGTCATTTAAAATATTTAAAAAATTTTTAAATTTAAAATTAAATGCGAAAAAATTAAAAGTTAAAAAATATTTTTCTTTTATGTGTTAGAACTTAACACAATAATTCCAGAAAACTTTTTATTTTATCTATATCTTAAAAAATGATTGAGTTATAGCATTTTGAATTTTTCGTATGGCTGATATTTATAACGATCTGATCTCTGTCACGTGATAACATGCGTATTTATGAATAGATATGGATGTAACTTGGTGTGTACATAGTACATAATAAAGTCTGGACCGAGTTTGTTCCATCCGTCATTTCCATCCGCCATCTTGTTTCAAAATGGCGGCCATTAAAAAAATTTAAAATTTAAAACAACAACAAGAAACAACTTGTACACAAGAAAGTGAGAAACTGAAAAAGATTTTTCTTTTATGCATTTGACCTTAATACAAAGATTCCAGAGCATTTTTTGTTTTGTTTGTATCTTAAAAAATGGATGAGTTCTAGTACTTTTAATTTCTAGTGTTGCTCACATTTTGAAATGACCTGATTTTCGTCATGTGATAACACGCGTATTTATAAACCGATTTGGATGAAACTTGGTGCGTACATAGTACATACCGATGTCTGGACCGAGTTTGTTGGCCAGTTCCATCCGCCATCATGTTTGAAAATGGCGGAATATTAAATTAAAAAAAATTAAATTTAAAAATTAGGTGCAAAAAATTAAGAAATAAAAAAAGATTTTTATTTTGTGTGTTTGACCTTGATACAAAGATTCCAGAGCATTTTTTGTTTCATCTATATCTCTATAAATTGCTGAGTTATAACACTTTCAATTTTCAGTGTGGTTGACATTTTGAAACGGTCTGAAATTTTTCACGCGATAATACGCATATTTATAAACTGATTTGGATATAACTCGTGTGTACATAGTACATAACAATGTCTTGTCCGAATTCAACTGCCAACTTCATCCGCCCTCTTGTTTCAAAATGGTGGCCATTTAAGTTTGTCAAAGGTCTTTTAAATGTATAATAATGTACTTACAAAAAATTAGAAATTGAAAAAATGTCCTTTCTAGAGTATTTATCTTAATAATGAATTCCGGAGTATTTTTTTGCTTTGTATTTACATTATAAAACGCCTGAGATATATAGCAGTTTTAATTGATAATGTGGATGACATTTTTTTTAAAATCAATTTGCCCGCGACAGCAGTCATATATATTAATCGATTTCAACATCAGTGTGCATGTTGAAACCCTTTGATTGTAAATACATTTTTATTGGATATCTTTGTTACTTATAATTTAAAACAGGAAAATTGGGGCACAGGTCTCTGTAGTATGATTTTACATACAGGGTGAGTCATAATTATCGAAACAATAGACTATCTCCTTTAACGTTGGCTCTAGGCACATATATCCAACTGCAAAGTTTCATAAAAAAAAAAAAATCACAAAATGTGATTACATAAATTGCACTCCATGGGAATGGGGAAGGGGACTATTAGAAAAAAAATATTCGGTCTTCATAGGCTAAAAATTCCTAATTAGGAAATTATTCATGAATGAAACAAAAAGTAGGACCTCCATATCTAAAAATTCTCCGAAATTCGCGACTTAAACCATTTAACCATGCCTCTAAGCGTAGAGTTTTTGACTCATTCTGAAAGCAACATAGGGAACACCTACAATTTGCTCATTATTCAATGTCAATTTAAGATAGTGCCTGTCATTTGGACATAAAAAAAACAGTGTACAGATTTTATGGTAAACCAGTTTTCAAAATATGCTGATAGTCTGCAATAGAGGTCTGCACGGGAATATCTATCTAGGTCCAGTATCGAACCAACCGATAGAAAAAAAAGTTACCCTGGGCTGAAAAAAATGGAAAATCATAGCCCGGCCCGGAATAACTATATTTCTACATAGTTTTTTTTATATCGATATGGTTAAAAAAGTTTTCGTATGGGTGGGTTCTGACCAAATATACTTATTATAGCTTTTTTTTCGTGTTTATAAATTTTGCTTTAAAAGAAGCGTAAAAAGCTGCGATATATTGGTTTACAAAAGAATATCTATTTATAAATAAATGTTTCAATCTTCCTTTAATATCATTTGCTACACAGTAAAAACTTTTAGATTGGAATCTCAAGGGAAAAAGGAAAGTTTCTTTGGTAGGAGGAAAAAACTTATTTAGGTAAGGGTAATTCTTATAATCTAAAGTAAAAACTAGTCCCAAAAAAAATTCATTCTTGTTGCAAAATGTTTTTGGAAACCTACGCATAAACTGTTACACCAATTTTCTATTCGACAAAGGTATGACAGTTTGTAGCCCCTTATAAATACTAATTATTCATCTTTCTTTAAAAAAATATATGTAATAAAAAGAACAGCCTTGTGTCTTTTGATGCCAAGGAAAATTGCACTTTAGAATCATATTAATTTTCGGATATTAGATGTTAAAATGGTTTTTATATCCATTTTCCCCCCAATTTTAAGAGTTTGTAACCCCTTAAATGAATGCACGTGTCTATGTTTATGTTAGGATTAAATTAGCCGACGGGTAAAATGTTTCCTCTCAGGATACTAAACTGCGAGAGTATTTAATTAATTCTGCAAGAAAAGTAGTTCTTTACTAAAAAGGATTTTGCAAGCTAAGTTTATTGTCAGACTTCAAATTGTTTTCGAGTTTAATTACTTTCATGTATTTTATACAAACAGATAAATTGTGAATTTGCTTGTTCGTTAAATGTTAATTAATGTCTGGAATTAGGGATAAAACTATTACAAAATAGAGCAATTTGAATTGATACAAATAATTTTACACTTTGAGCTTTGGTAATATGTTTGCATAATCTGCTTAATTATTTATAAAATAATAGCTTATAGGCTTACATAGATTGTCATTGTGTTGATTAATATATGGTTTCTGTATACTTACTTTGTTTAAGGGTATATTCGAAAAAACGCTTTTCCACCTTCAACGGCTCGAAATTTTCCGATACAATTTCAGACACATTTTCAAAAGTAGAAACATGAAACTTGCTGAGGGGATTTTTGAAGAGACGCACAAGGTTCCGTGTGATGTCATTTTATGCTCCATTCATTAGAATTTGATTTATGAACAATTATCTTCCAAGTATGGCACTTTTTTTCGTTCCCAAATCTCCCGCTTCGGAAAAATCTGTTCAAAATGCCGTTTTTGATTGCTTTTTTGCAATATTTTCTGAATTTATCAAAGAATTGACAGTCACGGCACCTTGTGCACTTTCTAAATAAGACAATTTGCCAGTTTGATGCATATGAGAGCAAAAAGGCATTTGAAAATAAATCGGAAAAATAAGAAGATTAAATCGAAATACACCCTTATAGAATAAAAGGAAAAAAATCAAAATGCAATTTAAAACAAGTTTTAAACCATACTTGTATTATTATATATATTAAATTCAGTAATACTCTCGTAATATGTCTTCATCTTAATCCAAATATATCCCCAATCTAATTGTGAAATTAATTGTTCCTTAAATGTTAATTAATGTCATGAATTAGGGATATTAATCTCACAAAACAGCACAATTCGAATAGATATAAATTATTTTACACATTGAGTTTTGTGAATATGATTGCATGCCTGCTAAATTATTTATAGAACAACAAATTATGTATTTATATAGATTGTCAATGTGTAGATTAACTTATGGATTCTATATACTTGCTTTGTTTATAGAATAAAAGAAAAATAATTAAAATGCATTTTAAAATAAATCGGGAGTTATACGTCAAACGTGGCAAATGAGTTGCATTGGTACTATAACTGGTTTCATAAGTACTCTCATCTTGGTAAAATAATTGTTACACTTTTATGCGAAAATGCACGAATTCAAAATTAATTACTATTATCTATACTAATAAAATCCGTGCGCCTCTATCTGCTTGAAGCCGATTAAACTTCGCAACGCGGGCGAGTTGGAAGTCGCGAGAGGTGTCTTTCGATTGGAAATATTCCGGGGAAGTCATTTCGGGCATTTTCGAGACCGTGGGGCCAAAATTAAAAAAAGTTATGAATTAAAAACCCCTTGGGAATCGGAACGAAAAAAATCTCAAATCCGAAACGGCGCTGGCGCTCAAACGGAGCTCCGAGGCAGAACACTACGCGACCTTGCGGTGAAGAACCTAACTTTTCCCCTTTGGCTAAAAGAAGAAACAGCCGAAAACCGCTTTTTCTACCGGCGCTAATTGCGTTTTTTTTGCGCGTTTTTTCTTAAACCATCATGCAGACAGTTTTTAAAGTAGAAAAAAACTGATTATATATTCAGAATCTGCGTAAAAATCTGCTTCTGATGAACTAAAAAATACGGAAAAATGTCTTAAGGGCGCGTAGTGCCCACCGTGCAAAACCAAATATTTTTAACGGCACTATGGGCGCGAAGCGACCATAGTTCCGATCCACAAACTTTTTTTTTTCAAGTGCACGTGGCCCACAGTGCGAAATCACATATTTTTAACGGGACCATGGCTCTTTAATTTACTTTTTTTTGTGCTTGAGGATTCGAACACCAAGACTTGCTTATTTAATGAATTTTTTTGCTTATTATATACTGGTTAATACCGAGGTTCGTTTGGAAAAAGTGGCCCAGCTAGCGGGCGTAGCTCGCTAATACATATTAAAATTAGTTATAATCTAGAATAGTTACCTACAGGGGATAGCACTGAATTTTTTTATGAGAATATTTAATAAAATGAAGAAAGCATTTATTAATATCTTTTTAGGTCTTGTATCAATTTTTCATAAAATATGTAATGCAGCAATTATATATTTTAAATTTCAAACGATTACTTTGAGTAGTTTTTGCGCTGTTATATGTGGACAGACAGACGAAACAGAGGAACACTGAATATGCTACTTATAATTAGGAATTCGATTAATCATGTGTTTCTTACATTGTGAATTCCATGACGGATTAAAACGATTCAAATACTTTATGGGTTTTTAAAATTTGATTACACATTTTTTTTTTCGAATGTTTTATTATCAGTAATATTTGTCATTCTATTTCTAACAAAGAACGATATTAAATTTTATAAACAAAAATAAATAGATGTTATTAAAAGGATTGATAAGAATTAGTTTTGTATATATATATGTATATATATATATATATATATATGTATATATTTTATGTGGTGTTATATTGTTTTATATTTTAGGTTCTATATTAATCCTAGATTTTAGCCTAATTGCAGATCCTCTGTTATGAATATTGTCTAGTGTTAAATGTGTTTAGCATTTTACATGCGATCGTAATCCCCTGAAATCTAACTTTTTTTAGTGACTGAACAATCTATTCTGTATTAATCTGATTAATACTTTAAAAAAAAAGTGAAAAAGATTAAAGACTAAATGAAAATTTCTAAATGAATATCGGGGTTCTAACGCTTGGTACTATTTATTGCATAAAACTTAAAATTTTAATTAACACATAAAACGAAAGAGCTACAAACAGTTTTACCTGCAAGCTTGCAAGTGTTCAATGTCAGTATCTTTCATCACACGGCACACATCTATTCAATAGCTCAGTTCTTCCCAAACATTTATCAGCAAAGAAGTTCTGTTCAGACGGTCACCCGACCTGAAGCTATGCGATTTCTATCTGTGAGGTTAATAAAGGATCGTGTGTACGCATCTCCACTACTAGCTTATCATTGCAGCTGTTGTAATAATGACCCTACAAACACTAATGAATATTTGGGAAGAACTGAGATATCGAACTCATGTGTGCCGTATGACGAAAGGAGCTCACATTGAACACTTGTAAACTTGTAGGTATAGTTGTTTGATTTGCTGTTTCATTTTCTGTATAAATTATAATTTTATGGTTTATGAAACAAATACTACCAAGCGTTACACCCGTATTCTAATTAGATATCTGTTACCTTCTATTTCATATAAATAGTGCTAACGCGTTAGATTCAGAGGCATTCAGCGTATTTTGTCTTTATTGCATAAAGCTGTTCTCAAATCCAATGGACAAATTTATGACATAAGTTTTAATTCATTTTTCCTCGAAAACGAATGAAATTAGTAGGCTTGTTATTCATAATCTATTTTATAGAAAGATGTTTTGGAAATTTTGTAAATGCAAATGTAATGAGATCTGAGAGAAGATCCCGTCAAAGTTTTTAAACCAAATTTCCGGGCGAAAGTAGAAAAACATCTCATAAAAGGGAGATAAATGTCTTTCCATGTGATCAAAATTGCTTATAACTCAATAGGTAAATCACATATCAAAAAATGGAAAAATCCTTTCGATTTTAAATCACTTTCAAATTTAGACCTGCCAATGTAAAAAATTTACGGAAAAAAATAAGACTGCCATTGCGTCGGAAAGTTTCGTGTTTGTTGAACAATGCACTTAAGAACAGTCGTAATACTATAGCCCGGTTTTTGAAGGTAATGTTTCTACCTTCTGAAGCTCTTCCATGCTTTGTTTTGAGAAGATCAAATGTTTAAAATGTGTAGTTAAATTAGAGTTTATATTTTCTGAAAAAATTCTAATAAAATTGCAATTCAGGTAGTTCCCTTATATTAAAACATTTTCAAATGCCATATCAAAGTGTGAACTACCGTATGTTTCTAGTACCATTTTTTTTAATGATCTGAAGAGAACTTTTCTTATTTTCCAACAAACGATCAGGGTACACTGTAAAAAAAATTCAAGAGATTACTAAAATATTTTAATAAATTTGTATTCCACAGAATTTTTTAGTAACCATTACGAGCATTTTTTTTTGCTAGTGAAAAAAACATTTCTTTTGTAAACTGAACAAAAGAATTTTTTGTATAATTAACTTAAAACTTTTTAGTATGAGCCACCGAGCAAATTTTAGTAATAGCTCCAAAATTATTTTTAGTTAATTAAAAATTATATTTAGTCTTCTGAAGCGGAAGATTTTCGGCAAAACCACAATAGATGGCAGTATCAAACATTGCTACCTGCTCTATTTTGACATGTTTCTAAAGGGGAGGGAAAGTGCAGAGATCATAACCCATGGTAACTGCTACGACAGGATTTTCTAATCCCTTTATTTAGCGAGTACTTATATTGCATACATTCGGTGCATATTTGGCGTCGTCCAGCATCGAACCCGGATACTTTCAGTCTGGAGCTCGGTGCTATGACCACTAGGCTATCACGGCCACAGCAAGTGATTTTTAGTAATAGCTATTAAAAATGTAAAACTATTAACTTAATTCGTTGCTAGCTTTTTTCTAGTAATTCCTACAGATTCCTTGTAACCGAGTAAGATTACTAAAAATTATTTAATAATTACAAGGATCACTAAAATTTTTTTAGTAGAACGACACTTTTTTTTACAGTGTAGCTTACTCGTTTTAAGTTAGTTCTTGAATATAATAAATCCCCCTTTCCCCCTTTGAGTTTCAGTGCTTCAAGCTTATACTTAGAAGCTTTCGTAATTATATAAATACGTAGCTCCTACAGTCGTTTTCGGGTCTGTCCATCCATCCGTATATAGCAGAATGAAATCGTTGTAAAATTTTGTCGACTCGTTTTAACTTTTATGAAAATTAAATCAAAAACTTGTCAGTCTGTCCGCCTGTCCGCATATAAGAGCACAAAAAAAATCCAACTGAATGGTTTAAATTGTAATGTACATAATCGTCGAAGAATTTTGTAGAGTCATTGGAAACGCTAGAAAAATCTAATCAAAATATAAAAAGGGCATTGACAAAATTTTTTTACATTCCATTAAATTTATCATACGCATTAATTCTGTGATATCCCATGATAGGTAATGATTCGAAATTGCCATGTTGACTACCTCCTATTTAAAACGATAGCACAACATTCCATACTGCTAATTTTAATGTGCATAATAAAATGTCCTATAAAAATAATCTTATGCATTTTCGCATTAAACTGTAACAGTTTTTGCATCCAAATCTGAATATTTAATAAATTAGTTATAGTACGAAAGTACCTAATCATCTCAACGAAGTATAATTCCCGACTTTTTTATCATTTTTATGTTAAAACTGTGAGCATTGACTTTCACAATTTTTCTAATATCTTACTATAAATTTTTGTTTCTGTTAAATCCTTAGTCATAGTTAATTTGCTAACTTGTGGGCTGAGAGGGTACGGTTACAACAGATGTAAATTTTAAACATAATATTTTTTTTCAGATTGCAAATGCAAAATTTGGAATGATTGTATTTTATAAATTTTTTTAAGAATTGTAAATGTTTAATTTGCATGCAGAAAGTATATTACGGAAAGTAAATCTTTCACATTTAAAGTTTAAAATGTTTACAGATTTAAATTCACAAAATTGTTTTGGCAGTTTAAATTACTCTTTATATGCACGAAAATCAGCTTTTATCAAATCAAAAACAATACTGAAAGTCATGTGTCAATTTGAGTGCTACATAAATCTAAAGGTGGCACAATGAGCAATGATTGATGAAAATTTTATATACGTTATAAAAAATACCATTAAAAAACTCTAAATATGTATTATATATAATTGAATTAAAAAAATATATTGATTGCCCTATCCCAGTACATTTTCATCAATTAATTTAGGCCTTTTTGGAAATTAACAGCAACAGTTTATTTTCTAATGAAATACATCTAGACCTTAAATCGTCAGCATAGACCGTCATCGAGTTGACAAGATTAGAGGATAAAAAAGGACTCGATTAGCATATTTTAATGAAACTGGTCTGCTAAGTCATAAGTTAGTGAAAGTCACTTGCAACTCAAATTCTGTAGTTTGTTGATAGGCTTATCATTGTAAATTCCTGCTACCGAATGTATGAATACTTGGAGGATTACCTGCAGGGAAACACAATGGAAATCCTACATTATAAAAAAAATACGTTAAATTTACTGCGCAATAATGTTGCCAGCATTTTTTGCCGTCAAAATTGTAGTAAAATGAGATTTATTAAAATAATTTACATTTAATGTTACTGCAACTTTTACAGCAAAAAGTGGCAGTTTTTGCTACGATTTTAACGGTTTTTTTTACAGAGTACTAGTCAATCAATAAAATTGTGTTTGTAGAGATTTTCTACCAAGATATGATTTAGCAGAGAGGTTGAGTTTTAATATGTGAATTAAGTTTTAACTACTCCTAGAATTTAGCCACCAATACGATTAGTAGGGGTTTGTGCAGCCGCCTACCAGTCTAGTTATAATTTTTCCAAATATTGATATATCGCCGTGTCATGTAACTTTATGTTACTCAATTTGTAATTGAAAACTTACATTTTCCTTTCAATCGATGCAGTTTCATTAAACATGTATAGTTCTTAAAATTACTATGTATTTTACTAAGTTTTGTAATATTGAAGATTATTCGTTAGTTAAATAATTCTATTTATAGTCTATGGAGATGTTTATTGACATTTCATTTTCTAACGTTTTCTCCCGTTCGTCCCCCTTCAA
Source organism: Maratus speculifer (assembly GCA_964019185.1). Classification (NCBI taxonomy): domain Eukaryota; kingdom Metazoa; phylum Arthropoda; class Arachnida; order Araneae; family Salticidae; genus Maratus; species Maratus speculifer. Next base: position 309,292,314 of record OZ025290.1, read on the forward strand.
GCCATCATTACTTAACATATCCAAAAGAGTTAATTAATCAAAAGAGCAATTTTTGATTTTTTATATGAGTGACTCACAATAATAATAGAACTATTCCATTTTGAGAAAAAAAAAGAGAGAGAGAGAGTTTATTTATAAGATGCATAAAATCCGTTTTATTAATTCCCACAGTAAAATAATCTGTAAACAGATGACGTATATGAGACAGATGTGAAATCAGACTCGATTCATCGTGGGATTAGTTAAAACAGATTTTACACACCTTCTAAATCAACTATCTCATTTTTAAGATTTCGTTCATTTGACCAAACCCTATTCGTCTCTGTCCTCTGTTTGTACGTCTGTCATAAAGTCCGTACACCAAAACTATATAAGTCAGATATTTCAAATTATACGTACTTACAGTGGAATACCTCAGGTCATATATTACAAATCATGAAATCTTGAAAAAGTCTATTATTTTAATTAAATTAATTTTTTCAATGTCATCTACTTTTACTATTCACTTTGTAAAAGAGAACCTTAATTTGAACGTTTTACTTGTAGATATTATAGTTTAGAGGTAAAGCGTCTTGCCAGTAAACTGGAAATTGTTTGTTCAATCTCCGGGGTTGCAAGCTGAATTTTGATATTAATATGGATTTAATTAAAAGAAGTTTCATAGTTTTGGCCAGTTTAAGGATTTATATAATTAGAGTTTCGTTCATCAGACATTCATAGTATTTTGGAATTAAATTTTCTTTCTATTTTAAAATTTTTTATGATATATTAATGATTTAGCATTTTAAATTTCGTTTAAATTTTTGGGGGGTTTTAAAAATTTAAAATTGCATTCATACATCTGCTATTTTTTTTTTTTCATTTTGGACCTTCAAAAAGTTTGGAATTTTGGTTATATAATTATTTATAATTATTTTAAACTGAAATTTGTTGGTTCTACTATTGAGTTAAGAATTTATTAATTAACAATTTGTATTTATTAATTAAAGTATAAGTTGTTTTGAAAGAAACGTTAAACGGAACCATTTGTGCGATCTGGGATCATACTTACCCACAAATGTTTTTCAAATGAGACTTGGTCTACTATGGATTTGAGGCCCTCATATGTAACTAAGTGCAATGCATTTCCGTAAGCAATTTCGATATCCTTTTAAATTTCATGGCATCAAAGTGGTGTGGTTTCTAAAAGTTTCATTAAAATACAAGTTCATTACGTATTATTAATTTACAATTTTTTTTTTACCTTTTTAATCCTATAAAAATATCATATGCTTTTTTTTAGATTTCGAAAAGTGGTTGACATTTCTTATTTTGAGATTATGCAAGACAAATTTGTTAAATAATATAATAAGTTAATAAAAAATTCAATAAGTCAAAATAAGTTAATAAACAATAATAAACAAACAATATGCTTGTCAAAAAAAGGGTTAATGTAATTAGCATTATTGGCGTCATGCTTGGCAAAGTTGTGACTGATATGACCTGGATAATAAATAAGTGCCATTTAAACTATAAAAAACGAATTTTCCTGAATTAGCGACCTATACAGATTGCTTTCTTGTGCTGGAATTGGTATAGAAGCCAAGTTTTATGAAATCGTTAAGTAGTTTTCAAGATATATCATAATTTTCACATCTAGGTTTGTTTTAATCAGCTAAATTGAAATTTGTCGATTTCGACACCTAGCTAGATGAGTTCGTCGTACTCGAATTAGTATAAAAAACATGTTTCAGGAAAATTGGGTGAAAAATTTTGATCTATAGCAAGCAGACCTTTCAGCGCATTGTTTTATTTACCCTGTGAACACCAAATTTCTTGAATTCCAGATCTTGCCACATCTTTTTCTAGTGCTTAATTTAGTATAGTAGGCAAGTTTCCTGAAAATCGGCCAAGTAGTTTACGATATCATTCATAATTGGAAAAAAGCTTGCTCGTTTAATAAACAGGGTGTCCGAAAAGTCTGGAAACGATCGAATAACTCGAGAAATACATATGAGATTAAAAAACGAAAATATACGTATTAAATATTTTTTAAATAAGCTACTCAGTGATGCCAAATTTGACTTTCGCCACCGACCACCTGGGAGTCAGAGGGGGTCCAACTTTGAAATCAAAAGTTATTACACCCCCCCCCCCCATATTTTATTGCAGATTCGGATTCTACGGACAAAAATACGTAACTTTTGTATTTGATGTTTATTTCGAATCCTCGTTTATCACGGTGTAATCAAGCATATTAAATCGATACATATTTCGGTTTTCCCAACCAGGTTTTGCTTGATTGGCCAGAATTTTTGACGTCAATTCCTCGTCTTTTGCAGGAATAGCGTTTCTTGAAAATCACCCGTGGCGATTATTTCGATAATGTTAAAAAATTGAAGCATTTGATGCAGCGTCACTCCACAGCTTTTATAGAATATCTATTTTATGACCAATGAGAATGCTCCATAACATAGTAAAGTAACCGTTTTCTATAAAAGCGGTGGAGTGACGCTGTAGCAAATGAGTCAAATTTTTACAGTGTATTGGGTTTTTTATGTTTTTCTCTACAAAAATTAATTGAAATATATTAATTTAGTTTTCTATTTGGATTTTTCTTTTATCCAGTGAATGGTTTCTAAATAACGACCTACTTGTTTTGATGTTTTAATGTGTAAATATGAACCTCCCCTCCCGAATAGAAAAAGTATATTTTCAGTTTTTTTGGGTGAGGTATATAAATATTTTGCCTTTCGATGAGTTCTGCCTTCTTTTTTTCTTTTTTTTAAATCATTTAATTCAGGGGGGGGGGCGGATGGGCGTGCATGGAGTTTTTTAAATAATTTCTACAATACGTTAAAAGATCGAAACGCGCAAATCAATTTGCCTTACATGTTATTCTACATTGTAGAAATTATTTAAAAAACTCCATGCATGCCCATCCGCCCCCCTGAACTAAATGATTAAAAAAAGAAGAACAAAAAGGCAGAACTCATCGAAACGCAACTATTTACATACATCGCCCCCAAAAGCTGAAGATATACTTTTTCTATTCTGGAAGGGAGGTTCATATTTACACATTAAAACATGAAAGCAAGTAGGTTGTTATTTAGAAACCATTTTCTGGATAAAAGAAAAATCCAAATAGAAAACTAAATTAATATATTTCAATTAATTTTTGTAGAGAAAAACATAAAAAACCCAATACACTGTAGAAATTTGACTCATTTGCTACAGCGTCACTCCACCGCCTTTATAGAAAACGGTTACTTTACTGTGTTATGGAGCATTCTCATTGGTAATAAAAGAGATATTTTATAAAAGCTGAGGAGTGACGCAGCAGCAAATGGGTCAAATTTTTAACAGTGCAGCATTATCGAAACAATCGCCACGGGTGATTTTCAAGAAATGCTATTAATGCAAAAGACGAGGAATTTGACGTCAAAAATTCTGGCCAATCAGGCAAAACCTGTTTGGGAAAACTGAAATATATATCGATTTAATATGCTCGATTACACGTTGATAAACGAGGATTCAAAATAAACATCAAATACAAAAAGTTACGTATTTTTGTCCGTAGAATCCGAATCTGCAATAAAAAATGGGGGTTATAATTTAAGATTTCAAAGTTGAACCCCCTCTGACCCCCAGGGGATCGGTTGCGAAGGTCAAATTTGGTATCACTGAGTAGCTTATTTAAAAATATTTAACACGTATATTTTCGTTTTTCAATTTCATGTGTATTTTTCGAGTTATTCGACCGTTTCCAGACTTTTCGGACACCCTGTATATGATACATAATAGCAATAAATCCGGCTGCACTCGAGGTGGAAAATTTATCCCCCGGGTGTCAAAATAACCTGCGTTTGCAGTATATATTTAAATGCTGATATATATTTCACTTAACATTTCTTAGTTTTAACTACAGCAGTATTTTTATGTGTTGAGCAATAATATTGCATTTTAACATTATAATACATAGAAATGCTTTGAGAATAAGAAAAATCGACATACATCAATATCAATGTATGAATTAGAATCTTTTAATAATGTTTTTCTGTCGTTATATCTTTAAACTATTTTTGCGACATTTTTATGTACAAAGCTGGATTAAATACCTTTACAACTAACGAGATTTACTAAAAGTCAAATAGAAAATTTTAATAACAATGCATCGTAATTTATCATAGTATTTTATTTTGGCCTGTTTTGCATGTCTTTTTTCTTTCTTTACAGTATTTTAAAATGAAAAATAAATACAAAAATCTACAACATTTTGAAACGCATTACAAGTATGATGCTTCAAGTTAAAATTTTATTTCTTAACATTAAAGATTTATTTCTTAATATTATGCAGCTGGCTTTAAATTGTTTCTATGAACATTTCATTTTAAACAAAGTTTTTTGTAAAATAAAAACTTTCAAAATATCGCCTACAAAATGTGAAAAAAGGACTTAAAAATAATTACTAAATGTGTTTGAATGTACTATGTCAGAAAAAATAATTATAAAACCAATTATAATATGACTAGGTCTATAAAAGACATTATCATTTATTACCATATTTTCTTTGAACTTATCATCGCTCTTTAATTTTACAATGTCTTAACAGAAAATAACAGCAGATGTTACATATAGAAAAATAGATTTCTCATTAAAAACACATCAAGAAGTGAATATGTTGTTTTCTTTAAGAAACAAACTATAGAATTCTAAACAAAACAAAACCATTTTATCCGAAGTAAACAATCATAAATATGATCGAATGAATAAATAGATCATAACACATTTAAATAAATCATATGGCACAATGTTTTTAGTCTAAAAATTAGTCGCAATAAATTGGTTATTCTTTGAATAAAAGTTGAGACATTTGATTTATTTCTTAAACTGTAGTTTAAATAACAGTAAAACTATAAAAAAGAAAAAAAGAGAGATTTTATTGCATAATTGTTTTTTTATATTTGAACAGTATTTTGAAACGTCCTTTTTTTAAAATCGATGCTATATATTTTTTAAATGTTTCAAAATCAGCCAAATGTTTCAGCTCATTGTCTCTGTATAGCAATTCTGAAACAAATTTAAGTAAATTTAAAATAACACAGGCTTTGATTTTGTTTTATAATTTGCATAAATCTAATTTTTAGATTTTTGTCGTTAGAGAAACAGAATTTAATAAATAAAAAAAAAAACTTTAGGTAATCAAAGATAAAAAAAAATTCTATATCATGTTTCAGCATTCAATAACATGTACTGTTTTATCAACAGCAATAAATCGTATTTTTATGATCTAAAATATTTTTGATTTTAATTATTTATTTGAATCAAAGCATAGTGAAAGGAGTCGGAAAGTCAAACATGTATGTAAAACACAGAATTTTACGATATATAAAAAGGGCGAGTAATTTTTGCACAACAATAATTCATTTATTTAAATATTGAAATAATCGCGTAATAATGTATTTTATTTACGGGAAAAAATCAGCTCATTCTTTTGTCTGTTGATTAACACGGTAAATATTAATTAAAAAAGAAAGTTGAGAACCATTGTTTGACCTTAGATACTGATATCGATTTTCAACGTATTTTTAATAAGATGTCTTCCTTTAAACAATTTAGATTTTATAATGAAGGTTGTTGAGCATGTAGAATATTCATGTATGTGTACACAACATAAATTTTTGCATGATGAAAAAAGGAAAACGTAAACCATCTCACAAATTTCGAGTAATATTAAATCGCAATTTTTTTAGATTTGAAATTTATTATAGAATTTTTTGTTATAAAAATTTCTGCTGGTTTTATTTTCCATTATAATATTTTTTTAACTGTTAGTTAACACACTAATAAATAATAAAATAAACGTGCCGAGCAGTGAATTGTCTTTGAAACTGCTAGCGATAAAGAATAAATTTTCAGCTGTATGTTTAGAAATAGCCAGTTTAATTGTTTCAATGAAGGATATAAGAATGTGATAGTTCAAGATCCGACAGCACAAAAACCTAAGGTTTCGAATACAAGAATAAAACCTTTATTTTATGAAAGAGTAGCAATAGGATAATTTAATGATCCAAGTATGCTGGAAATGTGTGGTGCATAAGCCAAAAAATAAAACCACCAGTGTTTGACTCGTAGGCTTATCATTATGTATGTCCTACAATCAAAAGTATGAAAGGAATTTAGGTCGAAGACGATAACAAATCTACTACTAAGCCACAGTCGCGTTAATTTTTGGCTTATGCACAACTTTAATACATGAATAATTGGATTTCCTATATTCTACTCTTCCATAAAATAAAAGATTTTTTTCTTGTGTTTTATACCTTAGGTTTTTGTGCTGTCGACTCTTGGACTATGCACAAAACGAATATATCTATAATTTAAAAAATGAAATATATCTTTTTACAATTTTTTAACAATAATAATTCGCAATCTTCAACGCCTAAGTCATCTGAAGGTAATCAACAGTTTCGGGCTGACCGTTACACATTTTGTATCCCAGGTGACCAATTTGGAACGTTAATTTTAGCCGGGCTCCGTTGACAAATCGCCAAATATTGTTCCTTCGACACCAATTCATCTATATTATAACAGTGCAAGGCATGAATTGTTATAAACGATTACGGGCTTACGCTTACTTTTTCATATGTAAGACGGCCATTTATAATCAATTTAAAAAATAAAATAAAACTACATAAAAGTTGCCACGGTTGCAAAGAATTGTTAGTAATTTTGTGATAGCCAGATGTATTTCTTTCCAACAGCATATTTTAATTTGCCAGCTAGCATTTTCTATTTTTCTCATGGTAAATTTAAACAATAGACTAATTTTAAAATTAAAGGAGATTGTTTATGGTGTTATTTATTACATTTCTTCATTCTTTTCTTTTTATTTTTGTTTAAAAAGAAATAATTAAATGTCCTGATTTTTAAATGTTTTATTCTTAAATCAAAATTATGTATTTAAAATAAAATGAGTAAAAGGATTTTTTTACAAAAGGAATTAACAAAATTTCATTAATAAATGTTAAAAATGCCCTGTTTTTTTAAATTAAAGATCTAACTTTGAATTATGTTCATTCTTTTAAAAAACTATTTAATGACAACATATTTTTTCAAATCAATAATAATAAAAAAAATATTATAATACCATGTTCTCTATAAAAAGGGCGTTTTGATCCATATCTCTTAAACTAAAAGTAAATAAATCAATAAATATTATCATCTTCTTTATATATATTTATATAGGCTATAAAATGTCTATATTATTACATCATTTACAAATAAAAACATGTTAAAATATTTACTTATTTCACATTTTTGATTATTTTAAAAACACAATGTTTCGAATGAATATCACATTCACTGTTAAAAATTAACTTAAAGAAAATGATTAAGCATGGTTTTGAACAGACATTACTGAAATAAATAGATGATATATGAAGTTCCGTTGTAAAACATTCATTAATAACGTATTCGGAAAGTGCTTTTGAAAGCTAGATATAGGAAGAAAAGTGTCTTACATCATGTCTACCGATTAGCTTACTTTTGGTTCTGCAACTGTATGTAGTTATAAATGTAAAGCGAACATAATAATGTTATCGGTTACGATAATTTGAATATTTTATTACACGATATGTGATTTTTAAATATAATTAAGAAAATACCATGTCGCTAAAAAGAAGGTGTTTTGCCCCGTATCTGTTAAATTGAAAGTAATGAAATCAATAAATGTATTCATCATCTTTATAAATATGTAGACTGTAAACGTCTATGTTATAATACAATTATATATATAAAACGCCTCCGTGTACGACGATTCCGGGGTCAACCCATCCACGAGAAAAAGAAACTTATTGCAATTGCGTCCACGTTAGGCTTAACTATTCCGAGCCGTTCACAAATATTTTAATGGTTCAACTTATGAAAATATACATGCAAAAGATTTATTCATTACGCATTTTCTTTAAAACCTACAAAAACTATTTAATTATAATGTTTAAGTTCTAAATAAAACAACCAGCAATTATGAAAAAGAACAAACAATGTAAACAAGTTAATACTGTTGCCATTTAAGAATGACAAATTCCGTGAATGAATCTTTAGAATGACTTCATTGTAATATCACGACTCAGGAATGATTGGGTGCGTTCGGGAGCTATGCGCGCTGAGCGCGCGTGTTCAGGAGACAGTTACATGGAGTGAATATTACAGCGGATTTAGTACTCGGAAGCAAAAATCCCTGAGCTCGCGCGCGCAGCACGTGTGTCTCACGAACACGCGCTGTTTACTCTTTGTTATTTTCATTTGTTTCCGATCTTATAGAGTGTTTTTGTTAAGTATTAGCTAAAAAATAGTCCAAAATAGGAAATTTTTTTATACATTTTAGCTAATTTTATTATTTTCTCTCAGTATTTTTATATATTTTTTGGCTGTAGTTTCACAATATAATCTTTTATAATTGATTTTTTGCGTTACTTTATTCTTTTAAAATTTATGTATTTACGATTTGTTCATTACAATCCCCCCCCCCCATCCACCAGACAGTTTTGTTATAGTTTTAAATGCAAATTTCTGTTAAAATTTCCTTTTTTATAAAGATTTTTTTCCGCGTGTTTAATCGCTGTATTTTTTAAAAATTGTTTAAGCCTACAGTGGCTGATTGACCACAGTTGTAATTTTTTTATCATCCTTTTAAAAATGCAAACACGTCATTTTGACGGGCTATCTTCTAGTTTACAAATAAAAAAGTTGTTAAAATATTCACTTATTGCACATTTTTGTATAATTTTAAAAACACAATCTTTTGAATGAATATATCATTCATTGTTATATATTAACCTAAGGGAAAGGACAAAGTATGGTTTTGAATAGACATTACTGGAATGAATAGATGATACATGAAGGTACAGTATAAGAGATACATTAATAACGTATTCAGAAAGTGCTTTTGACAGCTGTATAATGGAAGAAAAGTGTTTTACCTCCTGTCTAGTGAATAGCTTATTTTTGGTTCTGCAAATTTATGTAACTATAAATGTAAGCGAAAAACATAATATTATCGGTTACAATAATGTGAATCTTTTATTAGTACATAGCATGTGATTTTTAAATATAAATAAGGAAATACCATGCTCCCAAAAAAGAATGTTTTGCAACAAATCTGTTAAACTGAAAGTAATTAAATGAATAAATACTTTCACCATATTTATAAATATCTAGACAACAAAATGTCTACGCTATTATAAAATTTACAAATAAAAAAAATATATTAAAATATTCACTTATTTCACATTCTTAATTAAAAAAACACATTGTTTTGAATAATAATAATTATTATTATTATTATTATAAAATTGATTACGATAAATTGAATATTTTATTACATAGTATGTGATTTTTAAATTTAAATACGAAAATTGCATGCCCAGAAAAATGGTGTTTTGCAAGCATACCTGTTAATCAGAAAACAAAAATCAATAAATATATCCACCATTTTCATAAATCTAGACAGTAAAAGTCTATGTTATTATATAATTTACAAATAAAAAAAATTAAAATATTTACTTACTGCACATTTTTTATTATTTCAAAAGCACAATGTTTTGAATAAATACAACATTCACTGTTAAATATTAACCAAAGGAAAACGACTATGAATGGTTTTGAGCAGACATTACTGAAATAAATGTATGATATATGAGGTTACACTATAAGAGATACATTAATAATATATTCGGAAAGTGCTCTTGACAACTGGATATCTAAGAAAAGTATCTTACATCATGTCTACTGAATAGCTTTTTTTAGTTCTTCAAATTTATGTAATTATAAATGTAAAGCAAACAACATATTATAGTCGGTTACGACAATTTGAACCTTTATGAGGTAGTATGTGATTTTTGAAGATGAATAAGGAAATAACACGCCCTTAAAAAAAAGGTGTTTTACACCGTATCTGTTAAACTACAAGTAATTGAGTCAATAAATACTTTCAACTTCTTTATAAATATGTAGATAGTAAAATGTCTTTGTTATTATATAAACTACAAATGAAATACCTATTCAAATATTCACTTACTGCAGATTTTTGGATTATTTTAAAAACACAATGTTTTGAATGAATATAACATTCACTGTTAAATACTAACTTAAATAAAATGATTAAGCATGATTTTGAACAGACGTTATAGAAATTAAAAAATGATATGTGAAGTTACACTGTAAGACATTCATTAATAACGTATTCGGAAAGGACTCTTGACAGCTGGATATAGAAAGAAAAGCCTTTTACGTCATGTCTACTGAATAGCTTATATTTTTGGTTCTTCAAACTTATATAATTGTAAATGTAAAGTGAAAAACATAATATTATCGGTTACGATAAATTTATCACATAGTATGTGATTTTTATATATAAAGATAGAATTAATGATTTACAGCTGTTAGGTATTTATATTACTGCATTAAATAATGATCATTATTATAGAAAAAACAAACGAAAATATTTATATATTTATCCCTTTTCTGATTAAATATAAGGATATGCTTGTGGTAATAACCTTAACGTGGCAGTAGTCGTTTGTGGGCCTTTTTACTCCCCACACTATAAAAAAACTGTAAAGGTACTAAACTTTTTCTTGGAAACTGGGATTCCAAGAACTTTTCCTGTAACGGTAACAGCAAAAATTCAAGTTTCAGAATCGATTACATGAATTTTTCCTGTTATCGTTACATGAAAAGTTCTTGGAATCCCAGTTTCCTAGAAAATGTTTAGTACCTTCACAGATTTTTTTTTACAGTGCATTTAACTTATAAATTCTTAACTCATATATCTAGTTTTGAACAAATATCACATTCTCTGTTAAATGTTAACCTAAAGAAAAGGACAAAGCATGGTTTTGAAGAGACATTACTGAAATGAATAGATGATATATGAAGTTACACTATAAGACATTCATTAATAACGAATTTGGAAAGTGCTCTTGACAGCTGGATGTAGGAAGAAAAGTATCTTACATCATGTCCATTGAATAATTTATTTTTGGTGTTTCAAATCTATGTAATTACAAATGTAAAGCAAAATATATAATATTATCGGTTACGATAATTTGAATCTTTTATTGGATAGTATGTGATTTTTAAATATAAAGATATGGAATTTATGATTTACAACTCTTAAGCATTTCTGTTATTGCATTAAATCACGAAAATTAATATTTTCTAAAACAAACGAAATTATTTATATTGTTATCCTTTTAATAATTAAATATAAGAATATACTTTTGATAATAACATTAAGTGGCAGCAGTCGTGTGTTGGTCTTTTTACTGCCGTGTAACATAAATTCACCCTAACTCATATCTTGTGTTTTGCATAATATCTCATTCGCTGTTAAATATTAGCTTAAAGAAAATGACTAAATATGGTTTTGAACAGATACCACTATGTTGAATAGATGATTTTTTATGTTATACTGTAAGACATTCATTAATAACGTATTCCGAAAGTGCTCTTGAAAGCTGGATATAAGAAGAAAAATGTCTAGCATCATGTCTATTGAATAGCTTATTTTTGCTTCTTCCATTTTGTGTAATTATAAATGTAAAGCGAACAACATGCTATTATCGGTTGCGAAAATTTGAATCTTTTATGAAGTAATATGTGATTTATGAAAATGAATAAGAAAATAACATGCTCCTAAAAAAAGGGTGTTTTACACCGTATCTGTAAAACTACAAGTAATTAAGTCAATAGATAATTTCACCTTATTTATAAATATCTAGATAGTAAAATGTCTATGTTATTATATAATTTACAAATGAAAAACATATAAAAATACTCAATTATTGCACATTTTTGGATTATTTTAAAAACACATTCATTTTAATGAATATAGCATTATCTGTTATTTATTATCCTAAGGAAAATGACTAAGTATGGCTTTGATCAGACATTACTGAACTGAATAGATAATTTATGAAGTAACACTGCAAGACATTCATTAATAACGTATTCAGAAAATTCTCAAGACAGCTGAATATCGAAAGAAAAGTCTCTTACATCATGTCTATTGAATAGCTTACTTTTTGGTTGTGAAAATTTATGTAATTACAAATGTAAAGAGAAAAACTTAATATTATCGGTTACGACAATTTGAATCTTTTATTACATAGTGTGTAATTTTTTAATATAAACAAGAAAATGCCATTTATTGAAAAATAAGCATGTTGTGGACCATATCTAATAAAGTGACAGTAATTAAATCAATAAATACTTTATTGTACTAATATTCAAATATCTATAATAACTATCATACTAAAAGTCATATGAAAGCACAATTTCAAAAAAAAAAAAAATATATATTCAAATGATGGGAAATGTTACTTAAGCAAAAAAATTTCCGGTTTCAGAGTTTGTTTATAGGCAGAGTTTTGTCATCAGGTCAGAAAAGAAAACTAACAAAATCTCAAGATAGGCAGCAAATTATGCCATATATTTCAATTATTACGTTAATATTGTAAATTAATTCTGTTTGTTGAACATAAAATGTTTACTTGAGAATTGATAGCTTCAAGAAAACTGATAATTTTAATTAAGAAAACAGATTAAAATGCCATGAAAACTACTCGTAAAAGTCTCTGAAAAATAGCAGGTAGAAAATAAACTTTTATTTCAGAATATTATTTTTTACTCTGAGGACCATCAATGAATATAACGTTATTACCGAATATGACAGAATTTAAAATTCAATAGAAAAAAAACAGTTGTATCAGAGTGCAGTTTAAAAAAAAAAAAATTATAATCATCAGAAATATTACATAAACAATAAAAAAAAATTCAGTTTTAAAAGTTTGTTTATAGGCAGGGTTTCGTCTTTAAATCTGAAAAGAAAATAAATAAAATCTCAAAAAAGACAGCAAAACTGTAAAAAACACAAAAGTTTTTCGATATAGGAAAATAAAATATAACCATGAACGAATATATACAGTAACTTCTTCTGAAATACTCATAATTCCAAAAAGTTTCCTTTATCCTTAGAAGTTTACCTCCAAAAAAGGTTTCTTAAGCATAAACTAGAGAATTTATTATAACCTAAAAATTTATTTTCTATGTTGAGAAAACTGATTTTTACACTTGAATAAATCTCAAAAGGAGCTTTTTATAATGTTCCTGAAGATAATGAATGCTTTTTAAAATAGTAACTCGGAGGAGATTACTGTATATTGTTTTGTGTGGTTACATCATATTTTTGTAGTTTTGTCTTTTTTTTTTATACTTTAATATAAGGTGATTCCTAAAATCTATATTTTTGTTACATCATATTTTTGTAGTTTTGTCTTTTTTTTATACTTTAATGTAAGGTGATTCCTAAAATCTATATTTAATAATAATTTATTAGAATTTTTCACAAGATTATTCAAAAAATATTTTACTACAGTCTTAACAGGACTTATGTATTAAAAAGCTTAAATTAATTAAAAAAGAAATAGACTAATCCGCATTTTAACTATAATTATATTTAAGAAGTAATTTAAATATAAGTTTTGAGAAGGTAGTTAAATAGATCTATACTGCGGATTTTCCAGAAATAAATTTAATCTAAATTAAGTTTAAATAAATAACTTATATAACTTTAATAGTCCTGGAACAAAAAGGAATAAACTTTTTTCAAATTAATAATATATTTTCTGATAACTTTTCCTTTAAATTAATGTAATTTAAAATTTCAAGAAAATTTTAAATAGATGTTAATTTTTTTTTTAATTTTTGAAAAAGAAATTTATTTATGTATCCTGCTTTACGCTGTGAATGTTGAAATATTTTTTAAAATCTACTTTAACATAATAATGGGTTATTTTTCAGTATACTAACTTTTTATTTAATACAATTTCGACCGGTGTCAAATGATACCTTTTAAAAGAATTTAATTTATAGTTTTGTCATTTTTAGCTGAAAACAATTATAAAAAAATTTAAACATATAGGACTATTTTATGCTTATAACATTCGAAAACTATGATTATAATATAAATAACTCAAAAATTAGAAAGGTACTTTTTGGCACAAGTAGAAATAGTGTTAAACTAACTTGATCTATAATTACAAAACACTATTTATAATATTTGATGCAGTACTTCCGTTGTTAGTGGTGTGTGATTCTGCTTATTTCCGACATGTCATTGTCCTGATATAGCGACAGAAAAACTACAGCGTCGTTTTTAATCTGGATCGATTAGTCTACGTCAAAACACATTGCTGATACCGTTTGAGGTACGTTTTTTATTTTCCATACGCATGAAAGATCATTCATCATTTCATACTTTATGCACAAAATAAATACAAAGGCACATCAGATGTTTCGTTGGGATAAAAATATCTTTATCTTTATGTTTATGGATTTTCAAACATGTTAAATTGTTTTTAGACTTGATTGTTATAAGATTTTTTCTTGTAGGATGTTTTAATCTTCCATAATTAAGTAACAAATTTTTGTATGAAAATGAAAATAATTATTTCATATTTTGTTATTTATTACAATATTGTTAAAGAAATTTATATTCTTTAAAAATGCAATGTAAAATACGAAATTAAAAAATATATATATATTCAACACTTCTTTCGTGTAATTTTTTTTAGATATTACTTATCAAACTTGTACAAATGCTATTTTTCTACAAGCCTTTTGTTAACATCTATGTACTTTTCTGAATATATTTGAAATGTTTGTTTTTTGTAGAAAGGATATAGCAGAAAGTTTATGAACCTTATTGTGCAAAAAGCTTTTAGCGTCTTTATAGGATATGAATACCTTTCTGCATAAAATACTTCTTTGGGGAGATTCAAACTGCTTGTTCGAAATTCATTAGTTTCGTTTATAATAATATAAAGTATGGAGTGTTGCTACTCGAATTTTTTTCTCAATATGCTTCATTAATTCACCTCAGAGGTTTAATAGTATTGCGCTGCATTAAATGTACATCATTACTGATGTGCAAGAATACTAATGCACACAATGTCCAATAAATTCTGATAGTTATATAACACTTCTTTTCTTCAGAGAGACGTTTCATCTTTATTTAAAATGTGACACTGAATAGCTTTGCTTTGAATTTTTTACTGCCATTTGTAAACAACTTCTGCAAAAACATACCTAATATTTGAATAAATTATCTTTTTTATTCTACATTAAATCTGCGGCAATTTATTTTATAGTTTTCCTATTTTCATTCGTCAAGCGCTCTATAATTTTTATTTTTGAAGCAACATAGAGATCTGTCTATTTACTAAGTATATAAGCTATTAATTAAAATAGCATATGAATAATAAAATGATGGCAAATAATTGGTTAAAACGAAAAAATAAATAAAAATCATGATTGTGTTGAAAGCAGAAATAAAAATTTAAGCGGATATTTTAGAAGAACGACAAATCATGCAATGAGTCAAAACACTGTATTAATACCAGTGTCTTGATGGAAATTTACACTTTGTTATTAAACTCAAAATACACAAATAAATACTTAAAAGGTGTGTAGTTAAATACACCTTTTAAGTATTTATTTGTATATTTTGAGAATAATCATGCGTCAAGTATCCATTTTAAATATTTTTTCAACACATTCAGATAATTCTAAAAAACTTTACACTTACTAATATGATTATCATTTACTTATATGAAATAAGATGTCTAAATAAACAATTTGGGAAAAGAATAATACATTTCAAAAAACAGTTTTAGAAATTTCCATCTTTATTCGAAAAACTGTTAGAAACCTTTCTGTAGACCCATATATGATATAAGTATTGATTTTTACACACAGTATGTTCTATTTAAATATTTATTTTAAGTAGGAAATGCATAAAGCAGTTGAAAATATTCATTCAGCTGTTTCTCTTCTTTAAATAAAAATTCTGCATACATAATATATAGAAATTATCCGCGCCAAATGATATGTAAAATTTTAGTTAATTTTGTGAATTAAGAAAATAGCAATAATCCCAGAATAGTCAAAATGACCATATGAAAAATTAGATGCATTAAAAATTTATGTTCATTCTTAAACTGATATCTTCAGAGTAGTGTTGTACATGTTCTTAACTTCATCTGTTAAAACTTCATTTGGGATACATGATAAAATATCTCTTCACGTATTGGCAATCTGAACACAGTTAAGTGATATTCACATCATATTCTACAGTACAGAGATTGTAAATCACCTCAATAATACGTTTTAACTAAATTTGATTCAAGTAGTGTAGAATCATTAAAATACATTGCAAATATTTCCGTACATTTCTGTAATATCCTATTCAGGCCTCAAGCTAATTTTTAGTAGTACCCCTTCGCCTCGTAACAATGGCTGCACCCCGCAAAATTGTCTGTGACCACAGGACAAGGCCAGCGCCATATCTAATAATCTTAGTCTAACATTCATTTGTTTAAAATTAATGCTTAACTTTAAATAATAAACAATTTCTTATCAACACCCATATCCACAATCCCTCTTATTCATAATAAGTTCAACTTCATAGTAAGTAACCCAAGTACTCATCAAATGAAGTTAACATCTGTTAATACTCTTAACTAATATCAAGTAATTAGTTATTTAGGTAAATATCGCAACTTTTACACTTAGATAACTCTGACCTAATGCATAGCATAATTATACTTAATTTAAAATTTGAAATAAAGCATCCTCAATTAGGTTTCTTACTGTTCAGGTTTATTTTTCTTTGCATGAAGTCTTTTATTAGGCGCACATAGATTGTAGCCTATACGATCTACCGTACCCGCTCCTAAGAGGTAGCTTAAGGAGCCAGTTTTTACCCAGTAGGATACAATAGAAAAGAGGTGTATCGTTCCCCCGGAAACGTGAGCTTGTCTTCCTCTTCGGCCCTAAATTTTCCTGTGGTGATACGTGTCTTTTAGCATTACCCATTGTTTTCCTTTTCCCGTCCTCTAAATTGGTTCATGAAGCAGTTATGAAGCAGCTCACAATAGGTACCTATCATTGATTAGTCATCTAAAATCCAGATTTCTCCCTTCCCAAGTAAGATTTTTGTGTAATGTGCATGAACTAAAACAACAAAATTAAATAGTTAAGCAACCTCTATGACGGAGAAACGAACAAAGTAACAGACTTAGCATTTAAGACGACCGGAGTATTTTTCTACTGGATAACGGCAATTAAGCGGTCAGTCGTTCCGTTGTCAGACAGGTTAAACGATTTGGCTGTGGAAATATGACAGGTAAGGTTATAGTTATCGGTTCGAAGAATAGCCGATGCACTCTATTCACGATATCGGCGCCTGGTGCCTGAAAAATCTGTTGAGGTTACAAAATATTCCAAGTTACCCATAAATTGTTGCTCAAGTTGTCCCTGGAGATGGCTTTCAAGTTTAAATTATCGTTATTTGATCAAAGCTCTAAATTATGAGATCAGCTTCAGTATTAATGTGCAGGTGCCAAACAAGAACAAAATGTTTATTAACCTGCATAATTAAGCTTACAACAAAGCAATAAGTAGGGAGAAGTGGAGCACATTGATACAGTTTTTTCTAAGAAATGTTTTGGTGTACAGAAAGTAGAAATTTCAAGTTATTTTTCCATGTGGTGTCAGCAAAACTTGTGTAGTGTGTACAATCGTTGTAAAAATGTACAATCGTTGTTTTATATAATATTGTTCATGTAATTTTAAAAAATAAAAAAAGCCATTTGTATCAATGTGCCCCATCCCCGGGACAGATTTAAAACTATTGCTTTAAATATTTTTAAAACTATTGCTTTTCTAAAATGTTTAGTTATGCGCTTAAAACATTATTTTATCGCTTTATAAATATACCGGATATGATATCTATATTTGTTACCGTGAGGAATAACATAGTTGGCTTACAAACTTTCAGAATCAGTAACAATCGTCAAAAAGTTTCTGTCGTCATTCTCATTTACAGTTCAAAATTCAACTCTTCTAAGAACAAGTTGAGAATAAACAATGATATTGTTATATATTTTATTATAACCATTTTTTATCGTCTCTTTAGATATATCACTGAAATTACGCGATAAATTGTTCCAAGGTGAAATATATTTTTAATCTATTTTTTATTAATAAGTATGATTTATAGAAATTTATATCTTCAGATATGGGATAGCATTTAATGTTTTTTCTTGTGCAATAAATAACTTATATCCCTATATAATTATCTTAGCAATCTCTCTGTTTTTTTTGGGATTAATACGGTGGTTATAAATTATTCTTTCTCAGATCTTAACTACAGCACTTAGACTACCATGTAACTTTGACATTTTTCTTCTTATTTATTTCTCCCTCATCACCCACTTTTCATCTAAATATGTTCATTTTGTATATAACTCTGAAGATGTGTCTTATATTTTGCTTTTATTTTCGATAAAGAGGAGTTTAAACCCAGAAGCAATGCTTTATTTTATCTCATAATTCTTCTAATTCTGAACACATTAATTCCACTCTACGCAAGTTCTGAATACATTAATTGCATTCTACATTGATTCTATATTTAACCAATTATAATATTAGGTGTACTAATAAGCAATGAAGTTAATTAACTGATAAATAGCATCTCGTATGTTTTAAAGTTATACATAGAATAATGTAACCTGAGCTCTAAAACAATAATAGAGCTGCAAACGCTTTAAAATTTTTTAACAAATTTGACTTTATCTAATTCAGAAATTCAATTAGAGAACGATTATACAGGGGAAAAAGTAGTATTGAAGTGTTAAAAGCTATCTATCTAGAAAAATAACTTCACATTTAGGATTTCACAAAGATAATCAGTTAAAATTCAATAGAAGTGGTACTCCAAAATTTTCAAACTAACAAACTTCTATGAATAATGTATTAAGGATCTTTTGATTATATTTTAATAAATATCATAATTGAGGAACATAGTTTACCCGAAATATATTTTGCTTTAAGTGTTTAAGACTATTATTTAAGATATTCATGTAAAAGAAGACATATTTTGGAATAAATACTGATTCCGCTATTATAAAATTTTACCGCATTCAAAAGACTTATCATTTCAAGATTTGTAATTATATCGTTATGATGATTTACGGCATTTTAACAGTATGAGGGTTTCTCAAATTTGTTAGTAATGTTTTAAAATAATGTGATATTTTTGTTGCAACTGTTTTAATAAATCGTGTCGTTTGTTACAGCGGTATCAAAAATATGAAGATTTAAATTTCGAAATTTTTTTGGTACAATCATTTAAATTAATTTTGCTATTAAAATTATATCGACTTTATAAAAACAAAATGGTACCCGTCGAATTTTGACGAATGTAAATGTTTAAGAGGGAACTGTTTCATTTATTTTAAATAAACCTGCAAAATTGGCTATAGTAAAAAATGCATCTTACAATGAGCAGTCTAACTCTGAAACAAATATTATTTAAAGCTAAAATTAAGACAAAAAAAGTACAATTTCTTTAAAACTCAGTTATCCACTTTATTGAAATTAAAAATTTAATCGCATATGTAAAAATGTAATAATAAAGGAAAATAAGGTGGTCTGGTGTAATAACGCCAGGCGGGGTAATAACGCCAAGTGCTAATATTATGCATAATTATGAAATAATCTGGTAAATGACCGCCATGTGCTCTGCGCAGAAGGGTTTTGAGTCATATAAATCGCAAAAAACAGCTTCAGGTTAATTTGTTTCATTTTTAGGTCTTATTGTTTTTACAAGCAACTAAAATTAACGCTTGATCTAAAATTTGCGAGATACGTTTTGTGATGTGAAGACTATTTTTTTTATCCGGTAATACTTTGTTAATTACATAAATTTGTAGTACATTTCATGGACTTTCAAAATGTTGTCGAAGATTTTGGATATCTTCTGTAGATAATTTGTAATTTAAAATATACAACTCAATAATTATAACGGGGTATTAACGCCAATTCTTGGCATTAATACCCCGGTTGATTCCCTAGAGTGGCCGAGCTACATCCTAAATACTGATTCGAATAAACACAGTTAAAATTGTGCAATGTTTCTAATAATTCTACTTAAGCGGTCCTTTTTAAGCAAAAAGAAGCTCACGGTCTGATATTCTTTTGCCTCATCTTCCCCCCCACACACACCACACCTTTATTTTACTTAAACTTTCACAAAAATTGAACATTTTCAATAGCTTAGAATGCAATTTGTCAATTTCTAAATTTGTAAAGTTTGTATTTTTAGAATTGGTAAATCTACATGCAATTACTCCATCTTATTTCACAGTTTTGTTTGCATGGCGTTATTGCCCATATAGGTGGGTAATAACGCCAAATAATATTGGTCAAGAAATCACGCCATTACATTTTATGAATACATATCTGTTAAATTATTTTTTTATATAGATAGTCAATGAGTTGCTGTATCAAATCATTTATTTGTTTGAAAAATACAATCTAAAACTGAGCCGTGAAAATTCGTAGAACCTTAACGTGGCGTTATTACCCCAGGGTACCTTATTAAAAAGATCAGTTATAAAGATGAAGTTGTCAATTGAGACTCTTATATTTGGAATAAATGCGTTAGAAAAAAAAATATTTCAAACTGACACGATCTTAGAATTTCACGTGAAATCTAAACCCGTCATGATTTTAATCTTCTCTAAATTTATGTACGCATATTTCAATTTTTATCAATTTTAAGGAAAATGGCGTATTTCTCTTGCCACAATTACAAAATTTGTACTAAAAACTATAAAAAAATATATATAATCACATTCACTGTCAATAATAATAGTAATACAGCTTTCAAAAAATTGCATTTAAAAGTACGTATTTTTCTCTATACGATATTATAAAAATTGAAAATGTGCGATATTTAGAAGTATAAAACTATCACCGAAAATTGCAAAACTGTATTGCGTATGAAAGTGTTGCCATTTACAAAATGATATAGAGATACGTTTGGCCTTTATAAGATAGATTTGCATTAATGTTCTGCAAGTGAAGTATCTTTTTGTTGTTACATTTCGTTTACGAAATGCGAAAACTGCATTGTGAATAGATATACTGATAAAAGGAATGTGTTTTAGATTACCTATTAGTCACATATCTCTCAAATCAAAAAATTACATTTCGAAATTTAAAAAAAAAATCACAAAATATGTTTCAAAAACATTTTAGGAACACATAATCATTTTTAAAGATGAATTAATACTTATGAAATTACAGTATATAGTAAAAACTTTTCCAACAAAGCAAAATTTGTCTCAAATTCACTATTTTTAGTAAGTGGAAAAATGTTTAAAGACCATTTTTTTACTGTGATACAACTTTTCAATGGAAAACATAAAATCTTAATCTGTACCAGCGCCTCCCAATCTTTTTTCATTGACGTACACTTTTCATAATGTTTCCTGTTTAGAGTACTCTCCGTTTCTCATAACGTACCCCCTATTCATACTCCCCTCCACTCAACTGGATATGAGAAACATGATTTTTTCCTTAGTAATTGTTTAATTACAACCATGTAATAAATCTATGCAAATTGCATTGTCATTTCTAACATTTTTGTGATTTTACTAATAAGTTTTGTGTTTCCGCCATTACAAATATTTTCAGCAGGTCGTACCCCCAGAAGACCGTACACCAGGTCAGGAACTGCTAATCTATACTGTTAATGTTAGAAACCTCTGTCTGTATGTGGGTCCGTTATCAGAAATATGTCCTGTCAGACGTGTTAGAAAAGAACAAAAAGTATAAGGAAAATTTAAAAAAAGAAAGAAAAGAAAAGAAAAGAAAAGAAGAGCAGTAAAATTAGGGTAGTACGGAATTTCAAGCTTCAAGAGAATTTTTCAGAATTTAATAGAGAAATTAATTAAAAACCGAAGCTAAAGAAATCATTGAGAAAGGCAATTCAGATGCAAAAACGTCAAAAGACGCACAAAATTGGTTTCGATTTCCGGGGTCCGATCGCGATTTTGCTAATTTCTTGAAAGTGAGATAAGTAATCCTGTCATCGATTTGAAAATATTGGATTGTTTATGACGTATAAGAATTTAAAAAAAAGAGGGGAGATGAATTTCGAGGGAGGTGGAGGAAGCGTGCGAATTATTATTATTATTATATTATTATTATTATTATTATTATTATTATTATTATTATTATTATTATTATTATTATTATTATTATTATTATTATTATTAAATTGTAGCATTTTCTACAATGAATATTATTTTAGGTATGATTTTTTTGCGGAATTATCTGATAAACATTATGTATAAAATGTAAAAATTTAAAAGAGTGTAGTGAATTCCGAAGATGCGATAAAGAAATTTAGAGTTCTTTTTTACGATGTTAATTTTTATATAACCGAATATGTGTTACAGATAAAGTAACACACAATACTTACATTTTTATTGCAAAAAAATACTACCATTTAACAAAATGTTAAAAAAAAACATATTGATGAATAAAAATTTGGTAACATTCCACAAAATTATGAATATTTAAAAAGCACTATAATGAAGTGTTCAATGAAAACTATACAAGTTTCATTAAAAAAATATTGATGGGTAAAACATATGAGCTGCTATGCATAAAAGAAGAAATCCACATAAATTATAATCAGAAATTAAATTTTGACCTTCGTCATTATTATGTATTGTTAAAGAATGTACCTTCCAAAATCTAGTACTTATATTTCTGCTAAACTGCGTGACATGCATAAAATTTTCTGAAACATTCTTCATTTTAAAACGGAAATAAAGTTTCTGAACAAAAGGAAATATTGTATCACTTCTCCAAATTTCGGAGCATTCAAAAAAGTACTATTACTTTAAATAAAATTATTAACGTTTGTGATAGAATATAACTTTGATATTTAAGTACAGTTCAATATGCGAATACGGTAGCATACAAAAAGATTTATTATTAAAAAATAGTATTATACTGCATTATTAGACTCTATCAAAACATTTATCAAAACAACTCAAACCTAAGATTTTATTTCTCAGTTATTTCTCAGTTATTCCTAAGATATTTATATGATACTTTTCTAGATTATAATAATACACTGGATTCCAAAAATTAAGGAAAAATCACAAAAATAGCGATATTTCAAAATATTACATGTAGATTTTAATAAAACTCAGCCACAATATACAACGCATAGTGAGGTATAAAATAACATGAAAAGAAATTACCAGACAATTATAGTGTTTCAAAAAATACCATAATTATAAAACTAACAAAATCAGTTTGCCAGTTTGGTATAGGAAAAGTACCTTTAATATGCCGAATGATCACCCCTAGTAGCAATACGGCGCATACAGCGATGTGTCATACTGTCAATTATGCGGTCGATGAGTTCTCTGGGAAGTAAGAGCCATTGCTCTTCCAAATCAGTTGTAAGCGTGGCAAGGGTCAGAGGAGGGGGATTGAGAGCAGCGACACGTCTCCCTAAAGCATCCTAAACATGCTCGATGGGATTCAAGTCCGGTGATCGAGCTGGCCATTCCATGCGCTGAATTGTCTGGTGCTGAAGATAATCTTCCACTATGTGAGCCCTGTTCGGTCTAGCGTTATCGTCCTGTACCAAGAAATCATTACCTATTGCACCGGCATAAGGTCGCACATAAACATCAAGGATGTCATGTCTATAGACGTGAGAATTCACGGTTCCATGTGGAAAGACATGGACGTCTGAGCGTCCACCCAAAGAGATGCCACCGCAAACGCAAACACTGCCTCTTCCGTATATTTCTGTTTCACGAATGTTTGTTGGATTATAGCGTGTTACCTGTTCTCTCCAAATCAAACAAGGCCTACTATCGCTTTGGAGAACCAGAACTCATCCGTGAAGAGTACACGCTTCCATTGACCAACCGTCCAGTGGGCATGTTGACGTGCCCACATCAAGCGTTCCCTCCGGTGACGTGAGGTGAGCGGCACACAAATTTCTGGTCGCCTCGCATAAAGTCCACCTTCGTGAAGCCTACTACGCACAGTAGACATTGACACCAACCTTCCAATGGCTGCAGCAAGGCAGGATCTAAGGTGAGATGGGGTTGCGGTTCTATGCCTCCGTACACATAATCGCAAATATCGGTTATCGGCGCTTGTCGAAACCTTTGGCCGCCCTTGGTTGAACCTTCTTGAACCCGAATCAGCAGTTTGAAATTGTTTCCAAAGCCTATGAACCACCGAAGGACTCACATTTAAGCACCTAGCCACCTCTGCCTGACTTTGTCCTGCCTCTAATCTACCAATAGCTCTAAATCGCAGTTCTGCGGGTAAATGATGCCTCGAGGTCATTGTAATGAATTAGCTATCCTAGATTTATAATATCACTATCACAGCGACAACTGCAGCCTTACTCTCTAACGTGCATTTTTATGTGCCTCATGGATGACACAATGTGATTGCAGCGTCACTAATTTGCATTTGATATTTTTATTCAGCATCTTTTATTTAACAATATATGCAAATTTGATACAGATTGCTTTCTTTTGAACGAGTTATCGCTATTTTTGTGATTTTTCCTTAATTTTTGGAAACCAGTGTATAATTCCTGTTTTTAATATTACTAAATAACTGGAAAGATTGGCTTAGTGCTAGTTTTCTACAGTAAATGCACAACTTAAATAAATATTTTTTTTCAACTTCAATAATCCAAAACTATAAAATCATTTTGCATATGCTGTGCGATTTTTCAGACGTTTGTCTCTCTTATCCTTACATTTTTTATGTTATTGAATGTTAAATGTTAAATATAAGGAGGAAAACACTTGTATAATATGCTATCAAATCGAAGCTAGTTTTTCTTTAAAAAAATTATTTATTGTTTGTAATTGAAAGAGATATCATTATCTCATTTACTGCTTTTAAAACCTAAGTGATATGTCTAAGTATCCAAATGTGATGGTACATTTTATGCATCTTAGTTTTTATTAATTTATTATGCAGTTTATTTAAATACTTAATGAGGCATTATAATTCAGAAATAAAACATTTAACATGTAAATTTTAAACAATTTTAACTTTGACCGTTAAGAAATAAGAGTTAACAAATGAATGAAAAATACAACACAAATTAAACAAATTTACTGATGCAATCATTATTGATATGCATTGATATATTGATATATATCTATACAATTATTTCACAAATTATTTTTTTTATACTTAGACTATCCTTTTTTTATCTTTGTAACCCGTGCTTCTTTCTTGATTTTTATAATTCTGGCAATTATATAATGGCCAATCTCCGATTTTTTAACACAGAAATACATGATTTAAACAAAAAAGCTGTATAATAATTAATTGATGTTCTTTTTTTATATGGTTGTTTATTGAATTACTTTGTTTCATAAAACTGCTGTATTTAATTGATTAAAAATCCGAACGGTTGTGAGGTAAGTCAAATTTTATTCATTTTATAAAATATTTAAAAACGAAAATCTATGTCAGTTATTTACATTATGTTACAATTACTTACATATTATTCAAGTCAACAATTTAACTGTATGTATAATGGTGTTTTTTGTGTGACTTTTACTTTTCTGTAAAAATTAGGTGTCTGTAATTGACTGATTAAATGTAAAACACATCCACCATTAACTGTAACCCCTCTCCACACACACACCTAAAATAAATAATATTAGTTTACATTAAAAAAAAATTAAGTAAAAGTGATCGTTTTTCTTATAATACTGGTAGTAGCGGCTATTTCACACTGAAACTTATAAAAGAAATAAGGATATACAACAACAATACTTATCATTGAATAATTACTTACTTTATACGAACTGAAGTCAAATTTTAGAGATAAACATAATAATTTACTGTATTATAAACTATGTGTATTGAGAGAAATGGTTAATGGTGTGTAAATTAAACAGTTAGATATTCATAGCGTTTTTCATAGAGTCCTAATTGTTATACTAATGAAGTTTAACTAGATCACAATAAATAAATGTATTTTTTTTCCTAATACATTCATGAGCTATTTCATTCAGTTAATAAAATGAATCAAATTCTGTTATTTGCTTTTGATACTTACATGCAACATGAAAACATAAAGAAAAAGTCTTTTCATTTAAGGAAACTCCTTACTCTTTGAATATTTTTTTTCTGATTTACGTGTATATTATGTATTACTTATTATTATAGGTATTACATTGTTGGTGTGTTGGCATTGTTTATGACAGCCAATTATCTACACGAGGGATTTAGGAAGCATAGCGTTATGCACTCCGTGGGATCTTTCGAAAGATAGCTAACCCATATTTATACAAGAAAATCTAAGCACAGAAGAAAACCACGAAAAACTCAGAATGATTAAACTGGTGGGCGTGGCGCTTGGGTTTGAACCCAGTGCACCTCCCGTCTACGAGAACTACGCGATCACTGATTGGGCAGGCAATATTACCAGAAACTTATTTAGACAAGAAAAAAATCATTTTGTGAGTAATTGTTGAGAATTATTTTTTTTTTTAATTAAAAGTAAAAGTTTGCTGTCTTTTGGTAGATTTCAAATGTATCAAAAATAGTCAAATAAATAAATGCAAATATATCAAAATCTGATAGATTGAATTTTTCGTATTTAGGAAGTTTAAAACTTTTTTGAATATGTAAAATCACTGCATTATTATTATTATTTTTTTTTTTTGTATTCTCAATAAAACATACTTAGTAAAATTAGGGACCGCTTTTACAATTTTATTTTTAATTTCATTGTATTGTAAAATGAATTCAAAATTTTAAGAAGCACACTATACTGATGATACAAAAAAATTAAAGTGATAAAGCAAATAATGTACTCTTAAAAGATATAAGCTGTGATTTGAGAAATATTTGTAACAATTTTTGTGTTTTAAAACAGTTATGTATGTAAAGAAGCAACGTATTTTAAATTTCTCCAATTTAAGAAAATAAATTCTCAATTTGGCACAAAATGATTTCTTTACTTTTCAAAATCAGTGTTTCCAAGTATTACCATTTATTGTGTATATAATAAGTAAATGTACATCAGAAAAAAAGAATTCTTCAAAATTCTACACTGTCAAAAAAAAAAAAAAAAAAAAAAAAAAACAACTAATTTTACAGATGAAAAGTTGTCGAAATCTGTATGCTTACTAACATTTTTTCTGTGCACCTTACAAGGAATAATGTAAATCTACAGAATTAATTTTTGTAAAGCAACAGAAATCTGAATCTTTACAAACGAATCTACTAAAATTACAGTAACCTCACTAAAGTTTTATCGGTAACATGGATTGTAAATACATAAAAAAATCTTGGAATCCCAATTGCCTAAAAAATTCTTAGTAACCATACAAAATTTTTGATTTTCTGCGCAAATCTGTACCTGTTACATGCACTTTTGTTGTTGCCCGTTACATAAAAAGCTCTTGGAATCCCAGTTCCTTAGAAAACTTTTAATAACTTTAGAGTGTTTTTTTAAGTACAATCTTTTTTTACAGTGTACAAAGGGCTCCATTTAAGTAAAAGATCAAAACGATAGATACTCACTAAATTAAGAAAATGCATATCTACACTGTAAAAAAAAATCTGTAAAGGTACTAAACATTTTCTAGGAAACTGGGATTCCAAGAACTTTTCCTGTAACGGTAACAACAACAACTCAAGTTTTAGAATCGGTTACATGGATTTTTCCTGTTATCGTTACATGAAAAGTTCTTGGAATCCCAGTTTCCTAGAAAATGTTTAGTACCTTTACTGATTTTTTTTTACAGTGTAGCTTTATACATTCCTATTCAAATACTTTCTCATATGTATATTATAAACACTTGATAGAAAACATAAAAAATATATCAAAAAACTAGTCGTTGGGGAACCACCGTAATACTTATCCATCACGAATATGCATAATATAAAATATAAAAATAAAGCGCATGTAAACTATTTACAAAATGCATCGCAATTCCAAAATAAAATTTTAACGCATATTTAAAAAATTTTAATATACATAGTAATGCTCGATCAATGAGTTGCTGATGAGCCGATTTCGACAAATTATATAAAACGCCAACATACTCAAGTAGTACCGGACTGCGTAAAAGAAACATCCTTATAACTCCAAAAATAATAAACATATTAACTAACAATTTACTACGTCGGATTAAGCGTCTCATTTTCAATTAAAATATATCTTTAAATTGAAATTTGAATGAAATTCAGGGTCATGAAAAATCGAAGAATGTGGAAAACAGGGTTACACATATCTCGACAATTAATAATCCGATCGACTTCGTTCTTTATTATAAATTTGTGTTATTTTATTGCCTTTTACGTATACTCCTTAGAATAAAACATTTCGGAAATTTTTGTACACCTTTTATCAGAATGAATTTTTCGAAAGCCCGAAAAAAATAGTTCCGGATAATCGAGGTTATTGCTATTAAATAGGCTTCGTCCCATTTTTACATACTAAGCACATACAAAGTTTCAAGTTTCTAAATCAATTTGTTCGGGAGATAGAGCGGTTACAGACAGACAGACACACAGACAGACGGACGGCAATTTTTTTTTCTAAAAACATGTTTTTCGGAATCTCCAGTATCTGAAACATGTAAATCCGCCATTTTTTTTTTTTTTTTTTTTTTTTTTTTTTTTTTTTTTTTTTCAAAACGATTGCAATACTTAACCTGTACTACGTATGATGGGTAAGTAAAAAGTTGAAAAGTGCAAACAAAATAATTTTTTGATTATTAATTTGTTATACTTATAGATCAGATCTTATAATTATTTTTTATATTTATTTTTATGGTGAATTAGATTCCGCCCATAGCTAATTTTTATATTAGAAATCGATATCTACGCAACCTTGAAGATTAGAGTTATAAAGTATGAAATTAAATCGTTTGACAGGTGTCTATACTTTTCGCGGTCTTATATTTATTTTTTCTCACCGGATCCTTTGAAAACTCTCCAAAATAGAGAGACGACACTCAAAATAGCAAGCAACGCACTCAGTACCTTGAACAAAGACCGTGACATCAAAGAAATGTCACTAAGGTGACTGAACGGCTTTCCTGTAAAGTGTTTAAAAAAAACTTGCCAAGTCTGAAAGCATTGTTTTACCTTGCATGTTGCAAATGATATAAATCAAACTTTGTGAGTTGTAAATATTTTTAACTGAGTCAATATGTAATATCTGTCAAATAGTAAACCTTGTTTTAGTAACTGTACAAGTATAGGATTTTTTTTTTCGTTATAGGAAGAAAAAATAAAATTATGTTTTTTTTTATGAAATCTCTCAGAATTGTATCCATTTGTAATACTACTTAAAATAAATAAATAATTTTACAATACATAAGGTGCAGTGCACTGTAAAAAAAAATTTGGATAATTACAAAAATTTTTCTAGTAGAATTGTATTCCAAGAACTTTTTATGTAACGGCAACAATAAAAATTCATGTAACAGATACAGATTTGCACTTTGAATCAAACAAATTTTAAGGTTACTAAGAATTTTTTTGGGAAATCGTATTCCAAGAACTTTTTAAGTGACGATAACGAGCATTATAGATAAAATGTTAGTAAAGTTACCAAAATTTTAGTAAATTCTTTTGTAAAGTTACAGATGGTTTTAGTTTTGCTTACAAGTTTTGTAGATTGACATCATTTTCTTGTACAGTGCACACATAAAATTTTAGTAAGCATAAGAGATTTCGGTTAATTTAGATTACTAAGGTTACAGATTTTTTTTACAGTGTGGAGTCCCTATATTTCAAAAATCCGCCTATTTAGAATAAATTCAGAAAAAAAAACTTTAAAAACTGGAAAAATTAAAAAGACGTTCTTGAAAAACTTACATGAAGTATGAAATTTCTTGAAAAAAAAATCTTCATAAAGTATTTCTTGTTATTCAAAGAAGTTAACTAGAGCTTAAGCTTGATGAAATTGTTACAGTACACATCGGATCGATTTATACAAATCTATGCAACCGTTTATAATCACTGCTAAAAAAAAAGTTTAATACTAACATGTTATCTAAATTGGACCACTAGATCACTACAGAACTTTTCTCATCTGCTCCTGATATTTTATTCCCATTAACATATATATTAATATTAACATATATACTATGCTATATTTATAACTATACGGTTACATAAAATTTATTATAATATATGTAAAAATAATTTTTAAATGCAAATGAATAATAATTTCAACTACATCTGACTTCAAATACTATCTGACATAGGCCTATTAAGTGCAAATAAATGCATAACATTGAAAAAGATATATCTACATTTTTTAAAATCTATCATTGCTTGAAATGTAAATTATTTTATAAAACTTATTAAAAATTAAGAATGTGTGTTGTATTCAATGTCTAAAAATACAATATATATTTATTTATCAAAATATGATTAGACCACAGCATATTTTTTTAAGTAACAATGAAAGGAAAATTGTGCACAATACTACAAAACATTAGTTAATGGTGTATAGCAAAATCAAAAGTAATATCATTATCGTTTTTATCTAGAATTTAAAATAAAATCTGTAAATTTAAAATGTTTCTTGTTTAAAAAGTAATTTGAAAGTAACTGTAAAATAACTTAGGCTGTTTTGTATTTCTAAAACCTTAAACTCATTTAACAATTACAGTAAAAGGAAAATAATATGAATTTTTAGTATTTTACCTTCTCTCTTTATAGGGTTTCGTTCATCTGACAAAACACTATTCGTCTCTGTCCTCTGTCTGTCTGTCACAGAGTCCCTACACAAAAAATATATAAGACAGAGATATCAAATTTTCCGTACTTACACCAGGATATATTCTGTCACACAAGAAATAATAAAATTTTGAGAAAGTCTATCATTTTAAATAAATGAATTTAATGCATGTCATCCATTCATTTTTGCGGGTGAAATTTTAAAACAGAATCTTAATTTCAATGATATTCGAATAAACATCATAGCTTAGAGTTGAAGCACTTGCAAGTAAACAGGATGTTGGTACTTCGTTTCCTGGTGCTAGAGCATGAAATTTTCACATTAAGGTGGATTATATTAAAATAAAGTTTGATTTTTTTTCCAAATTATAGGTTTATATTATTTTTTTTCACTCACATTCATAACATTTTTTGGAATTCAATTTTCTTTCTGTTTTAAAAACAATTGCCATTTATTAATGATCCAGCATTTTAAATTTTATTTAAACAATTTTTTCGTTTTTAGAAATTTTACATTTTTATTTATATCTCTGCTACATTTTTTTTTTGGATTTTCAAAAAAATTTGAAATTTTGGATATATTTTTTAATAATTTCATTTGAACTTTTAAAATTTGATTAACATAAATAACTTCTTTTTATATTTATATTAAAATTAAATTTATTGGTGCTACCATCTATGTTAGAATTTAATAATTATAAATTAACAATTTGGATTTATTAATTGATAAGTTTTTTTTTAAGAAATATTTAACAAAGCCCTCTGTTTGATCTGTGATCCCCCTTACACACTTGTTTCAAAGAATCCCATGTAAATGAACACAGTTCAAAAATGTAGATACGTTATTTTTTACCAATCGATATTTTCTAAGCATATACGGATTTTGTCACTCGTGTACATTTCTATCATAATCCATTTTAATTTGTTAAACTTTCTCATGAAAGGATACTGGTATTTTAACGCCGTGCTATAAAAATAGTGAAGACAGCATTTTTTCGTCGGTTGGATTCTCCATTTTTTTTTTTTTACATTGAAACATCTCTGATTAAAAATGTTTTAACACGTAGTGCATGCAAACATTTTGTTTGTCTTTCTAATGAGAGACAGTTTCAACCATTCTATTCGTAGAAAAAAAAGTATTTTTGCACGTCAAGTATGTATTTATATGATTATATTTATATCTCTGTTACAGGCCAAACCTGATTTTAGGCCCAACTAGTTCATCCTAACGCCCATCGGATAAACTAGTTTTCCCTAGTCCAAATCGGTCTATTCTAACGCCCATCGGATAAACTAGTTTTTCCTAGGCCAATTCAATTTGATTTTATTTGAGGCGTGATTTTATTCAATTCCATCACCGTATCAGCGTCATCATTCTAGTTCGCCCTAGGCTGATCTAGTTTATCCTGGGCCCTTGTAATTTTACGTGTTTTTAGCTCATAGGCGTCAAAGTCTGAGAAATAAAGGGCTCGCAGGTTCTGTATGTATGTATGCACGCATTTACGTACGCATGTATGTACGTATGTATGTATGTACATAACGCGATAATTCTTGAAAGACATCCGACTTCCTTCAAATTCTGGATGTAGGTTCATTCTGATAAGGTAAATTTCTGATTTGTTTTGGGAATTCATTGGATAAAAATAAGGGGAGAGCAAACGGGGGGCTAATACCCCACCGTTAATTTAGAGAAATGGATTTTTTATGCAGAATTATCAGTTTTCAATTAAAATTTTAGATATCGAATCTTTCTGACAAGGCGCCTCCGTGATTAGATGTGGATGTTTATTGGTTTATTGGATGTTTATTGTGGATGTTCAATGTTTAAGTACAATTGGGGGAAATGGAAAAAAGTAATCCTCCTTATTTTATTTTTCGAGGGTGTTATTCTTTAAAAAATTAAGGCTGCAATACACAATTAGTGTAAACAGCTTGTGAATGCAAAGCCATCAGTTTAACAGGGCAATATTCTTTTTAATTGCCCTGACTACCGCTCCATTGATAACCTTGTGCAAAGTAGGTTTGCCGTCACCCCTGTAGGATGTATTTTATTCGAAGGGCAGTAGAATAGTGCCCTTCGGTTGTACGCAATGCGGTTGTATTCGGTTGTATGCAATCAGTATTCGGTTGTTGCCCTACTGTTAGAGGTTTGGACGGGCGGGAATTTCGAGGACCGGTCCCACCCTTGACAAAGGAAAGTTATTTTGCCTTGACCCGGTGTAAAAATTAAAAGTTCACCCCGAGCCCTGCCTATACAATATTCAGTGAAAAGAGACTCAGTCCGGCTCGATCTGGCCCTACTGAATTTCTGCAAAAATAAAAAATAAAATAAATAAATAAATAAATAAATAAAATAAATAAATAAATAAATAAATAAAATAAATAAATAAATAAATAAATAAATAATAAACAGATTTTAATTCACATACAATTAAGATTCCTTTTAAAAAATACTGCATAAATATTTATTGGATAAATTTACAATATATTTTTAAATAACAATGTGTTCTCAGAATGGAAAATACACAATGTATTAGTGATTATTTAGATTCTTAGACCTTTAAATATTCAAATAGGGATTTATTAAATAATTAATGTAGTTTATAATAAATGAAAAAAATTAGAATTATAAACATCATAACTTTTGAATCTGTTTAGCAAAAAGTAGCTTTATTTCTCTGTCATTCCTTAAAGCTTTACTCAAATCCAAAAGAGCTACATCCTAATAAATTTATGAACTAATTCCTTTTCGCAATTGCATATGATTGAGAAGCGTTCTTACTCAGAAAATATGTAATCGAATGTCGTTAACCATGTTTTTTTTAGAAAATCCTATTAAAGCTACGTTTTGTATCGAATTTCCGCTACGACTTCACGGAAAAGAAAAATTTGACTCCGTGACAAGAATAGCTTATAAGTCGACAGGTTATTAATTTCTCAAAAATGTAAAATGCTGTTCGATTCCAAATTATTTCAACTCTGATCCGGCTCGAATATAAAAATACTACTACTACTACTGCTACTACTACTAATACTACTATTAATAATAATATTAAGTGCAAATCTGATCTCAGAAGGTCACAAGTCTGCAGAAAAAAGATAAAGCAAACACCATGTCTAATGCATCATGTATCTACGGTGGACATGTTAAATGTCTGTATTGATGTTATAAGCAATAACTCTTGACTCGCATTTATAATTACTCTAGTGAAAAATATGTTTTTTACTGAATTTGAAGCAAATCCGTAAATTCTGCGTCAAAAAATATTTATCTAAATTATGCTGGGTTACCTACAATGCCTTTCTTTTACACTTCAGTAATAAGGATCCACAACTAATCACGATGGCGCTTTGTCAGAATGATTCTATATCTAAAATGTTAAATGAAAGCTGATAATTCTGCATGAAAAATCCATTTCTCTAAATTAAAGGCGGGCATTAGCTTCCCGTTCTCCCCCCCCCCTTTTTTTCCCTTATTCAATGAATTCCCAAAACAAATCAGAAATGTACCTTATTAGAATGTACCTACATCCAAAATTTGAGGCAAATCGTATGTTTCTATCAAGAATTAATTGTCGCGTTTTGTACATACGTACATACATACATGTATACGTACATGCGTACATGCATACATGTATACGTACATGCGTACATACATACATACAGAACCTGCGAGCCCATTTTTTCTCAGGCTTTGACGTCTGTGAGCTAAAAGCACGTAAAATGACATTAGCCTAGGACAAACTAGATCTGCCTAGAACAAACTAGAATGTTGGCGCTGAGGCGGTCATTGAATTCAATAAAATCATGCCAAATTGAATTGGCCTAGGATAAACTAGTTAAGACCAATAAACAGCAGGTTAAACTAATCTATCCTACAAAAGTTAGGCCAAACTAGTTTGTCCTATGGAGCTTAGGATAGACTAGTTTAGCCTAAGAAAAACTAGTTTATCCGATGGGAGTTAGGATAAATCGGTTTGCCCTAGAAAAAACTAGTTTATTCGATGGTCGTTAGGATGGACTATTTTGGCCTAAAATCAGGTTTGGTCTGTAACATATATATATAATTCCTAAATGTGTCTAGTGAAGTAAAAAATGAACTTTTTTCTCCTGATAATTCTGTCCACATGAATAGTAATTTTCCGGGATTTCCCGGACCTCTGAAAATCCTGAAAGCCACGGCCATCTTTATGTAATTTTTAAATATTGTTTACAGTCGATTTTACCGATCGATAACTTTGCCGAAATATCTCGAGAAGATTGGCCTTTTAGCGACAAACTAATTACTCATTTATGAACAATAATTGTTGAACTTTTCAATTTTGAATTCAGACTATGCTATACAAGTTGATTCATTCATAAACACAACCAAAAAACAGTTTACCGATAGAAAAAAACTAAAGAATGATAAGTGGCCGAAAACTTTTGCACACGCGAACTTCGAATTTTATCCCTTTGCATGAAGCACCTTCAGTATCCAATCAAAATGATCACGTGGTCAGAGGTCATTTACATATTCCTAACTTTTGAAATAATTGTGCTTCTTCTTTGCTGAAACCTTTTGGTAAATAAATCGAAGAAACTAACTGGCCGGAAACTTTTGACCGCCACTGTATATATATATTCTTATGATAGACATAATTCATCATTATCATAATCCATTTGAACATGTTGGATTTTTACATTAAAGATTTAACAATATTTTACCGTTATACTGTAAATATAGTGGAGACAACATTTTTTTAATCAGTAAGAATGTCCATATTTTTCTCCAATGAAACATCTTTCATAAAAAATATTTTAACACGTAGTGCGCGCAAACATTTTGTTTGTCTTTCAAATAAGAGACTGTTTCAACCATTCCATTCCTAGAAAAAAACAAACTCGTATTTTCGTATGGCAAGTATGTATTTATATGATTATATTTATACCTTTAATGATTGAATTTGATTAGTATTGAATGACAAATCCAATGTAGAGTCATTATAGATTTTATTTAAAATTTGATAATGATATCTGATTTGATATTTTTTCTTCTATAAAAATAACTTGAAATTGACTATAAAATACTTAATGACATCTTTATACTTTCTTATATTCCTAAAATTGTAACCATTTTTCACATTTGCAATAAAAGGAAAATAATACGCATTTCTATAAACATTCGAAAAGTTTCTTGACATTATTATTTTTTTTTCATTAGAGTACTTTTATTGAAATATATAAATTTAAAAACTTATTATTTTTATTTTTAATTTATATATATACATATATTCTTATGATAGACATAATTCATCATCATCATAATACATTTCAACATGTTGAAATTTTACATTAAAGACTTACTAGTGTTTTATCGTTATACTGTAAATATAGAGTAGGCAACATTCTTTCATCAGTAAGGTTCTTCATATTTTTTTCCATTGAAAGATCTCCGATTAAAAATATGTTAACACGTAGTGCGTGCAAACATTTTGTTTGTCTTTCAAATGAGAGACAGTTTCACCCATTCCATTCGTAGAAGAAAAAAAGAATCATATTTTTGTATGTCAAGTATGTATTTATATTTCTTTTGGCATATTTCATAGTAAGTTCCATCACGAAGATTATATTTAGATCCCTAATGACTGAGTTGTACAGGAGATGCGAAGGCATATACAAAGTTTATTTTGTAAAAGACCTTGCACTGACAAGATGCCACTAGCACTGGATGCTTCTTGCTAACAACGTGGAACGGAATGCGACAAAAAATGTGCAGGACCATTTTTTTAGAATACTTTGAAGAAAACTGAATAAATAATAATGCCAAGTAATTTGCTTTTCCTATTCATGCCTTTTTCATGGTAGATAAATAAACAAGTAAAGCTGGAGAAAGAGAGGCAACAAGTCACCTCAAATAAATATGAACTTTCCAAAATGAATATACCTTTCGTTTATAGGAAAATGCATGGAAATGCTCTAGCAATATTAGACAGTTAATGTTTTAGAGCGGAAGCAAATTGTTTTGTGTCCGTTCGGAATTATATAACTGCGCAGCACCTATAGTGATCGTCTGATTCTTACGTATGTCTGTCCTTCTGCCCTTATTGAATGGCGCAAAAACAACCAAGTCGAATGGTTTGAAATTTAATATACATAATCAATGCAAAATTTGTTGTTTCAAATATTGAATCAAAACGCTTAAAATATATAATTATAAAAGTTTTATTAATTTTGTTAGATCCTATTGTACGTAAGTTATTTAGTTTTGTACCATGTTAGGTTACAATTATAATTTACCTTGGTGATTAAGTAATATTTAAAATGGAGTCATACTATTTTCGAATTACTGAATTTAATATATCAGTTATATATGTTACAGGCCAAACCCGATTTTAGGCCAAACTAGATTGGCCTAGTCCAAACTAGTCTATCCTAATGCCCATCGGATGGACTAGTTTTTCCTAGGCCAAACTAGTCAATCCGAATGCTCATAGGATAAACTAGTTTTTCCTAGGCCAAACTAGTCTATCCGAACGCCCATCGGATAAACTGGTTTTTCCTAGGCCAAACTAGTCTATCCGAACGCCCATCGGATAAACTAGATTTTCCTAGGCCAAACTAGTTTGGCCGAACGGTCATTAGGATGAACTAGTTTAGCCTGCTATTCATTAGTTTGAACTAGTTTATCCTAGGCCGAACTAGATTGTACTAGGCCAATTCAATTTGGCGTGATTGTAATGAATCTAAAGATCGCCTCAGCGCCAACTTTCTAGTTTTGATCTAATTTATCCTAGGCCGATGAAATTTGACTCGCTTTTAGCTCACATTACTATCAAAGCCTGAGAGCTAATGTGCTCGTAGATTCTGTGTGTGTGTATGTAATCATGTACGTATGTATGTACTTACGTACGCATGTCGGACTGATATATCGCGACTAATATAACGGACTAATGTGGAATTAATATAACACAAGCACCCAAGTGTTGGAATTTGGAGTTTGGATGCGATTTAGTTCAAATCAGACGGCTTCGGCCGCTATCGGGCCCCTTGTTTTATATAAAATCTCGAAACGGGCGTATGTTGAAGCGAATGAACCTCAAAGAGAAAAAAAACATGATGATAAATATTTAAGAAAAAAGATTCCGCATCGATATACCACTATTTTCTAATAGTAATTTTTTAAAAAAATGATATATTCTTGCTGGAACATTTTGAAACTTTGTGACAGTTTATGCCATTTGATATAAATTTCTAAAAAAGTCACATTTCGTGAAAGAGGGTGTGGTTGTGAACAAAATCAAGAAATATAACGGAAATTCTAGCTTTTAAAGCACAGCGACCTCAAGTAACATATCTACTAATAGGTTGTTTAACCGAGTTTCATTCAGGTACAGTTTTGTTAATAATAGAGTGCGCTCCTTGGTGTTGGAATGAGGAACTAATATAACGTGGCTTAGTTAAAACTTGCTGGCTTCGCCCGCTATCTGAGTGGCGTGGGCAGCGGGGATATGGTTGGAAATTCGTTCGCTTCGAGGTTCTTTCGAAAAGGAGGATTACATTCGGCGGTGCGTACTCAGCACGCTTGCTACGATTTGAATTTCGTTCGCTTCGAAGTTCGTTTGAAAAGGAAGAGGGCATTCGGCAGTACGTGTGCAGCAC
Organism: Maratus speculifer; assembly: GCA_964019185.1. Lineage (NCBI taxonomy): Eukaryota > Metazoa > Arthropoda > Arachnida > Araneae > Salticidae > Maratus > Maratus speculifer. The sequence continues at coordinate 309,330,633 of OZ025290.1, forward strand.
ACCTGCTATACGCTGTCGCAAGCTGTAGGGACGCGGCTGAAGAACTAATGCACGAAATTCAATAAAAAATTATATTTAGGTAGTCTCTGATCTAAATTGATGCTGATTAGTTTTTGGTGTAAATCGCTCAGCAGGTGGAGCTGCTGTGTTGTATTTTTTATGATTTACGCATTAGCTTTATCTTAATAACTAATACACAAATTTCCATCAAACATGAGATTCAGTTCGTCCATGAGATGAGTGGTGTTGTTTCTATTTTGAAGTAAATCCCTCAACATGGCTATGCTATGCTGCATTTTTAACAATTTTTACAATAGCTGTATCTCAAGAACTAATGAATGAAATTTAATATAAATTTATATTTAGATAGTCTCTGATATAAATTGATTCTGATTTTATTTTCATGTAAATCGTTCAAGAGATGGCGCTTCTAAACTGCATTTTTACCGATTTGCATCAACATTATTTCAATAATTTATTTATGGATTTTCATCAAACTTCCGGATTCAGTAAATCCGTGCTATGAACTAATTCTGTTTACGTTTTTATATTAATTGCTCAATAGGTGGCTCTGTTGTGCTCAATTTTCCCGATTCCTGAAATACCCTGTCGCAAGAAATAATGCACGAATTTTCATCAAACTTTAGATTCAGTAAGTCTCTGATAAAAATTAGTATTCTGTAGTTTTTGGAGTAAATCTCTTGAAATGTGGCATTGCTATACGGTATTATTCGTGATTATTGCAATAGCTTTATCTCAGGATCTAATACATTAATTTTCATCAGACTCCAGATTATGTTAGTCCTTGATATAAAAATTACAAAAGTACTTTTTAGTTTTTGGAGTAAATCGTGCAACAGCTGGCGCTGCTATGTGGCATTATCCATAATTATCGCAATAGTTCTATCTCAAGAATAAATGCACGTATTTTCATCAAACTTCAAATTCAGTTAGTCCCTGATATAAATTAATATTCTTTTGTTTTTAGAGTAAATGGCTCAATAGATAGCGCTTCTATACAGTTTTTTTAATGATTTCTGTGACAATTCTATCTCAAATAGTACTAATACACAGATTTTCATCAAATTTCAGATTGAGTTAGAATTTGAAAGACGTTGTTACAGATTTTTCAAAAAGTTCCGGCAAGAATTTAACATTTTTACAAGAATTGCGATTAGAAAATAGTGATATTTTGATGCGGCATCTTTTTTCTTAAATATTTATCATCATGTTTCTCTCTCTTTGAGGTTCGTTCGCTTAACATACATCCGTTTTGAGATTTTATATAAAAGAAGGAGTTCAATAGCAGACGAAGCCAGCTTCTTTGAACTAGATCGCGTTGTATTAGTTCCAAATTCCAACACCAGGTGCTCGCGTTATATTAGTTCCACATTCCATCACCAGGGAGCGTACCCTATTGCCAACAAAACTGTATATGAAGGAAACTCCGTTAAACAATCTATCAGTAGATATGTTACTCAATGTCGCGGTGCTGCAAAACAAGAATTTAAGATTTTTGCAAAAATCACTATTCGTCAATAGTGGCATTAAACGCGGAACATATTTTTAAAATTTTATATCATGTGTCATAAACTATCTTAAAGTTTCAAATAAATCAACCTAGAATTTCCGTTATATTTCCTGATTTTTCTGATCCCCCCCCCCCTCTTTCCCTTTCGTATTGGGACTTTTTTTTTTACAATTTTTATCATGTGTTATAAACTATCACAAAGTTTCAAACAGTTCCAACAAGAATTTAACATTTTTACAAAAATTACTAATAGAAAATAGTGGTATTTGACGCGCCATCTTTTTTCTTAAGTATTTAACATCATGTTTTATTATGTTTCTAAAAGTTTCAAATAATGGTAATATTTAATTAGCAGCTAAAACCTTAAAAAGTGCTGAGCTTTAAAAAAAAATCTAGCGTCCTCTTAGTCTACCCTCCCATTCTAAATTTCAAGTGTCATGCTTTATTTAAGCTTTTTCTTATTTTTAAAAGGATTCGGATATTTAGTTTCTTGATATGAACAGTTTCGCCTGAAGTGATGCGTGCAAAAACTGATATCTATTACGAATTAAAAATCTTTTCATATAACCGAAAGTTTCTATCCGATTGAAAAAAAATACGTTCTACGTTTATATTTAAACTCAGAACCTCTCCCCCCCAAATTAATCAGGTAAACGCCTTATCAGAAGGAACCTACATTCAAAATTTGAAAAAAATCGGTAAATTCTCTGTGAAAAACCTATTTACATAAATTAAGAGTGTTACCTCCCATTCCTCCTTTCTTTATACGTAAACAATGAACACCCAGAACTGATCATGGATGTACCTTATCAAAATGATATTATACCTACAATTTTAATAAAATCTGATCATTTTGCATGGAAAACTGACTTAACTAAATTAAGGAGGTGGGGGGGGGATTCGGATTAGACTTTTGTTCTCCTCCCCTTATTCTTATTCAGTGAATCTCTGAAACTAATCATGAAAGTTCATAACCAGGATAAATCTATGTCCAAAATTTGAAGCAATTTGGATATTTCTATCAGGAGCTATCGCATTACGTACACACGTACGTACATACGTACGTACATACGGCCGTACGTACGTAAATGGTTACATACACACACACATAATCTGCGAGCACATTAGCTCTCAGGCTTTGATAGTCTATGAGCTAAAATCGCGCCAAACTGCATTGGCCTAGGATAAAATAGATCAAAACTAGAAAGTTGGCGCCGTGGCGGTCTTTAGATTAAAAAATATCACGCCAAATTGAATTGGCCTAGGACAATCTAGTTCGGCCTAGGATAAACTAGTTCAAGCCAATGAATAGCAGGCTAAACTAGTTTATCCTAATGACCGTTCGGCCAAACTAGTTTGGCCTAGGAAAATCTAGTTTATCCGATAGGCGTTCGGATAGACTAGTTTGGCCTAGAAAAAACTAGTTTATCCGATGGGCTTTCGGATAGACTAGTTTGGCCTAGGAAAAACTAGTTTATCCGATGGGCGTTAGGATAGATTAGTTTGGCCTAGGAAAAACTAGTTTATCCGATGGGCGTTAGGATAGACTAGTTTGGCCTAAAATCGGGTTTGGCCTGTAACATATATAAGTAAACATCTAAGTTAATTTGGACAATTCGCCAAACCGGGAGTATCACTTGATTAACATTCATAAAATTTAATGTACAACTAAAACAGTTTTCAAAAGAATTATATTTAAATGTAAACATTCACTTCTATTAAGCAGCGTAAAAAATAAAGTCACGCGATGTTTAGAAGTAATTACATAAAAATAAAAATAACGAAACGTATTGACGATTTATCATATCAATTAATTTTCCAAAAAGAATTGTTACAAAGAGAAGTGAAACAAACAATCAAAACAATATTTCATACTTTTTTTCCATTTTAAAATATGAATGCGCAGAAAATATATTTGAGTTGCATAAACATTTACTTCTAAACGAAAAATTAATGTAGTTGGTTCATAAGCGAATGATTTCAGAGGCTTTTTATAATATAAATATACAATATGAATAATAATCAACAAAAAACACAGTACATTCATGTGAATGGCGTCAAAAAGCTGCAACAAAACAAATAAATTTAAAATAATCCATTAAAAGAATTTACTTAGCCTGAACTAGCACAACTTCTTCACAAAACAAAAACTCATTTAAAAGTTAAAAATTCCACAAGAAAAAATACAAAGAAACAGCCTGCTGCCTCATCAGCGATGATTTCTATATGAAAAAGCAGCCGAGCATTCTAATATGTAAAAAAATATGTATAAGTTGTAATATACACATGGTAATTTGCATATTTAAATGGTCGGCTGATTTTTGAAATAAAACCCATCGCTGACGAGGCTGCAGCTTGTTTCTTTTGTATTTTTACTTGTTGAATTTGTAATTTTTAAATGAGTTTTTTTTTGTGAAGGGGGTGTGATAGTTCAGTCTAAATAAATTATCTTGATGGACTGTTATTATTAATTACATTGATAAATTTAAACACGGTAACTAAAAAACACAATTTTTTAATTTTAATACTGCAGGAGATTAAATAATCAATGCGTGTTTTCTATTTATCAAAGAATCTCAAAAATGAATAACGACTCATAACACAGCACATTGTTTCATTACAAAATTTAACTCGATTTCTGAAATTGTTAATCACTTGCGAAAATTATTTAAATTTTATTATTTTTAAAAGTATTGTAGAAAAAATATGCTAAATACAGATAATTTGAGGTAGAAGAGATTTCTATTAAGAAAAATAAGTTTCCTAATACATATCTCAAATCGAAATTAAACCAAACAAGGCTACATCTTATAACTGGGTAGTATAATGGACAGCTTTACACTAAATCGTTGCACTGCGTTTTCTTACATTTTCATTTGGTTTAAGATAAAAAAAAATAGTTTACTTCCCTCTAAATCGATGTTATATACATTTAAAAAATAAAAGCTAACAAATAAGCAATCATACTTTATTTTTGAATCAACAGGCATAGTTTTATCTTTGGATGTTTAAATGAAAGATTCGTCAAATTTTTTAAAAATAGAAAAGCGTTGAACCAAATGTTACATCCATGACCTTTAACACAGATTTATTTTTTAGTTCTTTTTCTAAATTTTACATAAAAAATCACCTAAAACATTAATTCACCATGCTTATCTTTGTACCCATCATCATCTTTTATTCGAAATGCATTTCTGCATATTAATTTTTTCGTGTTTACTTGAATTGAAAAATTGACTTTCTCATTTCAATAGATATTAAATTCCATGTTTTCGAATGAAGAGCGTATAAATATTTATGTTTTACGATTTTTTTAACTTCATATATTTTTTTATATTTTTGGTTAAACAGAGATTTTTGTATTTAACATGATACCATTCTTCAAAAACATACATAACTTTCAAAAGTTTGTATGCATTTTTAAAAGCATACTTTTGATTATTTTGTTTATATAGGAAACCTTTATTCTATAATATAATAAACATTTCTGTGTATAAATCTTCCCTATTTATTCGGTTGAAAATAGGATTTCCATAAAGAAACATATTATTTTACATAAATCAGAATGGCTGTCTGAGAAACTTTTTAAAATCATATCTAGTAAGATAATTTTATTTGCGGGGTTATTTGAAATGAAATAAAGATAAAAAGAAATCAAATAAAAAAATATAATAATAATAATAAACATATTTTGAACTAACATTGAAAAAAAAAAACCTTCTTCTAGTTGAACTTATGTAAAAATTTTTTAAGAAAATAAAAATACTTTTTCATCAACAGATTTGACCTTAGTGGCAAAATTTCTTATTTTAATGTGCGATTGTATGTTAAAATTATGATTTTTCTCAATCATAATTACATTTTGTTTTTGTAGTGATAGAAAAATTTATAATAAAAAAAAACAACTCTATGTCATTAGTATTTGCCCAATGTATTTGCGGAAAAAGAGAAAATATATTGGAAGTCAGAAGTATTAGCCGTAAATCTCCTCATTTTATAGCACCAGGATTCGTGGCGAGCGATAAAAATAAATAAATAAATAAATAAATAAATAAAAGAATGTAGAATTCGTAGAAAACTAAACATTGGCAGCTCCACAATATTTTATTTAAATGCAGTGAAAATGGAGAAAGAAATGTTCTCCCCTTCCGGAACATTCCATGAAAAAGAAAACATTCCTAAATTCTCTCCAGCAAGTCGCCCGAACCCGAAACATCGAATAAAACTACCCATCTCCAAACCTCTTAATTTAAGTAAAAAGAAAAAAAAAATTAGAACTTTCCAAAATTTCTAACACGATTCTTTCATGTGAATAGAATTTAGTGTAAGTGTCGAGATGTCAAGTGTCAAGTGTCGTAAAACAACAGAATCGAAAGTAGTTAAATTTGAATGTATTCCACAGACGATATTTTGACAAAAAATAGTGAAAGAAATGAATTTATTGATACGCAATAAATATAAAACAGGAAAAAAAATAAAAATAATGATTTTTTGAACAAGTATATTTTTGGAATAAATTTAGTAAGACTTTCTTAAAAAGGTTAATAAAAACAAGGAAAAGGTGAGTTTTATTAAGAATTTTAAGAAATAAAGTTTAATTAAGAATATTTTTGATTTAGAGCCATTTTTTAGATTCACGTATATTGGAATAAATGGTTTTTAAGGCAAATTAAGAATTTATATCGTTTCTATAAAGATTAATAGATTAGATCTAATAACAGGATTTTAATTTAATAAGCTGAAATAAATACGGAATTTTGTTAAAAGGAAATTAATATTGTATAAGGTTAATTTTGGCAAAAACAAATAAATAAATAAATTTTTTAATATAAATTTTTCTATTTTTCCCCATAGCTGCCAAACTTGTTTAAAAACTTATCATATCTTGCAACTAGATTTTGATTACCATATTTAGAAACTTGCTGATTGCTCCAACAGCTAAGAGGTCATGAGTGTTTTCACATCTTAGACTGCGAGAAAACGCTTATTTTGCCAACCTTCAGCGGAATTCCAGGAACTCACTTATAGGGGTGATAATGCTGTGCAAACAAAGCTGTAAAATAGGATGGAATAATGGCATGTAAATTGCCCAATTCTAAAGATACAAACTCTACGGCTCTAGGGACTGACAAATTGCTTTTACTTACCATTAATTGCGATATCAGGTTGGAATAATTGCACATAAATTACTCAATTCTAAAGATACAAACTGTACAGCTCAAGAAATTCACAAATTTACTTTTACTTACCCTTAATTGCGATATCAGAATGAATAATAATCATTTAACTTTTACTTTTTCATCATGAAAAAGTTAGAAGTATATAGGACATACAAATTTCTCATTATCCTTTCTAGTTTTCAAGAATGACAATAAAGGTCTTCCGCAAATACAATAAAAAATGTAGTTCCGCTCACAGAAAAAAATCAACTGGGGTAATAACACCAGTGGACGGCGTTATTATACCGGTATGCATTTTGCTTAGTACATTTTAAACTACAAATTACCTCACTATTATACCCAAAATCTCCCACAACATTTTGAAAGGACCTTAAATACACAGAAAATTTGTATAATAAACAAAGTATTTCCCAGTAGTCTTCACATCACCGAACTTCCTTGGCTAATATTAGATCGGGGGTTACATTTACATGCTTATTCCAGTGACCAGGACTACAAATGTAACAAAATTCTTTTAGTGGTTGTTTGTGATTCAGTTTTTCCGAATTCCTTCATAATTACATGCAGTATTAGCATTTGCCATTATTGTACCCCTTTGTGTTATTAGCCCAGGACACTTTATATAATCTATAGATTTGAATGTATATTACATAGTATGTTAAACTTAGTATAGTTAATTGAACAACACATTTGAAAGTATCTATTTAGCAGTTTTCATGAATAAACAGAAGTATACTTGGCGATTTTTTATACAACTGACATTTTGTATACCCTTATTCAATAGCTATTAAAATATAAAAAAAAAGTTACATGTGTATTTCATAAAAACACATTTATTGCAAAAAGTATAGATTCAGAAACAATTTTTAAAACTGGAATGCATTTTTATTATGTAAGTTTTATATTAAATTATAAAACCATCCCTCTAGCACATTCATATTCAAATTATTGTTTTTTACTATACAATTCATTTTTACAATTACTGAATATATATAAATATTTATAAATGATTTTACTTTTTGTTCAAGACAAATTTATTTTTGAACTAATGCCAAAGCGGTTTTTTTAACACTTTCGAACAAATTTGAAAAGTGTTTGTGATTTCGGTTTATCTGTCCGCTCTATAACTCTCGTAAATATACTCAGATTGCCTTGAAATCTTTGGATATTATTTACGTTCGTCTTAGCGCGAGTCCTTTTTCAAATGACGTTAGTAGCACGATTAGTTTATCTTCATGGACAGTCATCAGTTATCCATCACATCATGGCCAATGGAAAAAAATCGTTTCAAATGAATTTTGAAGATGTTAGACACTTTGAAATAAAATTCATACCCCTTTACGAAGTACACTAAAATATACATTCTGTAGAATATGCACACAAAATAATTACACTACATAACGGTATGGGGGGGAGAATTTTTTGTGGCGTATTTTAATTATTTAAACTGTTTTATATACATTTAAAGTGTAATAAGACTTATTATAAATTTTATTATATATAATACAAAGTTCATAACATTTACAGGGCCACACAAAAGATTTGAAGAAGTATACTCTATTCAAAGTACTGTATCATAGCCATGATGTTACTACATGCATTTTTACGATATCTGTTTTTTAGTTTCACTATATTTATACATATTAAATGGTATAGATAAATGCTATAGTTCATATACAGGATTGCACAAAAGAATTCGTAAATTTACTGAGTATAAACGTAAAGTGCTTAAAGATTGTTTTAAAATGTGTTATGCATTTTTAGTTCGAAAACTAAATGCGCTGAACTGCATTCAATTTATTCGATATCGCTGAAACTTGGAATATAAGTTATATAACTTATATTCCAAGTTTCAGCGATATCGGTCAACCAGGGTGGACTCTACGTAGATCCAAACAAGGTAACTTTAATTATAACCACCCTGTATATATTATTATTATTATTATTATATTTAAGAATAGTTTTTTTCACACATGTCATGTACCACGTACATCCAGATTAAATAGTTTTTAAGAAGTATTCTGTGAAAAAATTTAAATAAAAATATTTCATAAAGATTTTCTCCTATTATTAAAATAAAACGTGTGAATTTTATGCATGTAAAGAGAAAAGATGAGAAATATGTTAAGTGCCAAAACTTGACATTGGCATAGAAAATTGAGCAACGGAAAATGACGCAAAGAAAACTTCTCCAGTGAATCACTTATTTGTCGCACTTAATTAAGGTCAATTGTTCATGTTAATGACTTATTTACTGCTAGACATACTGTAACCACTAACTTATACATTGTCTGGTTTTATTGAAAAATAATTTCTATATTATAAAAAAATGCAATTTTACACATTTAAAGTTACCGAAATCTGTATATTTACTAAAATTATTTTATTGCATTGTACAAAAAAAAAAAAAATAAATAAATAAATAAATAAATAAATAAAATAAAATTAAATTAAATTAAATTAAAAAAAAACATAAATTTACACACCTAATTTTTGTAAAACTGCATTTTGTAATCTATAACTTTATAAAAGAATCTACTACAATTACAATAATCTTACTTAAATTTTATCTGAAGCTCGGGATGCAGTTACATAAACGGTTCTTGGCTTTCCAGTTTTCTAAGAATTTTTTTTAGCAATCTTATAGATTTTATGATTTACACTGCAAATGTGTATCTGTTACATGAATTTTTATTATTGGCATTACATAAAATGATCTAGGAATGCCAGTTTCCTACAAAAACATTGATTACTTTACAGTTTTTTCTATAGTGCATTTATCTGAATGGTTGTATTCCCGAATTACTCAAATTGTTAAACATATGAAGTTTATAAAGAATAATTTTAATCGGCTTTAAACGATTGGCGCTATCTCAATTGGATGAAATGTAAAAGTTTAATTAGAAAGTGATAGATTAACAAGCGAAAATCTTCAAAAATTATTTTCATCAAGATGTCCAACTTAAATTATTTTATGTCATAATTATTATTTAAATTATATTTATAGTAAAAGCATTTCTAATTTAAATTATTTTTATTTTTAACTTTAACTTCAACCATAATTTTGTGTAATAATTTCGCTTCATTCATATAGGGTAACATCCCCAGTAATTGCCACATTAATAATTTGTCTTTAAACTTACTTCAATTTTCATTGCCAAGAAATAAAATATTTACTTGCAAATATTTTTAAATCAAAGAATGCATATCTGTGCATCTATTTTGCCCACTAAAAGCAAAAATTTTTGAAAGCGTATTTTTATAAAAATATATCTATAAAAAGTTGCTGTTGTAACCAGTAATTGTCACCTAGAGCACCAATGTATGACACCTTGTGATCCAGTACATCGGCACACGTTTAAATAAAAAAAAATAACTTTATATTTTGCATAGGGTATAGTCGCATTAAATGAAGTTACTGCAGATGAAGATGCCATATTTCAGGTGTCTGAGAGTAAGAAATAAATTTATTAGTCTGAAATGTGAATACTTTAAAACAATACAATATAATTATATTAATACTCAGTAATTGTCATGCTGTGTCCAGTAATTGTCATATGAAGCTTTAATGGATTCCAATTACTGATAATATTTCATATTTCAAAAAAAAAAAAAAAAAAAACTGATAAACAAAATTGGTCTATAACTTTAAAAGTGCTTCCAAAATAAGTGGTTTAATCTCAAATCTTGTAATTTCCCTTGTAATTGGAATAGGTGCCAGTTACTTGGAACTAGCAAAATTGAAGCACCATTATTTGGCATCTATCATTCATTCAGAAATCCAAATATTTGTGCCAAAAATACTTTTACGCAATTAAAGTAACCTTTTCAACTAAACAAAACTGTTGTCAATTAAAATTTAAAATTACATTATAAATCAGATAATAGTGAATTGAAAAGCATGCCTTTCTTAAGCCAGAGAATAAGCATTTGCAACAAAAATGGCTAATTTGATACAAACCATAAGGGTTTCTTTTTCCTAGGTACTATTGTCATCTAGTAGCATAAATCAAAGTTATAATTTTTAAAGTAAATGGGCATACAACTAGTATATGGTCTTGCATTTTTAAAAGACTGGATATAAATCTTATTTTAGGACATGTTTGTAGGATGTGCCAATCATTGGTGCATGCCAATTACTGGGGATGTTACCCTAGTGTATAGTTATTTTTTTAATAAATAAATAAATCCTTGATCTATAAAAAGGGTAATTATTAAATATAATGTTATAAATTAAAGCTTTAATTTTAATCCTTGTACTGACGCACTGAAGCAAAATTATTTATCGCTAATTCACAAAATTCGTCTTAACATGGTTCCTCCAATTATATAGAGTAATTTAAGTTTCATAATGGTTTGATATAAACTTGTGACAAGTGTAATGTTGCACATTATTGTAACATACCACCACTTTTATTAGCCAAAGGACTCTATAAAATGGAGGCTGCATGAGTGCCAGTAAAATAAAAAAGTAACATTACATAGTTTTTACAATGCGAAACAAACGATATCAGCGGAAAATATGTCTTTTTAAAGCAGTAGCAATTGAATAAGTTCGGCGAAATAACATATTTTCTCTATGAGTTAACATGTATAGCATCTCTGAGGAATCTGTATGCCAATAATAAATTTATGGTTTCTACATTTTGTTTATCCTGTTTGTTTACTTATCTATTTATTTATTATTATCCTATATTATTTTCATATTTGTGATTTCAATATATATGTATATAATTACAAATATATACAGGGTGTCCGAAAAGTCTGGAAACGGTCGAATAACTCGAGAAATACACATGACATTGAAAAACGTAAATATACGTGTTAAATGTTTTTAAATAAGCTACTCAGTGATACCAAATTTGACCTTCGTAACCGACCCCCTGGGGGGTCAGAGGGGGTCCAACTTTAAAATCTTAAATTATAACCCCCATTTTTTATTGCAGATTCGGATTCTACGGACAAAAATACGTAACTTTTGTATTTGATGTTTATTTCAAATCTTCGTTTATCACGGTGTAATCGAGCATATTAAATCGATACATATTCCCGCTTTTCCAAAGGGATTTTCCCTAATCGAAACTGATTGGGCAGAATTTGTGACATCAAATTCCTCGTCTTTTGCAGGAATAGCGTTTCCTGAAAATCCCCCGTGCCGATTATTTCGATAGTGCTACACAGTTAAAAATTTGACCCATTTGCTGTAGCGTCACTCCACAGCTTTTATAGAATATCTCTTTCATGACCAATGAGAATGTTCCATAACACAGTAAAGTACACTGTAAAAAAAGTGACCCTTTTGCTGCATCGTCACTCCACCGCTTTTATAGAAAACGATTACTTTACTGTGTTATGGAGAATTCTCATTGGTCACAAAAGAGATATTCTATAATAGCTGTGGAGTGACGCTGCAGCAAATGGGTCAAATATTTAACAGTGTAGCACTATGGAAATAATAGCCACGGGTGATTTTCAGGAAACGCTATTCCTACAAAAGACGAGGAATTTGACGTGAAAAATTCTGCCCAATCAGTTTCGATTAGGGAAAATCCCTTTGGAAAAGCGGGAATATGTATCGATTTAATATGCTCGATTACACCGTGATAAACGAGGATTTGAAATAAACATCAAATGCAAAAATTACGTATTTTTGTCCGTAGAATCCGAATCTGCAATAAAAAATGGGGGTTATAATTTAAGATTTTTAAGTTGGACCCCCTCTGACCCCCAGGGGGTCAGTTTCGGAGGTCAAATTTGGTATCACCGAGTAGCTTGTTTAAAAATATTTACGTTTTTCAATCTCATATGTATTTCTAGAGTTATTCGGTCGTTTCCAGACTTTTCGGACACCCTGTATATATATATATATATGTATATATATATATATACCAATAAGTATTTGGACACTTTCAATTTTTGACATTTTGTCAAATATTTAAAAATATACTTCTCGAATTCTTCTGGAACTTCAGGATTATAAAGATTATGTTTGATCTCATATTTTTCAACATTTATTTGATCAGCAGGGCAATCAGGGGGCCGACAAAAAATCAAAGAATAATAGAAGTTTTTAGGATCACCCTGTACATGAAATTGCACAAAACAATTTATCGCTGCATAATACATATATGTGGATACTATACAACATGTACACTGTTTTTTGTAAGAATAGCATGTATATTCATGGAAAAAGAGCGATTTTCTTTTTGAAAAATTAAAAAAAAAATTCTGGTAAGTTTTTTGTTTATATCATGCAGGGTTTTTGACCAAATTTAACACAAATTTCAGACAAATTAGCAAAATATAGTAAAAAAATATAGCATGGTTGGAATATAGATATTAAATATTTTATGAAATATGAATAGTTGTATGAAATAATTTTTATCTGAGCATTAGCAAACGATAAAAAAGATTTTTTTACATCATTTAATAGTCAATTCTGTGATGTAACTGATAAAAAGAACCAATCAAATATTAAGAAAATTAAAAAAGATATCAATTTTATAGTAAGCTGTTTTTATTTTGCTCTCTAAAAACAGCTGAATTATGTGATATTCTCCACAAATTAAATTTTTTTATTAACTGACTTTTAGGAAAAAATACTTAATGAATACAATATTTAATACAATAATGCTGCTAATAAGTATCTTGATACCTGTGATAGAAAAGAAAAAGATCTTTTATTCACATTTAAGGCCAAAACTAAGAAAGGGGGGGGGGGCGAAGGGCATGTGCCCTGGGCGCCAGGGTGAAAGGGTCTGAGGTCAAACATAATCTTTACAATCTTGAAGTTCCAGAAGAATCCGACATATTTTTAAATATTTTACAAAATGTCAAAGATTTAAAGTGTCCAGATACTTATTTGTAGATAGCATATCTATCTATCTATCTATCTATCTATCTATCTATATATATATATATATATATATTGCATATTTTTTATCTATTAATATTTGACTATTTTTAGAAAAGTGACCAAAAAATGGAGGTTAGATTTACCAGTGATAACTTTGAATAGGAACTGAAATTTTAACTGAAAAGTAAACTTAAAATCATAATCTAAGAAATGACTGCATAAAAGTCCGGAAAAAGTATGTTATTCGTTGTAAAATATTTCAGCTTTAGACATAAAAATGTCCATTTTCTGTTGCATATTACGATGTTATTTTCACACACCATGGTATTCACTTCGTACGAACATTGAAGATTCTAAATGCAGAATAGTTCTACCAAGTTGAAAAGGCATCCCAGCTTTTTAATTCATTAAACAGAAATGAAAATACGAACAAATCAAAATGACACAAATGTTCACTAAAATCTCGTAACCGCTAGTATATTTTAAAAAAAACTACGGCTCCAAACTCAGTGGCAGAAAATTGAAATTTCACTTAAAGTCATTTCTCAGCATCAAAACCATACCGAATTACTATGATTTCGTAAAAGAAAGTCATTGTTTCTGTGAAATATGAAATAATATGTTCAGAATAATAATAAACTCATTTCCCTCATTATATATTTTTTGAAAACCATTATTTAATAAAAATAAGTTGAAACTGTTACAAATTAATATGTAGAAGTAAAAACTTTTTAAACACAACATATGAGATTTGAATTCCCGAATTCAGGTTTGTTATTGTGTGTTTAAGAAGTTTTTTTCCCTTTAAACAATATTTAGTTCTAATAACTTTTACAATAAAGGAATTTGTATTTCTAGGTTTCAATCGCATTTGTTTTTATCCCAAATATAGTTATTATAACTATTACTTTTGCAAGATTATTTTTATTAAGAGGTTTCACCACTTGGTACGCGGAAATTATGGGCATAAAAGTATCCTTTTTATATGTAGCTATTATATATGCATAGTTGTTTTTATATAATATATATAAGGTGGTCTGGTGCAATAACGCCAGGCGGGTTAATAACGCCAAGTGCTAATATAATGCATAATTATGAACTAATCCGGTAAATGACACCCATGTTCTCTGCGCAGAAGGGTTTTAAATCATATAAATCGCAAAAAACAGCTTAAAGTTCATTTGTTTCATTTGTAGGTCTTATTGCTTCTACAAACAACTAAAATTTACACTTGATCTAAAATTTGCGAGATAAGTTTTGTGATGTGAAGACTATTCTTTTATCCGGAAATACTTTGTTTATTACATAAATTTGTAGTGCATTTCATGTACTTTCAAAATGTTGTAGAAGATTTCGGATATCTTCTCGAGGTAATTTGTAGTTTAAAATGTACTGCGCGTTAATATACCGGGGTAATAACGCCAATCTTTGCCATTAATACCCCTGTTGATTCCCAACAGTGGCCGAACTACATCCTAAATACTGATTCAAATAAACACAGTTAAAACCGTGCAATGTTTTTAATAATTCTATTTAAATGGTCCTTTTTAAGCAAAAAGAAGCTCACAGTCTGATATTCTCTTGCCTCCTCCCCCCCCCCCCATACACCACACCTTTATTTTTCTTACACTTTCACAAAAAAATGAACATTTTCAATAGCTTAGAATGCAATTTGTCAATTTCTAAGTTTGTAGAGTTTGTATTTTTAGAATTGGCCAATCTACATGCCATTATTCCATCTTATTTCATACTTTTGTTTGCATGGCGTTATTACCCATATATGTGGGTAATAACGCCAAATAGCATTGGTCCAGAAATCACGCCATTACATTTTATGAATACATATCTGTTAAATTATTTTTTTATGTAGATAGTTAATGGATTGCTGTATCAAATTCTGTATTTGTTTGAAAAATACAATCTAAAACTAAGCCGTAAAAATTGGTAGAACCTTAACCTGGCGTTATTACCCCAGGGTACCTTACATGGATATTTTATGAGCAACTTACATAAAACCAATAATGTAAATTAAATAGCCGTATATATGAGCCGCCAAGTCGAGCTCTCATTTGAATATGAAATAATATATTCAGAATACTAATTATCACATTTTATTCGTAAATTTTTCTTTAAAAATTATATAGTTCTATTGACCTTTACATTTTCCAATCGTATTCGTTTAAATCTCACACGCAGTTATTACATTTACTACTTCAGCAAGATTATTTTCATTATGGGGTTACACCACCTAGTGCTCGAAAGTAGGGTACAAAAGTAATTTTTTTTAAGCAGCTATACATCTGTATAATATTTTGTTTTCTTATTTTACATATATATCGATATTTCATATAGATAGATACATAGCAAAATTAATAAAAAAATTAAACAGCCAATTAAGAATCAATTAATTAAACAACAATTAAAAATTAAATTAATTAAATTAAAAATATATATATAAGCCACCAAATAGGGTCCTCTATTGAAAATTCTTGTTGGTGGTGTAGTTTTGTTATCTGTAAAACATCGTCTGAAAAATAAAAATATTATTTTTTCTTACTTAGAAAAGTGGTAAGATCAGACATAGAAAAAGTAACTATTACTGTTATATTTTTTGAGAAATGACAGCTGCATGAAAGAAAACATCATTTTTGTAAAAAATAAAAAAAAAATATATATTAAAAAAAACATACGTGGCGTCCGGTCAAAAAATCCCTTGTTAAATATTAGATAATATTACACAGAATATGTGATTTAAATTTCATTAAAACCAATCAAGTATATGTTAAGTTATCTTGTACACCATTTTGAAAAAAGTAAATTCGAGTAAAACGCAAAGGAAAAAAAAGCACCACGTCAACGAAATAAAAAAATATTAAAAAAAAATATTATCAATATGAGATTCTTAGAAATCTTCTACAATACCATAATGCCCCTTGACTTTTTTAGTCTACTTTTTTTAATTTCATGGTTTTTGTTGGGCTCTCATACTGACTATAAATACTCGCTGAGATACCAAATTCTCGGATAATCACGGTGTTATAACTTTGAAAGAATTATACATTTTGAGATAGTTACAATTTCAGAAATAAAACTCTCAATTTTGACGATTCAGAAATTTTTGAGCGTTGTCGTTTTTGACGATAATTTCTTATCTAAATCACTTGATTTTTAATGAAACTTAAACTGAAATATTTGATGATTTTTTTTCTTCTCTTGCGGCCAGACTTAAATGTATTTTTAGGAAATTATTGAGATAGCTGTTTTCCGAGAGTGTTTTGTTTTAAGGAATGCTTATTATTATTTTTATTTATTTATTTATTTATTTGTCTTTTTCATTATTTTTTACATATAAAGGAATAAATTTCCTATGTTTTAAAAATGTTCAAATAAATATATAAATGAATAAATGGTCAGTAAAACATCAAAATTACAGGTTCTTATTTTCATCGAAGAATATATTATTATAACAAATAAAAAAGGTCCCTCTCCCGTCTATAAACAGTACAGTATTAAAATCTTAACCACCTACTCAGAGTGATAAAAATTTCTTCAATATGCACTGAGAAATTCGTTCTCAACAACAATTTAACATGACCATATTCTAATTATTCATAAAGCAAAGAAAATTTTTATAATAAATTATATTAATCAAGGCAATTATTATTATTATTATTATCTTTAATCATAGGAAAACGAAAATAATATATTAGCCTTTTTAATTATAACTTGTAAGAATTAAAACAACATCGAAAAATTTACAATCGACCTTATAAAAATATAAACACACAGTAAAACCGGTTACACACATATAAAACCATTTCTATCCAAGGACATTTTGGCGTAACAGCTAGAGCGAAGGGCTCCTAAACAGGAGGTTGTGAGACTGAATCCCTAAGAAGATCGTATTTTTTTCACAGTTGATATATATATATATAGAAGTTTTTAAATTGTTCAATAGATCAAAAGATGGCACCACCAGTTATATTATTGCATTTTTCGAATAAGCCCTTTTGACGAAATTTTTACCACCAAACAAGCAACGACACAAGTTTACTCAAAACGACGAAATATTCACTCGGAGCATTTCTCAGGAAACTGTTTCGTTAAAAATGAAGAAAATTTCGTGAAATCTGAGTATAAATTTCAGAGTGTGCAAATTCTTAAAAATATTCAGAGTAAGCAACTTATGTACAAAAAATAAAAAATTCACTTCTTTAAAGCAACCTTTTAAAATTTCCTGATTATTTGTTGGGCTCTCATGCTGTCTATAAATACTCCGTGACAACTCAAGTTCTCGGATCATCAAAGTGCTATAGCTCAAAAAAAAAAAAAAAAAAAAAAAAAAAAAAAAAGATCAAATGTTTATAATATTCTAAAAAGTGTAAGCAGCTTTTGTACTAAAACAATATGTATTGACTTCTTTAGAGCAGCTTTTTATGTTTTCTGTTCATTTGTTGGACTCTCAAAAGCTGCACTGTAAAACATTTGTGTAACGTTATTCCATAAAACTGATGGCAGCCCTGCTGCCTTCAATTTGGTGGAGTACTTCAACCGATATAATCGGTGTAACATTGCAATGTTACACCAGTAATGCATGTTTTTATTACATCATTATATAAGTGAAAAATTACTCAATGAAGTATAAATCGTAGCTGCCACCAATTTTATGGAGTAACGTTACCACAGAAGTTTTACAGTGTGGTTATAAAGACTCGGTGAGAATCTAAGTCTTCGGATAACCGTAGCGCTATAGCTACAAATATCGTATATATTTTGAAATGGTTAAATACTTAAAATAATCTTAAAAGTATAAGCAACTTAGCAGCTAAAAAAATCGATATTTAAAAAAGACTCAGTGTGGTGTAACTTTTTAAGATCACTAATTTAATCTAATAAAAGCATTCGAAAAACTGTTAAAACATTTATTTTTCAAATCTACACTTAATATAATTATATGATAAAAAATTAAATGTCGAAATAATAACAATCAAACAAATATTTTCAGGCAACACAACAATAATTTCATCAACGATACATTATAATAAATAAAAATATTTAATACGTATCGTCTTTATTATTCCTAGCATTTTCAGCTGAATTTCTCAATGGAAAACCAATAGATGTAGAAACTGATACCAATCTTCTTAAAACCTTGTACCCATTTAGTAGCAGTGCTTATTAGATATTTTACTAATGCATTTTTAAACTCTCTTTTCTATCTAGCAGCAACTAAATTCAAAAATATAAAAACGTTTTAAATAAAGTACTTGGAATTTTTTTAATTAGAAAATAATGTAGCATCTGCAAACACATAGCTATAAAAATAACACGCTCAGATATAGTGAAATTTTCTGAAAACATCCTAGGAAAAGTCACGCTTGCATATAAAACGTCTGTCAAATAAAATCAATTTTTTCCTACAGTTATCCTACTGGTTTTTACTCTTAAAACAATTGCTATTTTTTCTGATACCCTGTATATATTTTTTAATAGTATCTGGTCCGAAATTTATGTATACGTACAATAAGTACGAAGATTGATACTAGCTACTATGACATTATTAGCGAACAATTTCTACGGATAAATATACACGGGGTTCCACCAGAATGATTCTTTCCCCGAGGCTCAATCTAACCTAAATCAGACTCTTTGCGAAACTGAACTTACGTACTAATATATGATATTCCAATTAAAAGTTTATCAATATAAAATTTTTTATCTATTTTTAATTGATATTTAAACATAAATGTTAGGTTTTTTTGTAAGACATATATTCAAAATTTTTATCCCTATACCTTAAAAACTAAAATTTAAGTTGCAGTATGCATTCTTTAATAACTTCTCTTACATAATGTAGCCTTAAATAATAAAACTTCTGTATCTTTAAAATTTTTTCTACTGTCGGAATTTTTATTACATTTTTTAAATGCAAGAAAATTATTTCTATTTCGTAAAAGAAACTATTATGTAACGAATCTCGTTGTCAAAATAAGTTTTCTATCTCTTATTTCGACACTATATTTCTAAATGTATACCGAAATTTAATTCATATTTAGAAAAATGTTCCAAAAAGTTTGCTTCGTTTTTAGAATAAACATAAAAAAAAGCATAATATAATTTTATAATTGAAAAGGTATTTTTGCGGACTGAATATAGCATACATGTATTTTACTCCAATAACATCAGTTATATGAAGTTACATATTTTCTGTTATAATCCTCCATTATTATTTTTTAGGAAATAATAAAAATGTGAGTAATGAAAAAAATTCTTAATATCAGCTTAATATTATTATCAGATTAATAAGGCATACTTAAAATGTAAATTTTTAAAGAATTAAAAAAAATCAAAGTATCAGTGATTTAAATGTCAAAGGAAATTTTTTAAAGTATATTTTAAAAGTATGGTTTACTTTTAAACTGCCTACTATTAATTACTACTATTAATTACTACTATTAATTACTAGATCAGGACTTAAAATTTAAAGATTAAAAGCTATTGTATTAAATTCTTTTTGAATATGCACAGATGTTCTTTGAAGGGGGATAAATAATAAATATATATTTAATAATTCTTTGAAAACCTGATTTAACCTTATTTGCAATTCAACATACAATACAATTAACTTTGTTTCGCTCTTAATGTAAAATGGGTACAATAAAATTTTGTTTAGTCTGAAGTTTTTACTACCTATATGGTTGTTCAAAATGGTCCTTAACTTAATCTGTTTTTTCTAAAAAATATTTTTTTATTACCTGAAATATATGAATAGATCTAAACATTTGATTTTTTAAAAAATATTAACCTTGTTGCATTAATTGTTAATACTTTTTACATGTTTCACTTAATGTTCATTTTAAAATAGATTTCGTTTTATTTTTGTTTTAACACAAAATTTGCGCGTTTTAAATCTCAAAATGCCGTAGTTTTTTTAGTTTGGTTTTATATGACATTGCTTTGAGGCCTATAGCAGCTGTGGTTTTCGCCTGGAATGATCCATTACACACAGAAACACAGAACTATTTTTATTTCGCATATCAATTACAAATTAATTTCACTACTAAGGGACAACACACCATCCACGTCTTACCCGGATTCGAACCAGGACCCCTCGGCGTGACAATAGCTGCAGCTACTGCTCACGCCACTGGGGAGACGCAGTTTTTGTTACTATCTTTTATTATTCTATCATAATAGTGGATTTGCATTGTCTTGCAAACTTTCTTAAGTAGAGTCAACACCATGCTTACAGAGCCCCTACATCGAGTGAAAACCTTACCGTATAACTTTTACAAGGCTTATTTTCTTCATTCCTGATATCGCCTGGAGACGACACTAAAAAACACCCTTAAAATTAATTTAAATGCTTTAAGAATTGTTAAAATTATATCTAAACTTTTTTAGAAGATGTGCGCATGTTAGAAGTAGTGATATATAGACTGATACACCTTTGGAGATGCTTTATAACAATTTTAAATTGGTTTTTGTAGTGCCATGTAAAATTTGTCTCAGGACTGAGGAGGTTATTCTACGAATTTTTACGTATGAGACAAAAACACCCCAATCTAAGATTTTATCTCACTTCTTAATATTGAATAAAACCCTATTTTGTAAAAACACTAAATATTGATTTTAAAATTTATAATTGATATCCTGAATCTAGAAAAAAAGAGTTAGAAATTGTTCACGTGAAAATTCTCATAACTTTTGGACATTAACCGATACAAAAAAACATACAAAGTATCCCCAATTTATCTTACAGCAAATGATCTTTAATGCGCTTTATACACTGTGAAAATAAATCTGTAAAGTTATTAGCCTTTTTTTAAGAAACTGAGATTCCTAGAACTGGATCACGCGTTACACATAAAATTTTAGTTAGATTACTGTAATTTTAGTAGATTTGTTTGCAAAACTGAGCTAATCGCTTGCCAGGTAGAAGGTTGTGGGTTCGATTCTCTCAGGATCCGTTGCACACACCTTTGTGTTGAGCTCCTTGTTCTATTTCTCTTGTGTAGTAAAATTTCTTTGTGTTATCTCTGTCATAACGCTACATCGATTTTCTTCACACCTTACTACGGAACACCTGTGTATATCAAATTAATCCAAGAAATGAAGCTTTGAAAAACAAAAAAAGTTTATTTACACACATGGAACATAAACGACGGGACTAAAACTGCGAGACTTGAAAACACAAACAATTAAATATAGAATTCCGGATTACGCATTCTCTTAAAAACACTTCGACACAATTCTTTTTTCAATAAAAATCTAAACCCCGTGCCCTTATCACACATGTATGTAAATTACAGGATAATTTTATATTCTTTTAACCTGCCCAAAACATTCGCAGGCTCACTGCACTACCTAAAACCCACTTCTCATTTTCGTACTTTCCCTTCTCCTCACTCTCTCTACCGCTCGTCACGTGACGAAAGAGCGGAGCCGTTAAATAAATAAATAAATAAATAAATAAATAAATAAATAAATAAACCACACATCATCAGTCATCACAATCTAATCGCTGTATGTTGACGATGAATTAGTCTTACATGTCAAGCATACAAGTCAGATATATGTTGTTCAATAAATAAATAGATAAAGTGTAGCCCAAAAGGAATTTGTAAATCCAGGATAAACCGTCAATGTTGTATACTACATCGATCTTTCCGATAAAGTGAAAAAAAAAATGCCCTCAGTGTGTGAAATGAGATTGCTGAAACCAAGGTACTTTATAATAAAAAGGCTCCCATCCACACCATTTTTCGAGTTCATTATCGAGGCTAACGAAAAATAAAGTCTACAGAGGTAGTTTACGCTTATCTTTTTTTACAGACCACTGGATTCACATGATGATCAAATGCACCAATGCAGATGTACAAAAAAAGCATCACGTCACACTAGCGGTCTGGAAAAAAAGACCTGTAAATGCACCGCGACAGCCCGACTTTTTCGATAGGCATGGTCGGAAGTATGTGTGAAAGCGCTATTTTGCAACACTGCCGTAGTACCCCTGGGATAAAGATATCTCTGAATCAGGTTCCCGTCTAGGTTTTTCAGGCCGTGTAACATGATTGCAAAATTTATAGACCAAATGTGTAGATTCTAGAGGTGTGGAATTTTACGATTCAAGACATTTGCAACTATACCTTGAAGATATATTTTTTATAACAGCACTTGCTTTACTTTTTTATCATGCCCTATAGATTAAGTTACATTTTGATTAATGTGTAAAAGAATAAGATGTCATTATTTTAAATTTTTTGAAAAAATGTTCTATTTTTTAAAATTAAATTTGAAGTATACTAAAAAAAGGGTTGTCAGATTTTTTATATATCTGAATGTTTTCGAGCTTGCAAATATACAGGGTGATTCCAAATTTTCTTTACAATGAAAGAGGGGTGATAGTACACATCAAGACAAACAATATTAAATAGGAGACCAAGGGTCCAAAACGTTTTTCTAAGAAGATAGCCGCCATTAAAGTTTATCGACCAAAATTTCAAATAAACATAAAAAAACGGAAAAATCGGTCGATTGATTTGCGGTTTTCACTAAAATTATTCTTTATTTCGGCATTTTCTTGAGATTCAATTATAAAGATAAATTTCAAAAAATGCCGATAGAGGGCGCTTTAGACTTTGGAGTAACGAACAACTATTTTTTGCCGGTATTTTTTGCATCTCATTAAATGTTTTCGTAAGCTTAGACTCAAACTTAAATTTTGAGCTCAAAATCTGTAGTTGGGAGTGGTTAAGTAAAACAAACTGAGCTGTTTTGAGAGGGTTCAAATTTCAAATGATTATAAAAAACGGAAAAATTGGTCGATTGATTTGCGGTTTTCACTAATACTATTCTTTATTTAGGTATTTTCGTAAAAATAAATTATAAAGATAAGTTTGAAAAAATGCCGATAGAAGGCGCTTTAGACTTTGGAGTAATGAAACACTCTTTTTTGGCGTTATTTTTTGCATCTTATTAAATGCTTTCGTAAGCTTAGACTTGAACTTAAATTTTGAGCTCAAAATCTGAATAGCTGGGAGTGGTTAAGTAGACAAACTTAGCTGTGTTCAGAGGGTTCAAATTTCAAATAATTGTAAAAAACGGAAAAATTGGTCGATTCGTTTGCGGTTTTTGCTAAAACTAATTTTTAAAGCAGCAGTTTTCTTGATCAATCAGTGTTTTCTTGAAAATAATTTTTAAAGATAAATTTCACAAAATGGCGATAGAGGGCGCCTTAGACTTTGGAGTAACTATTTTTAACTGTTATTTTTTTTATCTCATTAAATGCTTTCAAATGCATTGACTTACATTTTGAGCTGAAATTCTGAATCGTTGGGAGTGTTTAAGTAGCGAAAAATTGAATTGTGTTGGAGGAGGAATGAGGGTTAAATTTCAACTCCTGAACAAACTTCAGTTTGCGCTTCTTAACTCCTCATAACGATTCAGGATTTGAGCTCAAAATTTAAGTTTAAATCTAAGCTTCCGAGAACATTTAAAATGCTTTTGCAAGCATTTAATTAGGACCATAAAATAATGGTTAAAATGAATTGTTGGTTACTCTGAAGTTTAAGGCACCCTCTGACGGAATTTCTTGAGATTTATCTTTAAAAATTATTTTCAAGAAGATACTGACTTAAACAATAGTTTAATTTTAAACCGCAAACGAATCGACCAATTTTTCCATTTTCTATAATTACTTTAAATTTGAACCTCCCCTTCCCCCTTGAACACAGTTCAGTTTGTGCTACTTAACCAATCCCTACTATTCAGATTTTGAGCTCAAAATTTAAGTTTAAGTCTAAGCTTCCGAAATCATTTAAAGAGATGCAGACATTAACGGCAAAAAATAGTTGTTAGTTACTACAAAGTCTAAAGCGCCCTCTATCGGCATGTTTTGAAATTTATCTTTATTTTCACAAAAATACCTAAATAAAGAATAGTTTTAGTGAAAACCGCAAATCAATCGACCAATTTTTCCGTTTTTTATAATCATTTGAAATTTGAATACTGTGAACACAGCTCAGTTTGTGTTACTTAACCACTCCCAACTACAGATTTTGAGCTCAAAATTTAAGTTTGAGTGAAAGCTTACGAAAACATTTAATGAGATGCAAAACATACCGGCAAAAAATAGTTGTTCGTTACTCCAAAGTCTAAAGCGCCCTTTATCGGCATTTTTTGAAATTTATCTTTGTAATTTAATTTCAAAAAAATGCCGACAGAAAGAATGATTTTAGTGAAAACGACAAATCAATCGACCGATTTTTCCGGTTTTTTTTTGTTTATTTGAAATTTTGGTCCCTAAACTTTAATGGCGGCTATCTCCTTAGGAAAACGTTTTGGACCCTTGGTCTCCTATTTAATATTGTTTGCCTTGATGTGTACTATCACCCCTCTTTTATTGTAAAAAAAATTTGGAATCACCCTGTATAAAGAAATTATATGTATATGCGAAAATAAAAAATACACTTGTAATTGTTAAAACAATTTTTAACTGATTAATGTTTCTCTTTTCTTAACAAGATATTAAGTGCAAATATATTTTGTTTTACATTTCTTATTATAAATTCTTTATTTTGCAATTTTAGTATCCTATGGAGAATTTATCTCAAACAGCTGTTTAACAAATGCAGTTTACATCAACTAATTAAGATTTTAGCATGGCTGCTTGTCAAGCGGTTTTTGCTTGCGTAGCTTTTAATTCTTTGAAAAAAAAAAGCAATGTATATTTCTACATGGATCACTCTTATGAGCTTGTGACCATCAATACGGAATAATTCTAATGAGATTTTTATGGCTCTTTCAAGAAGAAATGATTTATAGCATTTTTCAGACAGCAGATATATTTCAAGGTTTTTACTTTAAAAAAAAATGTGAGGCAATTCTGCACTGAAAAAAAACCATATTCTTTTAAAAATTTCCTCGAAAGATTTTATATTTTTATTAAAATTTAGATTACAGTCTTGAAATGATCAATAAGCATCACTCTTGTTGTTATTAATCGCTAGACAAAACGTTTAGATGGTTTAAAGCATGTACGTTAAAGATTTCTAAGTGTTAGTAACTACATTTTGAACATTTTTTACGACTTGCACTGTTTTTTAACACAACCTGTAGAATAGTTTATTTAATTCGGTTCGGGCTCGAGGTGACTTTAAATAAAAAATTTTTGTTCGGGTCAAGTTTAATCCGACCCACAAAAGATTGTTAATTAAAAATAATACTGATAAAAATTTAGAAACAAATGGTCTTATCCTTTGCAAATATACATACAATGAACATAATAATCTGCCTAAAAACCAAGAATTTTTAAAAATCGCTGAACACTATTGGTTTCTTCTAAATTTTATAGTTAGAACTCCTTTCGAGTGATTTTTAAACTTTTATAACTATGTCTTGAATATATTTTTATAAGAACATTTGTATTATTTTTTAACACGCCCTGTAGATTAGGTTTTTTATTGAATAACGTTTGTAGGCATATGATGCCATGGTTTTAATTTTTTTTAAATGTCTCTAAATTTATTTATTGTTATTTTTTAAAATGTTTTGTTAATGTCACTCTTTTCTTAACAAGATATTATGTGTAAGTATATTTTGTTATAAATACTTTATTTGGTACTTTGGGTATTCTATGAAGAATTTATGTCTAACAGTTGTTAATGAAATATGATGGAAATAGACATCACGCATAGATCACAAAAGGTTAATAAAATTAATGGAACAATTTTTACTGAAAATGCTAGATAAAAAACCATCTGAGTGGTCTAAAGAGGCACTCTTGGTAATAAAAAGTTTAAGGCCTGAGAACTCAAGACGCCACCATTGTACACTGACTTTAACGTCAAGAGTATTTATAATGGGCCATAAAATAAATTTACTACATCTCTTCGGATATGTGAATGTTTCTTCTTACACACGTGGTTTCAAAGGAGGCGAGTACGTCCCCCACCCAATAATCACGAAAGCCAAGGTATCCTGTTCTCCAATAATAGTTTTAACAAACTCTGGACCCTCCCCCAGGTCGGAAAAGAGATAATATTTTTTTCTTCGAGTGGTCAGTTGCTAAAAATCTCTCGACATGTGTATACCCTCAGATGACTAAGGGATGATTTCTCTTGCCTGGCACTGCTCTCTGACGCCTATGATGGATCACTGATGCGAGAAAATGCTTTCTGCACGGAATTCAATAACTTGGCAAGTAATTCAATTTACTGTATTTACCCCCTTAATATTTTGAAATTGTAGTCAGCTGCAAATGGGGATTTCTGCAATTATTATTATTATTATTATTATTATTATTATTATTATTTTAAAGAAATAATGTTATTCAAGAAAAATTTAAATTGTAACTTTTTTCGGGTGATATTTTCATCATAATGCATTTTGTTCGTTCAATGTAAAGTTTTGTAAATATCTGTAAATAAATCTTATGTTTAATTGTTAACTAGTGTAGAAGAGTTATTTTATTTAGAAAGAAAATGTGTTTACTTCTTGATTTACATTTATGAATAATTATTTTGAATTTATTGCTTACTTCATTTTATCTTCTAATAATAATAGCGTAAACGCTATAATCTCATAAGGAAGGGTTCTTCAAAAAAAGATCACAACGCAAACATTTCTATTTTCTTTTAAGAAAATTGATTAAATTTCCAACCTTTTCCCAGAGGAAAACCATCACTGCTTTTTATTTAATAACATAATCTTAATGGCATTATTATTATTGTCTATGTATAATTGATAAAAAAGAATTAATTTAAGGATTCTTTACTCATTTAATAGATTAAGTCTATTTCTTTCCAATAGTTAAACAAATACAGTTTACACCAACTAATTAAGGTTTTAGCATGACTGCTTGTTAAGCGATTTTTGCTTGCATAGCTTTTAATTCAATGCACAAAAAAATAAATATATATTTCTAAATGGGTAATTTTTATGACCTCGTGACCATCAATGCGGAATAATTCTAATGGGATTTTTATAGCGCTTTCAAGAGGAAATGATTTATAGCTATTTCAGACAGCAGATATTTTTCAAAGCTTTTTCTTTTTAAAAAATGTGAAGTAACTTTGCACTGATATTGAAACTCTTATATTCTTTAAAAAAATTCCTCAGATTCTAAATTTTTATTAAAAAATAGATTATAGCCTTGAAATGATCAATAAGAATCATGTTAGTTGTTGTTAATCGCCAGACAAAATGTTAAGATATTTGAGGTTTGTACTTTAAAGATTTCTAAATGTTTGTGACTATATTTTAAATATTTTTCATAACGACACTTGCACTGCTTTTTTAACACAAACTGTAGAATGATTTTTTTGCATATTCAATTCGGGCTCAGGTTAACTTTAAATAAAGTTTTCTGGTTCGGGACAAGTATAATCCCATTACCACATGATTGTTAGTTAAAAAAAATATTAAAAATTTAGAAAAAATATATATTGTTACAATTTGAAAAAAAAAAATGCATGCAATGAATAGGTGAGAGTGGGGTTGTGTGGGACACATTTTTTAAAAAGTATAAAAATCCACTTTGACACAAAATGAAAAAAAATCAATTTATAGAGTGCAAGGTAAAACACTTTTTAATGTCCTTGAATAAAATGGAAACATAACATGCAAAAGCTATTTTAAAATTAAAGAAATTGTAAGTTTTAAAATGTGTTTCATACTTCTCCACTTACAGGGAAGCATAGGGCAGATATAAAACATAAATAGTCTAGTGTAGACTATATATATGATAAACAGAGATCGTAAGTTGATAATGTATGTTTTACCATATAAAATTACAGTATTTTCATGATTGGAATGAAAATTCATGATTGTCAGTCATAGATGATATTAAAAAAAAACACTTCAATTTATTTTCATTTTGAAGAAATTGAATACATTATCAATGCTATAATTAATATATTTTCCGCTAAAAAATTTTGCATGTTAGAAATTTATATTCATCTTATTAAAAAAGGAGCTTGACATGTTCCATTTCTCCTTTTACTGACATGTCCCATTCCTCCCCACTTCCTTGTTTTGTGTTAAGCTTCTTGTATAAACAAAAATGTTGCTTTTAGACTTATTTTAAATTATGGCCTAATACTTAGTACAATGATCCATAAATAGGGTAACTATTACATTTATGCATAAACAAGTCATTTATATACAAAAATCATAAAAATTATATGAAGCAAATTTACTTTTCATTCTTGAAATAATGTTTTCCTTTATACCATTGAAAGTTTATACATCATAAACTTTTTTCAACTGAAGATTGGACTATCGTTGCTTGATCTTGTGTGCGATTGATGAAATGTTTAGAATGAGGAATAATAAGAAAAATCAACTGCCCCATTCTTCCCACTGTTCCACTTCACCCCATTTTCTCCTATAATATTCTGCCTAAAAATCAAGGATATTCAAGTGGTAAAACTGTACATTGTATAAGCGAAAATGTTGCTTTAAGGCTTATATTAAATTATGGATAATATACAGTACAATGATCCTATGAAATGATACAGTATACAGTACAATGATCCTATGGAAATTATGACATTTATGCATAAACAAGTCATTAATATACAAAAATCATAAAATATATACGAAGAAAATTTACTTAACTAATTTTTCTTTTGATATTAACTGCTAATGATTTTAGATCAGTGCTTCACAGAAGCTACGAGATATTTTAAACCGACAGATGTGCAATAGATTACATTTAGTATTAGAATTATAATTATACAAATATTGTTTATTATGTAACTTTTATTTGCTTGGTAGTTATTTTAATGCTTACATAAATTAATCTAAAACTATTTCATATATATTTTATGAGTCTATGAACATCAATATGAAAACCTTTTATTGAGAGTTTTATGGCTTTATGGCTCTTTCAAGGATTTATACATTTTTAAGACAGGTGATAGTTTTCGATGTTTTATTTATGAAAAATGGAGAAAAAAATCGTTAAAAATAAAGTGTCTCATAATATACATTTTAGAAAATTATTTACGTAGATTCTTGTAATTTTTATTAAACATAAACATATAATATCAAGAATATTATTTTTGATAACGATAATTTTTGTTTGTCAACTGTCATTGATGACTGGGGCAATATTATTTATCCCCAAAAAACTTCTCCAATTTTTTTTATCAAAGAATATCTAATTAACAGCATGAAACTTAGAATTATTTTATATAATGTTAAATTGTTCAGATTGAGAAATGATGTAAAACATACTTGAAAATAATGCACAAGTAAATTTATTAATTTCTATTAAAAGATTTTTACAATAAAACTTCTTTTCAAGGTAATAGCTTGATTATATCTTAGAACATAAGAAGTTGTAACACTACTAGATACTATTCGCATATATTCGTATATATTAATTAAGAATTGTCATGAAGTGACTGCGTTAGTGTTTCCAAAACCATAAATAGAGAAGTAACGTTTCAGTTTTTGACTTTTAGATTTGCGAATTTTTTTATTACTGCTGGAAAAAGAATCAACTGCGTAGGAAGTGATTTATATGTATATTTATAGCATTAATTGATGTTGCCAAATGTCCGCATAATTCAGGACGCCAAATTCTCTGTACACCACTAATTTACAACAGTTTATTTCACCCTTTTTAACGGCACATGGAAAATTAAAATGGAAAAATAACTCAACAAGTAGCATGAAAAAGTTTTTGTTTAGTATATTCAGCATAATATATTTTACTAAAAAATTAGATATAAAAGAAAAAATTACCGTTAATATACACATTATTAGCTTTTATGTAAATCAAAAGAAATTAATTTCATGCATATATTAGTTTTCAAGAACTAAGGTGGTCTGGTGTAATAACGCCAGGCGGGGTAATAACGCCAAGTGCTAATATTATGCATAATTATGAAATAACCTGGTAAATGACACCCATGTGCTCTGCGCAGAAGAGTTTTGAGTCATATAAATCGCAAAGAACAGCTTCAAGTTAATTTGTTTTATTTTTAGGTCTTATTGTTTTTACAAGCAACTAAAATTAACGCTTGATCTAAAATTTGCGAGATACGTTTTGCGATGTGAAGACTATTTTTTTTTATCCGGAAATACTTTGTTATTTACATAAATTTGTAGTACATTTCATGGACATTAAAAATGTTGTTGAAGATTTTGGATATCTTCTCGAGGTAATTTGTAATTTAAAATGTACAGGGAAATAACTATAACGGGGTAATAACGCCAATCCTTGCCATTAATACCCCGGTTGATTCCCTACAGTGGCCGAGCTACACCCTAAATACTGATTCAAATAAACACAGTTGTATCTGTGCAATGTTTCTAATATTTCTATTTAAGCGGTTCTTTTTAAGCAGAAAGAAGCTCACGATCTGATATTCTTTTGCCTCATCCTCCCTCCCCCCCCCACACACACCACACCTTCATTTTTCTTACACTTTCACAAAAAATTGAACATTTGCAATAGCGTAGAATGCAATTTGTCAATTTCTAAGTATGTAGAGTTTGTATTTTTAGAATTGGGCAATCTACATGCAATTATTCCATCTTATTTCATAGTTTGGTTTGCATGGCGTTATTACCCATATAGGTCTGTAATAACGCCAAATAGCATTGGTCAAGAAATCACGCCATTACATTTTATGAATACATATCTGTTAAATTATTTTTTTTATATATATAGTCAATGAGTTGCTGTATCAAATCATATATTTGTTTGAAAAATACAATCTAAAACTGAGCCGTGAAAATTGGTAGAACCTTAACGTGGCGTTATTACCCCAGGGTACCACAATTAGCTTTTTACATATTTTTTGAACGATATATTTGTTCGGTGCACTTTTCTAAAAAACTGTTGAATATATCAAAACATAAAAGAATATCTATCAAAACTTTTAAAAAAAACATAAAAAAATCAAAACATAAAAAAACACACATGTCAAAAAACAAGCAAAACAAATTATTTATTTTCTTTTCTTTATTTATCTTTTTAAATCTCTTGTTACTTCTTTTTTACTTCTTTGTACTGGATTTACTGCATATAGCTGTACGAAATTTGATTTTTTTAGTTTGATATAGCTTTAGCAAGTATGATAGCGTACATATTACTTGTTGAATTCAATTTGGGAGGAAATAAACTGCAATGGTTCCCAAAATATTTCATTTTTTTTTCATTAATGTTCACTGAATTTATATTTCTCTATTCGCTTGAATCGGTGATATGTTTTAAAAGTGTCCAAGAAACAAAAAGCTTCAAATTTTCTAAAAAAAAAAAATTATGGCATTAAAAAACTCTATTCTTTTGCGGTTAAATCGACACTTAAATCATCCTTCTGTCTTACATAGAAAAATAAATAAATAAATAAATATTTATTTTTTAAAATCTTTCTTTCAAGAAATAGATATCATGGAATGACTTCTTGTGAAAATGCGTTTTTATTTATGATGGCATTTTTGAGAATTTGTTGGATTTAAATTGGTATAACTCAAGAACTTTAAACGATAAATGCTTCAAACTTGGAGCATGTCTTTTATTATTGTTTTATTGTTTTATTTTCTTTTTTATTCAGACAATTTGAAAAAAAAAATGTTTACTTTTAAATATATGAATTTTTAAAAATAAAAGTTGCATTTTTTAAAAATTTTTACTTTAAATATTTTTAATTTAAAAATATTTTTTTTAATGCTGAATCAAAATTAAAATTCAGATATTTTTGTTTATTCAAATGTAATTATGTAAAATTATATAAAAATTATTTGGAGTTATAATTTTTTTGGGGGAAGTTTTATCATATAATTTTGTTTACAAATAATATAGTTAAACAAAAAAAAAAAAAAAAAAAAAAAAAAAAAAAAAAAAAAAAAAATCCAAAATTTTATCTCAATAAATAAAAATTATCCCGGACACCTTAATTATGTTTTGTTTTTTCGTTACGCCATTTTTCCCATTTACTACGAGCCATTGACCTGTGTGTGATCGCAATGTGCATATAATGTCATATTTAATCTAAATTGATTAGTTTCTGCCAAAACACATTATGGATGCGATTTCCTTCATAACTTCTTTTCTCATTTGCATGAAAGCTCATTATTCAGTCTATATCTTATTTAGAAAAATAATTCTATAGGTTTGTAGGCTTATTGCGGGTATAGAAATATTTCCCCTATCTATGCAGATGTGTTTCGATACAAAATAAATTGATCCTACTATTCAAATCCCATGTTCGCATATTTGTTCTTAGAAATGTTAATCTGCTAATGAAAAAAATCGTTTAAATAAGAACAAATATAGTTTTCATTCTTTAATCTTTTCCCTTGATGCATTACTTATAAAAGAAAATGTGTAAAGTTATTTAGAACGGAATAAACTGCATTGAATCCACAAATATTTCCCCTTTTTCAATGTTTAATGAATTTATATTTATTGTCTCACTTGAATTGATAATTTGTTTTATTTTTTAGCTACGCCATTTTTCCCATTTCTTACGAGTCATTGACCTGTGTGTGATCGCAATGTGCTTGTAATGTCCTATTTAATCTAAATCAATTAGTTTCTGCCAAAACACATTACAGATACTATTTCCGTCATAAATCCTTTTCTCATATGCATGAAAGCTCATTATTCATTCTATATCTTATTTACAAAATAAATTCTAAAGACTTATAGACTTATTGTGGATATAAAAAATTCCCTCCTATCTAGGCAGATGAGTTACGAAACAAGATAAATTGACTGCAGATTCACGTTTGCATATTTGATCTTAGAAATGTAAAAATTTTAATGGAAACAGAGGTTTGATTAAGAACGAATGTATTTTTCATTCTTTATTCTTTTCGCTTGATGAATTACTTGTAAAAGAAAATGTGTTAGGTAATTTAGAACGGAATAAACTGCATTTATTTCACAAATGCTTTCATTTTCTTTTAATACTTTCTTTACTCAATTTTTATTTTTTTGTTTCGTTTGAATTGATGGTATGATTTATTATTTTTTTTCCGTTACGCCATTTTCCCTATTTACTACGAGTCATCACTGTAAAACATTTGTGTAACGTTACTCCATAAAGTTGGTGGCAGCCAAGCTTCCACCAAGTTTATGGTGGAATAGCGATTAACCAAGATAACTAGTGTAATATTACACTAATATGTAATGTTACACCAGTAACATATGTTTAAATTACGCCATTATATAAGTGAACAAAAATACCCCACACAGGTGGCAGCGAAGCTGGTTTTATAGAGTAATGTTACACGAAAGTTTTACAAGTGATTGACCCGTATGTGATCGCAATATGCATATAATGTCATATTAAGCTGAATCGAATATTTTCTGCCAAAACACTTTTTCTTATATGCATGAAAGCTCCTTGATCATTCTATATATTATGAACAAAATTAAAAATAAGAAGAGGAGATTACAGGCTTATTGCGGGTATAGAAATATTTCTCCTATATATGCAGATTGCTTTCGAAACAAGATAAATTGACGTCAAATCCTACATTTGCATATTTGTTCTTAGAAATGTTAATCTTTTAATGGAAACAAAGGTTCGAAAAAAAGAATATATTTTTCATTTTTTATACTTTTCTCTTGATGCATTATTTGCAGAACAATTTTACTTAAGAAAAAAAATAAACACTTTTTTTATTTTTAAAAATTTTGTAACTTTCAGATGCGTTTAAAATTATGTAAATTCGTAGCACCTATAATCGTCGATAGTCAATCCATCCATCTGTATAATACACTGTAAAAAAAAATCTGTAAAGGTACTAAACATTTTCTAGGAAACTGGGATTCCAAGACCTTTTCATGTAACGATAACAGGAAAAATCCATGTAACCGATTCTAAAACCTGAGTTTTTTTGTTGTTACCGTTACATGAAAAGTTCTTGGAATCCCAGTTTCCTAGATAAAGTATAGTACCTTTAAAGATTTTTTTTTTACAGTGTAGGAGGAAAACTACAGAACCGAATAGAATATATAAAATATTTAATTGTTCCATAGATTTGTCGAGTCATTTAAAATTTTATAGAAATCGGATGCATAGTTTAATTACAGGCACTGTCAAAATTATTTTGTTACTTCACGGCAATTGTGCAAAAATAATTTCAAGTGCAAGTTACATATTTCCCTTTTTTTCCAATGTTCACTGAATTTATATTTCCTTGTTTTGCTTAAATTGATGACATGTTTCATTTTTTTAAATTCAAATTTAGATTTAAATTATTTTTGTGACGCCATTTTTAGTATTTGCTACGAGCCATTGTGACATGTATGTGATCGCAATGTGCATATAATGTCCTATTTAATCTAAGTCGATTAGTTTCTGCCAAAACACATTACAGATACTATTTCCGTCATAACTCCTTTTCTCATATGCATGAAAGCTCATTGATCATTCTATATCTTATTTACAAAATAAATTCTATTGGCTTACTGGTTTATTGCGGATATAGAAATCTTTCCCTATCTATGCAGATGGGTTTAGAAACAAGGTAAGTGGAATTCAAATCCCCTGTTTGAATATTTTTTCTTAGAAATGTTAATCTTTTAATGGAAACAAAGATTTGAATAAGAAGGAATATATTTTTTATTCTTTATCATTTTCCCTTGATACATTAGTTGCCAAAAAACTTTATTTTTTTTTAAGATAACTTTTTTAATACCACACTCTGTATTTTAATCAATTTTATTTTATACTTTTTAGGAGCGTTCATAATTACTAAATACGTAACTCCTATAGTCGTCATTCAGTCCGTCCGTCCGTCTGCGTGTCTGTCCGAATATAACAGAGTAAAAATTACTCAAATGAATAGTTTGAAATTTAAAATATATAACTTTTATATCGTTTTGTCGAGTAATTTAGAATTTTATGAAAATCGGATGTATAGTTTATTGCAGAAACTAGCAAAATTATTTCGTTACATTACAACCAATGCTAAAAAAATTGTTTCAAGTGCATTTTAATAATGATAAAATCTTTCGAACATAATATGATTGATATTCATCTATGAAGCATATACTAAAATATATATTCTGTACAATTTGTGATACAAAGAATATTTGTTATTAATTTACAGGGAAACAAAAAATTATTTCAGTACATTATGGTATAGTGGGTAAACATTGTTTTGGGCTTTTTAATTATATTAAGCTATTTTAAATTTTATAAAATTGATATTCTTAGCTGAGGTTTACTACAAATTATTTTCTTTATAATAGAAAGCTGATAGAATTTACAGGGATACATGCAAGATTTCGGGTACTATGTTGTATCCGAAGAACTGTATACAATTACAGCAAGATCTGAATATTTTAAAAACTCACTTTGTACGAACGCACCTCATTTGCTACGCTTGATGTGCAATTTCCGACCTGTTTTTGTTGAAGATGTTTCTTCTTCCTGTTTCAGTCTACTATAATGAGCTTGATTCGTTACAAAAAAATTTCCATGTGTGTTGTTGTATTTTATGTGCCCGTCTACATTCAAATGCGTTACAAATGCACTAGCCAGCAAAAATGGATTAAAAAAATCATAGTTAAATATTGAAAACATTAAAATATATTTATTACTAGCTGACCCGCCCGGCGTTCCCGGGTCCGTATTAACAATACTAAACGAACTTGAAATTTGTATGATTTTATCATTAATTCAAAACATGGAGAAATGTATTGTCTGAAATACGTGGCCACTGACTGTGTGAAAAATCGGTTTAAAAAACAGCTAATCTTAAGCTCTAAAAATACGCAAAATGAGCGATGAGAAACGCGGGAGGGAATATGTATCCAACGATTGCGTGATTTTCGTGTTAAAGTGTTGATATTTATGAAAAATCACTGTTAAGTCACGTAACTAATTATTTTTTTTTCACATAGAAATCCCAAGTGAAATATTTTGAATTTCAAACTAATTATATCACTCTTAAATCCGACTATACCATGAATGAAATCGGTACTCGCTGGTAGCTAAAAATGTTGGTATATAGTATTATAATTTCAGAGCCATTTAACAAAAGTAAGTGTTATTTTTAATGAAATCATGCGTAATGTTCACTCTATTGATAAATTCCTAACCGTAAACTTTTGTACCGTAACCATAACCTGCCTGTAACCTATCTCTGACTTAAAAGTACCTTACCGTAAATTAAATATAACATAAATATAACCTAGCCTTCACTTTATTGTAACATATCCTTATTCTAACCATAAAATACATGCAATTTAACTTTAACCTAACTTTAACTTAACCGTGACCTAACTGTAACCTAACGGGACATTAAATATAATCAAAGATTTACCGTAATGTAATTGCAACCTAAATGTTACCAAACCATATATTGGTTTCATGTCCATGGAAATTATTTTGTATTGTTCGGATCTGGTTACGATTCATTAGAACATTTTTGTCGGGTTCATATTTCGTTCGGTTCAGATTTTAGGTATTTTTTGATATTGAGTTTTAATGTTCGGGTCGTATTCATGTCCATGGAAATTATTTTGCCTTGCTCGGATACAGTTATGGTTCTTTGGAATATTTTTGTCGGGAACAGATTTGTTTCAATTCAGATTTCGGTTTTTTCTTCAAATGGAATTTTTGGGTTCGGGTTTTCTTGCGTGTTCATGGAAATTATGCTGCCTTGTTCGAATAAGAACATGCTTCACTGGAATATTTTTTTTTTCAAGTTCAGATTTGGTTCAGTTCAGATTTTGCGATTTTTTTCAAAGAAATTTTTTAGGTTCAGATTCGGTTCATGTGAATGGAAATTTTTTGTCTTATTCAGATCCGGCTACGATTCTTTGGAATATTTTTAATCAGGTTCCGATTTGGTTCGATTCGAATTTCAGGTATTTTTTCAAATATAATTTTTAGGTTCGGATCTCGTTCTTTTCCACGGAAATTATTTTGTCATACTCGAATCCAGTTATGATTCTTTCGAATACTTTGCTCGAATTTAGATGTGGTTTGGTTAAATTTCAGTTTTTTTCAAATGGAATTTTTTAGGTTCGAGTTCGGTTTATGTCCATAGAAATTATTTCGTCTTGCTTGGATTGGGTTTTAGTTCTTTGGAATATTTTTGTCAGGTCCAGATTTTTTTCAATTCAGATTTCGGGTTTTTTTCTTCAAATATAACTGTTGGGTTCGGGTCTTCTTGCATGTTCACGGAAATAATTCTGTCTTGTTCGAATAAAGACATGCTTCAAAGGAATATTTTTGCCAAGTTCAGATTTTCTTCAGTTCGCGATTTTTTGGGTTCGGATTGTGTTCATGTCCATAGAAATATTTTGTCTTGCTTGGATCCTGTTGCGTTTCTTTGAAATAGTTTTGTCAGATTAGGATTTGGTTCGATTCAAATTTCAGGTATTTTTTTGAATGGGAGTTTTAGATTTGTATCGGGTTCATGTCCACGGAAATTATTTTGTCTTACTCGAATCTGGTTATGGTTCTTTCGAATACTTTGGTCAGATTTAGATGTGCTTTGGGTCAAAGTTCAGGATTTTTCAAATGGAGTTTTTTAGGTTTGAGTCGGGTTTATGACCATGGAAAGTATTTTGTCTTACTGGGATCGGGTTATAGTTCTCTGGAATATTTTTATCGGTTTCAGATTTCGTTCGAGTCATATTTCGGGGTTTTTTTAAGAAAATATTTAGGTTCGGGTCAGGTTTCATGCCCACGAAAATTATTTTTCCTTGTTTGAATCGGGTTATGCTTCACTTGAACATTTTTGCGGGATTCAGATTTGGTTCGGGTCAGTTATAAAATCCATAGTTTTTTCCAAACAGAATTTTTAGGTCAGGGTCGGGTTTATAATCACGGAAATTCTGTGCATCACGGATCGGAGTGTGGTCTGTTTTTTTTCTGGTTGGGATCGGGTTATGTTTATATTAGTCTAAACATTAAGGTTATAATCAGTTTTGCTACTATTCTTTTTATGGCTATTTCTGATAGATAATTTACTTTGCTATTTGATAATGTATTATGGTGAATGAATCGTTTGCGGATACAAACAATTATACGCCAAACAGCTATTTTATTTTTGTTTTAAAAACAAATTAAAGCCATATTACAATTTTAAATTGAATAGAACACATTTAAATTTAATTTAATCAATGATTAAAAAAATAAACTCATAGAAAAGTGTCGTGTAATGTTTTTTACTGCAATACAGCTAATGACTCATAAATTCTAATGTTCGAAATGCCAAAAATATGCGTCCAACCATATAGTAAAAATAAATTAATAGAGTGGCAGTATAATGCCTTGGGGTGACGCAAAAAATGTAACTCTAAAATCCGCTACATTAAGTCCAAATAAGCATCAACAAAACCATGTGTTTTGAAACTCCGATCAATTCAAACTGCTTTAAACCAGTATTTCTTTGTTTTTGTTTTTTACCTTTTAAACTGTTATTGAATAGATGACTAAAATTTCGTTTAAAAAATAACGTTTTGTGCCATTATTGCCTGTGATACACGATCAGAATGCATGAAAGATACAATTAGATCAATCAAAGGAAAGAATTATTTGATTATTTTTATCACATGACTTTGAAATATCAATATAGAAGCATCATTTAAGACTTTGCTTGAAAAATCAACATTCTTTCGTTAATGTCTTAACCCTTTCCGGCGCAGTGTTACCACTCCGGCAACACCTAATTTTAATTCCAAACTTACAGAAGGCACCAATAATATTTTAGTAAAATTTTAGTTTTACAATGACAGCTTAAATCAGGGAATTCTTTATTTTTAAAAAAGTCTTTTGTAAATTCCGGTGTCAGTCAACAATTTCTCATTTTACGAACAGAATTTGTCTGCCCCGGAAAGAGTTAAAATCGTCTGCACTCTGAAATCTAGATTTTAGATTAATATTATTATTTAAGTGTTCATGCCTGATTTTAAAAGAATCTTTTCATCACTATATTTTATATATTGACATGGAATTATTAATATGTTGTTAAATCATAAACATTTTTCATCTACGTTATAAAGTATTAAAAATTTCTGAAAGAAAGAGAAAACTTTTAGTAATACAGTTTTTTACTTTAAATCATATGTTTTCAATATTTTATTTAATTTTGTTTTGACATTTAATTATTTTTAATTTTCCAATTTCAATTATTTTAAAAGCAAACATTTATTTTAATAAATAAATAATATAATAGAAAAAAACCATTTAAAAAAATTACTATTTCTTCGTAAAATATGCTTCAGCTGTAATTCATTTCTTCCAATCCGTCTTATTAATACAAAATTCCTTCCTCGTGCTTTATTTTGAGACATTAAAATTTCAGCGATAAATGGTTTCATATTGCAAACCTTTTTTCTTTCGTTTACTTCGC
Source organism: Maratus speculifer (assembly GCA_964019185.1). Classification (NCBI taxonomy): domain Eukaryota; kingdom Metazoa; phylum Arthropoda; class Arachnida; order Araneae; family Salticidae; genus Maratus; species Maratus speculifer. Next base: position 309,370,543 of record OZ025290.1, read on the forward strand.
CACCACTTATCTTTTTCCTCCATGGCGTATAGCAGCTGTGATTTAAAAAAAAATCCTCATTTAAACTGACAGTTTGCCAGTCTATGAATTTTAAAGGTCAGTCCCAGTTTTTTAAATTATTTCTGCGAAAATTTTATGCAACCAATGAACCATAAGAGAATGAAAGGGAAAAAAGCGATTTTTTATGAGAGTGAGGTTTGGAATTTAATTAATTACTCAGTTAATAAATAGAATTTTGAAATTCTGAGCATCAGGTGCATCAGGAGAGATATTGGGCTACTCTCAGAAAAATTTTGAGCTTCGTACGTACCGTAGTTTTCGCTAACTATCGCAGACACACACACACACAGAGCGATTTGTTATTTTATTAATATAGATTATGTGATGTATCCCTGTGTGCATAATTTCTAACAATTCTATCATATTGAGAAGAGGATGAAATTTCGATTACAAAATTTCTCCTTTCACGCAGGAACGTTATGAAACTTCACAGGAAGTTTAGTTAAACCAACGTGCACATGAAATTTAGTAAAACAAAAGTTGTGTAAAAAATATCATAATTTTATGTAAATAAATTAATTTAAACTTATTAGAACAACAGTTCAGGAGCAATAATATTTCTAGAGATCCCGTATCAAGACAATCAATTTGTATAATAAAAGAGCGTCAAGATTCATAAATTCAGTAAATATTTCAAGATGTCTAAATTCAAGGGGAACAAAAAATTAACATAAGTTACATAATACTGGGTTATTACAAATGAATCATCGGGTTTTGATACGTTATTACGTGCGAACTTGGAAACATAGATGTTTCCACGACAACTAAAACGAGAGGGCGTTAACTAAAATTTTGCGCTGCTTGTGTGTCATGTGTGCCTGGTTGCCATGGTTGCTGCGCGAACGTCATATTCAAAATGGCGACTGGACAACAGAAAACGTTTTGTATACTAGTATTGGCAAGTGTGAATCACTTATAACAATTATGAGAGCATTTCGGAAGGCATACTAGTGCAAACTAACAAAGTATTCTTCGCTAGTATCGACAGTTCAAAGAAACCATTTGTTTATGTAAAGGCAAAAGTTGTGGCAGACCAAGCTTTACTGAAGAAACCAAGTTAGAGAGAATTTCATCCAAAGTCCCAAAAAATTGAACTGACGACGAATTGAAATTGAAAGACTGCATTCGCGACCATGGACGTCAATCTTGTATATGTTTGCTTTATTTTCATGTATAACTCATTGTTGTAATCCAATTATGTTCCGAAATAAACGCTTTGGAAACCCGATGATTATTTTGTAATAACCCTGTATAATTTTTGCTTTTACGATATGTAGCAACCTTACTACAAATACTATTAGTGTACTGTAATTCTATCAATGGCACCATATATACAATTATTCATATTATGAAATATGACGGGTGTAGTCCGGCTTGTTTCTACGTAAGTTGGTTTCTAACAACAATTCTAAAACAAAATTAAACCTCTTTATAATTTATTTGGTATAATGCTAGTGTTATATAAGTTTTAAACATCGTTAAAAACTCGAGAATAAGTAATCTTCGTGCTGACTAATTTCGATAGCATTTAGCGTACCGATCTCAGTGCAAAGAATAACGAAAACCTATTCAGTTATATAGGGTGGGGAGCAGGTTTAAATAAGAAGTTCATGGAACAATAAGAACAATAAGAAAACAGTATAATATACGAGAACCAGCCAATTGAAAAATAGAATAGATACTGCAACTGAAAGTGAGAAAAAAATTCTGAGAGTAATTAAGAAAAGCAGGATTTGCTGAAATCTGACAAAGGAGGAATAGAAGATTTATAATTAACAATACTGTTCAATTTTTTAAATAAATATTAAATGCTTCAATAAAGTTCAATTCATTTATTAAAATGGATTTATAAATGAATTTAGTCGAATTGAAATTAAAAGATTCACTAGTTGATCACTCAGCAATGCACAGAAATTAAAGATTTATTGCTTTTCAACTTGTATTGAGTATGTGTTTTTGAATGTATTTTTGATATAACTTTAATACGGCATTTTAAACAACATTTGGTCTGTTCAATGTAAGAAAGATCGCAATGGCAGTTAATGTTATAATTACCCCATGATGTAGATAACTAAATAGGATCTTTGATTTTGAAGAGTATCAGTTTACTCGTAGAGGTGAAAATTATTCTGAAATCATGCTGTCGAAGAACGTTGGCCGTAGAAAAACTGGATTTAGTAAAGAATGGTAACACAATTCCGATACTGAAGAGAAAAAAAGACTGATTTGAGTAAGAGGGACAAGGATACTGTAATTTACGTAGAGCACTGTCAACAATAGAAGGGTTGTAAACTCAGTTAATCGCAATGGCTTTGACATATTTAATTTCACTATTAAGGGATTGAGAGTCAGAAAAAAACACGTATGGCACGATTTATGAGAGTAAAAAAAGAGGGCGACAAAAAGGAGAGTAAAAAAAGAGGGGGCTGCAGGGTGACAAAAATGAGCATTGGGGTGGGGTGTTAGAGATATTGCAAAACTTCCGATACACGGATGTGAAGAAGTCGTCTACAATACGAGTAACAAGATTATCCAGAAAGGAAGAAAACCATTGTTTTCTGTTTCTTAAGTGAATTGTACATTGTTATAAATGAGTTTAATGTTAACGATATCATCAATATTGTGAAGAAAGGTGTCAATTAAAATAAAAGTGTGTCAACATAGTGATTCCAGAACGGGAAAAATAATTTATTAAAAAGTGAACATGGAAAATAATGCATGCGAGGATAGGTGATAACGGGGAAACCGATGACTATTCCAACAGTTTGTCTTAATCAGCCGACAGCTCGAAAAACTAACGTATTGAGCGCAAGAATAAAATCTTTATTTTATGGAAGCATAGTAATAGGGGAATCTAATGATCCATGGTCCATAAGTAAAAAATTAATACCACAAGTGATTCACTCGTGGATTCATCATAGATTTTGCCCTACAATAATTTCAACCTTTAGAATCTTGATCAAAATACATTTTATAAAAAATTCTCTAAATCATAACTTTTTTCTTAGTTACATATCTAGAAGTAATTTAAAGCAATCCAAATTTTTCGTCTTAAGAAGAAAATTTCGTCTTAAAAATGATAAACGTGAAAGTATTTATTTTTGTCTATCAAAATAAATATATAAAAGTAAAATAAATAAACGATAAAATACAAAGAAAGATTAAATGAATTATAAATTTACTAAAAAAATTATTTCTGTTAAAATACGTTTATATTTTTTCCCGTTTATTTAAACTGAAAAAAAAATGCTCTTTTAAATGTAGCTCAAGAGACTATTATGGCACGTTCAGTGAAGCTTCTAAATTTTTAACGAGGTTATGTCATTTCGACAGAAATTGTGCATGTTCGTTGGAATTGTTGCTATTATATCTTAAACATTATGAATTTATTTAACAATGTTGCAGGTGGATTTCATTTTATTTTAAGAAAAGATTATAAATAAAATATGGAAGAAATGTATGTACATATTTTATGCTCGAAATTTAAATATATATGTAAATTTACAAAACAGAAAGTAAAATTTATATATGTATACTTAAAATAATGTTTTTATCTGTTATGTGTACTGCAGTAGACTCGAGATTTAACGATCTCTACGAAATTTAAGCAAATCAGACGTTAAATTGAATGGTTGTTAAAATAAAAGTTGGTACTTTTTTCATGCGGTTGAATAATACTTAATAGCCTGATGCAATAAAAACTATTCATTTACGCAAATAAAGCAAAATATTTTTTATAATTTGTTTTAATCTTTAGTCGTAAAAAAACATAAAAAATATCGAATTATTTTACAAGAATTATTTTTTTAAAAATTAAAAAATAACTTACACTAGTTAATTAACATTTTTTTGAAAATTTGTGCTATTCTTATTTTGCATCAAAAGGCGGGTGTAAAAATTACAGAATGTAGCCATTAACTATCTGAAATCATCCGTTCGATTTTTTTCCTTCCCAAAAATTTTCCGATGGCAGCCTTATAGGTGCTTCTAGAACATCGTCAAGAATTATTTAAAATATACTGTTCAGGATTTGTTGATCTTCCAAAAATTATCTCAATTTTTCACTTATCGTCAATGGCAACAAAATCCTGAAATGCCAAATTCTCCAGAAAAAATAATGTTTTCATTATTCTTGCATTAGATAAACAAAATCTTCAGTTTGAATCTTCAGTTCTCAGAAAGGTCGTTAAATCAAGATATGGGTTATTTACGAGCCGTTGAAACGAGCACGGAAAAAGATTTCGAATATTTAAAACGATCGGTACCTAATCCGGTTGTGGTTAAATCTCAAGGGGTCGCTAAATGGATGGTCATAAAATCACGAATCTACGGTATTCCAATTTGATAAACCAAACAATTTAAAAAGTTTTATAACACTTAAGTATCCGAATTCCTTTAAATCATAATTTTCAATCCGAATACCATTTTCATATATTTGCAATAATATTAAAATCGGCTCTTTAGTTTGTCAAGTTCTGCCTAAATTGTATACAGCCGTTTAAAGTTACAGCTATTACAACTTTTGAATTGCGTTTAAATGTTTTTCTAGTATTTTTTCAAAATGAAGTTTTCCAGGTTTTTACTACGCAAAACATCCATAAACAAAAAAGTTATGTATGAAATGCCACGAAATTTTTATGCACTTACAAATGCCTTTTGAGGGAATAGACGATACTCATGATAATTTATTAAATAGTTTTATATTCACACTGGTATGAATGAAACTTGACACAAATTTTGCGATTTTTCTATTACATTATTATTTTAATTATTATATCTATGAGATAAAGATGAGAAAAAAATCTAATAATAATTTGAGTTAATAATGAATCACAACTAACGCTCATCAATCGTATGCTATTTTTTCTTCCGCTTGTTCTCGGTTGGTTTGTTTATAACGCTCGTGGAATGGCTGCGCATTTTATTTCAATAATTCTGCAAAACTTTACACAATCAACCACCTGGAAGCAAGCGCAAGAAAAAAAATATTTTTGATTAGAGAAACGTTATAAACAAACCAACCCAGAGCAAGCGGAAGGAAAATAGCTTACCATTAATTATAATGAGTTGCGATTAATTATTAACTCTAATTATTGTTAGAAATTTTTTAATTCAAAGTCCATCAGAAAGTACTCTAATGCAGCAAAAAAAAAAAAAAATGTACTGCCGATAGATTTTGCAGAAAGAGCGAAATTCTCTTTTATTAGTATAGATAATCGGGATTAAGTTACAAAAACTGATAATTATCTTATGTTGTTTCATATTTTTTCTTTGTATGAGTTTTGAAAAAATGAAATGAATCATACTTTCTTTCTGTATGAATTTTGAAAAAATGAAATGAATCATATTTTCTTCCGGTGGGAACATTGAAAGAATAAAAATGAAAGGATTATTTTTCTTTAGAGAATGGAAAAACACGAAAATATTTTTTTTCTTTTCCGAATTAATATTATGTTTTCAAAAATATAATTTGTAATGCTTTAAAAGGGGATTGAAGCTTTATTGATTCTTATCGTTATTGATTCTTGAAGATTCGCTATTCCAGATTTCCCCATCCATCGTCGCAAATAGACAGACAGAGCGAAACTTACTTTTAGTAATCTAGATAATTGGGACAAAACTACAAAAAACAATATTTATCTTCTGTTTTTTGTTCTTTCTCATGTTCTCTTATGTATGAATTTTGAAAGTATGAAAACGAAAGCAATATTTCTTCCTTTAGAGAGTAGAGCACATCACATAAAAGCATTTTTTTCTTTTTCGAATAATATTACATTTTCAAAAGAATATTTATATTACAATCCTTTAAAAGAGAATGGATACAATATATTCCAGACTTCACTTGCCATTATCGCAGACAGACCGAGCGAGACTTTCTTTTATTATTATAAATAACGGGGATTAAATTACAAAAAACAATGTTTGTCTTGTATTTTTACATATTCTTTTTATGTATGAATTTTGAAAGAATAAAACGGAAGGGATATTTTTGTTCTAGAGAATTAATAAGCACAAAAGCATTTTCTTTTCTTTTCTCAAATAATATTGCAGTTTCAAAAATATGTTTTAGTTTGTTTTAATTAAGAGTTGATACAAAATATTCCTTTCATACCATTTAATATGTGCGTTTATGTTTATACATATATGTAGATCCTCTAATTGTTATCTGGTCCTCCTGCCTGCAAGCGTAAAAACTACACGACTGAATGATTTGAATATTAATTGTAGAAATAATTTTGTTGAATCATTCGAAACTTTATGAAAATAGAATAAAAACTTTTAAAGATATAATAAAAGTTTCCTTCTTTCTATTAAATCGTTATTAATCCCATGATAGGTAATTATTATATGTAGTAATGTTAGCAACATCCAATTTAAGATAGAATCATAATTTTAGTATTACCATTTCCGTATTACTAAATTTAATATATATAAAATTGTAAAAAAAAAGTATTTTCGCGCATTTTTACAAAAAAGTACAATAGATATTGTACAAAATTCTAAATATTTATAAAATTTCTTATAGCACATGCACTCTTTATTTGCAACGTGTGACTTACAATTTACGAATTATTATTTTTCTTTTAAAAAATAATATTACATTTTCAAAATAAATGTTTTATAATCTTTTAAAAAGAATTGATACAAAATGTTCTGTTCATGCGATTTATTTTTCAACAACAATGCTTCTTGTGGGAATTTTTGTTTTTTTTTAAACTCCATCTGGAATTCCAATACACTAAGCTTAATAAGAAATCAATTTTTTTTCGAGCATGCATGTACATGCTTTCTTTGTAATTTCTGAACGGGAAATGATTTGAAATTTTTTTTCAACGAACTTCTCGAAATAATATGGCATGGAAATATTTAATTGATAAATGAAGCTTGGATTTTTGCTATGACACATATTGAAATTTTTATCTGTTTTGTAAAAGGGGAGTTTTAGGTAGATTTCGTATGAAATACTACCTATTGCATTGTCTCCCATGTTGGAATTTCTGAAAAATTTTTGCGGATCTACACGAATCATGACTCCTAGACCCCAAAACTACCATCAGTAAAAAAGTTTATATATCTATCTATCTATCTATCTATCTATCTATCTATCTATCTATCTATCTATCTATCTATCGGTGTATATCACTTTCTTCTAGACACGATAACTTCCATAATTATGCTCAGATCTTCATCAAACTTTTACATAAAATCAAGGGGCATAAAATCTCGGTTAAGTTCGTTAATGGGCAAAATCGGACCAAGGGGGTCAAAGTTAGGAGGGTTTTTGTGAAAACAGAAAAAATGCGATAACTTTTTAATTAAAATAGATATCGAATCGGTTTAAAGTTTATATTACTTCTAAAAGATGAGGAAAAAGTTTATGCGTGACAGATTTTTGATAAAGTTAAAAATGGGCTCAAGGGGCGAAAAAAACATGGTTTTTGGGAGAAAAAAAATCATAACTTCGTCAATTCTCAAGATATCAAATCCAACTAAATTTTATATAAATGTACTCAATATTATCTAAAACTTTTGTATTTACAAGTTTTTGATAGGACCAATTTTTACCGATGAAAAAAATTAAAAACGAAAAGAAAAAGGGGGGAGGAAAAAGAAAAAAACCCATAACTTACTCAATTCTTAAGCAATTAAATCTAATTAAATTTATTTTACATCTTCAGAATAATATCTACAACTTTTATATTGACAAGTTTTTCATAGAACCAATTCTTATAGCAAAAATAAATTAAACAAAAATAGGAGTTGGAGAAAAAACCTTAAATCCAAACTGCTTATATTCTGACTCATTTTAAAATTCATTTTTGATTTTAAACGCATCCAAATGACAGATCCTCTTATTTAGCAACTATATAATGCGACTTATTGGCCAATTTTTTGATAAAGGCAGAATATATTTTTAAAAAGGCTGCCAAAAGAGGTATTTTGAACAGATTTCCCGAAGTTTTCATCATTAAAAAATTCATTAAGTATAACAAATTGCGTTTTTCATGAGTCATTTTTAAATTAATTTTTGTTCTCAAACCCATCCAATTTACAGGTCCTATTATTTAGGAACCATATAACTTGACGTATTGGCCAGTTTTTTGATAAAGGCAGAATATATTTTTTAAAAGGCTGCCAAAAAGGGTATTTTGAACAGAATTTCACGAAGTTATCGTGATTAAAATTTGAGGAAATTTAAGAAATTGCGTTTTTACCGAGTCATTTTTAAATCTTTTTTTGTTCTCAAACGCATCCAATTTACAGGTTCTCTTATTTAGGAACTATATAATGTGACGGAGTGGCCAGTTTTTTGATAAAGGCAGAATATATTTCAAAAAAGGCTGCCAAAATGGGCACTTCGCAAAAAATTTCCCAAAGCGAGATGATTAATGAGCTGTGGGTATTCAAATAACAAATTGGTTATTTTATGACTCATTTTTAAAACCAATTTTGCTCTGACGCGCATTCAATTGACAGTTTTTTGTTACTTAGGAACTATATAATGTGCGTATTCTTCGATTTTTTGATAAAGGGTGAATATATATATTTTAAAAGCTGTCAAAGTAAGCACTTCGCAAAAAAATTTCCCAAAGCGATCATGATAAAAGAATTGAGGTTGTATTCAAATAACAAATTGTTTATTTTATGACTCATTTTTAAATTCAATTTTGCTCTCAAACGCATTCAATTGACAGTTATTTGTTATTTAGGAACTGTGTAATGTGCCGTATTGGTCAGATTTTTGATAAAGGCTAAATATATATTTAAAAAAATCTGTCAAAGTGGGCACGTCGCACAAAATTTCTCAAAGCGATCTTGATTAAAGAATTGTGGATGTATTAAAATAATAAATTGGTTATTTTATGACTCATTTTTAAATTCAATTTTGCTGTCAAACGAATTTAATTAACAGTTTTTTGTTATTTAGGAACTATATAATGAGCATATTGGTCAATTTTTTAAATAAAGTAAGAATATAATTCAAAATATATTGCCAAAATGGGCATTTAAGTAGAGATAGGCATTTTTTTTTTTTTTTTTTTTTGAGATGAAAACTTTTCGAAATCTACCTCCGCCTATAGGCCATGCCGAAAGGGATTTTTTATTTAAAGAATGTATTTTCTAATTTAAAGCTTGATAAATGTGGTAGTAAAAGCAACTAGTTTTTAAAAATTTTAACACTTCGCACGACAAATTAATTATATTTTTAAGCATTAATAGTTGTATTTATGTCTCATGTTGTTTAAAACTAGATTAGGTAGATTAACTAGATTAGGTTACTTGCAAATATGTATATTTCTTCTATAGTAAAAGTAAAGAGTGAAGGCATAACCATTTCAGAAGTCTGATATTGCTTTAATTTTTGCGCAATGTTAAAAAAATTTAGTTATAAATATTTCGTCAAATTAAACTATTTTTTTCAAAGTAAGTTTTAAAATATTTGTTTATATTTATTTTAAAATACTTTTAACGAAAAATTGTTAGAATTAAGACAGTTTTGGATAGATATTAGATATGGCCCTACATATATTACCATAAAAGAAGTTTGAATTGCAGTATCGTCCTAATTGTTATTTTTCTTTCCAACTTTTTTCCCCCGACTTATATTTTTTTTTCCAAAATAATAATACATTTCAAAATAAATATTTTATAATCCTTTAAAAAAGATTGATACAAAATGTTTTACTCATTCGATTTATTTTTCAATAACAATGCTTTTTGTAAAAATTTTTGTTTCTTTTAAAATACCATATGGAAATCCAATACATTAAGCTTAATTACAAAAGATATTTTTTGAGCATGCATATACATTCTTTTTTTTTTTTTTTTTTTTTTTTTTTGAATTTCAGTACGGGGAATTGATTTAACTTTTTTTCAACGAACATCTCGAAATAAAATGGCATGAAGACATTTAATTGATAAATCAAGCTTGGATTTTTGCCACGGCAAAGATTGGATCTTTCATCTCTTATATAAACAGAAAGCTCTTTTTTAATCGCATTTTTAATTTAAAGGTTGTTAAATATCGTTCTGAAAGCAACTAATTTTAGACGTTTCAACACTTTTCACGACTGATTACTTATATATTTAAGCATTTAAAATTGATTTCATGTTAGTTTAAATTAAGTAAAAAGCATACTTGCAAATGTAGTTATTTTTCCCATGGCAAAAGCAAATGCATTTAGAAAGGGGGTAAGGGACATCACCTTTAGAAACTTTATATTACTTTAATTTTAACACAATTATAAAAAACATTTGAGATGTAAGTATTTCGTCAATTAAAACAACTCTTTTTAATTAAATTTACAAATAAAAAATAATTGATACAAATTGTTTCAGTCATACCATTTAGTAGGTGAGTTCATATTTATATATATGTATATATATGTAGCTCCTCTAATTTTTGTCTGGTCCGTCCGTCTCTTTGTTCGCCTGTTCGCAAATAACAGTGCAAAAACTACCCGACCGAATTATTTCAATAGTGAAATTAAAAATCGTTGAAATATTTTATAGATTCATGCAAAACTGTACGAAAGTAGAATAAAAAAATAAAAACATATAATAAAAGTTTTCTTTTTCCTGTTAAATCGTATCATACGTAAATAATTATATGATATCCGATGATAAATAATGAATCTATGTTGCCATGTTGATTAGGTACAATTTAAGAAGGAATCATACTGTTTTCGTATTACTAAATTTAATATATATAATCGAATAAAAAAATGTGTTCGTACATTTTTATTAAGAGTGCTACAACTAATGAACTAAGATCTAAATATCTATAAAACTTGTTGGGTCAATCCATTTCAAGTGGTCCAGTACTGGTCACGCGACCATTTTTTTAAAATCTTAAATTTTTTGTACAACGACTCTAACACGATGAAAGTTCAAAATTACCATTATTTTAATTTTATTATTTTTTGTTTGTGCATGGCGGCCATCTTTCTTTCATCGTGTGCAGCGATTTTCGCAGATACTAGGATACACAAAATTGTAAATATCTCGTCTTTTATTTTCCCAATCGAAATGGGGTTTGCAGCATTTTGTTTAGAATAAAATAGGCTAATTGTACGGTGATAGAATAATTTTGAAAAATAAATTTTTAGCGGTAAATTTTTAGCACAAAATTTAAGTTTTTTTGCAAAATCTATCCGTTTGCAAGAGAAAATTTTTCATGCAAGGAAAACTGCCAACCTTACACAATTTTTTTACAAATAGGTCAAAAGTGCGTGTACTCATACACCAAATCCCAGATCTGGGAGTTGATTTCTTTTTGCAAAAAAAATTCCGAAATTTGTCAAAAATTCCAAAAATCGCATTTCTTAGGCTTTGATATCTCTGGTGGGGCATGAGATAAAAATCTGAAATTTCAGCCTTTGACAGTATTGTATGAGAGTGTTATGTACAAAAAATTTCAAGAAGGAGGTTTGACTACAAACAAAGATATGACGTGGAAAATGTGTGAAAACAATACTGCCAAACACTGTAACCTACAATATGTTTATCCATACTTCCAAAATATTATTGATGTTCAAAAGTTAAATGTTAGTTACAAATATCTTTTTCAAATGCTTCTGTCTGATTTAAACAATTCAGAATGTATGCTAAGCCAATACACTATTTGTCCAGATGAACAAACCTACTAGAAATGCTGTTGCAACAATTTTACTCGGAACACATTTCAGAAAAACTAAATTACAGACAATGGGTTGCTAATGATCGAGTTGACATGGTTTCAATTATTAAACCTAAAGAATTTCATTCAAGTTTACAAGGAATGACAAAACTTGGGTGGCTTGAAAGTTTGAGAGCGAAAATTGAGAGAGAACAGCTTGATGGACTGACAACAGTAACTGGTCGAACTCATAATCTTTCACGTAAATAGTGTTAAGCACTTCGTTGAGCATATATAGTATTTTTGTAAATTAAACATTTATTACTAAGCTGTTTTCAACAAACGATATTTTCTGTGTAAATATTGTAATAAAAAAGACTAATCTCATTTCTTCTAATGTACTCGTAATAGCATTTTTTAACATTTTTTAATCACCGTATTTTAGCTTATAGTCAAATCTCTTTCTTGAAATTTTTTGTGCGTAACACTACCATAAAATACTATCAAAAGCCAGAATTCTAGGTTTTTATCTCGCGCCACACAAGAGATATCAAACTTCAATATGAGGAAATAGCTGCACACGATGAAACAAAGATGGCCACCATGCTCAAACGAAAAATATTAAAATTAAAAAAATAATCATTTTGAACTTCCCTCATATTAGGGTTGTTTACAAAAAAAATTCAGATTTTTTAAAAACGGTCGAGCAATCAAAGTATTTTCGGGGCCATGGAAATGGACGAATAACATTTCTAGTAGGTTTTGTTCATCTGGACAAATATTCAATTTGGCTTAGCATACAATCTGAATTATTTAAATCAAGATTTAAACAGAATTTGAAGATGATATTTGTACTTTGCATCATCAATCATTAGTTTAACATTTTGTAGATATGAACAAACACATAGTACGATACAATAGTTTAGAAGCATTTTTGTTACATATTGACCATGCCATATCTCAGCTTGTAGTCAAATCTCCTTCTTGAAATTTTTAGCACATAACACTACTACACAATACTATGAAATGTCAGAATTTCAAATTTTTATCTAGTGCCTCACCAGAGATATCAAAGCCTAAAAAGTGCGATTTTTGAAATTTTTGACGAATTTAGAAATTTTTTTTCGCAAAGACAAATAAACTCCCAAATCTGGAACTTGGTGTATGAGTACACGCGCTTTTGACCTATTTGTAGAAAAAATTGTGTAAGGTTGACAGTTTTCCTTGCATGAAAAATTTCCTCTTGCAAACGGATAAATTTTGGGAAAAATCTTTTGTGCTAAAATTTCACTTGTAAAAATTTATTTTTCAAAGTTATTCTACCACAGTACATTTAGCTTATTTTAATCTGAACAAAATCCTGCAAACCCCATTTCAATTGGGAAAGTAAAAGACGAGATATTTACAATTTTGTGTATCTGAGAAAATCGCTGCACACGATGAAACAAAGATGGCCGCCATGCACAAACAAAAAATAGTAAAATTAAAATAACGGTTATTTTGAACTTTCATCTTGTTAAGGTTGCTGTACAAAAAATTTCAGATTTTTTAAAAATGGTCGAGCAACCAAAAAAATATTTTCTGGACCACTTGAAATGGATACCCTGTTACAGTACGAACACTCTTAATCTGCTATGTTTGACGTATAATTTCGGACTTTTTTTTCTACATATAATATAAAACATCACTTTAAAATATCAAATTATTTATAAATGCTATAAGTGATCCATTAAAATAAAATAATATGGCAAATAATACCCCTTAATTTTAATTTTATATGTTTCATTGCTCTGACGGCAACTTTTTCAAAACAATAATTGATAAAAAACAAATTTTACGCTAAAATAGCTTCAAATTAAAAATAAACAGAAAAAATCGTGTTTATGTTTTTTTTTTCTTGTGTTTTTAATTTGAAGCTATTTTAGCGAAAATTTCCTTTTTATCATTTATTATTTTAGAAAAAGTTGCCGTCAGAGCAATGAAACATGTAAAATTAAAATTAAAAGGTATTATTTGCCGTATTATTTTATTTTAATAGATCACTTTTAGCATTTATAAATAATTTATTATTTTTTTCTATTCCAAAATAACATTATATTTTCAAAAAACTATGTTTTAAAATCCTTTAAAAAGGATCGATACAAAATCTTTTGTTCATGTGATTCATTTTCAATAACAATGCTTCTTTTGAAAACTTTTGTTTCTTTTAAAACACCATCTGGAAATTCAATACATTAAGCTTAATTATAAATTATATATTTTTTTCGGAGTATGCATGTACATACATTTTTTGTAATTTTTGAGCGGGAAATGAACTGAAATTTTTTTCAACGAACTCGAAATAAAATGGCGTGAGGATATTTAATTGATAAATGAAGCTTGGATCTTTGCCATGACACAGATTGGATCTTTTATCGGTTTTGTAAAAGGAAAGATATTTTTTAAAGAATGTATTGTTTAAAAAAAAATATGGTTGTGAAAGCAACTAGTTTGAAAAGTTACTTCTCACGACTGATTACTTATATTTTTAAGCATTTAAAATTGATTTTATATTTCACGTTGGTTAAAACTAAATTAAGAAAAAAGAATACTTGCAAATATAATTATTTTTCCCATGGCAGAAGCAAATGCATTTAGAAGGTGGGGGGGGGGGGAGTGTCATCACCTTCAGAAACTTGATATTTCTTTAATTTTAACATAATAACAAAAAAAAAATGGAACTATAAGTATTTTGTCAAATTAAATAATTCTTTTTAATCAAATTTACAAATAAAAGAGAATTGATACAAAATATTCCATAGCATATAAAATAGGTAAATTCATATATATATTTATACGTAGCACCTCTAATTGTTATCTGGTCCATCCGTCTATCTGTCTGCCTGCTCGCTTATAACAACCCAAAAACTACCCAACGGTATGGTTTGAATATTCAAATTTATAATTGTAAAAGAATGTTGTGGATACATCAAAACTTTTTACGAAAATATTATCAAGACTTAAAAAGATATAACAAAACGTTTCTTCTTTCTGTTAAATCCTATCATACGCAATTTATTCTATGATATCCCATGATAGATAATGTTTCTAGGTTGCTATGTTGATTAGTCAATTTAAAATGGAATCATACTATTTCCGTATCACGAAATTTAAAATATATATTCGTAAAAAAACTGTATTCATGCACTTTTACATAAGAGTGCGAGAGTTATTGCACTAACATCCAAATCTGAATACTTATGAAACTTGCTATAGTACGAACACTCTTCCTATGCCATGTTTGAGATATAATTTCCGACTTATTTTTTCTTTTCCAAAATAATAATACATTTCTAAATAAATGTTTGATAATTCTTTAAAAAGGATTAATACAAAATGTTTTGTTCTTGCGACTTATTTTTAACAACAATGCTTTTTGTGGGAATTTTTGTTTCTTCTAAAACACCATCTGGAAATCGAATACACTAAGCTTAATACGAAATCAATTTTTTTTGAGCATGAATGTACATCCTTTTCTTGTGATTTCTGAATGGAAAATGAATTGAACTTTTTTTCAACGAACTCCTCGAAATATTATGACATGAAGAACTGATAATCGCAGCTTGGATTTTTGCCATGGCACAGATTGAAACTTTTATCTGTTTTGTAAAAAGAAAGATATTTTTTTTGAAAAATGTGTGTTTAATTTAAAGGTTAATAAGTATAGTTGTAAAAGCAACTAAGGTACCCTGGGGTAATAACGCCACGTTAAGGTTCTACCAATTTTCACGGCTTAGTTTTAGATTGTATTTTTCAAACAAATATAGGATCTGATACAGCAACTCATTGACTATCTATATAAAATAAAATAATTTAACAGATATGTATTCATAAAATGTAATGGCGTTTTTTCTTGACCAATGCTATTTGGCGTTATTACCCATATAGGTGGGTAATAACGCCATGCAAACAAAACTATGAAATAAGATGGAATAATTGCATGTAGATAGCCCAATTCTAAAAATACAAACTCTAGAAACTTAGAAATTGACAAACTGCATTCTAAGCTATTGAAAATGTTCAATTTTTTGTGAAAGTGTGAGAAAAATAAAGGTGTGATGTGGGAGGAGGGGATGAGGCAAAAGAACAGCAGATCGTGAGCTTCTTTTAGCTTAAAAAGGACCGCTTAAATAGAAATATGAGAAACATTGGACAGTTTTAACTGTGTTTATTTGAATCAGTATTTAGGATGTAGTTCGGCCACTGTAGGGAATCAACCGGGGTACTAAAGTCAAGGATTGATGTTATTACCCCGGTATAGTTATTGCGCAGTACATTTTAAATTACAAATTATCTCGAGAAGATATCCAAAATCTTCAACTATATTTTAAAAGTACATGAAATAAACTACAAATTTATGTAATTAACAAAGTATTTCCGGATAAAAAGATAGTCTTCACATCACAAAACGTATCTCGCAAATTTTAGATCAAGCATTAATTTTAGTTGTTTGTAAAAACAATAAGACCTAAAAATGAAACAAATTAACTTGAAGCTGTTTTTTGCGATTTATATGACTCAAAACCCTTCTGCGCAGAGCACATGGGTGTCATTTACCTGATTATTTCATAATTATGCAAAATATAAGCACTTGGCGTTATTACCCCGCCTGGCGTTATTACCCCAGGGTACCTTAGTTTTAAAAGTTTTTAACACTTCTCACGACAGATTACTTATATTTTTAAGGATCATACTAATATTTTTAAATTGATTCTACATGCCATATTTGTTTAAAAATTAAATTAATTAAAAAAAAGTACTTGCAAATATAATTATTTTTTTACCATGGTAAAAGCAAATTCATTTAGAAAAGGGAGTGGGAGCATCACCTTCAGAAACTCAATATTGCTTTGATTTTAACAATCTCTTTTTTTCAGAATTTTCCATACATATGAGATTTTCTTCAACCAAAAGCCATTTGTGTTTTTCCCCATTCACTCGTTTTTTCCGCCTCTACCTCACCCTGTCCATAATTTACAATATTCTGTCTTAGGTTATCGCTCCAACGTTTTCTAGGTCTATCTTTTCTGTTTTCTTTTTCCGGTTCCCAGTTAATGATCTAGAGAATCTATTGCTTTCCATCTTTTTTAGATGATCATATTGTATCAACCTTTAATTTTAACACAATGCTAAAAAAGAAATTGGAGCTGTAAATATTTCTTCAAATTAAACAACTTTATTTAAGTAAATTTACAAATATTTGTTTATATATATATCTTAAAGTAAATCTAAATGTAGTCTAAATATTTTAAAAACTTGTTATAGTACAAACACTTTTCCTTTGCCACGTTTGAAGTACACATACGATTTATTATTTTTTTCCTAAATAATATTGCATTTTCAAAAAGTATATTCTTTAATACTTAAAAAAATGATATAAAATGCTTCGTTCATCCGATTTATTTTTCAATAACATAGCTTTTTCTGGGAATTTTTGTTTCTTTTTAAACACCATCTGTGTGTGGGAATCGAATACATTAAGCTTAATGACAAATCATATTTTTTTCCGAGCATGCATATACATCGTTTTTCTTTTCTTTTCTTTTTTTGTAATTTCCGAACTGGAAATGAATTGAACTTTTTTGAACGAACTTCTCGAAATAATATGGCATGAATATATTTAATTGATAAATAAAGCTTGGATTTTTGCCATGACACAGACTAAAACTTTTATCTGTTTTGTAAAAAGAAAGATATTTTTTGAAGAATGCATTTGTAATTTAAAGATTAATAAATATAGTTATGCAAGCAACTAGTTTTAAATGTTTTAATATTTCTCAAGACTGATTACTTATATTTTTAAATTGATTCTATATGTCATATTTGTTTAAAACTAAATTAAGTAAAATGAATACTTGCAAATATGATTATCTTTTTATTGTAAAAGGAAGTATATTTATTAAGGAAGGTGGGTGCATGACCTTAAAAAACTCGACATGCTTTAATTTTAACTGTGCCTTTTTCTTCAGAATTTTCCCCACTTATAAGGTTTTCCTCAGCCAAAAGCCATATGTAATTTTTTTTCGCCATTCACTTCTGTTTTCCGACTTTGCATCACTCAGTTCGTAATTTGCCATATTCTATCTTTCAACGTTTTCTCAGTATTCTTCTTCTGTTCCTTTTATCCGGTTGAAAATTCATTAATGATCTAGACAATCTGCTGTTTTCCATCTTTTACACATGACCAAACATCTCAACATTTAATTTTAACACAATGCTAAAAAAATTGGAGCTGTGAAGATTTCGTCAAATTAAATAAATCTTTTGAAGTAAATATACAAACATTTGTTTATATATTCCTTAAAATAACTTTAAAGAGAAAAAATTAGTATTAAGAGATAAATTAGAGATATTTAAAAGATATATAGAAGACATTTTAACAGGTGATTTGGCATACATGTATTATGTTCAAATTATTAAATTATATTAGATCTATTCACTCAATATTACATATATATTTTTTAAATATTGTAGTTTGACTTGAACCTAAAATTATACTCAAGTTTACAGATTATTTTTTCAGGTAATTAAACAACAAATTACAAAATCTATGATAAAATTTCAATAAAATTAAAAAATAAATATACAGGGTGATTCATAAAAGATGGGCAGAACTTTAAGGGGTTATAGTACACTTAAAGACAAATAATATTAAATAGGAGACTAAGGGTCCCAGACGTATTCCCAAGGAGATAGGGGGCATTAAAGTTTAGGGTCCGAAATTTCAAATGATTATAAAAAATGGAAAAATTGGTCGATTCGTTTGCGGTTTTTGCAAAAAATTTTCTTTATGCCAGTATTTTCTTGAAATAAAATTTTAAAGTTCTATTTCAAAAAATTCCGATAGGGAGCGCTTTAGACTTTGGAGTAACAAACAACTATTTTTTAACGTTATTTTTTGTATTTCTTTAAATGATTTCGAAAGCTTAGACTTAAACTTAAATTTTGATCTAAAAATCTGAGTCCTAACGAGTAGTTAAGTAGCGTAAACTGAAATTTGAAATTTGAAACCCTTCTCCCCCCAGAATAAAAATCAGTTATTCCCGATCTTTGTGTCGTAGATTAGGCTCTAACTACTGCCGCGTTTTGCTAAAATTATTCTTTATGTCAGTATTTTCTTGAAAATAAATTTTAAAGAAAATTTTCAAAAAATTCCGATACAGGGCGCTTTAGACTTTGGAGTAACGAACAACTATTTTATACCGTTATTTTTTGTGTCTCATTAAATGCTTTCTAAAGCTTAGACTTAAATTTTCAGCCCAAAATCTGAATCGTTAGACGTGGTTAAGTTTCTGGGGAGAGGGGTTTGAAATTTCTACTCCTGAGCACAGTTCAGTTTACCATGTCCACACATTGTGTGCTGTGATACGAGGTAAAAAGACACAAATTAGGATTATGTTACCAAAGCATATTTCTTAACATGTAATTACAATAAATGTTCAAAATTGTGACCACCAGATGTTATGCACGCAGAACAACGGCGAAGAATGGAACGGCGAACATTCGCGAAAACATCAGGCTTTTCGAGCACTTCCCCTACAGCGGCGGAAAGTCTGGCGACCAGTTCCTCGGGGGATTCAAAGGGTGTCTCATACATAAGAGCCTTCAATTGTCCCCAAAAAAAGAAATCGAGGGGTGAAAGATCTGGCGAGCGAGCAGGCCAAGCAACAGGACCACCTCGACCAATCCATCTGTTCGGAAATGTGATGTCCAGATAGTTGCGGACGTCTTGTACGTAATGGGCTGGCGCTCCATCGTGCTGGAACCACATGACCCGCCGGATGCGTGGAGGAACACCGTTTAACAGGTCTGGCAGCACATGTTGCAGAAATGTGAGGTATGTTTTACCGTTGAGGCGTTCAGGAAGAAGGTACGGTCCGATTAGGTGGTCTCCGAGGATTCCTGCCCAAACATTGATGGAAAAGCGTCTCTGATGAGCATGTGGATACGTAGCATGTGGATTGACATCCGCCCATACATGTGCATTGTGTGTGTTAAATGTACCTTCACGTGTGAAGGTACATTCATCGGTGAAAAGCACAGTTCGTCCAAAATGTGGATTTAGCGCGTTCTGCTGCAGAAACCAGCGGGCGGATTCAATACGATTTGGATAATCCCCTGGAGACAGTTTCTGGACTCATTGCACATGAAACGGGAGCAAATGTTCATCCTTCAGTACCCTCCAAGTCATGGACTGTGAGGTATCCACCTGCCTAGCCACTGTTCGTGTACTTGTACTTGGCTGCGCCGCTACTACATCCAGAATGGCTTCTGCGACAACTACTGATTCGTCCTTTTTTGCACGACCTGCATTCGACCGGGAAGCGAGAAATGATCCCGTCTCACACAACTGTCTGTGCAAGCGCTCGAAAGTTTTGCGGTTAGGCAACCGCCTGTTGGGAAATCGCTCTCCGTACATTCGTTGTGCCTCTGCACCATTTCCATCTGCCGCTCCGTAAATTAAATGCATCTCAGCCTTTTCCTTATTCGTGAAGGGCACCATCTTCCGATTCATTACTACAGCGACTTACACTTGACTCACTGTTCAGTGGTTTTTATGCCTGAATCGTGTCGAAATTTTGCATACGTGTTCTTCTTCTTCCCCATTTGACATTTGCATACTTTCTGTCTCCTTCTTCACCCGGTGACTAGCGTCAGGAATGGAGCTTTAACGTTTGCATGAGCGACGTTTCCAACTGTGCCAGTGCCTATATCAGTGAATTCCGACTATGCAGTCCTTGACGAAAGTTGTATTTTTGCCTCGTATCACAGCACAGAATCGTTGGGCATGGTTAAGTAGTGCAAACTGAACTATGTTCAGAGGTTGAAATTTGAACCCCCTCCCCTCGCTACTGAACCACGCTCAGCGATTCAGATTTTGAGCTGAAAATTTAAGTTTAAGTCTATGCTTTAGAAAGCATTTAATGAGACACAAAAAATAACGGTATAAAATAGTTGTTCGTTACTCCAAAGTCTAA
This sequence comes from Maratus speculifer, assembly GCA_964019185.1. Taxonomy (NCBI): domain Eukaryota; kingdom Metazoa; phylum Arthropoda; class Arachnida; order Araneae; family Salticidae; genus Maratus; species Maratus speculifer. Next base: position 309,391,240 of record OZ025290.1, read on the forward strand.
AGCGCCCTCTATCGGAATTTTTTGAAACTTTTCTTTAAAATTTATTTTCAAGAAAATACTGACATAAAGAATAATTTTAGCAAAACGCGGCAGTAGTTAGAGCCTAATCTACGACACAAAGATCGGGAATAACTGATTTTTGTTCTGGGGGAGAAGGGTTTCAAATTTCAAATTTCAGTTTACGCTACTTAACTACTCGTTAGGACTCAGATTTTTAGATCAAAATTTAAGTTTAAGTCTAAGCTTTCGAAATCATTTAAAGAAATACAAAAAATAACTCTAAAAAATAGTTGTTTGTTACTCCAAAGTCTAAAGCGCCCCCTATCGGCATTTTTTGAAATTGAACTTTAAAATTTTATTTCAAGAAAATACTGGCATAAAGAAAATTTTTTGCAAAAACCGCAAACGAATCGACCAATTTTTCCATTTTTTATAATCATTTGAAATTTCGGACCCTAAACTTTAATGCCCCCAATCTCCTTGGGAATACGTCTGGGACCCTTAGTCTCCTATTTAATATTATTTGTCTTTAAGTGTACTATAACCCCTTAAAGTTCTGCCCATCTTTTATGAATCACCCTGTATATGTAACTCAAGTAGTTACTTAAAAATAAGTAGAGGTTATAAAACTATATGAAATACAATATAGTGCAAAATATTAAGATTCGATACTAATTAGTAATATAAATATGAAATGCGTAATGTCAAAATTGTCTGCTTCGAGAAAAGTGACTTTAAAATTCAAATTTATCTTATTTTGGATAGATATAGCTCTATATATTTTATTATGAAAGGAGTCAAATCTGAGTATCGTCATAATAAATTTTTTAATATTTGGTAACATTAAAATATTATACAGTAGAGCATCGATTTTATGAACGAATGCGAAATCGAAATGTTCGAACAAACGATATTTAATTTTTCTGTCCCTGGCCGACGAAGCGCTCGCGGTCAAATGCCATTCCTATGGGGAGGTTATTTTCTAATATCTTGTTTACATTTTTATTTTTTTTTCTTTTGTAACGGATAGTTGAGGTAACTACCGACATCGCTTCTTCTTTAATTTTATGATTTGGGATGTAGATATTCTTTTAAAAAGGCACTTTCACTTTCCAAACCGGTTTTGAAAGTGAAACTAACTTTAAAAACAATATCTGCATTCAAAATCGAAAAAAATGAAAAAAGAGAGATGTAGAGATGCACTTCATCTATTCAATGTAAATATACATATGTATATTTAAAAATGGCAAAATTCAAACCAGAAATTAAAAGTTAACCTCTCCATAAGAATTAGTTCGCGAGCGATTCATCAGCCAGGGACAGGAGATTCAACATAACCAATCGTTTTCTAAAAAAACATACGAGATTTAAATGAGCACAGTTAAGCATACAAAGAGTTGTAAAAGTATAAATATGTGTGCATTTTCTGCTTCAATGCTTACAATAAACAGACAGGAACAAACTATCAATGAATAAATGGATCAAAGAAACCAGCAGGAAATCAAAAGTACAGTATTGTAGGTCTTCAATAAAAGAAGTCCAAAAATTTTCCTCTTTTTCTTGCTGCTAAATCTCTAATATGATTAAATAAAAGCAGCTGAACAAAATCCCTCCTCTTGACGAATCATTAACTGGTGCGCAAATTTGATTTTCGTCTTCTGGAACGCGTTCGATTCATCAAGGTTCGGATAATCGATGTTTTACTATAACTGACAAAATATAATAGGCATTAATAACAGGCAAACCTTTTTTTTAAAAAAAAAAAAAAAGCTTGTGCGATGATTTTCCCTCCTAAAAATTTCGTATGGTATATGGCTATCATTATATTTTTCATATATGTTTCTTTATTTCTTCTTATTTTCGTTAAGTTACTAGAATAGAACTGATGGTGATTAGCTTTCTTTAATATAAAAAATCTATAAAAATGGTTCAAGAGAATAACAGTAATAAATTTTATTTTGTATTTCCATAAGAGCAAACGAACAAAACATTTTCCGATTAAGATATTTGCATTTCAATAAAAATGATTTAGAATGTTTTCTGGAACACCTTTTAATATTCAACCCTGTACTCCAGCTCGCAAAAAAGCTTATTTTATTTACAATGTTTTTATATGGACATACTCTGTTATAAATTATTTCAATGAAATAAAATGGTATGCTGAATTGATTCTTAAGTTCATTTTGAACATTTGCCAAGATTTAGATTTGTGTCTTATTTTACTGACATTAAAGTGAAAACGAGCTTTTAAGAGATCTATAATTAGTTTAAAGGTTTAATCATTGTAAGTAGCTACAAAGTTTCATCAAATTTATAATCATTTTCGATTAGATTATTTCTCGGATTATTGCGATGTTATAACTTTGATTTGATAAAATATGTTTCAAATAAAGTCAGTCAGGCAGGTCCGGTCCGTGCTCCAGTTAACATTCAAACTTTTTTTCCATATCCGACGGAACTTATTTTTTGTGGGTCGGTTCGGGACCTTATGTGGACAGAATGTGTCGGTCAATGACTAACTCTAGTGATGACCTCTAGTATCTAATCAAAATTATCACGTGGTCAGAGGTCATTCACATATTCCTAACTTTTGAAGCAATTGTGCTCCCTCTTTGCTGAAACCTTCTGGTAAACAAATCAAAGAAACTAACTGGCCGGAAACTTTTGACCGCCACTGTATATATACATTTTCTTATTTATAATTTTTAACATTTATCATTTATGCATAATTAAGTATAAATTACTATCGCTTTCATTATTACATGATTATTGCTATTAAATTATTTCAAAATTACTTAATTCCAAAACTAGCCATAGAGATTATATTGACCGCAACGAAAGAAATATGCTTCATAAATAATTTTTAATTAATTTTTCAAATAATTTTCAGCAGTGAAATTATGCTTCAAATTACTGAATGCGTAATACGTTATTTATAACATAACTAACTATGTGTAGAAGCCACAGAGAGAAAAATTTCCAAGTCGAGAATCGAACCTTAACCCTTGAAATAGCGCTCGAAGTGCTATACTATTTAAACTACATAAACGATATCCCACTTGGCATTATTCACTCATGTATGTTGGTAAGGCTGCAATTGCAGCACAGGATGGAATAATATTCATAAGCACATAGTTCTTTGACACATATGATGAGATATAAATAAACCCAGCATCAGTAAACACATATATAAATATATTAATTTGTATTTATTACATATACACATATTTCGCCGTAGAATTGTGTTCTCAAGAAGATTATTCCATCTTGGGTTGCAGTTGAAGCATTGCCAACATAAAAAAGTGAAAAATGCGAAGCTGAGGATAGTCCACGAACCAGAAATGGCAGAGTACTTGGAGCGTTATTTCAAGAGTTCCGGGTTCGATTCCTAGCTTAGACATTTTTTACTCAGTTGTCTCTGAACTTAGTTAGCAATATTATAAATCATTTATTACATATTCAAATAGACTTCGATTTGAACCAAAAATATAATCATAAAGGGAATAAAATATTAAAAAATATATATGTTTAACAGTTTTAAATAAAAATTAAGTGTGCAAAATATTTTGCAAACTTGAGTGAAATTCTCAGTCATTCTAGTCCTGGAAAAAGGGAAAAAAAGAAAGAATTGATAAGTTTTTTATTTTTATTTTATTAGTTTTCTCAAAATTCTATTATTAAAAATTACTGATCAAATGGTGTTGGATCTTGTATATCCTACGTTTTCTTTCACTCTAAATATTGAAAGAACAAAAACGAAAGTAGTTTTTCTTTTTTTTTTTTGAAAATTGATAAAAATACAATATCCTACAAAAATAATTTTTTCGATTTTTTTAATAAAAATTTATTTGGATAAAATATGTTTTACATTGTATTATGGATGACAGAATCAAACCGTTCACATTTTGACATTTACATTTCAGTAATAATGCATTTTATCGAATTTCCTAGGTTTTTGATTTTTCTGTATCCACATCTGGAAACTCAATCCACTATGTTTTTGGTTCTTGTTCTACAAGACTTCTGTCTGAAATATATCTTTTATTTTGTATTTCACTGAGTCGTAAATGTTCTAAGGTATTTCAATAAACATGAAATATTGCAACACCAAGATATTTGATTCATAAAAGAATTTTGAATTGCTGCGAAGATTCAAAATTGAACTTATTTTTGCTTCCTCTATGAAGAAAAGACAGCTTTTTAAGGAGTGTTTTCAGTTAGAAGATAATATATATAAAATGAGAACTACAGTAAAACCTCCCTAAAGCGACGATTTTCTTTTCCAATAAAAATTGGCTGCTCCGAGAAGTAGTCTCTTAATGACGGTGAAATGCTTAAATCTGTATTTTAATTATTGAAAAAAAGGTAACAATTAGTTTTAATGAAATTTATTTTCCACGTAGGAAAAAATATAAATATTTAAATATATAAAAAAAAATATTTGCATTAGTTAATTACAGCAGAATTGTTTTATAAAAAAAAAAAAAAAAAAAAAAAAAAAATGATATATCGGTTTTATCTTTTATAACTTTTATTGAAAAATTCTTTCAAAGTTCAATAAATAATAAAAAATTTTTGACCGAGGAAAAATAATCACAATTTCATTAGTTTATCTATTTCATTAACAATTCCCTGACAGAAGAGGGCAGGGGGGTTTATTGACCGTCATTCTTATTCGTCATCAGAGTTACATCCTTTGCCGAAAACTAAAGTATTTAAATACCTAAAAGGTACCGGAATAAAAAAAAATATCTAAACTTAGTTTAGAAGTTTGATGAAGATGTGCTCTCCAGCATTATTTTCCTAATAACACTTTTTGGAAGCGATCACGAAAAAAACGGAATTCGTTTAATTTTCTCCAAAAAATTGATTGCTCATAAAAGGCGTTTAAATGGGTGGGTCTCTGAATGGAGGTAAAAGTAGCGTAAAGCTTGATGGACACATTTTCTTATGCATCCATCACAAATGATATTTTAAATGAATGGAACAATTTTACTTAAATAGACATCCACTACAACACAGACATCTGGGTGGTCTGTAATAAAACTTTGCGAGGAAAAGTCTCAGAGCTGTAATAACAAACATCATTGTTGAGCGACATTTAATGTCAAAGAAACTTACAATATGTAATAAAAGGTATTTATGCAAGCAATTACAGACAAGGGAGGGGGGGGCAGTGGCTCTCATGGGGTATACAGTGGGAGGGATGATTTGCATCCCTCCGCATAAATAATTTTAAGGGACCCAATAAAAAGGAAGACCAAGTGAAACCAATGGTAACCTTATGCTCCAATAAAAAAATAAGAATTTTGGTACCTTCTACAGGTTGGAGCTGGAAAAAGATAGTTTAGTCAGCCAGTTGCCTATGATGACCTGATACGTGATGGTGTGGTGATAAAAAGAAAAAGTGATGTATTTGCGATTGTTCCCGGCGATACCATGAAAGGTCTTGGAAGCATCAAACTATATCCGTAATTCTGGCAGGTAGTTTTATTTTTTACTATATATATCCCCCAGATAATCAGGATATGAATTCTGAGAATGTTGTCAGATCAATAGCGTGTCTGCATTTATGATTTATACCAATAATTTACTTCTAGATAAAAAAGTAATTTGTAAATTTGTGTGGGTAATATTTCCCAAAAATGTATGATTTTTTGTATGACTAAAGTTTGTATATAGCTGTAAATAAATCTTTATGTTAATGTTAAATGGTGCAAGAGAATTATTTTATTTAAAAGAAACGATGTGTCTTTTATTTTATTTCATTTTTAAGAATAATTAATTTTAATTTAATGATTATTTCATTTTGTATTCTGACAATAGCCTAATTGCTAAGAGTCTCATAAGGAAAAGGTTCTTCAAAAATATAACACAATGCAATTCTCTTTTATAAAAATTTAATTAAATTTCCCATCTTTTCCCAGAGATATTTTTTTTACGAATATAGATACACTATCGATCACCTTTCACTAATTAATAATAATTATCTTTTGTGGGAACAGTATGTTTTAGGTCTAATTGATCAAATAAAAGGTAATTTATATGATTTTTTGACTAATTTAATAGTTTAAGCCTATTTCTTTACAACAAAGTCTATAGGAATAAATTTCTGTCCATGAAAAAAAGGTCGTTCAGGGAGATGGTTGCTTAATGGAGGTTGTCGCAGAGACAGGTTTCAATGTAAGGTGCTCTGGTGTAATAACGCCAAGTGCTAATATTACGCATAATTATGAAATAATCCGGTAAATGGCACCTATGGGCTCTGCTCAAAAGAGCTCTGAGTTACATAAAACACAAACAACAGCTTAAATTTAATTTCCTCCATCTGTAGGCTTTATTACTTTTAAAAGCAACTAAAATTAACGCTTGATCTAAAACTTGCGCGGTAAGGTTTATGATGTGAAGACTATATGCTTATCATCAAATACATTGACTATTACATACATTTATAGTGCATTTTATGTACTTTCAAAATGTTGTAGAAAATTTTAGATATCTTCGCGAGATAGTTTGTAGTTTAAAATGTACTGTGCAATAAACATACAAGAGTAATAACGCCACTCCTTGGCGTTATTACTCTTGTATGTTTTATTCTTTAGATTGTATTCTTGTATGTTTTATTCATTTACTTTATGTATGGGAGAGCATTTTTGTCATTGGTGAAATGGTTAGATTAAGTGATGCTCGATACCAAAACTGAACTTAGAAAGGAAAATACTAATGCAAAAACATTTTTAAACTCTTATAAATAAAAAGATATCAAAATGTTTTCGATAGTATAATTCCAACAATTTCAACATCGTGTTTATATCAATTTCCCACTTCAGTTTAAATAAGTTCTAAACGGTTCAATTAAGTTCTAAATTTTAACTGTCCGCCTTTTCAGTGTTTTGTTTTTCAAAATTTTACGAATTTAAAATTTAACTGATGTGACAAAAATTGTAATGTAACCAGATTGAAGAAGTCTCTGAGACCGCAAGATTGAAAGATGAATAAAAAGCGTAAATATAGGATGGTGTTTTTGATCTAAACTTTTTGTACAAGACTATTGTAATTAATTTTCAGAGATTTAAAGGTCTCCGGTGATAGCTAGTAAAGTTCCAGATCAAACAAAATTTTGGTAGTATTTGTAGTTGAACGGAAAATTATAAATTAAAATTAAACCATAAAAATTGAAAAAAGCAGTGGGTCAAAATTTCAATGATCATCATCAATGCGATCAATGATTAAAACTCACAGAGTTCTGTTTCTTCAATAAACTTTTTGTACAGGATTAATTTTAATTAAACTTCATCTATTCAAATATTTCTAACAATAATACGGGGATTCCAAACGAAAGAGAATTTCAGTTGTAGCTATTGTTATACTGAAAAATACAAATAAAACTCTGATTTTTTTTTGGGAGGGGGGGGGGGGACACAGCGTTCAGTGAGATCGCTAACAGCAATTAAAAGTCAATTTAGCTGCTAATATTAGAGAGAATGAAATATAACCACATAAATCATGTATAAAATTTAATAAGGGATCTCACAGTAATATTGATTTTTATCAAAAATATTATTAATTAAAAATAACAATTTATTAAAGCATAGATGGGATTCCTAAACACTGTTAAAACCGTACAATATTTCTAATAATTGTATTTAAGCGGTCCTTTATAAGCAAAACGAAGCTCAGGGTCTAATATTCTTTTCTCTCCCCCCCCCCCTGTTTCCTTTTTATACTTCCACAAAAAAATTAACATTTTGTATTGCTTACAATGCAACTTGTCAATTTCTAGGGCTTAAGAGTTTATATCTTCAATATTCACCAATCTACTTGGGATCATTTCATTTTATTCTATAGTTTTGTTTGCATGGCGTTATTACCCACATAGGTGGGTAATAACGCCAAATAGCATTGGTCCATAAATCACGCTATTACATTTTACGAATACATACTTGTTAAATTATTTTTTTTTCTTTAGATAGTCAGTGATTTTCTGTATTATATCCTATATTTGTTTGAAAAATGCAATCTAAAACTAAGCCGTGAAAATTGGTAGAACCTTAACGTGGCGTTATTACCCCAGGATACCTTTGTATCACTTTTAAAAGTTGAAACCGATTTTCAGTAATAATAATTAAAATGATTTCTCAAAAGTTTACTAGAGGGAAATATACCGAGAATTCTTAACCCTTCATTATACTTTGTTGAATATAAGTTTTATTAAAATGCTAGTGTAATAAAATAAAACTTAACCCTTTACTGCACAGCTTGCCACATCTGGTACATTCTTAAAAACGCTATAATTCTCATTTTGTGCCATGCATTTGGCCGATATGATCGCTGTAATTGATCAAGTACAGTAAAAAAAAGTGCAATAAGACTTATTTTTTCCTTGTCAGATTTCAAAAATAAAATTAGAATTTTTTTCTTGGAAAACAAAAGAAAAAAATAACTTGATCAAGTTATTTAGGTAAAATTTGAACTTAATATTTTTACTAAATACTTAAAATTATTATTAATATGTAGCAAGGTACAAAGTGTTAAGCAGATAGAATTAATGATTTTAATTCCACTTAATTGCAAAATATAGCAATACAACATTTAAAAACCCTAATTGCTTATATATGGTACTCGCCTTGAAATATTATTACTATTATTATTTTATTTTTGCTATTGTTCTTATTATTAGATAGATTTATACCGTAAAATGGGGGGGAATCGGAACACTTGTCAAATTTAAAGTAAAAAAAAAGCAACAATTGATTTTTTTAATTTTTTATTTTTCTGCTAAAAACTTCGGTCTTGTTTTATTCTTTACTTTTTAAGCAAAAACGAAACATTTTTATTGTTTATATATGCATTATTTTCTTTTTTTTAATTTCGTTCCGATTCACCCCGCAGATAGGGGTGAATCGGATTAAGTGTTGTAATCTTTATTTATTCCGATTCAAACTTTAATAGGGTTAATAAAAACAGTTAATAATAATAAGGGAATAATAGGGAGACGCAGTTACTCTGAAACCAAGCCTTTAATTTATATAAAGTGTTCTGGTGTAATAACGCCAAGTACTAGTATTATGCATAATTATGAAATAATCTGGTAAATGACACCCATGTGCTCTGCGCAGAAAGGATTTGAGTCGTATAAATCGCAAAAAACAGCTTAAAGTTAATTTGTTCTAATTTTAGGTCTTATTGCTTTTACAAGCATCTAAAATTAACGCTTGAACTAAAATTTGCGATACATGTTTTGTGGTGTTAAGTCTATATTTTTTATCCGGAAATACTTTGTTTATTACATAAATTTGTAGTCCATTTCATGTAGGGGGAACTGAGGCACATTGATACTTGGGGCACATTGATACACCCCCTGTACAGCACACAGGGTCATTACAGGAAGTTTCACAACTGCTCCAAAAGGTGATACTAGTGAAATTAACTACATACAGAAAGTTTTGGAATGATTCAATAGTTTGATGAAATGGGATGGGTGATTAATTGCTTTTGTAGGTCAAAAGTAAATTTGAGTTGTACAATTGAAATGGTACTATACAATTGTTCAAGTATTTTCAACCAAAAAGAATACCCTCCCTGGCAAGTAAAGCTACTTTTTGTCAGTTCCTCATTCTTTATTGTTAGATAAATTATGAAGTGTTGGATTTGCGACTCATTTTATTCAAACTGGCTGTATGGGGCACATTGATACAGTCTTTGTCGGGGCACATTGATACAACCTAAATCCTTTTCTAGTTCATTTTTCATTACCTTCTATTTATTTTTTACCATACATTTCTTAATTCAACCATTTTTCGTTAAAAATTTCTACTATTAGTTTTTATTGAATTGAAATAGCTCTAATTTCTTTATATTAGAACATTTTATAGTATTTTTGCAAACAGAAGATGTACAAACTTACACAATATCTAGTTCTAGTAGATTTAACAAAAGAAATGGACGGCAGCCTGGCAAGTCTCAAATTTATATCGATTCTCCAGAGAAAAAAGTATTATCGACATGAGAAATGTTAAGTAAGAGAAAGAAGCTGCAGAACAGTACAGGATAATTATATTATAAACATAATTTTTAATAGAATTATTCTTTATTTTCTGTTGGTACACTGATTTATAAACAGAAAACCTGGTAATTCTTTCACCTTTCCTAAGAAAGAAGAGAATTCTGGGGTTAAAGTGCATGATATGACAAAATTACCACAGCCAACAAACAGACAAGAAACAGCCAGAACATCAGGTCATTATACATTTCATTTTGATTGCTTTAATATCGCTTACAAATAAGTTGTGTGAGATTTTAATGTCTATAAATATATATAAAATGGTTTTCTAACTATTTTTCTATGAAAAATATGCATTGGTGTTATTTTGTCTCCATTTTTCCCAGACGTAGTCAAAGTGTATCCATCTGCCCCCGATATGGGGCACATTGATACAAATTACTTTTTTTGATTTTTTAAAAATTACATGCAAAAATAATATATAAGAAAAGGATTGTACATTTTTATAACAAACTACACAGGTTTTGCTGACATCACATAAAAAATCAACTTGAAATTTCTGCTTTCTAGACACCAATTTTTTTTTTTTTTTTTTTTTTTTTAAAAAGCTGTATCAATGTCTCCCAGTTCCCCCTACTTACAAAATGTTGTAGAAGATTTTTAGATAGCTTCTCGAGATATTTGTAGTTTAAAATGTACTGCGCAATAAATATATCGGGGTAATTACGCCAGTCCTTGGCACTAATACCCTGGTTGATTCCCAACATTGGCCGAACTACATCCTAAATACTGATTCAAATAAACACGTTAAAAACGTGCAATGTTTCTAATAATTCTATTTAAACAATCTTTTTTTAAGCAAAAAGTGGCTTAGAATCTCATATTGTTTTGCGTCTTTCTCTCCCACCCCCCTCTCACACACACGCCACACCTTTATTTTTCTTACACTTTCACAAAAAATTGAACATTTTCAATAGCTTAGAATGCAATTTGTTAATTTCTAGAGCTGTAGAGTTTATATTTTTAGAATTGGGCAATCTTTATCCAGTTATTCCATCTTATTTTATAGTTTTGTTTGCATGGCGTTATTACCCATATAGGTGGGTAATAACGCCAAATAGCATTGGTCAAGAAATCACGCCGTTACATTTTATGAATACATATCTGTTAAATTAATTTTTATATATAGATAGTAAATGAGTTGTTGTATCAAATCCTATATTTGTTTGAAAAATACAATCTAAAACTAAGCCGTGAAAATTAGTAGAACCTTAACGTGACGTTATTACCCCAGGATACCTTACAAGTAAAAATATGACTTTTAAAAACTTAGAAAACAACTTTGAAATCAAGAAAAATTAAAATTTATTTTAAGAAATTATATCCGAATTGCACAAGTAGAATTTAATACAAATTCAGCCCTGTTCTGTGTTATCCTTTATTAAGGTACCTGTACCCAATATGGACACCCTAAGGAAAATGTATTTTTTCACCCCCATGTACAAGCCATAGGACTCCAAAAATATGTGACCACTATCCTTGGACTATTGACTATCATTTTTAAAATTAGGGACCTTGTAATTATTCTGGTTTAATTTAAATGATAAAAACAAAAAAAAATGTTTTCAAGTGTCCATATAAGGAACACCTCTCCCTATTATGGACAGGTGTTTCCTTATTGACTTTCTACACACTGTGTATGAAAGAGCCACTTTTCTAAGGGATTTTAGAGGAAAGGAAATAAAAAAAGTATCTTAAAGTATTCCGAAGAGGAGGGGGAACAGTAAATATCTTCAGAACATGCATTTTAGAAAGGAACATTCTCGGTTTTTACCTTTCTAAGACCCATGCAAAGCCCCTTACTTACTAGTAAATATTATGAAGTAATATTGTTCGTTTTGCTTAGCTTTATTGCATCTGTCTGCGAATTTACTCTGTTATTACTCAGTCCTCACAGCATGGACAAATAGAAACTTTTCCATCATCGGCAGTAAGTCCCACATAAACCTCATGAACATATCTGCCACATGTGATGCATGGCCGCATGTTTGAAAAAACATCACTACTGCAAAAGAAGCAGTACCAGCTCTCCTCTGTTGAGGAAGTCATATCATTGGTGCCTACGATTTCGCCAACAAATATCCTACTGGGAAGAGGGGTTTCTTTTTATTTTTCTGCAAGGGTTTTTTGGAGGAAGGTTTTTGGCGGATTGTTCAAATAGCATCATGCTAAACAAAGATTTTACCACTTTGATGACTTTTCAAGTTATTGTTTGGCAGTGTTGAATTTTCTTCTTTCTTACAGTTGTAGTCGATGGAAGCATAAGCTGTCCATATTGGGAATGGGTGTAGTTTTACTAAATCTTGTACCAAATGAATAAGGAAAATTATTTTAAGCAAAATATGCAATAGCAATCGAAAATATGTTTTATTAGCTTTCTAAAATACTTCACTTTTTAACATTTAATGTAATTTTTCAATATCTAATAAGAATTTAAGCTTATAAGTAATTAATATTAGCACATCTCGAAATAACAAGTTTCCTCCTAAATGGCGAACAACGCGCTTTTTTACACTTTCCAGACTTAATTATCTTTTCAACTGCTTTTCTTCGCGAAAATGTTTAGCCACCTCTCGATCAAAATTATTACCTTTAAAAATATTAGGAGTGTCCATATTGAAAGCCCTGTCCATATAGTGTACAAATACCTTAGTAGTCATTGGGTACGTGAATCTATTGAGTAGCCCCAATCGCTGCATGTATTAATACGATCTACTAATACGCCCTCATCCCCAGCCCTTAGTACTGTTTGTATCCCTCTCTTTTTTTATTTGGTTTTTCATTTTAAGATGCTTGTGTAATTTTGTGGATGACAGAGAATAATTCGGTGCAGTTTTTTAAAACTAATTTGCTATTTTTAAATTCTTTTATTGTGTGTTCTATGTCTGTTGGATTAGGCGTTGACTTTTTTGTTTAAGCAAGTAATTTCTTGGTACCTTTAAATTCTTCAAGTAATTAGAACAAACAAGATAGTGTTATAATACATATTCATTCATACATATGTTTTCATATATTACATGAAACTATTACTATATAGAAAAATAAACCATGAGAGAAAACCTGTTCCGATTCACCCCGTAAATCTTAAACCTCTGACGCGACAAGCCATTTTTCATTTTTTTCGTTATGTAGTTTAGAAATAAGTAGAACTTAATGCAGCATATGGTTTACAGATCTATCATTAATTAAAAATCCCCTCTCTTAGGTTTAGAATACGAAAAATACTATAGTTACATACAGAATTTTGAAGAAGATGAAAAAAATGATGTTTTTGAGGATCCTTTTGAAGTTTTTTTATATACCCCAGTAGTGGTGACAACATGTCAAAAGTGAATTTCCCAGCTCTTAATGTTATGACCTTCCTATAAAAAAATTGGCAACTAAAAAAATCATTTATAATGAATTTATTTGTATGACCGGGAAATTTCGTTCCTATTTACCCCATTTTACGGTAGATTTCAAATGCTTTTGTTTATAAAAATAGGAAAAATCGTGCAGTGAAGTGTTAATTCATATTTTTACTTCTGCTTAGTATTAAAACGGACTTTTTGAGAATCACCTCTTCTGTGCTGCTGTTTTGATATCTGAGGGCGTGTGATCTCTAAGCCTTCCTATATGGAAGAATATGCAAAATAAATTTTCTTCTTCCGTAGAAACAACTACCTAAAACAAACAAACACTAATAAATTTTCCTGCCAAGCAACATCCGTTATATTATTAAGGCTCTGGTAGAAAGTATTTCGTTTACTTCAAAGTTGAAATCTTTACTTCCTCGACCCAATTAGATATTTCGACGTTTCTTTGTTTCACAGTTATGTTTGATAAGACGATTTCTCTTTTTTCAACAAACAAAGTATTAAATATTATATTCGACACATGTTAAATAAACACCCACTGTGGGGGTAGTTATTTGCGTAGCTATTTGCAAGTATAATTAATAAAACTGTACTACAGTTTGTTTTGATTGCCAGCCTGATATTGACTTTTCAATTGCGAGTTTGGTGAAAAGAAAACGGTATTATAGATGTTTTATTTTGAACTCAAGAGATTGTCTGAATACCCAGGATTTTTGTTTGAAAAATGAATTTCTGGTGGTTTCATTTTTGAATTGTACAAATTTTCACAGCAAATGACATACTGAAGTATTGACTCCATATCAGTGTCCGAAACACACATCCATATTTCAAATAATTGGTGTTTTGGATTCACAGACACGTCTTTCGCTTTTTCATTCTAATTTAAAATATATGACTCTGACTCCATACCACTTTCATGCTGAATAATAATAGTAGTGCATGCTAAAAGTTATTTAACATTTGGATTCCCTATTTTACAGCACCATCATGTCCTAAATCACTATTCCCTAATGACACTAAATACACAGTCAATGAAAACAAAACGCAAACAAATAGTCACTTTCACAAGCTACGGAAGACTGTTCCGATTCAAATACAAATAAGAAAATTGAAGACAAAAATGAGTTGGCTGTTAAATATAATTGTCCAAATTGAAGGTATCTTAAATTCGTGCCCGCTTACTCCCTTGAGTACAGATATTGATGACTTGGAGGTCTTGATGAACGGGACATTTTCTTATTAGTCGACCACTTAATGCCATTGCTGAATCTGACTTGAGTAATATTGAAGATAATAGACTTAACTTATGGCAAAAGACCACTAAAATAGTTCAGTCCATCTGGAAAAAGTGGAAAAATAGTTATTTAAGTACATTGCAGCAAAGGCATAAGTGGATGATATCAAAAAACAACCTCAAAATAGGAGATATGTTTGTAATAAAGGAAGATGATCTTCCAGTGTCTAAATGGTTATTAGGGAGAATTGTAGAGGTATTTTTTGGTAATGATAATAGAGTAAGAGTTGTAAATATAAAAACCCCAAATGGAATATATAAAAGAGCAGTATCCAAAATTGTTGTATTACCTCTTGAAAAGTAATTCAGTTTTTATAAGAATGTGTACATTATTGTAAAATTTCTTTATTTATTATGGATTATGTAAAATTGTTTAAATATTTGCTTAAATTTAACTTAACTGTGACTCATTTATATTGTATTTAATTGTATTGTTATTTATATTTTTACAATGGTTGTAATTCCAGTGTTTTAGTTTGAAACCCCCCTCAGAGGTTTCAAGAGGGGCGGTATGTTTGATAAAATGCTATTTAATTTTCTACTGGCTATGTCACCTAGCAACCAAGATATACCTAATTATTTCAAAATGTAAAAGGTTTTCTGTGCAAATGATAATTTGTGATAAATACATTATCTGTTTTATTTCTACAGCTTTTACCTAAGCTGTGTGAAACAATATTCTTTTTGTTTTTGAGTTTGATTAGAATGTTTTTTATGAGAATATGTGAGAAAATATTACGGTTTTTTATTGGAGTTGTGTTTTGTTAAATTATCTATGTTCGAAAGAATTTGAGATGAGTGTTCTCATGAGAATAAACTGTTTAAAACTAGATATGAGTAATTAATTTTGAGTTGAGTAAGAAATTAATAATAAACTTTCGAACAATTGGAAAATTCATTGACAATACTGTTTTACCAGTTTTATAGGAATTCCGGTTTGCAGAATGCCGAGTTGATTCCATTCACACTGTAGGGGGAATAGACTCTGCAACCGAGATATTCTCTCTGGATCCAAGGAAACTGTATTTAATTCTGTTTTCTATTTTTTATTCTGAGAAAATTTTAATTTTATTTTAATCAATGTATAGTGTAATTTCTACTAATTTTCGTATCAGTTCTTTTCGAAATATCTATCTTCATATATTCAACAATTTTTTTAATTAAATAAAATCATGGGTTTTTTTTACATTTATATTTATTGCCGAACTACAGATTTAATGTCTGTTCGGCGTCTGATTTCGCGGCTATGCAATAAATTCGCCAGTTCTATAAACCTGAAAATTCAGATCTGATGTAAACAAATAATATACAAAATAATGTAAGAAATAATGTGGAAAATGATGCAAATAATAATGTAAATAAATAATGTAAACAAATAATGAAGAAATATCCAGTTTAGCAATTTTTAAAAAATTACGCCAAGTAGTCTTCCATCCTCTAAAGTCGTTAATTTAAAAAAAAAAAAAAATAAGTAATGTTAAGGGAAAAAAGTATTACGCTTAACTTAATGATGATATCTTTAAATCATCTTTTTTATTTTATTTTATTATAATAGAATCACAATATAATATGTAAGAACGTAACTCAATAACAGAAACAATAAGGTATTAGCCAAATATTGTGACCTACCTGGAATGTTTAATGAACAAACTTTCTTTATTTATTTATAACATCCATTTGACTTGTTTGCTTGACATTTATTTATTTATTTGGACAACATGCATCTGACTTGTTTGCTCGACATTAGGCTGCTTATAAGTCATCGGCAATATACAAGGACGAGATAGCACAAGGAAATTTACATCACAAGAGAAATACAACCAGGAGTTCCACACAAAGTTGTGCGTGCAATGACCAACCAGCGGTAATCGAAACCACAACCTCCAGATTAGCAGAGCGGCGTCATAACCACTCGGCCACGGAGGCCCTTGCTAGACATGGAAGCCTGATTATAAGTCGCCGTCAATGTACAAGGACGATATAGCACTAGGAAATTTTACAATGCAAGAGAAGTACAAATAGGAGCTCCACACAAAGAGCATATGCAATGGAGTTAGTGGGACTCGAACCCACAGCCTCCTACGATCATAAGTGATTAGGGGCATGGTGTCTTAAACACTCGGCCACGGAGACACAACGAACAAAAAAGTTATTCCTAGGTGATACGGAATACCTCATTTTCGACATAAGCTACTCATATTTGCTTATGAGCAGTTCACATATGTTAAATCAGTATGCGCGTGCATCTCCGCTCGGGAATTTAAGGCTATCATTACGGCTACCTTACTACGACTTCATAACCGACAATAAAAATATATTGTTGTGACCACGGAGTGAGAAGCAGGAGCAAATTTTGCCATGCGGTTTTTTGACGATAGGCGGCGAAACCGCTGCTAGCAGGCTGTCGATCAATGCTTCTGTGATGCTTTTCAATGGGAAAAATGGTCAATTAAAAAAAAATTTACGAAAAATCTGAATTTTTAGAAAGTTGTAGAAATGAAAATCTGGTTAATTGAAGTTTTCTTCACAACATACATATTTTTTATTGGTATTTGGCACTTCATTTTCGTTTTTAAGCCATTTAAAATACGAGATCATTTTGACAAAAATCAAAGGACAGGCCATTTAAAAACATTGAATATCGCAGATTAAAATGACTGTTGGAAGTTAGTTGAATATCGCAAAGAAACAGACTTATGATTTTAGAAATTAAATATTAATCAAATATTTTGGAGTAAATTTTAATTTCGCGTATAGTTTTTATAACCTTAGACCATTTTAATAATCCATAACTTTGGATATTTATGCAATTAATGCATGTAGAATTAAAGCTAATTTTTATTTTAATTATTTGGAGCAACTGCTTATTCATATTATGGATGTCTTGTGTGTCACCCCCCCCCCCACTCTGCCCCCCAGGGGGGGGACAATTTTAATTTCTTTACAACACCAGTCGTGTGGCACATCATTTCCAAGATCTGCAACTGCTTATTCATATTATGGATGTCTTGTGTGTCACCCCCACTCTGCCCCCCAGGTGGGCACATTTTTAATTTCTTTACAACACCAGTCGTATGACACATCATTTCAGATGTCTGCAACCGCTTATTCATATTATGCATGTCTTGTGCGTCACCCCCAGGGGGGCACATTTAAGCTATTATACAGCTTTTATTGCGGGCTTTGAGCGCGGCGACCGTATCTAGAAATTCCGTAATAAAGAAAAAAACCCTTACACTCCAACTAACGTCGTTTCATTTTGGCCGACTTCTCATTTATTCAATAAAAGAAAAAAAAAATTGTTATCTTATCGGCCATCACGCTCAAAAAGTGTAACTTGAATTAATATAAAAAAAAAACTTAAATTAATATCAAAGACAAAAAAAAAAAAAAAAAAAAAAAAAAAAAAAAAAAAAACTGCATAAATAAAAAATAAATATATAATTATAATTGCATAAGTTGATAAAAATTCTATGCAATAGCTCTACCGCGGCAGTCCCCGAGTGCCACACGTATTTTTTTAATAAAATCTGTGCATTAGTTCTTGGGATACAGCTGTTGCATAAATCTTTAAAAATGCAATATAGCAGCGACACATATTAAGCAATTTACACCAAAAACTAATCATCATCAATTTATATCAGGGACTACCTAAATATAAATTTTCATTAAAATCCATACGTAGTTCTTGTGATACAGCTGTTGCGTAAACCGTAAAAAATGCAGCATAACAGCGAGTGTCACCTGTTGAGTGATTTACACCAAAAACTGATCAGCATCAATTTATATAAGGGACTACCTAAAACTAAATTTTTATTGGAATCCGTGCGCTAGTTCTTGAGATTCAGCTGTTGTGTAAATCATAAAAAATGAAGCATAGCAGTGACACCTGTTGAGCGATTTACGCCAAAAACTAATCAGCAATAATTTATATCAGGGTCTTACTTAAATATCAATTTTTATTAAATTCCGTGAATTTTTTTCTTGAGATAGGGAACCCACAAAATGTCTGTCACAGACAGATATTTTATAAAAGCATATTTTGTGGAATCTTTAACCCCTAAAACGTGTACAATCCGTCGAAAACCAGAATTCAAAAATTTATACGAGTCCAATACTTTCTTCTTGTGGAGACAGAAGGAAAAAAATTGGTTCTGGTAGAAAAAATTTGTTGCTGCTCCCTCAATCTCCTCGGACGGGGCGATCTCCCCCCCTTACCTTTCACATGGGCCTGAATGTCCGGATGGAAAAGGTGGGGATTTAAAAGCAAAAATTCCTGAATGAGCTAAGAACAATTTTGATTAATAGATTTATTTTTACTGCACAGTCACAAATAAAAGATAGAAGCAAAGTTAAAAAAATATATAAATACGTGTGGCACTCCGGGAACTGCCGCGGTAAAACTATTGTATAGCATATTTTATCAACTTATGCAACTATAATTATTTATTTATTTTTTATTTATGCAGTTTTTTTTATATTAATTCAAGTTTTTTCTTTTTCTTTGATATTAATTTACTATTATTTATACTTAATACCATTTATTTTACTATTATTATCCTTATTTAATATTACACTTTTTGAGCGGATGACCGATAAGAAAACAATTTTTTTCTATTAATGAATAAATGAGAAGTCTACCGAAGTGCCGAAATTTGTCGAAATGAAATGAAGTTAGCCGGAGTGTTAGGTTTTTTTTCCTCATTACGGAATTTCTAGATTCGGTCGCCGCGCTCAAAGCCCGCGATAAAAGCTATGCAACAGCTTAAATGTGCCCCCTTTGGGGGGATGTAACACAAGACATGCATAATATGAATAAACAGTTGCAGACCTTTCAAATGATGTGTCACATGACTGGTGTTGTAAAGAAATTAAAAATGTGCCCCCCTGGGGGTCAGAGTGGGGGGACACACAAGACATCCATAATATGAATAAGCAGTTGCAGACTTTTCAAATGATGTGTCACACGACTGGTGTTGTAAAGAAATTAAAAATGCGCACCCCCTAGGGGGGCAGAGTGGGGGGGTGACACACAAGACATCCATAATATGAATACGCAGTTGCAGACCTTTGAAATGATGTGTCACACGACTGGTGTTGTAAAGAAATTAAAAATGTGCCCCCCTGGGGGGGGCAGAGTGGGGGGAGACACACAAGACATCCATATTATGAATGAGCAGTTGCAGACCTTTGAAATGATGTGTCACACGACTGGTTTTGTAAAGAAATTAAAATTGTGCCCCCCCCTGGGGGTAGAGTGGGGGGGTGACACACAAGACATCCATAATATGAATAAGCAGTTGCTCCAAATAATTAAAATAAAAATTAGCTTTTATTCTACATGCATTAATTGCATAAATATCCAAAGTTATGGATTATTAAAATGGTCTAAGGTTATAAAAACTATACGCGAAATTAAAATTTACTCCAAAATATTTGATTAACACCTAATTTCTAAAAATCATAAGTCTGTTTCTTTGCGATATTCAACTAATTTACAACAGTCATTTTAATCCGCGATATTCAATGTTTTTAAATGGCCTGCCCTTTGATTTTTGTCAGAATGATCTCGTATTTTAAAGGGCTTAAAAACGAAAATGAAGCGCCAAATACCTATAAAAACATATTTATTTTGTGTAGAAAACTACAATTAACCAGATTTTTATTTTTACAACCTTCTAAAAATTCAGATTTTTCGTAAAAAAAAAAAAAATAATAATGACCATTTTTCCATTGAAAAGCATTGCAGTAGCTAAAAAACCAGCCTACTACCTATCACATCCCCCTCATTATTTACCGAAATTTCACTTTTTATTTTCGAAGAGTCATGCGCTTTAAGTTTCCCCTCCTGTGTCTTACCCCGTGGTTGTGACAAACCTTAATTGTTAAGCAGCCCACTAGTATGTCATTACCAGTAGGTTAAGAAATGCCCATAATTTACAGCACCCATTCTTCCCTCAATCATTTAATTTTAATATTTCGGATGATAAAATAAATTTTGCTAATACAATAAACAAACTTTTTGTTAGGCAATTGATATTGTTATTGAAAAGTATAAAATGCTTTATATGATTGCTTTATATTTTTTAAAGATATATTTATAATTTTCTCAGTTTTTGTTATTAAAATCATTTTTAATGAAATTAAAATAGTTGCTTCATTTACAGCAAAACATTCATCACAAAATTTCCAACTGTTTTATTGCAAAAAAAAAAAAAAAAAAAAAAGGATTTTACAGGATTAAAAAAAACATCCAAACATTTCTTCTCTTTCGGGCTCATTTTTAAAATGTGCATGTTTTCAAAAACTTTACGAAAGAAATAAGTGAATCAAACTATTTCATACGTGACTCTTTTATGTAAATAGAAATGATTACATTCTTTATGGTGTTTTCGCTAAAATATTATCAGAATGAATTTATTCAGTCAGTTTATCTTTTTTTCCAGACACTTCTGTGTACATATTTTTCTGTTTGTTCCAATTCAAAATTTTGCTGTTTTATTCAAATTGGTTTTGTAAAAGTATTCATGAAGAGATTTATTATGTAAATTTCTTTTTCCATTTTGACTAACGTTTATAAATGTTTTATATTATCTTTCATTCTAAATTGAAAGGTTATGTAAAATCTGTTTGTTTGTTTTCAAATCCGTTAAGGACGGGTCAGGCACATTTTCCATGATGCGTATGACTTATATTTTTTAGGGCCAGAATAATTTAGTTTAAATCTTTGCGTTAGAATTCTAGGATTAAATATTGTGAAAAACGTAAAAAGAATTGCTAGTATTAAAATTTAAAAGATGTTATATATCGATTATCCGGAAAGCTTTAAGCAGCATGTCGTTTTTTAATATCGGGTAAAGTAAAACAAACATTGACAACATATGAACCCTTAGTGACTGCTCCGTTTAGCACATGAAATTTAAATGTGCGGTGTAATTATTCGAAGACATGGCTCGATATTATTTTGAACTTCAGCAATGCAGCTTACATAATAACAATTACAGAGAAAAAATTTAATAGTTTTCGAAAAGAAACACAAACTTTCAACAATAATCATTGCATTAAAAAACTGTACATGAAAGTGTATCTATACATGGAGCACGACAAACGACGACATAAGATTTATTTTAAAAAATCAGCTTTGTAAACAACCAATCGGAACGCAGAAAATATTAATCATAACAGATGTTGCACAAGTATTAATTAATGGGAATTTTTTTTTAATTAATATGAAAATCCTGCAATATTTTTAAAACGTTTTCTTTTTCTTTGTCTCTTTTATTTTTGGTTGCCTACAATTATGGTCTTTTCATGTATCCTACGTAGTACTTTTTTGTTCCAAATCTACACTGTTAAAAAATTGTGGTTCAACGATTCACCAAGAGATAGTACATGTGTAGATACCACCATAAGATGATACAAATTTTTCTCGATCCTTTAGTGCTTTATTTGAACCATTGATTAGTTATAGGTTAAATCCTGATTTGGTAATAAGTTGAAGCATGGTTTGGTAAGAATTTGAATTTTTCGTTTGAAAATAGTATAAACCTTAACCCCTTGGGGACGAGAGATACGTATACGTGCCGCAAAAGGCTTAAGCATCTCTGTTTATACCCACCAGTAACATTTTACTGCAAAATTTGCCTTATTCAGTTGGGGCATTTCCTCGATAATAAGTCACAAATTTCTGTTTTTTTAACCGGTGACAAAACATTAAAAATGTTTTTAAATTCTCCCGTCGTATACAGGTTAAACTGTTTTTTATTTCAACCATATAGCGGAAATAAATTCAACCATAAATTCAATTTATGACAATGCTCTTACATTTTTCTAGAAACAATGTGAAGAATTTTGTTAAAGCTAAATTGAAATAAATTACATATTTTTTAAAGAAATAATGCTAACATTCATGTCATTTTATAAAGAAGGTAAATTTTCTGAAAAGCCAAATCTAATTACAAATATTTTTAAAGGCATTTTGACTGCAGTCATTTTAAATATCTTTACACGTCTTAAAATTTTACAATTCTGAATTTAAAGAAAAACATATGTTGTTTGAATTAAAAAAAATGCTTTAAATTTTTTTCCGCCAAAACATTTAAACATTGTTTATATTTATAGTGTTGTCTGACAAACTTAAATGATTGGCTGCAATTCTCACAAGGAGTAATGTTTTTGTACACTACTTAAATAATAATCAAATTGAAAATAACATATTATTTGGTGATTTATGTTTTTTTGTATTTTTATTACTATCCTTCTTGAAATATTTTCAAGTCTATAAATAATATATATTTATCTGTTTCAAACTGAGCATGTTTGAGCAATTAATTTTTTTTTCGTAAATCGAAATCTTTATTTAGGTTAAAAAAAGATTCAAAATAATTTTTTACGCCTGATAAAAATTGAGAAATTGAAACACTTATGCACACTTAGACATATGTTGGAGACTTGTTAATTTTCATTGTGCATGAATTATAAACACTTAGTTTTTTTCATTTCACCAGAAACAAAAAAATATTTCCTTAGAAAGCTTCGGCAATTACATTTTATATTTCAGTTTACTACTGATATACGTTATTTGCCAGGCAAATGATTTTTTTTTTTGCTGGTAGTTTATCGAGAATTTTTGAAATTTAGTTTTAGACACTCGCTAATTCAGAATTATAGGTAAAGTTGCAAACGAAAGATGGGGAACTAAACGCGATTTTGTATGGAAAAGTTGAGTTCGCGGAAAATTAGATAAAGTACAAATGCGTATGTTAGGACATTATTGTGTTGTGAAACTTCTGGTCTCGTATTTATGTCCCTCACGTTCTAAGGAAAAATGTATTTGAGTCAATGCAGGATTTGTCGCTTCCAAGAATACAGGTTTCCAGAAAGTAAATCTGTTAAATGTACGTTTGGCCAGGAATAAATAAGGATGTTGCTGCATGGTGTAGAGCATGCATATTCTGTCAAAATACAAAAGAGCAATGGCATACTAAATCTCAATTTAATGCAATTTCCCAGATGACAGTTTTGCACATATACACACACCTAAATATAATCAGTCTTTTTCTTTTAGTACGTGGATTCAGATATGACCTAACGATGATTGATAGGTTTACTCGATAGCCAGAAGCTGTACCTATTGGAGATGTAAATCTTGAATGGTTGCTTAGGTTTTTGTTCAAATGTGGGTTTATTGTTTCGATATAACTTCGAGAATAATATACGATAAGGGTAATGGTTGGTTGTTTGTATAGAGTTTAAAGGCGCAAAATCCCTTTAGGGATATGCTGCGCCAAACTAAGACAAAATGTATAATCGATAAGGGTAATGCGAATCCATACTTTTCAATAATTTGACGATTATTCAGCAATAATCTAACTATATCTGCTTCAAATGTACCACAGCGCGGTGGAGTAACTTCAACGACCTTTAAAACATGCTTTAATGTGCTATAAATTTAAATGTTTTGAAGCTCTTCCCCTATTTTTGACAGGTTTCCGAAATACTGTACATGAAGATCTTGGTAAATCTACAGAGGTTTTAATACATGGAACCTCCTTACGGCTACCGGGATAGTTGTATCAAGATCCATTTTTAATAGACCTACCAAATAATTTCAATTTGCAGAAAATAATGTGGTTAACTTTCATTGCATAGACAGCAGAAGATCTGCGTCCCAAAAGAATTCAATAACTGCAGACATATTTATGAGTTGAGCGGTTTTTTCAAGAGGGCTCTTGAACCAAGTTATGAGGGTGCGTTCCAGGCGTTAAAGAGACTGGAAAAAGGCTTTATACTTCTTTTTCATGGTCAAGAAAAATTTATAAATATCGAAAGGCTGCTTTTCTTTTAGCAGAAAAAGTAGCTTGCTTTTTCAACCCACATTACGAGAGCTGAAAGGAAAGTTCATTTTCATCTCTCTCTGGTAGTGTGAGCCTGGCGGGGGATTTGGGTGGAAAAACGAAAAAAAAATCTTATTATTTATCCTTTTCATCCGCAGACGATAATTGAAAAGATCTAAAACAACTTTTCTATCATTTTTTAAACGACAGAATTTGTGTACATTCAAATTCTGTCGGTGCCAAGTTGCGTTTCCTACTTTCTAAATAAACTATTTTTAAAATTTTAATTAAAGTATATTATCTTTATTTATCATTCCCAGTGCATCTTTTTGTGCCAACACATACAAATGTGACTGAAATATTTGTTTCGTAAGAACGTCTATTAACTAATAGTATTTTACCTTACATTTTGCTTAGTGGCCCATGTACAAATAGGAAGCATGGCATATTTTTAAATTTTCAGCTCTAACACTTTATTTTGACTTCATATTTTAATGTTTCAGTAGATATTATCTAGGGTTTTCGAACAGGAAATCATTATTCCCAATAGTTTTGGAATAATTCAGGTTTAAAATTCATAACTCATATTAATTTTTTAATGAATTCAAAACAGATTGTAATATTGGTAGTTTTTTAAAGCATGAATTAAAATCTACTTGCTTGAAAAAGCTGTAACTATGTTTCTTATATTTCATGTTTTTAGAAATCAGTTTATGTAAAAAAAAATATCTGTTACGATTCATATTTATTTCAAATTGGAATTTCAATTAATATGTATTTTCGATTTATGTATCAAGGGTTAAAATCAACACCTAGTTAAAAGGCAAACACACAAACTGAAGTTAATAATTAAATTTCTCTTTAATCCGTATTCTGCTGTTATTTTCTTACCAAATATTGTATATACATCTGTTGAAGGATACATTTTAAAAGATATGAAACATCACACTTGCGTTTTAATTTTTTTACGTTTTATAGTTACATCTACAAAATTTTATAACTTACAAATACGCTATTTATCTATCTTTACATAAGAAAATATTTTCTGGTGTAGATTGAGAAGTTGAGATTAGGAAAATAAATTAAAAAAAATGTTTTGAATAGAATTATAAATCCAATATATGGCATCACAATAAGCTCTCGTTGTAAACATTTTTCACTTTTGAAGAAATTGCGGATATATTGCTATGGACTACACTTTATTTTCCATTAAAGAGTTACTTATAGTAATTAAGAAAATCTGTGAGGTCCAAAGCTGCATAATATTTTATTTGTTAAATTTCTTGTACGATTGCATATAATTGCTTCTGTAATGATCTTGTAATTGCATGTTTATTTTTTATATTATCTTAAATTATAGTCAAGCATAAAGCATTGTTATCTGGTTAACCTGGATTTAAGACATTTTTCTCAAAATCCAATATCTATTCACGCAAAAATGCAAAGCTAATCAACAACCTTCGTATGTGAGAGAAGAAAGCATGAAGATCACTTATTTTGTAACCGAACTTCGACTAAAAACAGGAGTCCTTTTTTAAACGTTATAGATATTTTTCTCCCCTTTTCAATTTTAATCTTAATTCTCTATGGCTCAAGAGTTCCGATTTGAAAAATATATACACTAAACTTTCTGTAAGACGAATTCTATTTAAGACGTCTGTCTGACTCGGAAATATTTTAAAGTCTTTGTGAATTCATAAACATAGAGTAAAATTTGTTTAAGTCGGAATATTGTCTACTATGAAAAAAAATTCTCACTCGAGATTGATTCCGCCTTACACAGAATTTACTGTACTTCAGTGCTAGAAAACATCATATTAAATATGTAAATAAAATAGTGCATTGACTTAAAACAAATTGCAGAGTTTCAACATAGTTATAATTGTTTCTATTTCATACATATTCGCTCTAATACAATGTTAATTTCATTCGTGTTTATAACTTTGCATTTGGTATAATTAAATTTGTTTTCCAGCTACTTGTGTTTATCAAAATTATCAGCTACAAGCACAAGAATTTGCGGAACGCACAAATTTTCTCTCTCTCTCTCTCTCTCTCTCTTTTGAGTATACCTACATAATGAAAGAATATATTTAATTAATCCAAAAGCTGAAAATGAATTCCAGTTGAATTCAAGTTTGTATAGAGGTAAATACTTATAGCTAATTGTTATTTTAACTTCTGCTGTTTCAAACATATCAGGTTCAAAAAAGAAAGAACTAATGATCACAAAACGGTTAGTTCACGGAGCACATTTTTCATTACCCACTCATGAAAAAATGAACAGATGAAAACAAATTTCTAAAGCAACTATCTTCATAGATTCATTTGTAAAACACACTTTTAAACATAACATATGTGAAGAATTCAGGAAGATGCTTGTAAAATAATACAAATATTCACTTTGTGTAATCGAATACGGAAATGTCAGTTACTACAACTACTACGAAATTGAATATGTTCAAAAGTTTTTTCATAATGCAAATATTTTAAATAATATAACAAGATGCACTGGATTAATTATAGCGTTAGGCATGTTTCTCGTAATCTTTTAGCACATCTGATAACTTCTCAAGTAGCAATTTAATGATGTATGAGAGAATGTTGTTGTTATATCGTTAAAACCGCAAACACGTGCAGCGGATGACACAAAAATGATAACATCATCAACAACAAAACACACAGTTTTACAAGTGTTACTAAAGACTGTTACTTAAGAAATTACTTCGAACCGAAAGCTTTCCCCGTTTTCCTTTAAGACGCCACGCTACTGACATAAAAAGACCCGGATGATAATATAAAGTTTACGGGGAAGTTCTTTAAAACTTCTTTAAACTTTTTTTTTTTTTTTTGCATAGGATATCTGAGGACGATCCACAACCGGCCTAGTTTTTACTTTTTCGATTTTAGTTTCAGATTATTTATTGAAGAAAACCTTAACTTTCAGAACCGGTTTAACCGGTTATAAAACTGAAACAATCCTAATATAAAAAGAATATAACCAAAATTGTAAAAGTAAAAATTAGCCCGGTTGTGGATCGTCCTATCCCATGCAAAAATAAATAAATAAATAAATAAATAAATAAATACATGAAATTGTTAAAATTTGAGCGAGATATTTGAAAAGCACGCCCCCATAGACTTTACATTATCATCCGGGTTTTTTTTGTATGGCTCTTAATAAAGCCACTCTTTCAAACCAGGTGTATTATGATTTCTTTAATTACTGTTAGAGCATACATTGTTGACTAAACTTTATTTAAAAACATATTATTAATTACGTTTAAAATAAAAGAAGAAAATCACAAATTGAAACTTAGCTTTCTGCTTTTGTTTTTAAATGCAAGTTTTATCATAAAGCAGTCACAATTTACAAGAAAAGTATTGAGACAAACATATGTCATCCAGAAAAATAAAAACCCATTTCAGGAATTTTTATTTTTAGACGTTTGTGCAGATTTTTCTAAATATCTTCCAGTCATTATTTTAATCTTTTTTCCATTATCATAATCCCTTGAAAATTAAGCCTCTTTAGTTATAGTGACCCTGACATTTCTCAGCGAGATTCTTATTCAAATAGCTTAAGATGTTCTTTTAAAAATATTATTCGATTGATTTCATTTGCTATTGAGAGGCATCGAACAAACTTATATATTTTTTTAGCCTGGTTGAATAAATTTAAATTTATTCAATCTTATTCTTGATTTATTCCTATACATATTTATTCTTAAATTTAGAAAATTGCAATGGTATTAAATTTGACATATTTAGAGGATTTTCTTTCATAAATATATGAAACGTTGGCATTCAATTGCGGAAAGGCATAATTTACTTATTAAAAAACATAATTCTCTGTGAGTCAAAATGTTTAAATATTCTTTGAATATGGTGTGATGACGTTATTTATGACGGCTGATAATCTGCAAGAGAAAGAATAACCCTAGAGCGAGTGCCCTCCTTGGGGAGCTTCTTAAGGGAACTTAACCCGTATTTACGCAAGGTTACCCAAGGTTCGAAGTAAACTATGAAAAACTCCGAACGGTTAGGCCAACGGATGTGATTGAATTCGATTTCATTTTGTGCGTCCAGGCTTGTCGGGCTGTAAAAAACGAAATTAAAAACGTACCGTGTCCCAAAATTTTGCGTTCAAATACTTAATGTTGAAGTTTTTAAATTTTTTATTTTAAGGCATATCACCAAGAATTTTTTTACAGTTTGTTTATGCCATAATTACCTAGTAAAATAAATATGCGTCTTAATTTCAGACTAGAAAGATGTCTGAAATTTCATAGGTAATTTTATTTTATACACTCTAGTACCCGAATCAGATTTTTAGTCACATTTATGTCTGAAGTTTAGTAGCTTCTATTCACGGTATATTTCATAAAAAATACACACGTGTCTAAGCAATTGGATTAAAAAAAAGAAATAACATCAATATTTTTTTTTATTTTAAACAAATGACTTTGATAAATGTACTTCCAACTTTTCACCAAAACCTTGCATCAAAAACTGTGACACTTTGACAGATAAATTGATAATAAAGCGGACTACGTCTTAGAATCGAATTTTCTATCCTATCCAATATCGCAAAATGACACTGTAACAGTGAAAAAGCATTGCACTTAAAAACAGATTACTTGATTTATGATGATTGAACGAGTTTCAGGAGTTGAGAAAAACTTCAAGAGAAGAACAATAACCTCTGTATTTTGCGGAAAAACGCATTAATAAGACATGAATTAATTAAAATTCAAGATTAATTAAAAAGGTTAGAGAAAAAAATGACAACGAAAAATTCATTTAATTTTTTTTTTTTTTTTTTTTTTTTTTTTTTTTACTTATTCTTATCATTTTTTAAAAGGGGACGATGATCACCGAAAATTTTTTGTGCTCAAGGGAATCTTTATAGAATGAAAATGACTCATGTATTTATCTATTAAATTAGGCATTTAAAACTTAAACCTTTTGTGCGCCAATTGTCAGATCCGGCACATACCTAAAAGCATTATAACATTCATTATGTACCGTGAATTCGACCAAATTGTTGGTTGTCAGAGATTAAAAACGATCCAAAAAATGAAATTTGGAGCATCATGTCCCAAAAGAGACCTTGCGCCATAAAACCCTATACATCCGACCAACCAAAAAAATGAAAAAACACTTATTTGGAACACATCAGATGTCTAGACTAACAAAAACTAGTCAGAAGTGGCAATTCCAAAACTTTCTTCTATCTTAAGCATGTTAATACTTCCCGAAAAATTCAGCATAGATGCGTCACCAGTTAGGAGGTATAAACCACCATCTAGTCAGCAACAACTTATTTCAATTTATAACTGTATATGAGGTTTAATTAAAATACACTCACTTCCAAAAGTTAAGCACGGTGAGGATAATAATAATTTCTTGAAATCAGAATTGAAGCGGATGCAAATCGCTGCAGAGGTAGATTGAAGTATGCAGATATGTTAGGTAACAGCCAATTGCGCTTTCATGTCAAGAAATATGCAAAAAAGGCAGCCTTATAAGAAGCCAGCTTTATGAAGGGTTACAGAAATTGTAGGTAATGATAGGTGTTTAAAACTTTCGTATGGTTTGTTTTATAGACGTACGTGTTTCTATGACTTCCAGAAGACGAATGGAGGGTTCTGATCGCTGGCGTGCTGTGGGGCGCATTGAAGAAGGACAGTCGATTATAGATGTTGCTCCTTTCTTCGGCGTTCATCATTATGTAATTTCACGTCTATGGAAACAATCCGAAACCGCACAGACAGTTGTCCGAAATCCCATAGTCGGTCGCTCAAGGGTTACAACTCCCGCGGAAGATCGATATATTGCTTTTGTAGCCAAGCGGAATCGCAGAGCGACCTCGACACGTGTCACATCTATGGTTATAAGGTCCATTGGTAAGGCGATATCTGCAGCTACTGTACGCGGAAGATTACATACAAGTGGATTGAACGCCCGGGTACCTCGAGTTTGTGTTCCTCTATCCGTTCAATCACAGGGGCACGATTAAAGTGGTGCCGGGAACATGTCAATCGGACTGTGTCTGACTAGGGCAATGTCATGTTTACTGATGAGTCAAGATTTGGTGTGCAGCCAAATGACAAGCGTATAAGGGTAAGGCGTGATCAAGGAACACGCAATCAGCCCCAAAACATCACACAACATCACGCATTCCGAGGCGGAAGCAATACGGTGTGGACAGGGAATTCATTAGGATATCACACCAACCTGCATATCTTTAAACTGGGTTCAGTGATGGCTATCCGGTATCTAGATGAAATCATAGAAGTGAGATTGTACGATGCAGCAGTTGGCCCTATTTTTGTTTTAATGGACGATAACACGCGTCTCAATAGGGCTGAAATCGTCGTTGACTACCTGGAAAGTGTAGGGATTGCGCGTATGGCGTAGCCAGCATATTCGCCCGTCCTTAATCCCATTGAAAATCTTTGGGATGCTCTCGGGCTTGCTGTATGTTTATGTTTCTCACTTCCAGCCACGCTTATTGAGCTGAAAACTACTCTACAAGAAGAATGGCAATTGCTTAATTCTGCAGTGGTTTACCACGTAATTGAAAGCATAGTCACAGGTTGTAAACTTTGTATACAGAAGAAGGGGGATTTCATACCCTATTAATGTCTTTTTTTTTCATTTTATGCTGTTTATTTTCACTTTATACATAATTCTGATTAAGTCTTCAATATGTCATTATCTGATAACTTATAAAAATTTAATATTGTTTTCATTTCTGTATACAGGGTGTTTCGCTACCAGACCGACAAACTTTGAGGGGTGATAGTAGACATGAAGACAAACATTATTAAATAGGAAACCATGGGGCGCAAACGTCTTCCGTAGGAGCCAGGGGCTATTATAGTTTATGGTCCAAAAATTCAAACGATTATAAAAAACGGAAAAAAGGGTGGATTCGTTTGTGGTTTTCGCTAAAATCATTCTTTATATCACGTTTTGTTTGTAAAAAAATTCTAAAGGTTACGTTCAAAAATTGTCGATAGAGGGCGCTTTAGACTTTAGAGTAACAAAAAACTACTTTTTACCCTTATTTTATGCACGGGGTTGAAATTATTCTAAAGTTTAGACTTTAACTTAAATTTTAATCCCAAATTCGGAAACATTGGGATTGGGTAACTGGCGAAAATTTAACTGTGAACAGAGGGGCGGATTTTAAACATTCATAAACATTATACAAACTGATCGATTTTGTTGCGGTTTGCGTGTAGTTCATTCCCTTGTTAATTATTTTATTCCAAATGACTTACAGCTCTTGTGTATCCATTTTTTGGTAGAGGGCGCTTCCGACACATCTCCGACATTTCAATGGCATTACTCCTGTGTGTTTCACTACCAGACCAACATACTTCCAGGAAGTGTTAGAGATGCAAAGTGACTCTGAATCACATAGGAATGTAACATTGAAAATGCCTTTTTAGCGAGCTGTGGTTAAAAGATGCAAAGAAAAATGCAACAGAAACAGGTAGTGAAACAGCAACACGTTAATGTGGCAGAAAGCAATTTAGTTAAAGGTTTTACTACAAAAGGTATCCGAAATTACGACCAGAAGTAGTCGGGCATGCTTGACAGCAGCGTCGCATGCAATTCCTTATGCTTAGACAGATTCCTGGAATCTCGGATAGCTTTCTGGCAGCTACAAAAATTCGAGCTGACAGGTCTTCTACTGACGGTACAGGAGTCTCAGACATTCAAATTTTCATTTGATCCCAGCAGAAGAAGTCCATACAGAGTCAGATTTAGATTAAGCCAGATGATGTTGGGAGGGGGGCTACCAATTTGTTTGAGCTCAACTAGCCCCACCCAGCAATGTTTATTTAAAAAATACAGAACAATTATACAGTAATAAAATAAAGGTAGGTAACAAAAAGTAATTCATATAATGAAGTAGGTGCGACGATCTGGCAGGCCAACGAACCGGGCCACAACTGCCTATCTACTGCTGTCCACATGTTACATTGAGGTGTCTGCGAACATCATTGGTAAAATGTGGAGGAGCCCCATCGTGCTATAGAATATCGCAACGATAAAGGAACATGTGCTTTTACCAGAAGTTCCGACAGAACGCGTTGTAGAAATATCAAGTGGTTTTTTTCTCTGCTTCTTTAACCACAGCTCGCTAAAAAGGCATTTTCAATGTTACATTCCTATGTGATTCCGAGTCGCTTTGCATCCCTAACAATTCCTGGAAGTATGTTGGTATGGTAGTAAAACACACAGAAGTAATGCCATTGAAATGTCGGAGATGTGTCGGAAGCGCCCTCTGCCAAAAAATGGATACACAAGAGCTGTAAGTCATTTGGAATAAAATTATTAACAATGGAATGAACTACACGCAAACCGCAACAAAATCGATCAGTTTGTATAATGTTTATGAATGTTTAAAATCCGCCCCGTTGTTCACAGTTAAATTTCTACCAGTTACCCGATCCCAATGTTTCCGATTTTGGGATTAAAATTTAAGTTAAAGTCTAAACTTTAGAATAATTTCAACCCCGTGCATAAAATAAGGGTAAAAAGTAGTTTTTTGTTATTCTAAAGTCTAACGCGCCCTCTATCTACAATTTTTGAACGTAATCTTTAACATTTTTTTACAAACAAAACGTGATATAAAGAATGATTTTAGCGAAAACCGCAAACGAATCCACCCTTTTTTTCGTTTTTTATAATCGTTTGAAGTTTTGGACCTTAAACTTTAATGGCCCCTGGTTCCTACGGAAGACGTTTGCGCCCCATGTTTTCCTATTTAACAATGTTTATCTTCATGTCTACTAACACCCCTCAAAATTTGTCGGTCTGGTAGCGAAACACCCTGTATAATTATTGATTTTGTTTTATGCATAAATATATTTGCTACTTTCCTGCCGAAATTTGGGTCAATCAAAGTAGCATTTGTTGATTTTTTGGATTTTACATCTTCGTGCTTAAGTTTTGGAAGTGAGTGTATAATTAGGATTAGTTTTTGAGGTAGAGCTATTCCAAAATTTTTAAAAAATCTGTATAACAGTGCTAGATGTTGGATGATGTACATCAAAAATTAATCAAGATCAATTTTTTATCAGGAGTAGTTGAGATACATTTATTGCGACATCGTGAAAAATGCAGCATAGCAACGAATAGCCATCTCTACGGTGATTTACACCAAAAATTAAACAACACTAATATATATTAGGGGACTAATTGAGTCTAAAGTTTTAGAAAATTTTGTGCATTAGTTTTTGAGATAGAGCTATTGAAATTATAAGAAATAATGTACCATGGCAGCGTCACCGGTTGAGTGATTTGCACAAAAACATAATCTGCACCATATTGTATCACGTACTAACTAAATTTAAAGTTTTATGAAATTACATGTACTTTTTCTTGAGCTACGGCTATTGTGGAAATTGTGGAGGTTTTGCGATATACACCAAAATCTAATCATATCTAGTTTATATCAAAGTCTAACAGAATCTAAATTTTTGTAAAATTCCGTGCATTAGTTCTTGAGAAAGAACACCCACAATTTTTTTGTCACATACAGATACTTTCAGACTCAAAGGTCACAAACAGACATTTAAAAAAAAACCTATTTTTCAAGTTATCTGACCCTTAAAACATAAAAGTTAATTGAAAACTAGATTTTGAAAATTTTCACAAATCAAGTATTTTCTACTTGTAAAGTGAGAAGAAAGTAAATAAAAAAAAAAAAGTTCGATCAAACTATTAAGAAGCCATATTACCGACTGAAAAAGACTCGGATGATAATGTAAAATCTATGGAGACGTTCTTTTCAAATATCTCGCTCAAACTTTAATATTTTGAGGTGATTTGTTTTGCATAGGATAGCTAAGGACGATTTACAACCGGCCTAGTTTTTATTTTTTCGATTTTGGTGTCAGAATTAAAAAAAAAAAAAAAAAAAAAAAAAAAAAACTAACTTTCTGAACCGGTTTGAGCCGGTTATGAAAGTGACACTATCCTAATATAGAACTAATATAACCAAAATAAAAAAAGTAAAAACTGCGCCGGTTGTGGATTGTCCTCAGCTATCCTATGCAAAGAAAGAAAATCACGTCAAAACATTGAACTTTGAGCGAGTTATTTGAAAAGAACTACCCCATACACTTTACATTATCATCCGGGTCTTTTTCAATCAGTAGTGTGGGCTCTTACACTGTAAAAAAAGGGTCGATCTACTAAAATAATTTAGTGATCCTTGTAATTACTAAAAAATTTTAGTAATCTTACTCGGTTAAAAGGAATCTGTAAGAATTACTAGAAAAAAACTAGCAACGAATAGAGTTGATAGTTTTACATTTTTAATAGCTGTTACTAAAACTCACTTGGTGTGGCCGTGATAGCCTAGTGGTCATAGCACCGAACTCCAAGCTGAAAGTACCTGGGTTCGATGCTGGCCGCCACCAAATTTGCACCGAATGTATGCAATGTAAGTACTTGTTAAATAAACGGATTATGAAAATCCTGTCGTAGCAGTTACCATGGGTAATGATCTCTGAACTTTCCCTCCCCTTTAGAAACATGTCAAAATAGAGCAGGTAGCAATGTTTGGTGCTGCCATCTATTGCGGCTTTGCCAAAAATCTTCCGTTTCAGAAGTCTGTCTTTTTGCCCTCTGAATGCAGCTCAAAGGAGGCTCCTGCCCTTCGGGCACACGTAATGGTTACTAAAAATAATTTTGGAGCTATTACTAAAATTTGCTGGGTCGCTCATACTAAAAAGTTTTAAGTTACCCGTAAGACATGGTCTTATGGGTAACTTAATACCCGTAAGACCATGATCTCCAACCTGGTAAAGATACCATGGTAAAGATACCATGGTATCTTTACCATACCCATGGTAAAGATGCCATGATCTACGGGTATTAAGTTACGGGTAACTTAATATCCGTAAGACCGACGTAACAATGTGACGTCGTTGTGAAGTCACATTGTGATTTTGTGACCGTCGATGTGAAGTCACAGTGACTCAAATGTGAAGTCGTTATGGCCGTTTTAGAGCTCGTTTGTGACGTCACATTGTGACCACTTTGTGACGTCACGATGTGACCAAAATGTGAAAAATGTGTCATTTGTGACAAAATTGTCATAAAAACTGTGACTATTCTGTGACCATAGTGACAAGGTTGTGAAGACAGTTTGCGATTATGTTTTGATTTGTGACAAATTTTGTCACTAACTTTGTGACGATAGCAGCATTGTCAATGTTGCGAAATCACACTGACATATTTATACAGTTATGAACAATGTTATTTAGGGTAAAATCACTTACATCTATAATTTTATTATACTTTGGGATACATCTCAATTAAAACTTGGGAGCTGCTATAAAAAGAATGTTCGAAGAGAAAGTTACTGAATCAAAATGTGATGCCATGCAGACTTTAATCTTTGATACATTTTTTTTTCTGTTTCAATAAATAAGAATATTTAAGATAATTGAATATTCGATCTATCACAATTATTTCATATTTAGCAATTTTTTATTCTCATAAGCATTAAAATTATCAAAGAAACACTTCCTTAAAGGTGCAACACTAGTCACAGAAAAAGAGCCGGATGATAATATAAAGTCCTTGGCAGCGTTCTTTTCAAATATCTCGCTCAAATTTTAATATTTTTGCATTTGCATAGGAAGCTGAGGACGATCTACTACGGGCCTAGTTTTTACTTTTTCGATTTTGCTTGCATATATTTTATATTTTGATAGTTTCAATATCAGTACCGGTTTTGAAATTTAAATGTATATATTTTTTAAATCTGAAACCAAAATCAAAAAAGTAAAAACTAGGCCGCTTATGGATCGTCTTCAGCTATGCTATGCAAAAAAAATCATTTAAAAATATTAAAATGTGAGCGAGATATTTGAAAAGAACGCTGCCACGGACTTCACGTCAGATATAATCATCTGGGTCTTTTTCTATGACTAGTGTTGCACCTTAAAGGAAGTGTTTCTTTGATAATTTAATTTTAATGCTTATTAGAAAAACAAATTGCTAAATTTGAAATAATTGTAATAGATCGAATATTCACTTGTCTTAAATATTCTCATTTATTGCAACAGAAAAAAAATATGTAACAAAGATTAAAGTTTGCATGGCATTTTGATTCGGTAACTTTTTTTTGGTACATCCTTTTTATAGCAGCTCCCAAGTTTTAATTGAGATGTATTGCAAACGTATAGTAAAATTATAGATGTAAGTGATTTTACACTACATAACAATGTTCATAACTGTATATTTGTGTCCCAGTGTGATTTCACAACATTGGTAATGCTGCCACCGTCACAAAGTAAGTTACAAATTTGTCACAAATAAAAAAATAATCACAAACTGTCTTCACATGCTGTCTTCTATGAATATTAAGATTTTATTAAAACATGCAAAGAGGAATTATGGAAAAATTAAAGTTCCATAATTGTTTATATAATTGTTCCATAATTGTTTATTCCATTATATAGTTGCATATAAATTTTATTAAGTTCGAATGAGTGCAACACCATTAAAATGCATTTGAAACATTTTCCCCCATTGACCGTAATGTAAGGGAATACTTTTGATTGTCCCTGTAATTGATTTATGCATCCGATTTTCATAAAATTTGAAATAACTCGACAAAATTATGTAATAACTATGTATTTTAAATTTCAAATATATAAAATACATTTGAAACTTTTTGCCCATTGACTATAATGTAATTGAATACTTTTGATTGCCCCTGTAATTGATCTATGCACCCGATTATCAAAAAATTTGAAATAACTCGACAAAAATTATATAATAACTATGTATTTTAAATTTCAAACGATTAAAATGCATTTGAAACTTTTTTCCCCATTGACCGTAATGTAACGGAATACTTTTGATTGTCCCTGTAATTGATCTATGCATCCGATTTTCATAAAATTTGAAATAACTCAACAAAATTATGTAATAACTATGTATTTTAAATTTCAAACGATTAAAATGCATTTGAAACTTTTTTCCCCATTGACCGTAATGTAACGGAATACTTTTGATTGTTCCTGTAATTGATCTATGCATCCGATTTTCATAAAATTTGAAATAACTCGACAAAATTATGTAATAACTATGTATTTTAAATTTCAAACGTATAAAATACATTTGAAACTTTTTCCCCATTGACTATAATGTAATTGAATACTTTTGATTGCCCCTGTAATTGATCTATGCACCCGATTATCAAAAAATTTGAAATAACTCGACAAAATTATGTAATAACTATGTATTTTAAATTTCAAACGATTAAAGTGCATTTGAAACTTTTTCCCCATTGACCGTAATGTAACGGAATACTTTTGATTGCCCCTGTAATTGATCTATGCATCCGATTTTCATAAAATTTGAAATGACTCGACAAAATTATGTAATAATTATGTATTTTAAATTTCAAACGATTCGGTTGGGTAGTTTTTGCGTTGTTATATGCGGACGGACAGACAGACAGACAGACAGACAGACAGACAGACGGACAGACAGACAGACAGACGGACAGACAGACAGACGGACGGACTGAGCGACAACAATAGGTGCTACGTATTTACATAATTACGAACGCACCTAAAAAGCAACCATTAAAAATAATATTTTCCATATCTTTTTTCCCTCGAAGTCATTCGTTCTAGTTATTCTTGCCGCACAAACTAAATCCGATAATAATTAAAGTGGCAAAGACCAAATTATTTTAACAGTCAAAGCCCCATTAATTTTCTCGGACTTATATTTTGCCGCTTGGAAGAGCTGTAGTGGACATTCTTGTTTAAATTGTTAAATCCATGTCAATATGCAACTACTCACAACTGCCATAAATTCCAGCCAACTAACTTCTTGCGTCTAACATCAATTTAAAATATTTCTGTTTACGTTTATTTATTCTTTCGTTTGCAAACGATTTTCATTTCCTATGCGCATGACCGTTTAGTTTTTTCTTTTTCTGCGCAACAGCTTCCGAAGTTAAATACGAATAATTTTATGAGAATGTCTTTTTTTTAAGTGTATTTTTACTTTTTATTTTTATTAGTTTCAAAACAATTCAAGTTAAAGCAAATTGTTAAATAATGATAATAAAATTCATAATTAGATATTATTGGATAAAACATTGTTTAGGTTTTAATAAAGTAAAAATAATAGCTTTAATGGTAATATAATTTTTAAAAATCATTACCATTACTTGTATCAAATGCAAACATACAGTGTCTCACATAAGTGATGGGACACTTGTGCTTTACAAAAGGAAACTAATCAAATAAATTAAAAAAACATGTACACATTTTTTTGTGGGTGTGTTTCATACTTAAACTTAGTAAAGATTATTACATAACATACATTTTGCCAAATTTTAAAATATTAATTTAATAAAAATACAAATGTTTAGAACGGAGCAAAAAATAACTCACATAAGTGATGGGACACCATTATATATGCAACAAAAATCGTCTGAAATAAGCAATAAAAATGTTTTTTGGGGTTTTATTTTTACTTAAAAGCAATTGGCAATAATTAATAAAATCGTTTGCAGTATTTCTCTCCAGTTTGTTTTGGAATTTTTGTGTTTTTTAGCTCTGTGTAGCCATGAATGCTAAACGAAAAGAAACTTCGCCTGAAATTCGAAAATTAGTTATTAATTTGCATATTGAACGTGAAAAATCTAATAGAAAAACTGCTGAAACAGTTAACTTGAGTCGTTCAACTGTTTTCAATATCATTAAACGATATAAAGAATCATATAATTCAGGATAAAAGAAGACTTGGCCGACCATCAAAGCTATCCAATGGAATAAAGCGAATTATCGTTCGAAATATAAAAAAAAAAATCCAAGAAATAGTGCTTCAAAAGTTGCTGCTGATTTACAAGCATTATATGGAATAATTGTTAATCCTGAGACTATTAGAAGGGTAATTCGATCTGCTGGATATCGTGGTAGAGTAGCCAGGAAAAAATTCTTCGTAAGTGAAAAGAATAGAAAACTCAGACTAGCTTTCGCAAAATCCAACATAAATAAGAATTCTGATTACTGGAATAAAGTTATATTTGCTGATGAGAGTAAATTTAATATATTTGGTTCTGACGGTAGAATCTTGGTGTGGAGAAAACCCCGGGAAGAATTTCGCAAACAGAACTTGGTACCAACAGTAAAACATGGTGGAGGAGGAGTTATGGTATAAGGGTGTATGTCGTCCGCTAGAGTTGGTAATCTTGTTTTTATTGACAGTATAATGGACCAGTACAAGTATATTGATATTTTAAAGCAAATTTTGAAATCTTCAGCACGAAAATTGAACCTTCATAACGATTTTATATTCTACCAGGACAATGACCCCAAGCACACTGCTCTGAACGTTAGACTCTGGCTGCTATATAACTGTCCTGAAATAATAAAAACACCACCACAATCTCCAGACTTAAATCCCATAGGGAATATTTGGCAAGAATTGGAATCAAGAATTCGCAAACACACCATTTCTTCAAAACAACAATTAAAATCGGTGCTTCAAGAAGAATGGGGTAAAATCACTCCAGAAATCACAAAAAATTAGTCGAATCCATCCCAAAAATACTAAATCATGTTTTAAAAGTAAAAGGAAATCCAACAAAATATTAAAACCTTTTAAAAAGTAAAATTTTTGGATAAATATTTGATGGAAAAGTAAGTGTCCCATCACTTATGTGAGCCATTTTTTGCTCCGTTCTGAACAATTATATTTTTACTAAATTAATATTTTAATATTTTGACAAAATGTATGTTATGTAATAATTGTTACTAACTTGAAACACACCCAAAAAACTTTTGCACATGTTTGTTTATTTATTTTATTGCAGTTTCTTTTTATAAAGCACAAGTGTCCCATCACTTTTGTGAGACACTGTACATAATATCTTCTTTAAAAAAAAAAATTAAAAAAAAGGAGGGGAGTTATAGAAATAAAAAAAATTTTATTTGTCAATCTGTAAGTTTTTTATATAAATTTTCTGCAGAAGAAAGCGTCTTGTAAAGTAACGTTTTTTTAAAGACGTACCTCTAAAACAAAAATTTGAAATATGAATAAATAGTTATATGATCATTCACAAAAATCATTATAAAAAATAAATCAAGGTATTAGGCCTAAAATATTTTTTAATAAGATGAAATTCGTATAATTTGAAAAGCACTTTGTGTTGCTGATGAATTAATTACATTTCATGTTATATGAAAATAAAAAGTTTTTGTCAAAGGCACAGTGCCACCGTGGACCACCTTTATAATTAATTAATAACTATGCATAGTTATGTGCATTAATTAGTCAAAACAACTTTTGGACATTTTAGTTTTCGACTGAAAATATGAAAATTACCGTGATTCGATTTCGGTCTAAAAAACCGTTTTCAATATCCTTACTTACAATTA
This sequence comes from Maratus speculifer, assembly GCA_964019185.1. Taxonomy (NCBI): domain Eukaryota; kingdom Metazoa; phylum Arthropoda; class Arachnida; order Araneae; family Salticidae; genus Maratus; species Maratus speculifer. Next base: position 309,432,234 of record OZ025290.1, read on the forward strand.
CGTGTAATACATCCATGTTTTTAAATCCATGTATTTTCTATGTTTACGCACTATTTTCTATATTTTCGCTGTCAAAAATAACAAATTACATATTTGATTTCAAATGTTAGATACACATAAATACGTTAATATTAAAATTATTTACACAGTTTTGAAATGGTAAAAATTTTATGCAATATATAACTGTATTTTTTAATGATATTTCACAGCACGATTTTTACAAGATTTGTGACAAGAAATCCTTAGGTTTTGTATATTTGTCACGGAAAATGGATAATTGTCATTGCAATAAATGAGTCTTCGTAGTTTTGGTTATTGCTGGAAAAAATTTTATCACTTTCCGAAATGTCCAAAAATAAATTACTAAATATTAAATAAAACTTAATTTGTGAGACGCGCACAAAATCAATCTGATTCAAGCGCCAAAATACATTTACATGGCCTATTTAAAATACAGTTCAAAATATTTCTCTTTATATTTATTGACATTTTGAAAGATTTTTGAAGTTCAAATTGTCACACTGCAACTTTATAATATGGTGTTTTTTGTTGTTGTTGTTTTTGCCACAAATGTTACATGGCGTGCGTTACATGCAATGACGTTACAATTTTTTTTAATTGTTGAAAAAGGTGTAATTTAATAGTAAATAACATGTTTTGGAAGTTTTCTAAGAAGGCCACAATTCAGTCACAATGTGACGTCACTTAGTGGTTGCATTTTGGTCACAGATGTGACGTGACCACAGTGACGTCACTGTGACCATGCATGCTATGAGGGTTGACAGAAAAATATTTTTTCCATTAAATAACATTTTTTGAAGAATTTTTGTATATATTTTTTAATTTTCTAAGAAGGTCACATTTCAGTCACAATGTGACGTCATTGAGGGGTGGCATTTTGGTCACAGATGAGACGTCACATTTCAGTCACAATGTGACGTCACTGAGGGATGACATTTTGGTCACAGATGTGACGTGACCACAGTGACTGACAGTGACGTCACTGTGACCATGCGTGCTATGTGGGTAGTTATACAAAAAAAATTGTTCAGTTTACCAAAGAAATGTTTGTTTCACTTGCGAAAAAAGTTTGTAATGGTTACTAAAAAATTCTGTGGAATACAAATTTACTAAGAAATTTTTAGTAACCTCTTGATTTTTTTTTTTTTTTTTTTTTTTTACACTGTAAGGTAAGATTTACTTTCATTACTTTTACTAAATTCTTTAAAATATAGATATAAAAATTTGCAGAGTGTTAAGCTGATAAACTTAATTAATTAAAGTTCATTTATTTGCAAAATATAGCAAAATACTATTTAAAAACCCAAAATGCGTACAAATGGCACAATAAATAAAATATGAAATTTTAGCTGAAAAAATTTTATTAGATTTTTTTTGCTCTTTTTCTCATTTTTAGACCGATACATAGGTTTTAAATTGATTTTTTTTTCATAAGAATATTTAGAAAAAAGTACAGGAAAGGTTAAAAGTAATCCATGCATTAATTATAACACATTTTCTTATATATGCAATTTATTTTACAACTAAAAGTTAAAATAATATGTTATACAGCACATTTATGAACATGAATCCACACATGCCTATATAATTTATAAATAAAACTTTTAATGTAATTCTTAAATAAAAAAAAAATTATTTATACTTCTGTGAAAAACAACTTAAATAAGGCGCAATATTTTATTGTTCATATTCTCAAAAGAAACAGTAACAACAACATAAAAAGAAATTTGAGTAGTCTTTGGCTGCATCAGAAATAAATTATTAATTATTAAAAAATAAATCCTTCTCTTATCAGAAATTGATTTTAACGACGTTTTTTCTAGCAAATTAATTTTATTTTACCTAAAAGTAACACAACTTTGAAAAATCGCCTCTTTTGTTATCAATTTTTGATGCCATAAACAGCTTTTATTAATTAAAATGCTGTACATGAAAGCGAATATTCAGTATTTGCAGAGATTTTGTAAAATACAAAAGACTGTGTAGCCATTCATCATTGAATAAATTGTCATTTTAGGCAATTTGTTGAATATTTAAAAATATACTTATCGAATTCTTTTTGAATTTCAACATTATAACGAACATGTCTTACTGTATATTTACCGGCGACGATTTGATTAGGAAAGAAATTAGAAGGGGGAAAGGATAGAAAAAAATTTGTGAAAAATAATATTATTTGGGATTACAATGTAGAAATTAATGCAGGAAATGATCTATCACTACTGTATACGAATATGTAGATATTTAAAAAAGAAAAGGATGTTTATTTGTGTAAGAATACAGTATGTATATACTATATAGCATAGCTGCCAACACGCTTCTTTGCTACACTGTAAAAAAAAAAAAAAAAATCTGCAAAGGTACTAAACTTTTTCTTGGAAACTGGGATTCCAAGAGCTTTTCATGTATTGATAACAGGAAAAAACCATGTAACCGATTCTGAAACTTATATTTTTGCATTTACCGTTACAGGTAATGTTCTTGGAATCCCAGTTTCTAAGAAAAAGTTTAGTACCTTTGCAGATTTTTTTTACAGTGTACCACTAAAATTGTACAGAAATTTTTCATTTGTTTAATCATAAAATTTCGACGATTAAAGACAGTATTCACTATAAAATTTTTGTGGGAGCAACAATGTAAAAGTTGTTAGCTATGTATATAGTCATTAATGATTGGGCACTTTCGATATTAGACCTTTTGTCGAATACTTAAAAATATATTCTTCGAATTCTTCTGGAGCTAAAATAGAGATTGTGTTTGAATTTATAAAGATTGTGTCTGAACTCATATTTATGAACGTGCATTTCATAGCTGGACAATTAGAAGACCTGCAAAAAAATCTAAGAAAATAATAATATTCGGGATCACTTTGTATAATAAAATGTTTCATATGATCTGTTGCAGAATAATGCAAATATCCTGATACTATACGACACATCCACTGTTGATTGCAAGAATAGTACATATATCCATGGAAGTATAGTGAATTTTTTAAGTTATAAAAATTTTGCATGCTTTTATCTTATATAATGCGGGGTTTTCGACGAAATTTAACACAAGTTTCAGAAAAATTATCAAAATACAGCACAAACAATATACCGCAATTGCAATACATAAATATATTAAATATTTTATGAATTATGAGTAGTTGTATGGAATAATTGTTTTCTGCGCATGTGTAAATGATAACAATGATCTTTTAAAATAATTCAATAGCGAACTCTACAGAGCAACACATAAAAAAAATTGTCAAATATCAAGAAAACTCAGAAATATATCTCCAGAAAAGTGAGCCAATATTTCTTTCTCTGTAATAGCAGCTGAAAGATAAGGTATTTTCCACAAATTGTCAATATTATACTTCAATTTCTTTATTTAATTTTCACTTTCCATTGATATTTTAAGTCTTCTTGAATAAATACCTGAACGAACTTAACCCATGATAAAAAGAAGTATCAAAAACGACGCATTGGTTCGAAATCTTCTCACTGATATTCATTAAATACTGTCACTCTCACAAAACACAGTTAATAAAAAATGACAATTTGTGGAAAATCGCTTATCATTTAGCTTCTTTTAGATAAAATTAAATATCAGTTCACTTCTATTTCCGATATGATTCTGAATTTTTAAAATACTTGACTGATTTTTTTTTTTTTTTTTTTATGGATTGTTTCATACATTTGGCTATAAAATTGTGTAAAATCAGCATTTGTATCGTTCGCATATGCGCAAATAAAAACTGTTTCATAAAACTACTCATATTTATAAAATATTTAATAGATTCATAATCCAAGTACACGATATTATTTCTTCTATATAGTGCCAATTTTCTGAAAGTCGTTTTGGTTGAATACCTGCATGATATAATCTAAAATAATCAAGAAATTTTTGAATAAAAAAAATGCTATATTACCATAAATATACGTGCTATTCTTACTAAAATCAGTGAACATTTTGTACAGTATCCACATGTTTTTATACTGCCACATAGATCATTTTTTTGCATTTTAATGTATAGGGTAATCCCAAATATTATTATTTTTTCTTGCATTTTGTCGGCCAACTAATTTGCCGTCGTATAGAATAAACATTGATAGATGTGAATTTAATAATAATATTTACATTCCTGAAGTTCCTGAAGAATTCGAGAAATATATTTTTAATATTTGACAAAATGTCTAAAACTGAAAGTTTCCGGTCATTAAAGGCCATACAGTGTATATTCATGAGATATAGCGCTTTATTATTATTTTTTAATCTTTCTTTTTTTCTCTTATACCATAAAGGGTCTTCAACCAAATGTAATGCCTGTTTCGGAAATTTGGACAAAATGTAGGAAAACAAAACAGTGCACTTTGAATACAAATATATTAAACATTTGATGAAATCTGAGCAGTTGTGTGTAATAGCTTTTATATGTGCATTCGTGAAAGATGGCAGAAAGTTTATTTTATGATTTAATAGTAAACTCTATTGAGCAACGAATCAAATACCATGAAAATTCAGAAAGATATCAGCGATAGAGTCAGTAGGTTACTAGCTCCTCTCAAGAAGCTACTTACTGATAATTGATTTTCTACAAAATTTTAGTTTTTGTACAATTTTAATTATGTATTGGCCCTACATTTCTCTCTGGAAAACTATCATAATGAGCCTATTTGAACAAAATAAACATCAAACTCAAAGCATCCATTCCAGTACAATTCATTGATATTTATTAAAAAGTATATCGTTATTCGAAACCGCTGGTACCGTTCATTACATTAATTTACTGTTAGTGTTTCCCCACAATAGTTTTGGTAGCAACTTAGTTGCAACCATTTTCAGTGTAAAATCATATAGATGCATTTTACATTGTATTTAAAATTTAAATATGGAACTTCTACAAGATTACTCCTCGATATGTCTGTATGTCTGTTACAGCCATTTTACTCGTAGACTATAGAACGTGGAAAGTTCAAGTTGGCTAGAATATCAATGACTATTGACCTGCATGCTTATAAATCATTAATCATTCACAAATATTTTATGGAGAAATATAGAAGGGCTAATTAAGCTACTTGAAAAATTTGTTTTCCTTGTATATTATGTGCAAGCTTTCGTAATGCTGTAGTTCAGCATTCGTTTCTTTTAATTTAAGACTATATTTTCAGAGATATCGTCGAAAGTGCAGTACAAAAATATATTCCGTCACTTCTATTTCCGAATCTACTGAAACTGAAATTATCAAAAATTAGAGGTAATAGAAGTTAATTTAAGCCTTGTCAGAAAACTATAGCGCATTGGTCAAATTGTTTTTGTTAAAAAGAAAAAAAAAAAAAAACACGTTTTTTCGTTACACACAAGTTTCGATTTACGAGCGTTCAACAAATGAGCTGAGGAGTGCTAGGGTTACCTATCAGCGCAGAAGTATAAAATGACTGTTGGTAATTACTGTTAAGAAATGTTTGTAATTAGCTGATATATTAACACTTAAAGACACAGACAGTTTGGATATACATAAAGATAAATGCGGCGTACTTTATGCGCCATAGAATTTTAAAGGCTAGATATTTTGCAAAAGCGCTACTCATCATGGAGCATAGAAAGCTCAAATAGGAGGAATAAATTATTGGCCCGCATATTTGCAGATTATTAAACATTCATAAATATATTTCGAGAGAATGTAGAAAGGCTTATTAAATTATTTGGAAAAAATGTTTACCTTGCATATCGACTGGGTATTGTGTGAAAGTTTTCAAAGCGCTGAACTCAAAATAATAATAATATTAATGATAAAATTAATAATAATTTTCCTGTAATTTCAGAGACATTGTCAAAAATGAAGTTAAAAAATGTGGTCCCCCCCCCCTACACATCTTAATGTCAAATCTACTGATACTAAATTTTTGAAAAAAGTTAGAGGTGGTAGATGTTAATTTATACCTTGGACGAAAACTATAGATTGTTTAGTTTTTGAGAAAAGTCCATTTTCCCATTACACACAAATTTCGATTTACGGGAATTCAGCAAAGGAGCTATGGAGCACTTGGTTTACCTATCAGCTTAGAAGTATAAAATGATTGTTGGTAATGTCTGTTAGAAAAATGTAATTAGCCCATATATTAACTGTTAAAGACACAGGCAGTTTTGACATACATAAAGACAAATTCGGCGTACTTTATGCACAAATGGATTTTTAAAGCCTGGATAATTTTCAAAAGCACTACTGATCTTATAATGTTGAAAATTATTTAAAATACCAGTAATTATTTATTAAAATACTAATAAATATTTATTAAAATACTAGCAATTTAAAATACTACTAATTATCTTTTTATTGTAAATTACATTAAATAAAGGAGAATTATGTCACAAAATTATTTAAAATTCATGGAAGATGTTAAAATTTTTAGCAATTTAAAAATAAAGATTTTTGCATATTTTAAGTTTCGTTCGTACAGTTTTTTACAATTAGTAAAACCAGGTGCAAAAATGTAATTTTATGGCAGAATCCGAGATCTTGTTGGAAAAAAAGTCAAAATGTTTTTGTAGATATGAAATAAGCAATAAAATTATTTAACAAAAGTTAAAATATTTATTATCAGTCAAATTAAAATTTAGATTTCTTTGACTACACACTATCTTAAAATACAGAAAATATAAAAATACAGATGTATTTTCTACTTCCATATAAATTTTAATTTTCTGTCCATTTTTTTAATTTTCGGTGTCTCGATAAACCGTCAAAATCTTATTAGAATCTGACGCATACTTGCCAAATTAAAGATTAGTTAGGAAACATATCGTTCGCGAATTGCAACACATTTTAAATGTTCAGAATGAACTATAATTATCGGCTTAATTTTATGCAACTTTTCTTCAGTTAAGAAATTTAGAGTTTATGAGATGTTCTGAGAAATAAACTTATTATGCGTATTCCATGTCAAATCATTTTACTTATTACTACTAACAACTGGAGTTTATTTTATTTTTACTGTATTTGAAATAAGAGTTACAATTGACAGCATGGTGTTTCAAAGAAATATTTTAGCGTACATATTTATAATGTTTACAATGCGATACATTTTAAGGGGGGCCTAAAACACAACAATCTTCAAATTTTCTAAACTTTTTATAGAATAAAAAAAATTTCTGCTTTTTTCAGCTTAAAATTATGTTTAAATCATGTATCTCTCTTAACCCTTTGCGGATCAGGGCAAATTCATTGCTTAAGTACTGAAATTAATGACTGACACCGGAATTTGAAAACAACTTTATTTGTAAATAAGAAAACGCTATACTTCACGCATTCAATAAACCATAATTTTTTAAACAAAATTCTGGTGCGAATGTGGCGTTTGGGAATTAAAATTAAGTAGTATATCAATGAAACCAGCGAGCCGCAAAGGGTTAAGTGAAACAGGAAATAATAATGTTTCCATTTCCTTTCTTTTTCAAAATCTAACTTTCAAACAATGGCTGTGATGGAAATGACTTTTTGTAAAAATGCATTTTTGTTCATGATAGGTTTTTTCACCATTTATCGAATTTAAAGTATTATACTTCAAAAGCCGTAAAAGATAGAGAGTTGGAACTTGAAACATGTCTTCTTTTACTTTTTAAATTCATTTTGTTTCAGAAAATTTGAAGAAAAAAAAAATACTTTTAAAATAAAACTTTTTTTTTTTTTTGAAAAATTTACCTTGCAAATTTATTTATTTTTTGCTTTAAATAATTTTGATTTTAACCAAAATTAATATATTTTTTAAAATGTTTTATATATTTCTGTTTCTGTAAATGAAAAAATAAATGAAATTATGTAAGTGACATTTCATTTTATAATGATTTTAATTGGCACCATATTTTATGGCAAATTTTAAATTTTAAATTAAAAATAAATTCTGAGAATGTGATTTTGTTAAAAAAGTCATACTGTTAATCATCATGAAAATTTTCAGAATTTTAACTCAATGAGTAAAAAATATTTTAAAATGTATCCCGGACTCCATTAAATCATGAATAAACCCAGAAAGATTTGCCACCTGCTACTAAAATTAAATAATCGTAATATTCATAGATCTAGACATTCAACAGACGCACTTGTTGAAAACGTCTGTCAAATTTTCCATTACATACTTTAATCTACCCCATATTAAAATTAAAATTGAAAGATTTAAAACTATTTTTAGAAATGACGAAAAAGCCAGGAGATACATCATTGCATGTATGTTACGCCTGACTGCTAAACGTAACAGCATAAATTTTTTTCTTCATTTTTTATTATAAGAAATGATTTTCTAATTTTCTCCTTCTATATTTCTAATTCAAAACTTTCTACTTCTTTGAAATTTTTTAAATGAGTCTAAGTTCACAGAAAATATCACACTTCGTGGGGAAAAATACAGTGAAAATGCAGATTTCAGAGTTGAGAAAAAATACAAAAATTAAAAAAAAAATAACAAGAACTTTTTTTATTATTATTATGATTAAGATGCTAATCTGTACATTTACTAATGAAATGAAAAAAATCAAACAACCATATTTTAATTGTAAAAAAATTTAATAGGTGAGATAAAGATAAGAATATAACAGTAACATAACATATTAACATAAATGTGAATATGTTTTCAATAATTGAATAGAAATTTCAAAAAATTAACAACTTATTGAAAAAATGGCAATTTATTAATTGAAAAGTTTTAGCAAAACGATTTGCAACATTTCAACAAGTGTTATCAAAGTAGCAACCATGTTGTAGAGTTTCGACTGACGTTAAAATCAAGATTTTAACGTTTATATTGTAAAATTAGCTTCTTTATAATCGTATACTTAATTGTCGAAAAAAGAGTCATAAAACAATTACATTAAGAGATTATGTAATTAACGCGCATAAATTATAAGATAATCCAATTGTTATGAGCAACCTTGTAAAATAACTAATGCAGTTACACTGTAAAAAAAAAATCTGTAACATTAGTAATCTAAATTAACCGAAATCTCTTATGCTTACTAAAATGTGTACACTGTACAAGAAAATGATGTCAATCTACAAAACTTGTAAGTAAAACTAAAACCATCTGTAACTTTACAAAAGAATTTACTAAAATTTTGGTAACTTTACTAAAATTTTATCTATAATGCTCGTTATCGTCACTTAAAAAGTTCTTGGAATACGATTTCCCAAAAAAATTCTTAGTAATCTTAAAATTTGTTTGATTCAAAGTGCAAATCTGTATCTGTTACATGAATTTTTATTGTTGCCGTTATATAAAAAGTTCTTGGAATACAATTCTACTAGAAAATTTTTTGTAAGTTTCCAAATTTTTTTTTACAGTGTATAAACCATCGTAGAAAAAAATGGAAGAAAATGTTGTAGATATCTGTAATAACATTTTAAAATTTTTCTATCGTCATCATTATGAAAATCCGATACTTGTATGCTTGTAAAAGTGATATAAATCATGTTAATAAGTGCGTTATGATTATACTCGGTGCTTAATAAGGAATACAGATACTTTTAGTTGAATAACTCTTCAATGGGCAACGTTAGTGACATAAAGTTGTGCATGTATTCGTAAAGATCGAAAGGAAGCTCATTTCTGGAATCTAGCTACTACCGAACAATATTTTGTTTTCGTCAAAAATGTACCAATAATCAGTAGAAGAGCAAGTTTTCTTAGCTGAAACGTTTTAAATTTATGACGAGAAACCTGTCGAAACACTCAGCATATAATGTAGTGCTTTTGAAAATAGGATAATGCTATCATGTTAAATCATTAATTTCCATATATGAACAAACAGGTTCACTAGCTGATAACAAAATGCTATCGAAATCCACGCATTTGACAGCTGATACTCGCGAAAATATCACTATTACCAGGAAAAACAATTGCGAAAGTCACTATGACAACCGTTTCGTCTTTAAAGGGTTCTCGAATCACTTAGGCTACTTTGATCCCCTCATGCCTCTTACTTATCTCCAAGTAGACTTCTTTTTATAAAGATATATTAAAGACCAAGTCTACACAGATCTACTAATAGCCACAGAAGAGCTAGAGACAGCAGTTGAAAATCTAATAAAAACGATTCCACGGATCATCTCAAGTACGTTATAGGGAATTTCGAGCAGAGACTTCGTTTCGTTGTCTCCTCAGATGATCTATATTTTGAGAACCTCATCTTTTAATTTTCTTTATTTTCACAGGTAAATATTGAAATTTTAAAGTGAAAATCTTTTTCTGTTCAAAAGGTGTTCACTGTTTTCTTTTTCCATACACTGCGAAGCTGTGTATATACACTGGGTGTCCCAGAAATTCGTGTAAAAATTTTGAAGGGAGTAGAGAAAATCGTAATGAATCCTAATTACAGTGAGGAAAGCATACACGGCAATCGATAGGTAATGATATGTGCGAGCTTTCAATGTCGGGATAGTGTTGGTTGTGATATTATTTTTTAAAATTCATATTTCTTGATATGCACCATTTATTTGAAATGGTAAAATTTCTCTTGTCTTTGCTTTAGTTAATATGTCATTAAATAAAGCGAATTTTGCCATTTGAAAATATGTGGTGTGAAACAAAATATCTGAATTAAAGAAAAATAACCGACTAGCAACATTGGGATGAAGCATGTGGCTTTTCCATTGTAAATGCTAATTACGTGCGATCAACATGCATCACACAGACAACAAACCAAAGGAAATCCGTTCAAAAACCACACAACCATAAATGTGTGGTTAGGTATCGTAGAAGGCAGTTTAGGGAGGCCATACATCTTATCACCTCGACTGGACGCTCACAAGTATTTCGTTTTTATTTAACAGGGTTTTCTGGAATTTTTTAATAATGTCTGCAAATGTATGAAGCGGTATTTTGTTTCAACATGATGGGTCGCCATTTCATTACGCGAGGAGCATAGTGATCAGTTAGACCTGACATTTTGAGACAATTTGATTGGGCGATGAAGTTCTTTCTCATGTGTTTTTTAATTATTTTATTTGAACGAACAGGTTTAGTAGCTGATTAAAAAATGCATATGCAGTACAAACAAATGAAAGCAAGCACACCCGAAAATGTCACCACTGGAGGAAAAAATGGAGGCTGACAGACTATTTTGACCCCTTTTTAGTCCTGACTTATCTTCAGTAGATTTCTTTTTATACATATATAGACGAATAATGTACTTCCTTTTCTAAAAAGTTATAATAAATTAACCTTCCCACTGCCGCAGGTTTCACTGAACTCGAAGCTTTATTTAAATTATTATAATTCTACAAATTTAATACAGTTTTATGAAATTAAGTTATGACTGATACTTACAAGGATTATAAGCATATACGTAACAAAAGATTATACCATGACAGAAAATCCCCTTTTTATTAACATTTAAAATAAATTGCAGAAAAGAAAAACATTACAATTTTGCCCTTTTCCTCGGTGGCCAGGGGGTTAATGACACTTGAAATTACGAAGAAATTTATTTTCAAAAAGGAAAAGCGCTTAGCAGTGCTTATCAGTGTAGTCATTCGAAAGGCTTCCGGACAGTCATCAACCTTAAACTCAGTCTATTGATGAATATCTTACAAATAACGAGCCATTGCGAGGAATAGTTTAACTGTAGTATAAAAACTGTGTAACACGATTTATTTAAAAGAATTTAAAATATTTAAATAAAAAATACCTTTAGAAAAGGGTGGCATTAATCTTCAACTAAAAAATAATTTAAGTATGATAATATGAAGAGAAGAAATAAAATAACAAAATGGTAAAAGAGAAGTTAAAAAAAGGTTTAAAGATAATTAAGAACAGTAAAGAAAAAAATGTTGGACAAGCAAGGGATGTGCTAGATGTTATAAAACAGCTAAAAAAATCTTTTTTGTTTTTGTTTTTTAGTAACAGCGTAAATTGTCATAAATAATATCTTTCATACGCATAAAAAATATGTAAATAACTAATGAAGTGTTTAAAGAAAAATAAAATAAGTTTGACAAGGGTGAAAAGCTCAGGGGCCCTCAACATCCATAATAATGGAGAATTTTTCTCTTTTTCAATGACCAGGCTCTTAGAAGCTGTAGTTCAGCTAAAATTTCTTTGGAGAGGTTAAAAAGATTACTATAGAAGTAATTTAGGTAGATCAACAACTCTTTTCTAAAAGTAGGAGCATTGAGGCCTCAACGGATGGTGGTGTTACGTAAATATCATGAAGCATTGCAAACAATGCGGAGATGTAAGAAAAAAATGATATTTTACATACAGGTTAAATAATACGTAATTATTTTTAAATTCCAAAGCCAGTGTTGAATTTCGTATTAAAAGAATTGTTATTTCACAGACAAACCACTGCGCACGAAAAGGTTAACTCGTAAGGGTGACGTTTCCGCCCATGTTTTCCAATGTAATTGTGGTTCCTTTACCCCCACTCCAAGTTTGTATAGGAAGTTTTGAGACACGTTATATCTAAACATATATACATCAAAACACACACACACACACGCAGATATATATATATATATATATACATTATCCTTTACATTATGTATTATAAAAACTGTTTTTCAGAAAGAGGAATTTATGAATAAATGTACATTTAGTAACTAAAAGAAATTATCTAATTGTTAATAAAAACACATGCTTACATTAAAAACTTTAATTCGAATATTCTCCAAGTTACATCGAAATTTATTATGCATAAATATATTAAAAATATGCACAAAACTGTTACGTGCTGTTGTCAATATTCCGATTCAAAAAATGTTTCAAAGTTATGTTTCTACATTTGAATTCTTTTTCTTATAGAGATGATCATAAACATGCTTTTTAAATTTCCATTTTCTGAAAATATAAGAATTGTTCATTACAAACTTTGATATTTGAATTTATTGTAAAATAGAAATAAAATTATCGACAACTACAACAGAATAAAATCTTTAAAATAATCTCTTCAGATGTGTTTTGCGATAAATACTTTTTTCGAATTAATGATGTAGTTATATTGTACATGCATACATTATAATTCTTGGGCATATTTTAAAATTCCACATTAAATCAAATAATTGTCGTAAAGAATGCCGCTTGGAAAAAATACTTCTCAGAATAAAAAGTAATCTTCAAAGTGAAGAAAAATATAGTTTTAATATTTTTATCATAGATCGCGTTACTTGTCCATATGTTAGCTTTAAATCATGCGTTATTCTAATTTTCAGGAAAAGTTAATTAATTAATATAAATTGCGAGATTATCACACATAAATGACGTTTCCAATTAAGAGAAAATATTTATGCATCACAATGTCAAAATTGATCTAAAAATCAGAAAAAAAACATGGTTAAAATCAAATATACGGCGCATCAATTTTTGAAATTTATAACTAATTATTTTGATTTGTTTGAAAAATATTTTTATCCTGAGAAATTTTGCATTACAAAATGCATTCCTGTACGCCATTTACTTGATTTTATATAGGATTTTGAATTTTATCCAGAAATTTTTAGACTCCCTGTATTTAGATACCTGATGAATTGATAGAAAATTTTCTTAACAATGATATATTAATAAAACCTTGCGCTTTAAAGTGCAATTAATACAGTATCAAATGTTTCTTGTTTGTAATTTTAATGTTGTCTAGAATCTAACTAAACCCTTCATTACTATGCATTCTTAAATAGTAAAAAAATTATTTTTTATGGAAAATATTTTTTAACGCTATTTTATTTTATTTTATTTTATATAAACTACCATTGAATTATTTATATATAAATAATTTGAAAATAACTTCCCATTTAACTGCGCAATATCTTAGAATTGAAAATTTAAATGAAATTCCAATCCGTTCTATAAAAAAGAAAATTGTACTTTATAAAGCTCACTTGATATATGATGATTGAACTATTTTTAAAAAAAAAACTACAAAAACAAGTGATGGATTAGATCAAATAAAAAGTTTGATAAAAGTTCATGTTAGCTTCAGCTAACGAGAATAATTATTAAGTTAGTTAGAAATTAAACATTTACTTGGAAATTTTTAATGAAAATTAAGAACTTTATAAAGAAAATATAAATATTAAGAAAATTATATTAAATAGATCCAAAATTCCCTATTGAATAAATTGTATTAATGATGCACCTGTATAACAGTATCACTTGATTTATAAATCTACCCAGACATTAAAATATTTTGAAACAAAATAAAAGATTGCGCAAATGTGCAAAAATTTAAGCAAGTGAAAAATCGCTCGTCAAGATTTGCAAATGAGGGGCGTTTGTTAAGGTTTTAAATATTCAGATGTTGGTGTAATAGTATACAGTACTTCGGATGCAGTAAAATAGCCGAAATATTTTGTGTGTTCCTGTAAATACTATATATTTTCGATTATACAGGAGAGAATTTGTAGTAAATTTTAGACGCGTTTATCAATTTCATAAAATGTGAAATATTTTAATACAATTAAAACATGCTTCAAACAATGTTTCCCCTTATATCATTATGCAATGAAATATTTTTTTGTGGTCCTGTTAATGAATAACCTTTGCACCACAGATTGTACAGAATATACATCAATTTTCTTTGCTCGAAAAGTGTAACACCATTAAAATGCACTTGAAACTTTACTTTCCATTTCTCTTAATGTAACGAAATATTTTTGATTGAACCTGTAATTCAAATATGCATTCTATTGTCATAAAAAATCAAAATGATTCGACAAAATTATGCAACAATGTATATTTTAAATTTCAAAGAAGACAGACAGACGGACAGGCGGACTGAACGGCGACTGTAGGTGCTACGCATTTACATAATACCTAAAAATATTTTTACCATCTCCTGGGCTTACCTCTCCGTTGATTAAACATTATAAATCTCATTTAATTGTAGGGGAAGATGGGGATACTTGAGCCATTTTTTTAATTTTAATTTTTTTTAATTTTTTATAATTTCTTATAATAAAATAAAATATTGAAAATGAAAATTTGATATTTTTTCTTCAACTGAAAACCACTTTCAATTAATTTTGAACTATTTTTCTATGTATAATAAATGTTTATTTTTTGTCTTACATCGTGGCTCAAGTATCCCCATGGCGGGGATACTTGAGCCATGGTGAAGGGATACTTGAGCCACTACGGAAAAATACCTACAAAAGTAATTTTTTTCGCTTTATTTTTGCACAAACATTTTACAGAATGATAAATTATGAAACATAAAGTCCTTCCAAACCAATTGAGAAAACAAAGTTAGTAATACGATCATTTTTTGTCGTTAGAACTGGTTGTCAAATGATAATTTCAACTTGAGTTATAACGACGGTAGAAACACCCTCAGTTCAGAGCCATTTAAATTTGGAATCTGCTATTCTTCGGGCAAATTTCATTTTCAAAATATTAAGTGCTTATCCAACAAATATTTTTAGTTTTCTTTCTGGCATATTTTATTAGTAACCAACCATCAATAGAAGGTTTTCTTTTCACATCATCACCATCATTGGCAGAATTTTCCTCTAATGATAATGTCGAACTCATGCTTTTAATTTAGTAGCTGTCGGAATTTAAGCCAGATGTATCATTCTACTATTTCAAACACTTTTTTGATTTCACAGGAAAACATTTTGTCTTCCTCTTTGGCTCCATGCAGGTAAGTTTGAACTGGGATTTTTGTTGCTTTTCTTGTTTTTTGTGCTCTCTTTTTACCAATTTTTCTTCAATTTTCTTAGTTAAAAAAATTACAGCAACAGAGGTTACGATTTCAATATAAGATATTAATCTTAATATGTTATATTAAAAAATAAATATTTTAATATGTTGGACCTAACTAATTAAAGTATTAGAGATTATAGCCTGTAAAACAGTTTTAAAAAGTTATTTTAATTTAATAAAAGTGAAATTGAAAACTATGTTTACATTTATCTAGACAGGCTATTTTGCTAGTCAAAATGAAAATTAAAATGGATATTTTCATTTAAAAAAATATACATTTTTAAACATTTTTAAGTCGTTATTTTTTTAAGAAAAATAAAATAAAATGAAAAATTATTCTCTCTTTTATCCAGAAAAAAATCTATTAGTGAATATAAGGAAGGAATTTTATTTTTTGTTTGTTTCTCCTATGTTTAATTTCTAGTGGGGAGGGTTGAGATATGGCTCAAGTATCCCCACTCTCACTGGCTCAAGTATCCCCACTACCACTAGTTTTGTTTCCCAGAGTTTTACTAAATAAAGCATGCAGCTATTAGAACTATTTTAGATTCAAAATACAATTGAAATTATGCTTATTAAATTTATGTATATAGTTGCAACTTTAAACAAAACTTTGATTACAAAAAAACAAAAAAACTATGTACCCAAAAATTTACTTAAGATAGGGAAAAGACAACTATTGATCACTATACTTTCAAAATGGTACCAAGATGTGTGATTTCTTTTTTACATGTTCAGAACTATAAATGTGTTAACATATTGGCAGTTTTAGAAAGAAAAATTAACCAACTGTAGAGATAATAGGGGTGGCTCAAGTATCCCCTATGCTCAAGTATCCCCACTCTCCCCTACTCCAATAAATGCTGGATATGTAATTACATTTGATTAGTTAAATCCCATGATTTGCAATCGTTCGAAATTGACTGCTTTTCATTTTCATATCACGAAATATCCATTTCCTTGAGATTTATATGATAATACCTGATTAAACATAAAAGTGTTTTTTACTTATAATAAAACCAAACTTTATGCTTTTTACGCTATCACATATACAAATGTCAATATAAACTAAATGAAGTTGTAAGTTTAAAAACGCTTTTTTGATATAATAAATTATTTTTAAATATGTACTCATTTTATACGCATCATGGCTATAAATGATGTTTTAAACTTAAGAATAAACATAAGCAGACCCTAGATTTTTTTTAAGCGTACGCTCTCAACGGTGAACAGTGACACAATCTTAAACTGTTAGTCATACACATGTAGCCACTAATTTGATACCACAATTTTTTTTTTTTTTTTGTATTTTTATGTTATTTAATGCGAAACATTTTTAAAAAAATATTATGATTGTTTTAGTTTTTAAAAAGAAGTACTTATATTACAGTTTCAATTTATTGTTTGGTAAAAAAGGGGAAACCATTTAAGAGATTAATGAGCTACAACAGTATTTAAGAAACTGTTTTTGAGAATAAAACATTTGTTAAAATTAAGAAATTTAAATATAAAAAATTAACCGGTCCCAGGTTCTGTAAGTTATTTTTAGTAAATTATTTCCATTAAACTGACAAATAAAGCTGAAAAAGTTCAATTATTTTGAGATTAAAACTGAGTGAGTAATACCGCTTTAAATTTAGAGAATATTTCTTTGCTGAGAAATAGGAATCATTCGTAAATTAAGTAGACATATAAATAAACTCCTGCTATATTAACACAAAATTAGTTGCGAGTAAAATTAACATTCAATATAAATTTGAAATACAAAATAGTTCTAAAATATTGATGCAAAATATACAGTTTGTGTTACATACATAAGAGGGAAAAATGACTTTTTTTTAACAGTGAAAAGCAACAGACTGAATTTATAACATAATTTTACAAATTTAAAAATGTCGTTTCATTACATTAACTTTCAACAATTTAGTAAACTTTTGATAATTGATTCTTATGTATTTTTTGGCGATGAATATGAAAATTATTTTTATTTTTAACCAATTTTTTTTCAAATTGTAAATTTTTCAAAGCTTAAAAGATAAAAGTTAAAATTAAACCTCCTTAACACCTCATCGGATTCTTCAGTTTTTTGGCATTAAGAATCACAGTATCCAGAATTCAGTCAAATGGAGAAAAAATTGAATTAAATAAAATTGCTTTTAACAAAGAAGTTATGCAGTCATTTTTATAGTATCAAATTTTTGTTATTTCAAAATTTTAAAAGGTACGATTTGAGAGAAAAAAAAAAAATCTAATATGATTTTTTTAAATGGAGGCCCTTTTCTATGATACAGTGCCAGAAAAATGCGTAAAATTCTTTAGCAAAAGTTTAAAAACACAAGCATCTTTTCTATCGAATAGTATAAAAATATTAATATTTTTTAATTTTGAAAAGAAATAAAAAGAGAAATAATGATTTTTGTGTTATAGTGTAAAATAAGTATAAATGGTAAGCATTGAAAATCGTAATACTATTACTTTGTCATCAGAATCTCACTAATATGTAAAATGTATTCTCTGTATCATATGTTAAAGTTAGAATACAAAACTGAACTTTTAAACAGGAAAGGCATTCATATATATTCATTTCAAGTTAATTAATATGCATAAAAGTAGCATATATTTTGTTAAAAGAAATCGCTGAAAGAAACATCCTAGTATTCTTACATAACGGAATGTATGTCAAAATACTATTATGTTAATCAATAAAAAATTTTATTTAATAAAAGGTAATTCTATCATAATACTTGTACGATTTCATTCAAAGCACAAATGCATGTAAAGTATGTTGTTTTAATACTTTAAATACGACCACTCGAACAATAACTAAACATTTATTTATTTAGAAGCAGAAAAGTGGTATAAATAATGAATTGCAAAGTTTCACAACTTCGTCTGTTTTGTGTTTGATGAACTGGCCTTTCTTTTTTTTCTTTTCTGGATAATAGTGAATTTTTACCAAATATCATTTATAGAATCAGGAGACTATATCTTTTCTTTATTCAATTTCTTAGAATACTTAATGGCCGATTTTATTTTATATTGATGTCATTTTCTTATCAAGTTTCAAAAAGTAAAAAAAAAAAAAAAAAAAAAAAAAAAAAAAAAAAAAAAAAAATATATAATTTATAATTAATCTTTTTGTATCAGTTTAGCTTAAGTACAAAGTTTTAATGATTGATTAGTATAATAAATATTGAAGCGATAATTTGAAACAAAAAAAAATTGATTTTTATAAGATTTAGTTTTCATGATACTTTGAACTAAGAAAGAACGTTACATTACGCAATAATTGCTGTCAACATAGATTAATCATTTTTGTATAATTAAACTTATGTAACACTTACTTATATGAAAGATACTATTAATCTTATCGCTTTTCAAAAACTAGTCTGATGTGGTAATCCCAAAATTTTCTTCTATCGCATACAAATTAATACTTCAAAATTCGCTATCACAGTGTTAAAATTAAATAACAATCTATGTTCATTGTGAGGATTTTAAAGCTGTTATGAGACTCACGAACTTTACGCGCGACAAACCTTTCAGCAGATTTTAACCCCATCATTTTACCGTTCAAAGAGAGAGAAATGTTACAACTGTCTTCGAAAATGTCGGACAAAAAGAAGGAAAACCAGTATTACTAGTTACGCTCTCTGATTCGTTGAAATGCTCGATGTTGGATGAAAAGTCTCGTCTAGCGAAGACTTTTTTGGAACTGCAGAAAAAAGTTTGGGGATATTGTTGTTTCTTATCACACTGGGTGTTGAGCAGATATTTCGCGAAAAGTTAGAGGAAATCAAGTGTTGGCTCAAAAGTCTCTTGAAATGTTGGTGAATCTGATAGCAGCTTAAAGGTGTAAAATTCCGTGCATTAGTTCTTGAAATAAGTCTATTGCGGATGCCGACAAAATTGCAGCATAAAAGTACAGGCTGTTGCGAGATTTGTTTCAATAGTAATAATAGTTTCAACAGTAATAATATTTATCAATCTATACATGAATCTGAAGTTTGATAGAAATACGTCCATTAGTTTTTGAGATAGAGCCAAGGTTATCGCTGTCACTCGCCATTGCGCCAAATTACGACTAAACTCTTCATTTGGCGAGTAAACAAGTTATTAGATTCGCCAAATTGCTAGTTCTCAATTTTTGCTTTTCTTTTCTTTTCTTTTCCGCTTTTCATACATAAGCATATATACATATTTTTAATATATTTGTAGAGCATAGTTGAAATTAGACTAATAACAATCGTTGTCGCAGTTATAAAAACTCAGGTTATTTTCGAACATATTGAAAAAAAGGGTTACATTAAAGGATTAATGATCATTTTTATGTGCTACACGGCAAATCTATTTTGATAATACTTTTTTTCATTTCGCTAATGTTTTTTATTTTTAATTAGCCAAATTACTAGCGTTGGTCAAATGTCAGCGAGAACACTGGATAGAGCTATATCAGAAATCGGGAAAAATTCAGCGTAGCGGCGCCACTTGTTGGATTAATACCAAAAGAGTAACAGAATTAGTTCATTTCATTGATTTTCTGAATGTGAAGGTTGATAAAAATCCGTGCATTAATTCTTGAGATAAAGCTATATCAGAAATCGGGAAACATCCAGTATAGCAGCATCATTTTTAGATGACTGACACCAAAACATTAGCAGAACTAGTTAATTTTACGGATTTTCTGAATCTGAAGATTGAATAAAATCCGTGCATTAATGCCTGAGATAGAGCTACTGGGGAAATCGTGAAAAATGCAGCACAGCAGCCCCATCTGTTGAACGATTTTCACCAAAATATAAACAAGATTAATTAATGCCAAGGATTAACTGAATCCAAAGTATGGTGAAATCTTTATATTAGTTATTCAAATATAACTGCTACATAAATAGTAAAAAAGCTCAGAAGTGCCACCTGTACAAAGATTTACACCAAAAACTAATCAGCATCAATTTATATCAGGGACTGCATGAATATAAATTGTTATTAAATTTTGTACATTAGATCTTGAATTGCAAAGCCCACAAAATTAATGTCACATACAGACAAACAGACAAAGTCACCAACTCACAAACAGACATTTTGTAAAAATATATTTGTTTGGAATCTCTGACTCCCCAAAACAAGTAAAACTGCCAAAAAATGGAATTCGAAAAATTTCATCAATCCAATACTTTTTTCTTATAAAGATAGTAGAATGTAATAAACATGTTTATAAACTTTGATACAATGAAAAATACGTTTTCCAAATATTTATTTTAAAAATTTAAGTTAGAAAAATTTCACTAAGAAATAATAGTTAATTAGAGCAAAAATGAAATTGTTGTTGTCAAAAGTGTCAGTTTTGAAATTTCTAATCTCCCTAGGGTTACCAGTTAAAAAGGGCCATGTGTTATAGTTAAATTAACACGATAAACTTAAGTTTCTTGCTGCCCTGTAAAACCCGTGATCATTAGTCACGGGGCCCGTATCCACATCGAGGGACGATTTATTAAAAAACTAATTAATAGGTCTGATTTTTATAATTTCTTACATATATTATTGTTTTAAAGGAATCCTAAAATTCTAGCTGAAAATATTCTTGTAATGATTAAACATTCCTAAAATGTAACTTATTAATAAATTTCTAAATTTAAAATTATCATGGGATTTTCTATGAGGAAAAATTTAATGTAAATATTTAAAGTCAAGCATACATATTTTCTGTCAGGTTTTGAGATACTTTTTTGGGAATTACAAGAACTTTCTATTTATCAATATTAAATTTGCATTTAACAGTATATTTAAACTTTTATTAAATTTAAATATTTTAACTAAGCGTTAAATTAATATATCCTTTTATTCTTAAAATCTTTTTCATGTTTCATGGTATTTTTAAACTATTAAATTACGATTCAGTATTTATAATTATCATTTTTCACTCAAAATTTTATTATGTTACAGAGTTTTAGTATTTTATAACATTTGCTTCTATGTCATACATTGAAAAAAAAAATAACATTCACAGTTTCTTTCTTTGTTTTTCTTAAAATTGTTTTACTGAATTTATTTTAAAAAATAAAGAAATAGAACAATGTGTTAAAAAAAACTGAAAAAAAAAGTTAAGTATGGCAAACATGTTCTTAAAATTAAGAAAACGAAAATCTCAACAATTTTTAACTGACTTCCAAAAAGGAGAGGAGGTTATCAATTCGACGCGTATGTATTTTTTTTATTTATTTATTTATTTATTTATTTTTTTTTTTTTTTTTTTTTTTTTAATGTATGTTCATCGATTACTCCGAAAGCATGCAACCGATTAACTTGGTTTTGGTGTTAAATGAAAGATGATGCTCTCGAATTGGTACCACTTCAGTTTCATCGAAACTGGTTCAGTACTTTTTTAGTAATTAGGCAAAAACTAATAAAATTAGTGATTTTTCGCTAATTAAAAGTGTTGAATACGTTCGCTGAATGGAGAGCAGAGAGCATGGCCGAGCGGTCTAAGGCGCCAGATTGAAGCTCTGTTTTTCGAAAGAGAGCGTGGGTTCGATCCCCTCTTCCTGGCAGTATTTACATCTATGTAAAATGTACAATTTTTTTTTTCGTATTACAATTTTTTTTAACCGGCTTCAGAGAAGGATGTTATCAATTCGACGCGTATGTATTTTTTTCTATGTATGTTCACCAATTACTCTGAAACTATCCAACCGATTAATTTGGTTTTTGTATTAAATAAAAAGAGGCTACTCTCCAATTGTTACCACTTCCATTTCATTGAAATTGGTTCAGTACTTTTTTAATAATTAAGCAAAATTTAATAAAATTTGTTATATCTCGCAAATTAAAAGTAATATGCACTTTGAATAAACTCGCCGATTGGAGCGCAGTCAGTATGACTCAGCGGTTTAAGGAGCCAGATTTAAGCTCTGATGCTGGAAAGAGAGAGTGCGTTCGAACCCTACTTCTGACAAAATTTACATCCATGTATAATTTACAATGTTTTTTATGTATTATAATTTTTATTAACTGACTTCAAAAAATCATTAACTTTTAACTAAAAAGAGAAAAATAAACTTTTCTACCAAAAATTGAACCGACTTCAAAAACAACTGCAAAGTGAAAAATAATTTCTTTACATAATAGTAATAAGAAATTAAATTAAGAGCATAGTATTTACCATGCGTATTATTATATTTATGTACATTGATTTGATTTTCTGGAGTCGGTGCCAGCCAAGCCAATTTCAAAATTAAAATTAAATATCCAATTCAATTCCTAAATGAATAAAGGCTTGGCTGGCACCGACTCCAAAAAATCAAATCAATGTACATAAATATAATAATACGCATGGTAAATACTATAATCTTAATTTAATTTCTTATTATTATTATGTAAAAAAAATATTTTTCACTTTGCAGTAGTTTTTGAAGTCGGTTCAATTTTTGGTAGAAAAGTTTATATATCATGCATTATAAAGTCGATCTCAAATAAACTAATTGAAAATTAATATCATGTCGATAAGATTAATTATAGAAACTATGATCTATAAGTGTAAAATTACTGTTATAATTATTATGTATTATAATATATTATAATTATCATGAACATAATTTAAACAAAACTAATGGTGAATTGAATGATAAATTTATGACGAAGGGATAAATTTTACTTAATCAAATTGTGCATTATCATTCATCATTTCTTCTTTTATAAAAATTGTTCTGTCCTCTTTTAATTCTTGCAGTTTATTTTTTCATTTTTTATACCATTTTTTTTTAAAGTTTTTTGATTGATAAAAAGATAATTTGCTGAAAATAATGTAGATTTTGCTACATTAATAAGATAAAAAAAATTTTGCGGGAAGAATCTGTAACAAAATATAAATTCCCAAGCAAAAAAGAAGTATGAAACTTAATTTATAATTCACTTAGTGACTATAAATACAAAAGACCATTATAGAGATTTATCTCTTTTTTAAAGTATCACTTTTTTTTCTTTAAAGATTCCTTTAAAATTTTCGCATTTTTTTCTTTCAAAATTAATGAAGCCATTTCAGCTAAGTGGAATAGAAGGTTGGTTGCTTTTATTTTTTAAGATAATATATACAGATTTAATGCATTTAAAAGAAATTCGTCTTACTTTATCTAATTTTATTAATTTAGAAAGAAAGGTAATATATAAAGGTAATATACATTTAAAAATTTACTTATCAAAAATGATTAAACAGATATACGGCAATTACTTAAAGTGTTGCATGGTTTAAAGATTAAAAACTATCCAATTAACTTTTATTTTTTATCTAATAGTACAATATGTCTAGAATATTTTTCTAAAGTTTCAATTAATTGGACCCCACCAGTGGCCGCGAGGTTCTGACCTCCAAACTGGTAGACGGTAGGTGCTGGGTTCGAACCCAATCGCGACCTTCGGCCTAACCGTTCGGAGTTTTCCGTGGTTCTCTTCGAGCCTTGCGTAAATACGGGTTAGGTTCCCTTAGAAAGACCCCCACGGAGGGCATCCCACCCCTTAAGGCCTACATCCCATAGCGTAGATAATCGGCCGACATGAATACAACAACAACAATTAATTGGAGCATTTTCTCCTAAATACTTAATAATAAAAAAAAGTATTTTGGAGGTAGTTAGGAACAGTTATTGGAAATTCCTCTCATTAGGCTAGATTAGGTTTGTGATATTGTAGGTTTTTCTCGTAAGTTGGACGTTTTTTAATAATTTATGGTCTTGTAGGTGTATAGGTGTAATTTTAAATTTGTCCCTTCGACAATTTCTTCAGTTTTTTTACCACTTTATACTTTTGATAGTTTCAAGATTTTTTTTTTTTTCAGTTTGCTTAAAAGTTCCATACATTTACGGAAAAAAAGTAATACACAGGCGCATCAAATGTGAAAACGGTACTTTAAAATTCTTAAATTGTGTAAAACGTATGATTGCTCTTTAAATTATTTTTCTTATATTTTGCTGCTTTTTTATTTTGCTTAATATTTATTTTCTTTTTACTTTTCTTTTTTCTTGAATATGCTTTATTTTAAAACAAAATAAATTACTCAGATTACTTAAAGGTGTTTTTTATGTATAAAACCTAGTACTTTCGAGCATGTCATGCTCATCATCAGGGTTAAAACAACAAAAGAGTAAAAGTCGAAGGCTGAGTTCTTTTATACGAAGTGGACTGATCCAAAGACAAGGTAAAAAAGGGGATGATGATGAGCATGACATGCTTGAAAGTACTAGGTTTTATTAATAAAAAACACTTTTAAGTAATCTGAGTATTTTATTTTGGTAAGAATTCAGCCTTCGACTTTTACTCTTTTGTTGTTTTAACCCTGATGATGAGCATGACATGCTCAAATTACTAGGTTTTGTTAATAAAAAACACCTTTAAGTAGTCTGAGTATTTTACTTTGGTTTTATGCATAAATAAGGTGAATTAAAGGATTCGACATATGTGATATGTTATATCATTTTAATCTTATGCTTTATTTTATAATAAAAAACGGCACCACAGCAAATTTTGGAATCTCTTTTATTCAATAACAGATTTAATTAAAAGAAAAAAATCCTTAAATGATGAAAATAATGGTTTAAAATCCAAAATGCTAAATTAATGTTTAAATATGCTAACATTGTAGTTAAGGTATGATACAAATATTTTTAATAAAGATGATTAAATTATAAAACAAAAAATGTGAAAAACAAACACAGCGCAACCGAGCTTCTACCTAGGTTCTACTGGTCAGAGGACAAACACTGTACCAGCCGAGCCACAATCAACCAAACCCAGTCTTTTCGAAATTAGTATTTAAATCGTGTCATAATATAAGACCCCCCCCCCTCCCCATGTTTTTCAAAAGCTAAGGAGAGCTGTATAAAATCGATTCAATCGAGGCTAAGTGGTATCTGCCCTACAACATATATTAAAATAATGAAAATCTGTGATTATCAAACAGGATGCTCTAAATGTCAGACAAACTGGCAAGCATCCCAGACTCACAAATTTTAAATTAAAAAAATTAAGTGAGTTATTAATTAAAGGTACTAAATTTAGGACTATGTTCTGGAAAAAAATTAGAAAGAAACGAAACGTACCTAAAATCTGTTTTATTCGTTCAGGGCGGAAAACAGTTCACATACTGTTTCTCATGTGTTTCACGAAATCATCTTAATTTAAAATCACAGATAAAGAACAGACTGAATTATTTTAGAGCTCATTCAAATTTTAAAAACTGTTTGACATGTAAATTTTAAAATTTGGGTACAGATATAGAATAATATTCTTTTTCATAAATTTGAAAAATCAATAAATTTGGTAAAGAACTTTCGGAAATATTCATTACAATATCTTTAAAAAACGCGTTTTTTTTTTTCATTTAAAAATTAACACTTTACGTTTGTACTTACTTTTACTTTACGTTTGTATTAAATTTCTGCTTCAAGGAGAAATATATTCAAAATTTTATCAAAATTGTGATTTATTTAAAAGGAAATGTTATCATACCTAAAATTCTTTAAAACATAATGTTTTTTTCCAATATGTATCATTAAGTTTAAAATAAAAATAATCAGGTTATCAATTTTAAGATATTTTATAGCACATAAAAAATTAAAGAGGAAAAAAAAGGGGATGGGGTTTAGCGAATACATTTTCAAAATCGTGGCGTTTTTAACAATATCATTATTTTTCATTTGAGCCGACAAATACATGATTTTTTATAGTACGTAAAAAAAGGAAAGGTGAACTTAAAAAAATACTTTGCCAATGAATTTATAAAGAAAGTTAGTGTTTTTTTTTATATTAAAGTTGAGATTCAGAGAAGAAAGGAGATGCATTTTTATTTAAATATGACAATTAGTCCACACATCAGATATTATTATGATAGAGACTAGCAGGATTCGCCGGCTTCAGATAATATTTCGTTTTAAAATATCTCCGATTCAATGGACCTTGTGATGTCTTCGGTTCCTTCAACTTGATAAGATAGTCATTTTTACTTTAGTTTTACTTTCCAAAACCAAGCGGTGCATTCCTTCCTTAGATTCTATAGGTCCGAGCACAAAAGATTTTGGATCTTTCAACATGGTACTCGATAGCTTCCTTTCGAGAGTATTTTGTTTAGAAAGGAGTGGAACTTTTGCCTGCAAAAAGTGACACGCAGAGCATGCGCACATCGCCTGCTATACGATGCCAGGCGCAACGGAGACTGCATTGGAGGTGCGTTTAGTAGTTGAATTGTATAGAACAAAATTCGTCTCCGAACAAAATTCGTCGTCGTTCGATAGAAAGTGGAACAAACACACTTTGCTGAGGATACGTAGCATGCTTGTTACGGTGCTGAAAGAGCCTAAAGACTCGATTTTCCTTCTGTAAAAGAATAGTTTAGAAAAGAATGCGTTGCTTGTAGAGTTGGTTTAAAGTAAAACTAATAGATATCATTAAGGCATATCTCACGCGCTGCAACAGGGCACAAGATTCAGCCTGGACTCGAGTCGGAGATTTTTTTATTATATATTTCACACCCTGGGAGTGGAAGGGGAAATACAGTATTTTTTTGGATATAATCACTTTGAAAAAAGAAAAAAAAATGTCAGAATTTTTATGGGAGAAATTATCATGCGTAATTCAGTTAATTTCGAAGTTATTTATCAATACTTTAGTACGGAAATTACACAATTTCCGGAAACTTGTCACTCTCCGCTTCTTTTGTTTTTGCAGTTATTTCTGTCCTTTTTACCTCTAATTATCAAAAGTATTCATTTTTATCGATTTCCACATATTCAGAAAACACGTATCTTAAACAAAATCAAATAAATAAAGCCAATTTATAACAAAAATTTACTGGTGTGTAGGGGAGACCGGGGCTAGTAGTGACATTTTTGACATTTTTTATATTAGCCGTAAAATTTGAACTGAAGCGAAAGATTTAGTGTATCATATCATTAGAACAAGTCTTGCATAACATACTTATGAAACTACTATTAACATTAATAACGTTTTTCATAACACAAAATGAATTCTGCGTAACCTAGAAATTTGTCACTACTAACCCCGGTTACAGGGAAAGTTGTGACATGCTTAAGGCACATTGTGACACATAAATGACACATGCAAGTACATTATAACATATACAAATTATGTGCGAAAGGCGATTAAATAGGATATGTTAAATCAAGAATGTGAAATTTATTCATTTATAAAGTTCTTAACACAATAAAACAATTTCATATTTTAATAATATTGTAAAACAAATGAAAATAAAACAGTTAAATTGTTAACGCTTGAAAACTCTTAATCCTTTATAAAGATACTTTTAGAAACACTTAGCAACAAAAAAACTGTCTTAATAGAGAAAGAAATAAAAAGTAAGCCAACACTAATCTATGGCCATATTGATCTTTGACTCATAAGCCTGCTACCACGTGTAGGCCTATATCCTACATTCTCATCGCTTGTTTCTGCGTCTGATTTACATTTAATACAAATATAATAAAGTTAATTTTTAATACATTTGACATGTGCCTATTTTTTACATGTCATGCATTGCGCCCAGTCTTTTCCGGATGTAGAAAGTTTGTATCGCTCCAAGCAAAATAGACATAAGCAATTTTCATCATCTTCAGAACTATCCCATACTTGCTTCTCCCTTTTTTCAATAACCTAGGTGTAATTTTTTTTACTCACTGCTTGGCCTTTCCATACAGTTTCTGTTTCATTTTTCTTCTTCATTTTGTTTTCTGCATTCTTTTGCTTTTTGTTCTGCTCGGTGTGTCTAGGTGTGTTTTTAGAATGGCACATTTAAAACATTTACGAATATATCCCTTGCCTTTTCGAGGTCCTGCTTTAGGAGGTAGTCTTATTTCTGTAAGACTTACTACTGATAAATTCATATTATCAGTTGTCATAGAATCATCTAATTCAATGAGATTTCTTACTTCTGAAAATGGTCCTGCAATCTCACCATCATTGATTAAACATATTGCTGAAGTGCTTGGTTTATTAACAGTTACATATTTTCGAACCACCTTTTCATTCCAAGGCAATTTTTACAGACAAACTGATGGTTTAGCTATGGGCTCGCCCCTGTCTCCCATCCTTGCAGATTTCTACATGCACTATTTTGAATGCTCTCTTTTTTATAAATTCTCTTTCCCTTTCTGGATTCGGTACGTTGATGACACATTCACCTTACTTGACACTTCTCTTCACAATATTGTGGACATTCTTAGAATCATGAACTCTATTGATAACAATATCCAATTTACGTATGAAACAGAAAATAATGGTTCACTCCCTTTCCTGGACACCTTTGTCACTCGCAGTGAAACTGGCTTCTCTACATCTGTCTATCGAAAAAGCTTCGCTGTTTCTCTACCCCCCCACGCTCGTTCATGTCACCCTCCAAGTCAAAAAATGGCTGCCTTTTACACATTCATAAATCGTGCTCTTCATGTTTGCTCTGATTCTCAGTCTCTCAATAATGAAATTCAATACATTAAAGCAATTGCATTTGATAGAGGTTACAACCCTTCTATTATTGATACTGCCCTTTCTAAATTGCAAAACTCTCACTCCTCAAACTCATCTCAGTCTTCTACTCGTTCCAATATTAGCATTGTCTTACCTTTCTTTCCAAAATCAAGTTTTTCCATTGCTAAAATTCTTAGTCGGTTCGATTTCAAAATAATTTTTACTCCTACTAATAAACTCAACCTTTCCAACCTTAAAGATCCTGTTGATTTATCAAATTCATGGGGCATTTACAATATCAATTGTCAGTGTGGTCTTTCTTACATTGGTCAAACCAAACGCAGTCTAAAATTTCGTATTAAAGAACATAAGCAATATATTGAAAAACAAGAAATCAAGAAATCCTCAATCGCAAAACATTGCTGGGAGACGAGTCATGCTTTTGACTTCAATTCGGTTAAGATACTAACTAAACCTACTTCTATACAAGAACTCAACTTCCTTGAAGCTTTCCATATCCATAAAAATCTTCCTAATCTTGTTAATTGTGATTTTGCTATTCCACCATTATCAGACAGTTGGAAATATTACATTAAAACTAATTTTTCTTAATCTTTTAATGCAATTCTCGCAATATCTTTTCCATTTTCCACCCAATTTTCCTATTAACTGTTCCCTGTTTTCCTATTGGCTGTTGCCTAGGATCCTCTGTTTTCCTATTGGCTGTTGCCTAGGATCCTCTGTTTTCCTATTGGTCAAGAAACTTATCACTTGAATCCCCATCCTCCCTATATATATATGAGCAAATCTCCACTATCTTTAGCACTGAGGAAGGTATGCTATATGCTACCGAAACCGGTATGCTTGGAATTCGAATATTCTGGTGTTCTAACGTTGTAAATAATTTTAACTTTACCATATTACACCAGGCAACAACCTATTATTATAGTTACATATTTTCTTTCATTATCATTCTGGTCTTTAACGCTCTCATCTCCGATAGATAACGATGGATCAGTTACTGAGGAACACAGGAAGTCTTCATCTGACAAAAATGTTCCTACTAAATTCCCGAATTCCACTTCAACGAAATCCTCTTTGAATGTTTTTTGAAATGGCAGCAATAGGAAGGGCTATTTTGACAGTACCTGGTATGTCGTATATCGACACAGTGCTTCCAGGATGCGATTTCAACAATCCACATACCAGCCTGATTGGAGTATTTTTTGAACGGCCTCTATACTGACACATCAAGGAGCTGTAATCTGTGACTCGTGTAAGGTGGAGATGTCACAACTTGCCTCTTAGACTTCGTTACAACTAGCTCCGCGTTAAGCCATTTTAAATTTCATTCATTAGTTTCCGAAATACTGACATGATTAACAAATGAAATACATAGAATAACAGCTCAAAATATAAGCATTTAAATAATGTTAAAGAAATTTACATAACTCAGTATCGCGTGGCAATGACAATTCAAATGTAGGTCGCAAAATTTAATTTAAGATAAAAAACAAGATAAATATTTTTATCTCGAAACAAAAGCGATTTCAAAAAATACGCAGCACATTGAGACAATCAACCTCTTCACTCACATAATGCTAGAGGTGCTGCAAGTCAGGTGCTGGGTAAGTCAGGAAGCTCGATGACACAACTTTCCCCTGGCACAACTAGCCCCGGTCTCCCCTATAATAAAGGATTCTGAGTACCTTATGCGGCACATATATCAGTCACTCGTCCCTAAGATAGGATGTATTTTCTACAAAGATAAATATATCATACGAAAATTTACCCATAATATTTGCTGTGTATATGTAATAAGGATGAATTTGGACATCACCTTGGTAGAAGAATATATTGAGAGAACGTTTAGAAAATGAAACTGAAACGAAATACCTAGATTTTAAAAATTTTGTGTGCTGTTCGGATAGTTAAAATTCTAAATAAATTGAATTCATTCAGTTTAAATGAGACTAGATTATATCTGATGAATATTTTAAACGCCTACTAAAATATTTTTTATTTATTATTTCTTATTAAATATACTAGAAATATAAAGAATGTCTTTTAAGTGGTCTCTGGACTCTTAAAACTTGAATACTTTTGAAATGTACATTTTTTCAGATGTGAAACTACTGATGATGAAACTAATATCTCTTTAGAATATTTGATATAAATATTTGACAGAAATTGTCCTGAGAACAGAAATTATGTCTTTTAGAATTTTTCACGTACAATGGCGGCATTTCCATAAATTTATAGTAATTTTTTTCCAAATGTCGTTTTTCGGAATAATGCGCAGGATATCTCTAAAACTTTAGAAGATTTTTTTTTCATTAAATTTTCAAAACATGTGTTTTTCAATAGTCTGTATGAACTTAACCTAAAATGTTATTTATATTATTCATGACGTTATTTTTTTAGACGATTATGTACTTGGATTAAAAAAAATGGATTTTCTAAATACAACTTTGTATTAAAAATAAAAAAGCTTCAAATACAAATATATTTAAGTGTTCGGTGATTACAATAATCTGAAGTATAATTAAGCAGAAAAAATATTATTCTAGAAGTTCAATTTATTTTGAAATTCTGCAAGTAAACTGTCACACCAATGTTCTGTCCCACAAATATCTGATACTATGGAGTCTCTTATAAATATTAATTCGGAATTTTGAAATTTTTTAAGGATACGAAATGAAATAACTTACTTATATGTTTAATAGTAATTAAATTTATGCTTCTAAATCATAACTATTTTATGATGTTAAATAGTGAAAAATTTCCTTTTTTTATTGTTTTGTAATTTAAAGAGTCCTCAGATCCCTTAAAATGTTCCAGGCAATTAAATATAATTTTTAAAAGCACTACATTTTGTACCTTACTACTTTAGATACGAGTTGAGAATTGAGCTAATTGTAATATATTCCGCAAAATTCGATTAGTAAAATGGGTAGTAAAATTTAAATGAAACAAACTAAATCTGAGGCAATTTAGCAGAGATATCGGGTATGATTTGAAGCGAAAGCACCCTATAGATTTCATAAATTTATCGAAGCGCTGATTTTCTATTCAAATGTCGTATAGTACAACTTTGTACTAATATTTTAATCATTTTAAACTAGTCAGATGTGGCAATCATAAAACTTTCTTCTACCTTATGCATATTAATACTTCCTGAAAAAATGCAGCATAGCAGCACCAAGGGTTACATGGTTTAAACCAAAATCTAACCAGAAACAACTTATGTTAACTTACTACTATATCTGAAGTTTGGTGAAAATCCGTGCATTATTGTTCTACACTGGTGGACAAAATTAAGAGATGGAAGGCATTTTCCCAAATATCTCGAGAAATACTGGATAAAAATAAATGAAAATTGGTATGGATATAACTTATAGTATGACAATAATACGTGCAAAGCAAAAATTAAAGTGCCATTCATTGGCAAGAGTTATTGCCAACAGTCCAATGTGGACTAAAATTCATGATGAAAGATGGCAATGAAAGTGAGGCTTGTATGGTGTGTGAACGCCTCTAGTATGGTGTGTGGTTACCTCTGACAGATAGACAGCATGCACAACGAGTATGCCTGCTGTTAATAAGAGAGTTAAGGATTGCTTGTGGAAGACTCTCCCACTCTTCCCACAGAGCAGTTTTTAACTCCGGAATGGTTCTGGGGGGGGGGGGGTTGGCGTCTCGCAGTAGCCCTTCCAAGAGCATCCCAAGCGTGTTCAATGGGGTTAAGGTCAGGAGATTTGGCTGGCCAATCCATTCGATGAATATCCTCGCTTTCCAGATACTCCTCAACGGACGTCTACAGCGACACATCTGTCTGGGGACCTTGCTGCTGCCACAGGAACATTAGTTTCAAGGAAGCCTGTTGCCAGTAGGCTCGGTGAAAGAGGGTTGTATGCCAGGAAGCCCGCCATTTGCATCTCACTCACTCCCTTCCACAAAAGAGAACGTGCACAATGGTGCAGACAGCACCAACACTGGACACAGCTCCAATGGGCTAATGTTGTGTTCACAGATGAGTCCAGATTCAGTCTTCCACCTGATTCTCGGCGAATATTCATATGGAGGGGACATGGGACCCGATACCATCCCAGTAACATCATGGAAAGGGACCATTATGCTGTGGAGGACTGATGTTTTGGGCAGGAATCATGCAAGATACCCGCACACCGCTCCATGTGTTTGACACTGGTTCCGTGAATGCCCAGAGGTACAGGCAGAAGATCATACAATCCTACGTGCGTCTTTTCAGGGGTGCTGTTGGCCCTGAATTCGTTTTTATGGGCGACAATGCCCGACCACATAGGGCTCGCCTGGTTGAGGAGCATCTGGAAAGCGAGGATACTCATCTAATGGATTGGCCAGCCAAATCTCCTGACCTTAACCCCATTGAACATGCTTGGGATGCTCTTGGAAGGGCTATTGCGAGACGCCAACCCCCACCCAGAACCATTCCAGAGTTAAAAACTGCTCTGGTGGAAGAGTGGGAGAGTCTTCCACAAGCAATCCTTAACTCTCTTATTAACAGCATGCATACTTGTTGTGCATGCTGTCTATCTGTCAGAGGTGACCACACACCATACTAGAGGCGTCCACACACCATACAAGCCTCACTTTCATTGCCATCTTTCATCATGAATTTCAGTCCACATTGGACTGTTGGCAATAACACTTGCCAATGAATGGCACTTTAATTTTTGCTTTGCACATATTATGGTCATACTATAAGTTATATCCATACCAATTTTCATTTATTTTTATCCAGTATTTCTCGAGATATTTGAGAAAATGTCTTCCATCTCTTAATTTTGTCCACCAGTGTAGATAGAGCTATTGCAAAATCTTTAAAAACTGCATAACAACGCCACATGTTGGTGATTTACACGAAAGACTAGTCATAATCAATTTTTATCAGGTACTAACTGAATCTGAAGTTTGAGAAAAATTCATGCTTTCTTTAGGTTCTTTAGATCCATAGACCTCTATTCTTTTCAATTCTTTAGATACATTTATTGCTAAATTGCTAAAACTGCAACATAGCAGAGCCATCTGTAAGGAAATTTACACCAAAAACTAAGCAACACTAATCTATATTAGGGAGTAACTGAATCTAAAGTTTTAAATATTCCTGCATTAATTCTTGAGATAGAACTATTGCGATAACCAGGAATAATGCTCGATGTCAGCACCACCTGTTGAGCAATTTGTAGCAAAACGTAATCGGCACCATGAGATATCCAGTACTAACTAAATCTGAAATTTTATGAAAATCAATGTACTAGTTCTTGAGATATGGCTGTTGTGGAAATTGTAAATAGCAGCGCTACCTGTTGAGATATACAGCAAAAACTAATAATATCTAGTTTATATCAAGGTCTAACAGAATTTAACGGTTTATGAAATTCCGTGAATTAGCTCTTGAGATGCTCACAAAGTTTTTGTCACATATCGACATACTCACAGACAGACATTTTGTAAATACAGGTTTTTCGGGTTCTCTGACCGCAAAACGTGTAAATCCGTAGAAAACCGGATTTCGAAAGTTTTCACGAATCCAATATTTACATCTCGTGAAGCTAGAAGAAAGTAAAAATTAAAATAAAATGTAAGCAAACCAATATTTTTGAGAGTTACTGCAGATTTGTTATTGTCACAAAAATCTCTATATTAACAAAGTCGCATCTTTACGTTATCTACGTGAATGTTTATGTCTCATAATTTCTTGTTTAAAACCTTCATTTTACATTAACTGAAAGTTTATGGCTCAGAAATACTGCATCATTGAATTCTAAATATAAACGAAAAGCATAAGCACATTGTTAATGTAAATATTTTAATCCTCCTATCTCTGTAATGTTCAGAACGTTTAGGATTTTAATTAAAGGCATTAAATCCTAGAAAATGTTCTAGCGGCAACCTTAAGATGGATTTCAGTGTAAATCATCGTTAAAACAAACAGTGTTGCAGGCTTTTAAGGTAGAAAATATTGGAATAAATATTTAATCATATGTTTAATTATAGTATTATTTATTTAAAATATCTATTTAATTTAATGATTGATTGTAATAAATAATTTAATTTTATCCTCTGAAAAGAGCAGTGACAAATTGATAATGGTTGCCAAAAATTTCGGTAAAATATTTTTATTGTCGAACACCCATTTTTCTGGTAAAATAAAATATAATAATATCTCCAAATTTGAAATACAAGATTGAAGAACGTATTTCAAATTTTAAGAAAAAAAATAATGAAGTAATATCTTAAAAAATATAAAAAATATTGCGATTATTTTTTGATGTGTTACTTACTTATATATAATGTATGTATAGTATCTTCTCGAGACTAAGTATATTTTTTTAAAAATAGTGTTAACACTGATCTTAAATAATTTATAAAGTATAATCCTTTTGATGCATAATTTATATAATGCATTGTCTCAGTGCAAATGCCTTACAAACGTCAAAAGTTTGAATATCTACTCGGTCCAAGGTATACATTGTAGATATGTGTATTTGCCGGAAATGTGCATTTTTTGAAAATATGAAATTTTCTTGAAATTCGATGAAATGATTTATGTTATTCTATAGTCGCAGACTCCTTGGCCTTATGTGAAGTCATGAAAAGGCGGTGTTGTTTATAACGGCCAATTATCTGATAGGTAAATGGTTTTTAAAGGGGAATGCTCTCCGCGAGGGTCCTTCTAAGGGAGCCTCACACTCCTTTACGCAAGGAAATACGAAGTTTCGAAGAAAATCACAAAAAAATATCCAATAATTAAATCATTGCTTCTAATTTAAAGAGTCTTGAGACACCTAAAATTTTTCCATGGTAACTGAATGTAATAAAAAATAGCAATTAAAATAAAATGTGACAAAACAAATACTTTGAAAATTACTGCTGAATTGTTATTCTCACAACAATCTCTACACTAACAAATTCGCATGTTTACGTTCTCTACGTAAATGTTTATGCCTTCATAACTTCTTGTTTAAAACCTTCATTTTAAATCAACTGAAAGTTTATGGTTCTGAAGTAAAGCATAATTTAATTCTAAATATAAACGAAAAGCATAAGCACACTGTTAATGTAAATATTTTAATCCTCATATCTCTGTAATGTCCAGGGCGTTTAGAATTTTAATCAAAGACCTTAAATCCTAGAAAATGCTGTATCGGCAAACTTGAAATGGATTTCAATGTAAATCTTAATTAAAATAGAGAGTGTTACAGGCTTTTAAAGTTTATTTCTAAAGCTTGCAGAGACAGCAAATATTGTAATTAATATTTAATTATATGTTTAATTATAAGACCATTTGTTTAAAATATCTATTTAATTTAATTACTGATTGTAATAAATA
The DNA here is from genome assembly GCA_964019185.1 of Maratus speculifer. Lineage (NCBI taxonomy): Eukaryota > Metazoa > Arthropoda > Arachnida > Araneae > Salticidae > Maratus > Maratus speculifer. Next base: position 309,468,768 of record OZ025290.1, read on the forward strand.
ACTTAAGTTTTATCCTTTGAAAATATTAGTGGTATACATTGATAAAGACAAAAACGTCGGTGAAATATTTTTATTTCTTTGCGAAAAACAAGTTTTTGTGACACAATAAAATATAATGACACCTTCAAATTTGAAATACAAAATTGAAGAACGTGTTTCATTATTTAGTTAAAAAATTAATGAAGAAATACATTAAAAAAGGTAACTATTATATGATATGTTACTTACTTTTACTTAATATATGTATAGTATCTATTTCAAATCATGAATTTTTTAAAATAGTGTTAATACAGATGTTAAATAATGTATAACGTATAATTCTTGTAATGTATAATTTATTTAATGCAGAATCTCAGTAAAATGCAGAACAAACATTAAAAGTTAAGAGTATCTACTACGTACAAGGTAATATTCCAGATATGTGCATCTGACAAAACAAGTAAATTTTTTGAAAACAAGGAACTTCTTTGAAACTTTTGGACGATATTATTTCCGTTATTTTATGGCATATTCCTCAGCCTTGTGTGAAGTTATGAAAAGGGGATGTTGTTCATGACATCCAATTATCTGCACAAAAAAAGTGGCCTTGAGGGTCCTACTAAGGGAACCTAATCCGCCTTTACGCAATCCAAGGTTCGAAGAAAATCAAGAAAAAAATCCAACGATTAGGCCAGCTGGTGCGATTGGGTTCGAACCCAGAACTTTCTGCCTAGCTGCTTTGAAAGCAAAATCTTTCGGCCAGTGGTGGGGCGTCTTAAAAATGGCGTGCGTTGAAAGAATGTTGATGGGGTGCATTTTTCTTTCATCACATACCCGATACCGCATGTGTTCTGTCAATAACTACTTCACACACGGTCAGAATTCGATATTTGCTCTGTAAAATTGTTAATCAAACACCACGTTACGTTCGCTTTTGATTAACTTGAACGACTTAAGTCCATAGTCACTGCATTATATGAAATTACTTTGTACTGCGGATACTTCTACACTATCACATCGTACGTGACATGTACCTTTATGCAGCGCTAAAATAGTTACAAGCACTAAAATGTTAAAATTCAACCAATATTTATTCAGTTCTGTAATTTCCTACATAAAAATTAAATTTTATAACTATTATATTTTGTAATTATTTATTTATATATTTTTATTTTTATTTATATATTTATTTACTTTTTTTATATTAGCGAGCAAAAGAGCTTGCTAATGTTCACAATTTAAAGCTAAAACAAAGATCTGCTATGCAGATGAATTTTTGCTGTAATAATACAATTAATTTTTGGCTTCTTTAATTTTTAATGAATTACTTATAGTCATAGTCAATATGAAACAATTATGCGTTTAATTACATCATGAATTTCATCGAAATTCTTAATTGATTTTCCTTTACATCCAATAAAGGCAGAAATGCTGCACAACTATTTACCAAAATTGCACTTCAGAAAGATCACTTTATCATATGATCATTGAATGAATGTCGAATGACAGTAGAATAATGGAGGGGATCGGATTAAATAAAATATTTAATAAAAGTTCGACTTAATACAGCTTAACTGAAATTAAATTGATACGCATTTTATTTGGAATTTTATAATAATATTTTAAAAATTTGATATTCATTTTATTGTCACTTAAGTATAATAAAAAATATTTATTCTTTTGTTAATGACTTTTTTGACGTAAATGATTGAAAATAATAATAATAATCAGTTTTCAGATATATTTAAGTAAAATTTTTGCTCAGTTTTAGAAAGTCATAATTATAGGCAACAAAATTTAATTAAAATCATAAAGTAGTATAACACTAAAATGTAAATAATATATGAATATAAATAAATGACTATTTCTCAGTAATACTTTACAAGATGCCATTTGAAAAGGTTTAGTGAACAAACATTTTCTATAAATGGGAAGCAATATGAAATGGAATTATAAAAAAATATTAATTATTGAAAAATATTTATACAACTTTATAATTATAATTTCCGTATTTAATTATTATTTTTTTCACAAATTATCGTTAAATTTAAATATATTCTAATGTAAGCTATTAAAGGCCTAATCTTTTTTTAAATATTGGATATAATTATCTTTTTCAAGTACAGTTGCAAATTTCGCTCTAAGAAAACGGAAAAATTTGCCCGGTTTCTTACTATTTTTTATTAGTTTTAAGTCTTAAAAAAACTAGTAGGATGTATCAATCCTAAAACTTTTTCTTATCTCATAACAAAATTTAATATTTGAAAAGGTATTTTCATATGTTAATACTTTGATATAATGAATTCAATACTATACCAACTTCTATTTTCCTTTTAAATTTCTGTTTCTGTCAATTAATCGGAGTAAAAACGAGTATAATGTGGATCATGAAATTTATTAAAATCAATAGTTTTCACTTATTCTGTTAACATCATCTGTTTTCAAATAACCGATTTAGCACGACGCGAATTCTCGTCTCTTCACGAGCCGCCGATGAACAACAGAACGATCAAGAATCGAGAAAATGATACAAAAAGTGCTAAGCTATCACAAAACTCCTTTCCCAGGAAATATTTCAAAATTCAAGAAAAATCTGATGGACAAAGCCAAAAACATACACAAAACATTTGGTTCAATTCTGTACATAACTTTATATACTTTTCGATGGTAAAATATGGAAATGGCACAGACATCGCGATTACAACGCCCCTTTTTCGGCGGATTTTTGTCTAATTCAGGGTGTGTGTGCTGACTAGAGCCAAAGACTTACACAAGAAAATTGGTTCAATTCTATGCATAGCTTCATATACTTTTGGGTGGTGCAATATTGAAAACAGCACAAAACTCGCTATTACAGCGCCTCCTTCCGGCGGTTTTTTTCAAATTCAGGACGGACCGACTAGACATAGACAAACACTTTACAAAAAAAAGTTGGTTCAATTCTTTGTATAACTTCATGCACTTTTATGTTGAACAATATTGAAAACGGCACAAAATCTCTATTGCAGCGCCCCCTTTCCGGCAGAATATTTCAAAATTGAAGGAAGACCTGTTTGCCAAAGCCAAAAAAATTCACAAAAAATTTGGTTCAATTCTACACTTCTTGGTGGTAAAATGACGTCATACGGACACACCCACAGACAGTTAGATATTTTGTAAAAGAAAAAGTTTTTTTTTAATCTTCGGCCCCTTAAACCTGTAAATCCGTCAAAAATCGGAAGTTGTAAAAAATGTCGAATGCAATACTTTTGTCTATTGAAAATGTAGAAGACAGTAATAATGGATGTGTTAAAAATGTACCCCAAACATAATTAATTAAGTATGTACAACTAGTATTTTTAAATAATAACAAGAATCTTTGACCTATATTGTATTTTAATTATTCCTTTGAATATTTTTTGACATAATAATACACACTATTTATAGATTCATATCAAATTTATACCGACGTTAATAAAATATTTTTAAAAAAGCAGTTATTTGTAGTTTCTATAATTGTTTTCGCTTTAATATTCATAATAAAAAAAAGCAGCTGTTTCAGAAATGACTTGAAATTTTCGTAATTAATAATACAAAAGATTTTTATAAATATTTTTTTTCTTTTTGAGGTTAATTATTAATTATATGCATTTTTAAATATTTAGGCAGCTAATTTAAATTTTATAGCTGACAGTTGTTTTATTATTTAACTCTTTTCATAAACTAATTAAGTTTTTTTTTCAATATTGCTTAACAACTTAGCTCTCAGCATATCCAGAATTAGTTACATGCTCTGTTGCTTTATATTATCTGAGAGTGACAGAGTTCATATTTATTTATTTATTTATCTATTTTTTGGCCCGGGATTTTTTATTTTTATTTATTTATTTATTTTGACGTTTTGTGAATATTGCAAACAAAGTTTTTAAGAGCTCAAAGTCATCAACATTGATGAATTCTAACGAGATTTTTATGACCAGTTCAGGGGGAAATGATTTATTTCGTTTTTAAAATAGTTGATTTTTTTTAATAAGTTATTTTATAAATTGCTTTATTAATGCGTAGTTATGAAGTTTTCATTATGAGTTATGGTTATTATTTACAACCGGAATTTCTTATTTTATACTTACAAATATTAGTCTACGTTAAAAAGTTAACTAAAAATAATATTAATAATTATAGTATAACTGTATATTATAAGGGCAAAGAAATATAAAATTTACGTAATTTTAAAAATAATTTTAAAGCAAATAATATTTATCTATTTATTATCTCAAAAATGTACAAATAATAAGTTGTATAAACTTTTAATTTTTTTTGTAATTTCAATATTTAGTATTCAAAATAACAGTTCAATAGTTACGTATATTTTGTGTAGAATATTTTTGAGATGTAGTTTAATATGTAGAATTATTATTTTTATTTACTTAAGGTGACAAAATATTTAAATAACGTATACTAAATTATATTTAAAATAAATGTTTTGTGCATTTTTTTACATAATAATCACGATATTGTAACCTATTCGGAATTAACTGCAACTAAGAAGAATACTTTTTAAGCTATTGCATAGCTTTTATCACGGGCTTTGAGCGCGGCGACCGAATCCAAAAATTCCGTAACGCGAAAAATCCTAACACATCGGTAACGAAAAAACCTAACACTCGGGTAACGTCGTTTCAGCTCGGCAGACTTCGGCATGGTATCGTTCGGTAGACTTCGGTAGACATTGACGCGGTATTTTTCAGATATTTAGAGAATATCAAATCTCAAACTTATGTTTCTTATTTCAGTTACCATAAATCTATAGTTTCAATGATGAAAATTCCTGATAGAATGTGTATAGAAAAAAATCGTCATAAGATAAAATAAGGTAGGATAATGTAGCTTTTGGTGATTGGAGACCCGCCCAACGGTGAGGATCGAAAAATTTCAAATGCTTATAACTCGCGATCTAAATTTCGTAGCGCGGCCAAATTTTGTTTGGTAATTTATTATAAGAGAGTGTTAATTTTTGGTGACAAGAGACCCCCCACGGTGAAGGTCGAAAAATTTAAGATGCTTAAAACTCGCGATCTAATTTTCGTAGCGCGGCCATATTTTGTTTGGTAATTTATTATGAGACAGTTTTAATTTTTGGTGACAGGAGACCCCCCACCCCGGTGAGGGTCGAAAAATTTGAAATGCTTATAATTCGAAATCTAATTTTTGTATCGCGGCCAAATTTTGTTTGGTAATTTATTATATGAGAGTGTTAATTTTTGGTGACAGGAGACCTCCCACGGTGAGGGCCGAAAAATTTAAAATGCTTATAACTCGAGATCAAAGCGTGGCCAAATTTTGTTTGGTAATTTATTAAGAGACACTGTTACTTTTGGTGACAGGTGATCTCCCACCTTGGGGATCGAAAAATTTAAAATGCTTATAACTCGCGATCTAATTTTCGTAGCGCGGCCATATTTTGTTTGGTAATTTACAATGAGACAGTTTTAATTTTTGGTGACAGGAACCCCCCCACGGTGAGGGTAGAAATATTTAAAATGCTCGCAATCTAATTTTCGTATCGCGGCCAAAATTTGTTCGGTAATTTATTATGAGAGATTGTTAATTTTTGCTGACAGGAGACCCCCTACGGTGAGGGTCGAAAAATTTAAAATGCTTATAACTCGCGATCAATTTTCGTAGCGTCGCCAAATTTTGTTTGGTAATTTGTTATGAGACAGTGTTACTGTCGGTGACAGGACACTCCCCTCGGTGAGGGTCGAAAAATTTAAAATGCTTATAACTCGCGATCTAATTTTCGTATCGCGGCCAATTTTTTTTGGTAATTTATTATGAGAGAGTGTTAATTTTTCGTGCCAGGAGACCCCCCACGGTGAGGGTCGAAAAATTTAAAATGCTTATAACTCGCGATCAATTTTCGTAGCGCGGCCAAATTTTGTTTAATGATTTTTTTATGAAACAGTGTTAAATTTTGGCGACAGGAGACCTCCCACGGTGAGTGTCGAAAAAGTTAAAATGCTTATGACTCGCGATCAATTTTCGTAGCGCGGCCAAATTTTGTTTAATGATTTTTTATGAAACAGTGTTAAATTTTGGCGACAGGAGACCCCCCCCCCCAAGGTGAGGGTCGAAAAAGTTAAAATGCTTATAACTCGTGATCTAATTTTCGTAGTGCGGCCAAATTTTGCTTGGCATTTTATTATGAGACAGTGTTACTTTTGGTGACAGGAGACCCGCTCCCGGGTGAGGGTCGAAAAATTTAAAATGCTTATAACTCGCAATCTAATTTTCGTATCTCGGCCAAATTTTGTTTGGTAATTTATTATATGAGAGTGTTAATTTTTGGTGACAGGAGACCTCCCACGGTGAGGGTCGAAAAAATTAAATGCTTATAACTAGAGATCAATTTTCATAGCGTGGCCAAATTTTGTTTGGTAATTTATTATGAGACAGTGTTACTGTCGGTGACAGGACACTCCCCTCGGTGAGGGTCGAAAAATTTAAAATGCTTATAACTCGCGATCAATTTTCGTAGCGCAGCCAAATTTTGTTTAATGATTTTTTTATGAAACAGTGTTAAATTTTGGCGACAGGAGACCTCCCACTGTGAGGGTCGAAAAAGTTAAAATGCTTATGACTCATGATCTAATTTTCGTAGCGCGGTTAAATTTTGTTTGGCAATTTATTATGAGACAGTGTTACTTTTGGTGACAGGAGACCCCCACGGTGAGGGTCGAAAAATTTAAAATGCTTATAACTCGCGATCAATTTTCGTAGCGCGGCCAAATTTTGTTTAATGATTTTTTATGAAACAGTGTTAAATTTTGGTGACAGGAGACCCCCCCCCCCCAAGGTGAGGGTCGAAAAAGTTAAAATGCTTATAACTCGTGATCTAATTTTCGTAGCGCGGCCAAATTTTGCTTCGCAATTTATTATGAGACAGTGTTACTTTTGGTGACAGGAGAACCCCCACCGTGAGGGTCGAAAAATTTAAAATGCTTATAACTCGCGATCTAATTATCGTAGCGCGGCCAAATTTTGTTTAATGATTTTTTTTATGAATCAGTGTTAAATTTTGGTGACAGGAGACCTCCCACGGTGAGGGTCGAAAAAGTTAAAATGCTTATGACTCATGATCTAATTTTCATAGCGCGGCTAAATTTTGTTTGGCAATTTATTATGAGACAGTGTTACTTTTGGTGACAGGAGACCCCCACGGTGAGGGTCGAAAAATTTAAAATGCTTATAATTCGCGATCAATTTTCGTAGCGCGGCCAAATTTTGTTTAATGATTTTTTATGAAACAGTGTTAATTTTTTGCGACAGGAGACCCCCCCCCCCACGGTGAGGGTCGAAAAAGTTAAAATGCTTATAACTCGTGATCTAATTTTCGTAGCCCTGCCAAATTTTGCTTGGCAATTTATTATGAGACAGTGTTACTTTTGGTGACAGGAGACCCACCACCGTGAGGGTCGAAAAATTTAAAATGCTTATAACTCGCGATCTAATTTTCGTATCGCGGCCAAATTTTGTTTGGTAATTTATTATGAGAGAGTGTTAATTTTTGGTGACAGGAGACTCCCCAAGGTGAGGGTCGAAAAATTTAAAATGCTTATAACTCGCGATCAATTTTCGCAGCGCGGCCAAATTTTGTTAAATGATTTATTATGAAACAGTGTTAAATTTTGGTGACAGGAGACCCCCCACGGTGAGGATCGAAAAACATAAAATGCTTATAACTCGTGATCTAATTTTCATAGCGCGGCCAAATTTTGTTTGGTAATTTATTATGAGACAGTGTTACTTTTGGTGACAGGAGACTCCCAACGGTGAGGATCGAAAAATTTAAAATGCTTATAACTCGTGATCTAACTTTCGTAGCACTGCCAAATTTTCTTTGGTAATTTATTATGAGACAGTGTTAATTTATGGTGACAGTAGATCCCCCATGGTGAGGGTTGAAAATTTTAAAATGCTTATAACTCGTGATCTAATATTCGTAGCGCGGCAAAATTTTGCTTGGCAATTTATTATGAGACAGTGTTACTTTTGGTGACAGGAGACCCCCCCCCGGGTGAGGGTCGAAAAATTTAAAATGCTTATAACTCGCAATCTAATTTTCGTATCGCGGCCAAATTTTGTTTGGTAATTTATTATATGAGAGTGTTAATTTTTGGTGACAGGAGACCTCCCACGGTGAGGGTCGAAAAATTTTAAATGCTTATAACTCGAGATCAAAGCGCGGCCAAATTTTGTTTGGTAATTTATTAAGAGACACTGTTACCTTTGGTGACAGGTGACCTCCCACCTTGGGGATCGAAAAATTTAAAATGCTTATAACTCGCGATCTAATTTTCGTAGCGCGGCCATATTTTGTTTGGTAATTTATTATGAGACAGTTTTAATTTTTGGTGACAGGAACCCCCACACGGTGAGGGTCGAAATATTTAAAATGCTCGCAATCTAATTTTCGTATCGCGGCCAAATTTTGTTCGGTAATTTATTATGAGAGATTGTTAATTTTTGGTGATAGGAGACCCCCCCACGGTGAGGGTCGAAAAATTTAAAATGCTTATAACTCGCGATCAATTTTCGTAGCGCGGCCAAATTTTGTTTAATGATTTTTTTCTGAAACAGTGTTAAATTTTGGTGACAGGAGACCCCCCCCCACGGTGAGGGTCGAAAAAGTTAAAATGCTTATAACTCGTGATCTAATTTTCGTAGCCCGGCCAAATTTTGCTTGGCAATTTATTATGAGACAGTGTTACTTTTGGTGACAGGAGACCCCCCACCGTGAGGGTCGAAAAATTTAAAATGCTTATAACTCGCGATCTAATTTTCGTATCGTGGCCAAATTTTTTTTGGTAATTTATAGTGAGACAATGTTAATTTTAGTGACAGGAGATCTCCCATGGTGAGGGTCGAAAAATTTAAAACGTTTATAACTCGCGATCTAATTTTCGTAGCGCGGCCAAATTTTGTTTGATAATTTATTAGGAGACAGTGTTACTTTTGGTGACAGGAGACCCCCCCTCCCCACGGTGAAGGTCGCAAAATTTAAAATGCTTATAATTCGTGATCTAATTTTCGTAGCGCGGCCAAATTTCGTTTGGTAATTTTAATAAGACAATGTTAATTTTTGGTGACAGGAGACCCCCACGGTGAGGATCGGAAAATTTATAATGCTTGTAACTCGCGATCTAATTTTCGTAGCGCGGCCAAATTTTGTTTAGTAAATTTTGTTTGGCATATCTTTTATCGCAGGTTTTGAGCGCGGCGAAAGAATCTAGAAATTCCGTAACGAGAAAAACCTAACACTCCGCCTAACGTCGCTTGAGTTCGACAGACTTCGGCACGGTATCCTTCGGTAGACTTCGGCAGACATTAAAGCGGTATTTTTCAGATATCTTGAGAATATCAAGTCTCAAACTTATGTTTTTTATTTCAGCTACCATAAACGTATATTTTCAATTATAAAAATTCCTGATTAACCTACATGTGTTTTAAGATAATAAAAATATTTTAAACGATATTAATTTCTCATTTATTCAATAAAAGAGAAAAAAAATGTTTTGTTATCGGTGATCACGCTCAAAAAGTATAACTTGAATTAATATCAAAGACAAAAAAACTGCATAAATAAAAAGTAAATAAATAATTATGATTGCATAAGTTGATAAAAAATGCTATGCAATAGCTTTACCGCGGCAGTCCCCGAGTGCCACACGTCTTTTTTTTTTATCTTTATCTATATTATAAGCCAAAATTATTCTTTAGATTTATAAAAGCATATCTAAATTAAGGTCACTTTTGCTGTATGTAAATTTTGAAAATACTCTCAAGATTTTGTTTTATATTTCATTAATTTTTTTTTCTCAGCCAGAATTTTTAATTCAGTTAATTTTCAGCTAAATATTTACGTTTAGTTAATTTTAATACCGTTATTCCTTACATTTTTACATGGAGTTTCATTGCCTGTTTTTTAATCCGTTTATCCTTTTCATATAAGAGATAAAGTATCAAAACATTATGTGAGTGCATTGTGTCCGACATATATGTCCAAAATAACCCAACACTGCCTGTTATTATTATTTTTTTTTTAACAGATTAAGCCAAAGATTTCTATTTCAAATTCCGGGCATGGATAGCTGAAAATTTTTCTGACATAATTTCTTTTTAAATAAAAAGAATACTGCCCAGTTAAACTGATGGCATTGAGCTCACAGGCTATGCATACTAATTGCACATTACAGCCTTGTATTTTCAAGGGTTATTTCCGATCGAAAAACAAATCAAAGGTGGGGAATCAGCTCCCCCCTTTCCCCCTTTTATACTTAATCATTGAACCCCTAAACTAATCAGGGACATGCTTTATCATAAAAAAATCTATATCCAAAATTCAGAGAAAATCGGAAAATTCTTAATAAAAACCCATTTATATAATTTAAAAGGAGTAATCCCCCTCTCTTTTATACTTAACCATTAAACTTCCAAAACTATTCAGAGATTTGAACAAAATCTGATTATTTTGGTGAAAAACCCACTTATATCAGTTAAGAGGAGGGGCATTAGAACCCCCGTTCCCCCTGTTTATACTTATACAATGAATACCTTAATACCAATCACAGAGACGTCTGATTAGAATGATCTTATACCTAAATTTTGAACGAAAACTGATAATTCTGCATGAAAAACCCATTTATATCAATTAAGGGGAAGGGTATGGGCGCACCATTCCCCCTCTTACATTTATCGAATGAACTCCAAAAACTAATCAGGGAATCAACTTATCAGGATATACCTGTATACAAAATTTCAAGTGAACAGGATACTTTTATTATGAGTTATTGCGTTACGCACGTACGAACGTACATACAGAACGGCCGGGCACATAAGCTCTCAGGCTATGATAGCCTGTGAGCTAAAGAAAATGCAATTAATAAAAAGACGTTTTCCAATTTTTGATAATTGAATTAGATATCGAAGAATAAAAGAATGAGGATCGTTACTTTGGGTTGTTTGTCCCGACCGGAAATTTGTTGAGAATGGTAATTTTGACAGTATTTTCTAAAAGATATTCTGATTTTAACAAAAGCATAAAAAACGGCTTTCGATAAACTAATTTTCGAATTAAAGAAAAAAAACCCAAATGCGTTTTGAAGCAAAATGAATTCACAAATGTGTCAGAAGGTAACTCTTTTGGAATGAAAACAGTTTTCAGATAACAACAATGCATTAATAGTGATATCAGTTTAAAACAAAATAATTTTTTTCATAAAAATCCCCTTTCAAGGAAAACTTAAAGCTTTTTTAAAATTTATTTTTAAGTATTAAAGTAGACAAACTCTGTGTATATATTGTCTATTGTGAAATATAGTTAATCTGTCAATGTTAGTTATTTGCGTACGGCAGAAAATGAAGGTGCTGGTTTAAAACGATAGCAACTTTTATAATTTTAATTTAAGGGAAGAATTCGAAATTTTCAAATTTATTGAACAATAAATAAAAAAATTATTTTTATAACTTAATTTTATTTATTCCTATTTAAACTGTTTTAAAAGAAAAACATATCTCGCGAAGTCTGTGTGTTTTTTATTTAAAATTAGTTTCAATTTGTTGAAAACTCATATAACATTAATAATATCTGTATTAGTTTCATTGCTTTTTCCAAAATAAAGTCTGAATTTCTCATATATTTCTTTATGAGTTATTTTTCTTCTACAAATTCTTCGTCTTCTGGATTGTTTTGTTTACTGCCTGCAAGTAAAAGTTTTTCTGCAGTCATATTTGGAAGAATTCATAACAATCTATATTAATAAATTCATTAGTTGGCCTATCTTTTCTAAATCAATTTAACACGTTCGCTGCCGCTTACGTGAAGATGTGATGATAGTTAATGCCGCACTGTAGAAGTGGGTTTTTCCCAGAAGCCGATTTACTTTTTATAACAATGAATCAGTGAAAGATTTTCCCGCGCCAGCGCGTGACTGGCTATTGGACATCACCTCATATCACGCGTTGGCGTGTGACCCACAGCGAATGTGTTAAAGAGATTTTTATTTTCAGATGTAACATGAATAACTTGTTTTATTAGTGTATCTATGGTATTCTTCTTCCAGCAGTTTACTTTTTTTTGATTAATGCTCTTAGAATATTTATTTTTCTTTCTTTTAAAGTTCGAGTTTTTCTTGAAATTCTTTAATATCATTTAACTCTTCTTTCAACCAAAAATTGTATTTTATATATTTTGTGTAATTTTATAATACTTACTTTCGTAGCATGGAACAGTTCAAAATGGTAATTCAGCTGCAAAATATGTAAGAAAATTTCTTATTTTTTACATCTATGAACATTTTGGAAAAAAGAAAAGAAAAGAAAAATATTACATATTTCTTGTTATACCATAAATTCATATCAGCATTAATGTTATTTAGCCACTTTTTAAAATTATTCTCAATTATCAACACATCGGTATTTTACGTACAGAAATAAACTCATGTATCTGAAATACCATGATTTGTTTGTTTGTGTTTATGACGGCCAATTATCTACACTTGGGGTATAGGCCTAAAGGAGGCCTTTCTAATGGAACATAACTCGTATTTTCGAAGAGAATTCAAAGAAAACCTCAGAAAACTCCGAACGGCTAGGCCGACGGCCGCTATTGGTTTCAAACCCAGTATTTATCCTTTACCAGTTTTGGAATAAGAATATGTCGGTCACTAGTGGAGTCTGAAATACTATGGGAATTAGACAAGAAAAATAAAATAGTTCAGTAATCGAAATAATTCTTTACGGAAGTCGCTATTTTTTTAATAAATTTTGTCTGTATAAAAAAATATGGAGTAGTAATATTTATAAGCTAACCTAATTAGCTAAGTGGTTGTATTTTTTGACAAATTAAAAAACTAATATCTAATCTAAAGATCTTTTCAACCCTAACGTCAATGGAATTTTACGGAATTAAACTAGATGAACTCTGAAAAAAAAAAAAAAAAAAAAAATCGTTAAAATATAAGAATATGAACAGATAGCTTTTTTTTTTTTTTTTTTTTTTTTTTTTTTTTTTGAATTAGTAGACATTTTGCCTTTACATTATAAAATTATTTCAGGAAATTTCATGCTTAGGTTTTCAATATATTTTCTTTTTAACGAATGAACGAAATACGAAAGAACTTCATTTCTAATACGGATAAGTAATAGGCAGCAGAATTACTTGTACACTGATTTAAATTGAAATTTATTTAGGAGAATTAGAGATAATTTTAAAATTAGATTTGTGACTTTGCTGTATTTTTGATGAAAAAGGCAAATGAAACCGAAAACTTTTGTTTTTTAGGCGATCCAAGACACAAAAATCTTAATATTTTGCAAGTAAATAAATATATATGTTATATTTACAATTTTAGCAAATATCATTTTTAGTTAATTTAATTTTAAACCAATATGCAGTACAGAATAAATTATCAATTTTAAATGCTTAAGGGCGTCCGGAACACAAAAATTTTCAAGTTCTTTAAAAAGAATATACAGGATTAAAATTTCTTTGCTTTTTTCGGTTTTAAATGCCATTTAAATTATATTTCTATTTGAATTGGACAGAAAATATTTATTTTTCCGTTTTGGTTTATTTTCAAAATACAGCTTCCAAGCAAAGGTTGTCTTGGAACGGTTTCCTGTGAAAATACATTTTTCTTCAGGATGCAATTTTTACCGTTTCTTGTATTTAAATTGTTATAATTTAAAACCGTTAAAAATTATTTGTTCAAACTTGGAACATGTTTTTTTCTATTGTTTTGCTTTAATTTGGATTCATCAAATTAAAAATATATACATTTACTTTCGAAGCTATTATATTCTTTTCAAGAATTACATATTTTTTTTTCTAATTTTTAATTGAAATATTTCTAATTTTCATTCAAATTAATATTTTTAAAAATTCTGAATCAAAATTAAAACTTATATATTTCTGTTTATTTAAATGAAAAAAAAATCCACAAATAATTTTACCCCACTTTTTTGTCTAATTATAAAATTTCATTATTACTTTATATTATGAGAAGTTTAATCATGTGATTTTGTATACAAATGATACACTTAACCATAAGAAAAATTTCAAAGTTTTAACTTAGTAAATAGAAATTATTTTACAAAGTGTCGTGATCCCCTTAATGAAAGGTAAGGCCAAGTAGAAAATTTCAAATTCACGAATTTATTTCAGATTGATCTGTTAGAATATTACGCAAAGGTATTTTTTAATTGAGTTTCAGCGAGCATGGTTCAAGGAATTAATTCAAGGAATAATTTAGAAGTTACATAACTTTAAATACTAATTTAATAGTAGAGATTTTGAAAATATATTAAATGCAACTTTTGATACTAGATGGTGTTACCTCTGAAAGATCTACTTCTTTCTTCATTACTTCTCAAAATATTGATAACTTTACACTAAGTTACTTGCGAAATAAGTAATTTCCTTTGAAAATAGTTTTAGCATGAAATGAAGTAATTAATTGCAAATTAATAAAGATATCTTTTGATCTTAAAACATCTAATTTCATTAAATAAAAATAGCTTTAGATATTTATCGAAATTTCGGATAGATTTTAATTATCTGAAGCTCATTTTAAATCGTGATTGATTACTGCTCTATATAATATAGGATGATATCAAAAAGTTATGCTTTTATTTATTTATGTTAAAAGACTGAAAATCAATACAATATGATTAAAATTACTTAACATATGTTAGGGAAATTGGAAAAAAATATCATATTTTATGCATAAAAGGATTTAGTTCTTCGTCAAATACTACACATTTTTTCCATGCACGGCTGAAAATACACGACGAGTCGCAGCTCTATATTAATCATTTCACACCCGATGTATCCTATAATATACATCTTTTTTCACGTGTTTAATTTTTTTTATCACGTATATAAATACTGTTAAAAATAAATAAATTGATGGAATTGGAGATTAACAGATAACAGAATTAAACAAAATAGTAATTTGTTGTTATAGAGTTTTTTATAGGCAGATACATGTTATATCAAAATGGTTTGTACCAAAAATGTACGAAATGTACAAAGGAGAATTATTTTTGAAATGCAAAAAGAATAAAATAAAATAAAATGAGGAAATAATTTGTCAAAAAATATACTTTTTGAATCCCCATGTATCGTCAAATTTCATGTGCGAAAAATTAATTTTCACTTTTTTTCGTTTTCCAATCTTTTATAGTTAATCGTTTGTAATTATAAATTCATACATGAAGTTAAAAAAGTTATATAAATAAACTCTGAAGTCTGATGAGGTTGATGTGTGTGTGTCCCTGTACTTCTGTTATGTCCATTTCATACTTTAAAGCGTATTAAGAGGAATGTGGATAAGCAAACTTCCTAAGCTACACAGAAAATTAACATGCGATTTTATATATTTATAACAATAATGTTGTTCTGAGGAATGTACTTGGGAGTATGCATATACAGTCACAAAAGATAGAAACGAGTTTAATTTTTTCCCCTGTTCGAGATGCGGTAGCAATGTAAATTCCTAAAATGTCGAAATAAAGTAAAAATTACTATTTTGTTGATTAAAGAATCTTGCAGTTACTTTACAAAAATCTTATTTAAAAATTTTACACGGTTCTTGGATCTTATAATTTATCTTTTGAAAACTTTTTTTCGATATTTTTAAATACAAGAATAAGAGAGTTACAACATAATGAAATCACAACAATACAAACTCAAATTATATTTGACTATAGTCCTCCCAGTTAATATATTTTGAACATTTGAAATTTTTTGAGCATTTAGGAAATAAAACATAGTCTGTTTATTTTTACAGCGCTGTTAAGCTTTAAAATTGCATAAAAATTAAATTACCACAATTTCATAAAGTTTGCTCATAGAAAATGAATTTTCATTGTTGTGTTTGAAAGCTAAGGTAAATTTTATATTTAATATAGCTTATAATAACCATGAAAACGCATAAGAATTTAAAACGTGCAGCTTTTAAAAACTAACAGAAGAATTATTTCCCCAGGAAATTTTTATTTCTTGCGACATTTTGAACATTTTTGTAATACCTACCGTTTTACAACAAGTAAAAAAATAAACACGTTTATTTTATTTTATATATTTTTTTTTGAAAAAATATAATTTAAGCAAAATGATAAAATCTGAATTAGAATATTTACATCATTCTGCCTAGATTTCTCTAATAATAATTATATGTATATACATTTTCATTGATTTTATTCATTTTATACATCATTATTCGCTACACTTTAAAGTTTTAAAATTATATATAAAAAGAATATATTTCTTCTAAATTTATAATTACAGAAATAGTTTCGTCCGGTATTTAACTACTCCACCGATACTTCCTGTTAGCTCCGATATCTAAGATTTTTTAAATGATGACACAGCATGTAGTCAAAATATCATTTTTTTTCAGAGTTTCTGAAAAGTAGGTTGACAAAAACATTTTGTACTTTAATAGATGATAAATTGCTAAATCATCATTAAAACCGGAATAAAGGCTGAAATTCTTTTATATCAGACCTCGTGTTTTTGACAAGAAAAAATGATTTTGGCAAAAAGAGATGCTATACGGAAATTCATTTAAAGTTTTATGTATTTATAGTTTTCTAAAAATAGACACCATGATATTTAATTCCAAATAAGGAAAAAAATAAATTTGTTTTGTTTAAAATTCCTTAAAAATCATGTGAATCAATATTTGCATAAGATTCGCCTATTACCTATATATAACAGAAACATGGCACTAAAATTTTTAGAAGTATGTTTGTGAATGTTTTATTTATTTGCAATTATTATCTTTAAATGTTTAAGAAATAAATCAAAGTTGCATATTTTTTTAAAGAAATGATATTTAGTAACGACCATTTTGTCTTATTTTTTTTTTATTTTACTTATATATTTTTTGCCGATTTATGAATTTATTTCTGTTACATTATATTCTCTCAATATTTATGGCAATATAAAACATACAGAGGAGCTTTAATGAAGATACTTATTTACTCATTTAATTTTTAAATACTAAATATCATATTATCACATAGACAGCGATTTTCAAACTTTCGATGTTAGGATTTCAAAGTTTGTTTCCCCGTAGACTTTCAATAACTACACTATGTGGCCAAAGATGACCGTCCACTTGCGATTTTAGACATTTTGTTAAATATCTATAAAAAACATAAAAAATTATCCCGAAACTATTAGTGTATATATATAATAGTACAAGTCATACATTCCTGTGACGATTTTTCTCCAAATCCCATTGGGGACAGTCAACAAATTAAAAAATAAATATCTTTTGGATAACCCTGACAAAATTAATTTAGCAAACACACTCAAACTGTAGATTATGATTAAATGGCTTATTGTAATAAACTGTGTTCATTTTTATGAGAATAGCATGTATAATCATAGAGAATTAAGGTTTTTATAAAAATGGTCCTAAATTTTGCCAAATTTTTTACTTATAATTTGCAGAGTTCTTAAATATAAAATAATGTTCGTTTCCGAAAATATCACAAATAATATTGTATACAATACTTTCTAATCAGAATTAAAAAAATAATAAAATGTGTATGAAAAATTAGCAGTTTTACTAAATATTTTTTCATTGCGCATGGGTCAACGTTATCAAAATTTCATTTGCATATCGTGTTAGCTAAATGTACAGAGCAACTTTTATGAAAGTCTCAAAAGCATAGCTTAAAAATTCTGAAAATGTTCGTCGATTGAATAAGCTCAAAATCCGTTATTCCAAGAATGAAGCAAAAATATAAGGGGTTGTACTCCTTTCTCCATTGATTAGTGGCAATATATGATACATAATATGGCACGTACTACTATATTTGGATACAAACCCTCTTTTTTTTTGCTTCCTTTTGGGAACAACGAATTTTGTGCTTATTCTATCGATGAACCCTTTCAGAATTTTCAAGCTATGCTTTCGAGATTGAATGTTTTAACAGTGATGATTGTGCCTTTAAACGTAAATAATTATGAAATATATTTTTATAATTAGTATTATAAATACAGAGTATTATATGTACGCTTCACTATTATATGTACAGATAAGTGTTGTCAGTTTGGAAGATTTTTTTTTCTTCATTTTCTTCGGAAAACGAATTCCTTTACATTTAACCTGTAAGTAAATAAAAAAAATTGGATGCAGTATCAGAATATACACACACTTAATCAGTTTAATTTTATATAAATATTCATGTCGTCTTTTTTACTATTTACTTATTTATAATTTTATTTATTAAATACGGATATTTACATTCTTTGAAGTTTAATATTCAATAATCAATTTGACTTTATAACTAATGTGCCGAATTTTTCAATTTAAAATTTTATTGCATCACCAAATTTTCAACCTACATTTTAGAATTTCTGCTTATTTTATAAATAATCCTCTTAAAATTCGTAGCAAGAAAATCGATTTCGATCGTGCTTGTCTAAAATTCTTTGTAAATAAAAAAAAACAACATTATAAAGAGTACACAATAACATGTGTCAGGTTACACTTTTCTTTTTTTATTGCTTATCTTTAACTATGTCGATTTTAGATACTAGAAAAAAAAAAGAAAAAATGTTATCTTATCGTTTTTTCCAAAATAAATGCTCCTTATTTACCTAATCAAATCATTCAAGTAGAAAGTATTTTTTCAACAATTGCTTAAAAATGCGGTTTATTTACTTCTACAAATTTACGATAACGGTTTTTAAAATGTACAAAAGAAAACGACTTTAGTCTCCTGTTTAGCCTATCGATTTAATGCAACTCGAAATAAGGCTATTTTAGTATTTGTTACACGAAAAAAATTATTATGTTTGTTAGTCTACCACAAACACTGTTTAAAAATTAAGTAACTTTACACATGTAAAGTTAGAGAAATCTACGTGCTTGCTAAAAGTTTTATCTATATAATGTGCAAAAAAAAAAAAAAAAAAAAAAAAAAAAAAAAAAAAAAAAGTAAATCTATAAAACTAGTTTTTGTAAAGCTACAAAAATCTACAGCTTTACAAAAGAATTTACTTAAATTACAAAAATCGTACTAAAGTTCTATCTGTAACCTGGGTTGCAGTTACAAAAAATGTTCTAGGCATCCCACACCTCTAAAACGTTCTTAGTAATCTTACAGTTTTTTTTTTTTTTTTTTTTTTTTTTTTTTTTTTTTTTACGGTAAAATTTCTGTATCTGTAACATGAATTTTTATTATTGCCATCACATAAAATATCGTAGGCATCCCAGTTTCCTAGAAATTAATTCCAAGTTTCTTAGTAAATTTATCATCATATTCAAACCGTTAGTGATCCACTGCCAAATGTAAATTTTTCCTTTTTTTTTTTTTTTTTTTTTTTTTTTTTTTTTTTTTTTGTCTAGTGCTTTGGTAATCCAATTTATGCTGGCTTCTTTTTTATGATTTCGTCATTCCACCATAATTGGGTTCGTCTTTTTGGTCGTTTTACGTAGATTTATTTTTCAATGTAAAAAATATTTTTTCAATTCTTTAAATGTTAAATACTAACTGAGATTCCACTGCTCCTCAGATTGTTTTTTCCTATAAGAACCTGCATTTTTAACAGAACAGATGCCTCAAATGTATCTGCATTTAGGAATAGTTACATCTACAACATGTATATTCTCTTTAGCATCGAATAAAATAAGCTTTATTTTATTTTATTTTTAACCAGATGAAAAAATTGGCATCGTTTTTCACATTGCTGTATAGAATTATCTGGTATTCCTTTAACTTAAATTTATTCTTGGCAATAAATAAATTTACTAGAAAATTCATCCGAAAGACTTGAGAATTCTGTTACCTAAAAAAACAAATAAATAACATGCTGATTAACTAGTTAAAATTTTTTTTTAAATTAAGTGAAAACTAAAGGGCACAAAGAAAAAATATTTTAAATTAGACTGAAAGACTGAAAACGGATTGCTTTTACTAATGCTAGAACTACGTTATGTAATGCAAAAATATGCTAAAAATCGATAACGAACTCATGAAAATATAAAAAATAACATATAACAAAATTTGTTATACCAGGTTAAAATATTAAAGTAAGTTTGCTTTTAAGAATAAGGAAAAATATTCGCGAAACGAGAAGACAAATTAAAAAATTGCATGAAAACTTTACCAAACTACTAAAATTGAAAAGAACGAAATGTTTACTACATTCCTCAAAAAGCCTAAAAACATATTTTTCTTTTTACAAATGTCAAAAAATTGCCACGAAGCACGTGAAAAGTCTAAAATATCCATAAATATTCGCGAAAAACGGAAAAAATGTCAGAAGGAAAAGGTTTACTACATTAAATTATAATACCGAAAATGAATTCGTTTTATTGAAACATATCTTCATATTTTCTTTGAATTTGTTTAATGTTAAGGATATGTACCTTCTCATTTTATTTACATACAGGCCAAACTTTCATAAAAAAACGCTTTCATGTCTTAAATTTTTGTGCCAAGTATCCGGGTTCGTTTCCCGGCCTGGGCAATCTTTTGCCTCAGCTGGAAATATTCAATTCGTGTGATAACTTTACCAATCAGTTAGATTATGTTAAAATAATAGTATATCTACGTGTCCATCGCTCTATGGAGTTCCATTACCTGCGGCTTATTCTGCCGAGCTGTCTAAATGACAGACCATGTGTTATGGCCAATAAGGTTATCTGAGCGAAAACTCCCAGCCGGTTATCGCCGGTTAGCTTAACAGGTAAAGCATTGGCATTGTACGCCAAGTATCCGGGTTAGATTCCCGGCCTGGGCACTTTTTCGCTCAGCTGGAAATATTCAATTCGTATGATAGTGTAAAGTCTATGGGGAGGTGCTTTTCAAATATCTCGCTCAAATTTTAACATTTTCATGTAATTTTCTTTTACTTTATTTTATTTATTTATTTATTTATTTTTGCATGGGATAAGACGATCCACAACCGGGCTAATTTTTACTTTTTTCAATTTTGGTTATATTCTTTTTATATTAGGATTGTTTCAGTTTTATAACCGGTTAAACCGGTTCTGAATGTTAAGGTTTTTTAAAAATAAATAATCTGAAACTAAAATCGAAAAAGTAAAAACTAGGTCGGTTCTGGATCGTCCTCAGATATCCTATGCAAAAAAAAAAAAAAAAAAAAAGAAAAAAGAAAAAAGAAAAAAAAATCACGTCAAAATATTAAAATTTGAGCAAGATATTTTTAAAGAACGTCTCCGTAGGCTTTATATTATCATCCGGGTCTTTTTCTGTCAGTAGCGTGGCGTTTTAAAGGAAAACGGGAAAAGCTATCGCTTTGAAGTAATTTCCCTCTTTGAGGGATTGAAAAACTAAACACCAGCTCATCCAAATTGTATCTTAATTGCAGTCTGTTAATTTTTATTTCTTTTTTATCAATATTTTGTTTATATTGTGTTGAATTTTGGTTTTCTAATGAACATTTTCCAGAGTATGCAGTGTATTATAAATTTACTCTTCATCAAGATACTGACTGGGTCATTCCATACAAAATGAGCAAATTAGCTGTGGCTACCATGTCACAGATTTGAATGAAAATTGGCATATAAGTACAACATGTTTATTTATGAAGAAACGCAAAATAATAGATTACCAGACAGATTGTTTAAGTATGCAAACTCACATTAAATTTTGATACAAAATCGAGTTTTTGTCTACATGCTTTAAATTTCAATCTGTATTATTAGCGTTAGGAATGAAAAAAACTATATCATAAATTATTTTCAGATAAGAATGGATACTGAGTACGGCGTAATTTAGGATTTGAAGTGTAATCGAATTTCGGTTACAAAATAAGAGATCTTCATGCTTTCTTCGCTCACATACGAATGTTATTGAGTAGCTTTGCATTTTTGTGTGAATAGATATTGGATTTTGAGAAAAACGTCTTAAATCCAGGTTAACGAGGTAACAATGCTTTATGCTTGACTATAATTTAACATAATATTAAAAATAAACATGCAATTACAAGATCATTACAGATGCAATTACATGCAATCGTACAAGAAAATTAACAAATAAAATATTATGCAGCTTTGGACCTCACAAATTTTCTTAATTAGAAAAAGTAACTCTTTAATGGAAAATAAAGTGTAGTCCATAGGAATATATCCTCAATTTCTTCAAATGTGAAAAACGTTTATAACGAGAGCTTATTGTGAAGCCATATATTGGACTTATAAATCTATTCAAAAATTTTTTTAATTTATTTTCCTAATCTCAACTTCTCAGTCTACACCAGAAAATATTTTCTTATGTAAAGATAGATATATAGCGTGTTTGTAAATTATAAAACTTTGAAGATGTAACTATAAAACGTAAAAAAATAAAAACGCAATTGTACTATTTCTGATCTTTAAAAATGTACCCTTCAACAGATGTATATACAATATTTGGTAAGAAAATAACCGCAAAATACAGATTAAAGAGAAATTTAATTATTAACTTCAGTTTGTGTGTTTGCCTTTTAACTAGGTGTTGGTTTTAACCCTTGATACATGAATCAAAAATACATATTAATTGAAATTCAAATTTGAAATAAATATGAATCGTAACAGATATATATATATATATATTTTACATAAACTGATTTCTAAGAGCATGAAATATACGAAACATAGTTACAGCTTTTTCAAGCAAGTAGATTTTAATTCATGCTTAAAAAAACTACCAGTATTACAATCTGTTTTAAATTCATTAAAAAAATAATATGAGTTATGAAATTTAAACCTGAGTAATTCCAAAACTATTGGGAATAATGATTTCCTGTTAGAAAACTCTAGATAATATCTACAAAAGCATTAAAATATGAAGTCAAAATAAAGTGTTACAGCTGAAAATTTTAAAATCTGCCATGCTTCCTATATGTACATGGACCACTAAGCAAAATGTAAGTTCAAATACCATTCGTTAATAGATGTTCTTACGAAACAAATGTTTTAGTCACATTTGTATGTGTTGGCACAAAAAGATGCACTAGGCATGATAAATAAAGATTAATTAAAATTTTAAAAATAATTTATTTAGAAAGTAGGAAACGCAACTTGGCACCGACAGAATTTGAATGTACACAAACACTGTCGTTTAAAAAAAAAATGGGAGAAAAGTTGTTTTAGATCTTCTCAATTATCGTCTGCGGATGAAAACGATCGAATAAATAATAAGATTTTTTTCGTTTTGCCACCCAAATCCTCCGCCAGCCTCACACTACCAGAGAGAGATGAAAATGAACTTTCCTTTCAGCTCTCGTAATGTGGGTTGAAAAAGCAAGCTACTTTTTTCTGCCAAAAGAAAAGCAGCCTATCGATATTTATAAATTTTTCTTGACCATGAATTAGAAGTATAAAGCTTTTTTCCAGTCTCTTTACAACCTGGAACGCACCCTCATAACTTGGTTCAAGAGCCCTTTTGAAAAGACCGCCACACTCATAAATATGTCTGCAGTTATTGAATTCTTCTGAACCGCAGATCTTCTGCTGTCAATGCAATGAAAGTTTAACGGCTCTAAAACAACATTATTTTCTGTAACTTGAAATTATTTGGTAGGTCTATTAAAGATGGATCTTGATACAACTATCCCGGAAGCCGTAAGGAGATCCCATGTATTAAAACCTCTGTAGATTTACCAAGATCTTCATGTACAGTAGTTCGGAAACCTGTCAAAAATAGGGGAAGAGCTTCAAAACTGTTAAATTTATAGCACATTAAGGCATGTTTTGAAGGTCATTGAATTTACTCAACCGCGCTGTGGTGTATTTGAAGCAGATATAGTTAGATTATTGCTGAATAATCGTCAAATTATTGAAAAGTATGGATTCGCATTACCCTTATCGATTGTAGCTATAACCCTTGGTCACATTGTTTTTGTTTAAAAAAAAGGCATTTTTTTGTTACACACAAGTTTCGATTTACGAGCGTTCATCAAATGTGCTGAGGAGTGGTAGGGTGACCAATCAGCGTAGAAGTATAAAATGACTGTTGGTAATGACTGTTAAAAATGTCTGTATTTAGCTGATATATTAACTCTTAAAGTCACAGGCAGTTTGGATATACATAAAGATAAAGGCGGCGTACTTTATGAGCCATAGAATTTTAAAGGCTGGATATTTTGCAAAAGCGCAACTCATCATGAAACATAGAAAGCTCAAATAGGAGGAAGTAATTATTGGCCCGCATATTTGCAGATTATTAAACATTCATAAATATATTTCGAGATAATGTAGAAAGGCTTATTAAATTATTTGGAAAAAATGTTTACCTTGCATATCGTCTGGGTATTTTGTGAAAGTTTTCGAAACGCTGAATTCAAAATAATAATATTAATAATAATAATAATTTTCCTGTAATTCCAGAGACATTGTCAAAAATGAAGTTAAAAAATGTGGTCCCCCCCCCACATCTTAATTTCAAATCTACTGATACTAAAATTTTGAAAAAAGTTAGAGGTGGTAGATGTTAATTTATACCTTGAAGATTAACTATTGTGATTACTATAGATAGTTTAGTTTTTGAGTAAAGTCCATTTTGCCGTTACACACAAATTTCGATTTACAGGCATTCAGTAAAGGAGACTTGGTTTACCTATCAGCTTAGAAGTATAAAATGATTGTTGGTAATGGCTGTGAGAAAAATGTCTGTAATTAGCCCATATATGAACTGTTAAAGATACAGGCAGTTTTGACATACATAAAGACAAATTCGGCGTACTTTATGCACAAATGGATTTTTTAAGCCTGGATATTTTTCAAAAGCACTACTAATCTTGTAATGTTGGAAATTATTTAAAATACTAATAATTATTTATAAAAATACTAATAATTTAAAATACTACTAATTATCATTTTATTTTAAATTTCACTAAATAAAGCAGAATTATGTCATAAAATTATTTAAAATTCATGGAAGATGTTAACAATTTTAGCAATTTAAAAATAAAGATTTTTGCATATTTTAAGTTTCGTTCGTACAAATTTTTTACAATTAGTAAAACCAGATGCAAAAATGTACTTTTATGGCTGAATCCGAGATCTTGTTGGAAAAAAAGTCAAAATGTTTTTGTAAATATGAAATAAGCAATAAAATTATTTAACAAAAGTTAAAATATTTATTATCAGTCAAATTAAAATTTAGATTTTCTTGACTACATTTTTATCTTAAAATACAGAAAATATAAAAATACAGATGTATTTTCTACTTCCATATAAATTTTAATTTTCTGTCTATTTTGTTAATTTTCGGTATCTTGACAAACTGTCAAAATCTTATTAGAATCTGACGCATACTTGCCAAACTAAAGTTTAGTTAGAGAACATATCGTACTCGAATTGCGACATATTTTAAATGTTCAGAATGAACTATAATTATTGCCTAAATTTTATGCAACTTTTCTTCAGTTAAGGATTTTAGAGTTTATGAGATGTTCTGAGAAATAAACTTATTAAGCGTATACCATGTCAAATCATTTAACTTATAACTGCTAATAACTGGAGTTTATTTTATTTTAAATGTATTTGAAATAAGAGTTAGAATTGATAGCATGGTATTTCAAAGAAACATTTTAGCGTACATATTTATAATGTTTACAATGTGATACTTTTTAAGGGGGCCTAAAACACAACAATCTTCAAATTTTCTAAATTTTTTAGAGAATTAAAATTTTTTCTGCTTTTTTTCAGCTTAAAATTATGTTTAAATCATGTATCTATCTTAAGTGAAATAAGAAATAATAATGTTTCCATTTCCTTTCTTTTTCAAAATCTAACTTTCAAACAATGGCTGTGATGAAAATGACTTTTTGTGAAAATGCATTTTTTTTTTCATGATAGGTTTTTTCACCAATTATCGAATTTAAAGTATTATACTCCAAAAGCCGTAAAAGATAGAGAGTTTGAATTTAAAACATGTCTTCTTTTATTTTATGTTCATTTTGTTTCAGCAAATTTGAAGAAAAAATACTTTTAAAATAAAACTTTTTTTTTTTTTTTTTTTTTTTTTGAAAAATTTACCTTGCATATTTTTTTTTTTTTTTGAAAAGTTTACTTTGCATATTTTTTTTTTTTGCTTTAAATAATTTTGATTTTAACCAAAATTAATATTTTTTAAAAATGTTTTATATATTTCTGTTTCTGTAAATAAAAAAATAAATGAAATTATGTAAGTGACATTTCAATTTATAATGATTTTAATTTGCACCATATTTTATGACAAATTTTAAATTTTAAATTAAAAATAAATTCTGAGAATGTGATTTTGTTAAAAAAGTCATTCTGTTAATCATCATGAAAAATTTCAGAATTTTAACTCAATGAGTAAAAAAAATTTTAAAATGTATCCCGGACTCCATTAAATCATGAAAAAACCCAGGAAGATTTGCCACCTGCTATCGTAATATTCATAGCTCTAGACATTCAACAGACACGCTTGTTAAAAACGTCTGTAAAATGTTCCATTACATACTTTAATCTACCCCATATCAAAATTAAAATTTAAAGATTTAAAACTGTTTTTAGAAATGATGAAAAAGCCAGGACATACATCTTTGCATGTATGTTACGTCTGATTGCTAAACGTAAAAGCATACATTTTTTTCTTCATTTTTTAATATAAGAAAGGATTTTATAATTTATTCCTTCCATATTTGTAATTCAAAACTTTCTACTTCTTTGGATTTTTTTAAATGAGTCTAAGCTCACACAGAATATCACATTTCGTGGGAAAAAATACAGTGAAAATGCAGGTTTCAGAGTTGAGAAAAAATACGAAAAGTAAAAAAAAATAATAATAATAACTTTTTTTTATTGTGATTAAGAAGTTAATCTGTACATTTACTAATGTAATAAAAAAAATTAAACCACAATATTTTAATTGTAAAAAATTTTAATAGGTGAGATAAATATAAGAATATAACAGTAACATAACATATTAACATAAATGTGAATATGTTTTCAATAATTGAATAGAAATTTCAAAAAATTAACAACTTATTGAAAAAATGGCAATTTATTGAATGAAAAGTTTTAGCAAAACGATTTGCAACATTTCGACAAGTGTTATCAAAGTAGCAACCATATTGTAGAGTTTCAATTGACGTTAAAATCAAGATTTTAACGTTATATTGTAAAATTATCTTCTTTATAATCGTATACTTAATTGTCGAAAAAGGAGTCATAAAAAAATTACATTAAAAGATTATGTAATTAACGTGCATAAATTATAAAGTAATCCAATTGTTTTGAGCAACCTTGTAAAATAACTAATGCAGTTATACACCCATCGTAGAAAAAAAGGGAAGAAAATGTTGTAGATATCTGTAATAACACTTTTAAATCTTGCTATCGTCATCATTATAGAAATTCGATACTTGTATGCTTGTAAAAGTGATATAAATTATGTTAATAAAATGAATGCGTTATGGTTATACTCGGTGCTTAATAGGGAATACAGACTTTTTGTTGAATAATTCTTCAATGGGCAACGTTAGTGACATAAGGTTGTGCATGTATGCGTAGTGATCGAAAGGAAGCTCATTTATGGAATCTAGATACTACCGAACAATATTTTGTTTTCGTCAAAAATATACCACTAATTAGTAAAAGATCAAATTTTCTTAGCTAAAACGTTTTAAATTTATGACGAGAAACCTGTCGAAACACTCAGCATATAATGTAGTACTTTTGAAAATAGGATAATGCTATCATGTTAAATCGTTAATTTCCACATATGAACAAACAGGTTCACTGGCTGATAACAAAATTCTTTCGAAATCCACACATGTGACAGCTGATACTCGCAAAAAGATTGTTGCAGCGTATATAGGGTTCTTTCGGTCTTATGGTTAGACAACTTCAAACTCTTTGCTCTTAGAAAAGTAGAAAATAATTTATTTACAGAACTTCAGAACAACAAAGTCCTCGAAACTCACAAATATTTCTAGATATTCAAAAATAATTGTTCAAATCTATCGTATAAGTGCAGATATAGGTTCCAGAGACTCTTTATACAACGTCTCTACACTAAATCACATTCAAAATAACGTAAATAAGACTCAAGCAAACTTGCTTAACAAACGCGTTGTTCACTCAATGACTGACTGGTAAATAATAACAACAACAGCTCGTACTGCTCTCTTTATATAGGCTCGTAGCATGTGCTGGAAATTTCTAGAACCATCTCGAAAAATCCACGGAACAACAAACAATGTATCAGTATATCTAAGGGGGGGTTACCATTAAGAGGGAAGGGTTACCATCGCCAACAATCGCCAAGTTTGTCGCCAACTTGGCGATATATCGCCAATTTTGGCGACTAAAATTAGTCGCCAAAAGTGACGCTAACTTGGCGATATCGCTAATATTTCGCAAAGCTGCCATAGACATTCACTAAAAATAATAGACAAGTTTGCTTGATAACAGAGACAATGTAACAAAAACTAATATTAGTAATGAAATGGAGCTTAATAAGATTATTTACATTATTTTACAGTACAAACACTAACTATTTACAAAATTCGTAACACTACCCCCTCCTCAAAGACTGCACGTCCCGGGCAGTGCAATCCTTGAGTTAGAGGAAGAAACTTAAAATAAATAAACAAATAAATAAATAAATAAATAATAACAATAATAATAAAATTTACATAAATAAGAACTAATTACTATTTACATATTTACAAAAAGTGTCTTTCATGACCATGGTCTGAAATTCCAGTTTTGAATTTTTAATCACTTTGGTCAAAATAAGGGGCAAGCCGGTTATAATGTACGACTTTGTGTTTGGTGTGTGGCGATTTTCGTATGCGTATGACGACGTCATTCAGCCTGTTGACAACTGCGTAAGGACCGTCCCAGTTTCTTTGTAGTTTTGGCGACAGTCCCTTACGATGAATCGGATTCCACAACCAAACTTTGTCACCTTCGTTGAACTCATGTCCAGTTGCCTTTGTGTCGTACCGTGTCTTCATCTTTTCTGATGCCAGTCCAATTCGGTTCCTCGCTAGACAATGAATCTCCTCAATTTGTGCCTGGAGTTCATCGACATATTCCTCAGGCGATGAAGGAGCATCAGGAGGACGGCCAAACAAAAGATCAGCAGGCAGACGAAGATCACGACCAAAGAGCATTTGAGAAGGGGAGTAACCAGTGGCCTCATGAGTGGCACTCCTGTAGGCAAGCAGGAAAAGAGGCAATTTCTTGTCCCAGTCCTGTTGGTCTCTAGAAACTAGGAGAGAAAGGCTATTTAGGATGGCACGATTGAACCGCTCCACCATGCCGCCTGATTGAGGATGTACAGGTGTAGTTCGAGTTTTGTCCATGCCGAGTAGTCCGCACATTTCCTTAAACACAGCCGAATCAAAGTTTCTTCCTTGGTCGGAATGGATTTGAAGAGGAACTCCGTATCTGGAAACCCAGTGTTGAACTAGTATGTCTGCTACGGTTACCGCCTCTTGATTAGGAATGGCATAGGCTTCAGGCCACTTAGTGAAGTAGTCCATGACAACGAGGATGTACTTATTGCCATCAGATGTTCTAGGAAGTGGACCCAGGATGTCTAGAGCAATTCGTTCGAAAGGAGCTCCTACATTATAACGTTGCAATCGTCCACGGGTGCGCCTCTTAGGACCTTTACGTGCTACACAGGTGTCACAAGTTCGACACCACTTCTCCACGTCACTGCGAACATTATTCCAGTAGAAACGCTCTCGAACCTTTTGCAGGGTCTTCATTACACCAAAATGACCTCCTGTGGGACTACCATGCAGTTCTTGAAGGACCATAGAAATTCTCGACTTAGGGAGTAGTAGTTGCCATCTACATGTCTTTCCATCGTCAGACTCCCATTTTCTGTACAAGATGCCGTTTTTCAAATGTAAGGAATCCCAGAGAGCCCAATAACGTTTAGTCGTAGGATGGTAATGGGCCATGTCTTGCCAGCTGGGCTTCCTGTTGGACTCCTCTTTCAGCTCTAGAATTGGCTTAATTTCAGGATCAGCAAGTTGATCTTTACGCAGGCTCTCGTCACTCCACGGATCTTGCGATGATGTAGACACAGTTGTAACTTGTCTTATTATAGGACCTTTGACATTAAATTTCTTCTCAACCCGGTCGCAGTATCTACAATTATCTGAGCAGGGTCTCCTTGAGAGAGCATCTGCATTTCCATGTGATGAGCCTTTTCGATGGCGTATCTCCATATCGTACTCTTGAAGCTTTTGTATCCACCTGGCTATCTGGCCTTCTGGGTTCTTAAAATTCAATAGCCAAGTTAGAGAAGCATGATCAGTTCGGATCAGGAATTTTCGACCGTAAAGATAGTGATGAAAGTGGTCTACGGCTTTCACTACAGCAAGAAGCTCTTTTCTTGTTACGCAGTAGTTTCGCTCGGCCTTTGACAAGCACTTGCTGAAATAGGCGATAACACGCTCCTGGCCGTCGATTTCCTGGGACAGTACAGCGCCAATGCTTTCGTTACTTGCACCCGTATCAAGTATAAACTGTTTATCGATTTGAGGATACGACAGAATTGGAGTGGTTGTCAAGGCCTCCTTAGGCTTTTCGAAAGCAGCGTCACATTCCTGTGTCCACATAAATTTTTGATTGGCTTCTGTTAATTTATGAAGTGGTCTTGCAATCATCGAGAAGCCTTTGACGAATTTTTTGTAATAGGTGCATAATCCTAGAAAACTTCGAAGCTGGTGAACATCTGCTGGACGACTCCAATTTTTCACGGCCGATATCTTCTCCGGATCAGTCCTAACTCCTTCCGCCGAAATGATGTGTCCAAGGTAGGCGACTTCATTGCGAAACAAACTGCACTTCGAAGGGCTTAACTTCAAATTAGCTTCCTTTAACTTTTGTAGCACCCGCCTGAGGTTGTTCAGATGTTCATCAAAAGATTTTCCTATGATTATGATATCGTCTAAATAAACAAGACATGCCTCATATGACAGTCCCCGAAGAACCGTTTCGATAAGGCGTTCAAAAGTTGCAGGTGCGTTACATAGACCAAAAGGCATTACCTTGAACTGCCATAATCCTTGTCCCGTTGTAAAGGCAGTCTTCTCGCGGTCGTCGGGATGGATCTCTACCTGCCAGTAACCACTCTTCAGGTCTAAAGTCGAGAACCAAGTGTTGCCCGCAAGTGTGTCAAGAGTGTCGTCAATCCTTGGCAGAGGGTAACTATCCTTTTTGGTGACGTCATTCAGTCGTCGGTAGTCTACACAAAATCTTGTAGAACCATCCTTCTTTCTTACTAATACAATGGGAGACGCCCATGGACTTGTTGATGGTTCGATGACGTCATTTTCTGCCATATCTTTAATTAAATTCTGCACCTCTTCTTGCTTGGCAAAAGGTAATCGTCTAGGGTGCTGTTTAATAGGGGAGTGATCTCCCGTGTCGATTCGGTGTTGTGCCATTTTAGTTCGTCCAAAGTCTTCAGATGTTTGGGAGAATAAACTTTGGAATTCCCTAATTAAATTTTCCGCGGCGTCCATCTGTTTTGGATCTAAGTCTGTATTTTGTAACAAATCCTTGACTAAATTATCTGAAGATTTCTCAGAGTGACTGGAATTTTGACTTATGCACGTCACAGGAGCACACGATGCTATCACCTCTCCTTTCTTGATAGTCTTCGTCTTATCACTGATGTTAACAATTCTGACTGAAATGGTCTTTTTCGAGAGGTCTACTACAGAAGAAGCCACCAATACTCCTGCTTGTGTACTATTGTCTACTGGATAATCTATATGGCCAAATCGGTAATTAGTTTCATTTTTAATTTCAGCTGGAACTAAAAATTCTATTCTTGGATCTAGATTGATGTCTTCTTTGGCTATTACTGTTTGTTTACGTTCAATTTTATTATTTAATCCAAAAAGACTTATTTCTTCAAATTTTGAGAGCATTTTGTTATTTTTGAAATCAAGCTTGAAGCCAAACTTCTTCAGAAAATCTAGCCCGATTAAGCAAGGATCTGTTATGTCAGCCACATATGCCGTATGGTAATATTTCGTTCCTCCAAAGTGTATGGTTAAATTGGCCTTTCCATATATGCCAATCTTGTCGCCCGTCACAGTTTGCAGGGTAACGCATGGTGGAGTCCAGATGAGTTTAGATTTCAATTTTCGAGCCAAATCTTCTCTTATTATTCTCACATTGGTTCCTATATCGACAATCATACGGCACTGAATTCCGTTAATAAAGCCTATCACATATAATTCATTATCACCGCCACTCATTTTTGATATCTGGAGGATCTTCAGGTGGGGCTTTTCATTCTCTGGCAACCTCCGCCCCGCGAGATGGCCAAAATTTAGTTTCCCTGCTGACTGTTTGAATTTATCTCCTGTTCGTGGATTTTGGGGCAATTTCTTCGGAGATGTCCTGTATCACCGGATCCCCAGCACGTGAGATTCTGTCTTCTTGAGCTTGTTCTTCCATATTTTAAAGCTTCAATCTCGTGATTTAATTACCCTAATTTCTTTCAAGACGTCGCTCTCAGTGTCTGAGCTTTTGTTCACCGTTGCCCCTCGGACTGAATGACGATCTCTTCGGCTGGCTTGTGTAGCTGCTTCCAACTTTAAGGCATATAGTAGTGCAGCCTTTAGATCCTGTATATCTGCCATTCGTACCGCTCTCTGCACTTCTGGATCTTTTATTCCGTCTACAAAATATTGCAGTGAGAGCATTTCCCGTACATTTGTTGGACAGTCAATGAATGCTAAATTTGCAAGCCGTTCAATTTCCGAGGCAAAATCTTGAAGGGTTTCACTCGATTTTTGATGGCGGCTCTTCATTTGTAATCTCGTATAATCCTTGAAGAATTTTTCGCCGAATCTCATTTCAAGTGCACAACTTAGAGTCGGCTGGCTTGTGTAGCTGCTTCCAACTTTAAGGCATATAGTAGTGCAGCCTTTAGATCCTGTATATCTGCCATTCGTACCGCTCTCTGCACTTCTGGATCTTTTATTCCGTCTACAAAATATTGCAGTGAGAGCATTTCCCGTACATTTGTTGGACAGTCAATGAATGCTAAATTTGCAAGCCGTTCAATTTCCGAGGCAAAATCTTGAAGGGTTTCACTCGATTTTTGATGGCGGCTCTTCATTTGTAATCTCGTATAATCCTTGAAGAATTTTTCGCCGAATCTCATTTCAAGTGCACAACATAGAGTCTCAAAATTGAGTTGCGTCATATCGGGCAATGTTTGCAGCACGTCGGCGGCTTCTCCTCTTAAATATGCTGCCAGTTGACAAGCTTTCACCTCGTCACTCCATTTGTTCGCTTCGGCTACAATGGTGAATTGGGTCTTGTAAACTTTCCAGGAACTCTTTCCGTCGTATGTCGACAGCTTGATGTGCACGGGAGAAGCAGGCGGATTCCTAAATTCTTCATAATTACCACTGGACGCTGAAAGCTTCTTCTCAAGATCTTGTACTCTTTTATTTAGCTTTTCATGTACTTCAACTATTTTCCCTTATATTTTCTCTTCAACATTTCTAACATCATTCTGAATTTTCTCTTCTACTTCCTCTATTTTCCTTTCCATTTTCTCTTCTACATTACTAAATTCATTCTGAATTTTCTCTTCTACTTCCTCTATTCGTCTCTCTACCGACGAGAACTTTTCTTCTAAAGTTTTCTTCATTTTTTCTTGACCTATATTAATCTTTTCGGTCACTTCTTCTTGGCACTTATTCATTTTATCCACCAATTCTTCTTGGCCTTTATTTATTTTTTCCGCCAATTCTTCTTAGCCTTTATTCATTTTTTCCGCTAATTCTTCTTGGCCTTTATTCATTTTTTTCCGCCAATTCTTCTTGGCCTTTATTCATTTCTGTCTTTATGCCATTGATAGCATCTAACAGTTCTTTCAGTTGTCCATCCATTGTTCTTGTTTTCGCCATAAGATCCCGACTCCTGACACCAAATGTTGCAGCGTATATAGGGTTCTTTCGATCTTATGGTTAGACAACTTCAAACTCTTTGCTCTTAGAAAAGTAGAAAATAATTTATTTACAGAAGTTCAGAACAACAGAGTCCTCGAAACTCACAAATATTTCTAGATATTCAAAAATAATTGTTCAAATCTATCGTATAAGTGCAGATATAGGTTCCAGAGACTCTTTATACAACGTCTCTACACTAAATCACATTCAAAATAACGTAAATAAGACTCAAGCAAACTTGCTTAACAAACGCGTTGTTCACTCAATGACTGACTGGTAAATAATAACAACAACAGCTCGTACTGCTCTCTTTATATAGGCTCGTAGCATGTGCTGGAAATTTCTAGAACCATCTCGAAAAATCCACGGAACAACAAACAATGTATCAGTATATCTAAGGGGGGGGGGGTTACCATTAAGAGGGAAGGGTTACCATCGCCAACAATCGCCAAGTTTGTCGCCAACTTGGCGATATCGCTAATATTTCGCAAAGCTGCCATAGACATTCACTAAAAATAATAGACAAGTTTGCTTGATAACAGAGACAATGTAACAAAAACTAATATTAGTAAAGAAATGGAGCTTAATAAGATTATTTACATTATTTTACAGTACAAACACTAACTATTTACAAAATTCGTAACAATATCACTATTACCAGGAATAACAATGGCGAAAGTCAGTATGACTACCGTTTCGTCTTTAAAAGGTTCTCGGATCACTTAGGCAACGGGCTACTTTGATCCCCTCATGCGTCTTATTTATCTCCAAGTAGGCTTCTTTTTATAAATACATATTAAAGACCAAGTCTACACAGATCTACTAATAGCCAAGGAAGAGCTAAAGACAGCAGTTCAAAATCTAAAAAAAAATTTCCACGGATCATCTCAAGTACGTTATCGGGAATATCGAGCAGAGGCTTCGTTTCGTTGTCTCCTCAGATGATCCATATTTTGAGAAGCTCATCTTTTAATTTTCTTTATTTTCACAGGTAAATATTGAAATTTTAAAGTGAAAGTATTTTTCTGTTCAAAAAGTGTCCATTGTTTTCTTTTTCCATACACTGCAAAGCTGTATATATACACTGGGTGTCCCAGAAATTCGCGTAAAAATTTTGGAGGGAGTAGGGAAAATCGTAAGGAATCATAATTACAGAGGAAAGCTTAGGCGGCAATCGATAGGCAATGATATGTGCGAGCTTTCAATGTCGGGACAGTGTTAGTTGTGATATTATTTTTTAAAATTCAGATTTCTTGATTTGCACCATTTATTTGAAATAGTAAAATTTCCCTTGTCTTTGCTTTAGTTAATGTGTCATTAAATAAAGCGAATTTTGCCATTTGAAAATATGTGGTGTGAAACAAAATATCTGAATTAAAGAAAAATAACCGACTGGCAACCTTGGGGCGAAATATGTGGCTTTTCCATTGTAATTGCTAACTAAGTGCGATCAATATGCATCACACAGACAACAATCTACAGGAAATCCGCTCAAAAACCACACAACCATAAATGTGTGGTTAGGTATCGTGGAAGGTAGTTTAGGGAGGCCATACATCTTATCACCTCGACTGGACGCTCACAAGTATTTCGTTTTTATTTAAGAGGTTTTTCTGAAATATTTTAACGATGTCTGCAAATGTATGAAGCGGTATTTTGTTTCAACATGATGGGTCGCCAGTTCATTACGCGAGGAGCATAGTGATCATTTAGCTCTGACATTTTGAGACAATTTGATTGGGCGATGAGGTTCTTTCTCATGTGTTTTTTAATTCTTTTATTTGAACGAACAGGTTCAGTAGCTGATTAAAAAATGCATATGCAGTACAAACAAATGAAAGCAAGCACAACCGAAAATGTCACAACTGGAGGAAAAAATGGAGGCTGACAGACTATTTGACCCCTTTTTAGCCCTGACTTATCTTCAGTAGGTTTCTTTTTATAAATATATGTTAAAGACGAATAACGTACTTCCTTTTCTAAAAAGTTATAATAAATTAACCTTCCCACTGCCGTGACCAGATATATCCATCCACTAGGCTACAAGTTTCACTGAACTTGAAGCTTTATTTAAATTAATATAATTCTACAAATTTAATCCAATTTTATGTAATTAAGTTATGACTGATACTTACAAGGCTTATAAACAAATACGTAACTAAAAAATTTATACCATGACAAAAATCCCCCTTTTAATAACATTTAAAATAAATTGCAGAAAAAAAAACATTACAATTTTGCCCTTTTCCTCGGCAGTCAAGGGTAATGACACTTGAAATTACAAACAAATTCATTTTCAAAAAGGAAAAAGCGCTTAGCAGTGCTTATTAGTGTAGTCATTTCAAGGGGCTTTCGGGCAGTCATAAACTTTAAGCTCAGTCTATTGATGAATATCTTACAAATAACGAGCCATTGCGAGGAATAGATTAACTGTAGTATAAAAACTGCGTAACACGATTTATTTAAAAGAGTTTAAAATATTTAAATAAAAAAATACTTTTAGAAAAAGGTGGCATTAAATTTAAATTAGAAATAATTTAAGCATGATAATATGAAGATAAGAAATAAAATAACAAAATGGTAAAAGAGAAGTTAAAAAAAGTTTAAATTTAACTAAGAACAGTAAAGAAAAATCTGTCGGACAAGCAAGGGTGTGTGCCAGATGTTATAAAACAGTTAAAAAAAATCTTTTTTTGTTTTTGTTTTTTAGTAACAGCGTAAAATGTCATAAATAACATTTTTCATATGTATAAAAATTGTATAAATAAGTAATGAAGTGTTTAAAGAAAAGTAAAGAAAGTTTCACAAGGGTGAAAATCTCAGGGGCACTCAATGTCCATAATAATGGAGAATTTTTCTCTTTTTCAATTACCAGCCTCTTAGAAGCTGTAGTTCAGCTAAAATTTCTTTGGAGAGGTTAAAAAGATTACTATAGAAATGTTTTAGGTAGATCAACAACTCTTTTCTAAAAGTGGGAGCATTGAGGCCTCTACGGATGGTAGTGTTACGTAAATATCGTGGAGCATTTCAAACAATGGGGAGATGTAAGAAAAAAGTAATATTTTACATACATGTTAAACAATACGTAATTATTTTTAAACTACAGTGCCAGTGTTGGATTCCGTATTAAAAGAAATGTTATTTCACAGACAAACCACTGTGCATGAAGAGGTTAACGCTTAAGGGTGATGTTTCCGGCCACGTTTTCCAATGTAATTGTGGTTCCTTTACCTCCACTCCAAGTTTGTATAGGAAGTTTTGAGACATCTTATATCTAAACATATAGACATCAAAACACACACACACACAGATATATATATATATTATCCTTTACATTATGTATTATAAAAACTATTTTTCAGAAAGAGGAATTTATGAATAAATGTATATTTAGTAACTAAAAGAAATCAGCCAATTGTTAATAAAAACACATGCTTATATTAAAAACTTTAATTCGAATATTCTCCAAGTTACATCGAAATTTATTATGCATAAATATATTAAAAATATTCACAAAATTGTTCCGTGCTGTTGTCAATATTCGGATTCGAAAAAATGTTTCAAAGTTATGTTTCTACATTTGAATTATTTTTCTTACAGAGATGATCATAAACATGCTTTTTAAATTTCCATTTTCTGAAAATATAAGAATTGTTCACAAACTTTGATATTTAAATTTATTGTAAAATAGAAATAAAATTATCGATAACTACAATAGAATAAAATCTTTAAAATAATCTCTTCAGATGTGTTTTGCGACAGATACTTTTTTCTATTTAATGATGTAGTTATATTGTACATGCATACATTATAATTCTTGGGCATATTTTAAAATTACACATTAAATCAAATAATTGTCGTAATGAATGCCGTTTGGAAAAAATACTTCTCAGAATGAAAAGTAATCTTCAAAGTGAAGAAAAATATAGTTTTAATATTTTTATCATAGATCGCGTTACTTGTCCATATGTTAGCTTTAAATCATGCATTATTCTAATTTTCAGTAAAAGTTAATTAATCAATATAAATTGCGAGATTACCACACATAAATGACGTTTCCTAGCTTAAGAGAAAATATTTCGGCATCAGAGTATCAAAATTAATCTGAAAATCGGAAAAAATCATGGTTAAAATCAAAAATACGGCGCATCTATTTTTGAAATTTAGAAATAATTATTTTGAGTTGTTTGAAAAATATTTTTATCCTGAGAAATTTTGCATTCCAAAATGCATTCCTGTGCGCCAATTACTTGATTTTATACTGAATTTTGAATTTTATCCAGAAATTTTTAGACTCCCTATATTTAGATAGCTGATGAATTGATAGAAAATTTTCTTAGCAATGATAAATTAATAAAACCTCGCGCTTTAAGTACAATTGATACAGTATCAAATGTGTCTTGTTTGTAATTTTAATGTTGTCTAGAAGCTAATTAAATCCCTCATTACTATTCATTCTTACATAGTAAAAAAATATTTTTTTATGGAAAATATTTTTAACGCTATTTTACTTTATTTTATTTTATATAAACTACCATTGAATTATCTATGTATAAATAATTTGAAAACAACTTCCCATTTAAATGCGCAATATCTTACAATTTAAATTTTAAATGAAATTCCAATCCGTCCGATAAAAAATGAAATTGTACTTTATAAAGCTCACTTGATATATGATGATTGAACTATTTTTAAAATAAAACTACAAAAACAAGTGATGGATTAGATCAAATAAAAAGTTTGATAAAAGTTCATGTTAGCTTCAGCTAACGAGAATAATTATTAAGTTAGTTAGAAATTAAACATTTACTTGGAAATTTTTAATGAAAATTAAGAACTTTATAAAGAAAATATAAATATTAAGAAAATTATATTAAATAGATCCAAAATTCCCTATTGAGTAAATTGCATTAATGATACATCTGTATAACAGTGTCACTTGATTTACAAATATACCCAGACATTAAATTATTTTGAAACAAAATAAAAAATTGCGCAAATGTGCAATAATTTAAACAAGTGAAAAATCGCTCGTCAAGCGTTGCAAATTAGGGGCGTTTGTTAAGTTTTTAAATATTCAGATGTTGGTGTAATAGTATACAGTACTTTGGATAAAGTAAAACAGCCGAAATATTTTGTGTGTTTTTGTAAATACTAGCTATTTTCTATTATACAGGAGAGAACATGTAGTAAACTTTAGCAGCATTTATCAATTTCATAAAATGTGAAATATTTTAATACTATTAAAACACGCTTCAAACAATGTTTCTCCTTATAACATTATGCAATGAAATATTTTTTTGTGGTACTATTAATGAATAACAAATATTCTTTGCACCACAGATTGCACAGAATATACATCAATTGTCTTTGTTCGAAAGAGTGTAACACCATTAAAATGCACTTGAAACTTTACTTTCCATTTCTCTTAATGTAACGGAATATTTTTGATTGTCCCTGTAATTCAAATATACGTTCAACTGTCATAAAAAATTAAAATGATTCGACAAAACTATGCAACAATGTATATTTTTAATTTCAAAGAATTCGGTTAGGTATTTTTTGCTCTGTCATGTGCGGACAGACCGACGGACTGAACGGCGACTATAGGTGCTACGCATTCACATAATACCTAAAAGTTTTTTTTTACCTCCTCCTGGGCAGGAGAATCGTTGATTAAACATCATTTATCTCATTTAATTGTACTCCAATAAATGCTGAATATGTAATTACACTTGATTAATTAAATCATATGATTTGCAATCTTTCGAAATTGACTGCTTCTCATTTTCATATCACGAAATTTCCATTTCCCTGAGATTTACCTGTATTAAACATAAAAGTGTTTTTTACTTATAATAAAACCAAACTATATGCTTTTTACGCTACCACATATACAAATGCCAATATAAACTAAATGAAGTTGTAAGTTTGAAAACATTTTTTGATCTAATTAATTATTTTTAAGTATGTACTCATTTTATACGCATCATGTTTTATTTCTTGACGAAAATTGTAAAATTATTTATGGCTATAAATGAGGTTTTAAACTTAAGAATAAACATAAGCAAACCCTATATATTTTTTTTAACATACGCTCTCAACGGTGAACAGTGACACAATCCTAAACTGTTAGTCAAACACATATAGCCTCTAATTTGATACCACAATTTTTTTTTTTTTTTTTTTTTTTTTTTTTTGTATTTTCATATTATTTAATGCAAAACACACTGTTAAAAATAAATCTGTGAATCCCAGGTGAAACTACCGGCAGCAATGTAGCCGAACTGTTACCATTCCGTAAGTGGATTTTTCGTTGTGGGACATACAAGAAAGGAAAACTCCGTTTAAAGAAGCGGTAACTTTCTGTTACAAAGTCTGATGTTTAATGATAATAATTTAATATAATTTTTAAAATTAATAAATCGATAAATCTTCAAAGAATTCGAAATTACCGAGTGATTTTAAGCTACTATGTTATTTTACGTATTATTATTATTGCACAATTTAGTTCCCGCCGTCCGCAGGATCGAACTCGGGACCATTTGATAGCGGAATAAATCCTTTCTAACCGAGCCAAAGCTGCTGATGCTGGGTTGTACAGAATATGTCTTTTATGAATTAGTGGGAAAATCTGTTGTGCTTTTTAAAGATTTCCTTTCAAATACATTCTTTATAATATTTGTAAACAGTTTATTTTACTTTATTTTAGACTGATGCATAATGCTTATTATTTTTTAAAATCAATTTTTATTTTTTAAATAGTTTAAATAAAAAAAAATCACTGTTTAAAACCACTGTTTTTTTTTTTTTTTTTTTTTTTTTTTTTTTTTTTTTGAATAAATGAATGAATGAATGAAAAAAATTTTCATTAACAACTTTTTTTTAGAAAACTAATGTTATAGGCAATTTTTTTAAATTGTCGTACACTATTTATTTATTTATTTATTGGCTAATTAATTAAAAGATTTTTTAATAAGAAATAAGAGAAAAATAAACAGAAAAAATGTAATTTAAAAGGGACTTTTTATGTTTTCATTATTTCTTGCCACCAGTGGGATACGAACCCACAATCTGCGCTCGCAGGTGATTAGCGGTATGGTGCCTTGACCACTCGGCCACGGAGCCCCTTACACAACAGAATGTCTCCGTTTTTTGTTTTTATTTCCACCCATTTCGTTATTTTCAGGATATATGGTGGGATTTGCTGATTTGTAACGGAAAACTCTTTTGTTGTGAAAAGGGACTTTTTCTGTGAATTTTATGAAAAAAATATTCGTGAATTTCAGAATTTTTTTTAACAGTGCATTAAAAAAATATTATGAATGTTTTAGTTTTTAAAAAGACGTACTTATATTACAGTTTCAATTTATTGTTTAGTAAAAAAGGGGGAATCATTTAAGAAATTAATGAGCTACAAAAGTATTTAAGAAACTGTTTTTGAGAATAAAACATTTGTTAAAATTATAGAAATTTAAATATAAAAATTTAACCGGTCCCAGGTTCTGTAAGTTATTTTTAGTAAATTATTTCCATTAAACTGACAAATAAAGCAGAAAACGTT
The DNA here is from genome assembly GCA_964019185.1 of Maratus speculifer. Classification (NCBI taxonomy): domain Eukaryota; kingdom Metazoa; phylum Arthropoda; class Arachnida; order Araneae; family Salticidae; genus Maratus; species Maratus speculifer. The sequence goes on from OZ025290.1 coordinate 309,510,302, forward strand.
CAATTATTTTGCGATTAAAACTGAGTGAGTAATACCGCTTTAAATTTAGAGAATATTTCTTTGCTGAAAAATAGGAATCATTCGTAAATTAAGTAGATATATAAATAAACTCCTGATATATTAACACAAAATTAGTTGCGAGTAAAATTAACATTCAATATAAATTTGAAATGCAAAATAATTCTAAAATATTGATGAAAAATATACAGTTTATGTTACATACATAAGAGGGAAAAAATTACTTTTTTTTAACAGTGAAAAGTAACAGACTTAATTTATAACATAACTTTACAAATTTAAAAGTGTCGTTTCATTACATTAACTTTTACAATTTGGTAAATTTTTGATAATTGATTCTTATGTATTTTTTAGCGATGAATATGAAAATTATTTTTATTTTTAACCAATTTTTTTTTTCAAATTGTAAAGTTTTCAAAGCTTAAAAGATAAAAGTTAAAATTAAACCTAGTTAACACCTCATCGGATTCTTCAGTTTTTTGGCATTAAGAATCACAGTATCCAGAATCAAGTCAAATGGAGAAAAAACTGAATTATATAAAATTACTTTTAACAAAGACGTTATGCAGTCATTTTATAGTATCATATTTTTGCTATTTTAAAACTTTAAAATGTACGATTTGAGAGAAAAAAAAATCTAATATGATTTTTTAAAATGAAGGCCCTTTTCTAAGATACAATGCCAGAAAAATCTGTAACATTCTTTAGCAAATGTTTAAAAGCACAAGCATCTTTTTTATTGAATAGTATGAAAATATTAATATTTTTTAATTCTGAAAAGAAAAAAAAAGAGAAATAATGATTTTTGTGTTATAGTGTATAATGGTATATAAAGGTAAGCATTGAAAATCGTAATAATATTACTTTGTCATCAGAATCACATCAATATGTAAAATTTATTCTCGGTATCATATGTTAAAGTGAGTTAAAGTTAGAAAACAAAACTGAACTTTTAAACTGGAAATACATACATACATTCATTTCAAGTTAATTAATATGCATAAAAGTAGGAATATTTTGTTAAAAGAAATCGCTGAAAGAAACATCCTAGTATTCTTACATAATGAAATGTATGTCAAAATACTATTATGTTAATCAATAAAAAATTTAAGTAATAAAAGGTAATTCTATCATAATATTTGTAAGATTTCATTCAAAGCACAAATGCATGTAAAGTATGTTCTTTTAATACTTTAAATACTTTGAATACAACCACTTGAAGCATAACTAAACATTTATTTATTTAGAAGCAGAAAAGTGGTATAAATCATGAATTGCAAAATTTCATAACTTCGTCTGTTTTGTGTTTGATGAACTGGTCTTTCTTTTTTTTTTCTTTTCAGGATAATAGTGAGGATTTACCAAACATCACTTATAGAATCAGGGGACTATATAATCATTAAATATCGTAACATTTAAAGAAATGTTTTTAGTGATATAAAATTCTTTTTTTAGCTCATTAAAAAAATTGCAATTGAATCTGTATAGCTATAACTGTTTAGGAATTATTAATTGAGACAACCCTGTATATTCATACTTAATTTCTTAGAATACTTAATGGCCGATTTTATTTTATATTGATGTCATTTTCTTATCAAGTTTCAAAAAGTAAAAAAAAAAAAAAAAAAAAAATCCATCATTTATAATTAATCTTTCTGTATCAGTTTAGCTTAAGTACAAAGTTTTAATGATTGATTAGTATAATAAATATTGAAGCGATAATTTGAAACAAAAAAAATTGATTTTTATAAGATTTAGTTTTCATGATACTTTGAATTAAGAAAGAACGTTACATTACGCAATAATTGCTCTCAACATAGATTAATCATTTTTGTATTATTAAACTTATGTAACACTTACTTATATGAAAGATACTATTAATCTTATCGCTTTTAAAAAACTAGTCTGATGTGGTAATCCCAAAACTTTCTTCTATCGCATACAAATTAATACTTCAAAATTCGCTATCACAGTGTTAAAATTAAATGACAATCTATGTTCTTTGTGAGGATTTAAAGCTGTTATCAGATTCACAAACTTTACGCGCGACAAACCTTTCAGCAGATTTTAACCCCAACCTTTTTCCGTTCAAAGAGAGAGAAATGTTACAATTGTCTTCGAAAAAGTCGGAGAAAAAAAAGGAAAACCAGTATTACTAGTGACACTGTCTGATTCGTTGAAATGCTCGATGTTGGATGAAAAGTCTCGTCTAGCGGAGACTTTTTTGGAACTGCAGAAAAAAGTTTGGGGACATTATTGTTTCTTATCAGACTGGGTGTTGAGCAAATATTTCGCGAAAAGTTAGAGGAAATCAAGTGTTGGCTCAAAAGTCTCTTGAAATGTTGGGGAATCTGATAGCAGCTTAAAGGTGTAAAATTCCGTGCATTAGTTCTTGAAATAAGTCTATTGCGGATGCCGACGAAATTGCAGCATAAAAGTACTGGCTGTTGCGAGATTTGTTTCAATAGTAATAATAGTTTCAACAGTAATAATATTTATCAATCTATACATGAATCTGAAGTTTGATAGAAATACGTCCATTAGTTTTTGAGATAGAGCCAAGGTTATCGCTGTCACTCGCCATTGCGCCAAATTAAGACTAAACTCTTCATTTGGCGAGTAAACAAGTTATTAGATTCGCCAAATTGCTAGTTCTCAATTTTTGCTTTGCTTTTCTTTTCTTTTCCGCTTTTCATACATACGCATATATACATATTTTTAATGTATTTGTAGTGGATAGTTAAAATTAGACTAATAACAATAGTTGTCGCAGTTATAAAAACTCAGGTTATTTTCGAACATATTGAAAAAAAGGGTGCACATTAAAGGATTAATGATCATTTTTATGTGCTACACGGCAAATCCATTTTGATAATACTTTTTTCATTTCGCTAATGTTTTTTATTTTTAATTAGCCAAATTACTAGCGTTGGTCAAATGTCAGCGAGAACACTGGATAGAGCTATATCAGAAATCGGGAAAAATTCAGCGTAGCGGCGCCACTTGTTGGATTAATACCAAAAGAGTAACAGAATTAGTTCATTTCATTGATTTTCTGAATGTGAAGGTTGATAAAAATCCGTGCATTAATTCTTGAGATAAAGCTATATCAGAAATCGGGAAACATCCAGTATAGCAGCATCATTTTTAGATGACTGACACCAAAACATTAGCAGAACTAGTTAATTTTACGGATTTTCTGAATAGGAAGATTGAATAAAATCTGTGCATTAATTCCTGAGATAGAGCTACTGGGGAAATCGTGAAAAATGCAGCACAGCAGCCCCATCTGTTGAACGATTTTCACCAAAATATAAACAAGATTATTTAATGCCCAGGATTAACTGAATCCAAAGTGTGGTGAAATCTTTAGATTAGTTATTCAAATATAACTGTTACATAAATAGTAAAAAAGCTCAGAAGTGCCACCTGTACAAAGATTTACACCAAAAACTAATTAGCATCAATTTATATCAGGGACTGCATGAATATAAATTGTTATTAAATTTTGTACATTAGATCTTGAATTGCAAAGCCCACAAAATTAATGTCACATACAGACAAACAGACAAAGTCACCAACTCACAAACAGACATTTTGTAAAAATATATTTGTTTGGAATCTCTGACTCCCCAAAACAAGTAAAACTGCCAAAAAATGGAATTCGAAAAATTTCATCAATCCAATACTTTTTTCTTATAAAGATAGTAGAATGTAATAAACATGTTTATAAACTTTGATACAATGAAAAATACGTTTTCCAAATATTTATTTTAAAAATTTAAGTTAGAAAAATTTCACTAAGAAATAATAGTTAATTAGAGCAAAAATGAAATTGTTGTTGTCAAAAGTGTCAGTTTTGAAATTTCTAATCTCCCTAGGGTTACCAGTTAAAAAGGGCCATGTGTTATAGTTAAATTAACACGATAAACTTAAGTTTCTTGCTGCCCTGTAAAACCCGTGATCATTAGTCACGGGGCCCGTATCCACATCGAGGGACGATTTATTAAAAAACTAATTAATAGGTCTGATTTTTATAATTTCTTACATATATTATTGTTTTATAAGAATACTAAATTTCTAGCTGAAAATATTCTTGTAATGATTAAACATTCCTAAAATGTACTTATTAATACATTTCTAAATTTAAAATTATCATAGGTTTTTCTGTGAGGAAAATTTTAATGTAAATATTTTAAGTCAAGCATACATATTTTCTGTCAGGTTTTGAGATACTTTTTTGGGAATTACAAGAACTTTCTATTTATCAATATTAAATTTGCATTTAACAGTATATTTAAACTTTCTTTAAATTTAAATATTTTAACTAAGCATTAAATTAATATATCCTTTTATTCTAAAAATCTTTTTCATGTTTCATGGTATTTTTAAACTATTAAATTACGATTCAGTATTTATAATTATCATTTTTCACTCAAAATTTTATTATGTTACAGAGTTTTATTATTTTATAACATTTGCTTCTATGTCATACATTGAAAAAAAATAACATTCACAGTTTCTTTCTTTGTTTTTCTTAAAATTGTTTTCTTGAATTTATTTTAAAAAATAAAGAAATAGAACAATGTGTTAAAAAATACGGAAAAAAAAGTTAAGTATGGCAAACATGTTCTTAAAATTAAGAAAATGAAAATCTCAACAATTTTTAACTAACTTCCAAAAAGGAGAGGAGGTTATCAATTCGACGCGTATGTATTTTTTTTTTTATGTATGTTCATCGATTACTCCGAAAGCATAGACCGATTAACTTGGTTTTGGTGTTAAATGAAAGATGATGCTCTCGAATTGGTACCACTTCAGTTTCATCGAAACTGGTTCAGTACTTTTTTAGTAATTAGGCAAAAACTAATAAAAATAGTGATTTTTCGATTATTAAAAGTGTTGAAAACGTTCGCTGAATGGAGATTAGAGAGCATGGCCGAGCGGTCTAAGGCACCAGATTGAAGCTCTGTTTTTCGAAAGAGAGCGTGGGTTCGATCCCCACTCCTGACAATATTTACATCTATGTAAAATTTACAATATTTTCCGTATTACAATTTTTATTTTTAACCGGCTTCAGAAAAGGACGTTATCAATTCGACGCGTATGTATTTTTTTCTATGTATGTTCACCAATTACTCTGAAACTATCCAACCGATTAATTTGGTTTTTGTATTAAATAAAAAGAGGCTACTCTCCAATTGTTACCACTTCCATTTCATTGAAATTGATTCAGTACTTTTTTAATAATTAGGCAAAATTTAATAAAATTTGTGATATCTCGCAAATTAAAAGTAATATAGACTTTGAATAAACTCGCCGATTGGAGCGCAGTCAGGATGACCCAGCGGTTTAAGGAGACAGATTTAAGCTCTGATGCTGGAAAGAGAGAGTGCGTTCGCACCCTACTTCTGACAAAATTTACATCCATGTATAATTTACAATATTTTTTACGTATTATAATTTTTATGAACTGACTTAAAAAAATCATTAACTTTTAACTAAAAAGAGAAAAATAAACTTTTCTACTAAAAATTGAACCGACTTAAAAAACAACTGCAAAGTGAAAAAAAATTTTTTTACATAATAGTAATAAGAAATTAAATTAAGAGCATAGTATTTACCATGCGTATTATTATATTTATGTACATTGATTTGATTTTCTAGAGTCGGTGCCAGCCAAGCCAATTTCAAAATTAAAATTAAACATCCAATTCAATTCCTAATAGAATAAAGGCTTGGCTGACACCGACTCCAAAAAATGAAATCAATGTACATAAATATAATAATAGGTATGGTAAATACCATGCTCTTAATTTAATTTCTTATTACTATTATGTAAAAAAATTATTTTTCACTTTGCAGTAGTTTTTGAAGTCGGTTCAATTTTTGGTAGAAAAGTTTATATAGCATGCATTATAAAGTCGATCTCAAATAAACTAATTGAAAATTAATATAATGTCGATAAGATTAATTATAGAAACTATGATCTATAAGTGTAAAATTACTGTTATAATTATTATGTATTATAATAAATTATAATTATCATGAACATAATTTAAACAAAACTAATGGTGAATTGAATGATAAATTAATGACGAAGGGATAAATTTTACTTGATCAAATTGTGCATTATCATTCATCATTTCTTCTTTTATGAAACTTGTTCAGTCCTCTTTTAATTCTTGCAGTTTATTTTTTCATTTTTTATACCATTTTTTTAAAGTTTTTTGATTGATAAAAAGATAATTTGCTGAAAATAATGTGGATTTTGCTATATTAATAAGATAAAAAAAATTTTGCGGGAAGAATCTGTAACAAAATATAAATTCCCAAGCAAAAAAAAAAAAAAAAGTATGAAACTTAATTTTTAATTCACTTAGTGACTATAAATACAAAAGACCATTATAGAGATTTATCTCTTTTTTAAAGTATCACTTTTTTTTCTTTAAAGATTCCTTTAAAATTTTCGCATTTTTTTTCTTTCAAAATTAATGAAGCCATTTCAGCTTAGTGGAATAGAAGGTTGGTTGCTTTTATTTTTTAAGATAATATATACAGATTTAATGCATTTAAAAGAAATTCGTCTTACTTTATCTAATTTTATTAATTTAGAAAGAAAGGTAATATATAAAGGTGATATACATTTAAAAATTTACTTATCAAAAATGATTAAACAGATATACGGCAATTACTTAAAGTGTTGCATGGTTTAAAGATTAAAAACTATCCAATTAACTTTTATTTTTTATCTAATAGTAAAATATGTCTAGAATATTTTTCTAAAGTTTCAATTAATTGGACCCCACCAGTGGCCGCGAGGTTCTGACCTCCAAACTGGTAGACGGTAGGTGCTGGGTTCGAACCCAATCGCGACCTTCGGCCTAACCGTTCGGAGTTTTCCGTGGTTTTCTTCGAGCCTTGCGTAAATACGGGTTAGATTCCCTTAGAAAGACCCCCACGGAGGGCATCCCACCACATAGGGCCTATATCCCATAGCGTAGATAATCGGCCGACATGAATACAACAACAACAATTAATTGGAGCATTTTCTCCTAAATACTTAATAATAAAAAAAGTATTTTGGAGGTAGTTAGGAACAGTTATTGGAAATTCCTCTCATTAGGCTAGATTAGGTTTGTGATATTGTAGGTTTTTCTCGTAAGTTGGACGTTTTTTAATAATTTATGGGCTTGTAGGTGTATAGGTGTAAATTTAAATTTGTCCCTTCGACAATTTCTTCAGTTTTTTTACCACTTTATACTTTTGATAGTTTCAAGATTTTTTTTTTTTTTCAGTTTGCTTAAAAGTTCCATACATTTACGGAAAAAAAGTAATACACAGGCGCATCAAATGTGAAAACGGTACTTTGAAATTCTTAAATTGTGTAAAACGTATGATTGCTCTTTAAATTATTTTTCTTATATTTTGCTGCTTTTTTATTTTGCTTAATATTTATTTTCTTTTTACTTTTCTTTTTTCTTGAATATGCTTTATTTTAAAACAAAATAAATTACTCACATTACTTAAAGGTGTTTTTTATTAATAAAACCTAGTACTTTCGAGCATGTCCTGCTCATCATCAGGGTTAAAACAACAAAAGAGTAAAAGTCGAAGGCTGAGTTCTTTTATACGAAGTGGACTGACCCAAAGACAAGGTAAAAAAGGGGATGATGATGAGCATGACATGCTTGAAAGTACTAGGTTTCATTAATAAAAAACACCTTTAAGTAATCTGAGTATTTTATTTTGGTAAGAATTCAGCCTTCGACTTTTACTCTTTTGTTGTTTTAACCCTGATGATGAGCATGACATGCTCAAAAGTACTAGGTTTTGTTAATAAAAAACACCTTTAAGTAGTCTGAGTATTTTACTTTGGTTTTATGCATAAATAAGGTAAATTAAAGGATTCGACCTATGTGATATGTTATATCATTTTAATCTTATGCTTTATTTTATAATAAAAAACGGCACCACAGCAAATTTTGGAATCTCTTTTATTCAATAACAGATTTAATTAAAAGAAAAAAAAATCCTTAAATGATGAAAATAATGGTTTAAAATCCAAAATGCTAAATTAATGTTTAAATATGCTAACATTGTAGTTAAGGTATGATACAAATATTTTTAATAAAGATGATTAAATTATAAAACAAAAAATGTGAAAAACAAACACAGCGCAACCGAGCTTCTACCTAGGTTCTACTGGTCAGAGGACAAACACTGTACCAGCCGAGCCACAATCAACCAAACCCAGTCTTTTCGAAATTAGTATTTAAATCGTGTCATAATATAAGACCCCCCCCTCCCCATGTTTTTCAAAAGCTAAGGAGAGCTGTATAAAATCGATTCAATCTAGGCTAAGTGGTATCTGCCCTACAACATATATTACAATAATGAAAATCTGTGATTATCAAACAGGATGCTCTAAATGTCAGACAAACTGGCAAGCATCCCAGACTCACAAATTTTAAATTAAAAAAAATTAAAAGAGTTATTAATTAAAGGTACTAAATTTAGGACTATGTTCTGGAAAAAAAAAATAGAAAGAAACGAAACGTACCTAAAATCTGTTTTATTCGTTCAGGGCGGAAAACAGTTCACATACTGTTTCTTATGTGTTTCAGGAAATCATCTTAATTTAAAATCACAGATAAAGAACAGACTGAATTATTTTAGAGCTCATTCAAATTTTAAAAACTGTTTGACATGTAAATTTTAAAATTTGGGTACAGATATAGAATAATATTCTATTTCATAAATTTGAAAAATCAATAAATTTGGTAAAGAACTTTCGGAAATATTCATTACAATATCTTTAAAAAACGCGTTTTTTTTTTTTCATTTAAAAATTAACACTTTACGTTTGTACTTAATTTTATTTTACGTTTGTATTAAATTTCTGCTTCAAGGAGAAATATATTCAAAATTTTATCAAAATTGTGATTTATTTAAAAGGAAATGTTATCATACCGAAAATTCTTTAAAACATAATGTTTTTTTTTCCAATATGTATCATTAAGTTTAAAATAAAAATAATCAGGTTATCAATTTTAAGATATTTTATAGCACATAAAAAATTAAAGAGGAAAAAAAAGGGGATGGGGTTTAGCGAATACATTTTCAAAATCGTGGCGTTTTTAACAATATCATTATCCCAGCAAACGCAGAGCTATCGGTAAGTAATCGGACGATAGCCGCTTGCCACTGCCAACGGTATTGGACCGATGCCATATGTCGCTATCGGTTCTGTATCTTTTTTGATACGCCGCGCGAATGTCGCCCGATTCATGAGGCACGCAGCCGGTCCGGTATCGGCAAAAAACAGTGCCGATAGCTAACCACACGAATACCGGCTGAACCCCGGCACATGCAAAAAAAACTCTCTGGTGGCGCCATCTGTTAAACACTCCAGCACCTATTTTGAGAGCCAATGAACATACTTCAGTGCAGAACAGGCGGGATTTGATCTCGTAACCCCTAGCACAGAAGGTGAACGCTTTAACCACTGGACAAGTCAGTACTGGTTAGGGGAGGATTATGTGTGCTAATAAGGGAGTAGCTTTTCAGTAAGTGCTCCGTAAATGGCAAGTGTTGTTGACGTAAATGACAGATTGGAATATTAAAGTGTTTTTATTTTATTTATGCATTCATTTACTTGTAATTGTCTTATGCGCCTGATTTTAAAAATGAATTTAATATTTAAGTTAATGAATTAGCAAATTAAGTTAAGCAAACGAATTGTTTTTCTTATAAAGTTTAGAATCATTATGTAGTATATTTAAGAAATTAAAAATAACATTTTTTTTCAGAAGTATTGTTAAATAAATTAAAAAAAAATTATTAGTAACTATAACATAATTACATGCTTTGCGTTAATTTCTAATATTTATAATTTTAACGTAGAAAAACTTATTTTAAGTAATAATAAATGGGTAATAATCAACTTTTAAGTAGAATAAAAAATTATATTATGCCATTTGATGATCTAAGTAGTATTTAAGTTTTACATGCAATGTTACATGCAATGTTTATGTTGCAATGTTATTTTGTTGATTATGTATATTTATCAAGTAAAAAATAAAATAAAAATAACACATAATTTAAAAATATATATATTATTTTTTTATACACAGTTGTTTTTTAAATAGGAGATATTTCAAATTCCTTTTTATAAATTTAAAAATGCTTAAGTATTGAACATAATAAATGAATTTTAGAGGTTTTTCTGTTAATGCAATTTTGTTTTTGGGAATTATAAAGTAATTAAATGTAATAATAAAGTAAATAATAAAGTAAAAAAAATAATTTGTAACATAAAATAATTAATTTAATAAAAAAAATAAGTTGGTAATAAATCACTTTTAATTAGAATGAAAATTCACTTTAACTCATTTCATATTTTTATGCAGAATATTTTTTTTTATTATGTAGTAATATTAATTCCGATTAATTGTTGCAATAATAATTTTTAAATCTTAAAATAAAATAGTAATATTAATTTATTTTTCGTTTGTAAGATAATATTTTAGAAAAAAAAAAAACTGATTTCTTTTGTGTTAAAAAAAATGGGTAGATTTCTTTTATATGTTTTAACTTGTAAAATAATTTCAAGCACTTTTTAGTAATTAATATTAAATTAAAATAAGAAACTGAGTTATTGCTTTAAAAATGAATAGATAAATAGAAAATAAATTCAATTACCTTACAAAGTATTTTTCTGCATTTCTATGATTAAGTTCCTAATAGTGAATAACAATTTAAAGGAGAGAATTTAAAAATTCTTTTATGATTAAAATAATTGCAAGTCATTTTAAAAATTATTCAAAAATATTATTTTTAAATAAATAAATATAGGTTATTTTTGACATATTTTCTGTTTATCATTGTCAGAATTTTTAATGAAATACATGAAATATACATTTCTTATTAAAACTCAAACTCGAATAAAATTGGGAAAATGAAAAAGAAATCGTTTAAGACTAAATATTCTGATTTCGGACCGATGTTGGCAAATCTGATCGGTTCACTATCAGAACTCAGATATCGGTCCTGCGTCACTTGCCGGGATAAGTCGCTTGCTGATATATAACCAAATGTGGACCGATTACCGTAATTGGCTGTCAAAATAGCAGATTCTTAAGTTTCAGTTGCCAGCCTGCTACCGACACTTAACCGACATTGACGGCTCTGGTCCGATCGTATGCCGAAAGTTATGTGCTTGCTGGGTATTTTTCATTTAAGCCGACAAATACATGATTTTTTATAGTACGTAATAAAAGAAAAGGTGAACTTAAAAAAATACTTTGCCAATGAATTTATAAAGAAAGTTAGTGTTTTTTTTATATTAAAGTTGAGATTCAGAGAAGAAAGGAGATGCATTTTTATTTAAATATGACAATTAGTCCACACATCAGATATTATTATGATAGAGACTAGCAGGATTCGCCGGCTTCAGATAATATTTCGTTTTAAAATATCTCCGATTCAATGGACCTTGTGATGTCTTTGGTTCCTTCAACTTGATAAGATAGTCATTTTTACTTTAGTGTTACTTTCCAAAACCAAGCGGTGCATTCCTTCCTTAGATTCTATAGGTCCGAGCACAAAAGATTTTGGATCTTTCAACATGGTACTCGATAGCTTCCTTTCGAGAGTATTTTGTTTAGAAAGGAGTGGACCTTTTGCCTGCAAAAAGTGAAACTAACATATCACGCAGAGCATGCGCACATCGCCTGCTATACGATGCCAGGCGCAACGGAGACTGCATTGGAGGTGCGTTTAGTAGTTGAATTGTATAGAACAAAATTCGTCTCCTGTCGATAGAAAGTGGAACAAACACACTTTGCTGAGGATACGTAGCATGCTTGCTACGGTGCTGAAAGAGGCTAAAGACTCGATTTTCCTTCTGTAAAAGAATAGTTTAGAAAAGAATGCGTTGCTTGTAGAGTTGGTTTAAAGTAAAACTAATAGATATCATTAAGGCATATCCCACGCGCTGCAACAGGGCACAAGATTCAGCCTGGACTCGAGTCGGAGATTTTTTTATTATATATTTCACACCCTGGGAGTGGAAGGGGAAATACAGTATTTTTTTGGATATAATCACTTTGAAAAAAGAAAAAAAATATCAGAATTTTTATGGGAGAAATTATCATGCGTAATTCAGGTAATTTCGAAGTTATTTATCAATACTTTAGTACGGAAATTACACAATTTCCGGAAACTTGTCACTCCCCGCTTCTTTTGTCTTTGCAGTTATTTCTGTCCTTTTTACCTCTAATTATCAAAAGTATTCATTTTTACCGATTTCCACATATTCAGAAAACACGTATCTTAAACAAAATCAAAGAAATAAAGCCAATTTATAACAAAAATTTACTGGTGTGTAGGGGAGACCGGGGCTAGTAGTGACATTTTTGACATTTTTTATATTAGCCGTAAAATTTGAACTGAAGCGAAAGATTTAGTGTATCATATCATTAGAACAAGTCTTGCATAACATACTTATGAAACTACTATTAACATTAATAACGTTTTTCATAACACATAATGAATTCTGCGTAACCTAGAAATTTGTCACTACTAACCCCGGTTACAGGGAAAGTTGTGACATGCTTAAAGCACATTGTGACACATAAATGACACATGCAAGTACATTATAACATATACAAATTATGTGCGAAAGGCGATTAAATAGGATATGTTAAATCAAGAATGTGAAATTTATTCATTTATAAAGTTCTTAACACAATAAAACAATTTCATATTTTAATAATATTGTAAAACAAATGAAAATAAAACAGTTAAATTGTTAACTCTTGAAAACTCTTAATCCTTTATAAAGATACTTTTAGAAACACTTAGCAACAAAAAAACTGTCTTAATAGAGAAAGAAATAAAAAGTAAGCCAACATTAATCTATGGCCATATTGATCTTTGACTCGTAAGCCTGCTACCACGTGTAGGCCTATATCCTACATTCTCATCGCTTGTTTCTGCGTCTGATTTACATTTAATACAAATATAATAAAGTTCATTTTTAATACATTTGACATGTGCCTATCTTTTACATGTCATGCATTGCGCCCAGTCTTTTCCGGATGTAGAAAGTTTGTATCGCTCCAAGCAAAATAGACATAAGCAATTTTCATCATCTTCAGAACTATCCCATATTTGCTTCTTCCTTTTTTCAATAACCTAGGTGTATTTTTTTTACTCACTGCTTGGCCTTTCCATACAGTTTCTGTTTCATTTTTCTTTTTCATTTTGTTTTATGCATTCTTTTGCTTTTTGTTTTGCTCGGTGTGTCTAGGTGTGTTTTTTAGAATGGCAGATTTCAAACATTTACGAATAGACCCCTTGCCTTTTCAAGGTCCTGCTTTAGAAGGTAGTCTTATTTCTGTAAGACTTACTACTGCACATTCCTATTATCAGTTGTCATAGAATCCTCTAATTCGATGAGATTTATTACTTCTGAAGACGGTCCTGCAATCTCACCATCATTGATTAAAGTTATTGCTGAAGTGCTTGGTTTATTAACAGTTACATATTTTTTTTCATTATCATTTTTTCAGTCTTTAACGCTTTCATCTCCGATAGATAACGATGGATCAGTTACTGAGGAACATAGGAAGTTTGCATCTGTAAAAATGTTCCTACTAAATTCCCAAATTCCACTTCAACGAAATCCTCCTTGAATGTTTTTTGAAGTGGCAGCACTAGGAAGGGCTATTTTGACAATACCTGGTATGTCGTATATCGACACAATACTTCCAGGATGCGATTTCAACAATCCACATACCAGCCTGATTGGAGAATTTTTCGAACGGCCTCTATACTGACACATAAAAAAGCTGTAATCTGTGACTCGTGTAAGGTGGAGATGTCACAACTTGACTCTTAGACTTCGTCACAACTAGCTCCGCGTTACGCCATTTTGAATTTTATGCATTAATTTCCGAAATACTGGCATGATTAACAAATGAAATACATAGAATAACAGCTCAAAATATAAGCATTTAAATAATGTTAAGGAAGTTTACATACCTTAGTATCGCTAGTGGCAATGACGATTCAAATGTAGGTCGCAAAATTTACTTTTAAGATAAAAAACAAGATAAATATTTTTATCTCGAAAGAAACGCGACACTATAGTTCAAAAAATACGCGGCACATTGAGACAATCAACCTCTTCACTCACATAACGCTTGAGGTGCTGCAACCTATTGGGTAAGTCTGGAAGCTCGATGGCACAACTTGCCCCTGGCACAACTAACCCCGGTGTCTCCTATAATAAAGGACTCTGAGTACCTTATGTGATACATATATCAGTTGCTCGTCCCTAAGATAGGATGTATTTTCTACAAAGATAAATATATCATACGAAAATTTACCCATAATAATTCCTGTGTATATGTAATAAGGATAAATTTGGACATCACCTTAGCAGAAGAATATATTGCGAGAACGTTTAGAAAATAAAGCTGAAACGAAATACCTAGATTTTCAAAATTTTTTGCGCTGTTCGGATAGTTATAATTCTAAATAAATAGAATTCCTTCAGTTTAAATGAGACTAGATTATGTCTGATGAATATTTTAAACACTTACTAAAATATTTTTTTATTTATTATTTCTTATTAAATATACTAGAAATATAAAGAATGTCTTTTGAGTGGTCTCTGGACTCTTAAAACTTGGATACTTTTGAAATGTACTTTTTTTTAGATGTGAAACTCTTTAGAATATTTGATGTAATTATTTGACAGAAATTGTTATGAGAACAGAAGTTATGTCTTTTAGAATTTTTCACGTACAATGGCGGCATTTCCATACATTTAAAGTCATTTTTCTCCAAATGTCGTTTTTTGGAATAATACGAAGGATATCTCAAAAACTTCTGAAGATTTTTTTTCATTAAATTTTCAAAACATGTGTTTATCAATAGTCTGTATGAATTTAACCTAAAATTTTATTTATATTATTCATGACATTATTTTTTAGGCGATTATATAGTTGGAGTAAAAAAATGTATTTTCTAAATACAACTTTATATTAAAAATAAAAAAAGCTTTAAATACAAATATATTTAGGGTTTTTGGTGATTACAATAATCTGAATTATAATTAAGCACAAAAAATATTATTCTAGTAGTTCAATTTATTTTGAAATTCTGCAAGTAAATTGTCATACCAATGTTCTGTCCCACAAATATCTGATAGTATGGAGTCTCTTATAAATATTAATTCGGAATTTTGAAATTTTTTAAGGATACGAAATGAAATAACTTACTTATATGTTTAATAGTAATTAAATTTATGTTTCTAAATCATAATTATTTTATGATATTAAATAGTGAAAAATTTCCTTTTTTAATTGTTTCTAATTTAACGAGTCCTGAGATCCCTTAAAATATTCCAGGCAATTAAATATAATTTTTAAAAACACTATATTTTGTACCTTACTACTTTAGACACGAGCAGAGAATTGAGGTAATTGTAATATATTTGGCAAAATTCGATTAGTAAAATGGGTAGTAAAATTTAGACGAAACAAACTAAATCTGAGGCGATTTAGCAGAGATATCGGATATGATTTGAAGCGAAAGCACCCTATAGATTTCATAAATTCACCGAAGCGCTGATTTTCTATACAAATGTTGTATAGTACAACTTTCTACTAATATTTTAATCATTTTAAACTAGTCAGATGTGGCAATCATAAAACTTTCTTCTATCTTATGCATATTAATACTTCCTGAAAAATGCAGCATAGCAGCACCAATGGTTTGGTTTAAACCAAAATCTAGTCAGCAACAACTTATGTTAACTTACTACTAAATCTGAAGTTTGGTGAAAATCCGTGCATTATTTTCTAGATAGAGCTATTGCAAAATCTTTAAAAACTGCATAACAACGCCAGATGTTGGTGATTTACACGAAAGACTAATCATAATCAATTTTTATCAGGTACTAACTAAATCTGAAGTTTGAGAAAAATTCATGCTTTCTTTAGATTCTTTAGATCCATAGACCTCAATTCTTTTCAATTCTTTACATACATTTATTGCTAAATTGCGAAAACTGCAACATAGTATGTCTGTAAGGCAATTTACACCAAAAACTAAACAACATTAATCTATATCAGAGAGTAACTGAATCTAAAGTTTTATAAATATTCCTGCATTAATTCCTGAGATAGAACTATTGCGATAACCAGGAATAATGCTTGATGTCAGTACCACCTGTTGAGCAATTTGTAGCACAACGTAATCAGCACAATGAGATATCAAGTACTAACTAAATCTGAAGTTTTATGAAAATCAATGGACTAGTTCTTGAGATATGGCTGTTGTGGAAATTGTGAATAGCAGCGCTACCTATTAAGCTATATACACCAAAAACTAATAATATCTAGTTTATATCAAGGTCTAACAGAATCTAACGGTTTATGAAATTCCGTGCATTAGTTCTTGAGATAGAGCGCTCACAATGTTTTTGTCACATACCGACATACTCACAGACAGACATTTTGTAAATACATGTTTTTCGGGTTCTCTGACCCCAAAACGTGTAAATCCGCAGAAAACCGGATTTCGAAAATTTTCACGAATCCAATATTTACATCTCGTGAAGCTTGAAGAAAGTAAAAATTAAAATAAAATGTAAGCAAACCAATATTTTGAGAGTTACTGCAGAATTGTTATTGTCACAACAATCTCTATATTAACAAATTCGCATCTTTACGTTATCTACTTGAATGTTTATGCCTCATAATTTCTTGTTTAAAACCTTCATTTTAAATTAACTGAAAATTTACGGCTCAGAAATACAGCATCATTGAATTCTAAATATAAACGAAAAGCATAAGCACACTGTTAATATAAATATTTTAATCCTCCTATATCTGTAATGTCCAGACCGTTTAGAATTTTAATCAAAGACATTAAATCCTAGAAAATGCTCTAACGGCAACCTTGAGATGGATTTCAGTGTAAATCTTCGTTACCACAAACAGTGTTGCAGGCTTTTAAAATTTATTTCTAAAGCTTACAGAGGCAGAAAATGTTGTAATAAATATTTAACCACATGTTTAATTATAGGATTATTTATTTAATTTAATGATTGATTGTAATAAATAATTTAAATTTATCCTCTGAAAAGAGCAGTGACAAATTGATAATAGTTGCCAAAAATTTCGGTAAAATATTTTTATTATCGAACAGCCATTTTTGTGGCAAAATAAAATATAATAATATCTCCAAATTTGTAATAAAAAATTTAAGAGCGTATTTCATAATTTAAGAAAAAAAATAATGAAGTAATATCTTAAAAAATATTAAAAAATATTGCGATTATTTTTTGATATGTTACTTACTTATACATAATGTAAGTATAGTACCTTTTCGAGACTAACAAGGAAGGTCTACATACGGGCATACTCCGAAAAATCTGAAAAAATTACAGAATGTTCTTCTCATGAGGATATATGCGTTTATAAAAAAAATTTTCGGCGGAAGCTCTGAACCCTGTCCGTAAAAATAATGAAAATTTCGTTATTTGGCGATTTATCATCGGTTGACGATGAAAAGCAAATTCAAAAAATGTTTTCATGTCAAATGCATTTTAAAGGAAAAAAGTTAACATGTTCAGCGTGTTTAGATAAATTAAATATATTTTCTTTTGTCAGATTTAGTTTACTTTAAGTATAATTTCGTTATATTAATATTTATATGTATTTATATTCAAATTTAACCATCAAAATTTGAGATTTAAAACGAAATTCAAATTTAAATTAATAAAAATTGCTTCAAGTTCAAAGTCCAGTTGAGCATTGTCAATTCGATTTTGTTGCTATAGAAACCTGGCTTTAATTTTTCAATACGCTTAAATGTATGAAATTAATTTTAATGAATAAGAATTTTTTATATATGAAAATATTTTTTTCAGAGGTAAATTAAATAACTACAGCAACAAATAATACATATACATGCAATTTAATATATATATATATGTATGTATGTACATAATATATTAAACTCGCTCATTGTTTATGTTTAAATTCATTTTCACGGATTCTAAAAATCCAATAGGTTTCAGTTGCATTAAAATCGTTTGCTTTTGGCGGAGAAATGTGCTCCTCGCCAAATCATGTGACACTTTCGTCTTTTCACGCCAAATATTCGAAAGTATTTTATTTTTTTACATGTTTTCTAATGTAATTCCGCCGCTAATTTTCACTGATCCTTTATTACATACATGAGTAGTTTAATAAGTATTTTTTTCAAAAAAATCTGAGTATGCCCAGTATGGAGACCTTCCTTGTAAGTATATTTTAAAAAAAGTAGTGTTAACACTGATCTTAAATAATGTATAAAATGTAATTCTTTTGATGCATAATTTACTTAATGCATTGTCTCAGTGCAAATGTATTACAAACGTCAAAAGATTGAATATCTACTAGGTCCAAGGTATACATTGATGATATATGCATTTGACGGAAATATGCCTTTTTTAAAAACATGAACTTTCCTTGAAACTTTTCGATGAAATGATTTCTGTTATTCTATAGTTGCAGACTCTTTGGCCTTATGTGAAGTCATGAAAAGGCGGTGTTGTTTATGACGGCCAATTATCTGATAGGTAAATGGTTTTTAAAGGGGGATGCTCTCCGTGAGGGGCCTTCTAAGGGAGCCTCACACGCCTTTACGCAAGGAAATCCGAAGTTTCGAAGAAAATCACAAAAAAAAAAAAAAATCCTACGATCAAATCATTATTTCTAATTTAAAGAATCCTGAAACCCCTAAATTTTTTTCTGGTAACAGAATGTAATAAAAAAGCATTTAAAAGAAATTGGGACAAAAAAATACTTTGATAATTACTGCAGAATTGTTATTGTCACAACAATCTCTACACTAACAAATTCGCGTGTTTACGTTCCCTACATAAATGTTTATTCCTCATAATTTCTTGTTTAAAATCTTCATTTTAAATCAACTGAAAGTTTATGGTTCTGAAGTACAGCATCATTAAATTCTAAATATAAACGAAAAGCATAAGCACACTGTTAATGTAAATATTTTAATACTCCTATCTCTGTCATGTCCAGAGCGTTTAGGATTTTAATCAAAGACATTAAAGCCTAACATTAAAGCCTAGAATATGCTCTAACGGCAATCTTGAGATGGATTTCAATGTAAATCTTAATTAAAATAGACAGTGTTGCAGGCTTTTAAATTTTATTTCTAAAGCTTACAGAGCTGAAAATATTGTAATAAATATTTAATTATATGTTTAATTATTGGATTATTTATTTAAATCATCTATTTAATTTAATTATTGATTGTAATAAATAACTTAAGTTTTATCCTCTGAAAAGAATAGTGATACATTGACAAAGACAAACACTTCGGTAAAATATTTTTTTCTTTTCGAGCAACACGTTTTTGAGGCACAATAAAATATAATGACGTCTTCAGATTTGAAGTACAAAATTGAAGAACGTGTTTCATTATTTAGTTAAAAAATTAATGAAGAAGTACATTAAAAAAGATGACTATTATATGATATGTTACTTACTTTTATTTAATATATGTATAGTATCTATTTCAAATCATGCTTTTTTAAAAATAGTGTTAATACAGATGTTAAATAATGTATAACGTATAATTCTTGTAATGTATAATTTATTTAAAGCGGAATCTCAGCAAAATGCCGAACAAACATTAAAAGTTAAGAGTATCGACTAAGTACAAGGTAATATTCCAGATATGTGCGTCTGACAAAACAAGTGAATTTTTTGAAAACATGGAATTTCCTTGAAACTTTTGAACGATATTATTTCCGTTTTTTTATGGCAGATTCCTTAGCCTTATGTAAAGTTATGAAAAGGCGGTGTTGTTCATGACAGCAAATTATCTACACAAAAAATGTGGCCTTGAGGGTCCTTTTAAGGGAACTTATTCCGCCTTTACGCAATCCAAGGTTCGAAGAAAATCAAGGAAAACATCCAACGATTAGGCCAGCGGGTGCGATTGGGTTCGAACTCAGAACTTCCTGCCTAGCTGCTTTGAAAGCAAAATCTTTGGGCAAGTGGTGGGGCGTCTTAAAAATGGCGTGCGTTGAAAGCATGTTGATAGGGTGCATTTTTCTTGCATTGCATACCCGATACTGCATGTTTTCTGTCAATAACTACTTCACACACGGTCCGAATTCGATATTTGCACTGATAAATTGTTATTCAAACACCACGTTACGTTCGCTTTTGATTAACTTAAACGACTTAAGTCCATAGTCACTGCATTATATGAAATTACTTTGTACTGCGGATACTTCTACACTATCGCATCGTACGTGACATGCACCTTTATGCAGGGCTAAAATAGTTACAAGCACTAAAATGTTAAAACTCAACCAATATTTATTCAGTTCTGTAATTTCCTACATAAAAATTAAATTTTATAACTATTATATTTTGTAATTATTTATTTATATATTTTTATTTTTATTTATTTATTTATTTACTTTTTTTATACTAGCGAGCAAAAGAGCTTGCTAATGTTCATATCTTAAAGCTAAAACAAAGATCTGTTATGCAAATGAATTTTTGCTGTAATAATACAAGTAATTTTTGGCTTCTTTAATTTTTAATGAATTACTTATAGTCATAGTCAATATGAAACAATTATGCGTTTAATTACATCATGAATTTAATCGAAATTGTTAATTGATTTTCATTTATATCCAATAAAGGCAGAAATGCTGCACAACTATTTACCAAAATTGCACTTCAGAAAGATCACTTGATCATATGATCATTGAATGAATGTCGAATGACAGTAGAATAATGGAGGGGATCGGATCAAATAAAATATTTAATTAAAGTTCGACTTAATATAGCTTAACTGAAATTTAATTCATACGCGTTTTATTTGGAATTTTATAATAATATTTTAAAAAGTTGATATTTTATTTTATTGTCACTTAATTATAGTAAAAAATATTTATACTTTTGTTAACGACTCTTTTGACGTAAATGAACGAAAATAATAATAATTAGTTTTCGAATATATTTAAGTAAAATTTTCGCTCAGTTTTAGAAAGTCATAATTATAGGCAACAAAATTTATTTTAAAGTCATAAACTAGTATAACACTAAAATGTAAATATATATGAATATAAATAAATGACTATTTCTCAGTAATAGTTTACAAGATGCCATTTGAAAAGGTTTGGTGAACAAACATTTTCAATAAATGGAAAGTAATATGAAATGGAATTATAAAAAATATTAATAATTGAAAAATATTTATACATCTTTATAAATATAATTCCCGTATTTAATTACTATTTTTTTCACAAATTATCATTGAATTTATATATTTTCTAATGTAAGCTATTAAAGTCCTAGTCTTTTTTTTTAATATTGGATATAATTATCTTTTTCAAGTACAGATGCAAATTTCGCTCTAAGAAAACGGAAAAAATTGTTCGGTTTCTTACTAATTTTTATTAGTTTTAGGTCTTTAAAAAACTAATAGGATGTATCAATCCTAAAACTTTCCTGTATCTCATAACAAAATTTAATATTTGAAAAGGTATTTTCACATGTTAATACTTTGATATAATTATTTCAATACTATACCAACTTTGATTTTCCTTTTAAATTTCTGTTTCAGTCAATTAATCGGAGTAAAAATGAGTGTAACGTGGATCATGAAATTTATTAACATCAATAGTTTTCACTTATTCTGTTATCACCAGCTGTTTACAAACAACCGATTTAGCACGACGTGAGTTCCGGTCTCTTCACGAGCCGATGAACCACAGAACGATGAAGAATCGAGGAAATGATACAAAAAGCGCTAAGCTATCACAAAACTCCTTTCCCAGAAAATATTTCGAAATTCAAGGAAAATCTGATGGACAAAGCCAAAAACATACACAAAAAATTTGGTTCAATTCTGTACATAACTTTATACACTTTTCGATGGTAAAATATAAAAATGGCACAGATATCGCGATTACAACGCCCCTTTTTCGGCGGATTTTTGTCTAATTCAGGGTGTGTCTGCTGAATATAGCCAAACACTTACACAAGAAAATTGGTTCAATTCTATGCATAGCTTCATATACTTTTGGGTGGTGCAATATTGAAAATGGTACAAAACTCATTATTACAGCGCCCCTTTCCGGCGGATTTTTTTTCAAATTCAGGACGGACCGACTAGACATAGACAAACACTTTACAAAAAAAGTTGGTTCAATTCTTTGTATAACTTCATGCACTTTTATGTTGAACAATATTGAAAATGGCACAAAATCGCTATTACAGCGCCCCTTTCCGGCAGAATATTTCAAAATTGAAGGAAGACCTGTTTGCCACAGCCAAAAAAATTCACAAAAATTTTGGTTCAATTCTACACTTTTTGGTGGTAAAATGACGTCATACGAACACACACACAGACAGACAGATATTTTGTAAAAAAAAGTTTTTTGGCATCTCCGACCTCTTAAACCTGTAAATCGGTCAAAAATTGGAAGTTGTAAAAAATGTCGATTGCAATACTTTTGTTTATTGAAAATGTAGAAGAAAGTAATAATGGATATGTTAAAAATGTACCCCAAACATAATTAAGTACATAGAACTAGTATTTTAAAATATTAACAACGCTCTTTGACCGATATTGTATTTTAATTATTCTTTGAATGTTTTGTGACATAATAATACACACTATTTATAGATTCATATCAAATTTATACTGACGTTAATAACATATTTTTAAAAAAAGCAGTTATTTGTAGTTTTTATAGTTGTTTTCGCTTTAATATTCATAATAAAAGAAAGCAGCTGTTTAAGAAATGACTTGAAATTTTTGTAATTAATAATACAAAATATTTTTATAAATATTTTTGTTCTTTTTGAGGTTAATTATTAATTATATGCATTTTTAAATATTTAGGTAGTTAATTTATCGTTTATAGCTGACAGTTGTTTTATTATTTAACTCTTTTCATAAACTAATTAAGTTTTTTTTTCAATATTGCTTAACAACTTAGCTCTCAGCATATCCAGTATTAGTTACATGCTCTGTTGCTTTATATTATCTGAGTGTGGAAGAGTTCATATCTATTTTACTTTTTATTTATTTATTTATCTATTTTTTGGCCCAGGATTTTTTTTATTTTTATTTATTTATTTATTTTGACGCTTCTAATAATTGCAAACGAAGTTTTTAAGAGCTCAAAGTCATCAACATTGATGAATTTTAACGAGACTTTTATGACCAGTTCGGGGTGAAATGATTTATTTCGCTTTTAAAATAGTTGAGTTTCTCTGAAGAAGTTATTTTATAAATTGCTTTATTAATGCGTAGTTATGAAGTTTTGATTATGAGTTATGGTTATTATTTACAACCGGAATTTCTTATTTTATATTTACAAATATTAATCTGCATTAAAAAGTTAACTAATAATATGTAAGTAATTATAGTATAACTATATATTTTAAGGACAAAGGGATATAAAATTTAAGAAATTTTAAAAATAATTTTAAAGCAAATAATATTTATCTATATATTATCTCAAAAATATATAAATAATAAGGTATTTAAACTTTTTCTTTTTTTTAATTTCAATATTTAGTATTCAAAATAACAGTTCAATATTTACGCATATTTTGTGTAGAATATTTTTGAGATGTAGTTTAATATGCAGAATTATTATTTTTTTTTTACTTAAGGTGACAACATATTCAAATATCATACACTAAATTATTTTTTAAATAAATGTTTCGTGCATTTTTTTTTTACATAATAATCACGATATTGTAACCTAATCTGAATTAACTGCAACTAAGAAGAATACTTTTTTATCTTTATATTATAAGCCAAAATTATTCTTTATATTTATAAAAGCATATATAAAATAGTCACTTTTTCTGTATGTAAATTTTGAAAATGGTCTGAGGATTTTGTTTTATATTTCATAAATTTTTTTTCTTAGCCAGGATTTTTAATTCAATTAATTTCCAACTAAGTATTTACGTTTGGTTAATTTTAATACCGTTATTCCTCACATTTTTACATGGAGTTTCATTGCCATTTTTATGTAGCTTTCATTACAAAAAGTAAAAAGCTACCTATTGCAGCCGTCCGGAGGAAAGCACTTCCGGAAAATTTTGGTATATTTTCACCGATCATGACCCCCAGACCCCAAAACCATCCTCCGTTCAAATGTTGACATATATATATATATATATATATATATATATATATACATATATATATATATATATATATATACATATATTTTTAACATACACTCTTTCCTTGAAAATTATGAAATTTCATTGCATAATGTGAATTATATATATATATATATATATATATATATATATATATATATATATATATCTGTTTTGTATCATGCGATAACTTACGTATTTATGAACCGATTTGAATGAAACTTGGTATATACATAGTACATACAAATGTCTCGACCGAGTTCGTTGGCCAGCATCATCCGCCATTTTGTTTCAAAATAGCGGCCATTTTAAATTTTTTTAAAAATTTAAAATTTAAAATTAAATGCGAAAAAAATAAAAGTTGAAAAATATTTTTCTTTTACGTGTTAGAACTTAAAACAAAGATTCCAGAACACTTTTTATTTTGTCTATATTTTAAAAAATGATTGAGTTATAGCGTTTTGAATTTTTCTTATGGCTGACATTTTGAAACGATCTGATTTTTATCACGTAATAACACGCGCATTTATGAACCGATTTCAATGAAACTTGGTATGAACATAGTACATACAAATGTCTCGACCGAGTTCGTTGGCCAGCATCATCCACTATTTTGTTTCAAAATGGTGGCTATTTTAAATTTTTAAAACAATTTAAAATTTAAAGTTAAATGCGAAAAAATTAAAAGTTGAAAAATATTTTTCTTTTACGTATTAAAACTTAAAACAATGATTCCAGAACACTTTTTGTTTTGTCTATATCTTAAAAAATGATTGAGTTATAGCACTTTGAATTTTTCTTATGGCTGACATTTTAAAACGGTCTGATCTGAACGATCCATCATGTTGCTTTAAAATGGCATACACTTTATGATATCGTGGAATTTGGTGACTCTCTAAATCGCTTAAAATAAAACCAGGTTGAATAAAAGATGACTATTTTCTAAAAATTCCTATTAATATTCAGTCTTGGCAAAAACTAGTATTCAATCTTATAAAATCACTAATTTTATAAGATTATTTCCACTAATTTGAACTTAGTATTTTTGAACAATGTAACTTACTTTAAAATAAATAAATAAATATATAAGTATATGAAAGCTACCTCTTCCTCCCGGCATTGCCGGAAGGACTTTTTTAAATCTGTTTATCCTTTTCATATAAGAGATAATAGTATCAAAACATTATGTGAGTGCAATGTGTCCGACATATATGTCCAAAATAACCCAGCACTGTCTGTTTTTTTTTTTTTTTTTTTTTTTTTTTTTAATAGCTTAAGCCAAAGGTTTCTATTTCAAATTCCGGGCTTGGACAACTGAAACGTTTTCTGACACAATTTCTTTTTAAATAAAAATGCGGTGAAATAACATGCTTGATAGATAAGGAAATTAATAAAAAGACGTTTTCCAATTTTTAGGTGCGTTCGTAATTATGTAAATACGTAACACCTATTGTTGTCGCTCAGTCCGTCCGTCTGACTGTCTGTCTGTCCGTTTGTCTGTCTGTCTGTCCGTCCGTCTGTCTGTCCGCATATAACAACGCAAAAACTACCCAACCGAATCGTTTGAAATTTAAAGTACATAATTATTACATAATTTTGTCGAATCATTTCAAATTTTATGAAAATCGGATGGATAGATCAAAACAGGGACAATCAAAAGGATTCTGTTACATTACAGTCAATGGGGAAAAAAGTTTTAAATGCATTTTAATCGTTTGAAATTTAAAACGTATATTTATTACATAATTTTGTCGACTCATTTCAAATTTTATGAAAATCGGATCGATAGATCAATTACAGGGACAATCAAAAGGATTCCGTTATATTACGATCAATGGGGAAAAAGTTTCAAATGCATTTTAATCGTTTGAAATTTAAAACATTTATTACATAATTTTGTCGAGTCATTTCAAATGTTTTGAAAATCGGATGAATAGATCAATCACAGGGAAAATCAAAATTATTCCGTTACATTACGATCAATGGGGAAAAAAAGCTTCAAATGCATTTTAATGATGTTACACTCTTTGAATATAATAGAATTGACATGAATCTATGAAGTATGCACTAAAATATACATTCTGTACAACCTGGGATGCAAAGAATACGTATTATTAAATTACAGGGCCACACAAACGTATTCCACTAAATAATGTTATACGAGGAAACATTGTTTGGGGCGTGTTTTAATCATATTAAACTACTTCAGATTTTATGAATAAGATATACGTTAATGAAGTATAATAATATAATAAAAAAAAATAATAAAAATATGATTAAATTACTTCCTGAAAATAAAAATTACTCCCTGCATATTTACAGGAACACAAAGATTTCGACCACTATACTGTATCCAAAGTACGCTCTACTATATCAGCAAGATCTGAATATTTTAAAACTTCGTTACAGTACGAAAGCACCTCATTTGCTAAGCTTCACGTGCAATTCCCAACTTGTTAATAATTGAATTAGATATCGAAGAATAAAAGAATGATGATCGTTACTTTGGGTTGTTTGTCCCGACCAGAAATTTGTTGAGAATGGTAATTTTGACAGTATTTTCTGAAAGATATTCTGATTTTAACAAAAGTATAAAAAACCACTTTGGATAAACTAGTTTTCGAATTAAAGAAAAAAAACCCTAATGCGTTTTAAAGCAAAATGAATTCACAAATGTGTCAGAAGGTAACTCCTTTGGAATTGAAAACAGTTTTCAGATAACAGCAATTCAATAACAGTGATATCAGTTTAAAAGAAAATAAATTTTTTCATAAAAAATCTCCTTTCAAGGAAAACTCAAAGCTTTTTTAAAATTTATTTTAAAATATTAAAGTAGACAAATTCTGTGCATATATTGTCTATTGTGAAATATAGTTAATCCGCCAATGTTAGATTTATGCACACGGCAGGAAACGAAAATGTTGGTTTAAAACGATAGCAACTTTTATAATTTTAATTTAAGGGAAGATTTCGAAATTTTCAAATTTATTGAACAATAAATAAAAAATATATTTTAATAACTTAATTTTGGAAAACTGTATTTATTCCTATTTAAACTGTTTTAAAAGAAAATCATACCTACCGATGTCTGTGTGCTTTTTAAATTATTTTCAATTTGTTGAAAACTCATATAACATTAATAATATCTGATATTAGTTTCATTACTTTTTCCAAAATAATGTCTGAATTTCTCGCGTTTTTTTTATGAGTTATTTTTCGTGCATATATTGTCTATTGTGAAATATAGTTAATCCGCCAATGTTAGATTTATGCACACGGCAGGAAACGAAGGTGTTGGTTTAAAACGATAGCAACTTTTATAATTTTAATTTAAGGGAAGATTTCGAAATTTTTAAATTTATTGAACAATAAATAAAAAACATATTTTAATAACTTAATTTTGGAAAACTGTATTTATTCCTATTTAAACTGTTTTAAAAGAAAAACATACCTAGCGATGTCTGTGTGCTTTTTAAATTATTTTCAATTTTTTGAAAACTCATATAACATTAGTAATATCTGATATTAGTTTCATTACTTTTTCCAAAATAATGTCTGAATTTCTCACGTATTTTTTTATGAGTTATTTTTCGTCTACAAATTCTTCGTCTTCTGGATTGTTTTGTTTACTGCCTGCGACTAAAATTTTTTCTGTAGTCATACTTGGAAAAATTCATAACAATCTATATTAATAAATTCATTAGCTGGCCCATCTTTTATAAATAAATTTAAAGATATTTTTATTTTCTGATCTGACATGAATAACTTGTTTTATTAGTATGGTATTTTTCTTCCAGTATTTTACTTTTTTTGGTTAATGCTCTTAGAATATTTATTTTTCTTTCTTTAAAAGTTTTTGTTGAAATTCTTTAATATCATTTAACTCTTTTTTCAACCAAAAATTGTATTTTGTGTGATTTTAAAATACTTGCTTTCGTAGAATGGAATAGTTCAAAATGATAATTGAGCTGCAAAATATGTAAAAAAAATTCTTATTTTTTACATCCTATGAACAATTTGGAAAAAAGAAAAAGAAAAGAAAATAACATTACTTTTTTCTTGTTATACCACAAATTTATATCAGCATTAAGGTTATTCAACGACTTGTTAAAATCATTTTCAATTATCAACGCATCGGTATTCTATGTACAGAAATAAACTCGTGTATCTGAATTACCATGGTTTATTTGTTTGTGTTTAGGACTACCAATTATCTACATTTGGGATATAGGCCCTAAAGGGGGGGGGGGTGGTCTTTCTAACGGAACCTTAGCCGTATTTTTGAAAAGAAATCCAAAGTTCGAAAAACCATGGAAAACTCCGAATCCTTAGGCCGACGGCTGCTATTGGGTTCGAACCATTGACTTTCTCATATACGTAGACGCCAAATCCCATTGTTATCTCGGCATGGTTTCGAATCCAACAACTTTGGCGAAAAGATGCTGTTTTTTGGCGGTGATCGCTTTATTGGCAACTTTCAGATTTCACAAAGAGAAAAGAAGAAGCGTGGTCCAATTCAAGACAAACATAGTAATATGAGTTTCGGCGGGAGAAAAACCGGTTTGGCGTGCTAAATCTGCCCTCCGTCACGTGACGGAAGGCACACATCTCGGCCTACAAAAAGGTTGCTATTTTGGAGTCTAAGTATCTTAAGGTCATTGGTTCGAACCCAGTACTTGTCCTCTACCAGTTTTGGAGGCAGAATTTGTCAGCCACTGATGAGGTCTGAAATACTACCGGAATTAAACTAAAATATTAAAAAAGTTCAGTAATGAAATAATTCTTTATGAGAAATGGCTATTTCTGACTACAATTTTGTCTGCATAAAAAATATGAAGTGAAAAAATTTATGAGCTAACCTAATTAACTAAGTGTTGTATCTTTTAACAGATTAAAGAACTAATCTCTAATATAAAAATTTTTTTCAACCCTAATCTTAATGGAATTTTTCTAATTAAATTACATAAACTCTGAAGAAAGAAAAATCGTCAAAATGTAAGAATATGGGCAGATAGCTGCCAAAACATACCAATAATATTAAAAGTTTTTTTTTTTTTTTTTTTTTTTTTTTTATATTAGAAGACATATTTTCTGTGTATTATAAAATTATTTCAGGAAATTTCAAGTTTAGGTTTTCATTTTTTTCTTTTTAACGTTTAAACGAAATACGAAAGAATTTCCTTTCTAATACGGATAAGTAATAGACAGCAGAATTACTTGTATGCTGATTTAAATTGAAATTTAATTAGGAGGATTACAGATAATTTTAAAATTAGATTTATGACTTTGCTGTAAAAAAGGCAAATGAAACCGAAAACTTTTGTTTTTTAAGGGGATCCAAGACACAAAAATCTTAATATTTTGCAAGTAAATAAATATATATGTTATATTTACAATTTTAGGAAATATCCTTTTTAGTTAATTTAGTTTTAAATCAATATACATTGCAGAATCAATTATCAATTTTAAATGCTTAAGGGAGTTGGAACACAAAAATTTTCAAATTCTTTAAAAAGAATATACAGGATTAAAATTTCTTTGCTTTTTTCGATTTTAAATGGCATTTAAATTGTATTTCTATTTGAACTGGACAGAAAATATTTATTTTTACATTTTGGCTTATTTTCAAAATATAGCTTTCAAACAAAGGTTGTCTTGGAACGATTTCCTGTGAAAATGCGTTTTTCTTCATGATGCGATTTTTGCCGTTTCCTGTATTTAAATTGTTATAACTTAAAACCGTTAAAAAATTATTTGTTCAAACTTGGAACATGTCTTTTTTTTCAATTGATTTGCTTTAATTTGGATTCATCAAATTAAAAATATATACGTTTACTTTTGAAGCTATTATATTCTTTTTAAAAGTTACATAATTTTTTTTTCAAATTTTTAATTGAAATATTTTTAATTTTCATTCAAATTAATGTTTTTAAAAATTCTGAATCAAAATTAAAAACTTATATATTTCTATTTATTTAAATGAAAAAAATCTACAAATAATTTTACCCCATTTTTTTGACTAATTTTAAATTTCATTATTATTTTTTACTTTCTTCTATCTTTACAAGAAGAAAGTATTGGATTCATGAAAATTTTCGACTTCCGGTTTTCGACGGATTTATACGTTTTAGAAGGTCCTGAACACGTTTTGACTATTTTTTAAAAATGTTTGTCTGTTAGTCAGTCCGTCTGTCTGTGAGTCTGTGTGTCTGTCTGTGAGTTTGTCTGTATGTGGCAAAAAAATTTTGGGCGCTCTATCTCAAGAACTAATGCTCGAAATTTAATAAAATTTTATATTCAGTTAGATCTTGATATGAATTAGTGCCTATTGGTTTTTGGTGAAAATTGGCCTGCAGGTGGCGCTGCTGTACAACGTTTTTAATGATTTTTAAGATTGCTATATCTCAAGAACTAACGCACAGAATTTCACCAAACTTCAGATTCTGTGACTCCCTTGATATACATAGACGCTGATTAAGTTTTGGTGTAAATTGGCCAGCAGGTGGTGCTGCTATGCCACGTTTTTCATGATTTTCATGATAGCTTTATCTCAATAACTAATGCACAGAATTTCACCAAACTTCAGATTCCGCGATACCTTGAGATACATAGCCGCTGATAAGGTTTTGGTGTGAACTGCCCAATAGGTGGTGCTGCAATGCTACATTTTGCACGATTTTTGCGATAGCTATATCTCAAGAACTAATGCAGAGAACTTCATCAAATTTTAGTTTCCTTTACACTACAATATATAACATAATTAGACGCTGATTACATTTTGCTATTAACTTTGCAACAGGTGGTGTAGCTATGCTGCATTTTGAACGATTTTTCCAATAGCTATATCTCAACAACCAACTCAAAGAATTTCATCAAACTTCACATTTTGTTACAAAATTACATATTACATAATTACACGATGATTACGTTTTATTACAAATCCTTCAACTGATGGTGCTGCTGTGCTATATTTTACACGGTTTTTTTAAAACTAGCTATATCTCAAAAACTAATGCACAGATTTTCATCAAACTTCAGATTCTTTTACACCATAACATAATTAGACGCTTTTTTACGTTTTGGCATAAATTGTCCAAGATATGGTGTTGCTGTGCTACGTTTTGCAATTTTTTTTTATAACTATATCTCAAGAACTAATGGACGAAATTACATCAAATTTCAGATTCTGTTAGGTCTTGACATCAATAGATGCTTATTAGGTTTTAGTATAAATTACCCAACATGAGGCACTACTAAGCTCATTTTCTCAGAATATTAATTAAATTTTGCGTTTTAGGCTTTTCGGATACCAGAATCTCATTAGGCTAGGTCAAATGTTCGCGGAAATTCGATAGTGGGTAACTCTGGGTGTCACCACGTTTTTTTCTTAAATATTAAAATGTACTTATGAGATAGAAGAAAGTTTCGGGATTGACACATCCAACTAGTTATATTTTGAGAAGTTTAATCATGTGATTTTGTTTACAAACGATATGCTTAACTATTAAAAAAATTTCAAAGTTTTAACTTAATAAATAGAAATTATTTTACAAAGTGTTCCGATCCCCTTAATAAAAGGTAAGGCCAACGAGAAAATTTTAAATTCACGAATTTATTTCAGATTGGTCTGTTAGAATATTACGCAAATCTTTAGTTAATTTAGCAAAGCTATTTTTTAATTGAGTCTCAGTGAGCATGGTAGTCATTCAAGAGGTAATTTAGAAGTTACATAACTTTAAATACTAATTTAATAGTAGAGATTTTGCAACTGTGCTTCTTCAGAAATTTTGAAAATAGGTTAAAGGCAACTTTTGATACTAAATGATATTACTTCTGAAAGAATTACTTCTTTCTTCATTACTTCTCTAAATATTGATAACTTTACACTAAGTTGCATGCGAAATAAGTAATTTCCTTTGAAAATAGTTTTAGCATGAAATGAAGTAATTAATTGCAAATTAATAAAGATATCTTTTGAACTCAAAATATCTAATTTTCATTAATTAAAAACAGCTTTAGAAATTTATCCAAATTTTGGACAGATTTTAGTTATCTGAAGCTCATTTTAAATCGTGATTTATTACTGCTGTATTTAATGTAGAGTGATATCAAAAAATTATTGCTTTTTTATTTATGTTAAAAGACTGAAAATCAATACAATATGATTAAAATACTTAACATATGTTAGGGAAATTGGGGAAAAAAGTATCATATTTTATGCATAAAAGGATTTAGTTCTTCGTCAAATACTACACATTTTTTCCATGCACGGCTGAAAATACACGACGAGTCGCAGCTTAATATTAATAACTTCACACCCGATGTATCCTATAGGATACATCTTTTTTCACGTATTTAATTTTTTTTAATCACGTATATAAACACTGTTAAAAATAAATAAATTTATGGAATTAGAGATTAACTGATAACAGAATTAAACAAAATAGTAATTTGTTGTTATAGAGTTTTTTATAGGCAGATACATGTTATATCAAAATGGCTTGTACCAAAAATGTACGAAATGTACAAAAGAGAAGATGTAAATGACTTTTCTGTATGATAAGATATCATTTGTAGAGTCCATTAGTAATAAAAAAAGATTAACTACGTAATTATTTTTGAAATGCAAAAAGAATAAAATAATATAAAATGAGGAAATAATTTGTCAAAAAATATACTTTTTGAATCCACATGTATCGTCAAATTTCATGTGCGAAAAATTAATTTTTACTTTTTCTCGTTTTCCAATCTCTTTTAGTTATCCGTTTCAAAATATAAATTCATGCATAAAATTAAAAAAGTTATATAAATAAACTCTGAAGTCTGATGAGGTTGATGTGTGTGTGTCCCTGTACTTATGTTATGTCCATTTCATACTTTAAAGTGTATTAAGAGGAATGTGGATAAGCAAACTTCCTAAACTACAAAGAAAATTAACATGCGATTTTATATACCGGGTGAGTCATAAATATCGAAACAATAGGCTATCTCCTTAAATATTGCCCCTAGACTTATACTTCCAATTACAAAAATTCATAAAAAAAGGTGAAATTTCTGATACGATAAGTTGCAACTCCATGGCGGGTCTATTTGAAAAAATACGAAAATTAAATTTTTATACTGCCCCCGTAGAGCAAAATACCCAATTAGGAAAATATTCCTTAACCTTTCCTAAATTGAACAAAAAAAAATTTCATCTCCGTATCTGAAAACCTGACAGAGATATTTGAATCCAAAATTCTCCAAAATTCGTGACTCACACCACTTTACCATGCCTGTAAACAAAGAATTTTTCACCCACTTTCAAAGCAAATGAGGGATCGTCCACAAATTATCCGTTAGTATATGTCGATTTAAGACCGTGCCTCTTACTTGGACATAATAAAGCAGCTTATTGATTTAAGTCAAAACTTGTTTCCAAAATATGTTGATCGTTAGCAGTGGAGATCTGCATGGATCGAAATATGTAGGTCCGGTCGCAAACCGACCCATAGGGAAAAAAGTTCTGCCCGGCATGAAAAAATGTTAAAATCATAATCTAGACAAGCAAGAAAAAAAGCTTAAATCATAGCTGGCTCATGGCTCAGCCGTGAATTTCTACATAGTTTTTTTTACTTCAGTATAGTTAAAAATTGTTTCACATGGAGGAGTTCTGAACAAAAATACTTATTATAGATTTTCGTTTTTTATATTTATACTTTTTATTATTAAAGAAGCGCCAAAGGCTGTGATATATTTATTTTATCAATGAATCTCTGTTTATATGTCAATGTTTCACTTATATTTTAATATCGCTAATACATATTTCGTACGTTGGAGACTTTGAAAAATGGTATACAGTAAAACCTTTTAAGACGGAATCACACAGGGAAGAAAAAATACGTAATAGACAAATGCCCTTCCTGGAGTTTATTTTTTTCTCAGGTATTACTGTATTTATTTTGCATATATCAACACATTTTCCGTTTAATACAGAACTCCGTCATAGACAGATTTTTTCTCTTGGTTTAATGTGTTTAATTTTTTAACATTTAAATATACTATTCTTAAAAATATTTATAATAAAGTTTTTTTTGTAAAATAAAAGCGATTTTAAATCTATGTGGTTTTCGTAAACATTTTGATTGAATCAAATTTTACTTATTTCATGCACGTATTAGGTCAGTCAGAGACTATGATTTTAATACGGATTGTTCGAGACCGAGATTTAATATTTCGTCCAGTGCAGACCAGGGAAGAATTCTTTTCTCCCAGGTACCCCCCCCCCCCCCGGTATGAAAAATACATTAGACCCGGATAGGCGAGTCTTCAGAAAAAAGTAAAGTCTCGGTCCTGATCTGACCAGGGCCCAGAATACAGATTTTTTTAACAGTCTTTTTAAGATGATAAAAAGCTTGAAGTTTTGAGAGAGAGAGAGAAAAAAAGACTTGATCTGCATCTTAGAAAAGAATTGTTTTAAATAACTGATGAGCACTAAAACAGTACATTTCGTTTTTCTGTATGAGGAATTTTTTCCCACTATTTCTTGTCGTTAAATTATTAAAAGTTAAGAATTGTTAAAGAAAAAAGTACAAACTTCAAACATGTCATTTTTAATTTTTTTACATTAGTTTTGTTTAAAAAAAATTGAAAAATTATTTACTTTTGAAAATATTATTTTTTAAAGTTATTAGTTTTTCAATAAATATTTTTAATAGTTCTAAAATTAATATTGAAAAACCTAACCCCGAAACTAAACTAAAATCAGATTTTCATCTTTAATTAAATGGAAAGAAACTGAAACCCGATTGGATTTATGACGATTTTAAACAATCGCATTTAAACCAGTACTAACCATATGAAATTTTTATAAATTTTATGATAAATTTTAGGATGTGATTTTCTTAGCAAATTATATGGCTAACCATCACAAAAAAGAAAAAAAAGTCAAAATTCTATTTCAAAAGATACACGTTTACACGTTTTTACACATTTCCTTCAACTGTTAAAGTAACATTGTCTTTGGAATAGTGCGCATTTCAATTTTTGTCTAATCCCTTAAAACCTGATGTATTATTCAAACGGCTGTAACTCTGCGAATTTTAAAGATATGATGTTGCAATTTTTTTGTATATTATTCAGGACTGGATAAGGAAAGTTTTCTTAATTGGGATTTTTTCCCCTACGGGGGCCGTATAAAAAGTTTATTTTCGCATTTTTTCAAATAGACCCCCCATGGACTTGCAACTTATCTTATCAAAAATTTCACCTTTTTTATGAATTTTTGCAATTGGAAGTATGGGTCTAGAGGCAATATTTAAGGAGATAGCCTATTGTTTCGATATTTATGACTCAGCCTGTATTTATAACAATAATGTTGTTTTGAGGAATGTACTTGGAAGTATGCACATACAGTCACAAAAGATAGAAACGAGTTTAATTTTTTCCCCTCTTGGAGATACGGTAGTAATGTAAATTTCTAAAGTGTCGAAATAAAGTAAAAATTACTATTATGTTGATCGAAGAATCTTGCAGTTACTTTACAAAAATCTCATTTAAAAATTTTATATGGTTCTTGGATCTTATAATTTATCTTTTGAAAACTTTTTTTCTCTACTTTTAAATACAAGATTAAGAGAGTTACAACATAATGAAATCACAACAATACAAACTCAATTCATATTTGACTATAGTCCTCCCAGTTAATATACTTTGAATATTTGCAATTTTCTGAGCATTTTAAGAAATAAAATATAGTCTGTTTATTTTCACAGCGCTGTTAAGCTTTAAAATTGCATAAAAATCAAATTACCACAATTTCATAAAGTTTGCTCATAGAAAATAAATTTTCATTGTTGTGTTTGGGAGCTGAGGTAACTTTTGTATTTATATAGCTTATAAGAACCATGGAAACGTACAGGAATTTAAAATGTATAGCTTTTAAAAACTAACAGAAGAATTATTTCACCAGGAAAATCTTATTTTGTGCGACATTTTGAACATTTTTGTATTTTGTAATATCTAATTTTTTGCAACAAGTAAAAAAAAAAATGAACACGTTTATTTTATTTTATATATATATTTTTTTCTTTTTGAAAAAATATAATACTAGCAAAATGATAAAATCTGAATTACAATATTTACATCACTCTGTCAAGAATTGTCTAATAATAAATATATGTATATATATTTTAATTGATTTTATTGATTTTATATATCCATACATTAAAGATTTAAAGTTGTACATTAAAGTTTTAAAGTTGTATATAAAAATAAATATTTCTTCTAAATTTATAATTACCAAAACAGTTTCGTCCGATATTTAACTGTCCTCCGATACTTCCTGTTAGCTCCGATATCTGAGATTTTTTTAATGATGACACAGCATGTGGTCAAAATATCACTTTTTCAGAGTTTCTGAAAAGTAGGTTGACAAAAACAATTTATACTTTAGTAGATGATAAATTGCTAAATCATCATTAAAACCGGAATAAAGGCTGATAAAGCTTTTATATCAGGCCTCGTGTTTTTGACAGTAAAAAATGATTTTTCAAAGAGAGATGCTATACGGAAGTTCATTTAAAATTTTGTGTATTTATTGATTTCTAAAAAAAGAAACCATGATATTAATTCCAAATAAGCAACAAAAGGAATTTGTTTTGTATAAAATTCTTTAAAAATCATGTGAATTAATAAAGTTTTTATTTATCCAGGACTTAATAAAAGACGTATGTAAAAAAATATTTAAGAATATACAGTCCTATGAAAGAATTAGCACAT
This sequence comes from Maratus speculifer, assembly GCA_964019185.1. Lineage (NCBI taxonomy): Eukaryota > Metazoa > Arthropoda > Arachnida > Araneae > Salticidae > Maratus > Maratus speculifer. The sequence goes on from OZ025290.1 coordinate 309,547,324, forward strand.
GTAATGGTCTCTAGTGGATGCATTATTTCATTACACATTTTATTTTCAAGCGACTATATTTTACAAAAGATTCGCCTATTGCCTATATATAACATAAAAATATGACACTAAAACTTTCAGAAGTATGATCATGAATGTTTTATTTATTTGCAATTATTATCTTTAAATATTTAAGGAATAAATTAAAGTTGCATATTTTTTAAAAGAAATGATACTTAGTAACTACCCTTTTTAGCTTATTTTATTTTACTTATTTATTTATTATTTGCCTTTTTGTGTATTTATTTTTGTTATATTATATTCTCTCAATGCTTATAGCAATATAAAACATACAGATGAGCTTCTGAAAATACAAATTTACTCATTTAAATTTTAAATACTAAATATCCTATTAACACATAAAAAGCGATTTTAAATCTTTCGATGCTAGGATTTCAAAGTTTATTTCCCCGTAGACTCTCATAACTATCCTGCATGTTTAGCAGTGATGATTGTGCCTTTAAACGTAAATAATTAGAAAATATATTCCTCGACGGTTCAGTGTTATATTTATAGAGTAATGATGTCAGTTTGAAAGATTCTTATTCAGACATTTTCTTAAAAAACGATATCCTTTACATTTAACCTATAAATAAAAAAAAAATAAAAAAAAATTGAAAAATTCTGTATGTTGTTTCAGATTTACTTCCACACACATCTAATCAGTTTAATTCTATATAAATATTCATGTCGCTTTTTTTCACTATATTTACTAATAATATTTAAATTTTGTTAAGTCTAATATTCAATGATCAATTTGACTTTATACCTAATATGCCGAACTTTTCAATTTAAAATTTTATTGCATCATCAAATTTTCAACATACATTTTAGAATTTCTGCTTATTTTATAAATAATCCTCTTGAAATTCGAAGCAAGAAAATCGATTTCGATTAGGTTTTTCTAAAATTCTTTGTAAATAAAAAAATCGTTATAAAGAGTACAAAATAGTATGTAAAGAGTAGTAAAGAGTACAAAATAGTACAACTTTTTTATTTGTTTTAATGTTGAAATCTTAGTTTAAATGGAAATTTTAAAGGTGTTTAAAGCAAACAAATACAAAACATATTACACAATGTATACAAAGTGAATATGGGAACTGTGATATATATTTTTTTAAATTCAAATTTTATTTAAAGTTATTATTTATTAATTATTCGTAGTTCTTACGATCACAGCTTCTGTTAAAGAAGCAGAGGTGATTAGTTGGCAAAAAACTTGCCATTTAGTTTTTATTTAGCAGCAAAATTTTTGTGATACAATGATACATACTGACATTTTCCAAACTTTCAAACTCCAAAATGAAGCAGAAATTATAAAATCTGCGCGCAAAAACAAAGAATTTTTTTTTAATATTAAAATATGTAGATATTTTATTAAATTGTATATCAATGTCACATCTTTGATTTATAAATTTTAGCAAGGGTAAGACCACCAAGAAAATAGTTTGTTATTGCAGGATATCTATCAGACACCATTATATTTTACATGTAGAAATAAAAACACTTATAGATTTTTCCTTTATCCTACATTATCCCCAAATTTTCATCAATCTACTAAGTAAAAATAATAGTGTTCATCCAGTAATATACGATTAATTTTGGAACATTTTAACCGATAATTGATTCGGAATAACTATGTTCATAGATTTTCTAAATTTAACCCTGAGGACGAGTACGAATATAACTGAAAATACTTTATTTCAGATATGCAAATTTTACATTATATATTTTTTCTGTTTAATTCCGTATTAAACACCTTTTACTAAATTTTTCAGTTAATTAATTTTAGATTTATTTATTAAACATTTTCTAGCTGAGGTGAATAACTGCTTCATAAATAATTTGATTAATAGCATAAATAAATTCAGATAATTATTCAGCTGTAGATGATTTTCAGATATTTGCTGTAAAATAAATAAAACTTGGTAGTTACAAATTTATCAGCATAGTACATACATTTTATTATGTTTGCAAATGAACGTAGAATGGCTTTCAACCCCAAACAGATTCAGATTAAGCAACATGTTAAATAAAGACAAAAATACAGGGTGAGTCATTAATATCGAAACAATAGGCTATCTCCGTAAATATTGTCCCTAGACCCATACTTCCAATCAAAAAAATTCATTAAAAAGGTATACTTTTTGATAAGATAAGTTGCAACTCCATGGGGGGTCTATTTGAGAAAGTACGAAAATTAACTTTTTATACGGCTCTAGTACGATAATAATTACAATTAGGAAAACTTTCCTTATCCAGTCCCGAATAATGCACAAAAAGTTGCATCTTCTTATCGTCAAAAATCGCAACGTTATAGCCTTTTAAATAATTCATCAGGTTTTAAGGGATTAGACACAAATTGTAATGCTCGCAACTCAAAAGACAATGTTAATTTAACAGCTCTAGGAAACATGTAAAAAATCTATCTTTTAGGTTGGAATTTTGATTCTATTTCTTTTTTGTGAAGGTTAGCCATATAATTTGCTAAGAAAGTCATATCCTAAAATTAATCATAAAATTTATAAAAATTTCATATCATTAGTACTGGTTTTAATGGGATAACTAAAAATCGTTATAGCTGCAAACATTATTTATCGGATTTCAATTTCTTTCCATTTAATTAACGATGAAAATCTGATTTTAGTTTTGTTTCGGAGTTTTTGTTTTTCAATATAATTTTTAGAACTATTAAAAATATTTATTGAAAAAATAATATAACTTAAAAAAAATCTAATTTTCAAAAGTAAATAATTTTTCAACTTTGCCCGAAATAAAACTGATGTAAAATAATTAAAAATGACATGTTTCCAGTTTGTACTTTTAATATTTAAAAATTCTTAACTTTTAATAAGGTCTGCACTGGACGATATTTTCAATCCCGGTCTCGAACAATCCGTATTAAAATCACTGTCTCTGGCTGACCTAATACGTGCATGAAATAAGTAAAATTTGGTTCAATCAAAATTTTTACAAAAACCACATAGATTTAAAAATCGCTTTTATTTTACAAAAATAAATAAATAAATAAATAAATAAATAAAAAGTTGAATGTAGATTCTGCCATTGCAGAATTCAATTTCGCCTCCGATTAAAAAAAAAAAAAAAACAATCAGTAGAGGTTTTTTATATACATTTCATCAGAACGAATTTTTCGAGAGTCCGAAAAAAATAGTTCCGGATAATCGAGGTTACTGATATTAAATAGGCTTCGACCTATTCTTACTTACTAAGTACATACAAAATTTTAAGTCTCTATCTCCATTTGTTCGTGAGGTAGAGCGTTTACAGACAGACAGACAGCCGGACAGCAATTTTTTTTCCTAAAAATATGTTTTTCGGAATCTCCAGTATCTGAAACGTATAAATCCGACAAAAAAAATTTTCGAGAGTCCGAAAAAAAATAGTTTCGGATAATCGAGATTATTGATATTAAATAGACTTCGTCCTATTCTTACTTACTAAGTACATACAAAATTTTAAGTCTCTACCTCCACTTGTTCGTGAGATAGAGCGTTTACAGACAGACAGACGGACGGCAATTTTTTTTCCTAAAAATATGTTTTTCGGAATCTCCAGTATCTGAAACGTGTAAATCCGTCAATTTTTTTTCGAAAGTCCTAAAAAATATTTCCGGACAATCGAGGTTACTGATATTAAATAGGCTTCATCCTATTCTTACTTACTAAGTACATACAAAATTTTAAGTCTCTATCTCCATTTGTTTGTGAAATTGAGCGTTTGCAAACAGACAGGCAGACACACTGTAAAAAAAAATCTGTAGTACTACTAGAAAATCTCTAGGCAACTGGGATTCCATAAACTTTTCTAGTAACCAATACAGCTTCTTCTCAAGTAACACTGCATTAAACTTAGTAAACAGCACAAAGACTTTCTTAGTGAACATACTAAGAAATCATTAGTAAACGTTACAGGTGTTTTTTTAGTATGAATACTAAGGAATGATTAGCAGTATTACAGATACTTCTCTTGTATCTTCCCTAAGAAATGGTTAGTAGTATTACAGATATTTCTCTTGTATCTTCACTAAAAAATTCTTAGTAGCTGTTACAGGTCCTTTTTAAGTATGTTTACCAATAAATGGTTAGTAGTTTTACAAATACTTCTCTTGTATCGTTACTAAGAAATTCTTAATAGCTATTACAGGTATTTATTTAGTATATGGTTAGAATACTACTAACCATTTCTTAGTGAAGGTACAAGAAGTATCTGTAACACTACTATTAATTTTTTAGTATGTTCACAAAGGAAGTTTGTGTGCTGTTTACTAAGTTTAATGCAGTAGTGTTACTTAAGAAGAAACTGTATTGGTTACTAGAAAAGTTTATGGAATCCCAGTTGCCTAGAGATTTTCTAGTAGCACTACAGATGTTTATTAAGAAATGGTTAGTGCAATTACAGATACTTCTTTTGTATCTTAACTAAGAAATTAGTAGCAGCCGTTACAGGTCATTTTTAGCATGTTTATTAAGAAACCTTTAATAGAATTACAAAAACTTTTGTATATTCATTTATAAGAAAACATCTGTAACACTTCTAAGAAGCTGTAGTAATGTTACAGCTACTTTTCTCATGATTTACACTATAATTTTAAACAGGTAAGCTAATACCGGTTTGGAAAATTTGAAAGAATAAGGAATATCTAATAAATATTAAGCCAAATACTCTGCAATAATTTTCTGTATGCCTTTCATATTTTATGCTACAAAATTTTATAAATATCAACTTTTTTTACATAAAATATAGATCACCCTTTAATATAACTTCCACTTGAGTTTGTTAAATTTTCAATATAGATCTATATCTGTAATAAATGTATTTGTATTTAGTATATAAATATTTTAATGATAATTATATTTAAACTAAATTAGTCTTGTAAAATAAAATATTAAAAAATATTTCGCTTACTATATTCTATATTCTACCGCTTTTCATTATTTATAATAATTGTTTTATTGGTTGTTTATCTACAAATGTTTGTAACAAATATATATTTTACAAATAATATCCTTTGATTTAAATATGTACCTTCTTTTATTATCTTTTAATTTAGATCCAGAAAATAAAATATCTTTTTACTAAACAATACTTGTATGTTTAGTAATTCCAATAATTAAAAATTGATTTTTGCACAGAAATCGAAATAAAAGCATCAATGTAGAGAAAAGTTCTACCCCCCCCACACACACACACACACTCCATATTTTATTAAAAACAGCATTCTTTTATAATATGTAGACCTTGAAATATCATTTTCCTGTATTTTTTTCTTTCTTTTGGACTTTTAAGTAAAGTTCACAATTTCTGTCTAAAATTTCAATTGTAAGGTATCACTAATGCATTATATACAGTCAAACCTCATTAAGATGAACCTCAAGGGAAATCAAAATTTTGTTCTTGTCAACAGTAATTCATGTTATCAGTAACAAATCTTTACATTCGTCTTTATAGGGGACTGTGAAAACAATTCATGTTAAAAGTAATTCACATTAAGAGTGTTCATGCTAATGAGGTTTGACTGTACTTCGAAATTAGCTTTAAATAAAAATTTTACTTAGTGCAAAATTACTTAAGCTCTTTGAAATTTATGCAATAAATTATATTTGAGCAAAGCTGACACATATAGACAGAGGTAACAATTCATTTCTCTTTTTTCTCAAATTTAATAACTTCTAACCATAAAATAAAGTAAACAATGCACTAAGTTATTTGAAGACTGTATTTCAAATTACTGATTTTCCAAGATTTCAAAAAAAAAATTTCTAGCGCAATTCTTTAAAAAAAAAAAAAAAAAAATCAGTCTTTATCATATGAGCTAAACTAACTCATTTGCATTTTTCTATATGGATAAAAGAATTTCAGGAGTCAAGATTGTTATGCTTCATATAAAAATTCTTAGAAAGTTGTGAATTGGAGAAAAACTTTTGCAACTAATTCGGAAACAGACTATTGATGTTTTAGACATTTCTTACAAAATCTACTAAGTTTTTAAACCCAGTATAAGTATTTCATAGTAGCATTTTCTTTGTACCTCTAAGATTTAATAATAATTTAATATGCTAAACATTTTGAAAATAACTACGTTCTGCAACAGGTCCATTTTGCCTACAATAATATAGTTATTTTTAAATAGCGGCGAGAGAAAAAAAAAAGTTGTCAATGGCATTCCATTATTAGCTGAAATAAAAGGTCACATACACAATAAAAAAACAAACACAATTCAGTTGACTTGTGGCATACCGCTTCATTTATTGAACATACAAATTATGTATATTAAAAGATATATATGATTAATATTTAATAACAATACTCTTTACATATAAAGATTTCTTCAGACAGTATTGGGAGGCTGCTGAACACTGCCTGCTTTTTGGTGAAAGGAGGTAGCCACTTAATTTATTAATGTATTTAATGCATCAAAATTATAGGCAGGATACACAATCTTGATATACTTTCTATGAAGATAATCCAAGTCAGTTAAATGGGAATTGCTCCAAACATCCAATTAATCTTTCCACCTGTTTTGATAATGAAAGGATGAAATTTTTAAGATATAAAATTGATATTTGTGCAGACATAAAATAATTCAGCATTCATACTCATTTTCCGAGAAAAAATCCCCCTGATGTATTTTCTGGGATGGTCAATTTTTCCATATCAACAATTAACAACATTTTGATATTACATATGATAATAAAGCATGCGAATAGTAAGAATTGCCTCCAATATCCCAGAATAGACACAGTTTGGTAGGCTTTCCCAGGTTTGGGAATTTTTTTTTGTATTATCCCCTGATTTTTACAACCTAAAATTCATTCCAGGATTTTCCCAGGAATCCCATATTTCCTTAATGAGTATGAACCCTGTAATTTCACTAAAATATGCAAAATTATATATATATATATAAAAAAAAGAAAGAAAAGAAAAGAAACAGTACCACCTAGCCTTATTTCTGGTTCCACTGTTCGAGCAAAAATTCTATTTTGGCATAAATTTCAGGTTTTATGAGCTGTAATGAGCTCGAGAATGAAAATTTCTGGTATAACCAGAAATAATTTCAGAGAAGAGGGGAGGGGGATTCAGGTATGAAAATTTATTTTTACTGCAAAGTAACAAATAGAAAAATATTTTAATTTTGAGACTTGTAACTGCATGTTTTTTATGATTCAACTAAAGTTTTCTATTGTAGGATTGGCAAAAAATCATTCTTTTTTCAAAAGAAAAAAAACTGCTTTATTGAGTTTAAACAGTTTATTTTAGAATTCATTTCCCATTGCATACAATGCAAATCTGTAGGTAAAATAAACATTTTTGGATATTATATAAGTAATCAAACATTTTGAAATACTAAGCATTTCTAATTTAAATATTAGTGATAACAGTTATATGTTCAAAGCATAATCTGCTCTACACAGTACAACATTAATACTTTGAAAATCTTATGAAGAATCTTTTGATTAATAATATAATACATATTTGATACAAGTCAATGAATATATTTTTCTGTCAAATGATTGCAGACAAAATGAGATTTTGTTTAGAGGATAACAGACATCAAATTTTAGTCAGCAGATTAAAAAAAAAAAAAAAAGAAAAAAAAAGTGGGGTTTTTTTGTCAGAGGATTACAGAAAAAATACAAAATTTGTCAAATGATGGCGACTTAAGCCATGGAAAATTAGTCAAGTCAAAAAATATAGTCGCAAAGAGGCAACTGGCAACCATGAATCTGCACCTAAACTTGTCAACCAATTCCAGAAAAAAAAAAAAAAAAACTCGCAAAATATATTTATGCTCGAAAGGCATTTGCGAAAGTAGCAAATGCTAAAGTTTTTCGTAAAATTACAAATTTTTTTGTATAGGGGGATGGAAGTTGAGGGGGGGGGGACTTTTGCTTGACATTCTTTGTGCGAGAATTTTAAAATTTTGGATGCAAATCCTGCATGGAAATTAAAGCCCTGATACAAATCAATGTTTTTTCTTCTTAATGGGGAAAAATTAGTTTGTGTTTCTGATAGTTACACATATTTCTAGAAAATTAAACTACGATTGTTTTGATAATTGTCATTTCGAGAATTAAAACCTTTCTTTGGGATAAACGGTTGAAAGGTGGCAGAAACTTTACAAGTGTACTAATATTAAAAAATATACCTATGTAATTTAAAGTTCACATTTTAAAAAACCCATCCAGTTTTTTTTTTGGGGGGGGGGCAAAATCATAACCCTAGTATTGGCCTAGTATCCGGTCAAGTATCAAGCAATCAACAAACTGGCAAAGTATACAGAGTATCCAAATACATATAAAGTACCCTCTTACAGTTCTATTTTTAACTGGCACATTTTAAAAAGAAAATACATAATTTAAGGGAAGAAATAGAGTTTGGAAGAAAACTTTACAAAAAGTGTATTAAATTACTTTAACTGTAAAAATAATTCTTTGTTTACTTTTTTTTTTTTTTTATCTTGGCAGCAAATATCTTTTATAAAATTGCTTTCACTTTCAAAACCTGGTTTCGAAAGTGAAAGTGCCCTTATAAAAATATCTGCAGCCAAAATTGAAAAAGTAAAGGAACGATGTAGATATGCTCCTCAACTATCCAACACAAAAACAACAACAAAGAAAAAAGAATCTAAATGCAAACCAGACATACATAAAACAACTTAAAAGCAGCTATTTATAAAATGTTTGGTGGTGTTATATTTTGGTATGCAATTATTCAAAAAAATCATTTACTTAATACATAAAAATATCAAAAAGTAAAAAAAAAAAAAAAAAAAAAAAAAAAAAAAAAAAAATATATATATATATATATATATATATATATATATATATATATATATATATATATATATTCTTCCCTCCAATTTTCTTTTTAATCTACCTTTCACAGTTACACAATCAAAATGACTATAACTTTCCTTATCCAAATAATATAACTATGTTTTAATTGGTGGTATTACTTCTAATAAGATCTATTCTAGGGGTGCACAACCTTTTGAAGAGAAGGGCCACTTGCAAGTATGTCTGGGTGGTTGAGGGCCACATTGATAGCATGGGGAGGATGCGATTTCGAGGTGGTGATCTGTGGCCTTTAATTAAATAAAAAATACGATTTCAGAGGGGAGTAGGAAGGAAGGTATACCCTTTTAATATCGCTTACCCAGTCAAAATATCCAATTCAATTGGTAAGGATATATCAGCAGTTTTTATGATTGTATATTAACAATTATAGCAAGGATTCTTTTTTTTTTCAATGTGTAATAATATTCTTGGACTTTATTCATTAAATCTATAAATAAAATATCAGAAAATAATTCGCTAGAGAATCGGTGCTGCAGCACCCCATTATGTTTGTAGAGTATGAAATCCAAAATCCAGAACCTTTTCAACCTCGGCGATGCTGAATTTAAGATCATTTAAGATTTAGTTTATTTTTCAAAAAAATAATCTACCTACCTTACCCTGTTACAAAAAACCAAAAAAAAAAAAAAAAAAAAAATGCGTGATTTATGTCATTTCGGAACAATTCAGGGCAGTCGACCTTTTCCGAAACGATCCCAAGGAATCGTTCCTTCACAGAGTCGTTTCATTTCGGAACGAGTTCAAGGAATTGAACTTCTTCGGAGTAGTTTCATTTCAGATAGAGTCCGAGGAATCGTTCCTCTTGGGAGTTGGTACCCATGGAACTAATGTTATTACAGTAGAGGACCTATTATCCAGAATTGTCGGGACCGAGGGCTTTCCGGATTTTGAAATTTTCTGGATTTCGGGTCCGCCCGAAACTCGACACTCTCACCCCCTAAAAAAAAAAAAAAAAAAAAAAAAAAAAAAAAACAAGGAATATAGCACTGCTATCTAGAATATGAATGAAAAGTGTGTTGTATGAGAAGTCTGTGGAAAAAACACTAAGCTATAATTTTGACTCTTGTACTATAGTACAAAGTCTCAAATCCGGACATCCAAAATTCAGAGCTCTTCAAAATCCGGACTTTTGCCAATTAGCTTTATTTATATATATATATATACATATACCGTAAAATACCGTTAATCCACCCCCCCCAAAGGTGACGAAAAATCGTAAAATAATTAGAGGGGGGCGCTTACACGGGTTTTTTCCGTGATCGTTTCACAAAATTTGAATTTTTTGCGAGATATCTGCAGGATTTTTTCGCGGTATTTGACGAGATTTGCAGGGTTTTATCGCGATATTTGACGAAATTTGCAGGGTTTTATAGCGATATTTGACGAATTTGCAGAGTTTTTTTGCTATACTTGAAAAAAATTGCGTTTTTTATGGGCATGAATCATGATGAAATGAATGAATCACGAATCTTTGAATGACTTATGAATTTTGATACTTGAAAAAATTTGCGTTTTTTTTTTAAACGTAAATTCTGTCGAAAAAACGCAGAAAAAAGGTGAATTTAAAAAAAAAAGCCAAAAAAGCATGAAATCTTAAAAAATTTCGAAAAAACGCACATTTGATCAAAGATTCATGATTCGTTCATTTCATCATGATTCACCTCGTTCTAAATCTTCTTCATTTCCGGATTTCGGAATTCCGGATAATAGGTCCTCTACTGTAGTTCCTGGTTGGCACCCATGGATGGTACCTTACCCTGTTGCAAAGAATAGAAAAAAGTGCGATTTATGTCATTTCAGAATGATTCAGAGCAGTCAGTCTTTTTCGAAACTATTCTGAGGAATCGTTCCTTTAGAGTCATTTAATTTCGGAACGAGTTCAAGGAATCTAACTTTTCCGGAGTCGTTTCATTTCAGATAGTCCGAGGAATCGTCCTTTTCGGAGTTGGTGCATTTCGGATTGATTCCGAGGATTCAATCCTTTTGGGAACCAATGACCTAAGATACGTATATATTTTATGTCCGAAATTTTAAATTTATCACCGAATTTTTTTTTCGGAAAAATTTAAAAAATATCACGCTTGTTTGAAAAAAAAATTCTTGTAAACGCCGCATTGCTGGAAATTTTATCTTAAAACACATAAAGGCCGCAGCGTTTCCTCCGAAAATTACGGTACTGATAATCTTAATTTTTTAGCCCAACTAATGTAGGTATTATACATCACGAAAAAATTTGGTAAATTTGTGTTAAAAATTATGACTAATGGCTTCTAATTTCGAACCCTGGTCGAAATATACGTTCTTAAATGGTGTATAGCCCACAGACTATACACCAATGCATCTCCACGGGTTATACACAAACTTTTTTTAGTGCACTGCTCGATTAAGGGGTGCGGGCTATACACCCGAAAATAATGTAAGTTTTGTTTCCTCAAATTCCTCGCATTTTCTATTTGTAGTGTTCTGTTTTCATAACTTTTGAGTTCCACTCTTAGAAATATGAAATTACCAAATGTAAACATTAAATATGGTTTCTTACTCAAGGATGTCATAGGAGATTTCAGGATAAAAAGAGAAATTTTATGTTTGATTAAACTTTTTTAAAAATATTTTTCTGGTTTGAATGAGTAAAAATCTAACAGTCAATAAATCCTATACTGTTTTTTAGTTGCAGACGTGATTAAGCCAAACTAAAACTTAGTTTTGTTTGAATTTAGATTATAAAACTAAATCAAAACTTTTTTTGAGGTGATAATGGAAGGTTATACCATAACCAAACATATTTCTTAAAGGAAATAAAATTGTAAAAAATAAAAATAAAAAGTACAATGTTGTAAAAAATACATTTTTTAAAAATAATGGAGGACTTTAATACTGATATTCATAATAATGACAAAACTGTAATGATCTGTTTCTTTGAATTAGTATCAATTACTTAAATACAATACTTATGTAACGGGACGTATAATTCATTTCATTCCAAGCTGCAGAGATATTGGCTCATTAGATCAATTGATAATTAAACATACAACTAAAAAATCATTTCAAAAGAGGCATGATATAACAAACAATAGAGTTAAATAAATCCTGAATGTTATTCTGAAAGTTCTGAGAATGGGGAAAAAAAAAAAAAAACTTTTAAAAATAGGCTTTGCTTTTTTTTTAAATTATTTAAAAAAAATTTGTAATATAGTCATATACAGTGAAAATATTTTTTTTAATACAAATAGATGAAAAAAAATGTTTATTATTTAATTTTATCTAAGAAAATATAATTTATTTGGAAGAAACAGCTATGAAAAATCAATTTTTCCAACTTTTCTGCCTTTTCTCTGTGAAAATGTTGTGCATCCCTACTATTGAAAAGACATTAAAAAAAAATCAATTGAAAACATGCAAAAAAATGAGTAAACACTTACTTTGTGTTGAAACTATAAACACAGAAGTAGGGTCACCCAGGGTAATTGTTGGTCACAGTATCTTTCAACATTTTAAGAAATCCTAAACAAAATAATAATAAAAAATAAAATCAGATATTCTAAACTAAACTATCTTCTTTGGAATTTGTCATTTGATTGTACAATGGCACATTTTTGAAAAATCTATCACATTTTATTTATTTATTTATTTTTTTGCTAAATGATATAGCGTAAATTACAATTTTTATCTATAGGACACAGGAAAAAATTGTAAATTTCACCAATTTGCTGCCAAAAAAGTCATGAATTTTATGGACAGAGTGCAGAAAAACAGCTAATTTTGTCGATGAGCATTGGAAATTTTGTTGAATGGGTACAAGAAAATCACAATTCTTGCTTAATAGACACAAAATAAAATTTTATCAATGAGGTGCAGACAAGTCTTAAATTTTATTGATTTAGCATGGCAAAATCTTGAATTTTGTTGATCAGGCATGGAAAAAAAGCTTTCACTAATCAGCTGGGGGAAAAATCAAAAGTTTGGTGATTGAGAATGAAAAAAATTATCCATTGTTAAAAATGTGCAAAATTTTTTTACAAATTTTGTCAAATTCGGTAGTTAATCAAAAATTTTATTAATCAGTTCGACAAAAAAAATCAAATTTTGCTTACCAGGCACAAAAAATAAAAAAATCATCAATTGAATATGGAAAAAAGAAAAGTTTTGGCGATCTTGTCCTGAAAAATACAAATTTTATCAGTCAGGATCGAAAAAAATTGCGAATTTCATTGGTTTGGCGGTTTCCCCCAGCGGGTTTCAGGGGGACGCTCTGCCCTTCCTGCCCTTTAGTTTAAAAAAATAGCACCCCTCTTGCCCCTCATCCAAAAACTAGCGCCCCTCTTGTCGCTCATTCAAAAAATAGCACCCTTCTTGCCCCACATTTGAAAAAATGTGGTCCTTCAGCGATGATGCAAACGCGCTATAGCGCATAAATCACGTAAGAAATCGGCGACGGAAAGTAAAAAATAGCTCCTACGTGTCCCACAAAATGTGTAATTTCATCAAAAAATCGCGAAAAAGCGGCAAATTGTTAAAAAATCGCGACGTAACTACTAATTTCAGGCAAGATTTGCGAAAAAATGGCTAATTTCGTCACAGAATCTCGTAAAAACGGGAGATTTCCTCAAAAAATAAAAAAAAGACAAAAATCCAAAATTTCGTCGAAAAATCGCGATAAAACAGAAAATTTTGTCAAATCATTCGCGAAAAGGAAAATTTTGCCATAAGATCATGAAAAACAACAAAAAATCACAATAAAATGACAGATTTCGTCAAAAGATTTACGAAAAAAAGGTTAATTTTTGCAAGATCACGAAAAACGGTAACTTTCGTCAAAAAATTGCGATAGAATGGCAGATTTTGTCAAAAAATTTGCGAAAAATGGCTAATTTCGTTCAAAAATCGCAGTAAAACGAAAAGTTCTCTTCACAAAATTTGTCGTTTTTTCGTGTTTTTTTTTGCAAAATCTGACATTGTTTCGTGATTTTTTTAAAACAAAATCTGCTGTTTTTTGCTAACTTTTAAAAATAGTTGCCTTTTTTGCGATCTTTTAACAAAATTTACCTTTTTTTCAATTTTTGGATCTTTTTCTCAATTCTTTGGTGAAATTTGTTTTTCCATGATTTTTTGAACCTCTAAATTCTAGATTCAACTCTATAAAAGTGTCCTTTTCAAAACAGTAGTGCCCTGCCCCTTTTTAAACCTGGGGGAAACTCTGGTTTGGCTAAAATAAATCAAATTTTATCAATCAGATTCGAAAGAAAAAAAAACTACTTTTGTTGATAAGGCTTGAAAAAAAAAATCACTAATTTGATCAGGCTAAAAAAATATCACGAATTTCCGCAATCCAGTGCACAAAAATGTCAAATCTTCTTGATAGTAGCAGAACAACTGAATTTTGTCAATCAGACGCAGACAAATCTCAAATTTCATTTATTGCCTTCACTGCCATTCATTTTTTTTTTTTTTTTTTTTTTTTTTTTTCCCAGCACAAGCCATTTTCGCAGGAGCAGAATCTTTTGCATCATTCTGCAGCAAATTATAATTTATCTGCAACCTAATAATGATAGACTACGATTTCTATCAAAAGAAATAAGAGCAAAATTAGCATTTATAAAGAATAACAAAAAGATACAACAATACCATAAACCTAAAGACTTAACTTAAAAACCTCAAGTAAATTTCAGTTTTTTTTTTTAAAGCCCAGAATTTCTTTTGAAGCTGGTGGATTAATCTGCAGTGCGTGCTGCCATGCTGCACTGTTTCTAATACTGAGGCCACTTCCATGTCTGTGTTTTTTAGCACTTTTAATACAACAAAATTTACTCCTCCAATTATAATAAAAGAATAATATCACTCATTCAAAATAATCTTTATTATATCTCTGTTATACCTACAAATAAACTGCTAATATATCTTTGCCAAATTGAATTTGATATATTGACTCACTGTGCAAAGGAATTTAGAGGAATAAACCCCCACCCACCTCTTAAATCATATGTTTAATCTGTTTATATGACAAATATCACTTACCCCAAATAGAAATTTTTTTGTGTAACTGATGTGGCCCTCAACTCTGACATTCCTGATATTTTCTGATATTGATTGGCAGATATGATAGTTTGCACTTACGACAGATATACAAAATTCATGATTGTTTTTCTGTGTTTAACTAATAATATTCTGATTTTTCTCACAAAATTTTCTCAACGAATTTTGCAACATTTTTCTGGAGACCAATCGGCAAATTTCACAATTTTTCTCTCTGAATTGATTGACAAATTTAGCTATTTTATCCTGAGACTGACAAATCTTCCTTTTTGTTTTTGTGACATCTTGATGAAATTAACGATTATTTTTCTGCGTCCAACTACAAAAATTGTGTTTTTTTTTTTCTCTGTTACCGACTGATGAATTTCATATTTGCTCATGACAGATTAACAAATTTTACGAAGTTTTACTGTGATTGACGAATATCGCTAAATTTTCCCACTGCCAAGTTTCCTCAAAAATTTTTTGGCCCACTCGACAATTTTTAAACATTTAGTTTTGCCATGGTGGACAAAATCAGCAATACTTTTTCCCGATTTATGCATTTAGCAATTTTTTTTCCTGAGGAGGGCACGAAAAGGACTAGAGTCTGAGATCAGATCTTGTGCTGCACATGGAAAAAAGTAAAACATGATCTTTTACAGCTTCAGCATTAGATCGTTTCTTTTTTTGTAATCGATAAGCTCAATAATCAGAACTTTTTTTTTTTTTTTTTTGCTTTAAAAGAGTCTTGCCTTCCCCCCCCCCATATCTGCTAATTTGTGTCTACTCATTATGTATTTTTTTTTTTACTTTCTCCTTTATTAACAATGACATTTCATTTTCTATTCATATAAAACTTCTAAATCAAATGTAAAAATTGCCTAAGAATAAATAAAATGCAGACATCCACAAGCAAAATGTTTATATGTTTCGACGAATCATAAACAAGATAAAATGCAGACACCACATTCTCGACTGAAAACAACAACCATTTTCCAAATGGTCCAAAATAAATAAATAAAATGGTGAATTTTAAGGAAACCTATTTAGAAACAATAAACAATTCACAGAAAATAGAACAACTTTTTGAAAAAAAAAAAAAAAAAAAAAAAAAAACCATTTATCGATTAATAGAAGAAATCAATTGACTATCCCTTTTTCATATTTCTATAACGGATTTAAAATTCCAATACACAGAACATAATTCATTAGTAGAACATAATTCAATTAGCTAAAATGCTAGGCATTACAGTTTTGACTATAATTCCACTAGGTGACATACAATCACCAGAGGATATTGACAATACACTCACAGGTATGCAATATTCTTGCAAGTAAATTAAAAACTAATGCACATCAAATTTTGCAAAATTAAAATGTGAATATTTATATATGTGAAAAAATCATAACCATGTACTTCCGATTATATCCTACGTTAAAAAAGTTGCTCTATTCTGTTTGTCAAAAGTGTAACTTGTAAACGATTCTAAACAACACAAAACTGAATAAAATCTAGATTAAGAAATTCATTTAGGAATTAGGAACTCAACTATTATTGCCTATAATATTGAGTGAGAGTAGAAAAATAGACGGGTTACATATAAAACGTTTTTCTGTTCCTTTGTTTTAATTAAAATTAACATTCCAGATAATTATCTTGAGTTTTTGATTCAAATTATTTCAATAGTATATTGTCATGTCCTTATAAATTGTAAATATTTAAGTGGCATGTAAAAAATAGTGCAATTAAAAAAATATTTTATTTTTTAACTCAAACACTTCAACTATCAGGGTTAATTGTACAAATCGCCTAAAACATAACCATAAATATAGTTCGCGATATATTTGTTATTTGTTTACGCGACAACAGGCAAGTAACGTTTGAAGTTAGGCCTAAAAGAAATAATAAATAGTGGCGAAATTATCTTTTAATAAACCGAATATTTGCAAATGTTTGAAACTTAAAGTACAGCTTACCTTAAAAACATAAAAATCCCTATGCAACTGGAATATTCAGCTGAATCACATGGCATCTGGGTGGAAAGGTCAGGCAAGGAAACACAAAACGCAACGGACTCGCTGGGACTGGCGTAAGGGTACGATTGGTGTGTTGACTGGTTGATTACTCTACTCGCTAGATTACGAAAGAAGAATAAGCAGTTTTACTAGATTTTCATATGTAGAGTTTTGCGAAGTGATTTGTTACTAATAAATCTCTAGTAAGTCCAAAGGTATCTGTAATGATACTGAATATTTTAAAGTGAAATCCCATATTTTTTTTTACAGTGCAGACGGCAATTCTTTTAATATGCTTTTCGGAATCTCCAGTATCTGAAACGTGTAATCCTTCAAAGTTTTTTTTCGAGACTCCGAAAAAAATAGTTTTGGATAATCGAGGTTACTGATATTAAAAAGGCTTCGTCTTATTCTTACTTACTAAGTACATACAAAATTTTAAGTCTCTCTCTCCATTTGTTTGTGAGATAGAGCGTTTACAGACAGACAGACAGACGAACGGCAATTTTTTTTTCTAAAAATATGTTTCTCGGAATCTCCAGTATTTGAAACGTGTATATGCGACAAATTTTTTTTTCGTAAGTCCGAAAAAAATAGTTCCGATTAATCGAGGTTACTGATATTAAATAGGCTTCGTCCTATTCTTGCTTACTAAATACATACAAAATTTTAAGTCTCTATCTCCATTTGTTCGTGAGATTGAGCGTTTACAGACAGACAAACAGACAGACGGACGGCAATTATTTTTTCTAAAAATATGTTTTTCGGAATCTCCAGTATCTGAAACGTGTAAATCCGTCAAATTTTTTTTTTCGATATTTAAAACGATTGCAAGACTTACCCTATACTACGTATGATAGGTAAGTAAAATACTTATGCTTGATGTGCCACAATTTTTGACACGACACCTTTTAGCTTGTCTGTAAGAAAGAACATCGAAGGCTTTAAAAAAAAAAAAAAAAAAAAAAAAAAAAAAAAACACTTTATTATTTTTTTAAAGAATTGTGTATTTAAATGCTAAAAAATTAAACACAATAAGAAGAGAAGAAAAATCTGCCTATGACGGAATTCTGTCTTAAACAAAAAATGTGTTGATCCATGCAAAATGAATACAATGTACCTGAGAAAAAATAAACTCCATTTAACCCTCCAAGGAAGGGCATTTGTCTATTTACGTCTTTTTCTTTCCTATGTGATTCCGTCTTAAAAGGTTTTACTGTACAACATTTTTCAAAGTCTCCAACGCACGGGATATGGATTAGAGATATTAAAACATAAGTTAAACATTTAGATATAAACAGAGATTCATTGATAAAATAAATATTTCACAGCCTTTGGCGCTTCTTTAATAATAAAAAGTGTAAATACAGAAAAAGAAAAGCTATAATAAGTATTTTTGGTCAGAACTCCTCCCAGCAAAACAATTTTTAATTACAGTGAAGTAAAAAACTAGAAATTCTCGGCTGAGCCGGGTTATGATTTAAACTTTTTTCCAGGCTGGTCCGGATTGTGATTTTAAGATTTTTCCATGCCAGGCAGAATTTTTTCCCTATGGGTCGGCTTAGGTTCGGATCTAGATATTTTGATCCATGCAGACCTCCAGTGCTAACGATCAACATATTTTAAAAACAAGTTTTGATTTAAATCATTAAGCTGCTTTAATATGTCCAAATAAGAGGCACGGTCTTGAATCGACATTTAAGGGGTTAGGTACCTTTGAACTAAAAAAATACGGGAAAAAGTGACTTCTGTAAGAATTGCAGTCACACTATATCTAAATGACTTTTAACTGTAAAATTAAAAACACATATTAAGAAGGATTTATTTTATTAGTTAAAGTTGTTAAAAAAAATTATAAACGTATGCAATGAATTTTATATTATTTTTAAAGATAATACAATTTTTCCGAAGGAATAATCCTTGCATACCTTGCGCGCACGATTTTTCAAATTTGAATAGCTAAAACAAGCCAATTTTTTTAAAAATAAGTTGAGATATAATTTTTTTTTCAAAATGACGAACGATGAAAATAATAAAACTTATAGATTCAGAGAAAAAAAAATATTTTTTAACCCATTAACGCCCAGCGTCCTCTTTTGAGGACGGTTACAAAAAAAGCTAGAAAGCGGTTTTCCCACCAGTAAAGAGGAAGATAAATACATACCTTCTTTTATGAGGCAGAATTCTCGATAAATTTAGATAAAAGTGAATTTGATTTTAAAAGTGGTGGGAAATACAAAATTTAAATTTTAACGAACAAAAAAATTTGGGCGTTAATGGGTTAATGAAATTCGAAATATCGAGATTTTTTTTTACACAAAAGTAGTCGTGAATTCTAAACTTCTAACCTTAGGAACATAATAGTAGGTCATTTTGTGCCTGTATAAGTTTAATACATTCAGTGAAAATTTTGTGAAATTCTACGCAACAATTTTTTAGAAATCGTGCGCGCAATGATCAAAATCGCTGTTTTGAGAAAATTGACGTTAAAATTTAAATCAACCATTGATCGTATAGGAAAAGCGCAAAGTTTTTTAGACATAACTTTTCTTCTAATGCGAATTTTTGAATGCGGTTTGTTTAAAAATGTACTTAATGAATCATATATAATTTTAAGCTATTTTTTTTAAATCATTTTTTGGATTCTTTAAAGGGTACCTGACCCCTTATTGCGAAAAAATTGTCGAAATTCAAAATGTCAAAAATTTTTCGTTTACAGGCATGGTAAAGTGGTGTAAGTCACGAATTTTGGAGAATTTTGGATTTCAATATCTCTGTCAGATTTTCAGATACGGAGATGGAATTTTTTTGATCGATTTATTAATGGATAAGGAATAATTTCCTAATTGGGAATTTTGCTCTACGGGGGCCGTATAAAAATTTAACTTTCGTATTTTTTCAAATAGAATCCCCATGGAGATGCAACTTATCTCATCAGAAATTTCACCTTTTCTTTAATCGATTTTTGTCAGTAGGAAGTATGGGTCTAGAGGCAATATTTAAGGAGATAGCCTATTGTTTCGATATTTATGATTCACCCTGTATATGACGAAGAATTAAGCATGAAAAGGTGTATGACGAGTATAAATAATTAAGCATGAAATTGACAAAAGGTGTACTACGTGTTTATCAAACCATAATCCAATATATGCACTGATTACTTCTCTGTGCATAAAAATAATTTACTTGAACATATTTCTATATAAAGAAGTAGAAAAGTAAAAACAAAACAACAAAAACATAAACAAAAAACAAGGTAGTACAGATTGATAACTTCTTTTTACAATTATAAATGTTATTACTCATGAAATATTTTATACAGAAGTCGTCGTATTTTGATAAAAATTTTTTTAGTATCTAAAGTTTGTTCATCAAACTTCACAACATTTCAACACGTGCGTCTATACTTAACTTTAATATCTGAAAACGATAATAAATCTGCTCTCATACATGATTTTGAATGTTACCCATCGCGTATTCAAAAGCTTCAATGATTCTGTCTTCAGCCTGATAATATTATCAATTTTCATGACTCGTAGTGTTTAATGTATACTCATACTCACAAAAAAGTTTAGAAATGGAATATATGGGATATGCGACGAACGGAACAGTGACAGAATATTCTCTCCCAGTCTCCTTTATATTTTATAAACTCCAAAAAACTATATTTAGAGCAGTAGACCAAACAAAGCCATCATGTAACGTAAGTAATTCATTAGATATAAAGTTTTGTAATTGCAATAAGATATTGGGAACAACATGTAAATTTTTAGGTGCTTTCAACTACAGTGAGGTATGATTTTCAGACGATTACTGCTTCATTATAGTTGTCTGGTCCTTATATCTTCCTGTCTGTATGGTTGAATATGCAATTGCAGTGCAAAAAAAAACATCTAATGTTTGAAATTTAATGTATGTAATCGTTGCAGGATTTTGCCGAGTCATTCCAATTTTTATGAAAATTGAATCAAAACTGAAAAAGATATTAATAAAAGCTTTCTTTAGTCTCTTAAATTTTATCATATATAATTCAATGATACTCCATGATAGATATGATTCTAAGTTGTCATAGTAAATAAGTCATATTGAAGACGCAGTCTTTTTATTTCCGTATTACTGAATTTAATACGTATGATCGTAATAAATTTTGTATACATGGATTTTTGCATGAATGCATCAGCTGTTGCAACAAGATCTGAATATTTATACAATTTGTTATAATACTATGCTACAGTGCCCAACCCTGTTTTCTAGATCATGGGTCAGAGGTACTATGGCCCATATATTTCCCGGTAGGTAGTTAACCTAACGTGACAGTCTTCATGTTTAGTTCCCAATCAACACTGGTATTCGTTTTATAGAACGCCAAAGGATAAAGAATTGCGTGAACCTTGCTCACTCCGAAGCCGGTTTCGAACTGGGGACCTATGACGTGCATCAGACGCGCTTACCACTACACTCTAAAAAATAAAAGTGTAAATTTACACAAAAAATGTGAAAATTGATGATACAAAAACGATTTGTTTATATGTGTAAATTTCTGTGTAAATTGCCAAAATACACGCCTAATGTGTAAATTTCAAAATACTCATTTCAGTGTGTAATTTGATGATAACTCTAAGTGTGTAAAAGTTATGATGATCACTCATGAAGTACCCACATTAATGTGTAAATTGCGCCAGAATACACATATATCTGTGGAATATTCTTACCCATTTATCTGTGTAATCTTTTTTGACTACATGTATAAATGTGTATTATGCAAAAAACCCACATTATTGTGTTATTGTAATTTAGACAGTTCTTTGCGTAATATGTACGCATATTCGATGGAGGTTTAATAACTATTGTGTATACAGAATAATACACATTCTTGTGTATATAGAATATCTGTACTGCAATGGGTTGATGTATAATATCGAAGTCTAATGTCTTAGTTGATTTTATGCTTAGTTTCAGAACCGTAGATGCAATATTCATATAGTTTTGTATGGAGGAGTAAGGTGGGGGTGGGGTGTAGTTGAAAGCCTGACTTTTAGCTTATGGGGGCTAGATTTGTGACAGTGGATGAGATAAAAGTACTGTTGTTTGGACTCGGGATCATAGTGATGTACCCACATCTCATCCACTATCACAAAAGCCTATCATTCCCACTCCCCTCCTCTAAGAACTCCCTATAAATAGGTTTTTAGAACTTTATTCCTCCCTTTAAAACTACGTTACTATAGCAGCTACGGATCTAAAATTCCATTTAAGACATTAGTTTTTGATATTCCTCATCAACCATCGTAGTACAAATATTACTTCTCTGTTAATGGGGAAGTATGGACACATTTTGAAATTTACAATTTCTTTAATTATAAAATTGATTCTTCAAATTATGTTTCTTTATTGTTTAAGGACATTAGAAACTGTTTCATTTTGGATTCTATAAATCAAAATTTTTGTTTTTGTGTAAAATAAAGTTGATTTTATTATTTTTGTAAAAAGTGTCCCATTCATCCCTATTCTCCTCTAAATATACACATAAAAATTGCTGTTTTATTTTCTATATTCTTCCTTGCTTCTTATTTTTATATTTCCCCCTCATTTAGATATTATTCAGTACATACAATTAAAAATTAAGAAAAAGAAAAAGAAATAATTAATTAATGATAGATTTTAGACTAGTCAAATGGAATAATTATAGTTGGTAAACTTACAATCTCCAGACTTCTTGTTTTCAGAGTTCAGACTCAAATTTTCATTTTTTATTTTTCAGACTCAAGATACTAATTATACTCAAGGTACTGTGTTACATACAGTTATAAAAGTAAAATTTTAAATACTGTAAAAATTGAAAAAGGTATGCAATCTTCATCTCACACACACATACACATATTATCTGCAAAAATTTTAGCTGATTTGTTTATATATATGTTACAGGCCAAACTTGTTTATTCTAACGCCCATCGGATAAACTAGTTTTTCCTACGCCAAACCGGTCTATTCTAACGCCCATCGGATAAACTAGTTTTTCCTAGGCCAAACCGGTTTATCCTAACGCTAAACGGATAAACTAGTTTTTCCTATGCCAAACTAGTCTATCCTAAGGCCAATAGGACAAACTAGTTTTTCCGAGGCCAAACTAGTTTGCCCTAATTCTTATAGGATTAACTATTTTAGCCTGCTGTTTATTGGCCTGAACCAGTTTATCCTAGGCCGATCTAGTTCATCCTAGGCCAATTCACTTTGGCGTGATTTTATTGAATTCAACGTCTGCCTCACCGCCAACATTCTAGTTTGTCCTAGGCTGATCTAGTTTATCCTAGGCCAATGTAATTTTTCCTGTTTTTAGCTTACAGGCGTCAAAGCGTGATAAATAATGGGCTCCCAGGTTCTGTATGTACGCATGTATGTACGCATGTATTCACGTACGTATGTGCGTAATGCGATAACTCTTGATAAAAATAATGTAATTTGACGTGTTTTATCTCATTAGGCTACCAAAGCCTGAGAACTAATGTGCCCGTGAATTCTGTATCTATGTATGTATGTATACCCGATTTGCATCAAACTTTCAATATAGGTTTATTCTTATGAGGAGCTTTTCTGATTAATTTTGAGATGTCATTGGAACAAAATAAGGGGGAGGAAGAACGAGAGGCGTATTCGCCTCTTCCCTTAATTCAAATAAATGGGTTTCTACGGATTATTAGCATATTTTATTCAAATTTTAGAGATAGGAGAATTTTGATGAGGCGCCTGCATGATTAGTTGTGGGTGCTCATTGTTTAATTGTAAAGGGAGGGGGGGATAGGAATAATGCCCCATAATGTATGTAAATTATTTTTTTGCACTGAATTTACTGATTTGCTTCAAATTTTACAAACAGATTCATATTGGTAAGGCGATTCCCTAATTAGTTTTGGGGGTTAATTGGTTAAGAACAAAGGGAAGATCGAGCGGCTCCCGCCAAATTTTAGCAAATGATTTTTTCATTCAGAATTAACAGATTTGCTGCAAATCTTGGATTTGTTCATTCCGATGAAGCGCTTTAAGTAATTTGGGGTTTATTTTGATTAAATATACTGGGGTATTGAACGATTTATCACCTTCCTTAAATTAGATAAACAGGTTTTAATGCAGATTTTTTCGATTTACCGTAAATTTTGAATATAGTTTTTTTAAAGGGGAATTCCTGAAAAGTTTTGAGGGTTCAATGATTAAGTATGAAAGGAGGAACGGGAGATTACCCTCCTTAAATCAGATGAATGATTTTTTGAGCATAATTATCTGATTTGCTTCAAATTTTGGATAATTATTCAATTTTATAAAGCATATCTGTGATTAGTTTTAGGGGTTCAGTATTTGGTTAAGAATAATTGGGGGAGATGGGAAAAAATTATCCCTCATTTTTGCGGGTGTTATTCTTTAAAATAATTTGGCTGTAATACACAATTAGTGTAAATTTTATATGCATGACAATATGGATGACAATATGCCTTTCCAGAAGGAAAGTTATTTTGCCTTGACCAAAAAATACTGACCCCTTGACTTAAAAATTAAAATCTCAGCCCGAGCCGTGCCTGTACAAAAATCAGTGAACAGAGGCCTGGTCCGACCCGAGTTGGCTCTACTTAATTTCTGCAAAAAAAAATTCAGATTTTACTTCACATACAATTAAGATTCCTTTAAAAAACACTGCATACATATTTATTGGGTAAATTTACAATGTATTTTTAAATTAAGTTGTGTTTGCAAAATGGAAAATACACAGTGTATTATTGGTTATTCAGATTCTTAGACCTTTCAATATTCAGATAGGGATTCACTAAAAAATTAATGTAGTTTAGAAAAAAAGAAAAAAACGAGTTATAAATATCATAACTTTTGAATCTGTTTAATAAAAAGTAGATTTGTGAATATATTTCTCTGTCCTGCCTTTTCCCAAATCCAAAAGAGCTGCATTCTAAAACATTTATGAATTAATTTCTTTTCGGAAATGCATAAGATTAACAGGCATTCTCCCTCAGAAAATATGTAATCGGTTGGCGTTAACCATTTTTTCATAAAAGCTATATATCTTTGAGAAAATACTATTAAAGCTACTTTTTTTTCGAAATTTCGGTTACGACTTCACAGAAAATAAAAATTTGATGCCCTGACAAGAATAGCTTATATGTCGACAGGAAATTAATTTCTTCAAAATAGAAAACGCTGTTCGATTCCAAATTATGTTCAGCTCCAGTATATGAGAAAAAAATAATAAATAAATGCAAGTCTGATCTCAGCAAAGCACGAGTCTGCACACACACACACACAAATAAATCAAACACCATGTCCAATGCATCATGTCTCTACGGTGGACATGTTAAAATTCTGTTTTGATGTTACAAACAATGATGTTTAAACACATTTATACATATTCTAGTGAAAGATATGTTTTTTATCGACCAAACCCTATTTTGAGCCAAATTAGATTAGCCTAGGCCAAACTATTTTATTCTAACGTCAAATGGACAAACTAGTTTTTCCTACACCAAAATTGTTTATATAAATGCCCATAGAATAAACTAGTTTCTCCTAGATAAGAGGGTAATTCTTCATTTTTCCCTTCATACTTAACGATTAAAACCCCAAAACTATTGTGGGAATAGCCTTATCAGAAAGAACATATATCCAAAATTTGAAGCAAATCCGTAAATTCTGCGTCAAAACCATTTATCTAAACTATAGGGGGGTACTTACTTGTCATGTCTTTTACACTTAAACAATAAATATTCTCAAGTAATCACGGAGGCCCTTGACAGAATGATCCTATATCTAAAACTTTAAATGAAAACTTCTGCGTGAAAAATCCATTTATCAAAATTAACGGTGGGGGATTAGCACCCCGTCCATCCTCTTTTTCTCAATTCCCAAAACTAATCATAAAAGAACCTTATTAGAATGAACCTACATCTAAAACTTGAAACAAATCAGATAATTCTATCAAGAGTTATCGCGTTACGTACATATACGTACGTACAAACATGCGTACATACATATGTACATACATACAGAACGTGTAAGCCCATTATTTCTCAGGCTTTGACACTTGTGAGCTACACGCAAAATTACATTGGCCTAGGATAATCTAGATCAGCCTAGGAGAAATTAGAATGTTGGGGCTGAGGTGGTCATTGAATTCAATAAAATCACGCCAAATGGAATTAGCATAGGATAAACTAATCAGACCAATAAACAGCAGGCTAAACTAGTTTATCCTATAAACGTTAGGCCAAACTAGTTTGGTCCAGAAAACACTAGTTTGTCCTATGGGCCTTAGGGTAGACTAGTTTGGCCTAGGAAAAACTAGTTTATCCGATGGGCTTTAGAATAGACCGGTTTGGCCTAGGCCAACCTAGTTTGGCCTAAAATCGGATTTGTCCTGTAACATATACATAAATCCCCTATATTATATATTGAATTGTTTTCTTTTTAAAAATATTCATCATTACGAAGAATTTACCTTAAAAATTATCAAGATTATCAAAAAGGCTGTTGAATCTTTAAAATAACATCTTTTGCATTTAAGATTATATTTAGAAATTTGTGTCTTTTTTCAAAAAAATAGAAATATATTTTAACATTAATGAAATGACTCGTGTTTTCATAAATGAAAATTTATGATATTCTAATTAAAATCTTAGATATGAATTTACTGAGTATTTTTATTTATCAGCTATAGTAAAAAATAAAAAAAAGTAATACTGTGATTATATCTAAATATCAATTGACTCTTATAAATTTTCGAAATTAATGCTCGTAGAATATATTTGGCAATTACATTTGTGTCTTAAGTATATAAAACGCACCCGGCGGGAGATATTTATGTGGGGGGGGGGGGTTAATATGTTCGATTTTGAATATTCATTATGACACAACTGTTATATTTTTTATATACATACAACCATATGTTTTAGGTCATATAAATTCTGTAATAATAGGCAATTTACTTCTGTGTTTTTTTATTAAATCTATAATTAACAAACAAAAATTATGTGTTCTTTACTATGATTATTTTAGTGGAACATAGTTCTTCTGATGTAAAATTTTCAAATTAAAATACAGCTGAAAATTAAATGTAATTAAGATAAATAAATAGTCCAAATTTCTCAAAATTGGAAAATGTAGTGTAGAAACTAAAAACAGCGCTATAGTTTTAATCGATGATAAACTTAGTTAATAAGTTTCATAATTTAAAAAAAACTTAAGAAATTTAATTAAGAAATTTCAATAAATAAATAAAACTCAGATGAACTGTTTAACTTATAAATCAGAATATATAATTTATAGGTATGATATACATTTGTATAGCAGTTTATAAATAAACTATAATATCTTTCACACAATCGACCCAAAATTTAATACCGTACACCCCTCCCCCCAAAGAAAGAAGAAAAAATAATATTAACGTTTATTTTGCTACTGTTAAAATATTTCATAAATTCCTTTTAAGATGAAATTTTTCAAGAAATAAATAACCTTAGATACAACAGATGTTACTTTAATAGACATCAGGACATCAGGATATAGGTAATGTTGACATTTTTAAGGCAAGTAAATTATTCGTGTAAAAAATTCTTATAAGTAAAAAAAAAATTTAACATATAGCATTACATTTATACATAGGTATATACAAATCAGATAAAAATAATTGAAGGTAATACGAACGTATGAGATTACATACCTTACATTTTATAGGAGAATAACTTCTATATATTTTTCTCAACGAGAGCGCTAGCATTTAGCTGGACCCACCATTAGTTTTCAACTTAAATCTGATGAAGCCAAGTCAATCATGATTGCGATTTTAGGTTTCGATGCTAGATTCGCGTCTAACTTGGGATCGAAATAATTCGTGATCAGGACCATAAATTGTACTGCGAACTACAGTTAAACTAAAATTATAAGTTAAACTTTGAAATGGATAAAAAGTTACAAGCTATGAGACGGCTAAAATATTTTAGTGTAAAATAAGGCATATTTATATTCGATGTGCAAAATATAAAAATAACTCAGGATACGAATTTTGAATTATCTTAATTACATGCATTATATTTTATGTTACATATTAAATGAATTCGAAATAGTTTTTAGATTCTACTAAAGGTTAAACTACTGTTCTTTATATAAAGATGAGGGGGTGGGCAGCAGAAAAATTAACCACAGTGCAAAAAATATAATTTAAATTTATGAATAAGTATAAAGTGAGATTATATCTCTATTATGAAACCTCTTTATGAAGTCTATCCAATTTCGCTTTAAGAATGATATCTAACACTATTACTAAAAATTACAAGTAAAATTGTGAAAAAACAGCAGTCTGCGAGACGGCTGAAAGAAATTACGATTTAATTAAAACCTAGAATTATAAAATCAAGCATTCTTATATTTGATGTACAATTTTCAAAGGTTAATTTGGAAAACGAAATTAAAATTAACTTATTAAATGAATAAAATTTTACATTACATGTAACGAAATATTGTTACATGCTGTCGAGATTATTTTTTTAACTTCTTTTAAATGTTCACGTACTGCTGAAACGGGGAGAAAGAGAGAGGGGGTTCAGAGTATCCTATAAAAATAAATAAATAAATTAGTTTATTATTTAAAAGTGCTGTTACAGCAATGCAATGACATCATGTTACTTATGAATGGGATTACTGAAATAAAAACTGTAGCTCTGAATAATATGTAAGCCTCCCATCCCTTTCTTAACGTCTACTTTAAAATTCACGCATTTATAATTTTTGTAACACACTAAAGAATAATTTCAGGTGTTATCTACATTTACACATTTTTCTGAGTTTATAAACAGATAACACAATACAAATTTAACGCCATAAACTAAATATATATTAAGATACGTATTTTTTGTGGGAAATGTGTATTTTTTTTAAGACAAGTGGATGATTTTAGAAATTTACACACTTACCTATGTGTATATCATTAAGTGTTAATTACAAAAACGTATAAATTTGTGAAAATTCAGGCAGTTTTCACCATTTATACATTTATTTGTGATTTTCAAGTGATAAGCAAAATACATACTTAGTTTTGTAAGCTAAAATACATATAAAAACAGGTAAAATTTTGCAAAAAGTGGGGAATTTTCATGTCAGGTGTGTAATTTTAGGAATTTACATATATATATATATATATATATATGAATTTATCTAATTTACACTTTTATTTTTTAGAGTGTAGGATATTAGGTTTCACTGTAAAATAACGAAATGCTTATAATTTAACAAGAATGCATATACTTACACTAAAACTATATGATTAAATTGAAAAAAATCTTTTCATATATACACACATGATATCTCAGGTTTAGGAATTTGTGAACACCAATACTGAAAATGACATTGCAAAATGAAGTGTGATGATAATAATATTGAAAATAAACAGCTTTGTCTAGCGTTTCAAGATCACTGTCAATGTAGTAAACTTTTTATAAAATCTTTAATAGTTACTGTATTGACAAATATGCCATTCTCCATTTTTGACACTAATCTCCTTGAAGCTATTGGGGAAAACATACGTAAAATGAAATGACACGAAACAAAGAAAAAATTATCTTTGAAATTGACTTCTAATAACTATAATTTAATTTATTGAGCTTACAAGAAAAACCTTTTGTTGTGAATGTATGCTGTATCAAACTTTAAATTTCTTAAACAAACAATTTACACATGGATTATAAGCAAAAAAGTTTAATTTTTTTTTATACTTTCTGTTATAAAGATTTTGTATAGAACTAAAATATTTTATTCGAGATCCTTATTTACCCACGTAAGTCATGTATTAAAATTAATAAAAATTAAAAAATTTAATTGGACATAAAATTTTAATATGTAACTCTAATAAAATAGTAGCTGCACCCGTCGAAATTCGACGGAAAAGAATATATATTAGATATGATATATATCAGTCTTATATACTGAGTCTTATATACTTAAATATCTTAAGATACTGAGCGAAATAAACGATTGCCAACTCTTAAAATAGGGATAACATAACTTTTCATTATAATCATACACAAACTTCAGAAAATAACAAAAAAAGGAAGAAAACAACTCATAAATTATTATTTTGGACATAACATCAGCTACAAATCTTTTTTAATGCGGTTTCTAAACCTTAAACATTACTTAAATACTAAATTATTTAGGAAGTTAATATAATACCTCAGAAGACTAATTCAAAATATCCACGTAGTTTATTGCTTTTCTGTTTAAATATCGCTTGGTAACTGTACGATAATTATAAAATAAAAAAAAAAATATTTTAATATAATAGATACTGGGATTTACTAAAATGCATAACCAACCCACTACACGTTTACAGCACTTGCAATAAATTTAATTTATTTATTGGTTTGTAGCCTCCATGAACTTTTCAAAATTAATTTTATTATTATAGTAACGAAAAGAAAAACGACAGCTTTGTTATTAAAAAGAATAAAATTTTTGCGTTTGTTGCTGATATGCAGAAATTTTTTTATTTATTTTTATTTTAAATAATAACTTAATACAAAGAAATGACTTTAATTAATTTTAAATAATGTAAAATAGAAATAGCGTAATACCGGCATATCACAGGTTTTATTATATATATATATGACATTATTTACACCTTCAGAAACCCTCATCTTTTCCGAAGTAAAAGCGTGGTTTATGCAGTTATTTAAAAACTATTTAGTTTCATACAATATGTATTTTAATTAAATAGAAATGGTGAAATTTATAGAAATATTTTCATTTATGCACACCACGGACCTTTAAATAAATAGAAGTTCAGTTTATTTAGATGCAGGAATAAAAGTCAGTGAATGTGATATCATCCCTGACACAGTTATAACAATGTATGTTATATTCATGGAACAAATTTACCTGGTTTCTGAATGACGACATTTTTTCCATCGACAAAATTTTCCGTTATTTTATTTACATGATACTTAATAATATTACTCAGAAAAAAAATCTGTGCATTATTACCGCGATTAGTGAATAATTACGTTCAATCATTTTATTAAGATTAAATTATACGAAAACCATTATTTTTTTTTCTTTGAAATACGATTACACATTCACCGATGATATCAAGGTCCTGATTGGTGTAACGCACCTGATTGAAAGTAATAAAGCAAAATAAATTTTTATTATAGTGAGAAAAGCTTAACCTGTTGTCACTGTTTTCAAGAAATGC
Organism: Maratus speculifer; assembly: GCA_964019185.1. Taxonomy (NCBI): domain Eukaryota; kingdom Metazoa; phylum Arthropoda; class Arachnida; order Araneae; family Salticidae; genus Maratus; species Maratus speculifer. Next base: position 309,578,512 of record OZ025290.1, read on the forward strand.
CACAAAAAAGCATTTAAAATTAAAAATAAAATATTAAAATGGAAATAAATTAAAAATCAACCAGAATGGGCACATCTACACACAAACAGCTTTCATTAAAAAAATTAATTATCAAAATCGAGCCAGTAGAAAGCTCAGGACTGATGACTAAAAAAACAACCAGGCTTTTTAAATATATAGATTATGGAATTTTCTTTACTGAAAGCAAAAAATAAATAAATAAATAAATAAATAATATAAATAAAAAAGCAGAAATTAGTATTCTATAGTATGCTAATTTTAAAATAAATATTTTTAAATGCTGGAGTAACTGGATCCTACATAATCCGGTTATCCCTGGTATGTGTCCCATTTATCCCATTTTCGAAAATGCATGGTTGAACTGGGACACTGGCTTTAGATTTAAAAAACGAAGCAAATAGGTATAGATATTTAGTGATATTAATGTATTTTTATGCCTTATTTTTAAACATAAAAAAGAAGCCTTAATTTTTGGCAATTCAGAGTTATGATTGAATTGTTACACGTTCTTATAAGAAATAGAATGGGGGGGGGGATATTGACAAAATCTTCAACTCAACAATCATCAGCTTTATATATATAATAGTCTATGAACCAGTTACCTCGTGCGTCCAGTTACCTTAGCTAACTTTATAACTAAACTGTTTTATGAGACCTTTTAAATTAATAATGAATTGTTTGCACTAATATTTTATCGAATACATATTTTAATGAACTTCACAAATGCATATAAATTTTAATGTGCCTGAAATTGTGTAATATTGTGTAAAATTCACGTGAAACGATTTTTCCCCATTGACCATAATGTAACAAAATATTTAAGACTACTTCTTATAAAGCAACTATATATTCTATACACTTCTTTTAAATAGCGATGATGCGATAGTAAACATCTATAACGTAGAAATATTTCAGGACGATCTAAGTATATTTACGAGCGCTAGAGCTAATTTATAAACATTTTTCAATAAATGTTGGAAACTGCTAAAAATTTAATTTTTCTTAAATTCACGAAGCAGCCTGGAAATAGATAACCTGCATTCTTTACTGAATAAGTGAATGGTGAAATTAAGTCTATATACACAATTTGATGAATTTTGCATGCAGAATCACCCTTATTTCTGCAGAAATAATTGCATGTCATCTTCTGTATAATAAAATCCGAGGATATTTCTGGAAATTTACGCTTGATGAATTATAATTAAGACAATTTTTTAAGCATTTCCTTAAATTATTTTTATAACAACCAATATTTTTTTTTTCAAGATTTTCACGATTTTTCTTTTGTATCAATTGTAATTTTTTATTTTTACATTTAATACATCTTACATAAAAATAATGTTGAAGGATAAACTAACAGAAAAAGCTGTTTTAAAGAATCTTAGTGTTCATTTCAACTTAAGTATACCAAGTAAAGTCTTTGGGAATTTCGAGAGTGTAAGAAACAATAATTCCCTTTTAGATTTTTATACTTGACATTAAGCTTCACCAAACAAAAATATTTAAAAATGAAATAAAAGAGAACTATCTACTGAAATTAAACTAAATTTAATATCCAGTCAGGTATAAATCTTTTTTCTGTTAAAAATGTAAGCTCCCACCTAAGAGGATAGGTAAAGAATAAGTCAAAAGAAATGTACTGAGAAATATAATTCCGAATTTGCAAAATTCGCAAAACATCTGCTACATGAGCAAGAATTAAGTAAAAATAAACAAAACTAAATTTAATTAAAACAATTTTTGCACATTCTCATACCTAATAATTGTTCTGTAATAAATAAATCTATTTAATATGATTCAGTGCAATTTGCAGACTCTTGTACATAAAAAAATAACTGGCATGTCTGTATGTCCCCCTGATACTACTGTTTTTTTTTTTTTTAAATATGAAATATGGAAAATATAAATCTATGGGGATTATAAATACTCGGATATTTATAGATTATTAGCCATCCGCAAATACTTTTAGAATAAAAAAATAGGGGTCTAGTTACTTACTTGAAAAATATGCACATCAATGATACCATCAAAAAGATCTCGTAACACAGAACTAGAAAATATATTTGTTTTAATTTTAAGCATTATATGTTAAAAAATATCGTACAAGTACTGTACACATGTCTACAGCTCCTTCTCTCTAAATCTATTGGAACAAAAATTATAAGAAAATTAGGGATAATAAGTTAAGAGTTTATTAAAAATTTACAGGAAAACTGTAGCGAATATTCCAAGTCATACAGTTTGAGATAATCCAATTTTTAAGTTATATACAAAATTTACTTTGCAGACGCTCAGCTGGATAGTTGAAGGGCGTTATAGGTACCTGTCGATGCAGTATCAACCAAGTATAGTTCATAAGGATTTTTGAAAGAATTTGCCGGGAAGTAGCCAAGATATTAAACACCTTTTAAAAAGCAACGGTATGCGTTCATGAGCGTACCGTCAATCATAGTGACTTTCAGTTTTTGCGCCCTTTGTATGAATTGCGCTTGACCCACTGCAAAGTTAAAACTTTTTAAAACGTATTTTTAAAGAACCCCTTTGTACCGGAGAAAAAATCACACTTCGTTGAACTTCGTTAAATTATTCGCAGGTTTATAATAAAAAAAATTAAAATTAAACATAAGCTTTCTACCTAATATTACTAAAACTTACTCTTTTTATTACTCGCAATAACACATATGCATCATAAATAAGCTAAATATCGTTATACGGTTAAATAAAAAAAAGTTTATTTAACATTATTTAAAATTAATGCATTATTTTTAAGTCAAACCATTAAATTTAAACATATTTCTTTTAAAAAAGAAAGCAAATTTTTCAAAGAGAATTAATTACTAAATAATTACTAAATATAATTAAGTATGCCAAAAAAATAAAATTAAAATTTTTTAAACTCTGAAACTTTAAAAATATTTTCCCCCGGAGAAATTTAATTTGTACAATATAAATATTTTGTATCTGTAGAGAAAGGAAACAATTTCTGAAATAAATAAAATAATACAATATTTTAAATACGCCTTGAATTTTAAACAAATCAAAGCAATTTACATTGCAATCATTTCACACATTCTCAATTATTTAATAACAGTAAACCATATGACGCATTTGTTTGTGTTCGGATGATAACAAGAACTATATTTAAAACATGACAGTTGTGGAAAAATAAGACATTGATTTCCTATGAATCTTTTGATCTTAAACTTTTTAATGGAATAGAACTAAATGCACACGCACGTGTCAAATCTTTCTGAAAACAGTGCGACTTATTTAATGTCAAAAGACTAAGGTCGTAGTAGTACTATAGGAAATAAAAATGTAAATTTACAATCACGTTTAAATTCCGATTATTTACATGTACTATGTTTCAGTTTACAGCAAATTTTACATATTTGCATTCATTTATTCCAATGAGTTTATTAGATGGTAATTTATTTCAACGCACACTAAAACAAAGTCATTTCGAGTTTTGCAGAAAATAATTTCTGTAATTATAATAATTAAGTTTTTCATTCTTGTTTTTTATTGAATTAAATCGATTTCGAGTGAAAATAGAATTATAAAAATAAATATATATTTTAGATAGTAGCATTTAACCTCCTCAATCCTGATGGAGCCGAAACTAAAAAACACCTTTTAATTTTACTTAAATGCCTCTAGAATTGTTAAAATCAAATTGTTACATCAAAACTTTTATGTGAAAATGCTATGTTTAGTTTACGGCCATTTTTGTATTTGCATTTATTATTTATTCCAATGAACTTATTTTGTGGTAATTTGTTTCAAAGCACTTTTAAGCAAAATAAGTCAGAGACGAAAAACAATTTCTGAAAAAAAAAATATTTTAAATACTTTTTGAATTTTAAACGAATGAAAGTAACTTGGAAGCGTTCGCAAAATACATTATCGATCATTTAGTAACAACAAATCATAATGCTACATTTGTTTGTCTTCGGATGATAAAAAGAAAAATGTTCTTATCTTAAACTTGAATTTTTAATAGAATAGAACTAATTGCACACGCGCGTGTCGAATCTTTTCAAAAACAACATGACTTTTTTAATGTCAAAAGACTGAGTTCGTTGTACTGTAGAAAATAAAAACGTAAATTCAAAGTCGCGTTGAAAACGGATTAGTTAAATGTATTATGTTTTAATTTACAGTGATTTATTTATTTGCAATCATTATTTATTCCAATGAGTTTATTATATGGTAAATTATTTCGAAATCATAATGAGTTTCGAACTTTACAGAAAATAACTTAATTATAATGATTAATAATTTTCCTCATTGTTTATTATTAATTTATACCTATTCCGTGTGAAAAAAGCACAGTAAAAATGCTGATGTATATTAGATATTTGCATGTAATATTCATTTCAATAAGTTTATAATGTGGTAATTTCTTCAAAATAATGTTAAACAACCTCAATTCGAGCTTTACAGAAAATACTTTCCATAATTACAGTAACTTAAAATCTTCACTGTTGTCAGTTATTGAATTGAAGGCATTTCTTACGAAAATAACAGTATAAGAATGAAGTAAAAATTACATTTGATTGAACATAAAATTTACTCACAGGTTTATAATAAAGCATTTAAAATTAGATATGAGCTTGCTAGATAATGTTACTTAAACTTTCTTTTTTAATGTCCTCAAGAACATCTTTATATCAGAAATAATTTAAACTTTTTTACACTGATAAATATAAAATTAAAGTTAATAAGAGTATATAAAAATAATTTATTATTTTTAAGTAAAACCATCAAACATACTTCTTTTAAAAATAGAGAGCAAAATTTTTCAAACAGAATTAATTACTGAATCTAATTAAATATACCAACAAAATATAATTTAATTTTTTAACTCTGAAATCGCTAAGTTTATACCCAGGGAAAATTAAAGGTATGAAAATATAAATATTTTGTATAATTGAAAAAAAAAAACAATTTATGAAAAAAAAGTATTTTAAATACTTCTTGAATTTTAAACAAAGTAAAGCAACTTAAAAGCGTTGCAAAATATACAGTCATTTAATAACAGTAAATCCTGTGCCACATTTGTTTATCTGCAGATGATAACAAGAAATATATTTAAAACATGACAGTCGCGGAAATTTGACATTGATTTCCTATGAATCTTTTGATCTTAAATTTTTAATGGAATAGAACTAAATGCACAAACACGTGTCAAGTCTTTTTGAAAACAGCAAGACTTTTTTAATGTCAAAAGAGGGTCATTCCATTTCAATTCAACCAAACCTTGTAACCCGACCTACAGGGGTTTTGATGAAACTTTGTGTACATACTAATTCTATCATGAAATGATTCCATCATAAATTTTTCCTTGCTATTCCTCATAGTTTGTGAGATATGGGGGTCCAATTCTTGGGGTTTTCTCAAATCGCACATTTCTGAGTCTGTATTTTGTGATTGCAGTTCCATCTTCAAAAAATTGTTTCTCTGGATCTAAAACATGAATCATCCTAAAAATATCACTGTAAGAATATAAAAAGATGCAGATTTTAATAAAAAATATTTAAAAAACATACTTGAAATATTTAGGATAAAGAAAGTCTACCAAAATTGAGAGTTATGGTTATTTTTCCAAATTTTTGTGACTTTACCAAAAAGTCTGTACACAAAAAGACAAATTAAATTTCCAATTTCTTTTTGATTTAAATAAAAGTTTACACTTTGGGCTTTCTATCTAGGAAATAAAAATGATGTCTTTCGCATGACTTATGCAAAAATTTTGGGTACTTTCCAATTAGCCGGATGCATGTTTCATTTTTATGTATTACATATGCACACAAAAAAGCAAATGAAATTTCCAATTTCTTTTTGTTTTAAATAAAAGTTTACACTTTGGGCTTTCTATCTATGAAATAAACATGATGTCTTTCGTATGGCTTACTCAAAAATTTTGGGTACTTTCCAATTAGCCGGATGCGTGTTTTATTTTTACATATGTACATATGTATAGATTTATATAAATACAGATGTATTATACATGTACATATGTATGTATATATACAGTATATTCATATATATATGTATAACACAGGTGTCCGTCTAACCGAAAAGTACCAAAGTTTGCCTCGTTTTGAGAATCTGGGAAAAAAATCTGACTAAGTTTAACTGTGGTACTTAAATAATTACTGGAATTTCTATGAGTTATTGAATTTAATGTTATTTGATAAATGTTTTTTTATTTGCAAAGTAAAGTTTAGGCTTTGTTTTTTCTGATTAAAAAAATCTGACAGCAATATGTTTCCCCATTAAATTTAGGGAATGGTCCCTGTATTTCATTCGTTATTTAATAATGGGCATTTTATGCTAATCTAAAGAATCTCTTACTTTTATTTTCAATAATTAAACTCAAAACAGATTATTTTAGTACAGTATAAAATAAATAATTTTTTCTCCTCACATATACATTCTTTCTTTTGAATGCTTTTGAATGAATTCTTTCTTTTGAAATATTAATTATTTGTGTTTAAAAAATGCTCAAAACCTTGTATTTCCTTTCCTTGGGTAATTTTAATCAGTTAAAATATTTATATTGGCAAGTTGAAATACAAAAATGTTTAATAAACTTAAATATTGTTTCTATAGTCTGAAAGATTTAATTGCATCTGCCTTGCATAGACACCTTCTGATAAAGGCAGGGTAATGTTCGTTAGTGAAAGCAGATGTTTTGAAATCAATTTAAGCAAATTATTGTCATTCTGTTGTTTCAAACACGCATCCGGCTAATTCGAAAGTACCCGAAATTTTTGTATAAGCCATGCGAAAGACATCATTTTTATTTCATAGGTAGAAAGCCCAAAGTGTAAACTTTTATTTAAATCAAAAAGAAATTGGAAATTTCATTTGCCTTTCTGTGTGCATATGTAATATGTAAAAATGAAGCACTTATCCGCCTAATTGGAAAATTCCCAAAATTTTTGCATAAGCCAAGCGAAAGACATCATTTTTATGTCATTGATAAAAAGCCCAAAGTGTAAACTTTTATTTAAAACAAAAAGAAATTGGAAATTTAATTTGCCTTTTTGTGTGCAGCCTTTTTCGTGAAGTCACAAAAATTTGGAAAAATAACGATAACTCTCAACTTTGGCTGACTTTCTTTATCCTAAATACTACAAGTAAATTTTTTTAAATATTTTTTTTTTATAAAAGCTGCATCTTTTTATATTCTTACAGTGATATTTTGAGGATGATTCATGTTTTAGATCCAGAGAAACAATTTTTTGAAGATGGAACTGCAATCTCAAAATAAAGACACAGAAATGTGCGATTTGAGAAAACCCCAAGAATTGGACCCCCATATCTCACAAACTATGAGGACTAGCAAGTAAAAATTTATGATGGAATCATTTCATGATAGAATTAGTATGTACACAAAGTTTCATCAAAACCCCTGTAGGTCGGGTTACAAGGTTTGGTTGAATTGAGAAAAACCCAAGAGTTTGACCCCTTCCCCCCCCATATCTCACAAATTATGAGGTCTGGGAAGGAAAAATTTCTGATGGTATCATTTCGTGATAGAATTAGTGTGCACACAAAGTTTCACCCAAATCCCTGTAGGTCGGGTTACAAATGGGGAAAAATTGGTTTAATCGACATGGAATGAACCAAGACTGAGATTGTAGTACTATAGAAAATAAAAATGTAAATTTATAGTCACATTGAAGATAGATTGCTTAAATATACTATCTTTAGTTTACGGTCATTTTTGTATGTGCATTTATTATTTATTACAATGAGTTTATTAGGTGGTGATTTGTTTCAAAGCATTCTTAAGCCTAATGAGTAATAAATGGAGAAGAAAAACAATTTCTGAAAAAAATATATATTTTTCTAAATATTCCTTAAATTTTACACAAAGCAAAGAAAGAAGAAATCGATTACTATAAATGTTTTATCTTAAACTTGATTTTTAAGAAATAGAACTTAATGCACATGCATGTGTCAAGCCTTTTCAAAAACAGAATGACTTTTTTAATGTCAAAAGACTAAGGTCGTAGTACTAAAGAAAATAAACATGTAAATTCATGTTTGATGACCGATTACTTAATATACTACGGTTAGTTTTCGACCATTTTTATTTTTGTATTTATTATTTATTCCAATGAGTTTATTAAGTGGTAATTTGTTTCAAAGCAGTCTTAAGCATAATCAATTATAAATGAAAAAAAGAAACAAATTGTGAAAAAAATTATATTTTTTAAATACTTCTTGGATTCTTAACAAAGCAAAGAAACTTAGTGAGTGTTCGCAAAATACATTCTCAATAATTTAGTAACAGTAAATCATATGCCACATTTGTTTGTCTTTGGATGATAACAAATATATACAGGGTGTATCTAAATTATTGGGCAAAACTTTAAGGGGTGATAGTACAGATCAAGACAAATAATAATAAATGGGAAACTAAGATTCCCAAATGTCTTTCGAAGGAGATAGGCGCCATCAAAGTTTAGGATCCAAAATTCGAAATGATTATAAAAAACGGAAAAATTGGTCGATTCGTTTTCGGTTTTCACGAAAATTATTCTTTATGTCAGTATTGTCTTGAAAATAAATTATAAAGATAAATTTCAAAAAAATGTCGAAGGAAGGCGCTTTAGACTTTGGAGTAACGAACAACTATTTTTTACCGTTATTTTTTGCATTTCTTATTTTTTTAGAAGTTTAGACATAAACTAAAATTTTGATCTCAAAATCTGTGGTTAAATAGCGCAAACTGAACTGTGTTCAGTGGGAGTGGGTAGGTTCAAATTTCAAATGATTATAAAAAACAAAATATTTGGTCAATTGATTTGCGGTTTTCACTAAAATTATTCTCTATGTCAGTATTGTCTTGAAAATAAATTTTACAGATAAATTTCAAAAAATGTTGATAGAGAGCGCTTTAGACTTTGGAGTAAGGTACAACTGTTTTTTACCGTTATTTCTTTTATTATTAATTTTTTTAGAAGCTTAAACATAAACTTAAATTTTGAGCTGAAAATCTGAATCGTTGAGAGTGGTTAAGTAGCGCAAACTGAACTGCGTTGAATGGGGATGGGGAAGTTCAAATTCCAAATTATTATAAAAAACGGAAAAATTGGTCGATACGTTTGCGGTTTTCTCTAAAACCATTCTTTATGTCAGTATTTCTTTGAAAATAAATTTCAAAAAATTTCGTTAGAGGGCGCCTTAAGCTTTAGAATAACGAAGAACTATCTTTAACCGTTATTTTTTTTATCTAAATAAATGTTTTAAAAGCTTAGACTTAAATTTTGAGATCAAAATCTGAATCGTTGTGAATAATTTAGTAGCGAAAAATTGAACTGTGTTTGCAGCGTGGGCAGGGTAACATTTCAACTCCTTAACACAATTCAGTTTGCGTTTTTTAACCCCTCCCAACGATTCAGAATTTGAGCTCAGAATTTAAGTCTAAGTATTTGCAAGCATTTAATTAGACACAAAAAATAACAGCTAAAAATTGTTGTTGGTTACTCTAAACTTTAGTGCGCCCTCTAACGGATTTTTTTAAATTTATCTTTAAAATTTATCTTTAAAATGTATTTTCATGAAAATACATTTTAAAGAATGGTTTTAGAGAAAACCGCAAACGAATCGACCAATTTTTCCATTTTGTGTAATCATTTGAAATTTGAACCTTCCCACCCCCATTGACCACAGTTCAGTTAGCGCTACTTAACCAATCTCAACGATTCAGATTTTCAGCACAAAATTTAAGTTTATGTCAAAGCTTAAAAAAAATTTAATGAGATGCAAAAGATAACGGTAAAAAATAGTTGTATGTTACTCCAAAATCTATAGCGCCCTCTATCGGTACTTTTTGAAATTTATGTTTATGATTTATTTTCAAGACAATACTGACATAAAGAATAGTTTTAGTGAAAACCGCAAATCAATCGACCAATTATTCTGTTTTTTATAATCATTTGAAATCGGAACCTACCCACTCCCATCATTGAACACAATTCAGTTTGCGCTACTTAACCACAGATTTTGAGCTCAAAATTTAAGTTTATGTCTAAACTTCTAAAAAAATTTATTGAGATGCAAAAAATAGTTATTCGTTACTCCAAAGTCTAAAATGCCCTCTATCGACATTTTTTTAATTTTTTTTAAATTTATCTTTAAGACAATACTAACAGAAAAAATATTTTTGTGAAAACCGCAAACGAATCGACCAAGTTTTCCTTTTTTTATAATCATTTCAAATTTTGGACCCTAAAATTTGATGGCGCCTGTCTCCTTCGAAAGACGTTTGGGACCCTTAGTTTCCCATTTAATATTATTTGTCTTGATGTTTACTATCATCAATTAAAGTTTTGCCCAGTAGTTTAGATATACCCTGTATTTAAAACATGACAATCGCGGAAAACTAAGACATTGATTTCCGTTAAATCTTTTGATCTCAAACTTTAATTTTAAATGGAATAGAACTAAATGCACACGCACGTGTCAAGTCTTTATGAAAACAGACTTTTGAATGTCAAAATACTAAGGTCGCAGCAAAAGACTAAGGTCGCAGAACTATAGAAAATAAACATGTCAATTTATAATCACGTTCGATGACCGATTACTTAAATATACTATGTTTTAGCTTACGGCCATTTTTGTATTTGTCTTTGTTATCTATACTAATAAAATCCGTGCGCCTGTGTCTGTCTGTCTGTCTGCTTGAAGTCGATTACAGTTCGCAACGCGGGCGAGTTGGAAGTCGCGAAAGGTGTCTTTCGATTGGAAAAATTCCGGGGAAGTCATTTCGGGCATTTTTGAGACCGTGGGACCAAAATTAAAAAAGTTATGAATTAAAAACCCCTTGGGATTCGGAACGAAAAATGTTTCAATTCCCAAACGGAGCTCCGAAGCAGAACACTGCGCCACCTTGCGGTGAAGGACATGAATTTTTCCCCTTTGGCTAAAAGAAGAAACAGTCGAAAACCTCTTTTTCTACCGGCGCTAATTGCGTTTTTTTCCGCATCAATTTTTTTGACTTGCCGTAGAATATTTACCGTAGTTTTCGCTAAAATATTGAACTTAGAAATAAAACAGGACTATCGAAACTTTTTTTGCGCGTTTTTTCTTAAACCATCATGCAGGCAGTTTTTAAAGCAGAAAAAAACTGATTACATATTCAGAATCTGCGTAAAAGTCTGCTTCTGATGAACCAAAAAATATGAGAAAATGTCTTATGGGCGCGCAGCGCCAACCGTGCAAAACCAAATATTTTTAACGGGACGATGGCGACCATGGCGCGTAGCGCCCACTGTGAAAACTCACATATTTTTAACGGGATAATGGGCGCATAACAACCATAGCTCTTTAATTTACTTTTTTGTGCTTGCGGATTCGAACACCAAGACTTGCTTATTAAATGAATTTTTTTGCTTATTATATACTGCTTAATATTGAGGTTCGTTCGGAAAAAGTGGCCCAGCTAGCGGGCGTAGCTCGCTAGTCTATACTAATAAAATCCGTGCGCCTCTGTCTGTCTGTCTGCTTGAAGCCGATTACAGTTCGCAACGCGGGCGAGTTGGAAGTCGCGAGAGGTGTCTTTCGATTCGAAAAATTCCGGGAAAGTCATTTCGGGCATTTTCAAGACCGTAGGATCAAAATAAAAAAAGTTATGAATTAAAAACCGGTCGGGAATCGGAACGGAAAACGTCTAATTTCCCAAACAGAGTTCAAACGGAGCTCTGAGGCAGAACACTGCGCCACCTTGCGGTGAGCGACCTGAACTTTTCTCCTTTGGCTAATAGAAGAAGCAGCCGAAAACCTCTTTTTTTCTCCCGGGAAAACGACATTTTCTTTCGTTTCGGTTCTTTGAAAAAGAAATAATTGGTAAAAAATGTTAAACACGGTTTATTTTCATACATTTTCTTTTTGGTAGCATATACGAATATTGTGTAACCTAAGATTTACGCGATTAATACTAATTTTTGTTAGTACAAACGGAAAACGAGCTGCCAAAATTATTTGTTAGTTATGTTGTTTGTGATATTAATGAAATTACTTATTTTTTTAAATAGCAGTCTTTTGCAGTTTTTAATACCGAAACTTTTTTTGCTCGTTTTTTCTTGAACCATCATACAGACAATTTTTAAAATAGATAAAACTGATTACATATTCAGAATCTGCGTAAAAGTCTGCTTCTGATGAACCAAAAAATACGAGAAAATGTTTTATGGGCGCGCAGCGCCAACCGTGCAAAACCAAATATTTTTAACGGGACGATGGCGACCATGGCGCGTAGCGCCGCACAGTGGATCAAAGTATAGGCGGTGGCGAACATAGGATTATCATGATAGTATAAGGTTCTACATATGATGTTTTTTGTTAGATTTAGGTTCGGATGAGCATAATAAATAACACCAAAAGTATCTTAATCGTTTTTAGAAACAATTCCGTGCTTTTTGTTTTCAAATAGAAATTTAGAGATATGTCGGGATAATTAAACTAGACTTGGAAAAAAAAAAAAAAAAAAAGAGTAAGATTGAAAAAACTTAACAGGCATTGATTTTATTATCTATCCAGTTTTTATTTATATCCAAATTATTTTGTGGAATATTCCATATTTATTTTATTTTTAATTGACAACATATATGATGTTCACATATCTCTTTAAATTTGTTTTACAAAATTACAACACTTTACTATAAAATATTACAACTTATTTCAATGCTGATTAATCATAGACGTGATTTAGTTCTTTGAATTTATTTTTACTTATTATTATTAATTATTTTGTTTGTTTGTTTATTTTTGTTTTATTTCTTAAACTAGTTGGATGTGCCAATCCCAAAACTTTCTTCTATCGGAGACGTACAATTTAATATTTTTAAAAAATAGTTACGTATTTTAATGCCTTTAATAACTTTAATTTAATATCATACCAATTTTGATTTTCATCTTAAATTTCTTTTTCAGTTAATTAAGGAGTAAAAACGAATTTCCGTCTCTGCACGAGCCGATAGACAATAGAATGATAGGCAGATTTTTTTTTTTTTCAAATTCAGGGAGATCTTACTTGCCTTACCAAAAAAATAATCATATTCAAAAAATTTAGTTCAGTTCTAGAACTAACTTCATACACTTTTAGGTGGTGCAATATTGAAAATGGCACAAAATTCGCTATTGCAGCGCCCCCTTCCGGCGAATTTTTTTTAATTCAGGGAGGAAGACTAGGCATAGTCATACAATTACACAAAAAATTTGGTTCAATTCGATGCATAATTTCATATACTTTTAATCGGTATAATATTGAAAATGGCACAAAAATCGCGATTTCAACGCCCCCTTCCGGCGGAATTTTTTCAAATTCATGGAGGACCAACTAGCCATAGTCATACACTTACAAAAGAAATTGGTTCAATTCGATGCATAACTTTATATACTTTTGGTCGATACAATATTGAAAATGGCACAAAAATCGCGATTGCAGCGTCCCCATCCGGCGGATTGTTTTCAAATTCAGGGAGGACCAACTAGCCATAGTCATACACTTACACAAAAAAATTGGTTCAGTTCGATGCATAACTTCATTAACTTTTGGTCGGTACAATATTGAAAATGGCACAAACATCGCGATTGCAGCGCCCCCTTCCGGAAGAATATTACAAAACTGAAGTAGGACCTGCTTGCCATAGCCAAAAACATTCACAAAAATTTGGTTCAATTCTATGCATAACTTCATACACTTTTTGATGGTAGAATGGCGACATACACACAGACAGACATTTTGTAAAAACATGTTTTTTGGCATCTCTGACCCCTTAAACGTGTAAATCCGTCGAAAACCGGAAGTCGAAAAAAATTTCGATTACAATACTTTCTTCTATTGAAGATAGAAGAAAGTAAAAATATTATTTTCTTTTTTTTTCCTTAATGTTTTTCTTAACTTTTTTTTTTTTTTTTTTTTTTTTTTTTTTTTTAAATTTTATAACAAATAGAAATCTGTTTCTGTTTGTAAAGAATTTAAATAGTGGTTTTATTTAAGAGAAATAGTGTCATTGAAAAGTTTGGGTAGTAGCCTCAGCAATTCATGAATAATATTCAATAGATCTTTCACGTATGTTTTGTGGAATTACAATTCCAAAGTAAGCTAGTAGAAAAACCTAATACTATTATCCACCAGATCTTTTTAACCTGTTAGATCTGAATTTCTGAGCTAAAATATTTTAAAATTGTATCAACGATTGGAAAAAGAAAAATTAAGTAAAGCCTAATATACATATATGGCCATTGATCACAAGATGTATTTAACTATGATTTATGGAAAAGTTATTATTACAATTTTAGATACATCACCATGTTAAACATGTTCCATTTGAGTTACAAAATCTTAACAAATGAATAATATTCATAAAACTGTTAAAAGAAGTGCAATTTTGAGGTGAAAACAGCTAAACAATGTACCTCAAAATATGGGTGATATTATATGCTTACTCTATAAAATAATGATTTTTGGAAAATATGTAATTAAGCGTTTTGATTTTGCAATTTTGCAATTATTGGAAGAAGCTTAGCTAAGCTCGTAGTAAAGACTTTTGAAGGTATCGGGATTCCCAAACGAGAAAAATAAGTCGAAGAGCATGTAACGAAGACTTGTAGCACCGTTCGTTTATAACATCTGACTCGTTAATTTCCTGTATTCGACAAAAATTAAAAAAACGTTCAAAGGAAAAGAAAATTTTCAGAGGCATTAGAACTTTCAGGATTCAAGCATCATGCATCCATTTATTAGCGTAGATTTTACCCTCTAAGAGCATTTGCGCTTTTTAGAATTTTCATGTAAATATTTATATAACCAAAGATACTTATATATTGAATTTAATTTTATAGTTTAATTTTAAATTACTTTTTATATTATTCCATCTCAGAAAATTCTTACAGTATAATATTTATAAAAAAATATTTTTGTCTACAGACAATTTACTATACTTTCCGGAAACGGAAAATTATGTGATAGCCACTAAAAGTGTATCAAATCCATTTATTTAAAAAATGCGCAGGTTTGCGCAAAAATTGCCCTATACCACATTAAAACACATACTTTTAGGAACACAAACATGTCTTTGAAATTTCAGACAACTTCAGGCAATTATAAAAAAGCAATTTGTAAGTCTATTATACAGTTTATTTTATATAGGTTGTTCATAATGTAAAATGATATATAAAATTCAATCAAAATGTAATCAGTAGAGATTTAAAATGTGTTTTAGGAAATTAATAATGATATTTTAAACGAGTTATCATTAGTGGTTACCTTGGTTTAATTTCTGACCACATTTAAAAATCACTAAAATTCGCAGAAAAATTCCTCTAATGAAAAGTGTATATTCCAAGCTGTACAAATAAGATATAATTTTGTATAATTTAAAATATGAACGTATATTCGTATTTTGTAGATATTCTTTTAAAATATTTCATTCCAAAAAAATAATTATTTAATGATTTTTTTTTTTGGCTCTATGTTCGTTTTTTCTTAAGGATCGATCCACTGTGCGCCGGTGGGTGATAGGCCGGTGGGCCGCCTTTGCACGGTGGGCACGTAGCGCCCACTGTGCGAAATCACATATTTTTAACGGGATAATGGGCGCATAACAACCATAGCTCTTTAATTTACTTTTTTTGTGCTTGAGGATTCGAACTCCAAGACTTGTTTATTAAATGCATTTTTTTGCTTATTATATACTGCTTAATATCGAGGTTCGTTTGGAAAAAGTGGCCCAGCTAGCGGACGTAGCTCGCTAGTTTATTTTAATGAGTTTATAGATGATAATTTGTTTCAAAACACTCTTAAGCATAATAAGTTATAAATGGAGAAGGGAAACTATTTCTGATTTTAAAAAAAATGAAATACTTCTTGAATTTTAAACAAAGAAGAGCGACTTGGAAGCGTTCGCACAATACATTCTCAATTATAACGATGGAGTAGCGTTGAATTCAAAAATTACTTTTATTTTTAACCTTCACGTAAGTATTTTTTTAAATACTTACGTGACAGAGAGTAAAAAGAGAGAGAGAGATAGAGAAAATTTGAAGTTAAAATACAGAGGGGATAGCTATGTTCTTTTATTTTTTTTAAATCCGACAGTAATCTCATCTCGTATCGGTCTTTTTGCCGGCCACATAAAATTTTTTGCCAAACTAAAATGCCCTTACAAGTGCGATTTTGAACTACCGTGTAACTGTTTTTAAATATTTCTACAACCCCATAATGAAGTACGGATACATCTCTGTTTTTCCTTCCAATAGATTTTTACAAACAAAGTTGAAATTTTTTGAAAGGTCTATGCCTCTATCGTGAGTTCATTTTTACTTTTTCCCATTATTTCAAATCTCGAGAATAAATGCTTAATTTAAATAAACTACAAAATAAAAATTAATCGAAATGTAATATTTGAATATTAACTGAAAAATGCTTCTTATTTTACATTTTCTGTATGCGAGAGGTGGGGGGGGGGGCAACCACAAAATACCAAGTGCGACTAATAACGTTTTTAAAAAAAGACGCGGCTAATCTTCGGGATAATTGATTTTGATGTATTTTTTAGTGCGCAATCCGAAAATACCAATTATTTTTAACTATAACGTGAGAATGTTTTTCAATCTTAAATTTTAAAGCTAAAAAAATAGCGAAAATCTAATAAATATAATAGATGGTTGTGATTTTGAACTTTTGATAACTGATTTTTGTGTACCTTAATCAGTAAAGAATCTTAAAAAGATCTCTCGATTTAATAATCTCGTCAAAAATTTGTAAATCTTAAATTTCATTATTAAAAAATACCAAAAATCAGATTCCATGAAATAGGTGTAGAAATTTTTTTATTCAATTTTATTATGTTTTTTTTTCAATAACTTATTTAATTTTTTAGTTTGTACTGCTGATTATACCTAAAGAGCTCAAGAGTAAACGATGAATGGGGGTAGGGTGGTTCAATTTTATCTTTGGGCTTTTTAACTTTGAAACTTATTAATTGCGAAAAAACTATGACTTGGTGGTTAAAAATTAAGGTCATTTTCTGATTGAGTAGTCAAAAATATATTGAAACGTATACAGAGAGTTACAAAACACAACAATCACATCTATTTTACAGTATCCGATTTCGCCGCTTTTTGACATTTTAACTTTGAAACTTACAATTTACAAATCTTCCTCAGGTTATGACAAAAAAAGAAGCTATTTTTCGGATTCAGTGCTACAAAATAAGAAAAAATTAATATCTTTCTTATCAAAATATAAAAAAGCAAATCACAATGTAAATTTTGCTGCTAGTGTGATTTAAACAAAACTTTTATATATCGCTACATTGGTTCTTGATTGTTAATTTATGCCCTCATTAGAAAAAAATTTCAAGACTCTTTTTCAGAAATACTCTTCAAATAATAAAGTTATTAATTCATTCTATTCTTTAGATTGATGTTATTAAATTGTGAAACACTTCCTGAAATATTTTATTCACAATGAAACATAAAAAAAATAAATGTTGTACTCACTTTCTTCAGATAATGCATTTTTATGGTAAAAATATATCCTTTTGTGGGGTATAAAATTAAAGATACTTAATTATTAGTCTTCAATACAATTATGCATGCACTTAAGTAAATTAAAATGGCAATGATTTTTTAAAAATAAAAAATATATATATACATTAATATATAAGATATTATATAAGTTACAGATATATAATTATATCATATTAGATATATAAGATATATCTAAGCCTGAAATTTTAAATAAGACAAAATAACTAAGAAAAAAAATATTATATATTATCAAATTAACTAGAAGGAAAACTTCTTTAATAAACAGGGAATAAGGTAGGAGTTTTAGTAAGCAATAAATGGAGAAATGTTATCTTCAAATATTAGTTCAGATATTAGTTTGGAAATTCTTCAAATATTAGTACTGAAATAAAATTTGATTAGTGAACAGAAGAACTTTTTCTGAAATACGGTTTTTCTAAAAGAATATATATTTTTGTTGAATATACCAATCAAAATCACATTCAGTCATATTATGTGTTTCAACATATAGTTGTTTATGAAAAACTTCATGTAAAGTTTCATTTATAAAAGGTTGATTTCATAAAATTTTGAACCACTGGTTTAAAATCATAAAAACAAAAAACAATTACATAACATCATAAAATTAGGAAATGAGCATTGATTCTGAAAGATCTGTGTCTTACTTCTTCAGTTGCAATTACAAACAAGATGTGCTACAACTTTGAAGGCAGGAGCACGATCGCATGTTATATTCTAACTATACTTGTAAGTCCAGTCTTTTTCCTTACTTTAAATAGATCTTTCTTATGATTGTAGAAAAACAATAAGCTCTCTTGAAAGGTTTTACGTTTCTTATGGTCTTATTGTACTATTCAAAAGTGTATTGTGTGTATTAAAAAAGAATGTTTACCAAACAAATATATTTTCCTTTATGATATTCAAAAGAAAACTGTATTATTTGCGTCAAACGATATTATAGTCATATAAATATGTATAAATACGAATAGAAAACGACGGATTTGGAAGCAGTTTTCATCTAAAATCAAATTTTTATATGTATTTTCCAGATGTTGAATAATCACAAAATCAATTATATATGCCATATAGATGTGGCGTGTGATGGTTAAACTGAATTTATTAAAATAAATATACTTTAATATTTAATATTTTTATAATAAAATTTTTGGCATTGAAAAATCATATAACAATTTAGAAAATTTTAAAAACATTTCTTTATAAATATATCCAGGAATTAGTTTTCTAAGCTGAAATGATAAATATGAATGAGTTTTAGTTATTAAAATTTCCATAACTACGTTGTAATTCTAATGTACAAACAATAGAAGTACTTATTATTAGGTAGGTTTCATTACAAAAACTAAAAATCTGCTTTATGAAGCTGTCTTATAATGGGCCAGGACGCCTCCAATCTTGGCAATAAATAAAAAATTTGATTAAATAAAAAAAGCATATCATACATTATCTTATACAGGGTGTCCACTCTCAATGGTGGCCAAAGGCTAATTTCTAAACTGTTAGTCACAGACATATAGTTCCAATTGCAAAAAGGCATTAAAACAAGATAAAGAATTGTTTTTCAAGCGATTTAGGTAAATATATATATATATATATATATATATATATATATATATTATAAAATTACGAAAATTAACTTTTTATACGGTCCACCGGTTCTGTTAGTGATATTTAGTAAAAATTATCCGTCACCCTATAATTCAATACAAATAAGGTTTCATTCATCTAACATTAAAATTGACCGAGTTATGAAACTTTAAATTTCATGAATTAAACCACTTTTCTGTTGCTGAAAACGAACGAGTTGGACTAAGTTTTCGGGGAGCGTATACTAAGGGCTTAAATTATTAAATATCCATTTCCAACGCTGTCCAATAGTTAATTCTAAAACCATTTGCCACAGACATATAGTTCCATTTAAAAAATGTTTTAAATGAGATAGAGAAATATTTTTAAAACAATTTAACTGAAGGTGTTACCACCGTATAAGTTTTATGGTAGTGTTAATTTTTATTAATTAATTTTTAGATTGGTTAAAATAATTTTAAATATAAATTTTAAAATTCTCTATATCGAGAAAATCAAATTTTGGAAAATCGCTATTTTATTTTAAAAAGGTGTGTCATTTGGATAGGCTTTCATTTTGCTTAAAACGTTCGTACGTATGTTTCCCTAGTTCGAAATTTCTATTCAAATTTTAACTCACTTCCAAATATTCGATCAAGGTTCAATTTGCACACTTATTTATATCAAACGACAATGTAATATTAATAATATTTTACGTGCGTACCATTTATTTATTTTATAGGACTAGAAAAAATTCTGTTAGATTAAGTAATCTAACAGAATTTTAAATATATGCCGTTTTGTAACGTATTGTGACTGTTGCCTTTTCATAATTTTAATTAAAAGACTTTCTGTTATTTTTTACTGATATTTTTAGAACAAATTTTGCTTTAATATGTAATCATCAACATAAATTTAAAAATAATATTGTAAAAATTATTTACTCTCAATTTTTAATGTTAAATTTTATATCTTGCGTTTATTTTTATTTCTAGTAAATTTGTGACTGACCCCTAATTTGCAGCAAAAAAGATGCTTCAGCTTTGAACAACTATTACTCGGTTAGTTTTAATCGTAGAGGAATGAGACGTTTTTTGTATTACTTGTTAGAGTAGTGGTAAAAATTTACTAAATATCACTTATAAGACCGAAGGACCGTATAAAAATTTAATTTTCGTAATTTTTTAATAAAAATTTTGTTTGACCTAAATCATTTAAAAAACAATTCTTTACCTTTTTTAAAGCAGATTTGCTATTGGAACTATATGTCTATGCCTAACGGTTTAGAAATTAGCCATTGGCCACCGTTGAGAGTGGACACCCTGTAGAAGTTTTATAGCAAAACTTCACACAAGCTATAAACACTGCTGTAATATAAGCTGTTTCACATAAGCTAAATTTAATAATTGTTTAATAAAGCTCTTTCAAATATTTTCTATAGAAAAATAAGTAAAAACAAAAAATTAAGATAGTTTTTACGCAAATTATTTATAAATCATCCAAAATATCGTACTAAAAAAAAAAAAAAATAAATAAATAAAACCTGACGTTGCAAACACAATTAATAATCTTAAAGATTCTGAAATACATATTAAAGTAAATATTAGCGATTTGTTTTGAAAAAGTGAATCACTTTCTAGGGCAAAATGTATGTAGTACTATCAAGACAGTAAAAGCAACACTGTTTGTGGTGTCTTACAAGGGGACCACCAAACATGGTGCTCATAGATTTTGATGAATTCAAAGTATATTGTAGGGGTCATACCATTAATAATTCGGCTGAAAGGGTTCTTTCAAATGGGCCTTAGTTTTTGAGAAATTGGGGGTCAAAGTTCAGCGTATATTTTAAATACTTATTAGTAAAGCTGCTTGTTAACAGATTCGTGGCTCCGCGGTAACGTGCGAGATTCCAGACCCGGAGGTGGCGGGTTCATCTTCAAATTGGAGTTTTTTTTTCTTCTTTATATGTTTCGTATATGTTAATTTTTTTAAGCAGAATTTGAAATTCTACAGCTTTCAACTTATTAATATTTTCTTATGGGGACAGTTTACTTTTTTTCATTTTTTTCTTATTTAAAGAAATATGGTTCAAATGATAAACTAATTACACTTCAAAATTCATAAATTAAATAAAAATAAATAAAAATGCATATATAATTAAAATTTTCAAAAGTATAAAAATTTTGAATATTTTAAAATCCCTTCTACTTTAAATATTAATAATTTTGCTCAATTACATTTATATATATTGCTAAGTAAAAAAAAAAAAAAAAAAAAAAAAAAAAAAAAATCGTACTTTTTTAAATTCATTAAATTCACATTCTTCATTCAATATCCATTCATCTGCCTCAATAAATTGACGATTATCTCATATTTCTAATATTGAATTGTGAAATTCTTCATCTATAGCAATAGAAGAAAAGGAAATATCATCCGGTTGGGAATTTGTAAGCAGATTATCATTTCGTAACAACATCTCGCAATATTTTAATGCATTCGTAATTTCGCCTTTTTGATCATTTTCCAAACGAAAGTTTTCTGTACTAATGCTGCTTCCTTCTATTACAGTATTTTTAGCATTCAACCCATTTTTAGCATTCGACACAAATCTACCAATTGCATACTCAATTTTCATACCATAATATCAGCTATACATATACATACCAATATTTCAAATATTTTATTTGTCTGCAAAAGAAACAAAATGAAAACAGAAAAAATTATTTCTATTTTTGCTTGATTTTACCGAGAAAATAAAAGCGGACGAATAAAATAAATATATATCATTTTATGTATCGTAAATTCTAATTTCATTAGCAGACGACATTTCCAATCTAGTTGATTTTTTTATTAAACGTTAGAGATAAATGTATTTAAAGATCAGTAAAAAATTTGGATAATATTTTAGCACTACTGCATTAATATTTTATTACACTTTTGAAGGTATGCATTATTTGAATTAACTAATCCTATAAATGTTTGAGAAATTGCACCTGAAAATTATTTTGTATAATTTATAGAAAAAGGGATAAATTTTCATTTAAAATATTCCACAAAAAAAAAGCGATAGAAAAAAGAAAAATTATTATTTCAGAATTGTGCTTAGAAAAGAAATTACATAATAATTAAAAAAAAAAGGTTAAAGGCATAAATTCGTTATGCAGTTTTGTCAATAAAAATATTAGTTTAAAAATTGCAGATAAAAAGAAATTTTAATGAAATACATTCGAAAATATAAATTTACTGTATTAAGAAAATATCATAAAGTTCAAAGCTGTAGAATTCCCAATTGTGCTTAAAATATGTAACATGTAAAAAGTATATAATGAAAGAGAAAAAAAGCGCCAACTTGGATTTGTGTTTTTTTTTTTTTTTTTTTTTTTTACTTAGCAATATATATAAATGTAATTGAGCAAAATTATTAATATTTAAAGTAGAAGGGATTTTAAAGCATTCAAAATTTTTATACAATTTTAATTGTAAATGCATTTTTTATTTATTTTTATTTATTTTATAAATTTTGAAGTGTAATTAGTTTATCATTTGAACCATATTTTTTTTAAATTAGAAAAAAAATGAAAAAAGTAAACTATCCCCATAAGAAAATATTAATAAGTTGAAAGCTGTAGAATTTCCAATTCTGTTTAAAAAATTTAACATATACGAAACATATAAAGAAGAAAAAAACCCCTCCAATTTGGAGTTGAACCCGACACCTCCGGGTCTGGAATCGCGTACGTTACCGCGGTGCCACGAAGCTGTGACAAAGAGCTTTACTAATAAGTACTTAAAATATACGCTGAATTTTGACCCCCAATTTCCCAAAAACTAAGGCCTATTTGAAAGAACCCTTTCAGCCGAATAATTAATGGTATGACCCCTACAATATACTTTGAATTCATCAAAATCTGTGAGCACCATGTTTGGTGGTTCCCTTTGTTAGTAGTAACATACACTTTTTGTTTGAGGATGAAGCGTTTATTCTTGTAAAACAAGTCCTTAGAATAAATAGTATGTTTTAAAGGTTTTAGAATATTTAATCCATACTGAGTCATCATCATTTTCACTATCCGGATCAGCAGATACATTGAGAGATGGAGTTTTTAAGAAATGTAAGACTTCTTGTGGCACGTGGTTTAACTTTTTCTTTCATTTCATTTCTTTAGTAATGATCACTACACTGTAAAATAAAGGTCGATCTACTACAAAAAGTTTAGTTTCTCTCAATGATCCTTGCAATTACTAAAAAATGTAATCTTACTCAGTTACAAGAAAATCTGTAAGAACTACTAGAAAAAAATCTAGCAACGGATAGAGTTAATAGTTTTATATTTTTAATACTTAATTCTAAAACTTTCATGG
Source organism: Maratus speculifer (assembly GCA_964019185.1). Lineage (NCBI taxonomy): Eukaryota > Metazoa > Arthropoda > Arachnida > Araneae > Salticidae > Maratus > Maratus speculifer. Next base: position 309,602,038 of record OZ025290.1, read on the forward strand.
CGTGGCCGTGATAGCCTAATGTTTATAGAACCGAACTCCAAGCTAAAATGTCCCGGGTTCGATGCTCGACACCACTAAAGACGCACCGAGTGTATGCAGTGAAACTACTCGTTAAATAAAAGTATTATGAAAATCCTGTTGTAGCAGTTACCATGGGTAATGATCTGTGGACTTTCCTTCCCCTACAGAAGCATATCAAAATTGAGCAGGTGGCAATATTTTATGCTGCCATCTATTGAGGCCTTTTTCAAAAATTTTCCGCTGTAGAAGTCTGTCTTTTTACCCACTGGATGCAGTTCAAAGGAAGCTTATGCCCTTCGGGCACACATCAACAACAAAACTCATTTGGTGGTTCTCGCTAAAAATATTTCAGTTAGTTATACGAAAAATTTATTTATACAGTTTACAAAATAAATGTTTGTTTCAACTGCTAAAATTGCGTTTGGAATAGTTATTAAGAATCTGTGACTAATGGTTACTAAAAATAATTTTGGAGCTATAATTAAAATTTGCTTGGTGGCTGATACTAAAAAGTTTTAAGTTAATTATACAAAAAATTCTTTTGTTCAGTTTACAAAAGAAATGTTTGTTTCACTTGCAAAAAAAAAAAAAAAAAAAAAAAAAAGATTGGAATGGTTACAATTTGTATTGTGAGTAATGGTTACTAAAAAATTCTGTGGAATACAAATTTACTATAAAATATTTAGTAACTTTTTTTTTTTTTTTTTTTTTTTTTTTTTTTTTTACAGTGTAGATTTGAATTTAAAAGAAAAAAAAATAAAATATCTCTGCTTCTTTTTTTTTTTTTTCACAGTGTAGATCTGAACTTAAAAGAAAAAAAATAAAATATCTCTGCTTTTTTTTTTTTTTTTTTTGACTGAACTTTCTCTGGAAATAGCTCTTTTTTGAGGTATAATTCGAATGACATTAGAGGTGTAATAAATATAGCTTAATCATTGGCTTCCGAGTGACAGAAAGCTTCTTCTCTAAGCTATGTCCTGCACACCCATCAAAACCTTACTTTTATATGTGTGGTTCTGTAATAACCAGGTAAGGCACATTTTTGAAAAAATGAGATAATATGGGAAAATGTAGCTTTAAAAGTGTACTTTCATCTGACATAGTACTGAAAAATGAAAATCGAACACTTCACGTAATAGAGCGACTATAATTTTTCATTGAAAAATTGAAAAAAGAGTAATAACCGGGTAAGTGCATAAATTAACGGTAATAACCAGATAAGTAAGTGCATAAAGTAACGGTAATAACCAGATAAGTAAAAGCATAATGTAACGATAATAACCAGATAAAATTTCTATTTATTATTTAAATCGTCTATAATTATAAAAATAACATAAAAATGGCTTGTATAATTTATAAATATCTCTAAATAATTAAATTAACGTCAATAAACTATAACGAGTAAGAAAAATAATGCTTTAAGCATAGATTATGAAGCTTTTTCCAACACTTTATGAAATCTTTAACTAAACTTCTTTATTTAGGGAAATAAGTGAGTAAAGCCAAATATAGCCAAACATTTATTCCAATACTTTTGAACAGCCCTGTTTTTAATCTGCCAGTTGATATATATACCATATAATGGGAAAAATTAATTTAGCAAGAAAATACCCAATAACTTAAAATTATTTTATCAGCAATTTATACTAATAGATGGAAACATATTTGAATATTTTTTTCAGCCTTGTAGTTTATCTTGTACTTTTAATTCACATCAGTATTAAACTAAAATTTGTTTTAAACTAAAATAATCTTAAAACAACCGAAATCACGCTTACATACATTATCATTCATAGACGTCCATGTACTCAATTCTTTGCGTTGCCCTGTTTATCATTTCATCTATATTCTGCAAACATTTCTTAAAAAATTAAATGCAGTTCAGCGTGAAAATGCATACTTTTTTAAGAACCACATTTAAATAATTAACGATCATATTCAGAAACGTTGGCGAGCTCTTTTATGTAGCCCTGTATATTAACTGCAGCATTTGTACATATCATATAAGGTGCATAAATTTAGTGAAACTTAATCGCGCATATCATATTTATAATAGATTTCATCCATCCATCAGCCATCATTGGATACATATACGGTTCTTCGGAAAGAATATACTATTTGAAAACTTTTGTGTGTCCCTGTGAATACTATGTACTTCATATTAGGCAAGGCAGTATCATATAATTCATATTAAGCCTCAGTGACATACATCAATTTTATTATATATGAAACAATTTAACATATGTCATACACAATTCCACCTTTTACCATTATATAATGGAATTTTTTGTATGGACCTGTAAATGAATAATTGCTGTATTTTCACCTCATATTTTATATATAGTATATTTTAAGTCCCCTAGTAAATGCATATAAATTTTAATGTGTTTGACATGCTATAACATCGTTAAAATTCCTTTGTAACAAATTTTCCCCATAGGACGTAATGTAATGGAAAACTTTTGACTCTCCCTGTAAATAAAATAATCATGGTAGAAACTTCATTTTCAATAGGTTTCCTGCTAGGGTAAACGTCAATAACGTTCTAAAATTTCGTGGCAATCGGAGTATTATTACGTGAGGTAGAGCGCGGACAGACGGACAGACAAACCGAATGCATAAGCACTTTTCAACTTTGGTGGAAAGTGCTAAAAATTACCTATCTGTGGCAAGAAACTGCACCCAGCTTGTGGATAAATTTGAAAAATAATCACACAAAGTAAAGGATCTGATTAATGCTATGTATTATTTTAAAATAATATAAATAAACAATTATAGTAATAAAAGTTTGTAAAAATGAAAAATTTTCATCATAATTAGAACAGAAATTGTGAATTTAAATTATTAATTTAAAAAATCTTTTTTTTAAGACAACGCCACAGATATATTAATTTTATTTTAATAAAAAATGAAATAACTTAATTCAATTTAACAAAAAATTGACAATGTAATTAATTGTTGTGAAATTATTGTTTAAAATGTAAATAAATATTTCATTTTGTTTACATTTATTAAAAATTTCTGTAACTATATCTTTTTATTATCATTTTACACTTATTAAAAATAAATGTAAAACGGTAAGAAACAGATAAAGTTACATTTTTTAATTGGTTCTCAATTAATAAAAACCATTTTTATATAACTATTTTGACATAAAATAGGTTCTTATATCCTAATTGAATGTAGTGAAAATTATTAAGTTCTAATTTGTTTTATAAAGGTAATGATAAAAAGACATTTTTGAAAACTTCAAACGTTAATTACTCAAAATATTAAAAATTTGCCTTACCTGGTTATTACCGGAAGGCACACATATAAGGCACAACTATTTAATTTTTCATTTTCAAATGATTCGAAACAGGTTCTAGTAGCTGAAACAAGCATTCTGAAGTATGTTCTAGAAGACCCTGTGATGTAACTGATGTACTAATTTTTCTTGCTGTTATGGTTTTAAGTTGACATTTTTTTCTTTTTTCTTTAACTCTTGGGCAGTTTTGGAAGAGGGAAAGTTTTCTGGAGCAATTATTTTTATGGAATTATACTGTTTGCGAGATATTTTCGTGTCTGTTAATACAACCAGAGACTCTTCTCTTGAGAAAAGAGGCATATGTGATTTTAGAGATTTTGTATAAGCAATTTTATAATTGGTAGCTGATATTGGAGTTGTAGTTATATCTCTTAAAACTTCTGAGTCCTGAATCTGCCCTTCAGATCTTATAATCATACATATCGAGTATACTAACAAAGACGTAGAACTAATCGTTTTGCTCTTAATGTTTTTGTTCGTTTGGAACACCTTTCAAACGGAATATGACGCCGACCACCTTTGTTTTGAGTGTTACTTCTATTTGTTCTTTAAATCAAGGAGATGAAAATGGCTTATCAAGCTGTCTTTATTAATTCTGAAAAAACCTTTCTTTGTCTCAACAGGCTATTACCCATTGGAATTTATGTTGAAATTTAAAAGATTTTAGCTTCTATTTTAAATCGTTAGAACTATTCTGTTGGCAGTTTGTCCTATTCTACAATTTTTTTACCCGAAAATAGTTTGCTTTTCAAAAGATTTTTTTTAACTTTTTGTGATATGTAGAAGTTTTCTTTTTTGTTGGTAATACATAATGTATTTAAATTCTCACCCCCAATCACAAAATTACAGTATGTAATCATGTATATATAAATACATTAACAAAAAAAAAAGAGAAAAATTAACTATAAAAATTACCATAAAATTATAAAAGGGGAAATTTTTTCTGAAATATCTATCATTCTTAGACTCAAACATAGTAGAAAAAAATTATAGTTGCAACTTAATTTGCTTTAATTCATAATTAAAAATTTCAGTGTTTGTAGACACTGCTATTTTTTTATAAATTGCACTAATAATATTCTAAGCCTATTACTCTGTCTATAAAAATGATATTAAAAACATTAAATGTTTCTGAATTTTTGTTACCTTGCCTGAAATTCAAGGTTCCATAGTCAAAAAATATTATTTTTTAATTATGATAGCGTAATTAACAAACGACTGTTGAAGCAAAGTTATTATTTTTTCCCGTTTATTATCATTCGTGCGATATGCAGTTTAATTTCTTGTTTTAAGGACGATTCATATAACTTTGCACACTTTTGAGTACTAAGTAGAAGCTTACTGACGTCTGCTCTATTAAAGTGACGTATGTAAGAAGTCGGAAACATAATTCATTTTTTCGATGTTTTGCCATATTTGAATTGGCCCACTGTGCATCCGGAGAAAAAGAATTCAGGAAATTTTTGGTATATTTTCACTAAACATGACTTCTCAGACTCAAAAGCCATCATATGTTCAAATGAGGATTTATATCTATTTCATAATTTAGTATGTGCATAGTAACTGGTGTGCAAAGTTTAAGGACAATCTTGTTTCAAAATGGCGGCTTTTATATATTTCTATTTCAAATTAAAAAGAATTACAAAAGTTTAGAAATTGGAAAATGGGTATTTTGTTAAGTGTTTAATCTTCAGAGAAGGATTTTGGAGGCTTTGTTGTTCACTTTTTATCAAGAAAAATAAGTTGAGAGAAACCAGATAAAATTTCTACGTGGCAACATTTTGAAACAATCAAAATTTCATCATATGATAGCACTCGTACTTATTAACTGATCTTACTATGACAAAGGATATGTGTAGGACAGAACTAGGTCTCAACCGAGTTTGTTAGGCACATTCCAGCTTCATTCGCCATCTTTTTTTAAAATGGCATTTTTTCTTTCAAATTTAAAAAGAAGTACAAGAAAAATTCAAAATTCCAAAAGATTTTTTTTAGGTGTTTGATTTTTGTACAAGGAATGTGGATCATTTTTTGTTTCGTCTTTATCTTAAAAAATGGTTGACATACAAGAATTTGAATTTCTAGGACGGCTGACAATTCAAAACAATCTGATTTCTGTCATGAGACAGCATGCCGACTTATTAAACGATTTGGATGTGATTAAGAGTGTTTAGAAAACACAACTAGATATCAACTCAGTTCGTTAGGTAGAGTGCGGCATTATGCTCATTTTTGTTTCAAAATGGCGGCAATTTTAAAATATTAAGAGCAGTATAAAAATTTAGAAACTAAAAAAAAGTTAATAAAGACCTTTATACAAATATTCATGCTTTGTCTTTATTTTTTTAAATAGCCGAAATGTAGCAGTTTGAACTCCTAGTGTTGTTGACAATTTGAAACAATATAGTCAGATATTTTTATACGCTATATAGTATATATATACTTATATAGTACGCATATTTATTGACCAATTTATATGTTATTAATCATGTGTTCCGGACATTCTAAGGTTCCGACCGAGTTTGTTAGCCAGCTTCATCCGCCATCTTGTTTCTGAATGACGGCTATTTACAAAAATTCAAATTTAAAATTAAAAAGGCGTACAAATGAAATTGAAATTGAAAAAGACACAAAAATTCCAGAGCATTGTGTTGTCTTTATCTTTAAAGTTAGCTGAGATGTAGCAGTTTGAAATTCTAGGATGTACAAAATTCTGAAATCATTTTAATTTTGTTAATCAACAGCAATGAGGTCTATAAACCTGTTTCGGTATAAGTGAGCATGTCTCCTGTACTAATCAAGATTTCAACAAAGCTCATTACTTAGTTTCATACACTGTATTGCTTTAAAGTCGCATGCGTTTCAAGATCCAAGTTTGGCAACAAAATATAAGTTGCTCTAGAACAGTCAACTTCCGTATAACTACCAATTTTGTGAAATTCTCATTCACATACATTTTTGAAGAAAACTTATAGTCAATCATTTACAATAAAACTCAGAAATTATATACTCGTGTATTTCAGTAAAACAATCTGTATTTTTAAAAACAAGGTATAAGAAAGTTATACTTTCCTCTTTGCACAGGGCAGAAATATTTTTCTGTAATTGTAGTACACATTAAATTTTCCCTCATTTCAACTATTTTTTTTTTCAAAACTTATATTTGATAAGCATAGGTATTCCAACGGGTAATATTCATATTTATAGTGCACTGTTTATGAAAACTAATTAAAATTAAAATTTCAAAACTAACAATTAGCAGCAGATATCACATTCAAGCTTAAAATAAGTTAAATTAAATATATTAACTAATACATTAAGAAAACTTTGATTTATTCGATGTTGTTTTAGATATTTTTTCGTTATATTCCCTTGAGGATTTAAAAATTCAGTAACTATAGTAAAGCTATATATTCTTTAATTTAAATCTCCGGTAGTTTAAAATTTCACTTACGCTTCAAAGAATTCATTCTATATATTATTCGTTTCCTTAAAAATGTAATTAGAACCACTTGAAAGTAAATTATTTTCTCTCTCTATGTTGATTAGTAAAAGTAACGTTTCTTAATCATAAAGTTTACAAAAATTAAAAGATCAAAACTCAGTATGATATCTATTTTATTAAACTGAATAATTACACGATATTATGACACGATATAGATTAATGCAATAAATATTCCATAAATTAATCCCTTAATTCTCTCTCCCACGATATTCACTGACCGTGTTGGTTATTCAGATATTTTTTTATTCCTATTAGTTTTATAAAATTTTATAATTATTTTTATACTGGTGTCATTTTACTTGTCATAAAATAAGATAAGTATTTCTTTTCTGGAAAACGGTGGCAATGAGCAATCTGAATTTTTAAACAATAGTTTAATTCAGTCACTAAACCTTTAAGCCTTGGCCTACATAATTGTGTAGGAAATCCTAAGGAAAAAAATATATTATTTTCCCGCGATTTAAAGCTGAGCCTGCACCACACAATTATGTGGATCCTTCGTTAACATAACATAACATAAGGAAATTTTTTTAATGTTTTTTTCAATACAATATGATCCTATTGATTATAATTAGAAACCAATATATTTAATTTCTGCCTAAACTGTTCCGTTCTTAAAAAGTTAAGGAGTTAATGGCAAAGTTGAAAAGTTAGTATTTAATCAATTTTATTTTAGACTATTTAATGAAATCATGTAATTAAATTTTTTGAAACTTGTCATGAGCAATTGGTTTAGATTTCTTAGAAAAATTAAAAATTCACTGATTAAAGTCTTTTACGTTTTGTTAAAAGGTAATTAATATAATTACATTGTTAATAAAGACTATAGTTTCAAAGGAAGATCTAAATATTAAACTTTTCAAAATTAAATGAATTATCGAATGAGTAATATTCTCTTAGACAATTAACAAAAATTTCCATAAAAATTCTTTTTATTACTCACTTTGCAATGGAAATGGACTAATTATGATTCGTTTTTATTTTATTTGTGATTTCCAAAATATATTTAAGACTTCTAAATATATCTTCTTAAAAGTGACATTTTTAGAAAAAATAGCATAAAATTTAATCCCATATAACGTAAGGCAAATAACTCTTATCGGTTTTGTTCAGTTTTCTGTTTTTTATAAAGTTTCAATTCAATTTTATTATTAATTTTTAATTTTATTATTAATAATATTCACTTGCTATTTTTACAATGTATTGGATAATCTTTCGAACACAAAATAAAGTTAAATAAAAATCCGCTAAAAATCTCATAAAAAAATACTAAAAGTGCAACATTCGCAGTGGAAAAATACTACTACATCGGATTAAAACATTGTAATCGGATTTTTTTTCACCAACATCAAAATTCTTTTATTTAATGCTGAAATGGCAATTTGTTTGCATGTGGCAGCCCAGTAGAAAAGATTATGTGTGCTTTATATTCAAGTAAACATAGTGTATGTTTTATAATAAATTAAGAATTTGTTTTATAATGAATTAATTCCAGTTTGTTAAAATTAAAATGCTTTGAGTATGCTATTAATAAAAATTGTGTGTTTTATAACAATATTTTGTTTTCTATATTAACCTTTACACGGAAGCTCGGATAAATTCAGCATAATCCCCTCTGTAAAGATTAAAACACATTATTTTATAATAAAATAAAACAAATATTGCGTTTTTGATAACTAAATCCCAACATTACTCGAAAGTGGATTTTTGTTTTGATAAAATCAATCTTTTAAAAAAATCCAACCATGGTGCATCTGCGATACGATGTTTCCATACATTTTTCGATTTTATTAAAATTAAAACTGGATCACAACCAGAAAAGCTTTTATAAATATGGATGAATAAATAATTAAATAAATAAAGTAAATAAAATAAAATAAAATAAACTGAAAATTGAAGCATATCTTCTAACATTGTGCGTAGTGATATATAAAAAAATATATGCCTAAAAAAAGAATCCATTGTAAAACATTCCTTTTTCAAAGTATATTTTCTGTATTGAATGGATTATTTTAATGATATAAATGCGAATTCAAATTTAAACCTTTCAGTTTATTCAATGATTGTATTAAATGCTGTTATCACCTAGGGTATTATGATTTGAATAAATATTCTAAAACATTGTGGGTTTTAATGCTAAATTTCGTTTATGAAACACTTGAATGCGTGCTATAAAATAACTACTACATTTATTATTTAAAGTTGCTTGAATTTTTGCAATTAGAAACGTTATTTTATTCAACAAATAAAGCGGACCAATATGTTTTGAAATCAGAATTTAAGTCATACAACAGCATATCAGAAAGAAATTAAGGTTTCACTAGATGTATAGATAAAGTATAATCTATAACTGAAACTTTACGATATTTCCGCATATTATATACACGAGGATTCAAAAGTATCGAAACAATAGGTTATTTCCTTAAATAACGACCCTAGAATCGTACTTCCAATTGCAATGTTTCATTCAAATGTGCAAAATATGATGACATAAGTTGCAACTTCTAAAATTTCTACTTGAAAAAATGTGAAAATTAAACTTTCATACCCATAGGTTAAAAATTCCATTTAGGAAAAGTTTTTTTTTATCCAGTTCTAAATTAAGTATAAAAAATTGCATCTTTATATCTACAAAACTCACGAGGTTAAAGACATTTAAGTAATTCATTAGGTTTTAATGGATTAGATACAAATTGAAATGCTCGCAATATAGAAGGAATGTTATTTTAACAGTTCTAGGAAAAAAAATAACTATTAGAAAATATAAAAATATATATAATTATATTGAATTAAAATTTTGATTTTTTTCTTTTTTGTGATGGTTAGCCATATAATTTGTAAACAAAAGCACTTCCTAAAATTTCTCAGAAAGTTTATAAAAATTTCAAATTTTTGTATTTTTTAAGTAAGATAATTTAAAATCGTTATAACTTGAAACATTATTCATCGGATTTTATTTTTTTCGTGTAATTAGTAAAGAAATCATGATTTTTGTGTTGTATGTTTCAAGTCTTTATATTCAACATTAATTCAAAAAATATTAAACATATGTATTTAAAAAATGGCATAATATATTTTTTAAACAAAATCATATTTTCAAAAGTGAATATATTTTTTAAATTGCCGAAATAAAATTAACATAAAATAATCAACAAAGACAAGTTTCAAGTTTGTACGTTTCTTGTTTAACGATTCTTGTATTTAAATAATTTAAAGACGAGAAATGATGGAATGATGAAAAGAAAATCATGCACATTTCCCATAGTTATTTAAAACAATGTTTTTCTGTTATGCTAATTAAGAATTTTTTTAACAATTTTATCTGTCACAATTTCAGACATTTTATCATCTCGCTGAGGCTGTTGAAAAAAGTTTGTGTTTTGGGCCAAGGCTGGACCAGGTCAAGGACGAGGCTCTTTTCTAATGATTCGACCAGGCCGGGCCTAACATATTTTTTCATACTATACCACGACTGGCTTTATTTTTTCTAGGTCTGCACAGAACGAAATTGTCTGTCCCGGGCTCGGCACAACTCGTATTACAATCATTATGTCTGAGTGACCTAATCCGTCCTTAAAATAAGTAAAACTTAGCTCGGTCTAAAAAGTTTTCGAAAAACGCGTATATTTTTAAATCGCCTTTATTTTACAAAAAAAAAAAAAAAAAAAAAAAAAAAAAAAAAAACTTTAAAAATCATTATTTAAAATAATAGTAGATTTAAAGGCAATAATTAAAATAAAATCCAACCATTGAAAAAAATCTGCATATAACACAATCTTGTTTTAAACAGAAAATATGGTGATCCATGCAAAATTAATATAATAATACCTGAGGGAAAGATATATATTAAATTTACACCGCCGAAGAACGAAATTCGTCTATAACGTATATTTTCTCTCCTATGTGATTCTGTCTTAAAAGGTTTCACAGTACAGCATTTTCTAAGTCTCTGACACAAAGAATCTGGATTAATCATATTGAAACATAAGTGAAACAATTACATACAAATACAGATTTTCTAATAAAACAAATATATCACAGACTTTGGCACTTCTTTAAAAATGAAATTTATAAATATAAAAAACAAAACTCTATTATATATAAGTATTTTGGTCAGAACTTCATACGAAACAATTGTTAACCATATCGAAGTATAAGACTCTGTAGAAATTCAAGGCGGAGACGGGCTACCTTTTTTCCAAGTCGAGAAAAACTTTTTACGATATGGGTTGGTTTTGAACCGGTCCTTGATATTTCGACCCGTGCACACCTCTAGTGCGATATTTTGAAAGCAGGTTTAGTTTAAAATCTATACTCCGCTATTTTATGTCCAAACAAGGGGCATCTTAAATAGATTTTTATTAAACAACAATTTATAAATGATCCCTATCTTGCATTGAATTTGTGTCAAGAATTTGTCGTTCAGTGACACGGTTGAGTGGTGTAAGTCACGAATTTTGGAAGATTTCGGATTTTAATCTTTCTGTGAGATTTTTAGATATTGAGATGTTTTGTTGCTGTTGTTCAATTCAGGGATGGAAAAGGAAAATTTTCATAATTGGAAATTTTGTCCTACGGGGGTTAATATAAAAATTTAATTTTTGTATTTTCTCAAATACCCTCCGACCCTCCAAATATTTGCAGCTTATTTCTTCAGATTTTTCATGTCTTTTAAGTGTGATTTTGCAACTGTAAGTATGTGCCTAGCGGCAATATTCAAGGAAATAGCTTATTGTTTTGATATTTATTGAACTCCTGGTATATATATATATATATATATACTGCAGACGGCAGCGGGCACCACATATTAAAATTTATGTCTGCCTCAAGTACGTATAACTAATTTTTGGTCCATAATTATTTAAAAAACGTTATTTAGTAACATGTGCAAATAGTCTCTGTTATATATACATATACATATTGTGTCAATGAAAGTAAGATTGGATCTTTAATTGGTAATATGTTTTTCTTTTTTAATCCAGTTATATAAAAATTTATGCTTAATTTCAAAATTTTCTAACATTTTCATTTTTTGGAATTCATTGTGTGCATAGTCGTAATTTGCCATTCTTCAGCTTTTAATGGCTGCTGCGAAAATGAAATACGAAGATACAAATTTTATTTATGGGAATAAAGGTAGTTAAATTAAGACTTGGCAAATCTGCTTTTGTTACCATTAAATTTCAATGTTTACTTTTCTCTACCTTCAATAGAAGACATTATTGTAATTGAGATTTTTTCGATGAATTTACACCTTTTAGGGGTCAGAGATTTCCAAAAACATGTTTTTACAAAATGTCTGTCTGCCAGTGTGTCTGTGTGTTCCTATGTCGCCAACCTAGCATCAAAAAGTGTATGAAGATGGGCATAAAATTGAACCAAAATTTTTGTGAATGTTTTTGGCTGTGGCTAGTAGGTTATCCTTCAATTTTAAAGTACTCCGCCGGAAGGGGGCGCTACAATAACGACTTTTCGTGCCATTTTCAATATTGTACCGACTAAAAATGTATGAAGTTATGCATCGAACAGAACCAAATTGTTTTGCGTAAGTCTATGGCTACGGCTAGTTGGGAAACTCCCTGAATTTGAAAGAAAATCGCTGGAAGAATGCCCTGCAATAGCGATTTTTGTACCATTTTTAATATTGCATTACCTAAAAGTGTATGACATTATGCATGGAATTGAACCGATTTTTTTTGTAAGTGTTTGGCTATGGCTAGTAGGAACGCCCTGAATTTGAAAAAAAATCCACTGAAAGGGGCGCTATAATCACGATGTCTGTGCCATTTTCATTATTTTGCCATGAAAAAGTGTATGTAGTTATGCATAAAACTGAACTAAACTTTTTGTGTATGATTATTATTGGGTATGGCATGTAGGTCTTCCCTGAATTTGAAAAAAATCTTCCGATCTTTCTATTTTCCATCGGCTCGTGCAGAATTTATACACGTTTTTTCTTCGATTAATTGAATGAAACAGAAATTTAAGATGAACATCAAAGTTGATATTGCACTGAAATAAACTTATTAAAGCAGTAACATGTGTAACTATTTTTTCAAATATTAAAATGTACGTATGAGATAGAAAAAAGTTTGGGATTAGCACATCCAACTAGTTTCTTTTTGTACTATGCTTTAATATCTATGCAGCATTTGGTAGAATAATTTCTTTCACAGATTTATATTGCGATTTATACATCATTTTTAATTTGAATAAATCCTTTTACTACTTATACATTCACAAATTTTATGGATAATTATAATTTTTTATAATAATTTTATAAACCGTATAACTTGGTGTATAAAATGTATCACTAATTTGAAAATTAATTTTTTTATTTCAAGCATGTGCTTATGTATAACACGCATTAAGTTGTGCCCATGAAAAGAAAACAGAAATTCCAAATTTCTCTTACTTCAGATAATATGTCTTTTCTTTGCGATATTCAAATGTGATCGTTTCCGGTCTGCCCAATTCCCATCCATTAGAAACGAAACAATCTGTCCCCCTAAAATTAAGGTTGAAAATGATTCTGCCTGTTGTGCGTTCAAAATTTCTTTCTCAATTTCTACTCAAATGTACAAATATTTTGGGAAAATCGTCCAGGAGTTTTAAGAAAGCCTGAAAATCTCTCAGTTTGGTATATGTTTAGATCCAACAGAATAGACTGATATAAAAAAAAAAAAGAAAACATTTCCTTTACAGACTACAGAGGATTTATTTATATCTTTTTTTCTAACTTCAGTTATAAATTTATTTTCACAAACTGATAATCAAGAAAGATTAAAAAGAGAATAAAAATAAAATTTATTTTTCACATATAAAATTTGATGTTACATGAGGACTCAATAATCTCATTTTTTGTGCATTTCTTGTTTTTTTGTTATTTTATTTAATTCTTTTTACATTGCAAAAACAATGAAATAAGTATATATTTAATAATTTTTTATTACTAATGGACTCTACAAATGATATCTTAACGCATCGAAGAATAATTTACTTTTACATTTCTGTGCATTTCATACATTTTTGCTGAAAATCCTGCTAATGTAATACATACCAATCTGAAAAAAGCACTATCAGAAACAAATTTCTTTTTTGTTTGAACCTGCTTTCTGTTAGACTTCATTCACACCATTTTCTTTTTTTAACGTTACTTAAATACACGGAAAAAATTGTAAATGCAGGGCCGTAACTACCACCGGGGCAGCCGGGGCACTGGCCCGGGGCCCCCAAGCCTGCGGGGCCCCAAACTGATGGTTAAAAAACTATTGATTTTAGTTTCTAGTCTAAGTTCCTATAAAATGCCCAGCACATACCTAAAAGTTAGTAATAAAAAAAATCAAAGTGCTAGAATAGATATTTTTGCTTGTCTGTCAATACACTCCTTACGTTTCGCATGCAAAAGGAGTTCTACAGCAGACAGCAAAATGTCGAGTCGAATGTGTCATGTCGCGCCAGCATGTTTGCTGATCCCACCGAAGCTAGTATAAGGAAGAAAATATGGATTTCTAATCGACTGAATAATATAAAAAGCATCTAAAAAATTCTAGAAAGTATTTCTTCTTATCTATACTAATAAGTTAACAAAAAGTTCTGTTTGTGTATGTCTGCGTATGTGTGTGTGAGTGTGTGACTGCGATGGTTAGCAAAATCTACCGCACATAGAAGTCTGAAATTTTAGGGAAGATAGTCCAAGACAGGTCCTGATGCACCTGAGGCTCAGACTTGTAATAATATAAGGGCCAGGGCCCTGGCCCCTTGCAACTTTTATGCGCCAAATTGTTAATAGCTTGACTTCTTTTTATCTAATATTTTCCGTTTTGAGGTACTCTTCTCCTTTTAGATATTTTCGCCTTTTTACTTTTCAGTTATGACCCTGGACTCTTGGGGCCCCTTTTAGTCTTTGTGATAGTAAATTGTTAATAAATTGCTTCCATTAATTTCGATCTTCATTTTTGGGATACCTGTTCCATTTAGATATTTTCAAATTTTTACATTCCATATAAGACACTGGGGCCCCCTAGATAATCATAGGGCCGACCCAGGGCCACTTGATCTTTTTGTGCGCTAAACATTTTTCCCTCCCTAAATTTCTCACCTTCTTAGTGCAAATTTTTAAAGCTGAATCTTGGACTCTTATGTCAGGACCAACACCCTGATATTTTTATTCGGGCCCTGGGGCCCCTTTTTTAACTCTTACCCAAACAATTGGTGCATTTAAAAAAATATTATTCTTGCAAATAATTAATACTCTATGCTTAATTTTGACTAATTAAAAGTCTAAAGCGTTATGTACTAAAACATTTTAACATGTTTTCATGTTAGGGCCCTGATTGTTTTTGCCAGTTGGCCCCTATGGGGCCCTCTATCATAGCTCCCTTAATAATGGTAGGATTCACTAGCTTTTTTTTAACAACTTTTTAGGTCCTCCAACTACGACATGAACAACAAAAAAATTTTTTTAGACTTCAGCTACCACTAATTATGAATATTAATCGCTTTCTTCGAGCCCTTAGTGCAGCTTCTTTAAAAATGATCCAAATTGCTTTCAATTTTATTCAACATAGTTTTAGCGTCTTCCCATTATTTTAATAACTACACAAATATTTTTATACCCAACTACATGCGAAATAATTTCCTGGCCCTTTGGGACCCGGTACAGGCCCCCTTGAAGTTTTTGTAATAATAAATTGTCAATAAATTGCTTCCTTTTAATCTGATCTTCATTTTTAGGATTCTTTATTCATTTAGATATTTTAATGCTTTGACATTCTATACAAGACACTGTGTTCCCCTGTGGAATCATAGGGTCCAGCCCAGGGCCCCTCAACATTTTGTGAAATAAACATATTTCACTTCCTATATTTCTGATCTTCTTAGTACAAAATTTTAAAGTTGCCTGGGACTCTTCTTTCAGGATCAATCCAGAAAACCTGATGTTTTTATTCGGACCCTAAGGCTCCTTTTTAAACATTTGCCCAATCAATTGGTGCATTTAAAAAATTATATCATTCCAAAGAATAGTTCCTACTATATGCTTAATTTTGACTAATTAAAGATCTAAAGCGCTATGTACTAAAATATTTTAACATGGTTTCATATTAGGGCCCTGGTTTTAACTGTCAGTTGATCCCTAGTGGGCCCCATAATATAGCTCCCTTAAAAATGGTCCAATTCACTAGCTTTTTTTCTATTAATTTTTTATGTCCTCTCTCTACTTATTACATGAACGACAAAAGAATTTCTCAGACTTCAACTACCATTGATTTTGTTTGTCAATTGCTTTCTTGAGGCCCTTGATGCAGCTTCTTTAAACATAAACCAAATTGCTTTCAATTTTATTTAACATAGTTATAGCGTCTTTTCATCATTTTAATAACTACAAAAAATATATTTATACCCAACTACATGCAAAATAAATTCCTGGTTCCTTGGTTCCCGTTGATGTTTTTGTAATAATAAATTGTTAATAAATTGTTTCCTTTTAATCCGATCTTCATTTTTAGGATTCTTTATTCATTTAGATATTTTAATGTTTTGACATTCCATATAAGACACTTTGGCCTCCTATGGAATCATAGGGCTCATTCTAGGGCCCCTAAACATTTTGTGAGGCAAACATAGTTCACTCTTTAAATTTATCCCCTTCTCAGTGCAAACGTTTTAAATTTGAGTCTTGGACTCTTCTTTCAGGGACAAGATTCTCATATTTTTATCCGCGGCTAGGACCCTTTTTTTAAACATTTTCCGAATCAATTTGTGCATTTCGATAAAATATTATTAAAATGAATATTTCATACCCTATGATTAATTTTGACTAATTGTAGATTTAAAGAGCTAAGTACTAAGATATTTTAACATGTTTTCCTATTAGGGCCTTCTTTTTAACTGTCAGTTGTCCTTTTTGGGCCCTTATTATAAATCCCTTTAAAATGGTTCAATTAACTCCTTTTTTTAAACAACTGCTTAAATCCATCAGTTACTAAGAAACCGCCGTAGTCTAGCTACCACCAATTTTGAATATTAATCGCGTTCTTGGGGCCGTTGGTGAAATTTCTTTAAAAATGATCCGGATTGCTTGCAATTTTCTTTCGCATTGCTTTAGCGTCCTCCCATTACTTTAATAACTACAAAAATATTTTATACCCAACTACATGCGAAATAAGTTCCTGGCCCCTTGAAGATTTTGTACCACAAATTGCTATTAAACTGCCCTCTCTTAATCCAATCTTCATTTTTGGAACTATTTTTTCACTTAGTTATTCCCATGTTCTTACATTCCATTTAAAAGCCTGAGACTCCCTATGGTCTCGGCTCAGGCACCTTGAAATTTTTGTTCTCCATGCATATTTCACCCACTTATTATCAAACCTTCTCAATGCATAAATTTAAATTTGAATTTTGGACTCATTTTTCAGGACCTATACCCTGATGTTTTTATTGAGGTCCAAAGGCCTTTTTTAAAGCATTTACTCATTTTTTATGCATTTCTTTAAAATAATTTTTGACGATAATTCACATCCTATGCTTAATTTTGACTAATTGTAGATCTAAAGTGTTTATTGTTTGCCTAAGGTTATCATAACGTGTCCCGGGCAATGCCGGATGGGTCAACTAGTCTTTTAATAAATACATAAAAGCAAAAAAAAAACTATCACAATCCATCTTTCAAAAGGTTTTTAAACAGAAACGCATGATTAAGTTACATATACTCAAAAAGAACCTAAATAAAATGCTCTTTAAAGTATTCAACCAATCAGAAATCCGTATTTTCTTCCCTATGCCAACTTCAGTGGGATGGGCAAAAATGGCGTCGCCGCCAAGTGCCTGCCGAGTAGAGTTGTCCAATTGTACATTTTTTAGTCATTTTTGTTCTTATCATCAGTGTTCTCGCTGACATTTGACCAACATTAGTAATTTGGCTAATTAAAAATAAAAAACATTCGCCAAACGAAAAAAGTATTAGCAAAATAGATTCATTGTGTAGCACAAAAAAAGCTATCTTTAATCGTTTAATGTATCCCCTTTTTCTCAATATGTTCTAAAATAACCTGAGTTTTAATAACTGCGACAGCGATTGTTATTAATCTAATTTCAACTATCGGCTACAAATATTAAAAATATGCATTTATTAAAATTATGTGGATATGTATAAAAAACGAAAAAGAAAAAAAAAGGAAAAGAAAAAAATGAGCGCTAGCAATTTGGCGAATCTAATCGCTTGTTTGCTCACCAAATGAAGAATTTAGTCTCCATTTGGCGCAATGGCGAGCGACAGCGAGAACACTGCTTATCATACCATGTACATTTAAACAACGGTGTGCGAGAAAGGAAACTATGCCCGGGGTAAAGTTTCAATTTGCCCTCTCTGGGCCCCCCCGGAGGTTTTGCCCCGGGGCCCCCAAGTTTATAGTTACGGCCCTGTGTCAATGTGCGTCCTAATATTTGTAAAATAATTTTTAAAATGTTAAAGATCAAATGGACTTGACGTCAATACTGATTATGAATATTCGTGGCTAAATGAAAGCTGCAATTATGATAAAATGCACAAAAACATCAGTGAGTAAAAAGATTGCATTCCCGAAATATAAATGAGGATGAGTACAATGAACTTTTCATGTTACCTGATAAGGAACATTATGGTTGCTAAAAAAATATTTTGTAAGTTTTATTTGTTTGCATTAAAATAGCACTCTAAAAAACTGGAATGTTTCCTTCTTATGATTTTATATCAATCATTCGACATTAAGGGTATAACGTACACAAGGAAAACTGAAATTGATTTTCCGAGTTAAAAGCTCGTGTTAGCCGCCGATAATATATATAAATATATAAATATATATATATATATATATATATATGCAATTCGTTGAGAAAAAAAAATATTTATGAAACGATTGATTTAAATATGCATGTGGAAGATTTGCCGACTTTGTGTCTCTTGAATGAAACAAGTGTAAAAAATGGAATGTTACTCCAAAATTTTACGTTTCCCGTATGGAAAATTTCTAAACATAAATTATTTATATCGTGACAGTAAATTTTTGTATTATAATACACTTTGATCGAAGGTGTATTTCTGTTTATTGTTACCAAATTACTTTTTCAATAATCAGCGGAAGAACCATTAGGTTACTTTTCACTATATTTCAATACATGAAAAGTGCTACCACAGCATAAATTTTAAATATACGGAAAGTGACAAAATTTA
Source organism: Maratus speculifer (assembly GCA_964019185.1). Lineage (NCBI taxonomy): Eukaryota > Metazoa > Arthropoda > Arachnida > Araneae > Salticidae > Maratus > Maratus speculifer. Next base: position 309,621,085 of record OZ025290.1, read on the forward strand.
AAAAAAATAACAAAGTGTAAATTTATGTGTAATGTATTAAAATATATTACCTTTTTGTAAAAATATCCTGTTATCGTAAATCTTAAAGTTTAAATGTAACGAAACGAAAAGATAAAAGAAAATTAATAAAGTGGAAATTATAGTTTACTGTAGTAAAATTTAATAATTTTACTGAAAACAAATTGATAATGGTCTGTCAAATTGATAACAAAACTGCCAAACTTTCAAAATACTTTCAATCATAATCTGGATTAAAATCATACCTCAAAGCTGTCGGAATTTTGATCCATAATTCTAGTCACCGTATGCTAATAGGTACAGATGAAAATGCCACAAGCTGACAAGTTTTAGCTTCAAAACATCTTGCATGCATAAAATTTGAGAAAACTTTTAGAAATTTAGATAAGGTTCTTGATTATTGACCAAAACATATGATTTATATTAAGTATCTGTTGTTTCAACAATGCATTTTCTTGCGGTACACTGTTAAAACTAATGGTGACACATTGCACCTTTTAGGGGTGAAAGGCTTGTCTCACTGGTGACACCCCTAGAGGAGCTAAAATGGCACCCTTAACTAGGGTGAAAGGATGGCACCCCTGATCCAGCGTGTTTCAGGGGGTGAAAAGACGGCACCTCAGGGAAGAATAATGACACCCCTTATCCACAGTGTTCAATAGGGTGAAAAGATGGCACCACATGGGAGAATAATGGCATCCCTTATCCAGGGTGCCCCAGGTGGTGAAAGGATGGCATCTCAGGGGAGAATAATGATACCACTTATCCAGGGTGCCCCAGAGGGTGAACGGATGACACACATAATCCAGTGTGCCCTGTGGCATCCTACAAGAAATAGCACTCACAATCTATGGTCCACAGTTGCAATCCCCCTCCCCCCACCCCGCTTGTCAAGAAATTGTATTGGTTTGAATCATGAAATACAAAGGGTTTACCCATTTTAAAATTGAATTCTGCAGAGAAAATTATCATGATCAGTCAATATTTTGAGTCTTTTTTTTTTCTTTTAGATTGATGGAATATTATATTTTTAAACTCATTATCAGGTGTCCAAAGAAAAGTTGTAACATATTTTTGTAACTCAGAGAGGGATAATATGAACTACAAAAATAATCATAGAAAGGCAGGATATTCAAATTGTACTTTCATTTATATGGAGAGTATTTTAAGAAAAATTAAAAATTTTAACTTTTATAGTCTTTGCATTTCAAAATCACCAATCATAAGTCATCACTATTGCATTGTTAGACATACCCAAAAGGTTTTGTTAGAATAAATCGCAAAATTTACACAACCTCTACACCTATTTTCTGCCTCTAAAAATCACTGAGTTAGAATCAAATATTGTGACTTTGTCATGCAATTTGAAGCCTGATTTTCAATTTTATGTTTTGAATTTCTTGTAAAATGAAATAAATCATGATTTTTGACTGTCTCTAACTCAGATGTTTTTATCAAACTTTTTGGGTATGTTTAAGAAAGGGCCAGTAACTATTTTTGTGATTGGGCATTTTTAGATGCAGGGACATTATAAAAATTTGATGTTTTTTGCCTCCAAAATAAGAGAAAGTATAAATTGAATTATCTATCTTCATATGAATATTTTTATAATTTTCTTATACTTTCAGAAGTAATCCGTAACCATCTTTTTTGACATATAGTATATTGCTTGACATGTATTTTCATTATTTTATATACAGGGCAACTGAAAAATATGGGGATACAGAAAAATGCTATATCCTGTAAAGTATATGCCATATTTTAATTAAAAAAAATAAAAGAAAAAACAATATTTTAACAAATTGTTCACTGGCTTGATATTTATTTTTTACACAAGTTTGAAAACGAAAAATCACAGAATTGACAGTCCACTGCAGATAATTCTTATTTAAATCATTCTATGCCTTGATAATTTCGCATCACATACTATGCAAACTGGGGATTTTCTATTTCTAACTTTTCTACGGAAGTCAAGGGAGTTAAGATCTGATTGTTCGAAGGCAATGCACCTGTTATTAAATATCCACGCAGATGGGTGTTGAAGGTCAATGTTGTTTTTGCTCCATGTGACGGCCCCAATACTGCTGGAAATTCCATTAAAATTATTTTGCTTCCATGAGGGCAACACTTCTTTGAGCATATTAGTTGCTGATCATTTTGACGGTTGTGAACTTTTCGGAGGATTAAGATTTTCATATAATGGAGGAATTGCTACAAAATTTTAAAATAAGCATTTCTCAGATTTTAGTTCTGAAATATCAATGTCAAATAACGCACCAATATTTTTTTCAGCTACCCTGCTGTATCTAATTAAAAAAATGTAAAACACGAATTAGAAAACAATATGTAATAAATGTTGTGTAACTTTTAAATTAGTAAGAATATTTCATATTCTTTAAAATTCTTCCAGAAAGTTAGCCATCAAGCTATGAAATGAATTATAGAAAATAAGTTCATTTTATAGTTGTGGTAAAATCACAGATGAAATTGAGTAAAAAAAAAATCATTTTTACAATATATGCAGTACTTACCTTTATACTGAACTTATGCAAATCCATATTTTATAGCATATATCCACACAGGATTAGAAATTAAGAACTGTATATAAGGTGTCAAAATAATGCCTACAATTTTTTTTCGATGTGCCAACTGCATTTCATATTTTCTTATTTCTTTTCACAACCATGTTAATAGTAATAATATTGCATTGCATATTTAATTTTAATGTATTGAAGGGAAGAAAGGAGGAAACTTTATATATTAAACACTTTTTCTTACTAAACAAAATAAAAACTGACTTTCCATAAGTATGAAACCTGATTAAACTACAATATTTGGATTCTGTAAAATCTTATTATTTTTATAAAGCTAATATGCATACAAAACAGATAATCAAGCAAATATGTCCACAGAAAGAAATTATGAGCTTTAGCTATAACTAGGGATAAGCTAATTTTTAAAAAATCTGAGACTAACAGTACATCAGAAAATAAAAAATTAGCAAATAAATGAATTTTTGGTTGCCAATTATGATGTGGCATTTAAAACATTTCCAAATCACACACATTTTTTTTTGTTTGTTTGAGGAAGGGAGTACAAAAATTTTAAACAATTTTAATACAATTTCTTATTTCTTATTTCTTTTTCTTATTTTATTATAACATATAAGGATGCAGAAATATCTCATAATAAAAGAAAATCTTGTTTACAGGGGTGTAATATCCAAGGACCAGTTTTATCAGTCATTGGTTAAAGTGAAGTTAACTTAGAGGTTATTGACAGGTTCAAAATTCTTAAGACACGTGCTGATGTCATGGTGCAGAGGGGGGGGGGGATGTATGCTAAAATACAAATGAAAGCATTTGCTAAACAAAAATTAAAGTTAAAGAATGCTAGCTATCAAGATTTGACGACTAGGAATATTTTTTTCTATAATTTAGTTTCATTTGTCGACTAACGACTGCTGATTTCTAGTCCTGCATCCACATCAAAACACTTTCTGCCAAATTGTTTTTGTGTTTTGACTTATTGCATCTGAAATTTTAATCCAAAGAGTAATTATAATAAAATGAATAAAACACTGAATTAAAAAAACAACCTTTTAGTTCAAATAATCTTTTTATTGTAAACACCAAGAATGTATTAAATATTATTAAACAAAGGCGTGACACTATCTGGAACTGATGCCACTGAGAAAGTTTTGAAGATATAAGTATGTAATAAAAATGATAAAAATTTAAATTGGCTTTTGCTATAGTTAACGTTAAACAACCAAAATAATGCATACCACAAAGTAGCTAAGCTTATAAAATTATCAGTTTTTGTAATTAAACTGTTTATATAAAATTAATACATAGCATGAGTATTTTAACAAGTTGCTTGAATTGCGGAGCACAATAACAGGTTGAAACACAGAAATTTGTGCACCTCCTTCATGACAAAGAGTCGGAAACTTTTCTTGTATCAAGCATGGTAATGTAAGTACTGTAAATGTAAGTTCACTATCTGAAATAATAATAATAACACATTAAGAAAAACACACAACAAGACAGTCCAATTAAAATGTATCATCAAAGTACAGCAAAACTGGTAGATGAACAAAAAAAGAAAGAATAAAATTTAAATAAAATTTAAATTATAGCTCACAAGACTATCAAAGCCTGACAGCTAATGTGCCCGCAGGTTCTGTATGTAACGTGATAACTCTTTATATAAATATCAGATTTGCTTCGAATTTTATATACAGGTTCATTCTGATAAGGTTCTTCACTGATTAGCATTGGAGGTTCATTGGTTAAATATGAAGGGGGGAGAAGTGAGTGCTACCCCCTTAATTTATATAAATATGCAGAAATCATGCAGAATTATCAAATTTTCTTCAAATTTTGTTAATAGGTTCACTCTGATAAGGCACTTCACTGATTAGTTTTAGGGTCTCATTGGTTAAGTATAAAGAGGGGTGGTAGTTAATCCATTGTCCAATAACTTACAGTTGATTTCTTTTATTTTTAGAAGGGTATTATTCTTTGAAATAAGAGTATAATATACAGTTGTATGTATAGCATGCGAGCACAATGCCATCAGTTTAACTGGGCACTTTCCTATTTATTGCCTATTTTCGGACAGCACGAGAAAATTACATGACGAACTCATACTTGTCATTCAGATATTCTTTTCCTGTGTTATCATTAAGAGTTACAAACTATTTGCATTATTAACCATATTTACAAAACATATTTTGCAACAAAGTGTCTATTCCAGATTAGCAACGAATTCCCCTAACATGTCCAGGTATTCCATACCAGTAATAATAATTTAAAAAATGAGGAATTTTATTCAAATTTATTAGTACGCCCCTATTATGTATCCTATAGTGACACTAATCAATGAATATATGGATACAACCCCTCGTGTTTTTTCTTCATTTTGAGAATAACGAATTTTCAATGTATTCTATTGACGATTATTTTCAAAATTTTCAAGATGTGATTTTGCGACTTTCACAAAAGTTGCTCTATACATTTGGCTAACATAATATGCAAATAAAATTTCGATATCTTTGACGCATGCGCAGTGAAAAATTATTTAGTAAACCTACTCAATATTCAAACAATTTTTATTATTTTTTAATTCTGATTACAGAGTATTATGTGCAATGTTGTTTGTCACATTTTCTGAAAAGAATGTTACTTTATATTAAGAACTCTTCAAATTACAAGCAAAAATCTTTGGTAAATTTGAGATTGTTTTTCAGATTCGTAGAAAACCTTAATTTTTCTACGAGTATACATGCTATAGACATAAAAATGAACACAGTTTATTACAATAAGCCACTTAATCATAATCTACAGTTTGAGCGCTTTTGCTACATTAGTTTTGACAGGGTTATCCAAAAGATATCCAAAAGGTATTCATTCTTTTTTAATTTGTTGACGGTCCCCTATTGGAGTTTCGGAATAAAACCTTCAGGGAAATATATGACTTGTACTAGTATACTACCTGGCCATTGATTATCGTCCACTTGCGATTTTAGACATTTTGTTAAATATCCAGAAAAATACATGCGGAATTATCCTGAAACTCTCAGTGTATAAACATAATAGTACAGGTCATATATTTCCTTGAAGATTTTTTCCAGAAACCTTATAAGAGACCGTCAACAAATTAAAAAAGAATGAATATCTTTTGGATAACACTGTCAAAACTAATGCAGCAGAAGCGGTCAAACTGTAGATTGTGATTAAGTGGCTTATTGTTATAAACTGTGTTCATTTTTATGTCGATAGCATGTTACTAAATAATTTTTCACTGCGCATGCGTCAGCGATATCAAAATTTCATTTGCATATTATGTTAGCTAAATGTATAGAGCAACTTTTGTGAAAGTCGCAAAATCATAGCTTGAAAATTCTAAAAATGATCGTCAATAGAATATGTTGAAAATCCGTTGTTCCCAAAATGACTCAAAAAAATGAGGGATTTTATCCAAATGTAGTAGTAAGTTCCGTATTGTGTATTCTATATTGACACTAATCAATGAATATATAGATACAACCCCTCTTGTTTTTGCTTCATTTTGGAAATAACAGATTTTTAAGTGATTCTATTGACGATTATTTTCAGAATTTTCAAGCTATGATTTTGCAACTTTCACAAAAGTTGCTCTATGCATTTAGCTAACATAACATGGAAATGAAATTTTGGTATCGTTGACGCATGCGCAGTGAAAAATTATTTAGTAAACCTACTCATTTTTCATACAATTTTTATTATTTTTTAATTCTGATTACAGGCTATTATGTGCAATGTTGTTTGTCACATTTTTAGAAAATATTATTATTTTATATTAAGAACTCTGCAAATTATAAGCAAAAATCTTGGAAAAATTTGGGAGTATTTTTATAAAAACCTTAATTTCTCTACGAGTTTACATGCTATCGACATAAAAATGAACACAGTTTAAAACAATAAGCCACTTAATCACAATCTACAGTTTGAGCGTTTTTGATGCATTAGTTTTGACAAAGTTATCAAAATATATTCATACATTTTTAAATTTGTTGGCGGTCCCCTATAAAGTTTCAGGAAAAAATCTTCACGGAAATATATGACCTGTACTATATTGTTTATACACTGAGAGTTTCAGGATAATTCCTCATGTATTTTTCTAGATATTTTGCAAAATGTCTAAAATCGCAAGTGGACGATAATCAATGGCCAGGTAGTGTATTATATTTATACACTAAGATTTCTAGGATAATTCCTCATACACTTTTCTAGATATTTAACAAAATGTCTAAAATCGCGATTGGACGGTCATCTCTGGCCATATAGTGTATATCAGGAGCTTTAGGGAACTGGCTAATTCTTTATTTCCCCTTTTGCTATATGGGGGAAAGTCGGGTGGAATGGGACAGTAGGTTTTTCTCTTTGTGCATTATTCCAAACATTTCATCGATGGCACACAAGATGAAGCAATGGTAATCCATTCTTCAGTTTACAAAAAATATTGATATGCATAGACTTGCAAATGTACGAAAGAAAAAATTATTTCAAAAATCCAATTTAAATTTGATTTATTTGCTTTCAATATATTAAAGGCTTATTTATGTATAAATGTAATAGTTTCTCTATTTATGGAACATTGTACTGTATATTATCCATAATTTAAACTAAGCCTAAAGCAGCATTTTTGTTTGAACAAGAAGTTTAACACAAACAAGGAAGTGGCGAGGAATGGGACATGCCAGAAAAGGGAGGAATGGGACGCGCCCAGTTCCTTTTTTTAATTAATAATAATGCGAATTGCTAACATACAAACATTTTTAGAGGATAATATATTAATTATAACATTGATAATATATGCATTCATACTTCAAAATGTAAATAAATTGATGATTATTACGCAACGCTAGGCACAGAAAAAGACCCGGATGATAATGCAAAGTCTATGGAGGCGTTCTTTTCAAATATTTCGCCCAAATTTTAATATTTTTACGTGATTGTTTTGCACAAAATTGCTGAGGGCGATCCGCAACCGGTGTAGTTTTTACTTTTTTAGTTTTGGTTTCAGATTTTTTTAAAAATCACTTTAACTTACGAAATCGGTTTAAATCGGTTCTGAAATTGAAACTATCGTTATACAAAAAATAAAAAAGCAAAATCGAAAAAATAAAACCTAGGCCGGTTATGGATCATCCTCAGCTGTCTTGTTCAAAAAAATCATGTAAAAATATTAAAGTTTGAGCTAGGTATTTGAAAAGAACGCTCCTATAGACTTTTACATTATCATCCGGGTCTCTTTCTGTGCCTAGTGTGGGGCCTTAATGACACCTATGACAGAAAATCCTGAATTTTCATTCCAGTCATGAAGATACTGGAATTTTATATTGTGGCATATACATTATCAACTTACAACCTTTCTTTGATTGTTTATCTCACCGACACTATAGGTTATTTTGTGCTTTATAGCTTTTTTTTATTATTGCTGTCCCATAACTCTTAATGAGGAGGTATGAGACACATTTTGAAACTTACGTTCTCTTTAAAATAAAATAGTATTTGCACGTTGTGTTTCTATATTGTTTAGGGGGATTAAAAAGTGTTTTACCTTGCATGCTATAAATTGAAATTTTTCTTTTTGTACATATATAAAAAAAATTCTTACTTTTGTAAAAAAAAGTCCCACACCACCCCACTCTCCCCTATATAGATATTATATATTAATACACCAATTACATGAAAATAGAATTTTTATCAATAGTATTAAAATACAGTTTAAGGGCTAACAGTTTATTGTATATCCTTAGGTTTTTACTACCTTCTCCCCAGGTTTTTACCGGTAAAAAGCCAACCCTGTTTATTGGTCTTGTTTCAGAACGGGAAGAATGAAAGATTGTTAAAAATTATATCATTAGAAAAATGTTTAAGATTTATAAATGACAGTGCAAAAATCGCCTTTAAAACACGAGATCTTAATCACTTGCGGAAAAATTTCACATTTGTGTAAAATTACGATATAAGTTTTTATTAATTGTTATATTTTTTGAACACACTCTATTTCTGTAATCTATTCTGAAAGTTCAGTGGAGTAAATACAGATTGTTTTCCTTTTATAATTTGAATGTTCATGACTACAAATTTGTCATATCGGATGATGTTGATGATTGAGAAAGGAGGGGGGACTGATTATGGTCTAATCAAACTTAAATTATTGAAAAAAAATATTTTATTTTATTTAACCATAAAATTCTGCTACTAAATAAGGTTTAATGCGAAAGAATACTTTCGAAAAAAAATGGGTGTAAATCTGCATAGCCGATAATCAGATCATAAGGTTTATTCAATTCAATACCCTAACATTTTCTCACCTTTTTGAAAGAAAATGAAACCGAAAGTATGAAAATATGAAGAATTGGGAGTAAGAAAACATAATGGTAAACCCAAGATACCGCTAAAATCGGGTTTTTAGGCATTTCCCACCAAGGTATGACTTGGCTGACTAATAACGTTTTAATATGCAAATCGAGGTTTTATCCGTGATTTTTATCCTTAAATGAGACTAAATGATTGTCCGTGCTAACGCCTCCGATCTAATCTTATTATGAAGATTATTTTAGAAATAATGGTGGTTAATAAGGAAAATATTAATAAAGAAAACCCTGTAATTAAATTTTGATTACTTTAAGATTTACAAGTGTTCAATTGTCTTAAATGAAAAAGTTACCCTCCCCTCTCAAACAAAGACAAATCAGGTATACTGAAACAATATTAGAGAAGTTACGCGAGGCTGCAATATCGTGTGAATTAGCCTTTACAGGAGGGGTTCATATAGCATCTATCCGGCAATATATGCAAAGCCGGCCAGATGCTGTTCGAGATCCCGTGTAAAGGTTAAAATTAAAACTTCGCGAATAAAATTAATTGTTTTTAACTGTATATAGACGCAAAAACATATTTTAGCCTTAACTGCTTTGACAAAAATTGTTACATAACTACTGTGATCTGTCTGTCAGACCATTTAATCTGAAGATGAATAAAATGTTACATTAATTCTCAGAATACTATTTATGTATTAAACTTTATGTACAAGAATATTATAAATCAAATTCAGCTATTCAAAAGTATTTAGAGGTAGTAATAAGACTCCAAACTAAAAAAATTTGACCAGTATCTATAGTTAAACTAAAAATTACAAGTTAAACTGTGAAATTTTAAAAACTCACGGTGTCTGAGACCACTAATAGCAGTTAAGGGTTAAATCTAAACAGTTGAGTTTAAACACAAGATAAAATGGTCATAGAATATTCCGATTGCAACAAGATTCGTCTATAATAACTGATTTGTAATGAAAAAATATGTAAATATTTTTACTATCTTTCATTTCGCTCTTTCTAATTGTGCGCCCTTAGGATTCCCGTACCTAGAGCAGTTTGCTCCAATTGCTCCTCGTTACCTAAGGCCTCGATAAATCATTTAAAAATATTGACATGTAAACGAGAAATTGTAAAATAACTGCCTCATATGTTTAACATTAGCAAGCGGGTATTTTGGTGAGAGTGTAGCTTGTAGCTTCATATAATAAATTTACCAATCAATCATACTAACAAACAAATCTTATTTACTGTTTTTTATGACATTACAGATAGGGATGTACGATAAATTAACGTAACAATAAAATAAAATAAAATAAAGTTAAATCTTACCTTTAATCAGACGTTGCCCGGTTCACTGGGCGCGCAAATCGGATCGTTAAGTCCTCATTGTTGTTTCATTGTAGCTCAGTGGTTAGTCCTCAATTAATATCGCCAATTTACACACTGCCATGTTTTGATTTGCTCACAGCCGTAAACTTTACTTGTCGACACCGAAAGCAGAAAGACACACGCCATAGCGCATGCGCATGTTGCCAGTCACCCGATAAGGTGATACATTGCAACCCATACGAAGTGCATGGCACCTTATTTAGCTCCCATCATCCAGTAACAGATCTCTCGTCCCCCCAACCACATATTCAAGCTCCTCTGACACCCTAGGGTTCCAAATGGCACCGCCTTTTCACCTCCGGGTCCCAAATGGCACCGGTTTGTCACCTTTATTTTTAACAGTGTATTTATAACAATTAATAACATATCGAGCATAGCATCTTATTCTAATATTTAAAACTTACTACAAGACAAATTTCATCCTGTACCTCTGTTTGTGTGCATAAGGTCCATTGAATTTAAATGTATAATCTGCCCATAAAAATTTGGCTAAAGATATTGAATTTGTACGGGATGCTATAATGAAAGAAAGTAGTAACAGCGTCAAATAGAAAAGGGTGACATAATATAAAAATAATTAGATTGTGATCTCTCGCAAATTATTTCCCCAATTCAGAGAAATATATCTGGCACCACTGCTGCCATATTATATCCGATAACTGGAAAACAAATCATTTCTTTATTTTCCATGTAGAATAGAAAGTTTCTAAAATTTGAAAAATAGCATTAAAAAAGTTTATTTATTTATTTATTTATTTATTGAGGATTTATTTGGATTTGAAAACAGGACTGCTCGTTTCTTCTCGAGCATCTTAAATATTCAGCCATCGCGTACGTCCTTCAGGTTCTTTTAAAATCAGGATACGGGTTTCATTCAAATGGGATAGTGATAAAGATTGCTAAATTTCTTCTGCAGAAAGCACTGAACTCGCAGTTTAATTACATTAACATTTCGTCTCTATGAAATAATGCTTGGTGTTTTAACAATTTAAAAATAACAGGATAAGAAATGTTACATATAAGAAGTATTTTTTAACGAGACATAATTGAATTATTTGATGTAAAATGTGAAATATATAATTTTATAAATATATACAGGACAGTTGTACCATAAATTGCTCCATTCGTTGCAATATTTTAATTTTTACTCACGTGTAAGTGGCAACATTTTAAAACTTTTAATTCATTTCGATTTTAATTTATTAGAAATATTGTCTCTCGATGAAGATGTAAATTTAGTCCTTCCATTATCATATTTTCCTGAAGACACCCGCAGAAGACGGCGCGAAACGTTGATATTTTATTTTCTTTTAATTGTACAAGTGCATATTAAAATTCTTGTTTTGTGTACCACTGAGCAATGTATTGTATTTTAATAAATACATTCTTATTAGTTATATGCTTTTAATTTAATTCGAGAAGAAGTAATAGCTTTTCCGAATAAACAGATTTTAAAAAAATAATTGAAATATTGCATGTATTTTAAAGTGCTGAATTTAGAGTATATTTTACGAGTGAATATGTTTTTTTCATACTTTAAAAAAGAAATAGCGAATAAGTTCGAATGAATGAGAAAATTGCCGTTTTCTGAAATTCTAAAGCATTATTTTTCTTTGTTGGTTTTAAATAAATCAGAAATTGTAATTTATTGAATTTTCGGTTTTTCATTTTAAAAATAAATTTGAACTTTGGCATTAATACTGACCAACATGCATTCTGCATCGAACAAAGTGAATTTCCCTCTCTTTAACAGAGCTCTAGAAATATTTAACGGAAAAAAGCATGTTATCTATAAGTATGGAAATTATTTGTTTAAAATTGACGGATAATTTAATGCATAAAGACATATATTTCTGACAGCATAGTCGATAGATATAATTGTCATTTTTTTTAAATTGCTACGATTAAAGATTTCGATAAAAGTAAATTAGCCTTATCGGACAAGTTATGGCGAATGGACTATACGTATGTTGGGTATGGATATAGCTGTCATTACTTTTATGGTGCTTCAAAGGTATTGATATCCATGTCCATACGCAAAAGTAAACAGTCGTACTAATAGCAATAGCTATGTGCAAAGAATAAAATTATTAACCAGAAAATGAACGAAAAATCAATACTATTAATTTAACACATTCAAACTGATTGGTAAAGTTATCATACGATTTGAATATTTCCCAACTGTGTGAAAAATTGCCCATGCCGGGAATCGAACGCAGATACTTGGCTTACAAGGTCAATGCTTTACCTGTTAAGCTACCTAGGTGATATCCGGCTGGGATTTTTGTAAGCCAAGTATGGGGTTCGATTCCCGGCCTAGGCAATTTTTCGCTCAGTTGGAAAACATTCAAATCGTATAAAAAATCAATAAATAAAAAAATAAGTCGGGTGAGGAAGAGTAATTATGATAACTTTATATGTTTTGAACATCGTTATTTTTTAGTATATAGAGAGCAACTTTGACCCTTTCAGTGGATATCTTAAAACTTTTCTCATAGCCTCCCTTTTTTATTAATTTGAAAGGATGGGTGTAATTACCTCATCAAAAACTGACAATCCCAAAAGCTTGGGGTAATTAAGACCAGTAGTGAGAAAATTATGATCAATGTGTTTCTTCTTTATAATTGCCTAGACACATTTGTTTGGAGTAAGTAATTAAGATAATTTGAACATTAAACTGACAAACCCCTGTATCCAAATTTTTGGTAGACTTTGTTCAAATTGCTATTTGGATCTCAAAAATGCTTCAGACTTGTGATAAAGAATATCTAAAATGGAAAATACATTAGGAAGTTAATCTCTATGCGTGAAACAAAATTTTACCCATGCATATTTTTCTCCATTATGGCAGTCACTGTAAAAAAAAGGACGATTTTACGGAAGTATTACTGGTAATCTGGACGCCAGTTTAATTTATTGTTTTTTAACGGAAAAATGTCTATAAATTCCATAAAATGTTCCTTTTTTTAGTTTTTTCCTGGAATTTACGGAGTTTTTTCCGTCAATAAGCAGTAAATTGTACTGACGTCCAGATTACCAATAATACTTCCGTAAAATCGTCCATTTTTTTCAGTGTGGTCACGATTACCTCCTGGTTATAGTTACCCTCATCTGACCCTATTCCAATTCATTAAATTTAATACTTTACAGCAATACATGCCATATCTGGAAGATATCTACAGGGTTTCCAGCAAATAACACCCTGATTTCAAAATTAAATTTCTCAAACGCAAAGATCGATAGTAATATGCGGTAAATGGTTTTTTCATTAGTAAGCTAAAAAATCTTATACAGAAAATTCAAACAGTGACTATTTTGAAAAAACTGCGTTCTGATTGCATAAAACGCTTTGATTTGACATTTTTCTTGTTTTAGATTGCCTGCAGAGAAATAATTTTTCAGCTTACAGTGCAATATTTTAAAGATTTTTCGAAGTAAATTTTTAGAATTTTGAAATTTCAAAAGTTTAATTAGAAATAAAAAGAATACTGCCCAGTTAAACTGATGGCATTGAGCTCACAGGCTACAAATACTAATTGCACATTAAAGCCTTGTATTTTCAAGGGTTAATTCCGTTCGAAAAAAAAAAATTAAGAAGGGGAAACAGCTCTCCCCTTTCCTCTTTTTTCATACTTAAACATTGAACCTCCTATACTATCAAAGACATGCTTTATCATATAAAAATTCTATATCCAAAATTCAGAGCAAATGAGATAATTCTTAATAAAAACCCATTTAGCATTTATATAATTTAAAAGGAGTTATCCCCCTCTTTTATACTTAACCATTAAACTTCCAAAACTATTCAGAGATTTGAACGAAATCTGACAATTCTGCTTGAAAAACCCATTTATATAAATTAAGGGGGGGGGCATTAGAACCCCTGTTCCCCTTATTTATACTTATTCAATGAACACCTAATAACAGTCACGGAATCGCCTCATCAGAATGATCCTAATCTAAATTTTGAACGAAAATTAATTCTGCATGAAAATCCCATTTATATCAACTAACGGGGGGGGGGCATTAGAGCCCCTGTTCCCCCTATTTATACTTATTCAATGAACACCTAATAACAGTCACGGAATCGCCTCATCAGAATGATCCTAATCTAAATTTTGAACGAAAACTTAATTCTGCATGAAAATCCCATTTATATCAACTAACGGGGGGGGGGGCATTAGAACCCCTGTTCCCCCTATTTATACTTATTCAATGAACAACTAATAACAGTCACTGAATCGCCTCATCAGAATGATCCTAATCTAAATTTTGAACGAAAACTTAATTCTGCATGAAAATCCCATTTATATCAACTAACGGGGGGGGGGCATTAGAACCCCTGTTCCCCCTATTTATACTTATTCAATGAACACCTAATAACAGCCACGGAATCGCCTCATCAGAATGATCCTAATCTAAATTTTGAACGAAAACTTAATTCTGCATGAAAATCCCATTTATATCAACTAACGGGGGGGGGATTAGAACCCCTGTTCCCCCTATTTATACTTATTCAATGAACACCTAATAACAGTCACGGAATCGCCTCATCAGAATGATCCTAATCTAAATTTTGAAAACTTAATTCTGCATGAAAATCCCATTTATATCAACTAACGGGGGGCATGAGCCCCCCGTTCCCCCTCTTATACATATCGAATGAACTCCAAAAACTAATCAGGGAAGCGCCTTATCAGGATATACCTATATACAAAATTTCAAGTGGATCCGATATTTTTATCATGAGTTATCGCGTTACGCACATACGCACATACATACAGAACGGACGGGCACATAAGCTCTCAGGCTATGACAGCCTGTGAGCTAAAAAACTATGAAATATACACTTTAAGCCGAAAAACACATTCTCTGGCAGCAACCAAAAGCAAGAAAAATGTCAAATCAAAGCATTCTTTGCAATCAGAACACAATCTTTTCAAAATATTTACCATTTGAAACTTTTATATAAGATTTTTACAGCTTACCTGATAAACAAACCGTTTACTGCATAATTCTGTTGATCTTTGTTTTTGAGAAATTTAATTTTGAAATCAGGGTGTTATTTGCTGCACTGTAAAAAAAAAATTCAAGAGGTTACTAAAAATTTCTTAGTAAATTTGTATTCCACAGAATTTTTTAGTAACCATTACAAACTTTTTTTTTGCAAGTGAAACAAGCATTTCTTTTGTAAACTGAACAAAATAATTTTTTGTATAACTAACTTAAAAATTTTTAGTATGAGCTACCAAGCAAATTTTAGTAATAGCTCCAAAATTATTTTTAATAACCACTACGTGCGCCCGAAAGGCAGGAGCTTCCTTCGAGCTGCATCCAGACTTCTGAAGCGGAAGATTTTCGGCAAAACAGCAATAGATGGCAGCACCAAACATTCCTACCCGCTCCGACAGGATTTCCATAATCCCTTTATTAACGAGGCACTACATACATTCGGGCCGTATTTGGCGGTGGCAAGTTTCGAACACGGGACCTTTTAGCCTGGAGTCTGTTACTATAACCACTATGCTATCAAGGCCACACCAACTGGGTTTTAGTAAGAGCTATTAAAAATATAAAACTATTAACTCTATTCGTTGCTAACTTTTTCCTAGTAATTTTTACAGATTTTTTTGTAACCGACTAAGATTACTAAATATTTTTTAGTAATTACAAGGATCACTAAAGTTTTTTTAGTAGATCGACCCTTTTTTTTTACAGTGTGGACACCCTGTAAATACATTTATAATTTTCATTGTATGCAATGAATTCGGTCAATAGTATATCTGTTTCTGATCCGGAACAACCGAAACAATGGAACAACATTTATTTTGTCCATGTAAGATGGTTCTACTAGACAAAAATTAGAAAAGACGAAAGAAAAGAGATTTCGATCAAGCTATTATGGTAACATTTACTTTCATTATTTTTTTTCTGAATACTTAAAAATATTAATGTTAGAAATATTGTAGAGTGTGTCATCAAATAAAATGAATTAATTTAAGCTCATTTAGTTGTAAAATATAGCATATTTTAAACACAATTGTGTACATGCGAAACACATCTTAAAATATAAAATTTCAGCTGAAAATTTGAAATTTATTCATTTTTTACTATTTTTCTCATAATTAGAGTGATACATAGATTTTAAATAATTTGTTCCATAAAAATAGAAAAATTCGTGCAATAAAGGCTTATATTAAATAATTATAATATACAAGTAACAGAATAACCGAGAGAATATATTTGCGATTTTTTTATCATTAAAAGAGATTAGGTCACAACAATTTGTTTTTTAACATGAAAGTTTTTCTATCAACATAAAAAGTAAGTAAATTTTACACACAAATAATAAGACTTAGAAGTAAAAAAAGTTTTAAATTATAGTTTTTTTTTAGAATAACTCATTATCAGCCCACAAGTCACTGAGAGGTCCTGTACTCTAAACTGGTAAATGGCATGTATGTGGTTTGAACCCAATTGAGGCCTTCGGCCCAACCGTTCGGTGTTTTCCGTGGTTTTATTTATATATTATTGATAGCCTTAGCGGAAATGTGGCTTAAGTTCCCTTCGAAAGAACCTCACGGTGGCCCTCTCCCCTTAGGGCCAATATCCCACATGTTGATAACTGGCCGATATAAACAAAACCAAAACAAACCATTATCTAAAAATTTCTATGGTATAATTAAAGGATCAAATTAAAGTATTGTCTAACAGATTATATTACCTTTGTTCTTTTTCAAAAAATATTTTAAATTAAGCACACAAATGCAATAGTTTTTTTCTTTTAATAATAATAATAATAATAATAATAATAAAATAGTACTTATCAGTAACTTTGAAAATCACTTATATTTTATAATCTGTCTAAGCAATTATATTTTCTAAAATTGAAAAATTCATAATGATCTGTACATAAAGCGATGAAAATGCTACTTCACAAATTGCTTATTTGAACTACTAAATTTTTATAGTATTCCTCATCTTATTTAATGACATAATTTCTGAGATTTAGCAAAACAAAGAGTATAATTCAAATTGAGTGGTGAAATTCAGGCATTTGTGGCTCAGACCTGTCATACCTGAATACATGTAAATCTCTTTCTCTCTATCTATTTATCTAAAAATACCTTAATCCAGGATTATATTTTATTTCTTAAAAGTTTTTAATACATATGTACACATATATATGTGTGTATGTGAATGAAAATCTTTTAATTTAAAATTTCTTAACAAACTATAAAGAAAATATTTATTTTTATTTTTTATTATTTAAAAAAAATGCATGAAATATATTTTACTACATAAAAGTTTTTCATGCATACGCACGCATATAAATGTGTGTATGCAATCAAAATCTTTTTTATTTAAAGTTTCTTAATAAATTTTTCATAAATTCTTTATTTTGTTTTAAAAGAAAAATAAACGCATTCTTCAAATGTTTTTATTTCAAAGTTACGACAGATTGGAGCTAAATTATTCCATTGACGTTCAAGATTCTAAGAAAGAAAAACCCTTTTTCTCGCCCCTTCCTGATTCGACTTTTTATCAGGTCACATGATTGCTCCCCAGCCAATGATATTACAATCCACTCTTCGCACAGAAACTGAAACACATTCAATCTCCAGTTGTGTTCCTAAAGCTCCAAGAGAAACTTTCCGGGATCAATTGTTGTACTGTGATGTGCTGAATTATTCTCGTATACAGCGAAACGAAAAAGTTTTTGTTTTTACGCATGTGACAACTGTTGATATAGATAGAATTTTTTCTTATTTGAACAGTTACGTAGATTGAAAACTAATATAAAAAATGTTTTGAATTCGTAAAGAATAATGGATATAAAAATATTGTGAAAAGTAAGTGTTGAGAATAATTCCATTGAGACAAACCAATAATTATGTGTCTATAAAAACACTCAAGTTACTTAAAATGAAGACCATTATCAATAACTACAAAAATCAAACTATGACGCAAATTATGTATAAAGGAATATTATAAATATGATAAAAAATAGTACATTCGTTATTTATTCATGCTTGCTGTATTTTAATCCCGACTTATTTTTTACTACATAAACTTTTAATCGAAAATGAAACGTAAATATCCGTCTGGAAATAATGAGATTTCTATATAAAATATCATTTCGAAAACTTTTCTTGAAGTTCTTATATTGTTTAAAATTTACTGCTGAATCTCATATGGAAAATATAAAATAGTTTATTTATTGTATGAAAAATACAGAAACAATATTAACTAAAAAAGGATTGTTCTGAAACTTTAAAAAATATTAAGTACTTGTTACAGTCTGAAAACTTTTAAGAGCTTTGGTATTTTGCGTCTATAAGATTTATAAATCATGAGTATTTAATCTTAAATGTTCAATTGTTATGTATATTGATTATGTTGATATATAACGCAATTTCAACTTTGTTTTCAACAATAAATAGAGTTTTTCTACAGAAGAAAAGTTTTTTTAAACACATAATGAACAGTTTAATTCATAAATACTTACGCTTGTGTATAAGTGATTTTATATTTTAAGAATTGTAAATTGATTTATAAATTGAATTATAAAGAGATATTTAAAAAAAATTTAAGTAAAAAATCATACTGCTTACATTTGGAAAATAAATAGTTGTATTAATGAATGAATATTCCAAATAGTGTTAAAGTGATTAAAATACATTCCTGTAAAAAGAAAAATATTGTGATAATACTTAATCTGTTTAAATGGTGAGAAAATATTGTATTTCTAAACTTCTGCATATTAAAAGAAATTCGTAATAATTGAGTGACTATGGAAAGGGAAACACGTTGAACCATCAGGTAGTTAAAATTTTAAACGTTAACAAAGACTCGGCATTTAGTGAATCGTATAAAAATTGATAAATTTGGAACAACCAATTAAAAAACTTTGCAATAAATACTCTACCGCAATGGCAAATATCAGTGAAAATATGAACTTTAATGTGTGGATTTACCTTGAAGAACAATTGGGACCACAGAACATGCCGATTTCCATTGTACTCCCAATTACTATTGTATATTCATTGATCTTTATTAGTGGCTGCATTGGAAATGTGATTGTTTGTGCAGTTATATCCAGAAATTCCCACTTTCAAACTCCTACAGACTATTATTTATTCTCTTTGGCTATTTCGGACTTGTTGATTCTAGCGTTTGGTGAGTAAGATTTTTTTTAATTTATGTTTTAAAAATTAGTTGAAATTCTATTTTTACTCTTAAACTAAATACATATATGAAAGTAAATGATTGATGTTTAAGAATACATGTAAATGATTTTATTATTATTATTATTATTATTTGAAGTTTGAATTTTAATCCTTTGCTGAGAAAGATTTCTTGAGATCACTTGTTGCTTCTCGGCTAGATATTTAAATACGGCACAGAAGCTTGTATAAAATATCCAGCATGTAATGCTGATTAATTCTATCTAATTTATTAATAATGTTATTGGATAAACATGAACGTTTAACACTGGTAATTTTTTTAAAATAAAAAACTCGTATGTTAAATTATCATAATTTTTAAAAGTATGTTTATTAATAATGTTAAAAAAAAGATTTATATGTTTTATTTAATATGCGTAAATAAAAAAACTGGAATACAATTCCATTATTTCAAAAAAAAAAAAAAAAAAAATTTGAAAATGAGAAAAAGTTTTTTTTATTGCAAAAGTTTAATTATTTGCTTTTAATAATTGTATAAAGAGTTATTTATTTGTAATGCTTTCAGAATCGTATGATGTTTTAATTTTTAATCAATAATTTCGAATCTTTATAAATAAATGAAATATTCTTTTTCATGTATCGATCTTCATTTTACATATTTTGCAGGGAAAAAATCCAAACATGGATTAATATATTGATCAATGTACATTTGTGTAATGTATTTATTCTTTTGAATATATAAGATATTAAAAACTTAATTTTTAACTCAATAATGAAGATTAATTTTTGATAAATCTGTAAAATGAAATTTCTTTTCGTGTTATATTCAATTTAATTTTCACGTTCTACTTACCCATCATTCGTAGTATAGGGTATGTCTTGTAATAGTTTTGAAAACCGGAAGAAATTTTTTTCGACAGATTTATACGTTTCAGACACCAGAGATTCCGAAAAACACATTTTTAGAAAAAAAAAATAAAAAAATGCCGCCAGTCTGCCTATCCGTATGTCTGCGTGTTTGTAAACGCTCTATAACAAATTGACAAAGAGACCTGAAACTTGCTGTAAATTTAGTATGTAATAATATAAAGAAACTTACTGAATATTAGTAACCCTGATTATCCGGAATTACTTTTTTCGAACTCTCGAAATATGTGTTCTTATGAAAGGTATGTAAACATTTTTGAAATTGTTTACTTTAAGAAATAAATATAAAATGAAATTAAAAAACATAAATTTTGTCTAAAAATTGATAGCAATCGGATAATTATTTGCTGAGATATTTGTAATCTTTTCTTCCACGCTCTTCGATTTTTTATGATTTATATTTCATCCAAAATTTCATTCAAATACATATTTCAATTGAAAATTAGGCATTTATTACGAATCAGTAAACTGTTAGTTAATAGGATTATCAGTTTTAAAGTTATAAGGATCTTAATTTTACACAATTGGGTTCTAATTGATTTTCCCGTCGGCTAAAAAACCATCATCAAATTATCAGATAAAAAGCAAATAATGGCTTATCGTAAATGTCACATTCACTTTACATTAAAAACTTTGCACGTATTTGTTACGTGATGAAGTGATTTTTAATTCGACGTTCTATTTGACTTTTATTAATATTTTACTATTTTAATTGGGTTTTTTTCTTTATTTTAAAAAAAAGTTATACCAATTTTGTATAATTTACGAGTAGTTTGGCGATTCAACTAATTCGTCGAAATTGGTCGACGGGAAAATCAAGTAGTACTCGAAATTTCGTAGTAGAGTTTTATTATGAATTAAAAATATTTAAATATACATTTAAATTTATCTTAGAAATGCAATCCTTTTTATAAATAAATTACACGTTATTTTCGCTTATTTTCATATTTTATATTGTGCACTGAAAAAAAAAAGTAGAGTTATTAAGATTTTTCTAGTAGATTTGTATTCCAAGAACTTTTTGTGTAACGGTAACAGAAAAATTCATGTAATCTTCCTCGATTACATGAAATTTTCATGTTATCATTACATGGAAAGTTGTTAGAATACAAATTTACTAGAAAAATTTAGTAACCTAACAGTTTTTTTTAAGTGCTTACGCTAATGGGTAAGCTTTATAGTGATCCCCATCAACTGGTTTGTCATTGTAGACACGCAGAGTATGATTAATGGAAATTATTTGCATTTTAATTATTTTTATTGAAAAGATAATAAAGAATAAATATTATAAAGTACAATAAAAGTTGAAACGATCTCTTCAATTTAAGGTGAGTATTTTTTATATAATAGTTTTTGATGTCTATTGATAAAGGTGTTGATCAGTTTATAAATTGGTTTTAAATTTTAACCTTTTACACTTAAAGACTTGTTGGTCAATGATTTTCACTTCGACTTTGCAATATATTTTTTAAAGGAATAAGAATTTGAACGATATGTTTTTTATATAAATTAGAGTTAATGGATAAGAAATTAAGTAATTTGAAATATATTGCGATGTAATTAATGGCTAAGAATCATAAAAATTATCTATGCAAAAAACTATATTTGAAAAGTATTATGATGGGAAAATAGAACGAAAAAATTAGTTTTATTTCGTTACTTATTTACTATTATTATTATTATTAACATAATCTTATTACAATTTTGCGTTTTTCATAAATATCATTTTTTGATAAATTTTTATAGAAAATATGATCGTTGAAAAGAGATTTAAATCTTACGATGGGGAAAAAAATCCCGTAATATTAACTTTTACGTCTAAAATTATATTTAACAGGCAAAAAATGAGTTTCAAGAAATAAAAGTCTGATTCTGACAGTGCCATTTTTTGTTTTAAGCAATGATAATGTAGTAGTTATGTAAAATCATAACTCACTTATTGCTTTAATCTTTAGTTTTTGTTCAGGAAAGTGAATCAGGGTTAGCAATAAATTGATTATTTTAATTGATTGATCAATTGGTGAAATGTTCCGTCCTACTAAATATAATCACTGATCAGTTGATAATTGTTTAAATTGTAGATTAATTATTCATGGAAAAAATTTCTTGATTAATTCAATTTGGTTTAATCAATTCTGATTAAATTAATCTCTAATAATAAATAATGCTATCTATAATATGCATTAATGCTCAATAATACTAAATTAATCTGACAAAAAAATGAAATGTGATTAACTTTGTATTTTTTTATTCGATTTTATTGCTACAAGATTCTAAAAATCATTATACAATTTTCTGTTGTAAAGGTTATAGAACGTATAGAGTTAAAAATACTTCTATGCACCAGGGACAAATTATTACCGCTTTTGGGTCTTTAATTTTTGCTCTTTTTAATTTAACTTGTTTTATTCCTTTCAGTGAATTAATCTTTAAGTTGCATGCATACATTTTCTATAGAGAAAATTTTAAATGCTTTTGGCATATTTATTCCAGCAGATTGTTTTCCTCCTTTTAAATATAGATTTTATCAATTTCACTCTCCTCTTGTTTTTTTCTCTCTGCAAATTTTCCTTTTCTCTATCACCATGGGCACGGTTGCTAAACCTTACTATATTCTCCATTGTCTCACCCCCTAATATATATTTCAACTTTGCATTCACCTTTCATTCCAATCTGCTTATAAAGTGTCCAAAAATCAATTCCATTTGACCATTTTTCTTAAAATGGCCTGATTTTCTATAACAGCGTTTGTTCTGCGATATTCAGGCCATTTGCAACCCATTAAAAATTTATTCTTTCATTTTTTACACTATTTTTCTATTTCGATTATTATTTTTTTCGGACTCACGTTGTCATGATCTATTATTTCCTAAATTTATATGAAAATTGGATAATTAAAAGACTAGAAAACTTAAGATATACCATGTGTACCAAGTACCAAAAGCACAAAATGATAATAGGAAAAAAAATCTTTAAAAGCTTATAAAGATTTCATGAGATGACATGTATCCGGCCAGAACCCGAAATTTTTACTTAAAGTCACACCAACCCAAACACGGAACATTTCAAATCAACTTTTCCCAAACCCAATTTGGAATGGAAAAAAATATGGACATTCCAATCCCAATACGAACCTTGAGTTGTGTAGGTTTTATTAAGAGGTTCCGGTACACATTTTCAAAAATTTTTTATTTCATGACTTAAAAGCTTGAAATTTTTTGTGATGGTTAACCATATGATTTGTAAACAAAACCAAATAATAAAACTTCTCAGATTTTTTTGTTTAATTTAAATTTTTGAAAAAAGTGGTGTAATTAAAATCACTGTAACTTGAAATATTATTCGTAGAATTTAATTGTTCTTTCCCGTAAATAAACAGAAATATATAAGTTTTAAGTTTGATTCAACATTTTAAAAATATTAATTTAAATAAAAAATTAACAAAAATTAAAATGTAACAAAAAAATAATGTAACTTTTAAAAAACTAATAATATTTCCAAAATTGGGTATTTTTTCAAATTTGTCAAATGAAAATTAAAGTACAACAATAACAGAAAAACTGTTCCAAATTCCACCATTTATCTTTTACGATTCTTGACTTATAACATTTTGAATGCAAGAAATTGTGAAAAAAACCCATCATGAAGAAAAACGCACTTTCACAAGTTGTTCTTTCCGGGACAGCTATTGTTTGAAAGCTAGCTTTTGAAAACAAAATAAAATGAAAATATGATATTTCCTATTCCACATAAGATAGATACAGGATTGAAATGCTATTTTAAGCAGAAAAAAATAGAGGAGTTTCTAATGCTGTATAAAAGAAAATAGCACATTTTTAGATTTTTATGTTTCGGATCCCCTTAAAATTGTGTTATAAAACCCGCTAGATATTCTAGAAGTGACTTAGGACGAAAAAAAAAAGAAAAAAAAAACTAAAGCGAAATGAAAATGAAAGAAATCAAAACAAAACTCCAAATCTGGAGCAACACATGATCTACAGTCTTTGAAAATCACAAAAAAGTAACTAATTAAATTGAAAATTGATTTAATTGTCAATCAAAAAGTTCTAAAGAAAATATATTAATAAAAATTTACCTATAGAAATCAGAACAGAATTCAAACAGACTTTATTCAGCGAATCTTTAGTCAGGGGTAAAAAGTATATAGTTAGTTTTCATTAATAATTAAATTTTCCACCACTCTGTTTAAATACCTCTTATAGATTTTATTTGAAACTTAATTTTTGAACTGAAAATACATAAATTTGACTCATCTACAGATTTCATGCAATGCACTCAATATATTTTTTTTCTAAATTAAAATAAATAAATAGGTAATAATAAAAGAATATATACGTATATCTGTAGGATTTCCACAGCATTCAATAGTGTTTACATAAGACCATGGGGTTACAATTCCTCTGAAATTTTAAAGATTTCTTTAAAACTAAATTGGCTATCCAATATAAATCCAATCATGTTCTGCATGGTTAACATTTAAGCACCCTCTCAAGTAAATCTCACCCCAATCGCAATTTTTCTTCTAAAAAAATAATAGTTTTTTTTAACAAGACACTTCTGATACATTTCAAGATCAAGATCAAGAAATTGCGTGTGAAGAAATGCCTTTCCTTTGTTTACTAAGAGGGCAGTAATTTATCTTCTGGGATTAAACAATCTCGCGCGTGTACAAAAGTTTAATTTTAATAGGTACATTTCTTACGAGATAACAAACACTAAAATAATTTTAATTAATGAATAAAGTAAAAATAATTTGCATATATTTATGAAAGAGCATTAAATGCATTAATATCAATTTTCTTAAGCAATTCTTATTTTTAGGTATAAATAAACTGTTTGCATATTTTCTATTTGAAAAAAATTAAAAACTAAAGGAAAAGATTTTTGATTCATGATATTTAAAGAAACAGCTGCAATATCTGAAAGAATGATTTTTTTTTTCTAAAAAGGAGCTAGTGCTAAAATGCAATTTACAATTTAGAGCAGTACCATTTGTTTCAAAACATAATAACCCAAATATTGTAATGGGAGTTAAAATGGAATGAGATTTGTCCGACGTGTGTGCTAACGTTACAGAAATAGACGCGTGTGCGTACGGATTAAGTGGAATGATTATTTATGCAATTTCTTCAAACTTGAGACGTCTTTTTCCAAAAATTTAAAGAAAATAATATACTGCACTAATGTTAAAAGAAATGTCAATAAATAAAAATATATTTTATGTAAACCAGTAATAAATGTTTAAACAGTGAAACATTGAAAATATATGATAAAGCACAATCATTTATATATCAAATGTATTGTAATACGTATTTCCTATGTCCAAGATTCGCTATATGATTATTAATGTGTTTATTTTAATTTAATAATTTTAAAATTTTTGTTTCTTACCTTTGATTTCCTTTTTCGTTTCTTCTATTTAATTGTTTCAGCAACATTCTAGAATTATTTTTCGTTCTTTCCTTTTAATTCTTTGCTAAGTTTTATGTTTTTAAATTTTTAAATCTATTTTATTTAGAATGTGACAGAAATACCGTAAAATTCCGATTATAAGAATACTTGTTTGTAAATAAAAACAATTAAAATTATGAGGTTCCTTACAATTGGTTTTTTTTAATCACGTTTTATAGTTAATTAAAAAGAATAAACACGGAAATAAAAGCGGGTGAAATTTATTTAACTACCACAGAATTCCTATTAAAATGATATAATTTAAATAACTCCTAAAACTTTGTCACCTGAGCATAGAAAATTTAAAACCTTTTAAGATTTTTATATTTATTCTGTAAAATAAATATTTTTACTGTAAAAAAACAAAACAATAAATCAACTAAATCTCACCCAGATGAAAATTTCTACTTACCACTTTCCTCTTCTGGTATCAAACGTATCTAACTTTTTTAAATGTTTAAATAAATAAATAAATAAAAATAAAAAAAGATAAAAAGTCAGACTGATTTAGTATTTTATAGTAACAATTATTTAATAATATACAGTGGCGGTCAAAAGTTTCCGGCCAGCAAAAATTTTTCAGTTAGTTTGTAAATATACCGATATGAAGAGGAATCTCAAAATGATATTTATACATTTTAATGACATAATAGTTAGGAACTTACTTATAGAAGAATATGTAAATGTCAATAAATTTAACTGATGAAATTAAGTATAAAGGAAAACGCATGTTTTCAAAAGTTTCCGGCCACCTTCACAAGTTTGTAAAAAAGTGGTTTTGTAATAGAAAATTACAGTGATCAACAACATTTACGATTAGTATTTTATCGTATTACTATTTTATTAGCTTTAGCAATAAGTACTGTGGCGCAGCAACGTGACATTTATACAATCAACGGTTAAAGATCGTCTATGGCACGTTTTTCCCACATTTCTTGCAATTTTGGCGAAACTTCGGCTCAGCTGGAATATTTATAGTTCCGCAGACTTTTGTCAACTTCTTTTCAAAGATTTTCTATTCGATTCGTGCTGGGCGCTTGGGCTAATCATTTCAAAAGCAAAATTTTTTGTGCGAAAACCATTGCTTATCGAGTCATTTACTAGTCATATTGCCAGGTTTGCAAACATTATTTATGTCGTTATCATGTTAAGAAAATTGATGCGACCAATTTTTTTCCCTCTAATAAGGCAGAAAATAGTCTTACAAGATATCCTTATACATTGTATAATTCACCTGGCTGTGGATTTCAAATAACGGACCGACACTTTTTGAGGAAAATACTCCCCACGGCATAACGTGTCCTCCGCCATGCTTCATTGTAGGAATAAGTTAGGTCGAATCATATCTTTTGTTGTTAGGTCGTCGGACGTTGTGTCTGCCATCACTTCCAAACCTGTTTCGAATTCTATTGATGGAAAAATAGAACTTTTTTCCAGTTTTCAGTTGACCAGACTTTGTGTTCCTTGGAAAATGAATGTAAAGTACGTCGGTATATATATATATATATATATATATATATATTTTTTTTTTTTTTTTTTTTTTTTTTAACCTTTGAAAATTTTTTAACACCGACTCTTCCATAAACTTATGCATCACGCTAGCATGTTGATACGGTATACGGACTTATTTCAGCAATATTTTCATTCCGTAAATCGCAGTATATTGCAACGGAATTTTCATACGGATTATCAATGGTTTTCTTCCTGATAATTCTGTCCTCAGGAATAGTAATTTTCCGGGGTCTCCCGGACCTCTGAAAGTCCTGAAAGCCATAACCATCTTTATATAATTTTGTAAATGTTGTTTACAATTGATTTTACCGATCGATAACTTAGCCGCAATATTTCGAGAAGATTGGCCTTTTAGCGGCAAACTAATCACTCATTTATGAACAATAATTGTTGAACTTTTCAAATTTGAATTCAAACTATGCTATACACGTTGATTCATTCATAAACACAACCAAAAAACACTTTATGAATAGAAAAAAGCTAAAGAATGATAAGTGGCCGGAAACTTTTGGGAACATGCATTTTCTTTTATATTTAATTTTGTCAATAAAATTTATTGATATTTACACATTTTTCTATAAGTAAGTTCCTAACTAATATGTCAGTATAATGTATAAGTATCGCTTTGAGATTCCTCTTCTAATGGGTATATTTACAAATTAACTGAAAAATTTTTGCTGGCCGGAAACTTTTGACCGCCACTGTGTACCATACAAATTACCCCATTCTTTTAAAATTTCTGTTTTTTTCTTTTTCTCCCCGAATTTAAAATATTTATTTATTTTTTAATCTTTAAACCCTTCTCTGTTCAGTTGGTGATTTTGTAGTAACAGTACTAAAATATGTAAATAACCATGTAAATTCCCCCCCCCCCAAAAAAAATCCTTTTTCCGTTGTTACTTTTCTAACGCATACTTGAGACACTCCAGGACCAAAATGTTAATTTAAATTGCTGTTTATTTATAACAAACGGGCAACAAATAAAGCATAATTTTATTTTATTTTTAAATTTACATATGCTTCCTTATCTGTTTTTTGCAACTACAGAATATTTATAAATAATTAAATAAATTAATTTCTAAATTAATAAAATTTCTAAATAAATATATGGGCGCAAATGACGCTTCGAGGTAAAACACCAGGTGGGAAATTTGGTCCCTTATTATTTTAAAATTTCTCTTTCATGTCAGAAATTTCTTATACGGTCGAACCTCGTTATAACGAATCCTGTATATACGAATTCACGGATATAACGAACGAGAGTTTATGTCTTGCAGTTTTTCTATTGTATTTAATGCTAATTTATTCTTTTATAGCGAACCTCCGAAATTTTAAGAATCGGTTATAACGAACAATTTTTCCGTTCAACCATAATTTTTCTTTAATTTTTTTTTGCAATTGTGAAAAAATGATTTCGGCTCTAATTTTATAAGAAAATGCGAAAATACATTATTTCTAGTGAAACATTATGCAAATTACCGATAATTCCTTTTAATTAAGGTCTAGGAGGAACTGCATTCTTTCTCTTTTACGGTAGCCATTCTACACGTGTGATCACGGTCACCTGTCTGTCTTTTTACATTACTCCTATAACAGCTGTTCAGTAATATATTTAATGCAAACATATTCAACTAACTTATTTAAGAATAATTCGAGATATTATAGAAATGAAAAGAATATCTTCTATGAAAAAAACAAAAGGCAAAAGCTTATTTCCTTTAATTGTAATTTCTGCAGTTCAGAAGATGATAAAAAACTAAAATTTGTATATGATAAAAAAATAAATTAACAAAAAAACAAAATGCAGTAAAATAAAACGATTTTTAAACACGGCAGCAGTGTTGGAATCTGAAGCCTGGAAGAAGTGTAAAGCTTTTAGTGCAGTCGGGAAAATTCCTTAAATTGTCTGTCCATTTATCCTAATTTTTGCTTATACGATCTAGGGTCGGTCTCTACTTGTTTGGATAATCAGCGCTGTACTGCATTTCTATTGTCTTCATGTCTAATTAATTTATTTAGTATTGTGTCAGTTTAATGTAACCAATTTTAGTTAATTTAATTCATTAATTATTATATTTAATAGATTTTATGGTTTTATCTTAATACATAATTATTAGATATAAAGGAAGCAGCTAAAAATATACACATTTTGTGAACTCTAACATTTATTTAACGATTCAGATATAACGAACAAAACCTTCGGTTCCTTGAAGTTCAATATAACGGGGTTTAAGTGTAATACTTTTTTTTTTTTTTTTTTTTTTTTTTTTTTTTTTTTTTTTTTTTTCAAGACAGAAATTTTGTGATTGTACACGAAAAAAAAAAAAAAATCTTGTCCGAAAATTTCCAGTATGAAATCAAAATTTTTGAATTGAAACAAATCTTTATTTTATTTATTTTCATGTACTTTCTTTATTAACCTCTTCAGACCTGAGATACACAAATGTGTACCTTTATTCTTTTCCTCATAAAAACTAAACTGTTCGAATTTTTGGCATTTCTACTTTACTTCTATACAGCTGAATGTTTTTTGCTCTAAAACAAACCCAAGAAATGTCAGCACTGATGAAGATAACTTCTTAAAATAAATTTTATTTTCACCGGAATTTCGAAAATACCTTCAAGACATTGTGGCCAAAAAAGTAAGAAATATTCATGATTATTTAACTTAAATGCTTTACAATAAAAAAAAATTGAAATTTTGCTGATCATTTACTCGTTTAAAGACCTTAATTTTGTCATTGCGTAAATTTATATTACTGATAGTTAAACTGGTGTTTTAAGAGGATTAGTACTTTTGTATCCATATTTATAAACCTAAATTACCAGACCCCTAAAGCACCATTTTTATAAAAATGACTCTTTCTGTCATCTATGGTGTCATTTCGATTATATAAAAGCAATAAATATATATTTGCAGAGTTATTCTATGCTCAAGTCTGAATAGGTTAAAGAGATTTGCCAGTTTTGCGTGTTTTTAACAGACAAATTCAATTTCATACGGGTAATTTCCAAAGAAAAACTTTGTGTTTATATAATCTTGAAATATATGTCTTAAAATAAAGAGGTAATACTATAAGAATATTCTGGTATGAGTGAGAAATATTGAAATTAAAAAAAATACCATATTGACCCCCTCCCTGGTATTTGTACTTCCATGCGTCACTTACCCCTGCACATTACTATACAAAATATGATTGCTACCATGTCCTATACCAATCCTTAAAGTTTGTACAATAAATTCAAAACCACACTGTATAAAACGAATATCACTGAATTTTTAAAAAAATATTTTAAGGATTTTAAATTTGTATTGGTGCCGGAGCAAATAGGTGATGCGAATATTTTGTAAGGTGTGTGGCAAGATTCCATTCAAATTATATAAAAAAAAGATTGGAAAATCGTCAAAAAATTAAAAATATTTTCTTTTCTCGTTTTATTTATTTATTTCTTTATTCATTTATTTTACCACAAAAAGTAGTGGGTTTAAATTTGTAAATATAAAAGAAAATTAAAATTATTTTAAAATGGTATGGATTTTACAGTCGAGGGAAGGGCTTAGAGTTGGAATTTTTCTGTATCAAAGTTGCCAGTTTGGATTACATTTTTATTTAAGAAAGCTGATTTTATACCAGAAAATAGAAACAGCATATTCTTTCAAAATATAAAGAGTGGCCAAATGGCAACCCTGGTCTATTCTATTTATTTGAATATTTTTCAGTATTCAGTGACGTTAGTGATCATATTTTTTAATTATTTTTTACTAGGTCTTTTATATAGATTTTTATTCCATTTATTGATTTCCCAAAATTTTTTAATATATGTACTTTTACATTAATTTTTAAATCTTATATTCATGTTCTTCAAAATTAACTTTATTTTCTTGATATATTTGTGGCGATTTCTTGATATATTTCAGTGTTATCAAATGGTTTTAAGTATATTATACATTTAGATCGTACGCATTTCCTGTTCAGACAGTTTATTTTCTGTAGAACAGTCACTTATCTTTAAGAAAACCTTTTTGTTTGTCTGTGATAATACAACATATCCTCACATAAGAGGTACTTCCAATTGAAAAATACATCAATGCTAATAATAAATCTTTTATCAGTAAAATCCTCTAATATAAGCACCCATAAATGTTTATCTTAACATGATATGATTTAAAGCATTATCGTTTTGGCAATGTTTATTAATGAAAAATGCGATAAGTGTATTGAGCACATTCAAAAATTTTTTTACACAAATATTTTTTTAAGCTAAAATATTTTCTCTAAATATGCCTCAAGCATAATTGAATAAGATTGCTTTCATACAACATTTAGTTTTTGTAAAGATCTGAAATTGTTTAGCTGTTACATCTAGTTAAATATATTTTTTAACAAAATATTTTAACATAAAAAAACATTTCTGATAATTTTAAATTAAACCTCATATTACGACACTAGAGGAATAAAATACAATTTAATCCTTGATTGTTATTCATTTCAAGTGTCTTTGAAAAACAGTCGTTATTTTATATATTTTAAAGAGAGCTTTAACATTACAGACAAATGAAAACTTTCATTATTTTTGTATATTCGGATTTCCTTATTTTACATTTGAAAGAAATATCTTTTTAAGTATATAAATTATGAAGGTTCACTTTGTTTAATTATCAATGAATGGCGAACATTATTTTACATTTTGCTTCTTCTTTTAAAAATACATATTTTATAAAAATTGAATAATATTTATCAAATTTTTACAAGTTAACAACCCTCTCAAGAAAGAAAAATGTATTGTTAACAAACCTACATATACAAAATAAATAAATAAATAAATAAATAAAAATCTATAATTTCATTAAATAAAACTTTTTCTCTTAAAGTGACATTTAATTTCACCCAAAGGCTAACTTAAGAGTTGCTTTCTATGTAGTAATTATTTTACTAAGTGTTGCATTCTAGTACACCAAAAGTGCATTTAAGAGACTTAAGGTGAAACACAGTTCACGAGTGATAAATAAATAATGTTTAATTCTTAATAAATATCCGATCTTTACAGCTTGTATTTACAGAATAGGAATCTTGAAAAATTCCCTTTACTGCCCATACAAATTAAGTATATTTATTGCGATAAAATTAAAAGGGAGACATGTTTTATACATAAATATAATAATTACTGATCGTATTACTAAACAAGTGGTTGATCACATGCTAAAAAGGAAAAAAAATACACTGCATAATGGAAATTATTTAACGGTAAAAAATAACTACAAATATTAAGCGAAAACATTTACATAAATTACTAGTGGTTTAGCCTATTATGACCTGTGCTCACAAAACTCAGTTTAGAACAACTCGTACAGTTTCTAAGAAACGACTAATTTTAGCTTGTTTCAAACGATTACCCAATTATATAAAACTGAATTATATTATCATGACCAATGACGTTTATTTTTTTATTTTTTATTTTTATTTTTTATTTTTGTAATAGGACTACCATTCAGTTTCCAAAGGATCTTCCAGCTTTGGTTTCCAAGGCTGTATATACCGGTGTTGCGACACCAGACGAATGTTTTCCTGATTTGTGAAAAAAGGTCAATAGTGCATTTGAAAGTCAGGTTATTTAACATGTAAAGTAAAAAATGTCATTTCCTCGGAAACTTTTACAAGATTAAATACATACATATATATATATATATATATATATATATATTAGATTAAATAATTGTTTTAAATACCGTGTAATTTTCACCGTTAAAATGGAACGCAATAACGTAATAATTTAATAATTCTTAAGTTTCTTCCTATTTAAATATCCATACGTGAATAAAATTTTCAAGTGCAAAATGTTTGGATGTATTATTATTTGAAAATTTTTTAATCATAAAATATATAAAACTGCTATTCCGAACTATGGATTAAATCTGTATAAATACATAAATTTAGAAAAAAAAATTAGAAAAAATATTATTAGTATTTTCAAAGGGTTGAATATTACGCGTTTCAGTTTAGTAAAATACATGCTCGTAAAACATGTCTAAATTGCTATGCATAGTTTTTGATCCTACAAAACGAATTTAATCAAATTGCCTTGACAGATTTCAACATTAAATAGTTCTTAAAGACACTCTCATAAGACCAACTCAACAATTAAAAAAGTTAAGACACATTTCTGACTCATTTTACAAATGTTAATGATAAATAAAGTTAGGAGGCCGGCTACGGACGCGATTTGCAAACCAGAAGCGTTCGGCCAGCTATAAGCAATTCTTATAATGTGAAGAAAAGTTTTTCTCCTTAATAGATCCGTCGTTTTCGAAATTTTCTTTAAAATGCCTTTTTTGTTAATAATATCAAAACGATCTTCCGCATTTATTAAAAAGTTAATAAACATACTTCGATGTCATGAGTTCGAAGTAAGAAATCCGATACATGCGCTTACGAACAAAAATATATTTAGAAATATTCCAGAAATTAGTCCCTTTGAATTTGACAACATCCCTGTCGGTTTGGCCTACAGGCAAACGTAGATTTCAAAGAATGCTCATTTCAACAACAACAAATATATATATATATATATATATATGATTTAATAATAAGCCCAGTTAGACAGATTTATTTGGCCGCTTTTGAAAAATTTTCAATTTTATTTTTCTGTAAGAAATTGTTTATCAGAGTCATCTTAAGCGAAATTCGGCTTAAATGACCATTTCGAAAGCATAATTTGAAATACATTCTTCCATTATAAAAAAAACGATCAATACGGCACATTAAAATATTCCTAAAAAATAAAATGAAAAAACCTGTCAGTTGACTGCGTTTGAGGGGAAAATTGAATTTAAAAATGAATCATAAAATAGGCTGTTTCCTATTTGAATACGTACTCAATTCTTTAATCACGATGGCTGCTAGAAATTCCATACGAAATGCCCACCTTGACAGCTTTTTTGAAATGTATTCAGCCTTTATAAAAAACTGATCACTACGACACATTATAATTTCCTAAATAAGAGAACCTATCAATTGGATACGTTTGACAGCAAAAATGGATTTTAAAATGAGTAAAAAAAAGCAATTTGTTATTTGAATACTTCCTCAATTTTTTCAATCACGATCGCTTCGGGAAAATTTGTTCAATATACTCATTTTGGCAACCTTTCTTTGAAATATATTTTGCCTTTATAAAAAAAAAACTGGCCATTAAGTCACATTTTATAGTTCCTAAATAAGAGGATCTGCCATTTGACTGCTTTTAAAATCAAAAATGAATTCAAAAAAGAATCAGAATATAAGCAGATTGGATTTGAGTTTTTTTCTTCAACTACTATTTTTGTTTAATATATATTTTCAGTAAGAATTGGTCTTACAAAAAAACTTGTCAAAATAAAAGTTATAGATATGATTGAGAAGATGTAAAATAAATTTAATCAGATTGGATAGTTTAAAAACTAACGAAGTTATGGATTTTTTTCTTTTCCACACCCTCCCCCTTTTATTAATTTTTTTTATCGATAAGAGTTGGTCTTATCAAATGCTTGTAAATACAAAAGTTTTAGATAATTTTGAGAACATTAAAAAAAATAGTTGGATTTAATGTTTTGAGAATTGACGAAGTTATGATTTTTCTTTCGCCTTTTCAACCCACTTTTAACTTTAGCAAAAATCTGTCATGCATAAATTTTTGGCCCATTTTTTAGAAGTAATATAAACTTTCAACTGATTCGATGTATATATTTTTAACTAAGAAGTTATGGCGTTTTTTCGGTTTTCACAAAAATCCTTCCCATATCCACCCCCTTTGTTTGTTATTGCCTATTAACGAACTTGAACGAGATTTTATATATTAGTTTGGAGCAGATTTGAGCAGAATTAGAAAAGTTATCGTGTCCATAAAACAGTCATATATCTCTATATATAAACTTTTTTATTTATGGTAGTTTTGGATGCTAATAATGATGATGGGCATAGATCTGCAATTTTTTTTTCAGAAATTTCAATATAGAAGCTACCGTAATAGGCAGTATTTCATACGGAATCTACCTAAAAAGTCCAAGAGCAATTATTCCATTTAAAAACTGTCAACTTCAACGAGTTTATCATTCACTGTTAAAAAGTTTACTGTAATTTGAACTAAATGTTGGTTCTCAGTAGCTGGCACCATAAGATAATGAAATCTTACATTTGGAGCTTTCGATTTCAACCTCGTTTCAACTTTGGGAACTATGCTTCAAGAGGATCTCCAAATATTGGTTTAAGATTTCACCAACTTACAGTGACAGCTATTGAGAAGCAAAATTTGGTTTAAACTAGGATAAGACTTGTAACAGTGTTCATTGATCCCTATACGCCATTTTGATGTTTTTATATGCAATATGTTTTAGCAATATACACCGAGAAAGTGTAGAGTTAATACTAAATCCAATTACTGCAGCAACAGCGAGATTTATTTTTTTTAATTGAAAGAATGAAGCAGGGCATATATATTGATAACTATGAATTCTATGAAAACACACGATTCAAGAGAAGCCATTTGGAGGGCCTATCAAAATAAATTTGAATAGCAAACAATCTTGTCGTAATATTCTAAATCTTCATATATGGTTCACTGCCTTCAAGTTTTGCGTAAAAATAGGAAACAATTTTTACTGTATTCAGGTAATGAAATAAGTTATTATTGATATATTTCTATATTTTTAATTTCAGCTAATAATTTAATGTTTATTGTTAAAGCTATCTTTATGTTCAGCAAAAAAATTAATATCCCTTTTCTTCATTGTATAGCAAAATAGTTCTCAAGGGAAATTAATTCTCGTTAATTCATAAAAATAATGACATTTTCCAGAGAAACATCTATCACTTGAAGTGTCTAATTATTTTATAGAAATATTTTCTTTGAACATGTCAATTGATGTACACCAGAAGTGCATTTAAGAGAACTAAGGAAGAATGCAGATCAATCTTAACTTCTTTCATTGTAAATCATTATCTGTTCATAAAATATTGTATTTACAGGTTAATCCTCTAATTTTTATGGAAGAATGCATTCCAAAAAATCCTAAAGCGGCTACTTCAAACAAATTAAAATAACAATAACCAATGCCAATTCTATGGAATAATTTATAAAGATATATCTTTTGCATTTGAATATTTTTAAATGACTTTTTAGCTCTTTCCAACAAAGTTGAAAAGTTCTTATGCATTCGGTTTGTCTGGCCGGATAGCCGTCTGGCCGTCTGGCCGCGCTCTAACTCCCGTAAATATACTCGGATTGCCATGAAATTTTTATACGTTATTGATGTTTACCCTAGCACAATACCTATTGAAAAATAAGCATCTACCATGATTAATTTATCTAGCGAGAGAATCAAAAGTTTCCCATTACATTACGGCCTATGGGGAAAAATCGTTAATATACTCGGATTGCCAAGCAATTTTAGGACGTTATTGACGTTTACCCTAGCGCAAGTCCTTTCGAAAATGAAGTTTATATCATGATTAGTTTATCTACAGGGCGAATCAAAAGTTTTCCATTTCATTACGGCCCATGGGGAAAAATCGTTTATATACTCGGACTGCCATGAAATTTTAGGACGTTATTGACTTTTACCCTAGGGCAAGTCCTATTGAAAATGAAGTTTCTACCATGTTTAGTTTATCTACAGGCCGAATCAAAGTTTCCCATTACATTACGGCATTACATTACATTAAAAATCGTTAATACACTCGGATTGCC
This sequence comes from Maratus speculifer, assembly GCA_964019185.1. Classification (NCBI taxonomy): domain Eukaryota; kingdom Metazoa; phylum Arthropoda; class Arachnida; order Araneae; family Salticidae; genus Maratus; species Maratus speculifer. The sequence continues at coordinate 309,658,189 of OZ025290.1, forward strand.
ATGAAATTTTAGGACGTTATTGACGTTTACCCTAGCACGAGCCCTATTGAAAATGAAGTTTCTACCATGATTAGTTTATCTACAGGGCGAATCAAAAGTTTCCCATTACATTACGGCCTACATGTAAAAATCGTTTCAAAGGAATTTTAAAGATGTTATACCCTGTCAAACATATTAAAATATGCATTCTATAAAATATAAGGTGAAAATGTAGCTATTATTCATTTACATGGCCACACAAAAGAATTCCATGAGATAATGATAAAAGGGGGAATTGTGTGTGACATATTTTAAATATATTAAGCTGTTTCATGTATAATAAAATTTATATATGTCACTGGAGCTTAATATAAACTATACGCTTCTGTCTTACATAATATGAAGTATATAGCATTTACAGGGCCACACAAAAGTTTTCAAATAGTATATTCTTTCCGAAGTACCGTATATGTGTCCGATGATGGCTGAATGGAGGGATGAAATGCATTTTAATTATGATATGCGCGTTTATATTTCGCTAAATATATGCACATTATATGGTGTGTATAAATGTTATAGTTGATATACAGGGCTACCCAAAAGAGCTCACCAACGTTACTGAATATGAGCGCAAATTATTTAAACGTGGTTCTTAAATAAGCTATGCATTTTTACGCTGAGCTTCCTTCAATTTTCTGAGAAATGTTTGCAGAATATAGATAAAAGGATATACAGGGCCACGCAAAGAATTCGGTACATGGACGCCTATGACTGATAATTTATGAGAATGTGATTTCAGTTGTTAAAAAAGTGTTTTAGTTTACAATAAATTTTAGCCTAATGCTGACGTGTAATAAAGGTACAATGTAAACTACAGGGCTGAACAAAAGTATTCAAGTATGTTTCCATCTAATAGTATGAAATGCTGAAAAAGAAATTTCAAGCTACTGGATATTTTCTTGCTAAACTAAATTTTCCCATTTTATCAACTGACATATGAAATACAGAGATGCTCAAAAGTACTGGAATACTTATTTGGATGTATTTGGCTATACACTATTATTTCCCTAAATAACAAAATTTTGTTAAAGATTTCATTAAGTGTTGGAAAGTGCTTCATAATCTATGCTCAACGTATGATTATTCTTACTTTTTTTAGTTGGGTTTGTGGGATCTATTTATACACAGGCGGGACTTTCGTTTTTCGATTTTGTTAATGGGTGTTTTTAATGATGATATTTTTATTTTCGAAATTGGTTTTGATCTTCAAAATGTCATCATAAAAAAAATTGCAATCAAAATAGTATAAATAAAAAAAGAGCTTTATACAGGCTTATGTCAGATTTCCAATCACAAAGAAAAGAGTACAATAAAAAATAATGAAATTCTAACGATATATATTTATAATTTTCTTTCATAGGATGAGTATTAGCAAATTTGAAAAGTTTTTTTTTTCAGTCACTGATATACACCCTTAATTCTGAGAATCTGAATTCATACCAGAAATTTTCAAAGATAAATTCTTCTTTATTTAACGACGTCATATCTAAAGCAAATATTGTTATTTAAAATTTCCAGTATTAATTATAAATATCTGAATTTAAAAAATATAATAAATTTGAAGCAGTTGTAGGAGCAAGTATGTTATCATTGACAGTAAAGTGTTAAGCATAATACGACATAAATGATGGGAAACAGACGAAAAATGTATCATGAAAAAAAAATTCTTTAATTTAATTGTATTAACAAAAAAATAGAGTATAATGAAAATGGAATTACAGAAATGCTTAGATTCCTTGGAATTACAAAATTGCAGCATTTTTATATGCCTCTTTAGTATGTCCAGGAGAATTCTTGTATAGCGAACTTAATTATAGTGTTAATTTTTGTTTCAGACATGGTTAATTAATTGCATTTTTTTAATTAATAGATAAATACATGGTTACAGATATTTCCTTCTCTAAAATGTGTCACATTTACAAAAAATTCACATGCATCCCTTTTTGAGAAGTTAAAGAATTATGCAGGAAATGTAATATTCAACTTGTGGCATGCAATTCAAGGACTTTTTTTAATCATCATGAATAGAAAAATTGATCCCGTTCCAACTGCATTTTTATTTGGAGTTTATAAAATATATTTTAAAATTAATGAAGGTACAAATTCTTCTTTTATTGGGATAACAAAGAGTCAACTCTTTGAAAGGTTGAAAAAAATATTTAAACTATAATAAACTTTCCACTGCATTATCAAAAACTTTGCTTCAAAGAAATATTCCGTTTATTGAAATTGACAGTGTTAAGGTTATTTCAGAAGAAGATTATCCGTTTAAACCTACAATGTAGCATACATGGTACCAAGTGTTTGGAATTATTTTATTAAGTATATTCCAATTTCACACCAGAAATTATAAAGAACAATATTTGCTTTATTTCGTAAGTGATATTCCTTATTTAAAAAAAAGGACACTTATTCTTGAAACTTATTGATGTGAATTTAGATTATATGAGCTATGAATTTCTAGAACGTATTTTACCATGGCAATTAGGTATTTAAAGTATTTAATTGGAAATTTTTATATATTTGATTAAAAAATCAAGAAAAATGTAATTATAATATTTCGTCTTCTATTCCAGATCTTTAGATCGGTATTTGATAGGACTTTGATTATTATTATTATTATTATTATTATTATTTTGCTGTAAATGTTATACTTGGATAGAAGATGGCGCTGTTGATGTTATTTTACCTGTTTTTATAAAGTTTATGTTACTTTATGCTTCCTTCAGTTCGAATTTAGCTTACAGCATGTAACGTTTAAAGATTTCTTTGCCAATTAGTTATTTAGAAAATTAACTACTAATGATGGTTTCAAAGATAAATTGAAACGTATAACGTATTTATTTTTATTTCATTTTTTGCAGCTTTGTTTAAAATCTCGAAACACACAGTCCAGTCATATTAATGTGACCACCTTGCAATTTTATTTGTTTTATTAAGTATCTAGACAAATACAAGAGTTATTCTCAAACTCCAGGTGTGTAAGAAGATTTGAACAGGTCATAACTTTCCACGAAGATTTTTTCCCTAAATCCTATAGAGGGCCGTCAACATATTGAAAAAGAATGAATATCTTTTGAATAAACCTGTCAAAACTAATGTAAAAAAGCGTCCAAACTATAGATTATGATTAACTGGTTTATTGCAATAAAATGTGTTCATTTTTATGAAGATAGCGTGCATACTCGTCGAGAAATCCAGGTTTTCACAAAAACAGACCCAAATTTTGCCAAGTTTTTTGCTTAGAATTTACCGAATTCCTAATATAAAAAAAAAATGTTCTTTTCAGAAACCATGACAAACAACATTGTACACAATACCCTGTAATAAGAATTAAAATGTTATAGAAATTGTATGAATAATGAGCAAGTTTACTAAATACTTTTTTGATTGCACATGTGTGAAAGCAATCAAAATATAATTTGCATAATGTGTTAGCTAAATGTACAGAGCAACTTTTGTGAAAGTTTCCAAAATATAGCTTTAAAAGTCTGAAAATTATAATCGATAGAATAAGCTAAAAAACCGTTATCCCCAAAAGAATGAGCGGCTGTATCCATATAACCATTGATTAGTGCCCATAAGGCAGAGACAATATTGAACATACTAGCCTATTTGGATGTATCTCCTCATCTCTTTTGTTTCATTTTGGGAATAATAGATTTTGAGCTTATTCTATTTACGTTAATTTTTTGGAATTTTCGAGTGTGTTTTTGAACTTTTCACAAAAGTTTGTCTATACATTTAGCTAACATGTTATGCAAATTATATTTTGATTGCATGTGCAATGAAAAATTATTTAGTAAATCTGCTCATTTACCATGCAATTTTTATAGTTTTTTAATTCTGATCACAGAACATTGTGCAAAATGTTGTTTGTCAAGTTTTCTGAAAAGAATATTTTTTATATTAAGATTTTGGCAAATTATAAGAAAGAAAAAAAACTTGGCAAAATTTGGGTCTGTTTTTACGAAAACATTAATTTCTCTACAAGTATGCATGCTATTCTCATAAACATGTACACAGCTTATTACATTAAGCCATTTAATCATAATCTATAGTTTGAACGCTTTTTGCTACATTAGACTTGACAGGGTTATTCAAAAGATATTCACTCCTTTTCAATTTGTTGACGGTCCCCTATGAGATTTCGGGAAAATATCTTCGCTGAAAGTTATGACCTGTACTAATCTACTCACACAGCGGGAGTTTCAGAATAATTCCTCATATATTTGTCTGAATAGATAACTAAATAACAAAAATCACAAGGTGGTCACATTATTAGGACCGGACTGAGTATATTGTACGTTGAGCAGCAACTTTTTGTTTTATTTTCACGTCGGAGTTTACAACGTAAAGGCTTTATTTTTATTTATTTATTTATTATTATTATTTTATAATTAGGATGTTCAAGCAATGGAAAGTGTAATGATTCTCAAATTAAAATATTTTCTTTCATCAATTAAAAGGGCAAATGCACTGTATGCTATGTTTATTGCGAATAATACCTAAACAATACCAATAGGAACAACGAGATAAAATATATTAGCAAATAATCTTTTTGTTGTATTGTTGCGTTCCGTTTATCGTAATTTTGTCACTGCTTTAAATTAAGTAATGCATGAAATTAACCATTTTTATAACCATTTGCAAAATGTTTGTTGTTCTCGGTCAAAAATAGATCTATCTAAACATATTTAAATCCTTGTGATATCCGCATTTTGGGAATAATTCTGTTGTCACGATGCAAAAAAAGTAATAAAAACCAGAAAACAAAATTAATAACTCAAAAACAAATTGAGATACACTTTTAAAAAAATTGCATTTAAAAGTACATTCCCCATATAACGGTATAAAGATTTAAAATATGTAAAGTTTCGAAGTTTAAATATTTGCAGTCCAAAAACTTGTAAAACTGAAACTTCATTTAAAATTTGAAAGTATTGCCATTCGCAGACGGACGTATACGTTAAGCACAGGTGTGTTTGTTTTTTATAATGCAGATTAGGCATACATAACTATGAAAGAAAATGAATGAATTCACAATCTTAAAACAAAAAAGTGGATTTGGCTTCTCAGAAAAGAGTTGCAATTTTTTAGATCGTGAATGTGTTGTTTTTCGAATGTTTACACATCTTGATTTAAAATGCTTAAAAACAACTCCTTTACATGAGTTGTTTCATCTCTTTACGAGAAGATCGTGAAATCGTGAAGAATTGAAAACTTTGAAATCGTGAGATGAGTAAATTTTGGCTCAACTTGAGTTTTTTTGAGTGAGGTTTGAAGAGAACAGAAAGTAAAATTCACTATCACCTCTTTATTTTATTTTTAAAAATTAATAAATTCTTTTGAAGGAAAATGACTGCATTTTTGATTATCTCTTCAAGATGTTTCTCCTTTATTTTACTCTAATTGTAAACAAAACATGTCTTGTTTAAACAAGTTAGGAAAAAAATATATTTTTTAATATAAAATTCATTTATAAGTCTTAAATTTTAATCTTTGAAAACAATATTTTCCAATAGTTGTTGTAATTTGATAAATTCATTTTTTTCTTTTTACTATTTCTTTTAATCTTTTTTTTTTTGTGATTTTATTTCCCAATTTTTTATAGTTAGAAACCACTTAAGGAAAATTCATTCTCATTATTGCAGAAAAAAGTTCCTTAAATACCATTCTTTGCTTTTAAGGTTCTTTTACTTTTATAGAAAGGATTCAAGCCGTTTTATTACTCGTAAAATGTGAAACAAACGTGAGGAAATAAATTTTAATAATTCTATCTAAATAACGTTCCTTTCAAAGAAACTCCTCTGCTTTAAATCTTATATTTAAAAGATCAGAAAAATAGAAAACTTTATTTACTGCCCAAGAAATACCATTATGGTGAAATAAAACAGAAGAACTCTATTTATAAATACATGTCTTATTTATTTATTGTAATGTGAAAATCAGATTAGTCATAATCGGAAATAAAAAAGTATACATAGTGTAATGGAAAATAATAACTAAATGAAGAAGCCATAACTCTTATATGAAATCGTTTACATAAATTTTTAAATAAGGAAAATACATTGAATGCTACAACTTTTACTAAAGGGCATATTCTTCCAAAAGAAATATACTGGGAACAATAAGATAAAATTCGAAATCTTAGATAATTACATATATTCTTCATTCATAACATTTTATTATCGTATTGCTCTATTTTCCCATTTCGAACTTAATTGTTGAAGACAGTTTTGTTCAGGTAATGGAAACTTGATGATGACGTACATTTTTTTGTAGCTGAACATAATATAGCGCTTCTCAAAAAGACTTTTTTTCTGTTTAGTCTAATTTATTTTTTATTTACAAATGGCTTTTTGTTTGAAATATTGAATTTTTTCCCGTATATAAATATCCCTTATAAACCAATATAAATGGTCCTCAACAACTGCAAATGTATATATATATATATATAATGAATATATACGTTATGATTTAAAGTGGGATTGATGAGAAAAATAAAAAATCAGTTGACTATTAATCAGGAAATTACTTGCAGTGGAATGAAAAACACTGACGGAATCCACTAAAAGTTTCCCAAACGAAGGAGTCATTGCAGAGAAAGAGCTGTTCATTCCTATACTGCATAACACACGATTGTTTTCCATTACATTTTATTTTTTTTTCTAGACTGACGGCTATTGGTCACGAGAGATGCGATGAATTAGGTAGAGAAAGTTAGGTGGCTGATTTCAGCCCTTTTATTACTAGCTCGTTGACATTAATTTCCAAGCAGTTATATGGCTTTAAATAATCAAAAACACGAAGCAGTCTGCGTTCCAATCTTATGCAAGCTAACTTAACGAGGGTCTGAGCGGAAAGTTATCGACGGATTGACGCATGTTCTGAACAAATTATAAGCCAGCACCAACCTAAGGATTCAATCACAGCGTTGGAAAATTTACTCTCATAATAAAGGGTCGAACCAATGGAAAGGGAGCAAAACGAAATTTTTTGAATAAAATAAGAAGAAAAAATGGTATGAAAATTTAAGAAAGGTTTTTTGAAGGAAAAATTATCTTTAGGTTAGAATTTTCAATAAAGAAAATACTGCTTATATTCGCGTGTTATAAGAAAAGGGATTAAAGTAGAAATAATGAATAAGATTATTACTAAGAGATAGGGAAATAGTGAACATGCTAGAACTTTAGAGTAATTTAAACAAGTTGGAAATTGCACGTGAACGTAGCAAATGAGGTACGTTCGTACGATAACGAAGTTTTAAAAATATTCAGATCTTGCTGATATAGTAGAGCGTACTTCGGATACAGTATAGCATTCGAAATGTTTATGTTTCTGTAAATATGCAGAAAGTAATTTTTATTACACCTCAGAAACGTATATCTTATTCATAAATTTTAAATGGTTGAATATAATTAAAACACGCCCCAAACAATGTTTCCCCGTATAGCATTATGTAGTGGAATACTTTTGTGTGGCCCTGTGATTTAATAATAAAAATTCTTTGCATCACAGATTTTACAGAATGCATATTTTAGTATATATTTCATTGATTCATGCCAAAACTATTATGTTCGAATGAGTGTAACATCATAAAAATGCATTTGAAACTTTTTTCCCCATTGACCGTAATGTAATGGAATGCCTTTGATTGTCCCTGTAAATGATCTATGCATCCGACTTTCATAACATTTGAAATGACTCCATAAAATTACGTAATAATTATATGTTTTAAATTTCAAACGATTAAAATTTATTTAATTTTTTCCCCTTTGACCGTAATGTAACGGAATCCTTTTGATTGTCCCTGTAATTGATCTATGCATCCGATTTTGATAACATTTGAAATGATTCAACAAAATTACGCAATAATTACATGTTTTAAATTTCAAACTATTAAAATGCATTTAAAACTTTTTCCCCATTGACCGTGATGTAACGGAATCCTTTTGATTGTCCCTGTAATTGATCTATCCATCCGATTTTCATAAAATTTGAAATGACTCGACAAAATTATGTTATAATTATGTATTTTAAATTTCAAACGATTCGGTTGGGTAGTTTTTGTGTTGTTATATGCGGACGGACAGACGGAAAGACTGACAGACAGACGGACAGATGGAAAGACTGACAGACAGACGGACAGACGGAAAGACTGACAGACAGACGGACAGACGAACGGACTGAGCGGCAACAATAGGTGTTACGTATTTACATAATTACGAACGCACCTAAAAATTATCGGGAATAAAAACTTTTGTAATATAAATAGATGTATATAATCCTACATTTATGGTCTAATCAACATATTCACACTTTTATCTTACCACCTTGGTTGTTTCCATACTTTTTATTCGTATTTTGCAAAATAATAATGCTTCTGGTAATATGCGCAAATCATTACAACATTTTTTTACAAGTTTGCTGTATCATAAAAAGCTGCGATTATTGTTCATGAGAAGATTACTTTCTTTAACCCATTTATTTAAACTTTTTAAAATTTCTTTGTAGCTATATTGTGTACGATAGCCCAAAAGTTGATTTTTTTTATTATGGCTCATTCAATCATAACATTGTATATGTTTTTGTGCTATTTGAGGTAATTTGAGCCTAATGATTTAGCTTTCATTCCAGAAATATTAATATATATATATATCTTGGGTTGCTTCTTCGATGAGGACAGCTCGCTGAAATAATGATGGAATTTTTGCAAAAGGAGCTTTTCCTTCCTCATTATTACGAATTTAATAAATGAATTTACAGTAGCCCATGACTAATTATTGGATCTTCTACATTTATTTATTTATTTTGTTTTTTCCCTCGCTTGCCATGACTGTGTGTTTCTTTTTAACCAGTGGAAATAATTCGAGTTCTCCTTAAATCGTCACAACTAATCGAAAAGTCGGACAGAATTAGTTATCTGTGCTGCCTTTTTAATGAATGATATTTAAAGAAAATTGCGATGGAACGAAGAAAAGCATGCTATCGCCGAAGTTCGATTGAAGGTCATTCTATATGGTATTTACGGCTTGCTAATGAAATCGGCTGTGGAACGAAATGATGATAGCTTTGTGAATCGCCGAAAATCGACTTCTCGTGAATTCCTGAAGCTTGATATTTTTGGAAATAATGATAAATTTTTGAGACCTGGTGATTTCGAATTGGATTTAATAAGGAATAGAAGCGCCACGATGACTGCATTCATCTGGTTGCCGCCCAAATATGCGATCATTGACTTTAAATATTACTGGTAGTAATGACAAGAAAAAAAAAAAAAAAAAAAAAAACGTTTAGAGACAACTGAACGCCGATTGCTACTTACTTTCATAATTTTCGTTATTATTGTCTCTCCTAGGATCATCTTGAGAAATTCTTCTTAAGAGTGAGTTATTTCAAATTAATTGAATATTATTTGTATCCTTTTTAAGCATTTGTGTAGATTGTTTATTCTCTATTTGTGAGGTTTATTTATTTATTGTTTTGTTTTTCTTTGAGTCTTATTTATTAATCTATTTATGAGTATTATTATTATCATTATTATTTGTTGAAGATTGAAATATTTTTATTCGTAAGGATTTAATTGAGGAGTATGATAATCTTAAGATATTTACTGTTACTTATTAAGATTATTATGATATTTTTATGCACGTTTAAGGATAAGTTCGTAATAATAATGAAGTATAAAAGAACTTAGAAGCTCAAGTTATTTTTTAAAAAGGTACATTTTCTAATTTATTGATATTTGTTTGTTATCAAGAACTATTCTCAGAATGCAGTATTTTCATGATAATGTTCCTACAACTAGACATTTGAGCTGAAAATTAAGTTAACATTTATGTTTTTCATTTTATTTGTTAGAATTTCTGGTTACAGTGAGCTTTGGTTCCCGGATTCTTATAATTTATTTAAATTCAGTAAGAAAGATGGAACTGTGCAAGGCTGTTGCTAGAATTTTGACTGATAAATATGATTAATTTTGTCAGTAAATTTTGTGATTTTAAGTAAGAAATTACCTATAGTTAAAATTTTTGAATCTGTTTATGATCTATAAAATAATAGAATTAAAAGTTGATCCCAATTTAAGGTATATCTATGATATTTACAATTTCTGTTTTATTAGATAAAATTTCTGGTTAAAGTTACCAGCTAAATATAGTTATAATTTTCGCGATAATTTTGATTCAGATTTTTAAAAGGGTGGGTAATGGTTCTGTGTGAGGCAGTTAAAATGTGTACAACACCAGTAGACAAAGCCCTCAAAATTGCGAAAGCGCGAACTCATGAATTTCACCTTAAAAGTAAAAGACTCTATGATCGAAATTTTGTCGAATGCCCATTAAAAATACAAGACTCTGTAATTTATGAAGAATTTAAATACCCTAACACTCGAAAATTAGAACCTACTTTCTCTGGACCATACAAAATTATAAATAAACTTTCTGATGTAACTTATGAAATACATAAATTTAATTATGAGACAGGACAGAATTCCGTTATTGTGCATGTTTCTAAATTAAGACCCTATTTTTCACCAGAATATTTTAAAACTGTTTCATGAGCAACCCAAAAAACCAACAAAACCTCAGATACAATCACAACCACTGGATCAAACTAAAGTCAAGACATTAGATTAAGTTTTAATTCTTAGTCTTTAAATATTTTATCACCATAATTTTCAACATTACCAGGTATGTTCTTGGAGGCCTACAAGAATATTACTTGTTTTTGGGAGTTTTTGGGGTTAAATTGGGCTCCTTATGCAGGCATAAGGTGAACACTTTGGTTGTAAAAGCTTCCAAATTGATGTTGATAAATTAATTTTAAGGGTGTTTAAGTCTAACTATATTTACTCATGTATTTGACATTAGTATTATTCTATTTATTCAGCAGATATTTATGCTATAACAGTTATAAAATCTAATGATTCTACTCAAACCTATAACATAATATGTGATTTTCAGTGATTGTGAAAACTACAGATATTAAAGGTTTTTCAAAAAAGCACACTATTTTTATTTCCATTTCTCAATTAAGAATGACACCTTTTATTCCTATTGTATTTTATTATTAAAGTTTATAAACCATGTGTAGATAAAACATTATTCTACATTTAGCATTTGAAAACTTATAACCAAATTTGACAATTTTTGTAAAAGAGTGTCAGAGGAATTATTGTAAGGAAATACTGGTTGAGAGTCCATTTTCTAAATAGTTAGATTTAATTTTATTTGGATTTTGGAATTATTATGATTTTTTTTTTTATACTTTCGGCTAGCAAAAAATACTTTCTTATGCTATTAGAAGATAAGAAAATTATTTAGTTGCTATGTAATTATTTTTATCCTCAACCAATATTTTCCCTATCAATAATAAACAAATAGTGATATTTTCTTTTGATTATACTCTTGTTTTATTATTATTATCATTATGATTTCTATAATGAAATTTAGTATTAATTATACTCTTATTGAAAAATATTAGGATATGGAGTCTTATTATACTACTTATTATTGCTGTTGTTAATATTATTTAAATTTTTCTATATTATTTATTATTGATATTGAGAGTGATGCTATTTATTATTGAAAAATTGATATATTACTGAAAGATGTTGGATCCAACATAACATTAAAACCAAAGATTAAACTAGGTTTGAAGATCTTTAATTAAAGAGAATGTATTCAGTGAACATTGGAAAAGACTCTCTTATATATACTATTGAAAGACTTTTTTCATTTAAAGGACTTATTTAAAATAAATTATGCATTAAGTCATTGTAATTATTTAAACTTCCATGAGAACGAATTTTTATTTTTTTTATTATATTTTTATCTCTTGCTTATTAATATTCATAACTTATTTACTGTTATTATATGTATTATCTCCTATGCACTTACAAATGGTAAGTGATGTTGTAACATTATTGTATTTCTTTCAGGGAAATGCTCCTACCTAAATTTAATTCAGAATTATTTTCTCTTAACTATTTTATTTTAATCGCTAATATTTTTTATATTGCGTTAATTTTCTTTTCTTCCATCTCTTGGCTTCCTGAGTTTGACAGTTTTATTCCAAAATTTAACTTTTCTAAATTATTATATTTCTGTTGTCTGAACTTGTAGTTTTATTTAACTATCAATTTCATACAAAGTCTTGGGGAGGGGGGATAATACTACAAATTTAAAATTTTTTCGCCAAAACTAACCTTTATACTATCTTAATTTTCTTATAATAATATTCCGTACTTACTTCAAATTATTAAATTAAAATCTTGTTTCTAAATCTAATCTGTTAATCCTTATGCAGACGATATAAATTCATAATTTGCCTTAAAAAACATTATTCCAGTATGCGTAAAGTTAAAAAGATGGCTCTAAATTAAAAATATTCTTAATTAAAACTTTATTTCTTAATATTCCAAATAAAACTGATTTCTTCTATGTTTTTATCAACCCTTTTTAAGAAAGTCTTATTAAATTTATTCCAAAACCATACCTTTCAAAAAATATCATTATTTTATTTTATCTATTTATTTATTTTTCCTACGTCAACCTTTGATGTGTGCATATTAATAAATTCATTTCTTTTCTTTTTGTCTTAAAATTAATCATTTATAAAAATCGTCTGCCTAAGATATTTAAAATTCTGAGTCAATTATAAATTGGTTAAATAATATTTTTTTTAAAATAAATTTATCGTTTGTGGAAAATAATCTCGTAGCTGGACAAGAATTCTGTTTACATAAAAGAATGATGGTTTGAGGTTACAGAATGTTCCAGAACTTTCTTTTTAGTTTAAAAAGGTGGAAGTCTCGAGATGAAAAAGAAGATTTCTTGGGTTGCTTCTTCGATGAGGACAGCTCGCTGAAATAATGATGGAATTTTTGCAAAAGGAGCTTTTCCTTCCTCATTATTACGAATTTAATAAATGAATTTACAGCAGCCCATGACTAATTATTGGATCTTCTACATTTATTTATTTATTTTGATTTTTCCCTCGCTTGCCATGACTGTGTGTTTCTTTCTAACCAGTGGAAATAATGCGAGTTCTCCTTAAATCGTCATATATATATATATATATATATATATATATATATATATATATATATATATATATGTATATATATATATATATATATATATATATATATATATATATATGTGTGTGTGTGTGTGTGTGTGTGTGTGTGTGTGTGTATATATATATATTCCAAAATTTCAATATATTTTTTTCAAACTCTTATCGTTCTTAATAATATATTTTATTTTCAGATAATTTTCCAAAAAATGCACGATTTAATTTTTAATTTTCGATTTTCCATTTGTTAATGATTCATTAATATTTTACAATAGTTACCTTGAAGTAAATACATATCTTAAGTCAAACAAGAATACATCTTGATTTTTACTACAAAATATGTCCATAAAATGGTATTTAAATAAAAAGAATACTGCCCAGTTAAACTGATGGCATTGAGCTCACAGGCTACAAATACTAATTGTACATTAAAGCCTTATATTTTCAAGGGTTAATTCCGTTCGAAAAAAAAATTAAGAAGGGGAAACAGCTCTCCCCTTTCCTCTTTTTTTGTACTTAGTCATTGAACCTCCTATACTATCAAAGACATGCTTTATCATATAAAAAATATATATCTAAAATTCAGAGCAAATGAGATAATTCTTACTAAAAACCCATTTAGCATTTATATAATTTAAAAGGAGTTATCCCTCTCTTTTATACTAAAGCATTAAACTTCCAAAACTATTCAGAGATTTGAACGAAATCTGAAAATTCTGCTTGAAAAACCCATTTATATAAATTAAGGGGGGGGGCATTAGAACCCCCGTTCCCCCTATTTATACTTATTCAATGAACACCTAATAACAGTCCCGGAATTGCCTTATCAGAATGATCCTAATCTAAATTTTGAACGAAAACTTAATTCTGCATGAAAATCCCATTTATATCAACTAAGGGGAGGGGCATGAGCCCCCCGTTCCCCCTCTTATACATATCGAATGAACTTCAAAAACTAATCAGGGAAGCGCCTTGTCAGGATATACCTACATACAACATTTCAAGAGGATCGGATATTTTTATCATGAGTTATCGCGTTACGCACGAACGCACGTACATACAGAACGGACGGGCACATAAGCTCTCAGGCTATGATAGCCTGAGAGCTAAAAAAGTCTTGTATTATTTAAAGACAGCACTACAAGAGGTGTGCATTAAGATATAAAGTTTTAATTTAAAAGTATTTGTATAAAGTATACCAATTTAATTTTGAAGCTTAACAATGGACCTTATGCACACAAGCTGAGGTCGAGGCTAAAATTCGTCTGCTGGCGGTATTTACTGGCGGTGTTTAGCATAGCAGTCTATGGAGTGTAAATTATTAATGCTTCTTTGTTAGAAATGCCGGAAAAAATTCTTTGTTGAAGCAGCATATACTTAATATATTGTAATATAAATTCAAAATTGTTAATCTGCTTACAAGAAAATTCTCTAAATTTGTAAATTTTCTTTTAAAATGTATCCAGAAAGGCTGAAATCGTCTGCTAGCGATGTTTGCGCCTGCGCATTCAGGCATTCTGGCGGTGCAGTGACTAGAATAACAGGTTAGCATACCGCCAGATCTGGCGTGTGACGTCACGTGCATAAGATCCATTAAAAAGAGATTAAAATATTCAAATGCATAAAACATCAAAAACGTTAATTTAAAATACATTGTTTAAAGAACAGTTTTAATGAGGTTTTTATTAAATCATTAAAAAATATAATATGAAATTCTGGTATTGGAATCTTATTTTATTATGTAACATTATATCTACGGACATATTAAATAGTGATTCGGTCATTTTGTCTAATGACAAGTATCTGGTCATATTTTAGACCAAATATCACCATATTTTTAAATTAAACTTTTTTTCTATTTAAAAAACAGAAAATAAATTAAAAATAAATTAAAATTATTTATTTGTTTCTATAAATATTTTAACATTTAAATGCATTGTTAAATATATATATATATATATATAATACGTGCAATAGTAATTATATTATCTACAGTCAGTGAAAAGAAAAATAAATGTCAATACCTCTAATTCCACAACACCTTATCGAACAAGGAAGTTATTGGTACAAATTGTTAGATATAAAACATTTTTCTTATAAAAATTACTTAAGTAGCTTCTAAATCGTAATTTAATCGCAAGCTTTCAATAACGACATTTAATTTTGACAAGAAATTTTAAATCTTCTGTTCAACTTATGCCTTGACACAAAATGACAAGCCATTTGGATGACATTTATTTAATTAGAAGCAATAAAAACTCAGTATTACAAAATTTAGGACTGTTTATTTTCACTTTTTTATCCATATATCCTCTCAAAGTATAATGCGCCTATGTGCCTATATTTTGTATTCGTTTCAATTATTTTCAGATCATGATCAACTTTGATCTATTCAGATTCCTTAAATGTCTGTGTTGAAATAAGGACGTTGTGCTACTTTTTAGCGTAGGAATAAATAGCGTTTTCGTGAGGCGCGAAATGGTCTGCGTTTTACGGCGTATTTTAAAGGGTTGAATTTTATATTTTTATATCGATTGCACCACCGATTAGAAGACGATTTCAGCTTCAATAACATATTTTTAAACTGTCGATACCTCTGAAATTGCATCTGGAAGGTTTAACAATCTGGCAAAATTTTCAGGTTTTTAGGGATTTCGTCGACATTGTCACGGATTTTATTTACTGAAAAGTATTTTTACCCATCCGAATGCTTCAAAATTTTTATAGATAAATCTGATCTACTAAAATGCTTCAAAAGTTTGCGTTCAATAATCGACATTTATTTACTTTTAGCGTAGAAAAATATTCCGTTTCCGTGAAGAACATAGTAAGCTGCCTTCGTTGGTATATTTCAAGAAGTTAAAATTTTTAATTTTTAAAACCGATTATAACATATAAAAAAACATTTTAAGCTTTAAAATCATATTTTAAGTTTATCAGTACCTGTAAAATGTACCCAGGAATGCGTTACAATAGCGAGAAAAACGTTATCTGAAAAACAACCCTTAAAAATTTTTCATCAAAGGGTTAACTGTGATATATTTTGAATTGATTTATGAATTTGTGATGCAAAAATACGATCTTTCGAAGTATGTCTACTGCACCGAGCCGTTTGGTCTATTTAGCTTACAATAATACTATTAAAACACATGAATAAATTCAAAAGTCTGCTCTTCGCGAGTCTCTAATGTGTAAATGGTATTGTGCGCTTGCACAATCGCTTTCCTGGACTCTGAATTATATAGATGACTTTTTACAAAAAAAATAATTGATAATTCCCTCGATTATTATAAATTTAAAATCCTGAATGTTAGGTGCATCAAGGGGGTTATCATCCTTTGGGTTGTCATTGAATTTTTTTTGTTTTTATTCCCGTACGTGCCTTAGATCTTGGTAGCGATCGATGGCACATACACAAACAGATACACTGAGCGAAACTTTCTTTTATTAATATAGATATTTGGACTTCTTGTGTTATAAAATGTGTTTGCTTAACCCATTAGTGCCTAGCGTCCCTTTTTAGGGACGGTTACAAAAAAGGCAAGAAAGCGCGTTTCACACCAGTAAATAGAAAGATAAATAAGCACTATTATTTACGAGAGAAATTCCTCAATAACGTAAGATAAAAGTTATTCATCTTCTAAAGGTGGTGGAAAACGCAAAGTTTCATTTTTATTGAAGAAAATAGTCGGGGAATTAATGGGTTAATTGAAGTTACGGAAGAATGAATGTTGATGAACATTTTCATTTCTTTTCTTCCCTCTTAACCGAATTGAATACTTTATGACCTAGTTGAAATTCCTATATGACAGTCAAAAATGCTCTATATATTTTTAACGCTTACAGGATAAAAAAAAACCGATGATAGTTTCACTAACTAGAAATTAGAACGAGAATTTCCAATTTAAAGCTCATTAATTATTATCTATTGTAAGTATTAATTAAAATAGGCATTTTATTCGCTTGGCCTGTCGTTTTCCAAATCTGCTTAAATTATGTCTTTTTGCCTTTTTACATTAGGCAATCTTATAATTACGTTACGGCTTAATAACTAAGTTTTTCAAATAATTTAAATTAGTATTGCGCGAAAACTTCTCTTGTCCAACAAAGTAAAATGTTCTTCTGAAATTAGAGGAGATCTAATTATAAAAAATGGGTAATTAACTTCCATTCACTGTGTTATTATTCATGTAAGAATATATTTTCTTAGAGAAGTTTTATTTTCATTACAAGATTCGTTTGTCCTTACAATTTATATAATACGAAGCTAATTGTAGGTTCAAGAGTGTTAAAATTGCAATAATTATTATTTGCGTTTCTAGTTTTACATCATTTCTTATAAGTACTGACAACCGTATTCGCTATATTTCTTTTCCAAATTTAAAACTTAAAATATTAACGATATCGATTCATAGTTTGAAATCATGCTTCTGGCATATTTCACATATGTTTAATAAATTCAGGATTTGTGCATATTTTAAAATATCTTATGAAAAAAATATATATAAAGAATTTATTTAGGTTTGACATATCGTAATTTTTTAAACAAAAATATATATTTTTCATCTAAGCATGCTGTTTAAACATATATGTTTGTAATAAATTGCGAAATAGCATTAAATTGTATATTTAATTATAAATACCCAGCGTACTTAAAAAATTTTCTTTTTAACTCGTGTTTTCTGAATTGAAAATATAAATATTAAAAATATTATAGGTATAAATAGTTATGATACATACAGATGAATATTGCAAAGAATTTTATCACATAAGTTATGTCCCATATTGTACCGAAAATCTTATTTTTGTCTAGTTTTCGTGTAAAACACTTCTTGTTTTCTCAAACAATTATTCACATTACAATACATAAAAATTTAGATCATCTATAATTGATGAATTACTTGCTATCTTCTTTTACTTCTATGTTCTGCATTTTAACACAAATCTAATTTTCGCCAGCATTCGTGTCTTAAAGGACAAAAAGTTATATACTTCTTATTTGCTTAAACTAATTTTCACCTTACAATACATAATAAATGTAAACCTTTTTTACCAATGTTGACTTACTTAATACATGCATGACTCTACTTTGTAGCGGAAGTCTAATTTTTATCCAGCTTTCCTGTTTTAGATAATAAAAAGTAGGATATTTTTTGTTTGCCCAAACTAATACTCACATTAGAGTTCATAGTAAATATATATATATATATTTTAACCAATGAGTTACGAATTGACTTATTTATTATATGCACGATCTATATTGCAGCGGAAGTCTAATTTTTGTCCAGCTTCCGTGTTGTAGATAACGAAAAGGGAGATATTTCTTATTTGCTCAAATTGTTATTCACATTACAGTACATAATGAATGTAATTTTTTTTTACCGATGAAAGATCAATTGTCTTATTTATTATATCCATTAACTACAGTCAAACCTCATTAACATGAACACGCTTAACGTGAATTACTTTAACATGAATTGTTTTCAAAGTTCCCGATAATGACGAATATAGAGATATGATACAGATATCATGGATTACTGTTAACGTGAGCAAAATTTTGATTCCCCTTGAGGTTCATGTTAAGAAGGTTCAACTGTATATTATAGCGGAAATCTGCTTTCTGTCCAGCTTTGTATTAGAAAACAAAAAGTGTGACATATTTTTTGCTCAGACAAATATTTACTTTACAGAACATATAATAATTTTAAGCATTTTTTACTGATGAACTACCAGCTGCCTTAGTATAGTCCTGCTGTCTTCCATGTCCTACATTGTAGCGGAAATGTTTTCTACAACATTCGTCTTTTAGAAAACAACAACAAAAGCACGTGTTTCATTTAGAGTTTTTGGTACCTCATCATTTTTTGTCATTCATCTAAGAAACTTCAAAGCTGTTTGTCGGAAAAGCCATTCCCGAAATCAAAAACACATATCATTCACTAGACAGAAAGCAAAACATATTAGAAATGTTTTTTTAAACTCTGAGACACGCGATAATCATGGCATAGATCCAGCTGTCACAAAACTCGTCTCCCATCTTTTTTTTCGTAGACTCACGAAATGAAAGGGGCTCTTTCACGCTTTAAATGAGAAGGAGTGAAAAAATACAGTAGCTCAATAAGTTTCGCACACTAATACTCATTGAGCTAATTATTTATGCCGACATAGTAATTTTTCCTTGCTAGATTTTTCTTAGAAGTAGTACTTGGATGTCTAATTTGTGCATGATATAATTTTGCATATGCTATTAAAGATGCTATACAAGAAATTAAATGTGCACAAATTATGGTTAAAAAATAAGTTCCATGATTTACACGAAAAAAAATGTTACATAAATTAAATAAAGTTATTCAAATTAAAAAGTTTTCTTCTCATAAACTGTGTATAATATTCTTCATAAAAAAGTTAATTGAAAGCAAAATATCTTTGTAATCGATAATTATTTATGTTAATTTTTTTAATATTTTTTAGTATAAATGATTTATGTTTACTAAAATTGGAAGTACGATTAGAACAAAGGGCATCAAGACAGCAAATTAGTAATTCGAAAAACTATCTTAAGCATTTTTTACTTATGAGCTACCATCTGCCTTAGTATAGTCCATCTGTCCAGCTGGGTTTCACGTCCTGCATTTTAACGGAAATCTAATTTTTGTATAGCATTCATGTTTTAGAAAACAAAACCAAATAGTACGTGTTTCACTTAGAGATTTTCGTACCTCATCATTTTTTATCATTCATCTAAGAAACTGGAAAGCTGTTTGTCGGAAAAGAAATCCCGAAATCAAAAACACATGTCATTCAGTAGCTAGAAAGCAAAACATATTAGAATTTTTTTTAAACTTTGAGACACGCGATAATCATGGCATAGATCCAGCTGCCACAAAACTCGTTTCCCATCTTATATTTCGTAGACTCACGGAATGAAAAGAGCTCTTTATGCTTTAGATGAGAAGGAGTGAAAAAAAAAAATAAAATAGCTCAATTTTCACACAGTAACAATCGTTGAGCTATTTAAATAATTAAGACATAGTTTTAATTCCTTTTTGATAGCTAAAATTTTTAGAGAGGTGGTAATTAAGTTTCTAATTTGTGTATCGTACAGTATAGTAAATGCTATTTAAAAAGATAATGAAGCTACAGCAGGAATTAAATGCGTAGAATTTATGGTTAAAAATAAGTTTTATAATTTGTATAAAAAAAATAAAGAAAAATAAATAACAAAATAAACAAAAATTACATAAAAGTTATTCAATTTTTAAAAATTTTCTTGGCATACCAAGTGTTTACAATATCTACAGAAAACAAAATTAAAAATAAAATTTCTTTTTAATCAATAAGTTTCATTTATTAATGTTATTTTTATTTAGAATATTTCATATTTAAAGAATTTATATTTACTAAAAGTAAAAAAATAGAATGAATACAAATCGCCTACAGAGAGCAAATTAATAGTTGGAAGAAAAAAATATTTTTATTTTACAGCAAAATGCTTCTCGAAACTTAAGCTAACTACATTTACTTGTTTTAAAAAAGTACTTGTTATAAATTACGTCTCACACGAAGCATTACTTCGGTACTTAATTATTTTACGTAAGGAATCAATCGAAATTTGAAATTGAGGATTAAGTAATACAGTAGTCCCCACTGTCCAGGCAACCAAACCCTCTAAAGTGGGCACAATCCCTCTAGGTAGGGGCCTGTTCAGTGGTTTCCAAGTAATACAGTGGTCCATTATTACATCGCGTCTACGGAATACAATTAATTGCCATTGAATCGAGGCATATAAAGATTAAATCTACGGTCAAGTACGAGTATTACTCGTGTTCAGAAGGTTTCGTACAATAAATATTTGAAAGATGAAATTTTATTATTGGAAAAAATCATTGTTAAAAGAAAAGACTTTTTAAAAAACTATAGAGCCTATTTTTACAGAACTATTTAAGCATTTTGTACTTATGAGCTATCAACAGTCCAAATGTCTTTTATTTTCTACATTGTAGCGAAAGTCTTTTTTTTTTTTTTTTTTTTTTTTTTTTTTTTTTTTTTTTTTTAAGCCTTTGATGCTATATTTTTCAGACAAGCTAAAAAAGTGACGTGTCAAAAATTGTGGCCCACTTTTTCATAATCTGGCTGTTAAAACGAGACATTCATGCAATCTATATATTTAAAAGACCTGACTGTTTTTTTAGTCATCAGCCCTGAATTTTCTACTCAACCGATTTTGATAATTTTTTTTTTATGAAAGCTATTTATTTGTAGTTGTGCCCATTTTAGCTATTTTTTAATTTCTTCCCATTTTTATATTTTATTTTTAATTTTAAATGCTTTTTACGATATTTCTTCAAAATGGTCGCAACTCAGTTTAGGTTTTCTGTCAGTAATAAAAATTTATTTTCCATTATCACTTTCCACCAGACAAAAGCTGTATTTCATCAATGAACATGTCCTCGCATTTAAAAGAAAAAAGTAAATTGTTTTCGTAAAATTTAACCACAATAAAATGATTGCGTATAATTATGCACTAATTGAGGTAAAAAATATATTTACTGAGAAATAATATTACTAATGTAAATAAAATAACAGAAAATAATTTATGATAAAAATTAATGTCTAAAGCAAAATAAGAAAAATTTCAAATGAGGAAAATGATGTCATTCAGCAACCAGATAAATGGAAATTACAATTTTATTACGGATGCCTTTTTCATATTACTAATAGCAGTAACTTTAAAAAAAAAACATTTGAAGAGCGAATGACGTCACTATTTAAAACATCGCATTTTTACTCACAACGGTATTACATTTGAATATTTCTTTTTATTATGGACACTGAGATTGAGATTTTACTTTCAGATGACTTCAGTTAGTGAAAATAATGTCATAGTAAAAATTAAATTAGTTTTTTTTTTAATAAAACTATTTTTCTGTGAGTGCATATAAAATAAAATTTCTCGATTTCGCCGGTACTCAGATTACAGTTTTAACTCAAAATGTGCGAATATTTGCATGCAAAATTGTAACTGGCAGGCTTGACATTAAGTTTGGAAATATATTTATTACACATTGATTCAATAATGTAATTTATTTTCTTTTTTTAAAACCAAATCGAACGAGTTTTTTAAACATTCCATTCGTCGAATTCGATGGGATTCCACTCGTTTTATTGTTAAAATGCATTTTCTTTTTCTCAGAGTCTATAAAAAAAGCATTTAAACTAAAGAAAAAATCCCTTTTTGATGAATCTAGTCCATGAAGAAGTAGCACGTCAAATCTTTTTATTATTCCGCAATTCCATTGTGTCAGAGAGAAATTGCTAATCAAATGGGTATTTCACGCCGTTCTGTTTGCTATTATATTGATAAACACAAGAAAAATTAAGTTAGTTCAATGCATTCTAAACGGGGTCACCCTTCTAAAAGACCTCTATTGATTTTTTTTTTCTAATCGGGGGCGAAGCTGAATTCAGTAATGGCAAAATCTACAGTCAACTTTTTTTTTTTTTTTGTTTAGCAATTGTGTTTTAGAAAACAACTACAAAAAAGCACGTGTATCATTTAGAGTTTTTGGTATCTCGCCATTTTTTATCAGTCATCTAAGAATTTGCAAAGCTGTTTGTCGGAAAAGCCATCCCGGAATCAAAAACATAAGTCATTCACGAGAAAGAAAGCAAAACATATTAGAAAAATGTTTTAAAATTTGAGACACGTGATAATCATGGTATAGATCCAGCTGTCACAAAACTGGTCTCCTATCTTATATTTCTTAGACACACGGAATGAAAATAGCTCTTTCATATTTTAAATGAGTAGGAGTGAAAAAATTAAATAGCTCAATATGTTTTCACACATTAATACTCGTTGAGCTATTTAATAATAACGACATAGTTTTAATTTATTTTTGTTTGCTAGAATTTCCTTTTTTTATTTTTTGAAGTGGCAATTGAATATCTAATTTGTGTATCGTATAGCATAGCATGTGCTATTTAAAAAGATAATGATGCTATACAAGAAGTTATATTAAATGCGTTCTATTTATGGTAAAAAAACAACATCCATAGTTTGTAAAAAGAAACAAAAAACATGTCATAAAACATGTTATATAAATTTGAGAATTAAAAACATAATACCTTTTTGATGAATAATTTTCATTTATTTATGTTAATTTTATTTAGCATGTTTCATATTTAAATAATTTCTTTTTACTACAAGTAAGAAAATAGATTTAGTAGAAATCGCATTCAAACCGCAAATTAGTAGTCAGAAATATTACTTTTATTTTGCAGCAAAATACAATTGCAATTACTTTCTCGAAAATTAAATTAACTACAACTACTTGTTTTAATAAGTAGTAACTATATACTACTTCTGAAACAAAACTCTACTTTGGTGCTGTCACATTTTGCCTCAATCGAAGAATCAAGAAATCAATCGAAATTTGAAGTTGAGGATTAAGTAATACAGTAGTCCCTTTTTATATCTAAAGAATACAATTAATTCCGATTTAATCGAGGCATATAAAGATTAAGTATACGGTCCAGTACGAGTATTACTCGCACTCAGAGGTTCCGTACAATAAATATTTGAATAATTAAATGTTATTATTGTGAAAACATTGTTAAAAGAAAAGACTTTCTAAAAAACTATAGAGCTTATTTTTATAGAACTTGTAATATATTTGAGCTACCATCTGACTTAATATAGTCCAGCTTCCCAAATGTCTTTTATGACCAAGCGGAAAACTATTTTTATTTTATTTTTTATTTATTTATTTATTTTTTGTCTAGCATTCCGGTTTTAGAAAACAACAAAAAGCATGCGTTTCATTTAGAGTTTGTGGTACCTCGTCCTTTTTTTATCATTCATCTAAGAAACTGCAAAGCTGTTTGTCGGAAAAGCGATCCCCGAAATCAAAAACACATGTCATTCACTAGATAAAAAACAAAACATATTAGAATTTTTTTTTTTTTTTTTTTTTTTTTTTTTTTTTTTGAGACCTGCGATAATTATGGCATAGATCCAGCTGTCACAAAACTCGTCTCCCGTCTTATATTTCGTAGACTCACGGAATGAAAAGAGCTCTTTTATGTTTAAATGAGAAGGAGTGAAAAAAATAAAATAGCTCAATAAGTTTTCACACACTAATACTCGTTGAGCTACTTAATAATGACGACATAGTTTTGATTTATTTTTGATTGCTAGAATATTTTTTTAAGTGGCAATTGAAAGTCTAATTTTTCTGTATCATATAGTATGACATATGCTATTTCAAAAGATAATGATGCTGTAGAATACGTTAAATGCGTACAATTTATGGTAAAAAAATAAGCTCCAAAGTTTAATTGTTTTAAACAATATTTTTATGCTTAAACACACACTGCATTTTTTTTCAATAAGTAAAGCAATTCGCGAATTGTTGCGCGAGCATATTTCCTTAAAAAATACTTGATTAAGTGATTTGAAGAATAATATGCTTTTTGCCTGCTAAAGTAAAGTTAAATGTTGCGTCTTGTGATTGCTGCTATTTACTAATTGTTTGTATCGCACCAAACGCGGCATTACATTTTTAATGTTCTAGCATGTCACGCTACAAACTTACAGAAAAATTAGTGACTTTCGCAGTATCGTTACTTTTGGTACATTTTTGTTTTTATAATTTAGTTCCTTAAAATTTCTTGTGTGTAAACATTGTTGACGAAAATGAAATTAAATCTACATTGCTAAAGTTCATTAAAATTGTTTATATAAGCTTAGATGCATGTATTATTTCAGCAAGCATTTAATTTTATCTATATATGCAATAATTGGAATGTATATATAGTAACATATGTAACTGAATGAAATATTTTAAAATTAATACATATCATACCATGCAACATTTTAATATTATACTTGCATTTATACACATGCGTGCCTTTAATATTATAAAAAATGCAGAAATTAAAAAAATATACTTGAAATATTTTAATATTTTAATTAAAAATAAAGTTAATATTAAAACTTTAAAAACAAAAAAAGTTAAAGCCAATCAGGAATATTATTTTTAAAGTTAAAAGTTAAAGCAAATAAAAATTTCAAAAATGTAAATCAAAATTATTAAGATATTTTCATACATATTTAATTTACGAATTCCATACTTAAATTCAGCTTTTGTTTAGGTTTTTAAGTCAGTTGTTAACATACAGGGTGTTTCGCTAATAGACCGACAAACTTTGAGAGATGATAGTACACATGAAGACAAACATTATTAAATAGGAAACCATGCGGAGCAAATGTTTTCTGTAGGAGCTAGGGGCCATTAAAGTGTAGGGTCCAAAACTTCAAACGATGATAGAAAACGGAAAAAAGGATCGATTCGTTTGCGGTTTTCACTAAAATCATTCTTTATATTACAATTCCTTTAGAAAAAAATTTTAAAGGTTACTTTCAAAAATTATCGGGTATAGGTCGTGGTGGCCTTCCAGATAGCCGGACCTATCATGTATCGACTTCTTCTGTTGGGGTCAAATGAAAAGTTGGGTGTATGAGACTCCCGTACCATCAGTTAAAGACCTCGCATCTGGTATTTCTGTAGCTTGCCAGAAAGCTATCAGAGATGCCAGGAATCTTTAAAAGCGTGAGGAATTCCATGCGACGCCACTGTCCAGCATGCCGAACTACTTCTGGCTGTAATTTCGAACCCTACTGCTGTAAAAATTTTATATAAACTGCTTTCTGTCACATTAACGTGTTGCTCTTTCTCTGCTGTTTCTATTGCCTTTTTTCTCTGCTTCCTTTAACCGTAACTCGCAAAAAAAGCATTTTCAACTTTACATTCCTATGTAATTCCGAATCGTCTTTGCACCCCTAACACTTCCTGAAAGTATGTTGGTCTGGTAGTAAAACAACCAAGATTAATGCCACTGAAATGTCGGAGATGTGTCGGAAGCACCCGCTATCAAAAAATCAGGACACCAAAACTGTAGGTCGTTTTGAATAAAATAATTACCAAGAGAATGATCTACGCGCAAACCGCAACAAAATCGATTAGTTTGTCCAATGTTTATTTGTGCTTAAAATCTCCCCCTTTGTTCACAGTTCAGTTTTTGCTAGTTACCCGACCCCAATATTTTCGATTTTGGACTTAAAATTTAAGTTAAAGTCTAAACTTTGGAAAAATTTCAACCCCATGCAGAAAATAACGGTAAAAAGTAGTTGTCCGTTACTTTAAAGTCCAAAGCGCCCTCTATCGATAATTTTTGAAAGTAACCTTTAAATTTTTTTCTAAAGAAATCGTAATATAAAGAATGATTTTGTTGAAAACCGCAAACGAATCGATCCTTTTTTCAGTTTTCTATCATCTTTTGACGTTTTGGACCCTAAACTTTAATGGCCCCTAGCTCCTACAAAAGACGTTTGCGCCCCATGGTTTCCTATTTAATAATGTTTATCTTCATGTGTACTATCATCCCTCAAAGTTTGTCGGTCTGGTAGCGAAACACCCTGTATACTCTATATAACAATGGAAAAATTTTGCAGATTTCCTATAATTTATAAATAAGTGAAATTATATATTTTTCAAAACATGAATAAGAAAAATACGTTTTAATTTCAGAGGCATTAAAATAGAACGGTATCAAAAATCTTAAATGGAACTATAATTTTGGTTTTAAATGTTGCCAAGGGATTTTTTTATCTGCTCTAATTTTATCTGAATGTTTATCTAATTTTTCTATGAATAGGCCTTTTTACAACTGTCATAACCAATAATCTATGTTTTAAAAAGAAACATATTTTTAAGCATGAATGTATTTATGTTAGAAATTTTATTTTTATTTAATAATGTGACTTGTCTTTTACATTTTATACTTATTTTTAGCACTGATGATGGGACTTTAGAAGTTCCGAAACAGCTGTATGCTTTTTAACATCTATTATTTTGATATAATTTGTGCTTTTTAACGTTTTTTTCTTTATTTATTCATGTATTTATGTTATTGAAAAAATACTATAAAAATTTAAGGTTTGAAATAAAAATACTTACTCCTGAATTAAATTACAAGATACTAATACCTGTTGTGACTTGGGGATAAACAGGTTTCAGTCTAGAGAATACAGTGGGTGTTTTCTAATTAAATTTGCTTCTTTCAAAAGGCAATTCTTAATTAATTTAATAAAATTCTACCCGAATGCCGTTGTGAAAAACAAAAATCATTAGACTTAAAGTATAATTGAAAGTTACACTTTAAGATTGAGCTTTCAAAAATATAAACAGGAAGGATTTATATTACATTTAAATAGCAATATATTTTCTCATATAAAGCTTTTTCGTTAATTGCATTGCAGGTAATTTTTATTTGTTCAAAAAGCTTGAAATTAAATTTATTAAAACAATAATATACCATTTATTTTATGCTTTTATAAATTTTCTAGTGTAAAAAATTATAACGTATGTATTATAATCATTACTACATTTTTTATTATGTTATTGTTTATTCATTGATGGAATAATACTTCCAGATATTTCACCTTTCTTTTTCGTGCGTAAGTACGTAACAATTTCAAAATGAAAAGCAAAATTATTAAGATATTTTAACATATCTATAATTTACGACTTCCATATTTAAATTCTGTTTACTTTAGGATTTCACGTCAGTTAGTTAACATATATTTCATATAATAATTGAAAAATTTTGTAGCTTTTCGATATTTTATAAAGAAGTTGAAATATATATTTTACAAAACAAAAAGGAGAAAAATATGTTTTAATCTCAGAAACATTCAATTTGAAGAGTAAGCAAAAATCTTAAATCGAACTGTAATTTTGTTTTTAAATGCTTTAAAAAAAAAACAAAGCACCATATGTTTATCTAATTTTCTTAGGGATAGGCCTTTTTATTACTATTATAATCATTATATTTAAAAAAATCCTATTCTTAAACATGAATATATTTTTATTGTTTAAAAAATATCGTAAAAATGAAGACATAAAATAAAAGTACTCCTAAATTAAATTTACAAGATATAAATAACTGTTGTGACATGGAAAATAGCTGGTTATAGTCTAAAGAATACAACGGAGGTTTTCTCATTAAATTTTCTCGTGCAAAAGACAATTCGTAATTAATTTAATAAAATTTTACCCGTATTCCGTTTTTAGAAATAAAAATCATTAAATTTACTGTTTAATTAGAAGTCACAGTTCAAGACTGTCCTTTCAAAAATACAAATTAGAAAGAATTTGTGTTACATTTAAATAGCAATATATTTTGTCATATAAAAGTTTCTCATTAATTGTATTACAGATAATGTTTATTTACTCAAAAATGCTTGAATTCATATTAATTATAACAATAATATAACATTTATGTTTTTATAAATTTTCTAGTCTAGAAAATTATAACTTATGTATTATAATCATTACTACATTTTTTATTATGTTATTATTTATTCATTGATGAATCCTACGTCCAGATATTTCACCTTTCTTTTTCTTACGTTAGTATGTGAAAATTTCAAAATGTAAAGTAAAATTTTTCAGGTATTTCAACATATATATGTATAATTTACCAATTCGATATTTAAATTCTGTTTTGTTTAGGATTTTTACGTCAGTTTATTAACTTATCTTTCATATAATAATTGAAAAATTTTGTAGCTTTTCTATAATTTATAAAGAAGTGAAATTACCGTAACCCCCCGCATTATCCGGCATACCGAAAAAAAATCAAGGTACACCAGCATGCAGGAAAATATGAAGATTAGCTAATCGCAAATTGACGGCTGATTTATTGTGGTTTTTCTAACATTTTTACTTAAAATAAAAACACCAATACTTATTTTTTTGTCTATATCCCTCTCTTTATATATTAATTAGTATTTAAGCGATTATTAGGTTTTATTTATCTTATTATTATGCAAAATTTGCATGTGCATAACGTTTCTATTCCAGGATGTCGACATTAACTTAATTAAATTACAACATAAAATTACTTTTTTCAATATAAAATTAGTACACATTTCTCTGTTTATATATTTAAATTATCATTCTTTTTTCTTATATAACATATAATAAGAATATTTATTTTCATCTAATAATTTATGAGATAATCTTTTTTTAAATTGTAAATATTGTATGGGTGCTGAGGAAGCGCTTTTCGTGATATGGTATGTGACACATGAAACACGTTTTTATTTTCTTTATATAAAAAAATAAACTAAATAATCAGAAAAGTGAAAAAAAAAACAATATATCACACTCTTCCTTCTCAACAGTATAGTCGTTGCTACTCAGTGTAGCTACAGAACCATTCCTTTCCGTTTTTGAAATTCCTCGCTTTTTGCGGCATGTCGGGAAAGACCGGGGACTTATATTTAAAAATCTGTTCTTCCACGAATTTTTCAGCATGCCGAGTAATTCGGGGTATACGGTATATATCTTACAAAATAAAAATGCAAAAATTAGATTTTAATCTCAAAAACATTAAATTTGAAGAGTAAGCAAAAATCTTAAATCGAACTTGAGATCGATTTTATTTTTAAATGCTTTTAAGGAAAAAAAAAGCACCATATGTTTATCTAATTTTCTTATGAGATAGACATATATCTTATAGGAAGGCCTTTTACTTCTATTATAATTATTAATCTATATTTCAAAATAAAGCATATTTTTAAACATGCTTTATTTTGAATATTTGAATATTTTTATATTTTTATTGTTTAAAAAATATCATAAAAATTGAAGACTTAAAATAAAAGTACTTACTCCTAAGTTAAATTTACAAGATATTAATATTTTAATATTTTTATTACATATTTTAATATTTTTATTGTTTAAAAAATATCATAAAAATTGGACTTAAAATAAAAGTACTTACTCCTGAATTAAATTTACAAGATATTAATACCTGTTTTGACATGGAAAAAACTGATTATAGTCTAAAGAATACAGCGGATGTTTTCTCATTAAATTTTCTCGTGCAAAAGACAATTCTTAATTAATTTAATAAAATTTTACCCGCAAGCCGTTGTGAAAAACAAAAATCGTTAGAATTACTGTTTACTTAGAAGTCACAGTTCAAGACTGCACTTTCAAAAATACAAATAGAAAAAAAATATGTTATATTTAAATGGCAATATATTTTGCCATATAAAGGGTTTTCATTAATTGAATTACATATAAATTTTATTTATTCAAAAATGCTTGAATTTAAATAAATTATAACCAATACCATTTATGGTTTTATAAATTTTCTAATCTAGATAATTTATAACGTATGTATTATATTAAATACTATATTTTTTATTATGTTATTTTTTATTCAGTGATGAATCATACATCCAGACATTTCTCCTTTCTACCAGCTTGAATTTATAGGTTTAAAAAAGTACCGGCGATAAATATTTTTATCAATTAAACATTCTTAAACCCTTTAATTTTGGAGATACAGTTTAAAAAATGTTTCTACAGTGTTTCGTCATCGTATGAAAAGCTAGTTTTTGGAACTTACGAAATTTTTATGCTTTCTCTGAGACTTTTAATTTACACTAAAAAAATTTTAAAAAAAAATCAAACATAAACATTTTTATTCTTATACGTCCAAAAAGTGCTTTTTTACAACTCTATGATTTGCATGAATTTCCAGTTTTCCCCGGAAAAAAACATTTTAATGCTAGAAAGTACTATTAGTTCTTATAATTTAATTTTCTATAGGATTACGTTGTACTAATCTTTTAGCTTTTTACTTGTTTGAGGCTAGTGTTTAAGATAAAGTGTTTTTAACACTGGTATACAGTGTATACAATAAACTAAAAACTATTATCCTTAATCTCTATGGTTATTATTTATTGGTTCATAACTTTATTTTATTAAGACTATTAATATGGTTAAAATTGTAAGCCCCTTTTCAAAAGATTGTATTGAATAGAGCTTTGACTCTATTTATAAAATGGAAATAATGGAAACAACGTAAGTCTGTCTGTAAATATATTTGTTTTAAGATCCTTATATTTTATAGAGATCTACAACATACATGTATTATAAACGCGTATATATTCACGTGTCAGATTTTGTTTTTCTGAAAATTGTACGGGTTAAAAAATTTCTTCCTAATTATTGTACAAATGTACAATTTTATACAAAATGTTTTGATGCTATGTTTTTAATTTTATGTTGCAATTTACATACGATTAAAAAGATTTATTCTTTTATTAATAATTGTGTTATTTCTATAAATGCATTCTGTGTTCGACAATCTGCCTCTATATGTTTTACATGCATAACTCATACTTTAAGGTTCTTTGTGTGATATGTTATTTAAACTCTATATCTTTTTTAAGATACTCTTATTTCTCAGTTTTTAAAACTGTCTATATTTTCAAATCTTATTTTTATGTTTAAATTTCTTCATTCTTCTTTTATTATTATTATTATTATTATTATTATTATTATTATTATTATTATTATTATTATTATTGTTATTATTATTATTATTATTATTATTATTATTATTATTATTATTATCATTATTATTATTATTATTATTATTATTTTACAATGCATTTTATAATATTATATTTTTGAAATAGTAGTTCACAGATCCTAGTTTTTTACGAGATCTATCTGTGATATGCATGCTTTTAGGGTCATATATTTTGCGGTAGGTCTAACAGGTTAAAATAGTGGTATTAATTACAGAGTGTCGTTTTGTATTTTTAGACTATTGCGTCTATAGTAAACGTAGCAATTAAAAATCTAAAATATTTATTTTTTTTTAATAAAAATTCCCAATTTTACCAATACGTACAAAAATAATGTTGTGAAATTTAAATAATGAAATTATCACTTTTCGAAACTTAATAAGCTTGCATACATTTTCAAAATATGAATTATATATTAGCTCTTTATGATTTAATAAAATTGTCTGCTGTTTTGGCCTTTCTTTTTATGTACACTTTATAAAAATAATCTCATATTTTGTAATTACAAAATAAATAAATAAATAAATAAATAAATAAAATAAAATAAAATAAAATAAAATCCATTTAAAATATCTCTAAATAAATCGATATTTCAATATTATTTATTAAGTAGTTTTGAAACTGAATTTTTTGTAAATGTTTATTCTCATAGAATTTGTATGGGGGATTCTTACAGATAGACATAGTTTTAAACGAATAAAAATAATTAAATGCAAATATTTAATGATGTATTAAATTATTTTATAAATAAATAAAAAAATAATAATAATTAAATTAATAACACCAATTACTTATTTTATTACACGAAGATTAAATTAATTTTCATGTAATTTTGTTTAATTATTTAATTATTTAACTACGCGAAAAACAATAATTAAATGCAAGAATATTTAAATATGCATTATATTATTCAGCAACTACAATAAATATTTCAATGAAATTAATTTAAACCTACTCTTATTCGTGAAAGATTTTCCATACAGTATGTCATGAAATTTATTTTTTTTATTATTTTTTAATAATAATTTTATTATATTAATGATTTTTATATAAATAAGCATCAATGAAATATTAATGAACAGTAATGCCATCGATAATAAAGGAAGGTTTTTTTTTATACATGTTTCGCAAACATATAAACTATATCATCATCTACAAAATAATAAAAAACTATAATGCTGTCTGAGAATAAATAAATTATTTATAGGGTAGGCTATTATTTCCAAGATCCGTCTGCAGCATCTCTGGCAAAAATATAACAATTCTTTTGTTGCTAAACAGACTTGTAGTGTGTAAGAAGCTATTTTTGTAACATCGTGATTAAGAATTTTCATCCAAGCATCTATCTTTAAATTGCTTCTTAAATTAGTATATACTTCTCAAAACATAATGCAGACAATTAATGTCTTATATTATATTTGAACTATTTGAATATTGAAAAATCGGCGTAAAAGGGGGGGGGGGCACCGGGACACATTTTAAAATAATTTTTATTTATTGAGTTAAAATTTTAATTTTTTTGTGATGGATAACCATTCATTTATAAATAAAATCACATAATATAACTTCTGATTTTTTTTAAATATGAGCTTAAAATTCATTAGAAATGAGGGGTACATTAATATCCTTATAACTCGAAAGATTATTCGTAGAGTTTCCATTTTTTTCAATTAAATAAACAGAAATATATAACCTTTAATCTCAATTCAGCATTTCTAAAAGTATTAATTCAGGTAAAAATTAAAAATATTCAAAGTAAAAATTAAAAAAAAAAATCACATAACTTAAAAAAAATCACATTTTTAAAAGTAATTTTTTTTCAAATTTGCTGAATCAAAATTAAAGTAAAATTATTGAAAAACATACTTTTTAAGTTTGAGCGATTTACCTGTAATGGCTCATCACTTATAATAATTTAAATAAGAGAAATATTGAAAAAGCTCATCCTGAAGAAAAATGAATTTTTACAAGAAGCTGTTTCCATTATTATCACTGCTTGAAAACTATAATTTGAAGACTAACCAAAGCGAAAAAATAATATTTTCTTTTCTAATTAAGCTAACGTCATTTTAAATAGAACAAAAGAAAGAAATAATTAATGCAATAACTTTTCTTGAAAATTGGAAAATTTTTGTGTCTCGGACCCCGTTAAACCGTCTTTAAATATCTATACAGTCGAACTCGTTTATAACGAGCTCGGATTTAACAAGAACTCGGACTTAACGAGTCAAACGAGAATATTTGGTTGGATCAATGTTAAGTCTATGGAACAGAAATCACTTTTAACGAGCAAGACCCGGTTTTAGCGAGCAAAATTTTTCTGTCTTGCAATCTTTTTTCTCACTTTTCTAGTCTTTCTGTCTTATCTCTTTTTTTCTTCTCCGCGGTTTAATACATTTGTAGAAAAATGTCAATAGGGAGGATTCAATAATCCGGTGCAACAGGTGGGGCTTATTGTAAACAGGGGGGGGGGTGAGAGAACAGCTGCACCTGCTAATGTGTAGAGGTCAAGTAGGATGGTCATATGTTCATTCTTTGGCCTGAGTTCGTTAAGTACACGCGACAATTTTTATCCTCTGACTATGTCGTAACGCAAAGCTTTATCGGTTGACGAGAAAGTAAAAATTTTACAGGAGTTGGATGGCGGTGCTAAAAATGTCGAAATCTGCAAAAGGTATGGATTGTCTTCATCTACTGTTTCCACACTGCTAAAAAAAAAGCTAAGTTAATGGATGCATACGACCAAAATAAAACAGACTGTAAGCGACTGAAGAAGTGTTCGAAAGAGGATTTAGACGAAGCGTTACTGAAATGGATGAAGGTGCAACGTAGTGCTGATTTTCCTGTGAGTGGAGTTATTCTAAAAGTGCAAGCAGAAAAATTTGCTGAACAACTTGGATATTCTGAGTTCGTGTGTTCTAATGGATGGATTGATCGGTTTAAAGTTAGACTTGGCATAACTTTTGGAAAAATATGCGGAGAAGCCAAGTCTGCAAACATGGCGGACATTGCAAAATGGTTGAGTGAAAAGTGGCCAGGCATCAGAGAAGGATACGCAGCAGATGACATCTATAACGCTGATGAAACAGGGATATTCTACAATGTAACCCCACAGTATACCTTAAAATTTAAAGGTGAAAAATGCATTGGAGGCAAGCTCTCTAAAAATAGGTTAACAGCTTTAGTGTGTTCGAACATGTCTGGCACTGACAAGAAATAACTCTTGATTATCGGCAAATCAAAGAACTCTAGATGCTTAAAAAATGTGAAAAAGCTACCGGTAGACTATGATCATAGCCGAAAAGCCTGGATGACTTCAGACATTTTCACAAAATTCATTTCAAAATGGGAGAGACAACTGCGGAGAGAAAATCGTAAAATTCTCCTTTTGATAGATAATTGTTCAGCTTATTCCGAAATCACTGGACTTTCCAATATCAGGATTGAATTTTTGCCACCAAATTCTACATCTGTTATCCAGCCTATGGACCAAGGAGTCATAAGAAGTTTTAAGTGCCACTTCCGTAAGCAACTAATTTTGATGATTCTGGACCGAAGAGATAGAAGTGCAACAGCATCAAATACCAATGTGAGCGTACTGGAAGCTATACGTTTGATGAACGATGCATGGGAAAATGTCACATCAACATGCATCATCAAGTGTTTCCATAAGGCTGGATTGGAGAGTTGTCAAACGATCAATCCACTGAGGAAGAAGAGGTTGACAATTTCTTACAAACTGCAAATTTGGAAATGACCAAAGAAGAATTTCTAAACTATGTATCCATCGACGACGATTTGATGACCTCAGATGTACCAACTACCGAAGATATTGTAGCTGACGTACTAGCGAATTCAGCGGAAAAACATGGCGAAAGCGATGAGGACACTGATGAATATGAATATGAAGAAACTGAACCACCCCCAACTTGTTCTACTATGTTGGAGTTCGTTGAAAAAATGCAGACCTTTTTTGAAGCGAGGGATGTCAGTGATGATGTCTTCCGGGCGATGAGTCTTCTCCGAAGAACAGTAGCACAGGAAAGAGACAGGGAACGAGTTCAAAGTAAAATAACAAAATATTTTAAATAGTATGTAGATTAATGAAAAAAATAAATGTTTTGGTAAGAATCTTTTCCTTTATATTTCTTTCCGTTTATTGTTTCTTTCCTTTAAGACTGTAGCGCAAGTAGAAATTTTTTGCTGGTTGGGGGGGGGGGGTAGTTGTCATTAAAAATAACAAAAATATTAATTAAATTAGTTAATGTAATTAAAGTAAGTAAGTATTAATTAAATTTTAAGTAAACTCAATCATTTGACCTCCCAAGCACCCCCCCCCCTCTTCTGGTTGCACGCCTGCCTTGAGGACCCGTTTATTACGAGCACTCTATTTTAACGAGTACATGTTACGGTCCCTTTGTGCTCGTTATAAACGAGTTCGACTGTATTTAATTGTTTACTGATTTAAAAAAATAATTCAAATTATTATAAATATATATTTTCTTTAACATACGTAGGGTAATTGCGCCAAAAAATGTAATAAATGAGATGTACACCTTTCAAGCACATAAACTTTTCCAACGGTACACATAAACTTGTACTAATAAAATTAATGATGAAGCATATTTACGTTACGATCTGCTTCTATAGTCGTCTTCATACTAAATATGATTTTGAAATATTTAAAAGTGTAGATATTGAAGCTTCCTGTTTAATTTTGATTAATTATATGATTAAACGAATTGAAAATTGCACATGAAGCGTAGCAAATGAGGTGCGTTCGTACGATAACGAAGTTTTAAAAATATCACTCTCATATATCAATCTCATAAAGTTGTAAATAATTACAATTAAAATGCGCACCAAAAAATGTTTTCCCTATACAGTTATGCAATGGAATACTTTTGTGTGGCCTTGTACATCATAAAAAATATTCCTTGCACCACAGATTATGCAAAATGTATATTATAATATGTACTTTATAGATGCGCATAAATTTTATTATGTTCGAAGGAGTGTAACACCATTAAAATGCATTTGAAACATTTTCCCCCATTAACCGTAATATAACGGAACACTTTTGATTGTCCCTGTAGTTGAACCATGCATCCGACTTTGATAAAATTTGAAATAACTCGACAAAATTATGTAATAATTATGTATTTAAAATTTCAAACAATTAAAATGCATTTGAAACTTTTTCCCCATTGAACGTAATGTAACGGAATCCTTTTGATTGTCCCTGTAATTGATCTATGCATCTGATTTTCATAAAATTTGAAATAACTCAACAAAATTGTGTAATAATTATTTATTTTAAATTTCAAACGATTCAGTTTGGTAGTTTTTGCATTGTTATATGCGGACAGACAGACAGACAAACGGACAGACAGACAGACGAACGGACGGACGGACGGACGACAACAATAGGTGCTACGTATTTACATAATTACGAACGCATCTAAAAATTTAAGTGCGTCATCCAGAAAAAAATATCCTTATTAACGTAAATTTTTAAATCAAATATTTATTAAAAATATATTACAAAAACAATTTACGATTTTTATAATGAATTTTTTTTAAATGTTAATTATAACAAATTATTGTGGAAAATGTTTCTAAAAATATAACAAAAATATATCCATAAATCATTATGAAAATAATGTATAATGGCACATGTGATTTTTAAAATAGCAACATAGAACATTCTTATTTCGAATAACTATTTTTTTTGTTTCAAATAATTTACCTGATTGTTAATCAAATAAAAAATCTACCGTCATTTTATTTTGGGAAGACGCTTTTCTTAGACGCTTAAAATATATTTTTAAGCTTTTATAAATAAAAAATTATCGGTATTCTTCCGTAATAAATTATGGAGTACTTATCAGAAATTTTAAAGTAGCCTGCTTTTCTGTGTGTGGTTGGGGAGATTAAGAATGATTCATTCAGCTCGCGTCCACTTTGAAATATTTATAAAAAGCGACATTCCCCGTCAGCAAAACGATATTTTAAAATAAACTAAAGGA
The DNA here is from genome assembly GCA_964019185.1 of Maratus speculifer. Classification (NCBI taxonomy): domain Eukaryota; kingdom Metazoa; phylum Arthropoda; class Arachnida; order Araneae; family Salticidae; genus Maratus; species Maratus speculifer. The sequence goes on from OZ025290.1 coordinate 309,695,797, forward strand.
AGGGTACGTTATTTTTACGCTTCTCAGTAAAGGCGGCGTGTGGCAATAATTTTATAATCTGTCTAAAACTGCAAATGATATTATTTCTCTTTTTTTAAAACATATTCTAAATGACAAAAAATAAAATGTGGTGTTGGTGTTATATATAAAGGCCTATTATCTGCACGAGGAATGTAGAACCTAGGAAGAGTGCCCTTCCTGGGAGAGCGGGGGTTCTAATGGAATCTAATCCGTATTTATGCAAGATTTACTAAGGTTCGAAGAAAACATCGAATGCTCCGAACGGTTAGACCGACGAGCGAGATTGAGATCGAAACCAATGCTTCTCATCTACTAGCTTCGAAAACAGAATTTCTCAGCCAGTGGTGGTGAGAATAAAAAAAAGGAAAGGAAAAAAAACAGTTCAGTTGTACAAGCAATTTATGTCTGAAGATATTTCTCGTGCAAAATTTTTTTTTTTTTTCATTTTTGTACATGCTTAACCACTCAGCATTTTTATGATTTTCTAATACATGCATCTTATTTATGATTTTTCTTTTTATAAATCAAACATCTTCTTTACCTTAAAAAGCATATTATAAACAATTGAGAACAGCTGTTACGTTGTTCAAGAAAATATTTTAAAACAAATTTTCATTAAAAACAGATTACAAATACAATTTACGATTTTTCTTAAAGAATGAAAAATATTATCAATTATAACAGATCACTGTGGAAAGTGTTTCTGAAAATATAACAAAATTTATATCCATAAAAGATTATGAAAATAATATATAATGGTGCATTCCAATGAATCGAGTAGTGATTTTTTTAAAAATAGCATAGATCATCGTTACTTCGAAAAACTATTTTTTATTATCAAATAAGTTACCTGACTGTTATATCGAATTATAATTCTACCGTCATTTTATTTTGTGAAGAGGCTAGACGCTTAAACAATATTTTTAAGCTTTTATAAATATAAAATTATCGGTATTCTTCCGTAATAAATTATGGAGTACTTATCAGATATTTTAAAGTAGACTGCTTTTCTGTGTGTGATTGGGGAGATTAAAAAGTGATTCATACAGCTCGCGTCCACTTCGAAATATTTATAAAAAGTGACATTTCACGTCAGCAAAACGATATTTTAAAATAAACTAAAGGAAGGACATGTTATTTTTACGTTTTTCAGTAAAGGCGGCGTGTGGGAATAATTTTGTACTCTGTCTAAGACTGTATATGTTATTATTTTTTTCCATAAAACCTATTTTAAAAGACAAAAAATAAAATCAGGTGTTGGTGTTATTTATAAAAGCCGATTTCCTGCACCAGGGATATAGAACCTAGAAAGTTTACCCTCCCTGGGGGAGGGGGGGTAGGAACGAGAGTTCTAAGAGAATGTAACCCAGTTTGAAGAAAACATCGAAAGCTCCAAACGGTTTGACCTACGGGCGAGATATGGTTCGAAACCAGCGCTTTCATCTACTAGCTTCGAGAACAGAATCTATCAACCAGTGGTGGATAGAATCAAAAAAAGAAGGAAATAAAAAAAACAGTTCAGTTATACAAGCGATTTATGTTTGAAGACATTTCTCTTGTAAAAGGCTATATTTTTCTTTTTGTACATGCTTACCCATTCAGCATTTTTATGATTTTCTCATATATGCATCTTATTTATGAATTTTCTTTTTATAAATCAAACATCTTCTTTATCGTAAAAAGCATATTATAAACAACTGAGAACAGCTGTCACTCAGTTCAAGAAAATATTAAAAAAAAAAAAATCATTAAAAATAGGTTACACAAACAATTTACGATTTTTCTTTAAGAATGAAAAAAAAAAATGTTAATTATAACAAATTATTGTGGAAAGTGCTTCTGAAAATACTGACATCCATAAAACATTATGAAAATAATATACAATGGTGCACTCAAATGAATCGTGTAATGATTAAAAAAAATAACACAGATTAGTGTTATTTCGAAAAACTATTTTTTTATTATCAAACAATATACCTGACTGGTATATCGAATAATAATTCTGACGTCATTTTATTTTGTGAAGACGCTAGACGCTTAAAGTATATTTTAAAGATTTTATAAATATAAAATTATCGGTATTCTTCCGTAATAAATTATGGAGTACTTATCAGAAATTTTAAAGTAGCCTGGTTTTCTGTGTGTGTTTGGAGAGATTAAAGAATGATTCATACAGCTCGCGTCCACTTCGAACTATTTATAAAAAGCGACATTTCACGTCAGCAAAACGATATTTTAAAATAAACTAAAGAAAGGGTACGTTATTTTTACGCTTCTCAGTAAAGGCGGTGTGTGGGAATAATTTTGTAATCTGTCTAAAACTATATTTGTTATTATAACTTTTTCAAAAAACATATTTTAAAAGAGAAAAAAATATAAGTTGGTGTTGGTGTTATATAAGACGACCAATTTATCTGTACCAGTGATAGAGGTCCTAGGAAAAGTACACGTCGTGGGGGGAGGGGCTTCCTAAGGGAATCTAACCTGTACTCAAGCAAAGTTTCTATTCTACCAAAGACTTCTCTTGTGATACAAATTATGCTAATTGATGGCATGCTTTATGTTTGTTATACCAATTTATTGTAAAAAAACGTATTTAAATACTTATGACAAATTAGAAAAATTTTGTTAATTTTGCATAAGCATTTTAAAAATAGAAAAAATAGCCAAATTTGGGTGAAAAAACTAGTTAAAATACTAATTTCATGATAAAATTTAAATATTTTAATGCATGGTACAACCAATGGTTTGGCATTAGCTAGAGACTTTGCGAAGCCGACTTATTAACCTTTTGCACTCGAGAGGTGAAGCTCAACCTCCACTAGTATTGTCAAGTGTCCCTCGTAAACCGGGACGCAAAATGCTTTGGACACCATTATATCTGACAGTTTATTTAGCCATCTTTTATCCCAGATATTCGGCCATTAGAAAACGCGAAGAAAATTAGTTTAATATACTGGTGTCCAGAACATTTAGAATACCATTTACGCGGACATTTGTGATCAGTGAGAATCACCCATCGTACAAAGGGTTAACAGCCTTAAGACAAAACATAAATCTATTACGTATTCATAATTTTTTTATATGTTTATTATGTTATACATACATACATAAATATGTATATATATCAAGAAAATATTTTAAAATATGGTTTTCGTTGAAAACAAATGGCATATTTTTCTACAAGTTTTAGAAATCATACATATTTCTGTAGCTTTACAAATCTAGTTTTATAGATTTACATTTTTTTCAGTGTTTAAAAATGAAAAATTTGAAATGACTGGCTTCCGACTTTGCAAATGCTGTCGCACGTTTAAATCTCCCGTTTTGAAATTGGAAACCGTACCATCAGTACCACTAATACCGATTGTATCGCCGAGATATTTATCACACACTTCGTCACATTTTACAAAGAAAATAGTTCACAACATGGTTTAAAAATCACTAAAAATTGATTTAATGCCTAACCACTAGTTAATTTTTACGATACTGCTCATTCTAATAACAAATATGCAAACTAGGGGCTTAATCAATTATATTTGTGTTCTTTTATCGTGTTTTCTCTCTCACATACACATGGAATTCATGATTAAAATATTTTCCCTATAATGCGTGTTCAAAAAGTAAAAAATATAATACTACTTAATTTTGTATGTACTGTTCATATTTTAACTATTTTCTTTTTTAGTTCTGAATAAACAAAGAAAATTTTAACTATATAAAATGTTGAATAAAATATTTACATTATTGTTTAAAATATAAATGTTTATATTAAATTACTTATTTAAATCATGTAAAGACGGTTTTCCATACTTTGTTGATATTTAAGTTTTGATATTAACAGAAATTTGTTAAAACTTAAATAAATGAGATGGCGAAAAGTAAATATATATTATATTGCAATATTTTTTCATGTCGTTCAAACTGTAAATTTCAAAATTTTTAAGCAAACATTAAAACTCTCCTGCAAACTCAAATGTTTTCTTTTTACTGATGTATAGTATATTTGCTTTCAGGTTTAATGAATTTTAATCATTGCTCTAAAGTACGAGAAAAGTAACTATTTGTTAATTTAACAATTTATGCATGGATGCATAGTTAAATTAATGTAACAGAGAGATTTTATATAATTTTTTTTATAAAATAAACATGTATAGTGAAATAATTTGAATTAAAAATGTTATAAATGTAATAAAATATCTTTATGCAAAATCTTTATGTAAATATAGCATATAATATGAAATATATAGAATATAGAAAAAAATTTATGCAAGAAAATACGAGGGTGGGTTGAAATGTCCTGCGCTCGACATAGGATAAACATCACTAGGTCCAGTTATACGACAACATTGCATAGTACTATCCCTTACTAGATTGTACTCATAAGTTCAGACCAACAGCTTGGTTATTCTTTTATCGGTAGCATTTAAATCAAGGCTATTTTAGAGTTTTGACAAGAATGGAAGATTTGGAAAGATGAGTCGTAGTAATATAGAGTATCCAAATTTTGACCTCTTCACTTATTTTCAAGTATGACTCACTTTTGGAATATCTGCAAAATATCACTAAACATTGTCAATATACTCATCCACTAATCTGAAGAACATTTTTTTTTTAATTTTTAGTTTTATTTGAATTCGAAAATTTTGTCGAAAGTGTTCCAAATTCAGCAACAGGTTGACTAAATTGGATCTCCAGTCTCTGAAATTAGACCAAACAATGTCAGGCTATTTAATAAGCAGTGATTGTAATTAATTATAAATCAAGCAAAAATTGTCATTAATGAAGCAATCAAGGAAAACAACAGCAATGAAATATGACGAACACAAAACACTGGAACAATATTTACAATAAACACAAAATTCATCACAATCACATGCACTGTAGAAAAAAAAAGAATCTACTAAAATTACAGTTATCTTACTAAAATTTTATCTGTAATCTTGATTGTACTTACATAAAAAATTCTAGAAGTCCCAGTTTCTTAAAAAATTCTTAGTAACCTTATAATTTTTTTGATTTTCAGTATAAGTCTTTATCTGTTACATGAATGTTTGCTGTTGCCGTTACATAAAATGTTTTAGGAATTCCAGTTTCTTAGAAAACTTTTAGTAACTGTACAGTTTTTTGTTTCACAGTGTGAGGATATGAAATTCAAAACTCTCCTTCTCCCCCTCTTCCGAAATAATAATAATAAGAAGAAGAAATCCTATTTTTTTTCTATCAGTTTATTCTAGTCCTAAAACAACACCAAAGTAATACGACAATGCGCGCAAGAAAACTAGTTTTTTACTGTATTTCTGGCATTGTAAAATGTCGATTTACAATGAAATTCATTGAGCGTAGATAGAGATTTTCACTGATTTTCCAAAAAAAATTTCTGGATAAAGTAAGTTTTGAAAATCATGTCCTCATATATATAATATAACAGCATGTAATAACATTCAAAATTTCTGTAAAAAAAAAAAAAAAAAAAAAAATTGTAAAGTTACTAAAAGTTTTCTAGGAAACTGCGATTTCTAGAACTTTCTACGCAACGGAAACAGCAAAAATTCATGTAACAGGTACAGATTTGCTCTGAAAAAAAAAAAAAATCTGTAAGGTAACTAAGAATATTTTAGAAACTGGGATTCCAAGAATTTTTTATGTAACTGAAACGCAAGTTGCAGATAAAATTTTAGAAGATTTAGTAGTTAGGGATTTCTGTAACTTTACAAAAAATAGTTTTGAAGATTTACATTTTTTCTTGTACAGTGTATTGATAAAATGTTAGTATGTAGATTTGTATACAGATTTCAGCAACTTTACATCTGTAAGATTAAAATTAATTTTTTTTTTTTTTTTTTTTTTTTTTTTTTACAGGCAATTTTACATCAGAAAGATTAAAGTTTTTTTTATATATATATACAGTGCGGGACACACAAATCTTCAGATTTCCTAAAATAATTTTACAGTATTAAAAAATTCTTTGTTTTTACTGCTTAAAAGGATGTTTAAATCATGTTTCTATCTTAACTGGTAAAAAAATATATTGGGGAGAGGGGGGCATCTTTGAACATTTTTTCAGAAAATCAATATATTTCTTACTTGAATTATATTTATTGATTTTTAAATATTACATAATAAAAACAACGCATTTCTTCATCATATGAGCCACAAATTAAATATTTTCCAAAGAAATTAAATAAGTTTTGAGGATTTAAAAAGTTGAAAGATTTTTGTTCAAACCTGCCCCATGTAGGGGTACCTTTGAACAAGCAAGGGGCACCTTTGAACAAATGAATAAAACATGAAAATATTGAGAGTTTTTATAAAAAGTTGCATATGTTTCAGAAATATAAAGTAATATGAATAAAATTAAATAACTACATTTTGTTAAATTTTCTAATTTTTTTGTTATTTAATCAAACATAAATCCATCAAAGTTGATGTCAAAACTCATTGTTGATAAAAAACACAGTGTCCCTCCAGTTGTGTTTGGTTGTGAAAACATATTTACAATATTTTTGAAAAACACCAATGTGATACCTGATGCTTCTGGAAAATTAAAATTTTTCATTCGCTATTTTTTTTAAGAGACCTGATATAAAATTCCGTTTTATCCGTTATGGAAACCAGAAATAATCCGTTTGGAAACCTGTTAAATCATGAATCAATGTTTTGTATCCAGGTTTTACAATTACCCAATAAATGAATTTAGATTTGATTCAATTTAGATTTGAAACTTCTCATCATTGATACGTACAGAGGTTGGAACGTATATGTGCAGGAAGGGGAATTGTTAGCAGTCCATGTTTTTTGACATTCTTAATTAAACTCTTTTCACATAAAGAAAATTCAGAAATAATAATATTTAGATGCATTGACAACTCTTTACTTCATAGTTTTAAGAGTTCTCTTTAAATTATTTCAATTATTATTTATCACCAGTTTATTCGGTGATTTTTCGCTGTTCAATGGTGCCCCAACTTTTTTGTTCAATGGTACCCCATCACATGGAGTACAACATTTCAACGGTTTACTCAATTCGGTTGAAGAATTTGAATAAAACAAAGCTTATAAATTAAAGATAACATCTTTTTTTAAGCATTTAAAAATAAATTTAAATTTTAGGGATAGAAGTTTGTAAACAAAAATTTTACAACTTTATTTTCTTAAGTTTAGATTCAAGAGGGAGAAAAATACATATCTTGTTTAGACAGTACTGTTCATACAAAATGGTACAACTTTGTATAATTATTCCCTTGAAGCAGCATTGATGTATTGCCATATACATTTTTTTAAATAATTTATTTGAAGGAAAATATTTAGAGTGTTCAAAGGTGCCCCCAATTCAAATGTGCCCCCTCTCCAATATATTAATTCCTTCGTTTTGAATTTTTTTCAAAATCTGTAGCTTTCATGTATAATGGCTGAAACGACATCCTGTAAAAATGCGTTTTTTCCCCCCTCCAGGATAGATTTTTTTTCAACATTTCTCCAATTCAAATTGTTATAAGTCAAGAACCGCTAAAGATAATTGGTACAAAATTTAAACGTGCCTTTATCATTACAATTCAGCAAATTAGAAAACAATACTTATTTTTGAAGATATCACTTTCTTAAAAAGTTACATCATCTTTTTATACTGTTGATTTTTATTTAAATTAATGTTTATAAAAGTGCTGATTCAAAATTAAAGTTTAGGTATTTTTGTTTATTTAAATGAAAAAAAATGAAATTCTACAAATAATATTTGAAGTTATAACGATTTCAAATTACCCCACTTTTTTAATAAATATAAATTAAAATTTTAAGAATAATACGGGAAGTTTTATTATGTTATTTTGTTTACAAATAATATGGTTAACCATCACAAAAAATTCAAAACTGTTATTTAAACTATATAAAACATTTAAAATGTGTTACGGACCCCTTTAAAGTATGATAATTTCTAAAAAAATATTTTAAAATAAGTTATTAGAAATATTTTATTAGGTTTATGATTTAATAAATACTGTTTTCACGTAAATTAATCTGCAGAAAAGCTATTAAGATTGAAATCTCAAGTGTTTTATTTCCGCTTTTTGAGCAGTAAATATTTAAAGAACGTAACAGGCAGCGATTTCTATGAAAAATCGATTTATTGATAATAGCTTTTGGAATTTCAAATTTATTTCGAAAATATTTCTGGAGAGTTTTCGAAGATTATTTTAAGGCCATATGTTCAGTTCAGCTTCTGAAATAGATACAAAAATCTATACTGTAATGTGATTCTATACATCCATGTGCAAACTTTTATATTTAAGAGTGATTTAAAGCCTAATTTTTAATTTTCGTGGTTGAAAAAATGAGATCTAGACTACAGTTTAATTTAGTTTTTCTTACTTCAGTTTTTACTATGTATACTAGAAATGATGTACTAAAATAATAATTCTTTTATCGGGTATATTGTATTAAAAATAATAATAAATATTTTTTTTTAATGTAGAAGTATCATATCAATCCTTCATTTAAAAAACAAACCTCCTGATTTTATGTATGAAGAAAACTGACGCAAATAAAAATCTGCTTGTTTTTCTAACTTTGTATTTTTTCACAAAATACACTGAAAAAAAATGCAATGTTATTAAAAGTTTTCTAGGAAATTTTCATTTCTAGGTCATTTTATGTAATGGCACCAACAAAAATCCATGTAACACATACACGTTTGCAATGTAAATCAAAACAATCTGTATGATTACTAAAAGTTTCCTAAAAAATTCTTTGTAATCTTCAGTGACAGTCTGTATCTGTTACATGAATTTTTAATGTAGCCGTTACATAAAAAGTTCTAAGAATTCCAGTTTCCTAGAAACTTTTAATAACTTTACAGATTTTTTTTTTTTCAGTGTAAGAATTTTTTAGGCAGCTGGGATGTTTAGAACTTTTTATATTACCACAACCCATGTTTCAAATAAAATTTGTGTAAGGTTAATATAATTTTAGATTATTTTGTAAGGCAATTTGTTTCTGTAGCTTTTAAATAGCTAGTTTTGTTGATTTACATTTTTTTTTGTGCAATGTGCGGATAAAAGTTTAGTAAACATACAGATTTCTATAACTTTACATATGTAAAATTTACAGATTTTTTTTCTTTTAAAGTTTATGTTAAGATACCAATTAGAATGTGTTGTTAGTTTATTTACTAACCAATTATAGTTTTGAACAAGATGAAAGATGAATTTTATGTAATCTAAAAGAGTGTTATTTTGTTTATTATGTTCTATTGTAATCATCAACAATGTTACCCACTTTATTCATTCTTTTTTAGTAACAGTGACGCTATTTTTCTTTTAACTAATTGTGGCTCAACAACTTTGATTTAAAGAATTTTGACTCAGATGTTAGAATAAATCATTTTAAGCGTGTAAAAAAAAAAATAATTAAAAAGTTTAGAATGTAAAACTAAACTAATTATTGACTAAAAAGTACCTTTTTGAAATCTACAATAAATAGAATATATTTCTCATAAATAATAGCCATTTTCTAATACAAAATTTAAAAATATACAAAATTACCTTTTAACACATTCGCTGCTGCTCTCGCGAAAGCTTGTGATATGGCGTCATCGTTAAGGGTCCATTCACGAGCCAGCGCGTAATGTGGGGTGGTGTCCAATAGCCAGTCACGCGCTGGCAGCCGTGGATCAAGGCAAAATGAAAATAATACATAGAAAAAAAATAGATATGAAGAGTAAAGAACAATGAATGTTGATATTTAATTAAGAAAGAAAAGAGAATAACAATAGTCTAAGAATTTGTGAATGTCATCGATTTTCCCCTGATGTTTCATTTGCATAAAATGAAGTATTTTACCTGAAGAAATAATGAAATAGAAAATACTACACATCTCCGAAAGATTAACTAAAAAAAATCATAAAAGTCTTTGAAACTTGGTAAACGCATTTTCTAATATATTATTTAGATTTTATTGTACATTAAAATAATTTTCAAAGATATAAAGAAAAAGAAAAGAAAACTTATAATAGCATAAGAATATATTTAGATAAATAATATTTTTCATTTAGAGAAATAAATATTCTATTTAAACCAAAAATAAATAAAATTCCACGAAATGAAATCTGAAATGAACCACATACTGAAATAATATGTGATTTTAGCAATCGTTTAACGATTCAAATATTTTCTTTCAAATGATATTTTGAAACGTGTCATCACAAAAGGACGTAATTAAAACTAGTAAGTAAAAATATTTCATTTCCGTTTTTCCAGCGAAAAAATTTAAAGAAATAGATTAATTCATTGCATTTTTCTCAATTTTAACACGTTCGCTGCTACTCACGCGAAAGCGCGTGATATGGAGCAACGTTAAGGGGCCACTCACACGCCAGCGCGTGATATGGGGTGATGTCCAATAGCCAGTCACGCGCTGCCGCTGGGAAATCTTTCACTAATTCTTTATTATAAAAAGTAAATCGGCTTCTGGGAAAAACCCACTTCTACAGTGCGGCATTGACTATTATCACATCTGCACGTAAGCGGCAGCGAACGTGTTAAAAAAGCTACTTTCGGACTTCTCCAGTTTTTTTTTTTTTTTTTTTTTTTTTTTTTTTTTTTTTTTTTTTTTTTAATTTAACAAAACTTACTAAGTTAATTTTTGCAATGCCGACTTGAAGCTTCTCAAATGATAAATAAAGCTTTGGTATGAGAAATTAACTCAATATCATCATCTGCTAAAAATTCCAATAATAAATTTACATCATTAACTGCTGTACTGGGAAATAGCAACAATAAATAAACTCGTGAACAACAAATAGAAATTACTGTGTAAGTATTATTAATTTTTGGTATGTTGCAGTTGTACAACACGGTGATAGGAAGAGTTAATTACATTACTTTACAAACATCCACATATTTTTAGGTAACTTTAAAAATTTTCTACCTTTTTATTCTTTATTAAAAAAAGGTTAAATTATATTGAAAAAAAATATCTGAGCAATCTCTTTGTAATTTCTGTTTCTATATATTTTGTTGAATATAATTATTTATAGTAACAGTGATTTTGCATTTCTTTAATTTTCTGATTTTGTATTCATTTTTTTAAAAAGCCTATCGAGGCAGAAGTTTTGAAGAATAAATTTTTAACGTGAGGAGCAAGTTCAATGAAACACGATGCGTGATTCAATGTTCAGAAAGAGCGTCATCTTATCAAAATCATAAATCATACGACAGATTCTTTAGAAATGTAAAAACTTTAAAAAGTATTTTACGTATCCACAAAAAAATATGTAAATTTCATCAATGAAAGACTGTAGGGTATACTTCTGATTCGTGATTTTATTTGGCTTATTGTGATATACTGATAGCTTACATTATTTTATTAGGATGAGCGAAGCGAATCCTCTACTAGGCCACTCAAGTTACATTTTGTCGTACACTTTATAAAAAATTTATTCAGTATTTTGACTTGAAATTAAACATAAGAATAAATTATGATATGTAGATTTGCAGAATGTTATATTTTTACAGAATAAACATTAAAAAATATTATTTTAATAATTAATTTATTCTACATGTTTTTCTATTATGGACGCATTTTTGCAAATAAAAAATTGAACGCGTATCTTTTTATTTTCAGAATGAAAATAAACCATGGGGTTAGTAATTATAGATAGAATCATGATTAATTAATTAAATAAAATATATTTTCATTATTCCGCCAAAATCGTTTGCAAATAAAAAAATTAACCCGTATCTTTTTATTTTAAGAAGGAAAATAAACTATGGGGTTAGTAATTATAGATAGAATCGTGATTAATATATTAAATAAAATATATTTTCATTATTCCGCCAAAATTATTTACGCAGTTTATACTTACGGATTTTAAAAGAATTACATTATGATTTATTTATTTAGGTATTTACTTTGGTAAAGTGGCAACAATAAGAATCGTAAACAAGTAAAATTAATTCTTATATTTGGTATTTAAAGTGAATATTTTGTTAAATTTGGTAAGTTTCTTAATTCTGGTATTCGAAATGAAAGATTTAAGAATATTTTAATTGATTGAAGAATAATTTAATTCAGCCAAATTAAATATATTAGCTACGTTTATAAATAATTTCTGGCATGTATTAGTAATTTAAAAATGTCGAGAAAAAGAACACTTATTGGCCAGAACGAACGCCGCTACTGGCCATTGAAAAATGTAAAAACATCTTTAAAACTTTTAGTTAAAAAAAAAATATTTTGTAAAATTCTGCTTCGAAAATATTTTTATTTATACCAGCCTTATATCATAAATAAAAAATTCCGAGGAAATTCTTAGTTATTTGGCTGAATTTACATTTCTAAAATTTAAATGAGCCAAATCATGAGATAACGTTTTTGCTTAATAAAGATGCAAAAATAATATAATAAAGTAATGTTCCTTTCAAAAATAATGATGCTTCGCGAATGAAATAATGCTTCGCGAATCCAAACAAAGCACGGATTTTGCTAGTTAATAAGAGCTTATCTACTTAAAGTAATAATAAATAATTATTATTAATATAAAATATATAAAAATACATATAAAAGATGGATAAAATGGATAATTGGTGGTCCATTTAAGTTTTTAACAAACATAATTAAAAATGTAATGTCTGTCTACTCTCAACGTTGCCAAATGGCTGAATTCGTAGGCATTTAGACAGTTACATTTTTTTTAAATAAGGTTAAAAAAATTTTTAAATGCATATATATTAATAAGATATTTCTTTAAAAAGAACAAAGTTTAATTTTTTAAACGACATTCCGTTCTAATATATGATTTTTAGTAAAAATGTCCTATCACATTAAAATGTAAGACAGACGGCAGGGGTCGCAGCGTCCCTAAAATTTTCACCCATTCCTACCACAATTTTTGAACGATAATATTTATTCTAAGATTTCATTGTAGATCTTAAACAAATATGAATGGAAGATATTTAATTTAAAATGCTGGTAGAAAAGTGCGAAAATTTTAGGGACGATGCGACCCCTGAGACGGTCTAATTTATCTAACACCAAAATTGACCTTGAAAAGCAATCTTTGAATTTTATGACTTAAATAAATTTTCTGCATCTAAACGCAGATCTGTTGGGCCATTCTTTGAGAGGGAAGGCACACAAAGTGCTGAAACTATTAGAATCCATGACAGAAATACGGCGACACTGTCACAGTAACGGAACAGCATCTCGCAAAAAAACTTTCAGTCTCGAGCCGCTAAACGTAGTTGATAGGAATATTATTTTTTAGAATTGTTATTTTCATTTCAAATGGACAGTATTAAACTTTATCGTGCAATATCACTTCTCGAGTGATATTATGAATTTTATTCGATTTACACGAATTTCATTACTTTTTTTTATGAAATATTTTTGATTACAAGTTTTTGACAACATTTGCAAGAAAATATGTATTACAAAATTTACTTTTAAAATTTAGTGGTGCGAGTATAATATAAATATAGAATCATACATAAAACGCTATCATCAGTTCAAATATTACAGTTAAGTTAATAGAAGAACAACTCTTTATTTAATTATGTAGAAAAAATCAACCAGGTTTTTGAAAAATTGGCGTTAAATTAACTTAGTGAAAAGAGAAAATTTTTTACTTTTATTCATACCAAGAAAAAAAATAATCTTTTAAAAAACTTCTAGCTAGAGGAAATATTGATATGAATACATACATACTTATTTATTATGTAATTATTTGTAATAAATTAATCATATGTCTACAATGCCTTTTGCCTCCCCCCCAATCCAATAAATCTACGTATCTAATTATAGTTTATGAACTTTCACTGTATTGCTGCAAATTGAAGCAATTTAACCTCACACACAGTCAACAAAATTTTAAAGGAAAAATGGGATAACTTATTTGTCAGAAATTAATGCAAATATTCTTCTAACGCGTATTCATTAATTTTATTATTTTGGCAATTTTATTGCATTGCTTCTGGAATGTAAGTACATTCAATTTTAAAATAGATAAGACGATGATTGATATATATATACAACATATAATGTCTTATTTATGATATATTAGTTCTTACGTGTCTATTTTATAATTGTGTTATGAATTAATTTGTATTGATTTCTACTTTTAAAAAGTAACTTTAGATGTAGAACTTTAATCTTAAATTAAAGCATTGAAATAGAAAAACTTATTACAATGATCGTATTTTATTTAAAAAAATATGCTTCGAAAACGCTCTAAACGGAAATTATATCAAAACATGAAATCTTCTTTACATACCACTGATTTTAACAACTGTTTTCAATTTTTGATATATTTTACCTTGGGATGTATGAAACGGGAAGTCGGTCAGTCTTGTAGTCGGGGAATTGTGAAAGTTTAAAGTGTAGAACTCTTATCAGTAATTTCAAGATTTAAAATTTCAAAACATATTGCAATACTTGGATTTGTATTTCCTTTATTAAAAAAATTACACAGCAGATTATGCTTTAATTTTGGATTTCATATGTGAAGCTTCTAATAAATCATTTAAATGTTTAAAAATGCATATGTATATACAGGGTGTCCAGTAAATGACTGACCCATTTTGAATGTAAAAAAAAAAAAAAAAAAAAAAAAAAAAAAAAAAAAAAAAAAAAAAAAAAACCGGTTTGTGAAAAAATATGCGGCTTGCTCCATTGTTATTAGAAAATCAGTAAATTTTTAGACATACAGTTTCTTAAATAGTTCGAATTTCGGACAAGAGATGGCGCTGGCGGCGGCATCAAGCTGTCGAAATTCAGACATTACTCTATTTTCATACACATGTGCTTTTTGGATCATTTCCCAGAGTGGAATCTCAGTCAACATATTGAATTGACTCTCCACTCACCTGCAGAAATAGAGTTTGTTGGATTGAATGATATTTATAGTAATATTTGTGATTGAATAAGGTCCATTTACTAAACCAACAAAACTTCCTTTTTATAACCATTGATTTTTTACACATTTACCATAAATAAATTGTATTCAACAAATGTTTTTGTAACTGGTTAACTGAATCCCTGTTTGCGTACAATAAGTTGAAAAATTGGGATAAACACCGCTTTTTTAAGTTAAAAAATTAATGTTTAATCTAAACATTTCTTCCATTAAATACTATAAAACTGTATTTAAAAAAAATAAATAAAATTAGTGATGTGAAAAAGCTTTAAGTGATCGATCAAGGAAAATCTTCTTGCCTACGTCGTGAGTGAAATCAGTTAAGTGATTAAAATATTGGTTCGTAAATAGTGTTGGCAAGTTCCTTGTCTAAAAAAAAGCGGGGCAGTGACTTATAAGTCGTCAAATGAAAATATAATAATTCCGTGAATTAAGGAATCCGTTTATAACAAATCCTGTATTAAACGTAAAAAAAAAAAATGTTTTCGACGGAGGAAGTAATATACATAACCAGCTGCTAAGACGGAAACCTGCCAAAAACGAAACATTGTTCATTTTTCCGAAAACCTAAATCATTCTTATATTATATTTATATTTTGACATTTAACACATCTAAAAATTTTATTACGAAAGTCACGAGAGGATTTATCTTACTCTTATACATTCTTATACACACCTCTCTCTTCCTCCTCCCGCCCAAGTAAAAACACATCTACGCTCAAATGGAAGGATGATTAAAAAGAAAAAAAAAAGCATCTACCTGTTTTATATCGAGCGAGTTACTCCTTTTCAAAATTTCATTACAAAGGGCATCATAGATCGTGAAATATATTTTCCGTCCCCCCCCCCTTTCAACTATTCCTCCTGAGGTAAAAAAGGGAAGGAAAATTCTGTAAATGCATGTGATTTGAAATAAAAAACATTATTAAAAAAATGAATCAAAAAGCTTTTTAAAAATTGTATATGAAAAACACTAATGCTCCTGTAATTTAATAATATTTATATTTATAAAACTGAATTAAAATAAGTAGAACTATAGCGATACTATGATGATTCAGGATCTATTATGCTTTCTGTAATGAAATTTTGAAAAGGGACGACTCGTGGGATATAAAAACAGGTAAGTCACTTTTTTCCTTTTAAGCATCCTTCCGTTTCAAATAGATGCGTTTGTAGTCATGGAAAGAAGAGGGAATGGTTGTGAGTAAAAAGCATCTTAAAATCTGTCGTGTTTTTCGTAATAAAATTTTCAAATATATTAAATATCAAAATACGAATATAACGTAGAGATGAATAAGGTTTGCGAAAAAATGAAAAATAGCTCGTTTACGACAGGTTTTCATCTTAGCAGGTAGTTTCGTATGTTACTTTCATCGTCGTGATCTATATTTTTTTTATTTTAAGACAGGTTTTTTTATAGAAGAAATATAGACGAACCTTTATTCTAAGGTTTAATGTATTTTTATGTGCCGATTTATAAGTCACTGACCCGCTTTTATTTTAGTCAGGAAACTTGCCACCACTACTTCGTACCGCTGTTTTAACTTTTAATTTCACTACACGACGTACAAGCAAGAAGATTTTGCTTGATCCATCCTTTAAAGATTTTTGACATCACTATATTTTTTAAATACAATTTCATACTATTTAATGGAAGAAATATTTAGAATAAATAATAAGATTTTTTAACATAAAAGAACCGTGTTTATGCTATATTTTCAATTTATTGTATGTAAAAAGAGAATCAGTTAACCGGTTACAAAAACATTTTTAAATACAATTTACTTATGGTAAATATGTGAAAAGTCAATTAAAAAGTATTTTTTTAATGTTTTTTATTAAGTATAATAGACATTATTCAATCATAAATATTATTTTAAATCTCTTTCCATCTAGCAAAATTTATTTCTGTAGGTGAGTAAAAATTTGATTCAATATGTCGACTGAGATTCGACTTTGCAAAATGAGTTTTAAAAAAGGTCATGCGTAAAAAAAGAGAGTAATGTCTGAATTTCGACAGCCTGATGCCGCCACCAGCGCCATCTGTTGGTCGAAATTCAAACTATTTTAAGATAGTACATATCTAAAAATTTACTGATTTTCTGATAACAATGCAGCAAACCGCACATTTTTATCTCAAACCGTTTTTTAGTTATTTAAATTCAAAATGGGTCAGTCATTTACTGTATACCCTGTATACACACACACACACACACACACACATATATATATATATATATATATATATATATATATAAGGATTACCATTCATAATTATTTCTAAAACTAATTTTAAAAATGCATATTTTCGAAACACAATTTTCGAAAAAAGGAAAATCTAACCTGCGCATGTATTTTTAAATCAAAAATTAATTTACAAATAAAGTAAAACTCCGGTTATCCCAAAAGCATCGGACCAAAGCATTTTCAGTTAACAGGGGTTCAATAGGATTTTTTTTGGATAATCGGAGTTTCATAAAAAATTTCAAATAATTTCAACATTATGTTGAAAATGTGTTTGGTGAAAAGCGGTTATAGTAATTTAGAAATAATTATAATAAAAAAGCCGTGGTAACGTATTAAAAATTATGGTAGATGTGGTACATGATAAGACATAGTGAAGCTACTAAGATCCTAGATGCAGCACTTTGATATATTGAAGTACAAGAAGAAGCAACAGGATTAAATGTGTTGTTACTTAAAAGGTGGTGTAAAAAGCAGCATTAAAACGTTGAAAATGACAACACATTTTATAAAATAATGAAGTATCGTACGTGCCTATATAATAAAGTGCTCAAAATTACACAGTGAACCAAATAAGTAAGTTGATTCTGTTTATTTATTTTATAAAAAACATACATTTTAAAATTATTTCTACCAGTGCCCGATAACACTTTTCAAAGTTCACATTTTTATTTATTTTGCTTCTAATTTTTAAAGAAGTATTAAAACAAATTTCAATGCATTAAATTGTTTAGATCTAAGACTTACAAATAAAATAGTAATTTTATATCAAAATGTGTTGAAACGTGTCATTTGATATCGGTAAAAATAGTGTTGATACTAAATTTTTTCACATTTAAAAACAACTGTTGGAATTTTAAGGTCTTTCGATTAAGCCAATTTTCTTATAACTGGGCTTCTACTGTATATATATATATATATATATATATATATATATATATATATATATATATATATATAGTATATATTAATTTATTTTCGAAACAATATTTAAAATAACATAAACAGAAATCCATTTTTAGAAACTTTAAATAATTGAATTCAAAATTACAAATCTCTCACCAAATAGTTCTTGAGATATGCTTTAAAATTTATCCCATAGAAATTTTTATTGAAGAATAAAAATAAATTTAAGAAGAAGGGTTTCAATCTTCAAAACTTCGAAATTCCGTAATTGCCTGTCTGTATAAATTTCCGTCTGATTTCCTATTGTAAAATTTACTAATGTATCTAAAAATAACGACAAAATTAGGTGATAATATTTCAGTGTCTATAAATAGTATAGTAATCCAATAAACCCCTTCCAACTGAAAAATCAATGCCGGATAATGTGTTGTTATAGAAAATGTGTTGGTTTGGTAAAATTTCATTAAGCAGATGATATCTTTTACATTTTGAACATAAATTGAAAATTGACATTACTTCCGATCAATTATCTATTTCCCAAATTTGGGAGAAAAAATTATAAAAATGAGTGACATATTTCCCCTTATTTGTGGTTAAGAAAGGGTAAGATATAAATACATTTTAGAAAAATGAAGCAGTTAAAACAAACAACTGAATATTTCATTTTGGATTCATCCAAAACATAGCCCTATAAATTTAAATATCGGGAACAATTTTCAAAATATAAAGCTCTTTATCCTCTTTAATTTGACAGTAAAGGAAATCTTATTCTAAAATATATTTATCATTATTTTTTTTTCATTATACAATTCTAAAGGATTTTTTTTATCGGAGAAATATTCTTTTAAAGTTTTTATTTCCGGTAAAAAAGTTATGAATAAAAATTAAATAATAACATTATTTGTGATTTCTTCATATTTGAAAGTGTTTTATAAATTATAAAGAATAAAATGTAACATATTTGTTCAATTCAAAAGTGATTAAAAATATATCACTGGATAATTTAAGAACGCAAATAACACGAAATGTCTCAATGAATTTGTTTCTCAATTTCATTAAAGACTGTCAGCGACGAGTGAAGTTTAGTTTACGGCAAGTCCCACCATAAAAAACTAAAAGTATTTGTCCTCTATTTAAAGAAATTATTCTGGCGCTGTAACGAGAAGCACATATAAAACCAATCAATTAATCAAGTTTAAAAAAAAATCATCGAATTTATATTAAAACTATTAAATAAAGTTTATTATTGCATTTTTTCTCATAAATTATTAAAAATTTTTTTTTAGTGAAACTTTAATATTTTTTGTTGTAGCTGAATAGCTTTCAATATTTATTATTGAATGCAATGCAATCAATGCTCATGAATATATACTAACAATATTTACATAAATAATACTCTAAAGAACAAACCTTTGTATTAAAAAAACATTAATATCATATTTACCTTTCAAAGAATAAATTGAAAACATTTAATAGCCAAATATCAAATGATACATGAACTTTTCAAATACAAATAACTTCTTTAAATAGACGTGAAACTAAATAGTTTCATCCGCAAAAATTTTCAAACATTGTTTTTCATAAGTGGGTATACTTAAGATGGTAACGGAAAACCATCACCTGTTGATTCGTGATTAATGCTTTCATACATTTTACAGCCAAGTGTACTTTAGTGTTTGAGAACCAAAGTATTAGATTTCAGATGTTGCCTAAAATCATAAACTCCTTATTGAAACTTAATGCTATTCAAGTGTTTACGTCAAGATGCAATTTATGTGATACTAGAGGAATTTGTCCAGACTGCATTTTTTGTATTTTTAAATTGCTTATTTATTGTTAAACACACATACACACACAGATATGAAAATGATAAATATTAAGTTGTATTTTTATACCTATACTATGTGTTTTTTCTTACTACAGTGGAACTTCCCTTTGACTGGATTTGAAATTTTACGTAACTGAAATTGTATTGATTTTCCAAGTAAAACACAGCCAAGGGGCTGTGTATTTATAACGTTATCATTTTAGGGGAAAGGGGGTGTCTGACACATAATATCGTAAGATATCTGTATTGGGAGGGGGTCGTTTTCTCTTGACACCGATATCCTTTTTGATCAAACCAATTTTTTTTTCTTTTTATTTGTAGC
This sequence comes from Maratus speculifer, assembly GCA_964019185.1. Taxonomy (NCBI): domain Eukaryota; kingdom Metazoa; phylum Arthropoda; class Arachnida; order Araneae; family Salticidae; genus Maratus; species Maratus speculifer. The sequence continues at coordinate 309,716,026 of OZ025290.1, forward strand.
ATGGGTTTTGATTCAAAATAGTAAGTTATCATTTTAAAAGTATGTTATCTACTTTTATGAAAATACAAAGTTATTATTATAATCACAAAATTATCATAAAATTATTTAATTGTAAAATATGAAATACCCCCCGTTTGACATTAGATTTGTCTTCATACATGTATGAACATATAATCACGGCTCAAGACACCATAAGGGAAGTAAACTATTAAATAAAAGTGAAAGAATGTTACCGCTTGTTTTATTCATAAGAATATGTATTTCCTTTCCCCCCACACATACTCCTCCTCCGTTCGGGTCAAATGCAAGAAGACTTTATTACTGTTGAAAGCATTATTTAACAAAAATTTATTATAAAGTACTTATACGAAGTAAATATTTATTTTCAGTGTTATTTGTTATAAAGTGATATTTTATTCACTCCAAATAAAAAATAGTAACTTCAAATGACTGAAAAAATGAAAAAAAAAATATTTTGATAAAGATATTATTATCGTCAAACGAGGTGGGAGTGGGGTCTGAGGGATGATAACGTATGATATCAAAATTGAGGGGGAGACGATCCAAAATTACCAAAAAGTCGATAACGTATTTTCACAGCCCCCTAATATGAATTTTTATTGATTACATTTTTTCTGTATTATTTTTTCCAAGTGCACCGAATTTCTTTGAGAAATACGTATGTTTTCATTTATTCAAATAATGTCTGATCCTGCGAACAACAACAACACCAACAACAAGAGTTTAGTTTTAAATGCTTGTAAAGTTTTAATTTTTCAACTTAAATACTCCCTTTATTGTGAATTTCTTTGTATTGACATTTCTTTAAACACAAATAAATTATGATATACCCGTTCAGATAAACGAATGGGTTTCAGTACGTTGATTTACAAAAATTCTTCAAAAATTAATATTATTATTTAGTCTACTTTACCCTTCATGAAAGATATTTTTCCAAAAAAACATGTTTGAATTATCCTACATTTTTCTAAAAATTTCTCTTTTAAAACTTAACGTACATTAAAAAAAATGGCTATATTATAGATTGATAATTTTGAATCTTAATTAAACAAACTTTATATGCTAAGAAAGGCTGATACAATATTAAAATATTTTAGAAATGAAATTTAATAAAATTTAATAGATTTTATTATAGAGAAATTATTTTTAAGATGATAGTAATTTTTCATTGTAAATGTTTACACATAATTTATTATTTTCCAAAGAAACTGGACGTTTAACATTAGAAATATACGTTAGCGTTCCAGATTTGTTTTTCAGTATTAGGGTTACAGTTCAAGAAATTTCTTGATAGTTTCAACAACATAGTAACAGTTTTATTTTAATTGAAAGACTTCCTAATAGTCAGTAACATTATTTACATTTTCTTATAGCAGAAAATATTAAAAGATTACCTAAAAAGCAATTTGATACATATTTGGTAGTCATTTCCTAAAACAAATTAAGAAAAGATAAAGGCAAATAATACATTTTTTTAATTCAGGCAAATATTAAAAGGCAATTATATATTAAAAGACAATAATATATTTTAAAAATGCAGTAATATATTAAACGGCAATAATATATTTTTAATTAATTTTTAATAGATTTTTTATTTCTAAATTTTTCTATAGAATATTTGATGTTCTCATTACAAAGTAATTTATATATTAAAATAATAACATATAAGTTTTAATGAACAGAAAAAAACTCTTTCCTTATGTTGAACAACTTCTTTTTAATTTTTTTATAAATTCACATTTTAAAGCTAAATAAATATTAAAAAGTGATGCAACAAAAGCCATACAGAAGTAATCTATGAATGTCTTATGTTTTACAGATATCGCTTAAATAAATATCGCTATATTCAACGTAACAGTTGTATTTTCCTAGAAAATTATGTAATCTGATGTTATGTAACGCTACGTTATATGTTTATATTTTGTAACAGACATTATTCAATTTGATAAAATAATATTTCACTATCTGTGCAGTGTCATATTCGTAATTACCGTTTTTACCTTTTGGTGGATAGTACGATAATAATTTAAAACATAGTACAATAATAATTATTATTCCAAACACGAATTTCACACATACTCTAAAAGTTAAATTTAAAGATATACATTTAGATGTTTTAAAAACTGTATTTGAAACATGATGTCACTACATTAATCAACGAAAATAATCAATGGTTGTATTTAATTTAAAATAAAGGAAATCAGCTTATTGATGATATCATTAATTCTAAGCGAGGGATAAAAAACAATGAAAATCGATATAGTAAAAAGTTACACATTTTTTCTGCCTTTATTGCAAAAGCCAAAGGATGATTAATTTCCTGTATTTGAAACAACAATGCTAGAAATTTACGTTCCCCTTTTTATTAGTCTATTTATAATAGAGTTTTGCCTTCAGTGGATAATATTAATAACTTTACCTCGAGCTTTTTCATCTTTTTATTACATCGATTATGCATATTTCTTTCAGAAAAAATAACAATAGAATATTTATTGCAGTATGCTATATATACTGGCGTCAATGATATATTAATATCTTTGAGGGATAGCCACTTACAACATTTTATTGTAATTTGTTTTGTAACCGTTTATCTAATATATGTCATAAATAAAAAAATCATTTATCGACATTATGAAAATAATTTTATTAAAATTATTAAAACATTATTAAAATTAATTTAAGTCATTTAACATATAATTCCATTTTTTACCGCACATGTGATATTTGCTTTTCTTAAATCATAGATATTTTTAGAAATCAACAAAAAATTTCGTTGTTGTTTCGCCTTAGATTAAGCTTCAAGGATGTGCTTGGTATTGTAGACAAAAAATAAAATGATACTTTAACTAAGGTGGTCTGGTGTAATAACGCCAGGTGGGGTAATAACGCCAAGTGCTAATATTTTGCATAATTATGAAATAATCTGGTAAATGACACCCATGTGCTCTGGGCAGAAGGGTTTTGAGTCATATAAATCGCAAAAAACAGCTTCAAGTTAATTTGTTTCATTTTTAGGTTTTATTGTTTTTACAAGCAACTAAAATTATCGCTTGATCTAAAATTTGCGAGATACGTTTTGTGATGTGAAGACTATTTTTTTTATCCGGAAATACTTTGTTAATTACATTAATTTGTAGTACATTTCATGGACTATTAAAATGTTATTGAAGATTTTGGATATCTTCTCGAGATAATTTGTAATTTAAAATGTACAGCGCAATAACTATAATTGGGTAATAACGTCAATCCTTGGCATTAATACCCCGGTTGATTCCCTACAGTGGCCGAGCTACATCCTAAATACTGATTCAAATAAACACAGTTAAAACTGTGCAATGTTTCTAATAATTCTATTTAAGCGGTCCTTTTTAAGCAAAAAGAAGCTCACGGTCTGATATTCTTTTGCCTCACCCCCCCCCCCAACACCACACCTTTATTTTTCTTACACTTTCACAAAAAATTGAACATTTTCAATAGCTTAGAATGCAATTTGTCAATTTCTAAGTTTGTAGAGTTTGTATTTTTAGAATTGGGCAATCTACATGCAATTATTCCATCTTATTTCATAGTTTTGTTTGCATAGCGTTATTACACATATAGGTGGGTAATAACGCCAAATAGCATTGGTCAAGAAATCACGCCATTACATTTTATGAATACATATCTGTTAAATTATTTTTTTTTATATAGATAGTCAATGAGTTGCTGTATGAAATCATATATTTGTTTGAAAAATACCAACTAAAACTGAGCCGTGAAAATTGGTAGATCCTTAACGTGGCGTTATTACCCCAGGGTACCTTACAAAGATTAAGAGGAGGCGCAAAACAACTAATCGTACTAGTGAAAAACTTAGCAAACATCTCAAAATATCCGTAAACATAACGTATGATAATAACGCATACATTACGTAAATGTATATATAAAGTTATAACATAAAAGCATTCGTAAAAATGTATGAAATCGGCATATTGATAATATATCATTAATTCTAAGTGAGGAATAAAAAACAACGAAAATCTATATAGTAAAAGTTACACATTTAAATAAAGTTGCACATAAAAATACACATTTTTTCAGCCTTTAACACAGATGCCACGGGATGATTAATTCCCTGCATTTGAAACAACAATGCAAGAAATTTAAGTTCTCATTTTTTTCGTCTATTTATAATAGTTTTGCCTTCAGAGGAAAATATTAATAACTTTACTCGAGCTTTTTCATAGTTTTATTACATTGATTATGAATATTTCTTTCAGAAAAAATAACAATAGAATATTTATTGCAGCATGTTATATTTACTGGCTTCAGTGATATATTAACATCTTTGAGGGATAGCCACATACAGCATTATTTGTTTTTTTTTTTTTTTTTTTTTTTTTTTTTTTTTTTGTAGTTTTTTATCTAACATATGCCATAATTAAAGAAAAGACATTTATAGATAGCATGATAGTAATATCATGAAAATTGTTAGTTTTAAAATGTATTGATGTCCTTTTACATAAAATTGCATTTTTTTACCACGCATCTGATATTTACTTCCATATGATTAGAGATAAAGTCTTAAAAATCAATAACATTTCGTCTTGTTACATCATTCTAGATTCAGAGACCTGCTTGGTATTGCAGAAAAAAATAAATTTATACTTTAACTACACAAATTCTGAGAATCGACAAAATAACAATATCCACTAGCGAAAAACTTTGAAAATAAAATCACAAAACATTCGTAAACGTAACGTATATCTAAACGTTTTTTACGTAAATGTATTCGTAAATTCGTAGGAAATTTATCTTTTGATGATATCATTAATTCTAAGTGAGGAATAAAAAACAATGAAAATCGATATAGTAAAAGGTTACACATTTTTTCTACCTTTATCGCAGAAGTCCCGGGATGATCAATTTCCTGTATTTGAAACAACAATGCTAGAAATTTACGTCCTCCTGTTTATTTGTCTATTTGTAATAGAATTTTGCCTTCAGAGGAAAACATTAATAACTTTACTCGAGCTTTCTCATAATTTTATAATATCGATTATGCATACATCTTTCAGAAAAAAATAACAATAGAATATTTATTGCAGTATGCTATATTTACTGGCATGAGTGATATATTAACATCTTTGAGAAATAACCAAATACAGCATGATTTGTAATTTTTGTGTAACTGTTTATCTAACATATGTCATAAATAAAGAAAAGACATCCATCGATATCATGAAAACAATATTATTAAAATCAATTGATGTCCTTTTAGATATAATTCCATTTTTTATCACGCATGTTATATTTAATTACATATGATTATAGATAAAGTCTTACAAATCAATAAAACTTTTCGTCGTTGTGTCGCCCTACACTCTTAAAACGAAAGAGCTGATTTGGCTTCTCATGAAAGAGCTGTAATTTTTCGATCATAAAAAAGTTATTTTTCAAACGATTAAATCTTCTTGATCTAAATTGGTTATTTAAATAGCTCAACTTCATTTAAATTGGTTAAAACTCGAGTTATTTCAACTCTTTTTTGAGAAGCTGCCTTTCAACATTGAGATGAGTGGATTTCAGCTCAACGTGAGCTATTTTGTGGCTGACTTTTTAAGAGAGTAGATTAAGCTTCATAAACATGCTTTGTATTATAAACCAAAAAAAAAAAAAAAATAACTACACAAGTGCAGGGAAGCAACAAAATAATAAAACATGCTAGCGAAGAACTTTCCAAGTAGCAGACAAAATATTCGTAAACGTAACGTATATGAATATAAGTTACGTAAAAGATTATATAAACGTTATAACGTAAACGTATTCGGAAATTCGTAGGAAATCGGCCTATTGATAATATCATTAATTCTATTCAAAGGATAAAAAGCAGTGAAAATCGATATAGTAAAAGGATACACATTTTTTCTAACTTTATTGCAGAAGTCACAGGATCATAATTTCCCGTATTTGAAACAACAATGCTAAAAATTTACGTTCTCTTTTTTATTCATCTATTTATAATAGAGTTTTGCGTTCAGAGGAAAATATTAATAACTTTACTCGAGCTTTTTCATAATTTTATTAGATTGATTATGCATATTTCTTTCAGAAAAACAACAATAGAATATTTATTGCAGTGCTATATTTACTGGCATCAGTGATATATTATCATATTTGAGGGATAGCCACATACAGCATTATTTGTAATTTTTTTGTAATTGTTTATATAACATATGCCATAAATAAAGAAAAAATTCATTTATCGATATCATGAAAATAATGTTATTAAAATTAATTAATGTCCTTTTATATATAATTCTTTTTTTATCATGCATGTGATATTTACTTTCATATGATCATAGATAAAGTCAACAAATCGATAAAACTTTTCATCTTTGTGTCGCCCTAGATTAAGCTTCAATTGATACTGTAGACAAAAAATAAATTGATAGTTTAACTACACAAGTGCAGAACAAAAAAACTTTGGAAATAACAGCACAAAATATTCGTAAGAATATGCAGCGTTTATTTCAGTAATGTTCTATTTAATACAATTCCTTATCTTGCCAATATCTTGACAAGAAAATTATTATGTAGCTTTGTCAATCTTTTTATAAAAAGAGTTTGACCGAAGCATAACACTAGTCAATCTATTAACTCTTCTTGGAAAATAATATACGAGAAATAATAACAGAATTTACATTGCTATTCAATACTTGCATTTAATTAAAGATAAGATAAATTAACGTCATTGAATGACACCCACCTAATAACAGTACCTCGTGAAATTTTCTTTCTAACTTTTTTATCTGACATATATTATAGATAAAAATTTCATCATCAAAATGATGGTTTTGAAAATTCAATGATAATTCAGCTGTTTTACTTTAAATACTTTGATTATTCGTATCATCTGTAGTATTCATTTGAGTTTAATTATATGTAAAACCTTAAAGATAAATCTATAAATATTATAGAATAATGGCTTAGCTACTCTCTTTTGAAAGAGGTCTCATGGATTTTTGTGTTTTGTCTATTATCACCCGATTATAAGATTTCTGTGTTAAGTCACCTATTATGATATTCCTCTAATTTTCTCAAAGTGTCTTGAATCTCCAGAAATCTGATTTTTTTATGGTTGCTGATGTAAATCATGTGCTAATTACGTACCAGTAATCTGCTACCTGTTATAAATACGGCAGCAGAAGTTAGTTTCAAGTGGGTTGCCAACGATTTTAGTCAGTTGATTAAAATCAGTGATTAAATCGTGATTTTAATCAATTGATTTAAAAAATCATTGATGAAAATATAAATATCAACTGATTTTTTTTAAATCATTGATTAAAATAAAAAATTTCTAAGCGTTAAAAATCACTTAAAAATATTAAAATCTAAGATTAATATTGCTTGGAAAATTTCTACAAGTATTTTACCTAATAAATAAATGTAAAAATAAAGCTTTAAATAATTGTTTCTAAACTCAGTTCCCGAGTATTGTAAAACATTAAGTACAGTAAGTTTGGAAAGGCACAAAAACATTGTATATAATTTTAAAATTATATTTAAATCTAATATAATTTGCGATGTCACAATTTCCTTTAATTAATCAAATTATTTATTCTTTTACATAAAATAAGCATGGCAATTATAACACAAATGTTCAAAATAAGAGAGTAAATCACCAGAATCTTATTTTCGCATTTTACTGCTGCAATAATAAATTTATACAAAATATTGGAGCTTAAGAAGAATGGAAGAATAACATCTGTTCAACGGTTGTTGTGAAACATTGTATAAGCCAAAAAGTAATTATTGGTATAAAAATGCGAAGCACAGATTAATATAATTTTGTAAGCACAGCTAAAGATCCCAACTGAGTGGTAGTAGTACTGCTATTTAATATTTTGAGGATTTTAGGTATAACTGACTGGTTACTGTTAATATATTTACTCTGCGTATATGAATGATTGTAACTCAATTTCCTAATTTTTTTTCAGCATACACATACATTCTGTAAGTTAAATTTTAGGCGATTAGCAGTATTTTTTCTTAGTACAAATGTAAAACAACATGCCAATTATATCTGTTAATTTTGTTATTTGTGCTATTAACTAACAAATCGCTTATTTGAAATTTTTATTAATTCTATAAAAAATTACTGCTTCTTCTTGTCCATTTTTAAGGGTGCAACACCTTTCTTTTTTGAATTTGACGAAATAGATGCAACACCTTGCCCTTTTTGAATTTCACAAAATGCATTCTACATTTTAAAAAAAAGTTAAAAATATATGTATGCATATACATATATATCTTTAATTGTAGAGAGTGATTTTTAGTAAAACACGTATCCATATCGTGGTATTTTTAAATATGTGTGCTCAAGTCCTTGCAAAAAAAAAAATGATTGAGCTTTACTTATTGAGAAGAAACATAATTCTATTAAATCACATTTTTTATTTATCATACTGAAAAATTTAATTTATTATAACTATTAATGTATTTTCTTTTAAAATAGCGTTTTTTTTTTAACTAGAATTTTGTCGTTTTCCTTGTAGAACGAATATCAAATTACCATTTTAGCAATTAAAGCATGAAAATACGCATTTTATACATAATTAGAAATTGTTTAATAATAATTATTTTTAAGTACTGTTAATAATTTAATATTAAATTTAGTCACTGATAATCTTAATAAATGCAAATATCTTTATTCTTTAATATAGTTTTACATAATTATGTAAAATATTAATGCGTATAACTTTATTGCATTCTACTAAATAATGAAACAACTAATTACTAACTAATAATTAAATTTTATTAATTAATGTGTAAAAACATAGATCATGTTAGCAATTAGAGTTTTAATTGTTTTGGAAACCTAAAACATTTGATATTTATTCAGTATTTCAACATTGAAAAAGAATCATAAAAATTCAATTTAAATTTAAAAAAAACTATTTTTTACACCATAGTTGCAAGGAATAATTTGGCAAAATGCTTTACATACAATACCTGTCTGGAGTTCCATTCGTCATTTTGAAATTTATTAACTAATTAGTCATTTTGACCTATTATTTCAAATTGAGTTTTCGACTGGAAGCTTCGGCAGAATTTTAAGGTTTTGAAAGAGACTTGAAATAAAGTACGTTGAAATCCACAGGCTTCTCTCCTATTCAATTCCTGACCTGAAAAAAAAATAGTATAGTGAAACCAAACCGAGACGAAGAGCACACTGAATTCGAATCTGTAAAAATCTTTTTTTCCGGAACTGTTCCACATTCATTTGAACTGTCAATGCTATGCATATAGCTATTGACGCATCGCGTAACATGACTTATGGGAGTTTTTTGACGACATACATGTAAATAAATATAAATATACGAGGGTAATTTTAAAAATTGAAGCAGTATTTATTTTAATACGATCCTCATTGGTCAATTTAAAAAAAAGACTAAAGCTTATTAAGTCATACAAAAGTAATCAAGTACAAAATAAATAAATATATCAGGTTCAGTTTCTATTACAATAGAAATGGGGTCTCAGTAGAAAAATATATTTTAATAAAAAAAATAAATAATTGAGCAACCATTAAAAAGCTACGCTTGATTATACAAACAAACGGTATAATCTACTTTATTGCTTGTCTTTAAAAAATTTATATATCCATTATCTTTTCCGCCATGTTGACATTTTAAGTTATTTTTCAAAGCTATTTTCAAAAACGATATTTTCGATTTTATTGTTATTGATTAACAATAAAGTAATCGAAGTGACATCGTGCTACTGACACAAATTAAAACTTATAGAGAGTTAAGTGTCATTAATTCGATTTGCCAGGGCTAAAAAGAAATTTAGAATATCTTAAGTGTTAAATTTCAAAATTCAAAAAAGAAAAAAAATCCTTATAAAAATAATGTTAATTTACAAAACATTTACTTACTAACATTAGAAAAATATGTCAATTAATAAAATAATTGACGTGATATGGTGCAACTATGACAGATTCACACAAATTAAAACTCACATAGAGTTAACTGTCATTAATTCGATTTGTCATTGGCTAAAAAAAATTTTAATTGTCTGAAGTGGTAAATCAAAAAAAAAAAAAAAAAAAAAAAACTTACAAAAATAATGTTATTTTAGAAAACACTTACTTAATAACATTAGAAAAGATGTTATTTATATAATAGAAATAGTTTTAAACTTATTAAAATATCTATTACATTCTAAAATTAAAAGTATTATGCTTGCTGATATCTGCAACTTATCTGTTTACCTTTAACTTTTCACAACATATTCAATCAAGGTACATTAAATATATTTAAAAAATATGTATTGAATAGCATGACTTCATAAATTGAAATTATTACTAAATTCAAAAATATTCTATGTCATCTAATATTTGCCTTTGAATACATAATCAAACTAATAGTTTTCCGTTCACTTCAAAAGATCGCGAATTCTTAGAAATTTTGGATGACTAATATTTCTCAATAATCTTAATAACTTTCACCCTGCAATATTTGTTAGAAGAAACCATAAAAGTAATCTCTATTTGCATGCATATCCTTTGAAATAAAGTATCGTGTATGATTAAAATTTGGTGCATATTCCTGTGAGGAAAAAATTCTGAAATGTTTGTCATATAGATAGAATAAACGTTTTCATTTATATTACTGTTTTGCTTCAAATAATTTAAGAAAAATATTACATATAACCTTTATTTTCCTTGCGTTAAAATGAATAAGTCAATCATTACTGCATTTAAAATCTCTATTACACGCAAAATTACCCTTTATCTCTATTACCCTTTAAAAGACCCCCACGGTAGGTCCCCTCCCCCTTATGGTTTATATCTTTTGTGGTGATAATTGGGCCATCATAAACACTACCAATCAACCAATCCAAGAATTTTGGGACTTGATAATTATTTCTAATTACCAACCACTGCATTTGTTACACACAGTCAAGCATTTTGGAGTTCACGAATTTACATTTATATCCGCCCGTTGTTAAAAACATTCACAACAGCAGTAGATTACAAAAAGCAGAAAAACAAACTACTTGTTTTAATTTATTCATGGAATAAATCTAAGTAGTACGTGAAGATTTGGCTATTGGTAGTGTTGCTTGATACTGATGTATCATGAAATATAAATATCATTGTAAAATTATAAATGTTTTGAATTTATCATCCTGGAAATTTTCGAATAGGGTTTAGGGTTTATAAATACTTTTTAGAGTTCACTGTTTTCGAACATGCATACGAAAGTGAATTATCTGGAAGTAATGTTTTGCTAAGAGTTTGGGTGAAAAAGGCGAGTTTAAAAAATCCAAATGTAAGTTATAACCCCTTTTTCTGTATGTACTAAAAATTCTTTTCAGAGGTGCTAATTTTTTTATTCAAACACAATTCATAGATTAATTCATTCTGTTTACATGTTTTTTCTACTATATCCTTGCAGACAACATGCAGACAACATGCAGATGTTCGGAAATCAGTTTTTAATAGAGTAAAATAATTTAAGATGACAAACTGAAATTTATCAAAAACAGTGGTCACATGCAGTGCGGATTTTAGAAAAAGCATTGTATTATGCAATTTGATTAATTAATTGTTGAGATATATACAAATTATATAAAGAAACTTTCATTCGCAGTTTACTCAAAAATACTTTTAAATTTTAAAACACAGTTATATCAAGCAAATTTTGAATGCCTTAGTAAAAAGATTTTTTGAACAAGTAAAACTCCGTGAGCAGCATTTGAGCTTCTCACTGTACTGTACGTTGGGGGTCATAGCCAGGTCTGCGAAGTGAGTGGGAAAAGTGGCCGACTCCGACTTCGGAAATTTTAACGACTTCAACTCCTACTCTGACTTCAGAGTAACTAATATGCTAGCATTGTTGTTGGTTAAAATTTTGAAAAAACATAAGAAAAATGCCGATATGTCGTTACGTGTTATAGCATTTTTCGCACAAATCACTGTATTTTAATATTGCATGCATTATTACATTTTAACGTTGTTACGACTTCCTATTTGAATTTAAATTGAATACATCCAATCTGTATCCTAATTAAGCAATGTAATTATGTAATTTCAAATGCAGCAAAACCTGAAAAAAAACAGAAAAATATTTTGTTTTAAACAAATGACGTTAACAAGTTTTTCTCTGTTAGCTTTACGGTCAATACTGGGAAGTACGTGGATGTATCAACTTTTATTTAATCATTCACACTTCAACTAGAGAATTCTTAACCGCTGACTTCAAATTTTGATTTTAAATTAACAAAAGAAAAAACATTTTTCATAGTGCGAAATAGTTTTGTGTTCTAAATAATATGCTTAGGTTTAAACTAGAGACCTAGGTTTATATTTTATGGGAGTTTCTCCCCTTTCCAGTAAACGCATTCAACAATTACATATCGAATGGTATTGTGTAATTAAGATTCTAACATAGTGTTTGTTTTCTTGAAGCATTAACGGATAAATCCTTTTATCCAAAGTGATTTATCTTATTCCATTAGAAGGTTATTCGACCACTTACACTAAATACTTACTTGTAAAAGTTACTTTACAGCATGTCTTATTTCCCTATCGTATCTTATAATAAAAAGATGTATGGATATCGATATACCTCATATTGGGTTGTTTTACGGTAGATTGATATAAATTAAATCATATTTATATTCACATTTCTAATTAAAAAAAACATGATACACAATGATAATTGTATTAATTTCTTTATTTTATTAAAAGAGTAGATTGAAATATTTTCATCAGGTATTTTATAATAAAATATAATCATGCATTTTATAATCATGTCTTTTATAATCCTGCATTATTAAATTTTAATGATATTACAACTTTTTACTTGACTTTGAATACCGTCAATCTATGCTAATTAAGCAATTTAATTGTGCAATTTTAAATGCAGTAAAACCTGGTAAAATGAAAAAAACACCAGAAAAATATTTTGTTTTAAACAAATGACGTTAACAACATTTCTCTGTTAGTTGTACGGTTGATACTGTGTAGTACACGGATGTATGAACTTTGATTTAATCATATGTCTATCTATATATTTGGGAACACTTCAACTAGAGAATTCTTAAATGCTGACTTCAAATTTTAATTTTAAATTAAAAAAAACATTTTTCATAGTGCGGCGTAGCTTCTGTTCTCAAAAATATGCTTATGTTTAAAATATAAACCTAAATATATATTTAATGGGAGTTTCTCCCTTTTCCGGTAAACACATTCAACGATTACGTATCAAATACTAGTATAAAATATCTGTTTTATTTCAATTATGACGTCATATTTTTCTAAGTGAAATATTTTGTTAAAAAGAATTCTTTTCCATTTTTTTTTTAAATTTCTAATTATCTCGTCATTTTTGACAGAAAAAATCTTATTAACGAAAAAAATATCCATGTTAAATGTATAAAAAATAGTCCCTTTATTTTAATTTCACATATGGCATTATATTTATTTTCTTTTAAATTATTGTTTTTTTTCTCATCGAAATAGCTCAACTGAGAATTTATTGCCGCACAGAAATTATTATTCCCGATTTTAATTTTCTTAGCAACGGGAAAGGAAATTGATGAAATCTTTTCTAAAAAATTCCTATTGATTCAGTATGAAAACGAATGAAATTTTTAATTATTAAGACACATATTTAAAAAAAACAATTAAAAATTAGCCTATGTTCATTTTCGGGCTTTAACGTATTTATATGCAAAGTTTCAAAGACATTAATAAATCCGTTTTGAAACCAAATTCAGAAAAAAAGCCACTTTCGGAGACACTTTCACATTTATAATGTTATAAGGATAAGGATGGGAGTTTCTCCCTTTTCCAGTAAACACATTCAACCATTACATATCGAGTGGTATTGTCTAATTAAGATTTTAACATAGTATTTGTCTTCTTGAGCATTAACGGTTAAATCCTTTTATCCAAAGTGATTTATCTTATTCCATTAGAAGGTTATTCGGCAGCTTATAGTAAATACTTACTTGTAAAAGTTACTCAACAGGGTGTCTTATTTCACTGATGAAAATCTACCGTATCATATAATAAAAAGATGTATGAATATCGATATACCTCATACTGGGTGGTTTTATGGCAGATGAATAAAAATTAAATGATATTTATATTCACCTTTCTAATTAAAATTCGTGAAACACAATGATAATTATATTATTTTCTTTATTTTAATTAAACGTGTACATTGAAACATTAGCATCAGGTATTTTATAATAAAATGTACAAACATATTATAATTTGCTATTTTTTACATTAAATTATTCATAAAACAGCAATTAGTTTTTTATTTTAAATAAAACCTCTTCATAAACAGGATAAGTCATCACCAGCATAAGTAAAAAGAGTTGTGTTGATAAAATATTTTCGTCATCTCTACAGAAACATGATGATTTATGATATACATATTTCCCTAAATAGCTGCATTGAAGTTCCGTCGATTTTTGTTTTCGATTCTGGAAAGCAACTCCCATTCCGATTCGAATTTATTTTATTAATTTGCATTGCTTTCATTCCTGATGCGTAATTTTTTTTATTGTTGTACTTGATTTTTTTAGTGCCTTTTACGCTCGTTCATTCTGTATTTTGTTTATCTTTTGGGGCATTCGTATGTAAGAGTTTTTCTTTCATTATTATTAGCAAAATTTATTTTATAGATTCTTTTGATGTCTGAATTAAATAGAACACAAAAGGATTTACAGTAATGGGTGCTTTCAATTTTAAAAGTTTTAAATTAGCTTTAGAATTTTGCGAAAATATTATTAATAAAATAAATTACACTAGAAAATTTTATAACTTTTTTTCTGCTTGGATTTCGTTGTATTTTATCATTGTCAATCTTGGCTTTATCATTGACTTTTTTATTATTTTTTACAATGTTCTATTTTCAAGGATATTTTTTTATTTATATTACTTAAAAACAAAAGTAAACCTCTTCCCTCACCCAAAAAAAGATACTTAAAACAAGTGCAGTACTAACAACAGTAAACTCCCAAAGAAAATGTATTATTTAGTAGAAAGCTATTTGATAAAATTGTATAAAAAACGTATGTAATTACCATTTAAAATGACGAACTGGCACTTTAATAATTAGATTAAACCTGGCATGATGGTGCATACAATACTGAAAAAAATATCATGCATAAGGTATATCTGTTCCTCAAAACTCGATCGGAACATACAGTATAAAACGTAAAATTTTAAAATCACAGTGTTTTTCATTACCGTGGTTTTGAAACAGACGGCTTTTTTTTTTACCTCGATCGGCAGAATATTGCTCATGAGCTCATTATAAAAGTCTGAGAGGCAGCGACATTATTAAACTAATTGTTATAAGCTGTTTTTCAAATGTATAAATTGATCTTATGAATACTCAAAATAATCTTCAGCTTTTACGACAGAAGTAGATCACGCCCTGGTAACCGAAAAAATGACCCTTTCAAATGGTAAAGTATCGCAACCAGATTACTGAATACAGTTGCCGCTTTTGATAATCTGCACTCAATCTTCGGTAGTAATTTTAAAACAAGGTATATTACCATACCTTTAGATACTGCGATGTCTGAATGGAAGTTGGTGAGCATCACTCGCAGGGGGTAGACCCCCAACCCTTCTAATCATGTATATAAAAATGCCATTTTTTTCGTCTTTAGATTTTAATTCGTCTTTAATTTTATATGATGATGTATGCCTTTAATTATATGTTGATTTTTTTTTATTTGTTAAAAGCAGGAATAAAAAATTTACAAAAGTTAAATTGTATCATGTGAAGCGTATATCTATATTATAACGGCCAAACGTATCTGTGCGTAACGCATACGTCATTTACATGGCAACACTTTAAAATTTGAAATAAAATTTAAGTTTTGCATTTTTTCTTTTGCAAATTTTTAAACTATTAAACACCGCACATTTTCAATTTTTATACCATCGTCTAGGAAAAAAATTTACTTTTTAATGCGATTTGTTTGAAATCTGTATCTTTATTTGTTTTTGATTTATTAATTTTTTCGTAGTTTTTTATACCGTTTTTGAATTGTGGCAACAGACGTACTCCATTTTTATTAAAATGAAAATGAAAAAGTCGAAAAAAGCATATTAATGTATCTTTTTGTTGCCATTTTTATTTAAAGGGAAAAAAATTAGTTTTAATTCGTTTTTATTTATTACTTAAAGGGTTTTTAGTTTATTAAAAACTTTCTTTAAACTCGATACAACACTTTCTTTTTTCACTCTGACATCACAGGAATATTGTATATCGTATTTATTGCACACAGGTTATTTCAGAAATTTTAATTTACACTTAAAAGAATATAAGTAAATTAGTATCTGTTTATAGCTAATAGCAATCGAGATTTCAAGTTTTGAATTAAAATGATTTTGAAATGATCAAATTAAAATACCATTTTTTTAAAAAACGTGAAAACGGATACGAGATGTGCATATATAAATTTTGAAGTGGTAAAAATAATGTCAGATTTAGATTTCATGGGGCAAAAAATTCTATGACTGAGTCAAAGTGGAGTATATTTGTTTTGCTACTTTACATTTTGGAATAACGTGCATAAGAGCCGTAATTGATAACTTAATAATAATACAAGATCTTTATTATATTTTATTGTTTACATATCGATTAAGTTTAATTTTAATAATTTCTACAACTGAGGTTTATAGAAATAATATTTTGTTAACTTTAGTTTAAATATCATTTGTTTAACAGTTAGACTTACGAACACAAGGTGTATTTTTTATTGTGACTAATTAAGTAGATTTCTTATAAATCAATGAAACAGTTCCTTCTTAAATATTTTCTTTCGTCGAAATTCGACGGGTTCTACCTTGTATTTATTATGGGCGGACACAAAAGTCCTTTACAATTGTAGGATCATTAATGTACAAAAAAGCGCGCTTGAATTTTTCCTGAATGTCGATTCCTCCTGATTTTTTTCAGAGGCTGAATTAAATTTAGGCATATGATATCGCAGTTTTTTCTAAGATATTTTTTATTGATTTTACTATTAGTTTCTATAAAAAAAAATAAAGTTGCGGATCCCATTGCAAAAGTAATATATCACTCTTAGAAACTACAGCAAATTGCCCTGTCGTTCGACTTTTTTATCTATTACTGTTACTAGAACATAATTTCAACTTTTCTAACAGGGGAACCTTTTATGGTGTTGCTCGCACCTGACATTGAGACTAGGTGCATTTTATAACCTTATATTAGGAAATTAGAAAATCGGAAAAAAAATTTCTTTTAAAGTCATACTTTTTTATTTCGCAGCAGCATACCTTTCTGAAAAGGCTATTTTCGAAACGACTTAATAGACTATTAAATTTTTTTAAAAAGAAAAGCATTTAAAAATATAAATTACTTCATAATAATTAATAAATATTGAAAAACGTTTAAACTATTCTTCAAAAACCTATGAATATGTTTTTGAAAAATAATGACATTATATTGACCTTTCTGGCGGGAAAAAAGTTGACGCGTATTTTAAAAAGTAGAGCTTTCCGAAAGCCCTAAACGAATGACATAGCCCCAAAATAAGGCGAGTGAAAAATTCGTAGTGCCATATTCAGCTACTTAACTCACATTTGGCTTTAAATAAACCAATAGAAATCCAACAATAAAAAAAAAGAAAATTAAAATTAAAAAAATTGTATAAAATATGATTTTAACAGAAAATTTCTTTCGATTTTTTAACTTTTATGTATAGAGCTACAAAATGCAGCAGTTCTTGGTGTTAGGTACGAGAAGTACCAAAAAAAGTACGTTCCCTTGTTAGTAATCAGATTAATCCTTTCTTGCTCAGTGTTGCCGGGCCGGCAACCACCTAATTTTAATTCCAAACTTGCAAACGGCACCAGTAATATTTTAATTTAATTTTGCTTTTACAATTAAAGCTTAAATTAAGGAATTCGTAATATCTAGACAAGTCCTTTATAAATTCCTGTGTCAATCGATAATTACTCATTTTACTAATAGAATTTGCTTACGCCGGAAAGGGTTAAAGATAAATTAAGGTTGTGCATTTATTTTCTGTGGAAACTGTAGAACAACTTAATAGTCTGATGTGGATTGATGAAAAGAGCATCATTTTGTTTTTCATCATTGACACATCCTTTTTGTTATTAAAATGAACGTTGAAATGTGAAACCTTTAAATTTTTACTGCACGACGTGCTGCATTTAATGCATACTTAATAGCATTAGAATTTTCATTATGTGCCTTGATTTTACTTAATATAATATATGTACCTGTTCACGAACACTCAAAAGAATGGAATAATTAATTTTGGTCTATGTCATATGGTTTCACTTAGACAAAAAAATTAGAATTTGTTCTTTAGAAAAAAAATAAATTTAAATCAAGCTATTAAAATATGATTTTCTTTCATTATTTTTACTAAATACATAAGAATAATAATAAAAAATGTTTCAAATGTTAAGCAATTAAAATAAATTATTTTCATGTCATTTAGTTGCAAAATATAGCAATAGTTTAAAACTCTAATTGTATACATATTGCACAAACAAGAAAAAAAAAAAAAAAAAAAAAAAAAAGTCTGAAAAGTGGATTTTTTTATTGTTATTATTTTTTTTCATTATTAAACCGACATGTAGATTTAATTTTTTATGTAAAAAAATAGAAAATTCCATGCAATAAATTATTAATCTATGCAGGAAGCATTTATGTGCATGGCAATAAGACAAGTTTATCATTTGAGTTTTTTAATTAAACCAGCTGAAGACAAAAAGTCAAATAACATTTAAAACGCATAAGGAAAAACCTACATTATCAAAATTTCGACATTTTTTCATTATTTAACTATCCAAAGTAAAAATATAATATCTTTTTCACCAAAATTTCTCCTCATCTTGTATATATTTTTTAAAAGAATTTGAGCATTATTTCAAAAGATAGTCTTAAAGAAAAGTTTCATTATATGTTATAGGAGAGTTTGAAATTACATGTGGAAATTAAAATAATGCTTGCAATGATTTACACATTATTAATCTTCTGTTTTCAAAAAAGTTTATATACTTTTTTTATTCCGTAATTAATGTACTCAATGTAAAATGTTTTGGTAGAGGACATTGAATCGAAATTTTTGCATTTTATACTGCTAAAAATGAGTGACACAAATTGATAATCCCTTTTCTTAAAACGGAATATTTTCGACTAGATAAAAATTTAATGGCACATAAAAATAAAACTTATTATACTATTTTGCATGAAATGAACGGTTTTATGTATCCAACGCTGCACAAAAGAAGTGCAATATATTTAGAGTGCTATAATTTATAAGCATATTTCTATAACAATGTAATATACTGCAGAAATTATAACATGATACTTATACTTGAGGAGATAAAGGGGTATTTCTAAACTAAACTGCCGAGCGAGAAACATCTTATTCTTTCTTATTAACCATAAATATCGTTAACTAGAAATAAATTCTAAGAAGTCAAGTCGTTATACACCATAACTCCTTGAGGCACTATTCTCTATAAATTCTATGGACACAAACATGCATATATTTATTTTTTATTTTAACTTTTGTAATATTGTAAAACATATTTTTACACTTGAATATTTTATTATATTCTTGTATTTTACTGCTTTATATTTTACATTGTTAAACGTGTTAAAAATTTTAAAACTATTTGTATTTAGTATTGTTCTGTGTATTATGAATGTCACTTGGGGTATGGACTTATCCTTTCTTCCTTCTATGACATCCCGTTAAATTTTAGAAATTTATGATTCATGCATGAATATTTAAAGTACTAACTTAGAGTAACACATTATTTTTAGATAAAATGTTTAGGAAAAATCAAGACTTTAAATTTAAAAACTTTTTTTCGATAACAAGAAGAAGTTCCTATTTTAAATTGAAAGCAATTTGCAGAATCGGCTGTCGATACGTCGCAAAAAGATGTCGATTTATGTATAGTCTTGAATTTTTAAAAAGCTAGATAGCATTGTGATGAAATTCAATTCAATTAAATATTTAAAGGGGTAGTTTATTTTTCAACATTTTTGTTAATTTTTTAAAATATGATCCATATGGTGAACTCATTGTATTTCATTTTTTAAATAACAATTAATTTTGAAAGGAAAAAATAACGGATAATAAATAAAAACTTTAAAAAAGCTTTACAAAAATTCATTTTTAAAATCCTTGCTACTTTTGTAAATATAGTTACTTGTTCTCAATGTCTATTTTTTGAGATCTTAAAATTTGTGTTACAGAGATCTAAATGTGGATTTTTATATAAGGTGTTCTGGCGTAATAAAGCCAGGCGGGGTAGTAACGCCAAGTGCTAATATTATGCATAATTATGAAATAATCTGGTAAATGACACCCATGTGCTCTGCGCAGAAGGGTTTTGAGTCATATAAATACAGCTTCAAGTTAATTTGTTTCATTTTTAGGTCTTATTGTTTTTACAAGCAACTAAAATTAACGCTTGATCTAAAATTTGCGAGATACGTTTTGGGACGTGTCGACTATTTTTTTTTATCCGGAAGTACTTTGTTAATTACATAAATTTGTAGTACATTTCATGGAATTTCAAAATGTTGTTGAAGATTTTGGATATCTTCTTGGGATAATTTGTAATTTAAAATGTACAGCGCAATAACTATAACGGGGTAATAACGCCAATCTTTGGCATTAATATCCCGGTTAATTCCCTACAGTAGTCGAGCTACATCCTAAATATTGATTTAAAAAAACACAGCTAAAACTGTGCAATTTGTCTAATAATTGTATTTAAGCGGTCCTTTCTAATCAAAAAGAAGCTCACGGTCTGATATTCTTTTGCCTCATCCTCCCCCGCCTCCCACACACCACACCTTTATTTTTATTACACTTTCACAAAAAATTGAACATTTTCAATAGCTTAGAATGCAATTTGTCAATTTCTAAGTTTGTAGAGTTTGTATTTTTAAAATTATTTAATCTACATGCAATTATTCCATCTTATTTCATAGTTTTGTTTGCATTGCGTTATTACCCATATAGGTGGGTAATAACGCCAAATAACATGGGTCAAGAAATCACGCCATTACATTTTAAGAATACATATCTATTAAATTATTTTTTTATATAGATAATCAATGAGTTGCTGTATCAAATCATATATTTGTTTGAAAAATACAATCTAAAACTGAGCCGTGAAAATTGGTAGCAACTTAACATGGCGTTATTACCCCAGGGTACCTTACATCTAATATTACATTTAATGTAATTTTTGACTGATATAGTAAATAAAAAAGAATACTGCCCAGTTAAACTGATGGCATTGAGCTCACAGGCTACAAATACTAATTGTACATTAAAGCCTTATATTTTCAAGGGTTAATTCCGTTCGAAAAAAAAATTAAGAAGGGGAAACAGCTCTCCCCTTTCCTCTTTTTTTATACTTAATCATTGAACCTCCTATACTATCAAAGACATGCTTTATCATATAAAAAATCTATATCCAAAATTCAGAGCAAATTAGATAATTCTTAATAAAAACCCATTTAGCATTTATATAATTTAAAAGGAGTTATTCCCCTCTTTTATACTTAACCATTAAACTTCCAAAACTATTCAGAGATTTGAACGAAATCTGAAAATTCTGCTTGAAAAAACCATTTATATAAATTAAGGGGGGGGCATTAGAACCCCTGTTCCCTCTATTTATACTTATTCAATGAACACCTAATAACAGTCACGGAATCGCCTCATCAGAATGATCCTAATCTAAATTTTGAACGAAAACTTAATTCTGCATGAAAATCCCATTTATATCAACTAACGGGGGGGGGGCATTAGAACCCCTGTTCCCCCTATTTATACTTATTCAATGAACACCTAATAACAGTCACGGAATCGCCTCATCAGAATGATCTTAATCTAAATTTTGAATGAAAGCTTAATTCTGCATGAAAATCCCATTTATATCAACTAACGGGGGGGGGGGGGCATTAGAACCCCTGTTCCCCCTATTTATACTTATTCAATGAACACCTAATAACAGTCACGGAATCGCCTCATCAGAATGATCCTAATCTAAATTTTGAAAACTTAATTCTGCATGAAAATCCCATTTATATCAACTAACAGGGGGCATGAGCCCCCCGTTCCCCCTCTTATACATATCGAATGAACTCCAAAAACTAATCAGGGAAGCGCCTTGTCAGGATATACCTACATACAAAATTTCAAGTGGATCCGATATTTTTATCATGAGTTATCGCGTTACGTACATACATACAGAACGGACGGGCACATAAGCTCTCAGGCTATGATAGCCTGTGAGCTAAAAACGATGAAAGCTAACAACTCTTCATATACTTTTATTTTAAATAAATAACAAAAAATCTGAAGGTTAATTCCAACCGTAGATTTAGCACACATATGATTAAGATAATACACAAAAAGTTTAAATCTCTATCTCGAATCCCCAAAAAGGCCTTAGAATTTTTAATTCAAAAAAGCGATTAAAATCCAAAAAAAAAGGAGAAAAGCCATTCAAAGTTTTAATTTGTATTGGTAAGAGGGTTGAGTGTATTAACAGAACTTATAAAGCCTCGCGATGTAATTGACGTATGGGTGAAAATAATATGTCAAAATATTTACACTTAAAGAAACTATCAGTTTATAAATTTTGAACAAACTTTTTGATCAATTTTGAGGTAAACTACACTTAAATGTGTAAGTTTCAAAAGACAATAGATTTTTTTTTTACGTCATCAAATTAATGCTATTAAAAATTGAGTTTTTCAAGTTTTTATATATTTTTTTGTTAATTTATAGTCGTGTGTAAAAGTTTAAGACCAGAAGTGGAATTTTCAGTTTTTAACCCAAAACACCAATAACGCCGAATATCACGCCACCTTATTTATTGACTGATTCAGACTTGATCTCCTGGTATACGGAACTAATCCTGTCTCATTCTTTAGCAGTTATTTTGAGAATTTAACCATAGACGGTGCTGTTTTTTAATATTTAAAGTGGGTAAAAATCCGTCACTTTAATTTGCAAAAAAGTCATTTTTTTCCCTGCATGAAGTTGACTTTTTTGAAAGTAAAGTATCTAGAAGAGAACATGTGAGCAAGATTGCTGTTGATCACACTGTCAGTAAATTTAATATTTCAGGAAAATACATTAACCTAAAGAAAAGCGATAAACCAAGAAAAACGTTATGATCATTATGATCATGTGATCATGTGATCCAAAGGGGACTAATGCGATCTTCAACAGATTCCTGTAAGAAGATTAAGCATTTGTTGTATGCAAAGGGCGCCGATTCATTTGATCGCTATTTCAAGACGTTTGATCAACGATTTCGATTCATTATCTTAATATTTTTGTGGTCGGTCTTAAATTTTCGCAGACTGTATAATAATATATTATTTTTACAGATGTAGAACACGTACATAACACAATCAAATCTTGTAGCTTTGTATGAAAAAAAAACCTGATCTACAGTGCATTAAGCTTCTGCGCAAGTTAATGTTTTTAAAAAATGAAAAATATACACCGGAATGCTTGGAAATTGTTCTGTTTCTAAACAACTGCATTGCAAATTCATGTTTTGGACACGGAAATAACTCATCATAAAAAACATAATAAATTATTTAAAAAAATCAATATTGCTATGTTTTAAAAGTTTGTACACAAAAATGAAATATTTACACTTCCCAAAGTACAAAAGATTCTTAATATATGATATTTTCATTGCACTTGACGCGATCGAATATGTGAATTTCTATTGTAACGCGAGAGTATGGAAAGTTTGTACCAAGCTTTTTCAATTGCTGTTTTGAACTTTTGCACTGAATAATACTGCTCCCCTATCTTCTAGTCATCGCTTGAGAGGATTCTCCAGATATTTTTAATCAGATTTAGATCTAGACTGAAGGCTGGCTAGTTCACCGCACTTATTTTCTTAGATCTAAGCCATTACTTTGTGCAACAGTAAGTGAGTATCGATGCATTGTTTTGCTCAAATATCCATTTAAGTCCACCTCGGAATTCAACAAAAGATCACAACTGCTCACTTAAAGTTTACTAATTATTTGTGAATTCTGAATGTCATTTAGGAAAAAAATGGGCATTTGTCAACTGTAGTCAAAAGCTCCCCATAAGACGAGCGGACTTGCTACTTGTTTGTTGCCTGCTGAGAAAGTTCTTAGTATCTTTCTTCGAGGCACTCAAATAGTATGAGAGATTATCTGTATTATCCAAATTCCAATTTGTTTCACCAGAAAAAAATAACACTAATCCATTTGTTATGATGATGCATATGTGCTGTTAGGGGTAAAATTAAGGGCTATTATTGCGTACACAGGGTTTAACATTTTTTATTTGAAAGAAAATAACAATGAAAAAACAATAATATTTATATTAGATACGTTTAGCGTCTCGAGGATGAAAATTTTCTGCGAGGTGTCGTTCCTTTTCTGTAAAAATGTCGCCGTGTCACCACGTTTCTGCCACAGGGGATATAATATTACAAATTTTCTTATGTACCGTAATTTCCGGCGTAAAATCCACGGATCAAACAATTCATTTTGGACCTAGAAAACTTATTCAGTGATTCAAGATAAATATTTACGACGATCTAATAACTTACATTACTTTTTGAAAAATTTCTGGATTGAAAAATAATTGTTTGATCCGTGGATTATACACAGGAAATAACGGTACCAAAATCATAAACTTTTTAACTAATAAACCTATTAAACAACACATGAAACATTTTTCTGTTCCTTTAACTATATGCTATGCATTCTTATGTTAAAGTGCGTGATTTAATCAAAAATATGTTTTGATAAAATGATATTTAATATAATATTTGATGTAGTTTAGATACCATTTCTAAATGGAATGTTTATAAATATTTGCTTTTCTATAATGATTATTATTTTATCAATATGATTGCCTTTAATAATGTAAAGCATTTTCGTATGTCTTATATGAGTTCGGACTAACCTCCGTTTCTATATTCCATATGACTACAATAAAAATATTATTTAGCATATTTAAATTAATTAGACAAATACAAGTTATCCAGCAAGGGATCCCTGATTTTAAAATTAAATAATTCATAAACTAAGATCAGTGGAAGAAAAAAAAAAGTAATAAGTTAATTTTGGATATCTGATTCAATAGTTAAAATAATTAAAAATTTTTTCGAATGATGGCGCTGTTGTCACTAAGAGACCCATAAACAAAGCAACCCCCTATATTATGAAACACAGAGTGATGATTATGTTTACTGAAGGATATTAATGAAGTTATCTATTCTATAAAGTAATGTGTTTTAATAGTAATCATTTCTCGCTAGTGAAATGCAATTCCTAAGGCAACAAGTCTCAGTTTTCAATCATAATTTAAAGTTGCAAAATGTTCTAATGAAAAACAATTAAAAAACTTTTCGAAAAATTTCAGTGAATAGGCAGAGTGACTGGTGATTGTAACTATTGCTTGCTAAGAACAATCTTCAGCCTATTTCTCCAACTCTGTACTGCAATTTCACAGTACAGCATCACTTGTTGACATAAATTGTAACTAATTTTGAAACTATAGCATCAGATTTTTACGGTTTTCAAACAGAGCATATTACTTGCTTCCTTCTTCTGTCGATTTTAGTTTCGGAATTGTTCAAATTTAAAATCAGGGAGTCATTTGCTAGAACACTCTGTAAATGTCATAATGTTTTTATTTTATCCAAAAATCTGACCAAAAAAAGTTAATGTAGCAGCTACTGTTCTGAAATTAAATATATAGGCATATAAGACATTAAGCATTGATATTCCAAAGCGACAATTGCAGTACAAATATTTTGTATGCACTAATGACAATAATTATTCTTCCACTCTCGTGTGTTCAAAAAACAAAAAAATCATCATAGCAAATATAAAAAAATTTAATTTATTTTACACTTTTATAGCACGATAATGTAAAAAAAAAAGACTATAGCAGAAAAACTTTTCCTTAGCTTTATGTTGCTGATTGTGAAGACAAATGCTGCGCGGGTGGCTGTGAGGTTCTGCCTCCAAAACTGGTAGACGGCAGGTGCTGGATTCGAACCCAATCGCGGCCGTCGGACTAAGCGTTAAGAGTTTTCCGTGGTTTTCATCGAAACTTGGATTTCTTTGCGTAAATACGGGTTAGATTCTCAAAGAAAGACCCTCCCCTCACGGACGGAATATCCCTCTTTAAGACCTATATCCCACGTGTAGATAATTCGCCAAATAAATGCATACAAAAAAAGAGAAGACAAATGTATATGAATATTTTAATTACAGAACAT
Source organism: Maratus speculifer (assembly GCA_964019185.1). Classification (NCBI taxonomy): domain Eukaryota; kingdom Metazoa; phylum Arthropoda; class Arachnida; order Araneae; family Salticidae; genus Maratus; species Maratus speculifer. The sequence goes on from OZ025290.1 coordinate 309,742,403, forward strand.
AGAGAAGTGATATATTAATAATACACTGTAAAAAAATTCTGTAAAGGTACTAAACATTTTCTAGGAAACTGGGATTCCAAGAACTTTTCATGTAACGATAACAGGAAAAATCCATGTAACCGATTATAAAACTTGAGATTTTGTTGTTACCGTTACAGGAAAAGTTCTTGGAATCCCAGTTTCCTAGAAAATGTTTAGTACCTTTACAGAATTTTTTTTACAGTGTAGCCATAAGGGAAACTGGAATCACAGAAAAAAATTTTGAAAGTTAAACATATGGAATTAAAGAACTAAATTGGTTTAAACATACGCGCCGCTCAATTCAGTAATTTAGAAATTGATTAAATTTATCGTATTTAAATTATTTAAAAAAAAATCTGACATAATTAAGTTTTCAGAAAAGAAAAAATACTAATTACTTTATTTAAGATTCTTGTATATTTTTTTGCACATCGTACATGTTACGTTTAATTTTTCTGCGAGACTAACAAAAAAGTATTCATTGTATTATATAATGTTTGTTTATGATCTGAAAAACTCATTAAATGAAAAGCTACAAAGAACAGGTTGTCGTATGTTCTTTTTTTAATAGTTTGTATGCCAAGATATGCTTTGAACAAAAATGCCGTGTTTCTATGCCATAAAAATGTTTTTATGAAAAGAAAGTAGTGCAGTTTTACCTGGAACGTTATCATTATTTTTATGACGCACATTTCACTATTTTTATGCAATTACAAATTAAGATTTAGCAGTTAGTTACGTAAACCGGAGTTACTTTGACATGTTTCAGACATATTTTTGTATATAACTTTTTTTATCCTATGAATTCGGGTCTAAAATAAGTAGAAGATAGTCGAATAACGATTCCCTTCAACATTAAAGCAGATGCAAATACATGCTAAAAATATTGTAAAAGAAACAGAAAATGGGGTTTCAAAGTTATCCCGGGTACGGGGTAACTATTTCACCTTTTATAAATATGATTTAAATGCTCTCAATAGCTGATTTATCATAAAAAATACTTCAAATGTGGATGTAAAATTAAAAAGTACATTCTTTAGATCACCTAGGTGTATTTTAATAATTATACTTTACGATTTATTCCGAAAGATATAATTTTCTTTTTTTTTGTGGGTGAAAACATTTATCATGTCATCACGTCAGAGCGTTTTTAATCAATATAAGACTATTAACTCTCAGGTTAATGTATTTTTTAATTACAGTACTATAACTCCACTCAGACACGATTCCAGACGTCTTGGAAATCAACTGTTCTTCTTTATGATTAAGAATTGTTGGACCTCACATGGATTTGGTTTGCCTTCTATGGCATTTATTTACAAGAATACTATGCGCTATTTGGAATGTTGGGGAAGTTAGTTTTTTTTTATGCCAGTACTAATAGCTTTGAATGCGTTTGCTATCTTCTCTTCAGTGTAATTGCGATAATGTCGTACCCTAAGATTCTAAAGTGTAAATTTCTAAAGTATGTTGCTGCAATTTGTAGCAAGGAATTAAAAATTTTAAAATTAAAATTTTATAAATTTATTGCATAGGAGAGGGTGAGAAGAAAGCAATTGTACACGTATGATTAATTATTACAAATAATTAAAATATAAATTAATATATATATAATTATCTGATTTTTTTTTTTTTTTTTGTTAAAAGTTGATGATAAAGTCATTCTTATAATTTGGATAAAGAAGAATAATAAACATGTCTGTTTTAACTTATTTACTTTAAACCCAATTTTTCAAAAACGTATATTACATTTCAAAAGATGATTACATACCTAAGTAAGATGATGTTGCGTTGCATAAAAAAATATTTTTCTAGTACCTTGTACTCAAACTTTAACAAATTTTGCCATTGTCCTACGTTATTATTCCATACATGATATATTTTTTAATATTCTACTCGCACCACTATGTTCTAAAAATAAATTTTATAGTACTGTTCTTTTGCACATGTTGTGCAGTGGGAATTGTCATAGAACCGACTGGGTTTAACACTTTCCGTTTGGAATGAAAATAACAAATAAAAATAATTATGTTTCTGTTGGCTACGTTTAGCAGCTCGAGACTAAAAATTTTCTGCAAAAAATCGTTCTTTTTCTGCGACGATGCCGCTGTGTTACCATGTTTCTACCATGTTGTAGTATATCCCATCCTTCATAATCTAACCTATACCCTCCCAGCCATCCTATATATATATATATATATATAGGATGGCTGGGAGGGTATAGGTTAGATTATGAAGGATGGGTGGAGCTGCTGGAAGATATGTGCGCATATGTTAATATAATAATTATATTAAAAAAGGGGAAGAAATAGGCACTGTGTATTAATAGTTAAATAGTTAATTAATTGCTTATGATATCATGTTGACATAGCAGCATTCCTTGTTAATGTCACATGGCTTTAATTTGAAAAATGGTTTGTGGCTTGATAATTGTAATAATTAATTAATTTTTTATTATTTATTATTGATTCACTTATATATATATATATATATATATATGTGTGTGTGTGTGTGTGTGTATTATTTATTTTAATATAGTTGTTTAATAAATAATGAAAACTTGTTATTTTAAATTTATAATGAATACAATTTGCAAGTAAAGCACTTTTAATCCTTTTTTTAAACTATAGATGACACCGTTAAACATTATTAAATGCTTCTTATTTATACAATTATTCCTTTAAACTACATAGTTTTGAGACAATTGTTCTTTTTTTTTTAAATTACCTTCTATTTCCATTGATTTAAATAAACGCTAAATAAATTACTTCTAATAATCTGTTTTCTTAACATTCCTTGAAAAAGTTTAAATTGCCTTAATTTGCAATTTAAATTGTTGCTTGCTAATTGTAAATACATTTATTATTTAACAAGTAAGTTATCATGTTAAACCATCCATATGATAATGTATATTTTATCAAGATTTTAAATTATACTGTTATTCTCCATTAGTTGATTAAGATAAAATTGTCATGATAGCTTGTTATTTTTAATTTATAATGAATCTAATTTACTAATAAATTATTTTTCATCCTTTTATCAAAATAAATTATATTTATCTTCGGTCGATGGCTCCTCCATACATTAAAAAAAGTCCCGCTTCTAGATACCTTTCTGACCTAATTATTTTTAAGCTTTTTATCATTTTAATAAAATTACAATATTACCATTAATTTGCATCACGTCTTTTGATTAATATTATTGTAATAATTTGATATTATTAATGATAGATATTTTTAATTAAAATAATAATTGTATATATGTATATTTGGTTTCTATTATTAATCTCTTTACAATATACTCTTAACTGTTTGTGAAATGGGCTTGCGCATTTGATTTTTCCGGCCACATGTTGGCGTTTGTAAATTTTTCTTTTTTCTAATTCTATTATTATTGGTCTAATATATGTCTTTTTTTATTGACTTTAATTTTGTGATTAAGATTTATAGGGTAATTTAGAAATCATTTTTAGGATTATTCCTGATTTCAATTAGAAATAAATCGTAATTCTAATGCCTACTTGGTATGTTCCTATATTGTTAACTCATCTTGTCTTATTTAAGTTTGTTTTATATTGGGTTATTCTACAGCTCATATTCAAAATATTAGAATAATTACCTTTTTTTTAGAAATTGAAAATATCGTTTGGTAATTTAATGTCTTTTAATGAAAATATGCAAACGATATTTTTATTAAGAACTTATTGTTGATTAAACTTACTTGTTATCTTAAATTTAATATCATTTTTGAAAAGATTAATTGCAAAAAAAATTATTTTGAAAAGTCAAAATATTAGAATATTTATTCAAGTGGTTCAAAATATTAGAATATTTCACACTAATTCTCCTTTAATTATTACCAATTCTTAACTGGTGGCATCATTGATTAAATTCAGACTATCAGCTGTATTCTGGGACTGGCGGAATACGAAAATTCGGCGGAACTCCGCCCACTGAAACGTCACTTTGATGTCATCGCGGCATAGGATACGGAAAAGCGTATTCTGGGGCACTTCTTTTCGTATTTGGCGAAAGATAAGAGACGAAAATTTATTTCGGATGTTTACATTTTTTCGTGCGCTATTTTCACCATCTCAAAGTAGGTGAAAAGCCCATTTCGGATGCAATTTTTCTGATTGTTTACATTTGATAGGACATTTAAATAAGTAAGTTTTTAATATTTTTCAATGTTAGGACTTTTTTATTGCATTTGTGAAGAATATTATAATGTATATGGTAACAATTTTGCTTAAAAATGAGTATTTATTGTGATGTGGAGATTTTTGTTGGCATTTTGCTTGCAATTATCTAACTTTGCTAAAACAAGATTTTTATTTATTTATTTTAAAATAAAATATGTATATTATTAACAATATTTTAATGTTTTAAAAACAAATGTTTGGAGATGATTTTAAAAACGTAGACTTCTTTTTAAATGCAGTTAAATATAACATTGATTGAGGGTGTTAAATGCATATATATTTGTATAATAAAAGTTGTGTATGTGTTTGTAGCTTAAAAATTATAAAGCTTTGGTATACATTTACGGGAAATAAATATGGACTGAAAACGTTGTAAAGAAATATTCATTAAAATATAGAGCATGTCTTAATGGATTAGTTTTATTCAGGAAAATATTACATATGTCATAAATAAGTCATGATCATTTGAAAACATCATGTTACTTACAGTATTATAATACGTTAAATTAATTATTAAAGAATAATCTTTTTTCTTTTTTTTTTCGCTGCTTTCAATTTAATCTTGTGAGATAATAATATATAGTACAGTTGAAATATTTATTAACCTATAGGAAAAAAAACCCAATTGGCAATTAGATAATAGTTATTAGAAATATACTACCTGCTAAATAATTGGAATAAGAATCTGATATATTCTGATAGCACTGGTAGCGCCTTATCAAAGTGAAAGAGAGTGAAGAGGGATTTTTCAACAAATTGATGATAATTATTGTAATAAATAAAAAAAACCTTGCTTTCAGTTGTAGCTGCTTTATTTAATTATTTTGAGTAAAATATTTTTTTCAATTATTAAAAAATAATAATCTTCAAAGTTTAAGAGTTTAGAGTTGATGTTCTCTTATAAATGCAGTTATACAAAGAGTTTAATAATTTAATTAACATAGTTTGAAACATATCACTTATCTCATGAAATACATGCTATTAATGTTTGATTTTGTTCTTTTACTTTACATATAATCTTAGGTTTTAATGAATGCTTAGTTGAAAATGCTTTGTATGATGAACCTCTTCTCATTGAAGTTACCAAAAATATGAAATAATTTGTGCTGAGCTGATATTGATCATTAATATTAATATAATTTTTGAAACTGTCATATTAAAAAAGTATAATGTTACTTACTTGTATTTCTGGAAAATGTTGAAGAATAAAATATTTTTTAACTTTCGCCTTATTATATGTGTATTTTATAAAAATTATTATCACTTTATTTATATGTGTTATATATATTTTTTTATTATATTTTTTTACCAAATTAATCAGAAACTCAGTCAAAAAGATGCTTTGTTACAAATTAACAATGCATTAATTTGAATGTAATAGATAATATTTATAAAGAGGGCTCCTAATGATGACCCCCCCCCCCTAAAAATTTTTCTAAGAAAATCTATCCCAAAGAATAGTAAAGATATATCTTGATCATTGTTTTGAAATAGTTGTGATTATAATAACACTACACAGTTCATAACATGACTTACACAGCACTGCCTGGCATGTAATGATATTGGACAATTATTTTCTTTATTTTTAAATCATAAACCATGCATCTATTTGCTATTTCACACAATTTCTGTCACTTTTTTTTTCTTTTTGTAAGTTAGCTTTTAAATTATACATATATTAAACAAATCCTAATTTTTTTTTTTATAATTTTCTTCAAATTTTAATTTTTATAATTACATTTTGATAAATCTGAAAATGAATAATGTTCATGAAATCATCTTTTCAAATATAGTAGCAATTAAGTTGTATTATTACTAAATTTGAATGGCTTTGTTACTAAATATTTATGCATTTTGCTATAAATTAAAATAATAACTCAAAAACTAAATAATAAATATATGATACAATTCAATTACTGATTTTTTAATGCTGCATATTATATAGTAACGATAATCTAAAAGTGAAAATATATTTAAAAACATAGTTTTTATTACAATCTTTTTTACTACGGTTGCATATTCAACTTCATGCCTACATAAAAATAAATAAATAAATACTGTACTGTTATACAAGCATCTTTGATTAAAGTAGGTTATTTACTGATTAACTTCATTTTTAAAAATGTTTATTAGAAATATGAAATTTTTATTCATGTGTTTTATACACTGATGGAACACATTATAAATAGAGAAGAAAATAATATGGATTGCGGTATAAGTAGAAGATTTGAACTTTAAACCAGTCTTTTATAAATAATAACAATAATTCTTCTTGATTTTATAGAAATTGTTCAAGTAGTACAAATGCAGACAAATGTATTATTTGCTATGTTATATTTATAAACTGAATTGTAAACATAAATCAAATGAATAAAGTTCAGTCAGAGTTTAAAAAAAATATTGCATGAAGATATATTTTGGGAGATTCTAATTTTTCTGTACTTTTGATTTTTCATATAGATTTTAAGTTAGTATAAAGGCACTAGTACAAATAATGGTTTAAAAAAAATGGAAATAATAATTTTTAGTTGTATCAGTATTGTAGAAAAAACTTAATTTTTCTGTTTTACTTTTAAAAATAATCAAAATGAAATACAGTTCTTTATTATCTTTTAAAAAGAAAGCTTTGAAATGTATTTTTAAAAGCAATTTATTTCTAATGCTTTTGAATTGATAAAACACTGATAAGGAAAATTCATTAAACAAAATCAAATTTATTTTTAATTATTTTATAATCTAACTGAATACAGTTACAACTCTTTTTCTTTTTAAAACTTTTTTTAAGCAACAGAAATATCACAGTGGGCTATGTTATTTCTTCGATAAATATTTATTTTTTTAATAAAGTATAAGCTCATAAATTATTATTAATTACAAATTCAAATATACGAAATTTAAATTAATTTTATAAACTATTTAAACGATTTTATTATTGCTCTATATAGTTGATATTTGATAGTAAATTGCATGAAAACATTCAATGTAATACGTTACGTTTTTCAAAATAAATTACTAGTGTATTTATTTCAAATAATATATTTTATAAAATACAATTTAAGTTCATGCATTAGAAAAATATACGTAGTTGTATTTCATTATCTTTCGTATAGATGGCGACAGAATAAATGCGATTCGATAAAAACTCTGAGTGTCGGATTTCCATTGGTTATAACGGAAAAAATGACGTACATTTGGGAGGAACTATCCACGCCTTTTCGGATGGCATTCTGCATCTGTAATCACTTTCGAACGTACGGAAACCTGATCCCAGAATAGCACTTTTCGCAAGATGCGAAATGGCATAGGATACGAAAGAGGTCTTTCACGTGACGTCACAATTCGCCGCAAATTCGTTCCGTAAGATGTCAGAATACAGTTGTATTTTATTTAAAATCAGTATTCTTTTTTGCAGTTTGTTTCTTTTTCGTCTTAAAATGGGCCGTGTGAGTGATATTCCTGAATCTACTAAACTTCGTATGGTTGATTTGTATCGGCACGGTAAAAATCAATGTTTTATAGCGAATTATTTACATTGTTCGCAATCGAGCGTTAGTAAAATACTAACACAATATTCAAAAATTGGAAAATTTCAAAATAATCGCAAAAATTTTATATTTTATAAATGTTAAAATCTTATCTAAACATTCCAGATTTAATTTATAAGAAATTTAATTGCATTTACTTAGTATAAAAAATAAATAAATGACAAATAATTTTTTCTTATTACTTTTTCTCAATTATTCTAATATTTTGAATATGAGCTGTATATTCATTACAAATGTTGAATATTAGTATTATGTATTAGTAATATATATATATATATATATATATATTGCGGCCAATACCTGGAACCTGGCCAAATCTAGAACTGGCCGGCCAATACCCGAACTGGCCAAGCTTCCTGGCCAAAACTCGAAATACATGAAATGAATAGCGTATTTCGGGTTTTGGCCGTCCAATTCACGAACTGGCCGGAAAACCTTCGCCAACACCCGAACTATGATACACAGGTACCAATTTTTTTTGTAATTAAACTAATGTAACATTAAAATGCACAGTACAAAAAAAGATTCCCCTCGATTATATTGAAACGAAATATTTTTGTGTACCCAATTAAATTAACCAAAAAAGTACACAATTCCCTTTCAATATCGAAATTAATTGATAAACAAAATAAGACGACAAATCCAAGTTAACCGGAACCTTTACTCGAGTTAGAGCACGGACAGGCTGACGGCTAGACTATTTGAATTCATAGACACTTTCAACTATGTTTGAAAACATTTAGCCGAGTGCCTATATCTATTTTGCGAATTGGCCAATCGCATCTGGCCAGTTCGCGAATTGACCAATTGCATCTAGCCAGTTCGCGAATTGGCCAGTCATTTTTTAACGCTGCTGGCCCATTCGGTAATTGGCCGGCTAGACCCCGGACTATCCCCTTCGGAAACGTTTCCACTACTTGCGCTGAATAGTTGATCTATAACTCAAAAATAAAAATTGATTGTTCTCATACTAAGAACATACAATTAGTTTTTCTTGTTCTAAAATTAAAAAAATTTCTTTTACAAAGGATATGGTGCAACATTTTATTCTAAATTGGTAAAAAATAAATGCTGCATACTTGTTTCTTATGATCAGATTATGTGTGTTATATTTCACATTTCTTGCCTATGGTGACAAACAGAATGAAAAAATAACAGCTATCAAATAAACGGGTATAAGATAATCAACACACTATTAATTGTCCTATTAGGGGCAGAACCCGTAGCAGATTTTGAAAATGTACTAATTTGATCCGGAGGTTTATATAAGATCAGGGAAAGAATTTTACTTAAGATTATATTATAAAGGAAAAAAAATGACTTATTATAACCGTTCGCTTTCGTTTTCCTGTGATTTTGAAAATTTAAGTTCAAGTCAGCTGCAGTTAAGACATTCAATGGCTATTTTCGGGTTTGGTTAAATAAGAAAAGTTAAACATTTGAAAATAAGCTAATATAAATTGAATTAAAAAAGAGTACTTGATTCTTTGTGTTTTTTTTAACAATGGTATAAAACCATATTATCATTTTATAGTTTTTTTTTATAATATTTACATGAAAATAATTTTGTTGTTATGAAGGAAATGATATTATTTGCGCTGCATTAGAATGGACTACAAACAATAATAATAATAAAAAAAAGAATGAAAAACATCTCGAAATATAAAATAAATAACTTGTGGAAATATATTTTTTAATATATAGATTTGGCAGTATTATTATTTGACTGTCATAAATAGAACGAAATTTTATCCATTTATGTCTTTAATGTACATTAATGAATTTATCATTTTAAAGTTTTCTTTTTTCTTTTCAATATTTTCTTGCTTTTAACTTGTAACCATTTATTTCAAATTTTTTCGGTTTTTTATAGTCATGTGCAAATAAATTCACAATCGAAGAGAACATTGTACTTACTTTCTTCTTACAACTGGCAAAAATTTAAAATAAAAACCTTTCCCGAAATAAGAAAAAATTTTGTCTTGAAATGATGAAAATTTGATTAAAACAAATAAGAAATATTGATTTATATAATATTATCTATTTTTATATCTGTATTATTTATATTATTATTATTATTTAATGATTTTTTTCTTTTTTTTCATAAAAACATAAAATAATCTCAATATTTTCTTCACTTTCGATAGAAATAAAAATAGTAAAAATAATTTTAATTTAAATTGATGAAAAAAAAAACAGAAATCTAATAATTCTAATATTTTTCCTTTTCCTCTTTTCCACAAAAATGAAGTCATTTAGTTGTCATTATTATAGAAATATCATTAAATAATATATATATATATATATGTTAACTCAATAACAAATTAAAATTTAAAAATTTTAATGATACACACAAGCTTTTAGTTATAAATACAAAATAGTTTTATCTATAGTGTGACTTAATATTTACATTGAATTTATATATTTACCTACAAAGCAAAGTACACATCTATAAATGAAAATTTTCCGATTTTTCTCGTTTTCTGCATATTTCCAATGATTAAATCTGTAATTGTGGTCTGTCATTAAGATTATAGCACTGTTTTCTTAAGCATTAAGTCTTAATTCATTCCATCAAAGCAATCCCTTGATTTATCTCCTTGCATTAAAAGATTATCGTACCTCTTACAGTAAATATATTCGGTTATAAAAGGAATAGATTCTATAGAAATATCGCATCGCTTTAATAAAAAACTATCACATTTAGTAAAAATGATTTATAAACACTGATTTTGAAGTTTTTGAATGTGTTCTTGTGTAAATAGAATCAAATCAAGCGCAACTTCTTTTTCCATACTTCTCAGACACTATTTGCAATTAAATTAAGATATTTGTTTTCTTTTTTCAAACCAGAACATTATATGATTATAAAACTAAACATATATTCAGATTGAAAAATATACACATGTATATGTATCTTTTTATTGAATTAAATACTTTATGCTTACTCGCTTTCGCTTACTAATCGTATTTAATCCTTTCGGGAATGGTGTACTCTTAATGATACATATTTTTTTAAGGAGTGTTATCTTGTCTTAGTAATTATTTAGTTACTTTCTAAATACGGAAATGATAGTATATGGATATGTTTTTCTTATAATGACTTCGTTTATGTTTTGACATTTAGTAATAATAACGATAAGAAGAAGACTTTACTTAATTCTCTTTGCATCAATTGCGGTTCCTTTTTATATACAGATATTTCACTCTTTTAATTTAAAATATAAGTTATTAACGCATTATTTGTGACAAAACATAAAAAAGCATTAGAAAGTTGTAATACTCTCTCAAATCCTGTTGTAATACGTTATTTTCCAAACGCCTTCAAAAGTTCTTAGCCATTATCATATAAATATGAATTGTATATTTGAGGATGGCTAATATTAACTACATTAAAACAAAAGTAATTTGTTCTCAAAATGGTAAAAAAAATCGGACCCAAAAAGGTTAAATACTCACAAATTAAACTATACATCATTAAAATGATTCCAATTTTTTATTACTTAAACTTCTAAAGTACTACTAAAGAATAAAGCTACATCACAATGATTGTTTTTCCTTACATCTAACCTCCTAAAAAGAGCTGGTACTGTAGTATTTTTTATGCATAAATTGTATTTTTATTAATTTAATTATTTATATATTTGGATTTTAATTAACTCATTTTAATTCAGAAAATTTATAAGATTTTAAAGACACACACTGTAACAAAAAAAAAAAAAAAAAAAAAAAAAAAAACATATAATTTTACGGAAATTGTATTGGCAATAGGAATGCCAGTAAAATTCACTGTTTTTTAATAGAAAAATGCCCGTAAGTTAAAGAAAATAAAAAAAAAAGAAAAAAAAGACGGAAAACATTTTGGTATTTACGGTAATTATCCATTAAAAAAACATTGAATCGTATTTGCGTCCCAATTAACAGTACACTTTCCGTAATATCGTATTTTTTCAGCGCATTTTTTGTCCTAAAATCATTTGTTTATTTTTATCACTTTTAACGCATTTCAATACACACTATATGGCCTCTGATTACCAGACACTTTCAATTTTGGACATTTTGTTGAATATTTAAATATATACATCACTGGATTCTTCTGGAACTTCATGATTATAAAGAATATATTTGATTTAATATTTATCAACGCCGATTTGATTAGAAATACAATTAGGAGGCTAACAAATAATCAAAGAAAAATAATAATATTTGGGATAATCCTGTACATTAAAATTCACGAAGTAATTTATCGCTACAGAGAACAAATATTCGAATACTATACAGTCTGTTTACAGATTTTTGTGAGAATAGAACGCATAAATATCAGTTTTGCAGTTCAGGTTTTACATTGACTTTATTGATATCTGGCATTATTAATACCAGTTTGAAGGCAGGTGGTTGTGCTTAACTATAGAGATAAACTGATAATTCGGTTTAGGTTTTATTTTTGGCCAAAACGAAACTATCTGTTTTCCAAACATCTGTTTTTATCTTCGGAAATTTTCAACATTACTCATCGATTTAAGTGGCATTGGCTCAAATGAGAGTATTTATTTCTATGATATTTCTATCAATCATGGCAGATTAAAGACGTGAATGTAAATTATAAAACAAATAATACATATGTAATTAAACTTTTTCACATGTTTATAGAAAATTTCAGAATTAACGGAAGCAACAAAAAAAAAATGTTTGAAACCGCAGAAGTGATTCGATTCCTCTTTGAGAAAGTTCTAGTGTATCAAGTGATCATTTACAAAAATAATTTTATAAGATAAATTGATGTGCGAATATATAAAATTAAAGCAATTTTAGGTACCTTCGTAATTATGTAAATACGTAGCACCTATTAATATCATTTAGTCTATCCGTCAGTCCTTCCGTCTGTCCGCAAATAACGACGAAAAACTACCCAACAAATTCTTTGAAATTTGAAATATATAATTATTACATAAATTTGTCGAGCCATTTCAAATTCTTTGAAAATCAGATTTATAGTTCAATTACAGGAATGATCAGATTATTCTGTTACTTAAGGTCAATGGAAAAAGTATTTTTTAATATATTTTGATGATGTTATACTTTTTTGAATATAATAAAATTGATATGCATGTATGAAGTATGCACTAAAACATACATTCTGTACAATCTGTAGTGCAAAAAATATTTGTTATTAATTTACAGGACCACCAAATACTATTCCATACATAATGGTATAGCAGGCAACATTCTTTGCGGTGCGCTTTAATTGTTTTTAACTATTTCACATTTTACGAAAGTGATATACGTTGCTGAGATTTACAACAAGTTACTTCCTGTATAACAGAAAGCAGATAATTTTTACAAGGTATATAAAATATTTCGGATTCTAAACTGTATCCGAAGTACTGTTTTTTGTTACCCCAAGTCTAAATATTTTTAAACTTTGTTTTAATACGAATGCACCACGTTTCGCGTGCAATTTCTGATTTGTTTAATTAAAAGGCATTTGTATTGTTAGAAAATCTTTCTGTTTCATTGAAGAATAATTACGATTCATTTTATATGTTAAAACGTTTTATATGTTATTAACGTTTTCAAAGGTACAGAGAGCCAGGTTGTCCCGTACTTTTACTTTATTAATAATTATGTATCGATATTATAAAGGCCAAACGTACCTGTGCGTAACGAATACGTCATTTTTCGAATGGCAACAATTTCTGATGTAATTTCGCTCTTGCAATTTTCATTACTGCAAATTTTTTAACTCTTAGACATCGCACAGTTTCAATCTTTACACCGTTGTGTAGGGAAAAATATGTACTTTTAAATGCAATTTGTTTCAAAACTGTATCTTAATTTGTTTTTGTGATATTAATTTTTTGCGGTTTTTAGTTTAATTTTTCTGGGGGTGTCAACTTGAGTACTCCATTTCTGTGCAAAGTAAAGGTAAAACAGCCATAAAGTAAAAAGAAGAAATAGAGAGGACTTATGGTGGTTGGGAGTAGTGCTAAAAATGTAACCCTGAAATTTGCTATATTAAGCCCAAACACAACCACGTGTTTTCGCTAAAAAGAAAGAAACTTTCAATGACAAGTCTGTGGAAACTTTAGTATTATAGTTTTTAGTTTATTATAAAATAAAATGCTACTTTATAATGCTTAAATTTAAGCAGATCATTTTTATTTACGCACAGCTAGAAAAAACGCACGGCTGATGTCAAAGGATTTAGTACTGCTCATTGTGATTCTTTTTTTCCCTCCGGGGTGAATTTTTTTCGCCGAGATAGCAAGCAAACCAAGACGATCTTGGCAATAATTCCAGGTTTAAAGTAATGTCCAGTTCCCCAAATTTTTGTCCAATTGTTTAAGACATTCAATTGTTATTATATTAAAATAACATTATTCATTTAATGTAGTTTTTTATAAATTTCAGTTAAACTTGCTAGAGAAGATGATTTTTTTAGTTCTTTTTTGTTACCTGTCATTTTTCGAGAAAGAAAATGCAAAACAAAATTGTTTAAATTTTGTTTCTTCTTGGAATAATTATATTTTTTATGTTATTTATTTTTTACTTTATTTTTAGAACCATTTTTATTTTCCAAATACATTTTCAGAAAAGAAAAAAATACATTTTCACATAGAAAATTGATCTGAAATAGAAAAAGAACGAAGTAAAAACAAAATGAAATTTCATAATTCACCAATATCCAATGTTTAAAATGTAATTGAAAAATTGGTTTGGTATGATTTGTGAAAGACAAGGATTATGTATTTCACGGAAAATACGACATCTATGCACGTTGAAGTGACGGAGTGCAACGTTTATTCTTTTAATTTATTTTGTGTGTTTTAATTTATAAAACGAATTTCAAATTTGTCATAGAGTTAACTTTGAAGAAAACTTTTTTGAAAAAAAAAATGTACGTGCAGTCTTTTCTTTACATTTAACATTTTAGCATGCGCGTAAGATTTTTCAGTACTACTTGGTTATCCCGTCGACCAAAAAACTATCGCCAAATTATAAGATTAAATGCCAAAAATGCATAATTTGTGAATGTCATATTCAATGATATTAAACACGATACGCATGTTTAAATTCAAGAGGTGTTTAATACCACTTTTTATTTGTATTTTTTTTATGTTTTACTAATTTATTTGTTTTTCCGTTATTTAAAATAAAAATTATGTCAACACATATAACTTGATTATTATTTTGGAGATTTTTTTAATTTGGCGAAAATGGTCAATGGGATAATCAAGTAGTACCAATTTTTCATATGCGCAAAATCCATATTGTAACAGACAAATGTGTCCGTGTGTAGTACTGACGTTATTTTGCGAATGACAAAATTTCAGGATGAATGACTTTTTGCAATTTTTGTTACGGCAATTTTTTAATCTTCTAAGCGTCGCATATTTTCAATTTTTGTTTCATCGATAAGAAATCTACTTTCAAATGCAATTTGATTGAAAACTATATCTCATTTGACTCATTTATTGCGAGATTATATTTTTCAAGCATTTTTTTTTTAAATCTCTATCACGTATCTATTAAAAAAATAATGATACACAATTTACTCATAAATCTATGAATATTGTGCCTGATAATTTTTCATTATAAAATTAAAATTGGTTGAGTAATAAAATAAAATAATTGTTGAAAACGCAGATTAAATTATTAAAAATTACAAATTCAACATGTAATCAAACAAAATTTTACACTGCCAAATAAGAAAAAAAATTGAAAATATTTTGAATTTGTTTGAAAACTGTATTTGAATTTACTGGTTTGTTATGGTTTAAAAAAATCAGGTGCGAGCTATTTTTAAATTTATCTCTACCGAGTGAAACTCGATTATGATAGATTAATCTATTTGGCCTTAGAAAAGTATAAAGAGTTCGGGATTTGTTTCCGGCTAATATACTATAGCAAAATTAAAATTTCCTTTATAAATAATAGAATAAAATAAAATAAATAAATAAAAATTTAACAGACATGTAATTGAATTACGCGCTCGAAGCACTGAAATGACCAGAAACAAAATTGCTGCAGTAACGAAATCTTTGGCTAATAACTTCTGGCATGCGTCTAATACGAAAATGCGACTTTTGAAAAAAAATCATTGCTTTATTTGATTCCATAATTAATATTTTTCATTTAACCCTTTAACTTAATCATGTTAGCCTAACCATGTTTTTTCGATATGTAATATTTTAATTCAAAGATTGATTTAATATAATATTGAGATTAATATTAATTTTTTGAAATGTATAAGATAGAAAAATGTGTAAAGTTATCAAACACAAATCTTCATACGAATATTTTTCACAGTTATTATTTTATGAATGAAACATGAATGAAAAAATCCGCAAGATACTTAACCCTTTGAAGGAAAAAAGCACTTCAATTCTTAAAATGCTGAAATGATTCATTGACACCAGAATTAAAAAAAAAAATGTTTCAAAATATTTAAAAACGTTTCTTCACGTATTTGGCAAAAATAAAATTGCTATTTAAAATTACTGGCGTCAATGTGGCGTTTTGTAATTAAAATTAAGTGGGATATATTTTATCTGACCCCCTTCAATGGATTAAATGGTTAAAAATTCTTTTTTGGAGTTCTTCTAAAACGATGTTACATGTAGAGAATTCATTAAAGTTTTCAATTTAAAAAAAATGCTTTTTATCTTTGCTATGTAACCCGGAAAGTCCGGGTTCGATCTACTAGTATTTAATAAATAAGCATAATTTTTTAATAATTATATATATTTAGTATTAACATACAATAAATTAATAATTATTTATATTTAACTACCTGCAACAAAATACTAGTTATTTTAATGCAACAATTTGAACATTTTCGTTTTTGTTTTTTGTCAAAAATAGGGAAATCAGCAAAAATTGGTTTCGTTTTCGGTTTCTACCTTCAAAACCTGTTTCGGCCGATTCTTAGTGTGTGGCATTTTTAGTTCATTTATAGGCCTACTCAAATATTTCCGTTACATTACGGTTTAAGGAGGAAAATCATTTGCCGTGTATATTAATGCTATAAAAGTATTTTAAACGTATTGAAATTGGTATACAGTACTGTATTGTACTAAGGTGGTCTGGGGTAATAACGCCAGGCGGGGTAATAACGCCAAGGGCTAATATTATGCATAATTATGAAATAATCTGGTAAATGATACCCATGTGCTCTGCGCAGAAGGGTTTTGAGTCATATAAATCGCAAAAAACAGCTTCAAGTCAATTTGTTTCATTTTTATGTCTTATTGTTTTTACAAGCAATTAAAATTAAAGCTTGATCTAAAATTTGCGAGATACGTTTTGTGATGTGAAGACTATTTTTTTTATTCGGAAATACTTTGTTAATTACGTAAATTTGTAGTACATTTCATGGACTTTCAAAATGTTGTTGAAGATTTTGGATATCTTCTCGAGATAATTTGTAATTTAAAATGTAGAGCGCAATAACTATAACGGGGTAATAACGCCAATCCTTGGCATTAATACCCCGGTTGATTCCCTACAGTGGCCGAGCTACATCCTATATACTGATTCAAATAAACACAGTTAAAACTGTGCAATGTTTCTAATAATTCTATTTAAGCCTTCCTTTTTAAGCAAAAACAAGCTCACGGTCTGATATTCTTTTGCCTTATCCTCCCCCGCACACGACACCTTTATTTTTCTTACACTTTCACAAAAAATTGAACATTTTCAATAGCTTAAAATGCAATTTGTCAATTTCTAAGTTTGTAGAGTTTGTATTTTTAGAATTGGGCAATCTACATGCAATTATTCCGTCTTATTTCATAGTTTTGTTTGCATGGCGTTATTACTCATATAGGTGGGTAATAACGCCAAATAGCATTGGTCAAGAAATCACGCCATTACATCTTATGAATACATATCTGTTAAATTATTTTTTTTACATAGATAGCCAATGAGTTGCTGTATCAAATCATATATTTGTTTGAAAAATACAATCTAAAACTGAGCCGTGAAAATTGGTAGAACCTTAACGTGGCGTTATTACCCCAGGGTACCTTACAAATTTCTTATTAAAGAAATAGATACTTCCGTCCTAATCTCTTATCTGTCTGTCTTTTTGTCGTAAAGCAAGAGGTCAAGAATGCTTCGCATTTTTCTATACATTTTTCTATATATGTATCTAAACTACTGGGCAAAACTTTAAGGGGTGATAGTACACATCAAGACAAATAATATGAAATATGAAAATAAGGGTCCCAATCATCTTCCGAAGGAGATATGCTTCATCACATTTTAGGGTCCAAAATTTGAAATTATTATAAAAACGGAAAAATTGGTCGATTCGTTTGTGATTTTCACAAAACTATTCTTTACGTCAGTATTGTCTTGAAAATAAATTATACAGATAAATTTTTAAAAATGCCAATAGTGGGCGCCTTAGACTTTGGAGTAATGTACAACTATTTTTTACCTTTATTTTTTGCATCTCATTAAATTTTTTTAGAAGCTTAAACATAAATTTTGAGCTGAAAATCTGAATCGTTGAGAGTGGTTAAGTAGCGCAAACTGAACTGTGTTCAATGGGGGTGGGGAGGTTCAAATTTGAAATGATTATAAAAAACGGAAAAATTGATCGATTCGTTTGCGGTTTTCTCTAAAAACATTCTTTATGTCAGTATTTCATTGAAAATGAATTTTAAAGATAAATTATAAAAATTCCGTTAGAGGACGCTTTAAACTTTAGAGTAACCAACAACTATTTTTTACAGTTATTTTTTTTAAATCTAAATAAATGTTTTAAAATATTACACTTAAATTTTGAGCTCAAAATCTGAATCATTGTGAGTAATTAAGTAGCAAAAAATTGAACTGTGCTCGTGGGGGGGCAGGGTAACATTTCAACTCCTGAACACAATTCAGTTTGTGCTTCTTAACCCTTCCCAACGATTCAGAATTTGAACTCAAAATTTAAGTCTAAGCTTTTGCAAGCATTTAATTAGTTACAAAAAATAAAAGTTAAAAACTTTGATGGTTACTCTAAAGTTTAATGTGCCCTCTAACGGAATTTTTTGAAATTTATCTTTAGAGTTTATTTTCAAAGAAATACTGATATAAAGAATGGTTTTAGAAAAAACCGCAAATGAATCGACCAATTTTTCAGTTTGGTACAATAATTTGAAATTTGAACCTTACCACCCCTATTGAACACAGTTCAGTTAGCGCTCCTTAACCACTCCAACGATTCAGATTTTCAGCACAAAATTTAAGTTTATGTCTAAGCTTTAAAAAATTTAATAAGTTGCAAAAAATAACGGTAAAAAATAGTTGTACGTTACTCCAAAATTTAAAATGTCCTCTATCGGCATTTTGTGAAATTTATCTTTATAATTTATTTTCAAGACAATACTGACGTAAAGAATAGTTTTCGCGAAATCCACAAACGAATCGACCATTTTTTCCGTTTTTTATAATCATTTCAAATTTTGGACATTAAACTTTGATGGCGCCTACCTCCTTCGGAAGACGTTTGGGTCCCTTGTTCCCCATTTAATATTATTTGTCTTAATGTGCATTATCACCCCTTAAAGTTTTGTCCAATAGATTGGATACACCCTGTATAATTCATCCCATCCGCTGTATGTTGCGAGGAGAGTAAACACCTCAGCGAGAACTTCAAGAAACATAATAACAACTAATCTTTCTTACCCGCTCTTTGTCGCAAAGGGGCAGATTCAGATTCAGATTCAGAATGAGATTCAGATGCAGGCAGGTGCGGAGGCCTAATATTTGGTTTGATCTCAACTAGCCCCATCTAGCAATGTTTATTAAAAAAAAATACAGAATAAGTACAGTAATAAAATAAATGTAGGTAACAAAAAGTGATTGAGATAATGAAATAAGTATAGGTAACAATAGTAAAATAGACGAGCTGAGTGCTTTACAGAGGTATTACAAATAACTTTTCTTTAACAGTAACACTAAGCCTCAGTAACCTGAGTTCGTTATGTAACCTTTTTTTTTTTTTTTTTTTTTTTTTTTTAAAGCTGAAAATTGTATTTTTTAAAGACATTACTAAAGGTGTCCGGGAGCTCTACAGACGTTCCTGACATGTCTGATCTGTGTCCCTCTTACGCATTCAAATAGGCTATATGTAAAAATTATCATTCGTTTATATGGGCACAAAAGATGAAACTGATTAAAGCACATATAGGCTATAGAAGAAATTGAGTAATAATTAAACTATTGAAACGTACGGAGAATAATTGTTGGAAGTACTTTTTGATTCGTATGTGTTTTTAACACTAACTATATTTTAAAGAGTACTTGATGTAAGAAATTCTATACATGATATACCGTTCTGTATAAGAGTCCAAAGCAACATTCGTTTACTGGCAGAAATCATACAGTGCAAATTTACGACTATTCTATTTTTAATTTACGACTATTCTATTTTTAATTTACGACTATTTAATTGAGCTTTCTCTTAGCAACATACAATGTAACACGCAAGCTGTCAATTCTATACAAGGCTGTATAAAAACAAATCGCAAATTTGAACGACAATTTATGGTAACAGCATATATTTCAATTTCAAATTCGTAATGCATTTTTCAGACATCTCCTATGACTATGATAAACTGTGAAAAATTGTTATCGTATTCTGAATGTGCTGAAAAATGTTTCATAATCTATGCTATGAACTTTTTATAGCATTTTGAATGTTTTGGAAAGTATTTCATATTCTATGATGTGAACTTTTTTTTATAGTATTCTGAAAGTGTTGGAAAGTGTTTCATAATCTATGCTATATGCATGAGTTTTTGTACTTATTATACTTATAATTATATTTAAAATCTAGAAATGTATGGTATTTAATTTTCAAACGCTTAAAACGTGCCTTTTGTAGAGACGGTGGTTTAATTTCTGCCATAGTTGAAAATTACACAATTTATTCACTGCAGATATATTACAGATAAAATGAGTAAAGAATTAAAAAAATAAATATAACTACATGTAATTGAAATAAATTTCTTTGTGCATATCTAATTTAGGCATGAAGAAGGAAAGAAGGTTTATTAATTTAAGATTAGACGATTTTTTTTCTTTTGCTCGGAATAAAAGATAAATATTAATTAAAAATACAAGCAATGTTCTATTATCTGAAAAAGTTTTGGATAACATTTGCTTATGCCATCAGTTAGAAAGTTAATGCAAAATTAATATCACAGAGGTAAAAAGCATTATTTTTTTTCCTTTGGTAAAAACATAAGACAGTCTTGTTTTTGGCAAGATAGAATATGCCAGAATATTTTAGCATAATAGAATACAGAATGAGCGTTTTCCGCATAATTCTTTTCTACTAAAAAATATACTACCTACAAGATAAGCATTCAAAAAAGTATTAAGTGAAATTTATGATCCTATTTTCTAAGGAAAGAAATATTTTATGTATCTGAGTTCACTTTTATACCCCATGTGTTCAGAGTATCATAAAAATATTGCTATTAAAATATAATATATCATTGAAATTATGATCTGCCTTTAAAAACTGTGAAGAAAATCAGGTGTTTCTAAAACCAATAGCATGCAATATATATATATATATATATATATATATATATATATATATATACGATTTTCCTGTTAAGGTATCCGCACACCCTGAGAATTTTTTTTTTTTTTTTTTTTTTTTTGAAAATTTCTTTTATTATCCAATTTTTATAATGACACTTACTTTAAATTCCAAAAAAAAAGTATAGAAATTTTAGCAATTACCCTCACGTATTTTGTAAGAGAAAAAAAGTCAAAATCCTGCCAAAAATTGACATTTCCGCAAAATCTGGTTTCTCAAAAATAAAACAATGTATTAACATTTTGTGAATGGCATAATAAACAGAAATGTTTTCTCAAGGACTCAGACTACACATATTTTAATCGCATCTCTATCACTCATGATATGGTAGTTAAAGTACTAATGTAATATAAAATTCGCAAAATTTCTCTGAAGATTGTTATTTATACCAGTGTAAATATAACTGTTTAATATATTATTATGGCAGTAGTTTATTTCCTGAACCGACGTTTGTAAAAGAAGTAAGGAAAATTTAATGGCAATTCATTCATAATTTTTTGGTTTAAGATATTTTGCATATAGTAAAAATCTTGAAAACTTCATTTTGAAAAAAACGCTAAAAAAATGTTAAAAAAACAATTCAAAAGCTGTAAATAGATGCAATTTTAAACGGCTGTAACTCGGGTTCTATTTTACATACAAACAACATTTTAACAGATTTAGATAGATAAGATTAGATAAAATGATTTGATAAGATATAAGATATTATAAGATTAGGTAAGATTATTAGATAAGGTATGGGATATTATAAGATTAGATAAGATTATTAGATTCGATATAAGATGTTATAAGATTAGATAAGATTCAATTATAATATTATTTCAAAAATGAAAAATCAATATTTTCATTGAAAATTACGTTTTATAGGTATTCGGATACATTCAATCACAAATATCAACAAAAAGAAATAATTCTAACTATAGCTGACATTTTGTAAAAAATATTATAAAATCTTCTTTTATATAAGGAACTAGATATGAGTCGCGATTTTATTCATTTTTAAAAATTCTACTTTTTTTTAACTATATGAATATTTTATTATTTTATTTTGTGAAAGTACATTGATATTTGTGTTTTAACTGACGTTAAAAAAAAAATAAAATAAAAAAGGAACAGTTATTTATAATCTTTAGTATTTCAAATCGTACTCTCTGTAATGCCACTGACAAATTTATAAATTTTTCAATATCATTTTTTACTGCATAGTTTTTCATTGTATTTTTAACATATAAGTAATTCAAAATATTACTTTTATTTTTAATAATTGTTTGTTTATATACGTGACAGGCCAAGAAAAAATCAGAAACGATCTCTGTTACATAAAAACTCTTATTTATATTTATCTTATTACGCTGAGATGCAAGGTCGAATTTTCCAAGAAACTAAAATGTCTAAAATGCAGATGGATCATTATTCTGACTTTTACATTTATTACCATCGTAAAATAGCTTGACATGTCTCATTATTCTACAAATTAGTCATTATAATTAATCAGTCAAACAAGTTAAAATTAGATAAATATAGAAATAAAAATTCATGCGTTTTCAAACTACATTTTAACTTTTCATCAGAGAAATGGCACATTGTTATCTTGCAAACTACATAGTATATTTACAGTCAATAATTACAGTTAAATTCAAAGGAACAATTTAGAACCCATATCAAAGCAATACTGTATATTCAGGTGGAACTGCCCAGGATCCATTAACCGTTGAAATCTGCTTAGGGCAAAACAAATCCTTAAAAATAAAAAATGAAAAAAACAACAACTTTTTATCTTATTACAGTTGAATCAAAAACTGTGATATTAGCAAATGAGATGTGGTCTGGGCTATGGTCTTAATTAAAATGAAAGGCACAAATATATAGGTTCAAGTCTTTAGTATAAAGCTTTAATATACCGGGTGTCCCAAAAATGACTGATGGATTTTAAAATTCAATAACTTGCAAACGGTGACAGCTATTTAAATTTTTTTTGCAGGAGGGTTATGTATAATGTCAGGCATTTTTTTACCGTAATTTTTCATTTTAGTTCGAATTTCAAAGAATAGGTGTTGCTGACGGTGATTGAAGGCCTGGAGATCAGTGTTGAGTGAAGCGTCGACCTGCCCTTCAATCGCCGTCAGCGCCAACTATTGTTTGAGATGCGAACTAAAATAAAAATTACTGTTAAAAACTCCTGACATTATACATAACCCTCCTGCAAAAATTTTTTAAATAGCTGTCAGCGTTTGCAAGTTATAGAATTTTAAAATCCATCAGTCATTTTTGGGACACCCGGTAGTTTCTAAATAGTTTCTTTGGTCTCAACTGTTAGTAATTATTGACTGTAAACATGATATGTACTTGTGTGGTCAAATATATGTTATTGCATCAATGAATGTCTAAAGCTTAGCTCGAAAGGTCTGCATTTTTAACTGCACATTTATGCAATATTAACATGTTTATCTAATTATTAATAATATTTAAATTTTAAATTTCATATATAAGACGTTAAAAACATTTACTGCTTTAATTCTGCAAATCGCTTCTGAAAACATATGTATAATAGCAAGCATATTGTTTTTTCATTTTTCCACTCATTTTTTAAAAGTACATGCATCAAATTTAATAAAATTAAACAAATCTTATTAGTCATCACCATTTTTCTTCGTTTTATCAAAAATGGTACTTTGGAAAAATGATTTCAAAATTTCTTTACAAAATATAATTGTATGGATATGAGGGAACTCATTAAACAAACTATATCTTTAATTAAATCATCGTTTAATACGCGTTATATTACATAAATTCTCAACTCTCAAATGACGTTTAATAGCAAACCAATCACTGAAAGCCACCCACATTTTTAATATATGACTTGCTTACAAAAGAAAAACCATACCTATGATTTTAATTTAAGAAATTTTAACATTTATTAACAAAGGGCTAAAAATGAATCAAGAAATCAACCCAATAAAAAAACTAGTGCCAAAATTAAATTTACAATCTATACCCATCATAGGGATTCTAATAATATGAATTTCCGTGCATTAGTTATTGAGATATGATGATTTCTAAAGTCAAGTAAATCATTCAAAATACAGCATAGTAGCTCTACTTCTCGGGTGATTTAAATTTAAATTTAAATTGCAAATCTTATGTCAACATCTTACTGAATCTGAAGTTTGAGGAAAATGAGCGGATTAATTCTAAAGATTGACCTACTGCGGAAAAAAAGCAATATAGAGCGCTATGTGTTGAGCAATTTACACTAAAATTAGAAAGGTCAGTTCATGTCAAGGACTAACTGAATTTGAAGTTTGATAAAAATCTGTGCATAAGATTTGAAGATTGAGCTAATACGATAATCGAAAGAAATGTTGCATAGCAACGCCACCTGGTTTATACCGAAAATTATTCAGAACCAAGTTTTATCAGGCAGTAAATGAATATAATTTTTTCTATTTAATTCCGTGGATTAGGTCTTGAGTTACCGCAAAATGTGTGTCACATACAGAGTCATAGACTCACAGCAGACATTACGTAAAAAAAAGTTTCTCGGGTTCTTTGACCCCTAAATCATACAAATCCGTCGAAAACCGAAAATTGAAAATTTTCCCGCATATAACTCCATTTTGTAAAAATAAAAGAAAGTAAAAATCAGCTGTTTGTAAATTTTCAAAATCAAAATTAAATGAATTTCATTTATACAAGCATTAAACTTATTGCGTTTGAAAATTTGTTGTTGATGATGAGATATTGCTTTACGACATAGTCAGAAATTTTTTTTTAAGGCTTGATACCTCTGAAATAGAACCGTGCAAGATCAAAATATATATTTTATTTTTATTTTAAACACAGCTCTATTTTCAATAGTAATGTAAACAACAAATGTATTAAATGCGAACGACTCCTAAAGATAGTAATTTTTTTCATTATGATCGAATAATCATATATATCAATATTTAATTAACCCCAAAAAACTATTACTTTTAGCAAAATTATATTCATCTGTTTTTATTCTATAATTCTAGATTTGTACAGTATGGAATTTGTTATTAATATGTAAAACAGTTTTCTGGTATTTCTTCATTAATGTGTAACCAAGTTATCATATTTAAGTTACGATAAATAATCAGTAAAAAACTTTTGATAATTACTTTCGGCATGTTTTATAAAAAAGACAAATTAAACAGTAAAATTCATGCTACTTGCATTGTAAAAGCGTTTTTTTTTTTTAATTTGAAATATTTCCTTACTAATTTCATGGAGTTGTTCTACAAATGAAAAAGCTAATTTAGAATTATCCATATAATTAATATTTTCTACAGATACAAAAATAAGCATGACAGTTCCCAAATGATTAAATATATCACAATGTTCAAGGAAAATTAATTTGAGTTGTTCGAGGTGTTAATTTAATCAAATGTTTTATATTAAACCTGACACAAATCTTCACTTAATTTTTAAATGGAAAGGTAACATCTAATGCAATTCATTCAAATTTTATCGCATGTGTGGAACATTGAATAATAAATTAATTAGAAAAAGATCAATAAAGAAATTTGGTATTGAAACAAAAAATGGATAAAATAATTTAATAACGCAGAAATTAATGTGTCTTGTATCTTTTAAACTCATCAAAATCAACAAAAACATTGAAAATTTGAATTAGCGTATCTCCATTATTTTTTTTATGAATAAACATGAGATTTGGACTGTTAATTATATATAATGTGGTTTTTTAACATAATGCAGCTTGAATCAGTCTGCTATTTTAAAGAATTTGTGTATTGAGGAAACTAAACTAGTTCTTTTTTTAACTCCGTAAGTCATTCTGCGCATGATATCTTGAGAACATAAATATGTATTGGATATATATAATAAAATATTGGATTATGAAAAAACATTGGATATATACAAGTATAAATGTATTTTCAAAATGACCTATACTTAGATCAAAATTATAACATTAACTATTAAAAAAATATCAAAATTTTATATATTTTTTAATGAATAAAAATAGGCATGACTGAAAATATTATTACCATTCACGCTTAAAAGTAGATCATTTTAACTACACAGTAGAAAAAAAATCCGTTAAATTTACTGCAAAAACTGCTGGCAACAATTTTTGTCATAATAATTGGAGTAAAATTAGACGTGACAAAAAATTTACATCAAATTTTACTGCAATTTTTATATGTTGCCAACAGTTTTTGTCGTAAAAATTCAGTAAAATTAGATGTAGTAAAAAAAAAAAATTACATCTAATTTTGCTGCAAATTTACGCGAAAAACTGCTGGCAACATTACTGTCAGCAGTTTTTGCGTAAATTTAACGGATTTCATTTACAGTGCACATATATTTGCTCATTGCGTACAGCACATTTTGCAGCAATTCATGCATATGTTCATAAGAAAACATACGCGCATTGACTAATGTAATAAAAAGAAGGAACTATTTTAATTTCAACTATACATAAATTCTGTAACATGCTAATGAATTTCTAAAGATAGTATATTATAAAACAAAATATATTTTCTTAATGTTGTAAATTTCATGTTCATACATAAAAAATATTTGAAGATAGACTAATTCTAATTTTAAATTTTATCGATAAATTTCATCGAGTTAAAAAAGTACAAGACAACTTAACACTAGAACGCCCGGAAATTCTACTCAAGTTTGAAAATAATATTTCTCACCAGAATTTTTATTCAAAATTATTTAATTGATTTATTTAACGTAAATTTGCGTGGATTAGATTTCAATTATTTCAAGAAAATTTTTCTGGTTCGAATTGAAATTTAGTTACATGATTGGAGTCGAATCGACTCCATCCGGGCGTTCTAGTGTTAAAATGATTCAATTTTGAAAAAGAGTGTGATAAATTTAAATAACCAGTCAAGCGAGAGTTTTACTCGAGTATAGATTGTTCCAATATATACAATAAACATAACTAAGAAAATTGGCATTGTATTTTATAAATCTACATTTAAAAAATGTTATCTACACTGTAAAAAGAATTCAAGAGGTTACTAAAAATTTTTTAGTAATTTGTATTCCACAGATTTTTTTAGTAACCATTACAAACTTTTTTTTTGCAAGGGAAACAAACATTTTTTTTTGTAAACTGAACAAAAGAATTTTTTGTATAACTAAAAAAAAAATAGTTTTATATACAATTAAAAAAAAAATAGTTTTATATACAATTTAAGGATGTTATACTCTTTAGCTTAATAAAAATAATATGAATCTATGAAATAATATATATATATTATACACAATCTGTGGTGCACAGAATATTATTATTAATTTACAGGGCCACACAAAAGTATTCCATTGCATAATAGCTTTGGGGAAACATTGTTTGGTTTTGTGGAATTGATCTACGTTGCTGAGGTTTACAACAAAATACTTCAGTATACTAGAAAGCAGACACTATTTACAGAAACACACAAAAGATTCCGGATACAATACTGTATCCGAAGTATTGTATACTTTCACATTAAAATCTGAATATTTTTAAAAACTAGTTATAGGACGAACGCACCTCATTTGCTACGTTTAACATGCAATTTCCAACTTGTTCTAATTTTAAGGGTTTTGAGAAAACCTTAATATTAACTGAAGATACAACCATAATAAAAAATTTGTAGTGGTATGTACAAATAATAATATTAAAAATCATAAGAAGCGCTATTATCTAAAAGTTCTGTTCACCGTTATAAAATCATTTATTCAGCCTATACATTTCATAGAGATACTCAGTATTGAACGAACTTCATTAGCTATCTCAATTACAACAAATATTGACTTTTCAGTGATTACGTCCTTTTATCCAACTATAGAAGTCTGATTTCTCTAAAAGTAAAGATTTATAATAAAAGTGTCAGGAAATCGCAGCCTTAGTGATAAAGTATTCATTGACGAATTGGATAAGTTTCACGCTCCCTAAATATAATTTTCTGCAAATGTGTATACATGACTACTTAAAAATCAATAATAACACATTTAATTAAATTAAAAAAAAACAATCCCTAATTGTCATGATTTTATCTCACATTACTCGAATAAAAGATCTGTAAAATTTATTGAAGGCAACATTTTAGAAACTTTTACAGAAGCGCATGTAGTAAAGTAACATTTAAAGTATAACAGCAACGTTTCACATTTAATAATGTCATTTATTTATAAATCCTTAATAAAATTATGATTGATTCATTCCAGCATAGAAATCTGCTGACGTAGAAAGATGGATTACTAACATAATCCATTGATTCATGTTTCAATATTTCTAACACAGAATAGTTCTAAATCACATTTTATTATATCCGCAGAAATATCCCTACAGTAATTCATGCATTTAGTAAAACAATATTAAGCATATGAAATTTAAAACAAGAATTTAATTCATGTTGGAAACAGGAATTGAAAGCTTATTTTAATTATATGCATTTATAAAAGCTTATTTAAATTTGATTAATTTTGAAATTATTTTCACTGAAATGAAACGGCGCTAACAAAATATACTATCACATTAATTATATTAGCTTTAATGAGTTATTTAATCAAACGCACTGCATCATCGTATGTGTAATTTAATTAATACGTTATTATTTGCGATTAGTTCATATTCTTCAAGAAAATTTATACATTCATTTATACAAATAATAAAATAAGATAAAGTAGTATTTTATTTATTTTTTAAAAATATTATAAACAATTATAGTAAAAATATAAAGAAAATTTTGATACAAAAATCAGGGCTTTTTGGTAAGATGAAGAATATTTGGTTAGTTTTAATGGGAGTTCAATACTTAAAAATAATATTTAGCTTCAGGTTTTATAAGACAAATGAAAATATATATCTCTATATTTAAACAAAATAATAATGTGGGAAAACTGAAAACAAAAATACTTAAAGAGAGTTCTTTTCCTTAACTATCGATATATTTAGTATATTATTTTCAAGATATAAAAATCTTGAATTGATTGCCGGTGGAATTTCAAGAATGCACACAGTTTTAAATTTTGTTACAATTGACAAAATTGTTTTACTAGTAAAAAAAATATATCCAATATTATATGTATAAACTCTTAAAACAGTTTCTTCTTCAAAATAAATAAAGTTCAAAACTGATGTATAGCAGTACATTCAACATTTGAATACATTTTAAGAAAGACTGTATGTATCATTAAACTTATGTATACAGTCAATCATGGTAATTTTGCATCAAATCAGGGTAACTTTGCTCCACGTTTACGAAATTTTAATTCATTCTGCCATGATGGAATCCTGACGAATTATTTCTATTGGACTGCCAAACTCACCCTAGTGCTGCTATCTATATTTTGAGACCAAAACATTGCCGTTAATTCAAGTGATGTAGTTTATTTCATTTTTTTTCTTTCTGTCTTGAGCCAAAATTTACCCTGATAGGTCAAAGTTATCCTGATTGACTGTAGTTACGACGTTAATTGATGATCAATTAAAAATAAGAGGAAACTATGGTACACTATTAAAAATCTTGTCCTAGTTAGAACCAAATTTTGGTGCGCAATAGCTGTCGCAGTAAAATGGTGAAATCTTGAACGAATATTTGCATAAGCCCACTAGTAAGCCTTGATTTTGT
Organism: Maratus speculifer; assembly: GCA_964019185.1. Lineage (NCBI taxonomy): Eukaryota > Metazoa > Arthropoda > Arachnida > Araneae > Salticidae > Maratus > Maratus speculifer. The sequence goes on from OZ025290.1 coordinate 309,772,397, forward strand.
TCATTAATAACTATATCGTGACATTAATAATATATATTCCACAACGAAAAAGTAAGAATTTATATTATATATAAACATTTTGCTTATAAGACGCTGTTGTATTAATAACAAGCTAGAAATTGCACGTGAATCGTAGCAAATGAGGTGCGTTCGTACGGTAGCGAAGTTTTAAAATATTCAGATCTTGCTGATATAGTAGAGCGTACTTTTGATACAGTATAGTGGTCGAAATCTTTGTGCTCCTGTAAATATGCAGAGAGTAAACTTTATTATGCTTCATTAACGTATATCTTATTCATAAAATATGAAATAGTTTAATATAATTAAAGCCCGCCCCAAACAATGTTTCCACGTAGAACATTATTTAGTGGAATACATTTGTGTGGCCCTGTAATTTAATAATAAATATTCTTTACATCACAGATTGTACAGAATGTATATTTTAGTACATACTTCATAGATTCATGTCAATTCTATTATGTTCAAATGAGTGTAACACCATTAAAATGCATTTGAAACTTTTCTCCCACTGATCGTAATGTAACGGAATACTTTTGATTATCCCTGTAATAGATCTATGCATCCGATTTTCGTAACATTTGAAATGACTCCTCAAAATTATGTAATAATTATACGTTTTAAATTTCAAATGATTAAAATGCATTTGAAACTATTTTCCCCATTGACCGTAATGCAACGGAATACTTTTGATTGTCCCTGTAATTGATCTATGCATCCGATTTTCATAACATTTGAAATGACTCGACAAAATTATGAAATAAATATACGTTTTAAATTTCAAACGATTAAAATGCATTTGAAACATTTTTCCCCATTAACCGTAATGTAATGGAATGCTTTTGATTGTCCCTGTTTTTGATCTATTCATCCGATTTTCATAAAATTTGAAATGACTCGACAAAATTATGTAATAATTATGTATTTTCAGTTTCAAACGATTCGGTTGGGTAGTTTTTGCGTTGTTATATTCGGACAGACAGACGGACAGATGGACGGACAGACAGACGGACTGATCGACAACAATAGGTGCTACGTATTTACATAATTACGAACGCACCTAAAACATTTAAAATACATTAAAAATTTTTATTTACATGTTTCAACTCTGTTTAATCGTGTAATCTTTAGAATATAAATGGAAAATAAAATTACAAACATAATAAATGTGAAAAACTGGAATTTCAATAATTATTTACTCCAGTATTTCACGTCATTATGTTTTTAATTTTATTTTCTATTTACTTTCTGAAGATGATTTGATTGAAAAGAGTTGAAATATGTAAATAAAAATTTTTAATGTAATTTAAATGTTTTTCATTAATACAACAACGTCTTATAAGCAAAATATTTATTTATAATATAAATTCTTACTTTTTCGTTGTGGAATATATATTATTAATGTCACGATACCAATACAGTAGAACCCCGTTAATTCGGACCCCGTTAATCCGGATCTCCGGATAATCCGGATAGGTTTGGTCTTTTTTTTTTTCATGTTTGAGAAGCGATTACCTAATTTCCATAACATTAATTTGTTTCATCGTCATATTCGGAATAAAAAAAAAAAAACTTTTTCTGAAATCTTTTCGGAAGAATTAAACAAACTAAACATTTTTACTATCTGTAAATATTCAATTGGTTTAACATAAAGGTGATTTTTTCTAAATGTATTTTATTTTAATTCATTTTTTCCTAATTCTCCGGATAATCCGGATTTTCGATAATCCGGATTGGGTCTGGTCCCAATTAATCCGAATCATCGGGGTTTTACTGTATTTGAAGCTCCTGTTGAAACGTAGTTCAAATAGTTCGAACAAGATTTATATGGTAAGCTCCAAATGTTGGTACGAGGCTTCATCATCTTATGGTGGTAGCTACTGAGCACCAAAAACTGGTTCAAACTAGAGCAAATTTTTAACAGTTCAGAAAACAAATATACAAAAATCTTTTGTTTAAGGAGTAAATTAGTAAAATAATGAAATATTTTATCCTTTTTTTTAAATATTCACTTTTGGTGAGTTCATGATTTTTTCATTCGAATAAACAAATTCCATAATTGGTGTGGCCTTCAGAAAATTGTAATATGGGAATATAAGGTATATTGATAAAAATACTTTATTAAAAAAATAAGTATTAGATATGTTTTATGTATGAGACTTGGAAACGATCATTTATAATAAATACAATAAGTAGTATTAGTCGGAAAATTAATGTACAAATTCATTGTCCTGATGATGTGCCATATTGCACTGTACGTTTTCATTTCCCAGTTCAACCATTATTTCTACAAAATTAACATTCTTATGATATCAGTCTTCTGCGTTCTATTATACTTTGATGTGAAATATACAAATCGCAGTATTTACAATAAATAAATAACAATGAATCACTTTCTTTTAACTACTTAAAAGAAAAACAATTTTTTGGGATATCGTTTATTCTAATATATCGAAAGTGATGAATACCACTTTTTTCTCTTTTGTAGGCTTCCTTACCTGCTACAGTATTATAAACATATTATCAAATACCCGTGTTAGATTGTCTGAGATTTTTCTTATTGTGATAACATATAATAATTTGTATTTTTTTTCTAATTTTATTTGGCAATTTTCTAAACATTTACATTGTGGACTATATTGGGAATAAAGATTCTCGATGTGGCACATAAAAGACTTTTTACATTTCAGCTTATATAACTTTTAAAAGAATAATTACAACTTTACCAACTTAAAAAGAATAATTACCACATTAATCTCTCTAAACAACATCGTAAATAGTTTCAGGGGAAAATAATATTAACATAGTGAAAAAAGCAATCAAACCTTGGTGGGCCATAGTAGTTACAGGTCATTTAATAATTTTTATTTTCACTCAAATTCGAGTACAAAACATATTTTTCTTTGTTCTTTTACATGTATAAACTATTACTTTTTAGTTATACTTAGTAATCAATTAGCCTCTTTGTATTTATGCGATGCGTAAAACGCATTTGACACAATATTTAAAATTATTAAATCATTATTTTACTTTTCAATCCAAATAGCTTCTTTTAAAGTATTTGTCTTTTCGGTGTTAGGAAATTTTAAGCTTTCCTACTTTTGAAGCAATAAAAAGATCTTAAGAAGTATAGGAATAGAATCTGAAAATGTTTCAAATAGATGTCGTAGCTTTTGAGAAGAACAAGATTGAAGACATTCTTTTCTGCCCATTTTATTTTAAAATTTGCTTTGATCAATATTTGCAAGAAACTTTTTTGAAGTTCCTTGTCAATATTAAATTCGATTGAAAAGTAAATATGAATTCATGTATTTTACAAAAGAATGTACCACATACCCAATATCTATGTATCTATAAGTACAAATTGAGTTATGATTTCTAAAGATGTATTGAACGCAAATGAGAAGTTAAAAAATACAATGTTTTTGAATTCGATATAAAACTATCTAAAAAGTATTTTTTAGATGCTATCAAATCATAACAACCATGCAATAGAATTTTAAAATTTACTTGCTTTGAATATTTTCATCGTTAGCTTGAAAGATTTTGGGGAACTTTTTGGGAAACTGTCAGCGATGTATATATGTATATATATTTATCAAAATCTCAACATCACATAATTTTGAGCAGTTAGATTTTAAAAGTCTTGGTCTTTAAAAACTTATAACATAGAAGTAATAAGTAATTTATCACATTTATTTTATTCATTTAATTTTGAATTAATTGATATTTGATTTAATTGATGTATTTTGATAAGAATTACTGTAATGATAAAATGTTATGCATCATTGGGACATTATTCGACTGTAATTATATCTAATGAAACACAATGGATTTATTTTAACATAAATTCAGTTAGTGTAAATGATAAAAATAGATAAATCTTTAGTTTATATTTTGCTTAGTTTTTTATAAATATCCAAGTGTATTTTAGCATGTACTACCATAATTACTGTATGAATGAGATAGCAGAATAATATAACTGAGAAAATTGAAATTATATATAAATTTTGTAGATCATACTGAGCCTACCATCTCCTAAATATTTGCAGTAGAAAATTTTGCAATTTAATAAGTAGGGTAAGGAAGATCATCATAGAAAGAAATCAGCCATCATGTTTTTAATCGGTGTCGTTGTTTGTATGCGTTTAAAAATTAAACAAATAACATATGGCATTACATTGAATGGTCATTAATAATGCATGAATGCAGGCAAAGAAAAAAAGTTCGTTTGCAGAAAGTAACTGGCTGCATACGAAAGGCACAAATCATAGCTGATTGCAAAAGAGGCTCAAAAGCAATACAGCAATAACACCATCATGCTTTGATAGATGTGAGATTCGTTATAAAAGTACAATTTTCTGAAATCTCAGTTATTTGAATATGTCCAACGATTTTGTATTCATTAGCCGGTAAATCCGGTGATGCAATAATGGAAAGAAATCTTTGATCCAGAAGGGTCATTCCACACCAAAGGAGCAAATCAGGTGTGGCTGACATGTCACAGATTTTATTGAAAATCATCATATAAGTAGATCACAATCATTTACGAGGAAACGCAAAGTAGTAGAGTTCAGACTAGTTTATTTCAGTATAAAAATTTACATTAAAGTTGATACGAAATCAAGGTCTTGTGTACATGCTTGAAATTTCAAGTTTGATTATTAGCTTTAGAAATGGAAAGATTGTAATAAAAATTATTTGCACTTAAGAGTGAACTATAAGTAACAGATTAGCATAATTTAGTAATTGCATTTTTATTTCATAATTTATAAATAAATAAATAATAAAAAAAATAAAATATTTCAGTTATATGTTTTAAAATGAAGGACACTTTTTCCAAATTCAAATTTTTTTTGCCATTATAGCTAGTTGAATATATTTAATACACCTATAATTTAATTCTTGCCTTTTTCATTCCTTTATGAGAAAAAAATAAATAGTGAAAACTGCTGATTAAAAATTCAACATTTTTATCACTTTTTTGGAGACGAATAAAAGCTTTCAAAACTTTTAAACTCTTTGATATTACAGATAAAAGTGTATATTTTAAGTATACGGAGTTTTATTTTTGCTTTCAGTTTATTTTTGCCTCAAGAATATTTTTAATTTGTATAGAAGAAAAACAATTTTCTTCATAAAATATCTGTATTTTAATCTTAAAATCATAGATGGCAGCACACGTCTATTTTCAACAAGAAACTAGCAAAAAAGCGCGTGTTTTCAAAGAAAGATTGTCTTTAGAATGTATCGAATATTAGTTTTTGAACTCATTTTTGTTATGTTAGAAATTAAAAAGGCAGTATTGAAACTTTTTTAGTGTATCATGGACTTATTGATTCTTATATATGTGCAATATTGTTGATGTCGGAGCTGTCCTTTAATTATTTTTTGAGGTTAAATAAGAGGAATAATTGCGATTTTGTCATTTTTTAAAAAGTTTCTAAGTTTTTTTTAAGTGAAGGAAATAAATAACAACTTTGAAACTTGGAGAATTCGATCTTCATATATAATACTACATCTTGCATGAATTTCAAAGATGTTTTTTAAATCCTTTAATTTTTATAACGTTTAAAAATTTTCAAAAATTTACGAAATTTCAATATTTACAACCAATTTATGATTTGTTATGGTATTACCAGATTATTATTACTCAATAAATATAAAGAATGATTTCCAGAGATTTCAATATTATAAAAAAACTTAATTTTTATTAAATAGTTTTCAAAATATAGAACTTGAAACTTGCAACTTTCGACGATTATCCGCAAGCCATTCTATATCACAAGTTTTTTAAATGTCCAAAATTTATAAAATAATTTATTTTTCGTCAAAATATTTTGCAGACATACATTTGAATATGAAATGAACATGTATCTCAAATTTTATTAAAATCGGATTCTATAGAGCCATGTTTTTTTTTTACATTTTTGCTCTTTTGACATGGAATGACCCAGAAGCATCATTCTTCTTGTTAGCGAATTTCATCACCCATGTAAACACGCACTGCAAATTAAACGTACGCTTTACTAAACTGCATAAATCGATGTTACTATGCTTTGTGGAATGCAGGCTTGCAAAATTTCTCTTGCGCTGTATATACATATATATGTGTAATGTATAACATCAAGGCTTTTGTTTTCTGGTTTTGTTATTGGGTCATTTAACTGAGCAATGCTTCTTTCCGTGATTATCTTATTAAGCACTAATGCTTTTAAGCTACTTTAAACACCGATTTTTTTAGTTCATTAGATACTAATACGTTTTTGAACGACTGGAATTTTACGCAGCACTACCTAAGATTCACCAAGAACCTCTGGTAATCTGTTAAACGGTACTGATAACCAAAATATCAGAGTAATGGAGCAAGCACATACAGAGTATGGACTAATCAATTAAGAGATTAAACGCGTAAATTGCATAAAACCAGTAATCTATGAACAGCGTTTCGCTTACAACCCTGTTACACAAATCTTGAGCAAATTTATTTACAAATGTAAAAAAAAAAAAAAATGATGCATCTGGGCGTTTAAAAGTTCTTTAATATAAACCATATAAGTAAAACTTGTTTTTTTATATAAAATAAATTTCAATTAAAGTTGCCATATCTTGCAATAAAAAATTTTCTTTTGCAATATTTTCTTCAGATTTTTTTTATTGAAAACATGAATTGTTACGCTTCATGGATGTTAAATGGGTACCAAACTTCTCAATTAAGTTAATATAATTTGAAATTCAAAATGAATTATATATGGGGAAGTTTTCTAAATACATATTTAAATTTTAATTACAAAATACATCTGCTTCGTTAATTCATTCACTTAAGATCTATAACAATTATACTTATCGTTATCAAATTAAATGTATAATTATTCAATATAGAAGAATATATGTTTATTAAGTCAAAGATGACTTTCATTCAAACGCTGCAGCAGACTGTTCTATATTTACTGTTCATGTTTACAAATGCCATTTACATTTAAATAATACTTGGCTGTTTTCCTAAATTATTAAGTGAATAAATAGAAAAAAATCTAGTGTACATGAAAAATAGTTTATCAATTTTAACCCGGGAGAACTCGTTATGAGAATTTCTCTCACGGTGCCCAATTCTTTTCTTTTACTTTACAGTCACTGAATATAAAATTTTTTGTTTGGCTTCGTATTTTTATTCGAAAATGAGGTAAAGAAATCGAAATCACATTTTGAAATTTTATTAAAATGAAAGTCTTAAAAAAGGTTCGATGGAGAAAGAAAATCTCATGCGCGAGTTCTCGCGGTTTAATCCAATGGGCTTTCATTAAAAGTTGTTTGAATGAGCTACAGTAGATTTGTTTAACCCTTTCTGGCACACTGTGCATGGTCTGGGATACCTAATTTTCATTCCAAACTTGCAAACGGCACCAGTAAAACTACGTTAAAAAACTTCGCTTTTAGGTTAGAAGCTTAAATTAAGGAATTTAAAATATTTAAAAAAATCTTTTGTGAATTCCGGTGTCAGTCGTTTATTTCTCATTTTACTATAGATTTTGCCTGTGCCGGAAAGAGTTAAATCATTTGTCTCAACGTAGAGTAATTGTACCAGATTTCACTCTTTTCAAACCTCACACTGTTAAAAATAAATCTGTGAATTCACGGTGACACTACTGGCAGCAAAGTAGCCGAACTTTCGTTCCGTTAGTAGATTTTCGATTTTGGAAAATAAAAGAAAGGAAAACTCCGTTTGATGAAGTGGTAACTTTCCGTTACAAGGTTTGATTTTTAATGATAATAATTTAATATAATTTTTAAAATTAATGAATCGTCAAAAATACGAAATTTCCGAGTGATTTTAATTTGGTATATTATTTTACTTACTTAATTTAATTTTTGTTGTATAATTTACTTCAAGCCGTCCCGAGGATCGAGAAAACTCGAGGCCTTTTGACAGCGGAACAAATCTTTGCTAACTGAACCAAAGCTGCTGATGCCGAAGTGTACAAAGTATGTCTTTTATGAGTTAGTGGGAAAACTTGTTGTGCTTTTTAAAGATTTCCTTTCAAATATATTCGTTAGAATATTTGTAAACGGTTTACTTTATTTTATTTTAGACTGATGCATAATACTTATTATTCTTTAAATCAATTTAAATCTTTTAAATAGTTTAAATAAAAAAAATCATTGTTTAAAATCACTAGGTTTTTTTTCATTTTTTTAATGAATGAATGAATGAAAAAAAAAATTATTCATTTTTTACAAAAATAATGTCATAGACAATTTTTTGAAATTGTCATACACTATTTATTTATTTATTTAATTATTTTTTACTTTTTTTAGTTAAAATTTTTTTAATAAAAAATAAGAGAAAAATAAACAGAAAAAATGTAATTTAAAAGGTATTTTTTATGTTTTCATTATTTCATGGCGCCAGTGGGATTCAAACCCACAATCTGCACTCGCAGGCGATTGGTGGTGTAGTGCCATTACCGCTCGGTCACGGAGCCCCCCTCCCCCCGCATAACGGAGTATTTTCGTTTTTTGTTTCTATTTCCATTCGTTTCGTTATTTTCAGGAAATATGGTGGAGTTTTCTGATTTTTATCGGATGTTGCGAAAAGTGACTGTTTCTGTGAAATTCAAGAAAAAAATATTCGTGAATTTCAGATTTTTTTTTAACAGTGCAGAAATCAAATGGAATTTTCAATCATTTAACTAAAAGTTTGATACCATTCCTTTTCAAATGTTGAAACGTTCTGAAAAACTATTAATACATAAAACCGCTGGATACTGCCATAAGCATGTGCAGTGCATATCTTAACATAATTTACAGTCTTCTACATATAATCTTAACAAACTGTGGAAGACTGAGATAAGCTCGGGGTAAAATTGCTTTGTGTATAACTCGATAAAAAATCGATGTTGATATGGTAGATGATTTTCATCAGCAAGTGTGCGTTGTACGAAATAAAGTCACTGTTTTTCATAAACGTTTTGTAAGCTCTGTTTGGATAAATCGCGTTTATGGATTCTTTTGAGAATTTCTAGAAATTTCTTATAGATTCTGAAGACCAATTATTTCACCAAATGTAGTGAAAATTTGCAAAAACTTGCCAATTTGGTGACTTTTTTCATTTGGTACCAAGCATGTGTTTTGACAGTAGTAGATAGTCAATTTTTCTGTCAAAAATCGCCAAAATCGGGAATATTTTGTCAAACATGACAAAATTTACCGCGATGTTACAAGCTTTGCGTTTTCGTTTAACGTACACAGATTAAAAAACTCATAACTGTATACATTTTCATTCCCATTATAATGCACTTCCCCATACTGACACATTCTAATAATTTTTTGACAAGAATCCTAGCAAAATGGTATTTTCATAACACAAAACGATAAAATGCAAAATTTAGTCAAAACTGATTAAGCTTTCTTTTTTGAAATAAAAAAAAAACTGCTTGACCATTTTTTTCCGTAATGACATAGGCCCCACCAGTGGAGGAAAGGTTCTGACCTGTCAACTGGTAGACGGCAGGTGCTGGGTTCGAACCCGATCGCGACCGTTGGCCTAACTGTTCGGAATATTTCAAATGAAAATCAAATTTCAAATTAATTATTTTCATTGAAATACGTATTCAAGGCGAATTTTCTCTCTCTGGATAAATTTCTACGTATTAATATATTCATCGATGTTGGTTCTATTTGAGTTCTGTGTTTGCCCCAGATTGGTGGCTCACGGAATATATTCCATCTTGTGCTGCGAATGTAGCCTTGCCAACACATAATAGTGAGAAAGTTCCAGGCTGGTTATAGTTCTATGTGGTTTAGTCGGTAGAACGTCAGTGCGCTATTCTGATGGCCCGGATTCGACGTTCTGTATGGAATCTTTTTCATTAGGTTGGCATTAACGCCTATAAGCAATTAAAATTAATTTGATTTTCATTTGAAATATTGTATTCAATGCGAATTTTCTCTCTCTGGATAAATTTCCACATATTAGTAGTAGGTAGCAAAGTTTAATGAAAAAACTTTGAGCTGCTTAAACATAAAATTTGCTTTATTCTGATCCATAGTGATTTAAATGATCCACTAATCAAATTTTCAAGAAAATGGGACTTAGACAAATGTTTTCTTGTGCTCGAAAACGTTTGGATATAGAATTTAATCAAAATCCCTTGAGGCTTTTTTTAAAATAAAATTAGTTTGTGACCCAAAAAGGACGCACTAATTGACATTTCTCAAACATATAATCTAATCCAATAGTCTTCTATTGTCCAAAAGCAGTTGGCCTCAAAATTTTGTCAAACTTGAGGAAGCCGTTTTTAAGATACCATTATCTTGGCCCTGACCATCTTTGATCCAAAATGTCCCACTAATATAAATCCCTTGAAATGGACTTAGCTCAATGGTCTCCTCGTACCCTAAAAACTGCAGAGTGCAAAATTTAATCAAATATGTCAAAGTAAAATTTTAAATAAAATGTACTTATCAGATGGACGCACAAAAGATTTCATTCAATTAGTAATTAGTAAATTATTAACCATTCAAATATGTAATGTAAACATGTAATTTTGATCATATGCTTGAGCTTTTCAATCATGCATATATTAAAGTAAAAATACTGGATAAAAATATTTCAAAATATTGCCGTGACTTACATTTATTGTTTTCAGACTTCTTGCATCCATTTGTAAAAATTATGCTTACAGAAAATTTAACTTACTTTAATCATGCTATATATTTGCCGAAGAAGAACTAGAGCTCTTAAAAGGACTTTTAGACTATTAAACTTTTAAGAAAAAATATATAACTTACTAAACGATATAGTTTAATATAATGGAAATAGGGATATTTTTTAAGAGATATTAAACCCGAAAACTTAATATTTAAGAATGAGTAATATCAGTATTCTCAAAGGATTAAATTTGCTGAATCCATTAAAATCAGCTTATATTTCACTTTAAATATCAGCAAGTTTTGCTTGACAACTTCCTCTCTTCTAGTGACAAAAAAAAAAGAGAAAAAAAGAGAAATTTTTTTAAAAGTTTTCATTTTTTTCATTTTTGTTTTTTTAGGAATTTTTATTTCGAACTTCTTTTACACATTTCCTTAACCATTTCCTAATTTTTCAAAACCGCTGAAAAGCAAACTGAATTTCTTTTTAAGTGAGTGATTCAAGACAAATAACTTACTATGAGATCTTAAAAATAAATTTGGTTTCTTCTGTGGATGTGTTTTTTATTCATTTCCTAGTGTAATTGAAAGTCTTTAAGATTTCTTTATCATTTCCGTCCTTCCGCACTTCACAATTCTAATTACACTCGGACTGATAGAAAATTTTATTAGATTTTACGATTAAAAACGGAAAGTTCAATAATCACATTTGTAGCGCAGATTTTGTAGAGAGAATTTTCTTGGACTGAATTACGAAAAAATTTGATACATTATTTTATTAAACGATTATTGTTTTAAATACCGGATGATTCAAAAGTCAGGACGAACTTTAAAAATGAATAATTCGAAAACGAATCAAAATACAAAGATACGGTTTGTACCGAACAATGGAGAAGAAACCGGGTTTTGTGTAACAATGCAAAAAAATAGTTATGTTGGCGACCAACAAATGGCGCTATAGTGTTTAATTGCACCAAAAGATGATTTACAAATGAAAAAATGTTGACTAGTTAGAAGTCAGAATAATTATAATTAATTAGTACTACAGTAAATGTTCAATGTATTGTGATCATTCATAAGTGCAGCTGTGAGGCGAGGCACTACACAATTCACAGCATTCAGCAGCATTTCTTGCGTTATGACAGACATATTATGGCGGATGGCAAAATATGTGATTTTATGATATATTTATATGATTAGTCCAATAATCTAACAGAATTTGGTGTAGTTCTATAAAATAAATAAATGGTCATTGGATATAAGTAAGTGTGCAAATTGATCCTCAATCAGATATTTGGAAGTGAATTACAAATTGAATAGAAATTTTGAACTAGGGAAGCAAACATATGAACGTTTTAACCCTTTCCGGCACACTGTGCCCGGTCTGGGATACCTAATTTTAATTCCAAACTTGCAAACGGCACCAACAATATTTTAGTAAAATTTTGCGTTTACAATAAAAATTTAAATTAAGGATTTCAAAATATCATAGAATTCGTTCGTTTCGTTGTTAACTGATAATTTCTCATTTTGCTAACAGATTTTGCCCGGGCCGGAAAGAGTTAGCAAAATAAAAGCCTATCAATATAACACAATTTTTTAAAATAAAATCAAGATTTTCCAAATTTTGATTTTCTCGATAAAGAGAATTTTAAAACTCGCGTCTTCAACTATTTTAAACTAGGGTAACACTCCCAGTAATTGGTATGCACCAGTGATTGGCACATCCTACAAACATGTCCTAAAATAAGATTTATATCCAGTTTTTTAAAAATGCAAGACCATATACCAGTTATATGCTCATTTACGTTAAAGATTATAAGTTTGATTTATGCTACTAGATGACAATAGTGCCTAGGAAAGAGAAATAATAATGGCTTGTAACAAATTAGCCATTTTTGTTGCAAATGCTTCTTCTTTGATTTAAGGAAGGAATGCTTTTCAATTCATTATTATCTGATTTATAATCTATTTTAAATTTTTATTGAAATAGTTTTGTTTAGTTAAGAAGGGTTACTTTAATTGGGTAAAAGTATTTTCGACACAAATATTTGGATTTCTGAATTAATGATAGATGCCAATTAATGGTGCTTCAATTTTGCTAGTTCCAAGTAATTGGCACCTATTTGAATTACAAGGAATTCGCATGTAATTTGAGATTAAACCATTTATTTTGAAAGTACTTTCAAAGTTATAGACTAATTTTGTTTATAATTTGTTTTTATTTGAAAATATGAAATATTATCAATATTTGGAATCCATTAAAGCTTCATATGACAATTACTGGGGACAGCATGACAATTACTGAGTATTAATATAAGTATTTTGTATTGTTTTAAAGTGTTCATATTTCAGACTAATATGCTGATTTCTAACTCTAAACAACTTGAAGTATGGCATCTTCATCTACAATAAATTCATTTAAAGCGATTGAATTCAATGCAAAACGTAAAGTTTTTTTTAAATATAAACATGTGCCAATTATTGGATCACAAGGTGTAATACACTGGTGCTCTAGGTGCCAATTACTGATGATTTCAGCAATTTTTTATAAATATATTTTTATAAAAATACTTTTTCAAATTTTTTTGCTTTTAGTGGGCAAAATAGATGCGCAGATATACATTCTTCTATATAAAAATATTTCCATGTAAATATCTTATTACTTTGTAATGAAAATTGAAGTAAGTTTAAAGACAAATTCTTAAAGTGCCAATTACTGGGGATGTTACCCTATCTAGAAGTTAATTAATAAAAAATAACACTACCGTAACACTCATACGGCGACAGCACCTTCTGTTAAATTGCTTTAAATGTATTTCTTTATCTCTTTTAAAACATTTTTCTAATTAGAACTATATGTCTGTTACAAATGGTTAAGGAATTAGCTATTAAACAGCGTCGGAAATGGACGCCCTTTATTGTAATTCAAGCACTTAGAAAACTTCCCTGAAAACTTAGTCCAACTCATTCGTTTTCAGCTACAGAATAGTGGTTCAAGTCATGAAATTTAAAGTTCCATTACTCGGTCAATTTTAATGTTAGATGAATGGGACCTTTTTTGTATTGCTTGATAGGTTAATGGAAATTTTTTCTAGATACCACTAAGAGGATCGGTGGACCGTATAAAAATTTAATTATTGTAATTTTTTAATATATATACTGGTGTCCAAAAGTTAAGCATAATTGGTAATTAAGTAATTGCCGAAACGTCAGTGAAGGCTTACTTTGGAGACACGAATTTTTTTCTGTCTGTCTGTCAGTCTGTCAGTCAGTCAGTCTGTCTGTTCCGCGATAACTAACGCAAAAAGCATCCGATTGGCTTGAAATTAAGTGGGTATGTTAGTGAGGCAATGGGATTAAGCTGTATAGTTTTTTGTTAGATTTGATTCATTCGTTCAGAAAATATAGAATATTTTATTTTGCGCAATAATGCTTTTCTATGGCAAATCCAATGATTTTCATTTTTTTTCCTTGAGTGAAAATGACACATTTCATTAATGGAATTCAATGATAAATGGATACTGAAATTTACCAGTTAAATTATTCGTATTGTTTTGAAACTTTGTGTATACATTTGTCAGATTTTTAAAGTTATTACTGCAAATTTTGGAGATTTTTTATAAATGCGTTCCAATAATAAAAACTAATTTGGTTTAGAGATTTACTTATTTAAAATGTATTTATTTCATTTTCTTTATTTTCTCTTAAAGGTTGCTAAGCAACCATTCATCCTAATCCTTATTATATTTTAATGTTATAAATTTGAAAGCGTGGACGTAAATTTGAATGAAGTCAACGTCAAAACTGATGAATTAATTAATGTCTTTTTATCTTTGCGGATAAATATAACATAGCCCAGAAAAGAATATAGGCTATGTTTTATTCGCGTTTGAAATGAAATAGACGCCCTCTCGCGGACAATGTCTGAAACGAAACAGAATTGATACCGTGAGCATCTTCCGCTTAAATTTGTGTTTAAAAGGCCGATAAATAAATAAACAGTTCTATAATAAATAAATAAATAAACAGTTCTATAAAGCATGCAACGTTGGGTTCTTTGTATTAAAATTATCTAAAATCAAAATTTTATACACAAAGTTTAGATCTATAATATAAAAATGTACATTTGACTTACTCATGGCAAAATAACATGACAGCAACACAATGCTTGCATGATTCGCTTGCTCCAGCTGCATGGAACAAACAGAATTACGTAAACAAACGATTATCAGGTCTATACAACGCCACCTTTCGGTCATTACAAACGCGAATTAATTTTATTGAAATATTTTCCTTAATAATTCAAAATTTCCTTCTTTTTCATACAGAATCAAGAGCGATTTTTTTTTAGATAAAATTTAACCAATTTCCTTTATCGTTGCCAAAAAAAAAAAAAAAAAAAAAAAATCTGGAATAATTTTTTTAACGACAATAAGTTTCAATTGAGCAATTTCCATTCGAAAAACCAAACTAAGAAAAAATAAATATGACGTCAGAATTAAAATAAAAATAGTACTTTGCTAAATATTAAACACGGAAATTTGTTTCGTCAATAAGAATTTTTCTGACAAAAATGGGGACATAATTAGAAGTAAAAGAAATAAAAAATAATTATATTTTTAACAAATATTTCAATTGGTAAAATTTGACGTCATAATTTAAAAAAAACAGGTATTTCATAGTAGTCGTTAAAAATACAAGAAACATGGATATCAATAACTCATGAAAAATAGCCATTGCCGAAACTTCAGTGAAGGCTTACTTTGAAGACACGAAATTTATTGTTTTTCATCTGTTAGTCTGTTCTTCTGTATGTTTGTCTGTCCCGCTATAACTGCTACCAAATGCAATCAAAACATTTTTTTTTCTGAAACAAAATTGTAAAACTCTAGATTACTGAGTTTACACTTACAAAAGTTCCTGATACATCAGATTTAGGTGTTTGTGGTTGGCAGGTATGTAGAACTATGAAGATAACGAAAAATATTTGTCCAAACTGTTACTTATCCTTATAAATCAAAATGTATAAGGAAATTCAAGATATACAACAACCATGAGCACAATTATTAGAAAGTGGCAAATTTAAATTAAGTGAGGCTACGGGGTGTTCAGGTGGGGCGGAGCCCCCCTGAAGAAGTCTACTATGTTATAATAAAAAAAATAATAGATCATGAAAATTTAAAAATATCCTAACATAACTAAATTTTTAATTTACCGCTTTTGAAGGCTAAAAACTTCTAATTCTTATTTTATTCTTATAAATAATTAAGTACTATGAAAATTTTAAATTAAACTTTCCAAGAAGTTGAATATTATCCAAAGTGTGTTTAAAAAAATATATATATGTACAAAGCTGACGTTGAGGCTCCTGATCTGCAGATTTACTAGTTATTTTTAAGTTATGAAAGAAATATGAATCGGAATGTGCTGAAACTCCAGTTGTGTAAAAAAAATGGTACGCGTCACATATTTTCGCGAAGAGTTTTCCCCGAAATCGAACAGCGGACCGTCAACAAATTGAAAAAGAACGAAGATCTTTTGGATAACCCTGTCAAAACTAATGTAGCAAAAGCGTTCAAACTGCACATTATGATTAATTGGCTTATTGTAATGTACTGTGTTAATTTTTACAAGGATAGAATGTATACTTGTAGAGAAATTAAGGTTTTTATAAAAACAGTCCTAAGTTTTTTGCTTATAATTTGCAGAGTTCTTAATATAAAATAATGTTCTTTTTTGAAAAAATGACAAACATCATTATACACAATACCCTGTCATCAGAATTAAAAAATAATAAAAATTGTATGACAAATGATCAGGATTACTAAATAATGTTTTACTGCGCATGTGTGAACGCTATTAAAATTTCATTTGCATATTAAGTTAGTTAAATGTATAGAGCAACTTTTGTGAAAGTCTCAAAAACATAGCTTAAAAATTCTGAACATTATCGTTGATAGAATGGGATCAAAATCCTTTATTCCCTAAATGAAGCAAAAAGATCAGGGTCTGTATCCATATTCCATTGTTTAGTACCTACACAATATTGCACGTACAACTATATTTAGGTATAACCCCTGATTTTTTTGCTTCCTTTAGGAATAACGGATTTTGAGTTGATTCTATAGGTGACCACTTTCAGAATTTTCAAGCTATGTTTTTGAAACTTTTACAGAAGTTGCTCTATACATTTAGCTAACACAATATGCAAATGACATTTTGATATCGTTGACGCATGTGCAATGAAAAATTATTTACTAAACATACTCATTTTTCATACAATTTTTATTATTTTTAAATTCTGATGACAGAGTATTGTGTACAATGATGTTTGTCATATTTTGAGAAAAGAACATTATTTAATAATAAGAACTCTGCAAATTATAAGCAAAAAACTTGGAAAAATTTAGGACTGTTTTTATAAAAACCTTAATTTCTCTACGAGTGTACATGCTATCCTTATAAAAATAAACACAGTACATTACAATAAGCCAATTAATCATAATGTGCAGTTTGAACACTTTTGCTATATTAGTTTTGACAGGGTTATTCAAAAGATCTTTGTTCTTTTTCAATTTGTTGACGGTCCTCTGTTCGATTTCGGGGAAAACTCTTCGTGAAAATATATGACGCGTACTATTTTGTTTACACACCTGGAGTTTCACCACATTTCGATTTATATTTCTTTCATTACTTAAAAATAATTACTTAATTACCAATTATGCTTAACTTTTGGACACCAGTGTATATATTTTTTTTTACCTAAATCGCTTGAAAAACAATTCTTTACCCTTTTTAAAACATTTTTGCAAGCGGAATTATATGTCCATGACTACCGGCTTAGAAATTTGCCATTGGCCACAGTTGAGTGTGGACACCCAGTATAGGAGAGAAGCGTATTCAAGGGTGAATCCTCCTGTGATTTTCTCTGTATAACTGGAAAGTTACCGTTATTCTTTGCACTGAAGAGAACACAACTGCGCTGAATGTTATTGAAACTAGTCTGCTCAATGTTTACATACTTGATGTTTTTAACTTTGTTTTCAACCATTTGGAAAAAGATTATTCGTTTCGGTCTAGAGGTATTTGAACCATATCTGAACCTTTGTGATATCCGGTATTTTGTTGTTTTCTGATTGGTCCATTTTTAATGTTGGAAATGAAATACGTTTATTACCATGATGACAAAAAAATCATAAATTAGTCGTTGGGGGGAATTACCGTAATACTTATGCGTCATGGATACTAGATATACATAGCATAAAATATAAAAATAAATCATGTGTGCATCATTTTTGCTATTTATAAAACGCTTCGTAATTCCAAAATAAAATTTAAATGAAGATTTTAATATTTTAACACATAATATTGCTCTATTAATGAATTGCTGATGAGCAAATTTCGACAAAAGATATAAAACGCCAAATAAGACAAGTAGTGCAGAAATGCGTAAAAGAAACATCCCTATAATTTCAAAAATAATAATCCTATTAACTAACTGTTTACTGCATGGATTAAACGTCTCATATTTAATTAAAATATATATTTGAATTGAAATTTGAATGAAGTACAGGGTCATGAAAAATCGAAGAGTGTGAAATATAGGATTATAAATATCTCGGCAACTGATAATCCTATAGGCTTCGTATTTTATGCAAAACTTCTGTTATTTTATTGCATTTTGCATCTACTTGCTAAAATAAAATATTTGAAAATTTTTATATACCTTTCATCAAAACGACTATTTCGAGAGCCCGAAATAAATAGTTTCGTATAATCGAGGTTACTGATATTCAATAGACTATTTTCGATTTTTGCATACTAAGAATATTTCAAATTTCAAGTCTCTATCACAATTTGTTCAGAAGGTAGAGCGTTTACAGACACACAGACGGACGGCATATTTGTTTTTCTAAAAATATGTTATTCGGAATTTGCAGTGTCTAGAAACGTGTCAATCAAAAAAAAAAAAAATCTATTTTTATAAGAAATGCAAGATTTACCCTATGCTAGATACGATGGATAAGTAAAAACTACGAAAATACTAATAACTTAAAAACAAATTGACATACCAGCTTTCTAATAAAGTGCATTTAAAAGAATATTCTTTGCTTTATAGTGTAAAAATTGAAAATGTGCAATATAAATAAATTAAAAAAAATTCAGTATCGAAAATTGTAAAACTGAAAGTTTATTAAAAGTTTGCTTATGATTAGTCCAGGAATATTAATGTTTAATCTGTGGTATACGTAATACATGAGTCTAACTGAATATGTAAGCAATGTTTTGATCATTTGAAAGTCATTTTCCAAATGGTCGTTTTAATTTGTTAAATTACATTTTTTAAAATCTTTCTTGGCGTTTCCATTTTTTTTTTTTTTTTTTTTTTTTTTTTTTTTTTTTTATATTGCGTCAGTTAGCATCTTAAAACCTTCTGACAGTCAACCAAAAGGGCAAATTTGTAACGTTGTTTTCTATGTACTTTTTTTTTAAATGCTGACAAAACATGAATCTTTCAACATAATACAAAAATACATGATTACGAATATGAATGCAAACCTTCAGAATAATTGGACAAATTTTGTAATGATTGAACAAAGCATTAAATATCTGGCAAATAATTATATTTATATTAATATAAATATTGGTCATATTGTAGTGAAACCTGGATCTTAGTGACACATGCTTGTCACTGAGAGGGTTAATAATTAAAATAGTGGGTACAGAATGAAATAAATAAATGTCTTAATAATTTACAACAGTGTGTTATCTGTTGAAAAATATGTGAATAGCATTTAGAGTTTTTTTTTCTTACAAACACGAAAATAATTCGGTTGTATTTTTATTTATATACAAAAATAATTTTGAAGCGCATTTCAGTTTAGATTAAAGTACTTCAAACACTCAATATTTACAGATTATGCAGTACATCTTGTTATACCATTTGAGGTCGGTCTATTATAAATGTAATTTTAGCAGATAAAACTCACTCTTTGAAAGAGATCAAATTAATTTCAGCATATGAATTTTTTTGTAATAAGGTATTTGTATCCTATATGGACAGGGCTCTCAATATGGACACCCCTAATATTTTTAAAGGTAATAATTTTGATCGAGAGATGGCTAAACATTTTCGCAAAGAAAAGCGGTTGAAAAGATAATTAAGTCTGGAAAGTGTAAAAAAGCGCGCTGTTCGCCATTTAGGAGGAAACTTGTTATTTTGAGATGTGCTGATCTTAATTATTTGTAAGCTTAAATTCTTATTAGATATGGTAAAATTATATTAAATGTGGAAAAGTGGAGTATTTTAGAAAGCTAATAAAACATATTTTCGATTGCTATTGCATATTTTGCTTAAAATAATTTTCCTTATTCATTTGGTACAAGATTTAATAAAACTACGCCGGGTTCCCAATATGGACAGCTTGTGTCTCCATCGACTACAACTGTAAGACAAAAGAAAATTCAACGTTGCCAAGTAATAACTTGAAAAGTCATCAAAGTGGTAAAATCCTTGTGCAACAAGATGCTATTTGAACAATCCCCCCCAAAACCCTCCTCCAAAAAACCCTTGCAGAAAAATAAAAAGAAGCCCCCCCCTTAGTACGATATCTGTTGGCAAAATCGTAGGTACCACTAGTATGACTTCCTCAACAAAGGAGAGCTGGTACTGCTTCTCTTGCAGTATTAATGCTTTTTCAAACATGCGGCCATGCATCACATGTGGCAGAAATGTTCATAGGATTATGTGAGACTTACTTCCCATGGTGAAAAAGTTTCTATTTGTCCATGCTGTGGGTACTGAGTAATAACAGATGTAAATTCCCAGACTGATGCAATAAAGCTAAGCAAAACCAACAATATTACTTCATAATATTTACTAGTAAGAAAGGGGCTTTGCATGGGTCTTCGAAGGGTGAAAGCCGAGAATGCCCCATCACCTTTCTAAAATGCATGTCCTGAAGATATTTACTGTCCCCCTTCCTCTTCGGAATCTTTAGATACATTTTTTATTCCCTTTCTTCTAAAATCTCCTGGAAAAGTGGCTCTTCCATACACACTGTGTAGAAAATAAATAAGGAAACACCTGTCCAATATAGGGACAGGTAGTTCCTTATATGGACACTTGTAAAAATTGTTTTGTTTTTATCATTTAAATTAAACCAGAATAATTACAATGTCGCTAATTTTAATAATGATAGTCAATAGTCCAAGGACAGTGGTCACATATTTTTTGAGTCCTATAACTTGTACATGGAGGTGAAAAAAATACATTTTGCTTAGGGTGTCCATATTGGGTACAGGTATCTTAGTATTTATGTACGCAAAACTAGAAAATATCTAATAATAGAATCGATTTATGACTTTTCTTTCTAGTTAATTTATAACTAAACATTAAACGAAGCAAAGTGTAGGAAAATTTATTCCGAATATTTGAAACATATTTCGTGATATATTATATTTAATTCATATATTAATCTTCACATAAACATCCTCCTTCTCTTCAGAAAAATTTTCAATTAATTCGCTCTTGTGAAAATACTATCAGGAACTTAATAACGCATTTTCGAATCTTTTTTAAATAGCACTTCATATAATCAAAGCGGCAGCTTATATATATATATGTATTGCACCGCCAGTTAATTTTTTTAAATTAAAAACACTTCATTAAATATATCCGATTATCTACTAAAATACAACTTTCAGTTTTCTTATTTTTTCATGATCTCACTTTTTTTTAATTAAAAGCTGTATGTTTACGTTTAAGTTTAATTGCAGTGTATATAAAATATTTGCTTAAGAAATGGATCTGCCGTTGTTTTTGTAATAAACTTTTTCATGAGAATGTTTATATAATAAAACTTCCATAATACATTTTTTTCTTTCTTTTCTAGGTCTACCAAATGACTTGAAAGTGTACTGGCAACAGTACCCTTGGTGCTTGGGTGAGGTCGTGTGTAAATTAAGAGCTTTCATAGCAGAAATGACGAGTTATGCATCTGTGCTGACGATAGTAGCTTTTACTATCGAGAGGTATATAGCCATCTGTCATCCCCTGTTTATTCAAACTGTATCGACCCTACCAAGAGCCATAAAATTTATTACGTCTGTATGGATTATTTCTTGCCTTTGCGCCCTTCCATTAGCGTATTACACTCGGATCAACTATGTAGATTATCCTTATGGTAAGTGAAATGTTAGAAATGCATTAAAACAGTCTTTATGTGCTTTGCTAAAGTTTATCCTTTCGTAATCATAATATCTAGATTAAATGTGCATTGAATGTTTGCGTTTATAAAACACATATTATTATATATGTATATGGGATGTGGTGAGAAGTGTATTTATCTACAGCTACTGTAGTACATAAATGATGATTATAAATATAAATATCTAAACACATATTTTAGGCATTCTATAAACACTAGACACATTTTGAAAGCATTATAACTTAAGGAGTAATTGCTTTTAAAGCATTTGAATTAATCTTGCTGATTTGTTCAGGTCTGTTAGACTCGAGACACTTTTCAATTTCTTTTAAAGATGATGATAAAAATATCTTCTATACATTTTATATCTTTATTTAATTAATGTGATACCTTATTCCTATGTGAATATAATTTTTTAATACTTATCTGTGTAATTTTTAAAATAGTACTTTAAATTTCATAGTAAATGAGAACAGAACAGCAAAGGTAATTTGACCACAATTTACACATTACTTTTTAGTAGAATTTTTAAACATACTTAAAGTTCAAGATTATGTATAAAAATATTTTCTGTATCAATATAAATAGATCCAGATACAAAAATTCACACTTAAAGCTGGATATTATGTATAAAAAATTTTTCTGCATCGATTCAAATGGGTCGATGTAGAAGAATATGTATGTGCATAGAATAGCATTTTTGTATCTAAAGTATTTCATTAACATTTTGAATTTGCACTTACTATAAACAAGAAATCCATGAATCAAAATGTCTACTAATTTAAATTAATTTTGTTAATCATAGTTTTATCTCACAAATTAATATAAGGGCTATTTTAAAAATATTTAATTTAAAGGAGTTTTCCAAGAAACGCATTTAAATTTTATGCATACAATCAAAGTATTTCCGTCATGGATTCTTTTGCATTGTGATTTGAATTTTTTTCTTAATTCATGGACTTGTATATAAGACAATTATGTGACCTTTGGTATAACATTGAGTGATTTGCACGGAATTAGCTGCAATAAAAAAGACACAAAGCCACATAGGTGCTTGATATATTCGACATCGTATTTACAAGTTCATATAACACTTAAAACTAGGTATCGCATTGAAAAGACATTTTTCTTAATTTTATAAAATTATAAAACAAATTATCTGCGCAAATATTTTATTTCAGTACGCCATGATGCGTAAAGGGGTATAATTATTAAAAGTGCATATATATTGAGACAGACATGTTCATAACTAATACTATAACGCAACATGGAGTGAAAAATTAGCCGAAACCAGGATTCCAAATTGGGTCCACGGTATATCGTGCTGTTGCTTTATCATCCAACTTATCCTGGCCGATATCTTAGCCCGGCAAAGTCCCACTAATTGTAGGTCATTGTAGCTTAGATAATAGAGCAACAGCACTGTATGCAATGAACCCAGGTTCGAAACTTGGCTACGACTAATTTTGATTTCCATTTTGGGTAATTGTATTAATAGTGTTAGTATCTATCTTAATATATATGTGCGTTAATTAATTAATTTAGACATTCATTTATGTGTTTTTAATAAAGGAGATTTTTAATTTTTTTAGGGACAAAATTGAAAAAACTGAACTAAGTACATAGGCTATCTGGGCAATGGACTATTTGTTTAAAGAAAATGAATATAAGTGATTTTTCAATTATCTGTTGCGTTCTAGAGATCAACTATTTAAGTTTTTTAAACACTCTTTAATCACTATTTACTTTTTCAAAAATATTGTGCTCCACACATATTATTGTGGAGTGTATGGGAATTCACAGAACGTTTTAAAAAAGCATCACTTTCACATTTTGATTCAGTCAATTACTATTGCTGTTTCAAACTTTGAACTCAATTTACTCCAAATCTAAATTTTGACACCCCTGACCTTTGGCTTCTGAGGTTCTCATTTTTGCTTTTACAACATTTCTACATTTTTAAGGTATGCAAATACACATTAGCTGAAATATTAAAAAATATGTTCTTTTGCTAATGGAGAAGAAAACTAAAACTGAGATTAAAAAAAATATTTAAATTAAGAAGGGTTCCCAAATATTCCAATTTTTAAAAAACAGTCCACTTCAGTTCATTTTGCGCGTTTTTTTCTCAATTTTTAGGGCTTCGTACATCTGATAAAACCCTATTCACGTGTATCCTTTGTCTGTCTGTCCGTCACAGAGTCCGTACACAAAAATTGTAGAAATTAGATACTCCAAATTTTATGTATTTACATCCAAAAACCTCGTGTCACACGGCAAATCATATAATTTTAATTAAATTAATTTTTTCAATATCATCCTTTTTTGAGATTTAAATTTTAAAAGAGAGCCTTAATTTCAACGATCTGCGTATAGCCAATATAGCTTGGAGTTAAAGCAACTCGCTGGTAAACAGAAAATTTTAAGTTCGAGCCCTGGTGCTGGAAGTCGAAATTTTTATATTATGATGGATTTCATTAAATGAAATTTCTTATTTTTTAATCAATTAAAGGTTTATATTATTAGGGTTTCATTCACTTGAAATTCATAATATTTTTTAGAATTCAATTTGCTTTCTATTTTAAAAACCGTTTCAATTTATTATTGATTCATCATTTTAAATTTCGTTTAAATATATATATATACATATATATATATATATTGGTTTTCAGAAATTAAAAATTTCATTTATATATCTTTATATTTTTTCGGATTTTCATAAAATTTGGAATATTGGATTTTATTTAAATAATTTGATTTCAACATTTTTATAATTTAATGAAAATGGGTTTCGTTTATACTATAAATTCGATTTATAATTATTTTAAAATTAAATTTATTAGTGCTACCATCTATGTAAGAATTTAATAATTATGAATTACCGGTTGAGATTTGATAATTAAAGGATATATTTTTCTGAGAGAAATGTTAAACGAATCCTTCTGTGCTATATGCTGTGAAAATTACCATATTGTTTTCCGGAAATGTGCTTTTAACCTTTTATGACCTGATACATTTTAAGTCATCATAGAAAAAAATGCAATAAAAAAAAGCCAAAAAAAAACTAATAATAATTATTATTGTTAGCTTCTATTTAATAGCAAGTACACATACGTGCACTTTGGGTACGTACTATAACAAAAAAACCATTTAGTTTTTTAAAATTTACTTAAACAAGGAATTTGTTGGACAATTGTTATATATAGATGCTTATTTTATATTATGCAGTACTCGTCGTTTAATAAAATGACTGATTAATAAAATAAGCCGCTTAATCTGTTTAAAATATGAAGACTGGAATCAAATCAATACAAACTACTGTTAAAACTGACACTTAATAAAATCAGCATCGCCGGTTGATAAACTCAAAAACATTCTTCAACAGCAAAACATAGTAGATAATTTGCAAGCAAAACAATTGGTTTAATCATCACGGGAAATTTTTATTTGTGCTTTCTTTTCCAGAATAAACTTTAAAAAATTTACAGCCGATATCCCAGGATGCACACCTGCATAGTACTTTGATCACGTGTCCTAACAGTCAGTTTTTCTCCTTGGATTTCGTAGAAGTTTAATGTAAGGAAGCTATGTCGAATCTTTCGATTTCCTCAGTTTGCTTAAGAAAAAAGACAGTATTAAGTCTGAAATTTTAGCAAATGGAATGAAAATCAGAAGACGTCGAGGCAGCACTTTTAGAATTGTTTAAAAATGCCAGGTTAAAAAATTTCCCCATTTCTATGAAAATTTATGATCGGAATTTTATGTGAAAAGGCAAAACAATTCGCGCAAATAATGAGTGTTACAAACTTCAGTTCCTGATGGCTGATTATCTTAATCGAAAGAAGGAAAAACTATCGTTTTTTGCAAATTATACGGTGGAAAACGGCTCGCATATTTGGACGCTGCAGATTACTGACTACTAAACATTTTACCCGCTTTGTTGAAACTATGATCCTTTTAACTAATAAAACAATATTATTTTATCTAGCATATCATACTCATATGTTTAAAACAGAGTTCAGTGAAGGATTGAAGAAAATTAAACAAAGTGAAACTTAAACTTCTTCTGATGTGCAATATGGCAGGGACTATCAAGAAAGCACTTTCAATAATTGGATGAAGTACCACGGTGTTTTAACTCTTCCTTTCTTAAGAGTTTTCTTGAGGACTATTGCAACAACATGACATAGTGTATGACATCTTCAATTTTCTCCAACTTTTGTACCGTGCATTACAATTATACGGGAAATATTACCCTGATTATGGACAATTATGCATTACATCATACAAATTTAAGATTGAAGCACAAAAAAAGTATTTTTTTTTCACTTCACATTCTCAGTGCTATGCACGTCAGATTGTTTCGATCAAATAAAGTCCAATAATTTAAGTAATAATGCATAACTAAGTTAATTTTATTAAATTTCACATGTAGGAAGTTATTAATTTTGAATGAATAATAAACTTTAAACAAAAAGTAATAAATCTTCGTTGTTGATGTTATTAGATGTCACATTTTGCAATTTCTTTTCGAGTTTGTGGGGTACCACCTTCGTTTTTCGGTTTCGGAATGTTCGCAGGATATAAAAATTAGTCTCCTAATAAAATCAATTTGTCTCAAAACGAATATGATTTTATTAAGCGGCGGCTACTGTATTTCGAAACTTTTTTTTTTGGATACAGAAGTGCATATAGCACTTTGTACAAGTAACTCTTGTAATTTATTTGTAGCCTGCATGTCTACATTTTAAAGAAAATTTATCATTTTTTGAAAGAAGAAAATGTCCAATCTTGTCCTATCTAATATCGTAAATTGGCTGCTGAATAACCTTCCGTTGTTTTTGCTGTGGTTTATTTTCGAAATCGTCTTCAAATTCACTTTCAAATGAATAAATTTTGCGTGGTCTCCCTGGTCGTCTTGCTTCACGTACTTTGCTCTCATATTTCATCAGTATTTGTGCAAGCTCACACGTATACTGTAATTCAGATCATCTGTCTTTTCGAGAAACATCACTTGACGTACAATTTTGACGTATATTATCCAAAAATTGGAAATAACCAATTCTATAAAATGCGTTCAAAACTTTTGTTGGCCACTTTTTCGAATTAGTAGCACACCGGTATTAAGCTAAAAACCTGTTGCCTATATCTGTGCCACTCATACACGTTTTGTATGCGTTCACAATTGAAGCTTGTGTTACATTAATTTTATAGTTTTGATCATTAGATCACCTAACACAACTGCTCTCGACATCACTATCTATGCTAGTTGAAAGTAAAATTATGCATTGTTATTTTTCCATATTTACTATGCACATATCTTTTCCTTTCATTACTGTTTCAATCCATTCTTTATGTTGCAGGTCTCGATCACTCTTAATTATTTTATCTGATGCTCCAAATCTATTGTTTATGATCGTTCCAGTTTGGTAGATATTGTTCATCAATAAAAAATCGGCACATTTTACACAAGTAAAAAAAGATCTCCGTGTGTTACTTCTTGTATATGTTACAGGCCAAACCCGATTTTAGGCCAAACTAGATTGGCCTAGGCCAGACTAGTCTATCCTAACGCTCATCGGATAAACTAGTTTTTCCTAGGCCAAACTAGTCTATCCTAATGCCCATCGGATAGACTAGTTTTTCCTAGGCCAAACTAGTCTATCCGAACGCCCATCGGATAGACTAGATTTTCCTAGGACAAACTAGTTTGGCCGAACGGTCATTAGGATAAACTAGTTTAGCCTGCTATTCATTGGTTTGAACTAGTTTATCCTAGGCCAATCTAGATTGTCCTAGGCCAATTCAATTTGGCGTGATTTTATTGAATCTAAAGAACGCCACGGCGCCAACTTTCTAGTTTTGATCTAATTTATCCTAGGCCGATGCAATTTGATGCTATTTTGTCTTACAGACTATCAAAGCCTGTGAGCTAATGTGCTCGCAGATTCTGTTAGTGTGTATGTAACCATGTACATATGTATATACGTATGTACGTACGTATGTATGTACGTAATGCAATAATTCCTGATACAAATATTCGATTTGCTTCAAATTTTGGACGTAGATTTATCCTCATAACGAACTGCTTCCCTGATTAGTTTCAGAAGTTCATTGGATAAGAATAAGGGGAGGGGGGAAAAGGCTAATCCGCACCCCTCCTCTCCTTAATTTAGATAAGTCAGTTTTTCATGCAAAAGTATCAGATTTTATTAAAATTTTAGGTATAAGATCATTTTGATTAGGCACCTCAATTATTAGTTGTGGGTGTTCATTGTTTACGTATAAAGAAAGGAGGAATGGGGGGGGGGTAATCCCCTTAATTTATGTATATAGGTTTTTCACGGAAAATTTACCGATTTGTTTCAAATTTTTTATCTAGGTTCCTTCTGATAAGGCATTTACCTGATTAATTTGGGGGGTTCAGAGGTTAAATTTAAAGGAAGTACGGATTAATTTTTCAATCGGATAAAAACTTTTGGCTTTATGAAAAGATTTTTAATTCGTAACAGATACTGGTTTTTCCACACATCACTTCACACGAAATTTTTCATATTAAAAAACTAAATATCCGACCCCTTTTAAAAATAAGAAAAAGCTTAAATAAAGCATGACACTTAAAATGTAGGTTTGGCGGGAGGGGGGGTAGAATAAAATGACGCTTGATTTTTTTTAAAGCTCAGCTTTTTTTAACGTTTTATCTGCTAATTAAATATTACCCTTATTTGAAACTTTTATAAAAATATAATAAAGCATAATGTTAAACATTTAAGAAAAAGGATGCCGCATCAAATTTCGTGCACCAGTTCTTCAGTTACAGCTCCTAGAACATTTATGGCACAGACAGTCAGACAGAGTCATAGACTCACAATTTGAAGAACATGTTTTTTGGAATCTCGGACCACTAAAACGTGTAAATGAGTCAAAAACCGGAATTAAAAATTTTTCATGAATCAAACACTTATTGTAAAGACAGAAGAAAGTAAAATAAATAAAGGAATTAATTTTAAATGAACTTCGCTTATTCCAATAAATGTGTTTGAGCTGAGCGGATTCGTTTGAAATATTTTGAATTTGAGCTTAAACTTCATTAATTCTTGAGAAATTAAATTTGAGTTTGAAATGATTCGTTTCTTTGTGAGCGTGCCAAACAATGGTTGGCATTAATTACAGCACATCAAATTGAATTGGCCTAGGATAAACTAGATTGGACTAGGCTAAACCAGAAGATTGGCGCCGAAGCGGTCTTTGGGATCAATAAAAACACGACAAATTCAACTGGCCTAGGACAATCTAGATCGGCCTAGGATAAACTAGTTTAAACCAATGAATAGCAGGCTAAACTAGTTTATCCTAATGACCGTTCGGCCGAACTAGTTTGGCCTAGGAAAATCTAGTCTATCCGATGGGCGTTCGGATAGACTAGTTTGGCCTAGGAAAAACTAGTCTATCCGATGGGCGTTCGGATAGACTAGTTTGGCCTAGGAAAAACTAGTTTATCCGATGGGCGTTAGGATAGACTAGTTTGGCCTAGGCCAATCTAGTTTGGCCTAAAATCTGGTTTGTCCTGTAACATATACATTTTAAAAGCAATTTGACAATGCCTCCACTTAATTCGAGTTCTTTTAAATAATGAGTTGGAACAGTTCCTTTTCCATGATATATTTGGAAGTAAAGAGCAAAGCCTGGCTGATTTTTTAACCCCAACAGATTAGCTTTTATTGACACATACTGTCTAAATCCACAATGTCCAGTAGATGGGATTATCTGCATCTAGTGTGAAATGTTTTAGAGTTGGCAGGGACAGACATTTATTTTCATCTGCATTCAAGATAAGATTTACTTTCCATAATTTGTCATCTGCTGAATGACCGGCTGAGTTATTTGCAAAATGAAGAAATCGTCTAATCTCAAAAATTCGATTACGTAGTTGACAGGCTAGAAAAATTTGAAAAAAATTACATGCCCAGTCGGGCATGTGGTAGGGAAAAATAGATGCCCGAATAAAAAATTTACATGCCCAACTTTTTTGTACTTCTAAGTTTTATGATTGTAACTTTAAAGCTGGTATTTTTTATATATCATAGTCCATAAAATCATAAAAATACATACCAAATATTTTTTATTGAAGGAAATATCAAACTCGTATGATTAAAGATTTCTTTATTAAATAATTCTCATTTAATAAATAAAATTTACATCATGGAATTTATTACACATTTTTTTATTATATTATAAATTACTGTTACATTTAGTTAATATAAAACATATAAATCAAATTTCAGAAGACTGCAAAGAAATAATTTTCGAGAATTGTTTTAATATTGATGACTAATTTTTACGTTATTTTGAGTGCTGATTCAATAATGAATTTATAATAAATAAAAATGAAATCTTAAGAAAATTTCTCACAAAAAGAAACCTTTTAACCTTCTCAAATCGTCAATAGCGTACATTATGCGAGCCGCCATTGCTGCGCGGGTAAATATGTTGCTCCATAACTTTTGAAAACCGTTATTAAAGAATCACTGGTACATCGGCGATCACGGCACTTAGTTACGTGAGTGACGTTCTATCCTAGCAGCCAATGCGGTAGCGGCTAGCGGAGAGTCTTTCTCTGCCGTTCCATCGGAGAAAAGGTGAGTACGCGCAACGGATGTGCGCAGCAAAGTCTATGCTCCTCTTCTATTTTCACTTGTTTTGACGAAAGCTCAGTCGTATTCCGGCGCTAACCGATTGTATTGTAAATAAAATGTCTACTTTTCGTAAGGCGTCCATTAATTTACGAAGTTTGATCATTCTTCTTCATGATTTAGCTTATGCCAACCTATTTAAATTTAAATGTGGTACTTTCAAAAATACATGCCCGTTCGGGCATGTTGATAAAAATAATACATGCCCGATCGATAATTTTACATGCCCCGGGCATGTCGGGCAATAGATTTTTCGAGCCCTGTAGTTGATGACATAGTAGATAAAATTATGGGTATAATGGGTATAAGTCGTTTTTCCAGTAGAGCCCTGCTTGCGGATATTTTAAAGTTCCCATGAGGGTGTGTACGTCCGAGACTTTCCATATTCATACATATTTCATATTCAGATGCATTTACTGAGTGATGGTTTCGTGTTTGACAGAAATATAAATTGGCGTCATATGAAACTTTCCCTCGAAATAATCGATAAATCATTCTAAAGGATTTACGATTTTAGAATTTGCTTCTAAATCATTCTCACCGATCAATAGGGACTCAGAATACCTATCTAAAAAAATTAAATAAATATTTGCAAAAAGATTAGTTTTTATTCTCAATATTATCATTCTAGTTTGCTGTAACGTAAGTTTTTAAAATGTACTTACTGTACAGCTTTCCATAATAAAAATCTTTTAGGTTCCATTTTATTGTCACATGGATTTGGGATAGGAACTCCAGTAATATCCTTAATGGTTATATCCGTGTCATCTAAATTTTCCTTGTCAGAAGATTCACCATTACATCAGTTTATTTACTCTTACAAAAATATATTAATTATAATTTTAAAAAAATAATGTTTAATTCAAAGCATCAACGAAATGAAATTTTATTTATAATTAAGTATAATTTATAAATCATTCAACAACTCTAGCACTGCACCAATTAGATATCATACAATACAAAATTTTAAGTGAAATGACATCTCTCCAAAAACACGAAATTGATGCCTGAGGTGCACGAACGTGATCCTTACAAATTACTTCTAATTTAAATAGATATTATGATCTAGTTAAAAAAAAAAAAAATGATTTCTGAATTACTGAAGTGTTTATTAGCAAGCTTAAAAAAATTTGAGGATAAATATTAAGTTTCTAATTATAAAAATGTACATACTTTTCCGAAGTTTTGTATTTATCGCCATTACGCGTTTATTTCCTGGAAAATGATTTAAATTTGTAACGGTTGGGTGCTCGTACTGGGTGTTGAATGCAGACATAACTCAGAACGTAAGATAAAAACAGTTTATTTAAAACGATTAGGGCTCAAGGGCCGTGGAGCAGTTCTGTAATTTTAACAACTGATAACAATACTAAAAGATTAAACTCATACTCACAGCTCCGGCACTAACTCAATCGAGGCACTTCAGGTTACTTCTCCTCTAAACTTCAGCTAAGCTGCTAGATAAAACTGTATTAGACAGCCCGTGGCTGTACATATATTCTTTATTAATTTTTAAATAGTCAACGTAATTACTATTAACTTCTTACCACCGGCCAACTTCTCGAGTCGAATTCCAAAACTCCTTGTCAACTCACTGGAGGCTCGCTAATATTTGATATCGCTTGCTCTAGATTCACTACTAGCTGTCCAATGCCGCTAGACACACACTGCTAGACGCCACTAGCTGGCTAATGCAGCTAGACACACTCCACACACACTCAAACTCCAAGCTTTTATATGCTTCAAACTGAGATACTACAAATTTACATATTACTACTAACCGCGACATAACTGTAGAATCTGAAAGAGACACACACGCTCTAGAAATTTAAAGTAAAAGAGAGGATAGATTACGCTTTCACGCTTACACATGTTAAATTATTGACGTCAAGATCTCAAAAATGCTAGAGTGCCTTTATTACAAAGGTCGATCCCTCACAACCCCCCCCCCCTCGGACTCTACAAAGAAAAAGGACTGGGCAAAATGCATGCCCAGGACTTTTTCTTGTTATAAATTTCAAACCGTACAAAAACAAAGTGATGGGTGAAATTTGGCACCGAAACATAACTTTTAAAATATTACACTTTAACCCATCACAAAAAAACATCAGTTTGCATCAAATATTCACATATTCAATCACAATCATCCTCCTTTTTTAAAAATAACCTCCATAAAACTTTCAAAACTTATAAAACTTCCGAAACCAACTACGTCTTTTTAAGAATAACCCACTCCACTGGGAGTGCTAAAATTCATCAAAGCACTAAACTTACGAAATTTTCCTCAATACTAAAATACAACTGTAACTTTACCAAAAATTTCTCCATAAAACTTTCCTAATACTAGAATTTGCACCAAGTCTTAAAAAAAAACCCCAAGGCGCAAAAATTTTCCTCAGCAAAATTCAGAACACATCTAAAATTAAATTTGCTTCATACTATAATAATTCTATGCTACAATAACTCTATGCTACTACATAATACCTAATACCCATAAGCCAATGAACTAACTCCCAAAATCTCTTTAGAACAAGCTCCACTTTAACAATATTTGGGGTAACAGACGTACAGCTTCACATAGCTGAGCTTATGCAATAATAATCTATAAAATCAAATTTTACAAAACCAAGTGACGTCATCACATGACTCTTCATCTGTATTAACTAAAAGAAAAATAGCTGTATCAATATATAACACAGGTATATTTCCCTGGAAGAAATTCACATTCACATTCAATTTTAATACAATACAATTTCATATTCAAATGTAATATAAAACTTCGCAACTTGCGGAAAACAACTCCCAACTAAAGTACAAACGCAACGCATAAGCCACGAACGATAAGAAGAAAGTTAATTCATTAAATGTTAGTACAAGAGATAGAAACTCGTGTCAAGGACTTCTTGACCGCAAAACACGTACCCGCCTGATTCGCGGCGCGTGTAAAAAATAACCAAAATTACTATCTATACCCTTCTGAAAATTAAACATACATTAACACACATTTTATAACACATGAACAGTATAACAATAGACTAACATTTTAACAACTAACATAACAACTTAACAATAGATCCAGAAATTTTAAAAGCATTTAAGACAAAATTTTCAAACATACATAAAAGTAACAATTTTGCAAACAAATTTTGAACACAATTAAGCACCATTCGTGAGTTCGTCAAAAAATTTCCAAAAAATGGCCAAAAATACAAATACAGTCTATCTGCTTTTTATTCCTTCACATTGCTACCACATATATGCACTTTAACAGAAATTTAAGAAAGAACATGATCACCCAATTATAGAGATGATTTGTTGCTAGCCGGCTTCATACTACAGGATGGTTTCCCCTCTTGTCCCAAAAACCTTGCACGAAGGATCTTTCGTCATCAGAACTGTACGGCGACGCCACAGTTGACTATCGTGCCTGCAGCCTGGTCCTGAATGGATGCCGTGGGGCACTTGTAGATTCCCCTCGACGACTCCGCTCTGATCGGTTCGCTGGAGTCACTCCATGGCGAGATTCAAACTGCTGATGCCGGTACTCTGAATGTTGTCTCTTCTTTCTAGACGCACCCGAAGTTACTGAAGATCCTAGGCCACGTTTCTTTCCGGATCTACGCTGTCTCTTATTTGGCAAAAAATCAGATTTAAAAGTTCTCTTCTCAGTTTGACAAGTGTCCATATGAAGTTTTTTCCGAGGATTAATTACTGAAGACGTTGAGTTATTGGATAACTTATGTTTTTGAGGTTGCTGTCTAATAAGTGGAGGAAAGGGACAGTTTATGATCTTTTGCCTTTTATGGCACACTGAGTCTGACGTATTTGACACTGTTCTTTTATTCTTATTATCATACTTTGTTCTCGGTTTGATAGACTTTCTACTTTCAATAACAGTTTTTGGAGCTCTCTGCCCAGATTTTCTTTTTGAATATTGATGAAAAGAATTAGATGAAGAAGTGCTGGACTCGGGACACTCATTTGATCGGGAATTTTGCGAAACACCACTCGACACATGAGAACCTTCACTACAATTTTCTCTAAACATATAAACTCGAACCTGATCCAAATTAACCGTCATTCTTTCACCAATTACATTAACAACCAAATTATTATTTCGAACTTCCAAAACCTCAAACGGACCCACAAACTTTGGACCAAACTTAGCTACCCTCTTCTGACGACTTGAACTTAACCAATGCTTTTCTACTAACACAAAATCTCCTACTTTCACTTCTAACTCCCTCCTACGCATATTATAATACTGAGCTTGCTTTTCTTGCGCTTTTCCCATCTGAACTTGAGCCTCCTAAACCAACCTCTCAATGTCCTGACACATAAACTTGCATTCCGCACCCGATACCATAACTAACCTCTGAAATGTAGTAATCACCTTTCTACCCAAAAATAACTCAGCCGGCGTTTTCCCCGTCGACTCGTGAATTGCCGTACGAAGTGCATACGCAAAATGCTGCAGAAACTGGTCCCAATTCGAATGATGCGAACCAACATAAGAAGAAATCATTTGAATTAATGTACGATTTACACGTTCAGCCATATTATATTGAGGACGATACGGAACAGTAAAAGAATGATCGATCTCCAGCTTCTCATTCAAAGACTTAAAAATATTAGCTATAAAATCATGACGAAATGGTTTACTAGCAACGAGTGCGTCAAAGCCAAAATGAATTTCATTCGTTAAACTCGGTTTATCTGAAATGACTTCACCAAACTCATTCAAAAACTTACTAAATTCCTCTTACCCGACTCCTCCAAATCAACTGACACTGAAACGGGCTCTTCCTTACTCACATTCTCATCATTATTCACGATCAATGACTTTTTAAAGAAATCCAGACTCATTCCTCTATTCTTCATATAATCCACACCGACTATACAATTCACTGTTAATCCATCTAACACACAAAACTCCCAACATGTCTTAACCGAACGAATTTCAACTTCTAAATCTACTGAACCCTTATTATCACAAGCTACTCCCTGCGCCGACTGAAACAACAGACTTGACCTCTTCAACTTTTTATACGAAAAATATTTCTGTTAACAATTATAAGAAATGAACGACTTATCTGCCCCTGTATCGAAGACACTCTTAACGACAATACCATCTAACACAATTAACACTTCAGGCAATTCAACCGGATTAATAGTAACTTTATTCAAACTCACAGAAGGCTTTTCTACTTTAACCTGTGACTGCATACCTTCCGAAATACAGTCACCTACCAGTTTAACTGACCCGACCTCCTAACACATCTCTATTGCATTGATCTACCTTCAAAATTCTCATCCGAAGTTAATCTCCTTACTTGCGAAGAAACATTCTTGTCCCGTACTCCCCCTTTCCGACCAAAATCACTATTCTGCCTATTTCCATACATATATCTATCACCACTTCTAAAATTATTAGCACCACCACTATTCCTGTTATCATTACCAGTATTCGACACATTACGACCAAATCTATAACTACCATTACTCATATCATTATCCGGAAATCGCTGTCCCCCTCTCAAAAAATTACGCCCTCCCTCATTTCTCCAATTACTTCCCGTGATAGGACCCTGCCGAGGACTACGCGAAACCCGTTGATCCGAGCTATGCCGAGTCTCATACTTCGATAAAATTTGGTGCATTTCTGAAAAATTTTTAGGTGCACTAATCTCGATATAGCCCTGTATATTCGCATTAAAGAGAGGAAGCACTATGTCCAATAATTCCTCAAATGTGATATCTAAATCCAATTTATTCTTCAATTCAAGCTTAAGTAGGTAAAACTTTGATGCCGATTCGTAAATATTCTGCTTACTGCAGTAAAATTCCTTCCTCAAAATACTCTAATCTTTAACGCTAGGAAACGCCTTTTTTAACTCAATCACAGTCTGCTGAAATCTTTTAGCTTCATCATTAATCAAAAATTTTCCTACATTTTCTAACCATAAAAGTGCTTCGCCCTTGAGAGAGCATTTAAGCACTATATATCTATTTTTCTCAGGTATATTATTGAACAAAATATAATCATCCAATTGTACTAGAATTTCATTAACGTCACCTGCACCCGTAAAAGAAACACGCGGCACAATCTCACAATGTCCGATATTTCGTTGGGCGCCATTTGTAACGCTTGGGTGCTCGTACTGGGTGTTGAATGCAGACATAACTCAGAACGTAAGATAAAAACAGTTCATTTAAAACGATTAGGGCTCAAGGGCCGTGGAGCAGTTCTGTAATTTTAACAACTGATAACAATACTAAAAGATTAAACTCATACTCACAGCTCCGGCACTAACTCAATCGGGGCACTTCAGATTACTTCTCCTCTAAACTTCAGCTAAGCTGCTAGATAAAACTTTATTAGACAGCCCGTGGCTGTACATATATTCTTTATTAATTTTTAAATAGTCAACGTAATTACTATTAACTTCTTATCACCGGCCAACTTCTCGAGTCGAATTCCAAAACTCCTTGTCAACTCACTGGAGGCTCGCTAATATTTGATATCGCTAGACACATACTGCTAGACGCCACTAGCTGGCTAATGCAACTAGACACACTCCACACACACTCAAACTCCAAGCTTTTATATGCTGCAAACTGAGATACTACAAATTTACATATTACTACTAACCGCGACATAACTGTAGAACCCGAAAGAGAGACACACGCTCTAGAAAGTAAAAGTAAAAGAGAGGATAGATGTCGCTTTTATGCTTACACATGTTAAATCACTGACGTCACGATCTCAAAAATGCTAAAATGCCTTTATTACAAAGGTCACTCCCTCACAAATTAAGACTACTAGCGCCATTTCTTGCTGAAATTAGAAAACGCTAACGTACACAAATGACAACCTCATCTCTCAATAAAATAAGTTCAAGTAATAAGTGAGATACCAAGTCTAAATCAAAGATACACAAATGTGCACTTTGGGTCTGAAGAGGTTAAATTTAATTTTTTTTTTCTTGTTGTTCATTTAACTAGGTGTATATAAATTCTATACTTCTTATATAACGTTGCGCAAACGAAAGCACGTGCTATAATTTTTAGTAACGGAAATTGCTGAAAGGGAAATTTAAACTAATATATATATGTATTTCGTACAGAGATAAATTTGGCATGATTGTGGTTACTCGATTTAAATCTATAAATACAATAAAGGCCTGTTCAAACAAATCAGATAATTTTCCAGTTGTAGATGGGAACAGCTGAAATTCAGTTTTCAAGAGTGTTATGCGTTTATTTATGGTTGAACTAGACATAATGTATTACTTTATTAAACGGCGCAGTGTTTTTGTCTTATTTTATTCAGAATGTGTTGGAAAGTGTTTCATAATCTATACTTGAAACATATTTTTTTCTTGATTTAATACTTTAAAGACACGTACATAGAAAGAGTCAACATTCTCATATCCATCCCTCATAAAGCAAGAACTCCGGGAGACTTCCCTTTGAATATCCACTTTCTATTATCAAGAATAGACTCGTCTAAGTTAGTTTTATTGTGTGACTAATTTTAAATGCTTGACTCCTCAATAGATATTTCATACCAAATGTCAAAAAATTGCTACAAAATGCACAAAATCTTTTTCTCAAAAAAAGTCTCAGTACGGATTCCCAGTAGATTTTATTAATAATACGACTAAACTTATTAAACTGAGCTAAAAAAATGAAGATGGATTCCTTTTAGAATTGAAAAAAAATTAGTAATTAAAAACAAACCTATTGAATATTTCAATAAATGGAAAATTATGGTCATTGATAAATTAACTAAGTCTTTAAAATATAATTTTTCACCCCTAGATTATGTAAATACAAAGCATCTTTTCAAGCAAATCACTAAATTGCAACAAAACTTTGTCATAAGTTATGTTGACATATCTCCAAAAAAATATGCTGTTACATCTAAATCCTATTATCATCAACTGCTTAAATCTAGTATATCTTCTAAGAACACATTCCAAAAAACGATGATAACATAACTGTAAACAATCGTAAAATTAAAGGCTTTTATAAACTATTAGACATTAACTCTACAAACTTTAAATATCCTTATCTAGTCCTTATACCCAAATATCATAAGAATTGTGTTAAATTTAGAACAGTTACTATTGGTTGCAGTACTTATACTAATGCTGGTAACAAACTTCTATTAACAATTCTTAATCAAATATATAGAATTACTAAAACCAGTGATAATACACATTGTATAAAGAATAGTTATGAAATGTTCAATATTATGAAAAATCTTAAAAGTATAAAAATATAACTACTTATGACTTCAAAGATCTTTTTAATAATATCGATTTATTAGATTTACATAATATCATAAATGAACTTAAAAAAAATATCAACATGATTTGGATATATCAACGAACATTCATACTGATTATTTTATTACTTTAACTAATTTCATTATCTATAATAATTTTATCATGCAAGATAACATTATATGTGTTCAAAAAGTTGGTATACCTCAAGGTGGTTGTACATCTAGTATATTATCAGACTTATGTAATTCTGAACGGGAATATTTTAATAACAAAATACATTTATATCGGTATATAGATGATTTAATTGTAATTGATACTGATAATACCAGTATATCTCAATTAACCGTTGATTATCCATCCAATCTAGAAATTACAAAAAACCTGCTTTCTAATAATACCATTAACTTTTTAGATCTTAAAATTATATTTAAAAAACAAAATAATAACTGATATTTATGACAAAAGGAAAGAATTTAATTTTAAAGTTAATACATTTATTAATTTTAAATCTTGTTTTTATAATTCTGTATATCGTAATATAATCCTTAATCATTTATATAGAATAAAAAGTTTATGTTCTTCTCATTTATTTAATACTAATATTAAAAAGCTTGTTTGTGATGCTATAAATAATAGTTTTCCTAAAAAAATCATATATTCTTTAATGTACAATTAGTTATTACATGATCTAAATATTAATTAACACTTTGCGTAAAAAAGTATAAAAAATTATTAAGACATAAAAAAATAATTAAAAATTAAAAAAATTAAAAAATATATTAAAAATTTATATAATAGGTTGGTTGGGTGGGTAGATATTAGAGTACGGAGGAGGGCGGTGTAGTCTGGATAAAAGGTAAAGGTTAGTTATACATAAAAAATTAGAGTTGGAAATTCATAGGTAAATTTGGTACAAAATTTCTATGGAGTTTAATTGACAACAATGTAAAGATTTTTTTAGTTATATCTATTGTATTATAATAATTTTAATCATTTACATTATTAATTTGCGCTTCACTTTTAATAAATGAGAGCACTATATCACGACTGAACGTATAGGTTACATTTATTAATAAGCTATTTTTTTATCTTTCATCATCCTATATTAAGATATTGAGTTAAGCCCAGCATAGTCAAAATAAATGTTATTGATTTAAATAATAATAGGGTATACTATGGTGTACGATTTAATTTTTCTGTAATTACATAATTCTACTTTTAATTAATTTATTAATTTAATATAATGATGTGTACGATTATTAATTTTATTTGTTCTCCTTTTCAATTTTATGTCCAATTCAGCAATTTGTTGTTCTTTGTTATTGATGTTATTTCTCGTCACACTTTCTTTGTTTTTTGTGACTATGCAGAATACACGTAGATATAACTCTTTGTTTTTACTTAATATTAACTCTTTTTGTAATTTAACATTAGTTTCACTGCTCCCATTATTTAGCTTTTTTAAATGCCTTCAATATGATGTATCGCTTTCATTCCAAACTTGATCGGTTCAATTTATTTTCTCTAGTTTGAGTGAGCGTTTCGATTTGATTATTTTTTGGGATAGTGCAACCCTATTGAATAGGCGCCATTGTTTCGGGCATTCTGGGAAAGAGTAGTTTTTCTCGCGCTTCGGTGTCTAGGGGTGCGTTGCCGTATTGTAAATTTATCGCAGTTTTCGCGTTGGTGGCCGGGAAGAATCAACGATTCTGCGCTGGTGTGTTGGCCACGTTCAATTTTGCGGTAGTTGTATTGTCGGCTGATGTGTGCCTTCTAGTTGTATGTTGTTTTAGCGGAGTATGTTTCTTTTTCTGTTTGTGTGCTGAGGGCCGTCCTATGTGATTAGCTTAGCAGTGTTCAACAGATAAATTGTTCTTTGTTTTTACTATTTTGTTACCTCCATTTTTCTGTCATTTTCTATAGGAATGCATCATGTTTTATTTTGCCACGTGCGATATCAGAGTAAAGGACATATATTTGTGACTATTTCCACTTTGTAGTTCGTAACTGTTTTATTTTCTCCATATCCACTGTGGATTAATTGGTACATCTTTAACGAATTTTGGTTTTATGTGTGTTGGTAGCCCTAAATTCGTATTATTATGCTTTTCATGGCTAATACAATGATGAAACCATACACTTTATTAGTAGTTCTAAAGCATTTGAGGCTTGGCAATTCTGCTTTGTTCTACTAATTTCTATTATAATCATTTTATTTATTTATTTAAATTTTTCCTCGTGTTCAATTTTTTTCTATTAAATTTAAATGGTTAATATTGTTTACTATTATTGGTCTTATATATATATATATATATATATATTACAAATTTAAAATTTTTTTCGCCAAAACTAACCTTTATACTATCTTAATTTTCTTATAATAATATTCCATACTTACTTCAAATTAATAAATTAAAATCTTGTTTCTAGTTCTAATCTGTTAATCTTTATGCAGACGATATAAATTCTTAATTTGCCTTTAAAAATATTATTCCATCATGCGTAAATTTAAAAAGATGGCTCTAAATTAAAAATATTCTTAATTAAACTTTATTTCTTAATATTGCAAGTAAAACTCATTCCTTCTATGTTTTTATCAACCCTTTTCAAGAAAGACTTTTAAATTTATTCCAAAACCATACCTTTCAAAAAATATCATTACTTTATTTTATCTATTTATTTATTTTTCCTCCGTCAACCTTTGATAGTGTGCATATCAATAAATTCATTTCTTTTCTTTTTCTCTTAAAATTAATCATCTATAAAAATCGTCTGCCTAAGAAATTCTAAGTCGATTATAAATTGGTTAAATAATATTTTTTTAAAATAAAATTATCGTCTGTTGAAAATAGTCTCGTAGCTGGACAAGAATTCTGTTTACATAAAAGAATGATGGTTTGAGGTTACAGAATGTTCTAGAATTTTCTTTTTAGTTTTAAAAGAGGAATCTCGAGAGGTGGTAAGATAAATGAGAGGAGAAGAAGGATTCTTGGGTGTGCTCTTGCATGAGTGAGTACGACTTAATGTAGTAAAGCATGGAATATTTTTCGGATGTTTCGGTAAAATATCGTCTGCAACAGGAGCTTTTCCCTAGATTACAGCTACCGTTTAATAAAATGAATTTGCAGTAGCCAAGGAGTGTTTATTTTGACCTTCTACATTTATTTATTTTGTTCTTTTTCTCGCTGGCCATGACTTCTGTGCGGAGAAAGGAAAACCTGGCGATGATGTTTCTGCCCTCCCTAATTTTAAATCGTCACAATCTATTCGAAAGTCCGACAGGATTTCTTATGCCTGTGCTACCTTTTTTGGATTTTAAAGAAATTTGCTATGGAAGGAAGAAGAACATGCTATCGCCGAAGTTCGATTGAATTCTATGTTCTGAAGGACATTCTATATGGTATTTTCAGCTTGCTAATGGAGTCTGCTGTGGAACGAAATGATGATAGGTTTATGAATTGAAGAAAATCGACTTCTCGTGAATGTTCTTGTGCCAAAATCGCCGTAATTTCTTACTTAATTAAAGTAAAAGAAATGTTTTTTTCTAAAGTGCTTCAAATCTATGCTTGGAAAGACAATACTCTGAGAGATTTTGTTAGCTTTATTAAAGAAGTTCCACGATGACTGACATTCATCTTGTTGCCGCCCAAATATTGGATCAATGACTTTAGGTATTACTGGTAGTGATGACGAGAAAAAGAAAGAAAAAAAACTTTCAGGGACAACTGAACGCCGATTGCTAATTACTTTGATAATTTTCTTTGTTCTTGTCTCCCCTAGGATAATCTAGAGAAATTCTTCTTGAGAGTGAGTTATTTTCAAATTAATTGAATATTACTCGTATCCTTTTCATGTATTTGTGTAGATTGTTTATTCTCTATTTGTGAGGTTTATTTATTTATTTGTTTGTTTTTCTTTGAGTCTTATTTATTAATCTATTTATGAGAATTATTATTATCATTATTATTTGTTGGAGATTGAAACATTTTTGTTCTTACGGATTAAATTGAAGAGTATGATATTCTTAAGACAATTACTGTTGCATATTAAAGACTATTATGATATTTTTATGCACGTTTAAAGATAAGTTCGTAATAATAATGAAGTATAAAAGAACTTAGAAGCTCAAGTTATTTTTAAAAAAGAACATTTTCTAATTTATTGATATTTGTTTGTTATCAAGAACTATTCTCAGAATGCAGTATTTTTATATTGATGTTGCTATTACTAGACATTTGAGCTATAAATCTAAGTTAACATTTATGTTTTTTCCTTTATTTGTTAGAATTTCTAGTGACAGTGAGCTTTGGTTCCCGGATTCTTATAATTTATTTAAATTCAGTAAGAAAGATGGAACTGTACAAAACTGTTGCTAGAGTTTTGACTAATAAATATGATTAATTTTTTTAGTAATTTTTGTGATTTTAAGTAAGGAATTACCTATAATTAAAATTTTTGAATCTGTTTATGATTTATAAAATAATAGAATTAAAAAGTTGATCCCAATTTAAGGTATAACTATGATATTTACAATTCCTATTTTATTAGATAAAATTTCTGGTTAAAGTTAACAGCTAAAGATAGTCACAATTTCACGATAATTCTGATTCAGATTTTTTTTAAGGTGGGTAATGGTTCTGTGTGAGGCAG
Source organism: Maratus speculifer (assembly GCA_964019185.1). Taxonomy (NCBI): domain Eukaryota; kingdom Metazoa; phylum Arthropoda; class Arachnida; order Araneae; family Salticidae; genus Maratus; species Maratus speculifer. Next base: position 309,815,915 of record OZ025290.1, read on the forward strand.
TTAAAATGTATACACCACCAGTAGACAAAGCCCTCAAAATTGCGAAAGCGCGAACTCATGAATTTCACCTTAAAAGTAAAAGACTCTATGATCGAAATTTTGTCAAATGCCCATTAAAAATACAAGACTCTGTAATTTATGAAGAATTTAAATACCCTAACACTCGAAAATTAGAACCTACTTTCTCTGGACCATACAAAATTATAAATAAACTTTCTGAAGTAGCTTATGAAATAGATAAATTTAATTATGAGACAGGACGGAATTCCGTTACTGTGCATGTTTCTAAATTAAGACCCTATTTTTCACCCGAAGATTTTAAACTATTTCATGAGCAACCCAAAAAACAAACAAAACCTCAGATACAATCACAATCACTAGATCAAACTAAAGTCAAGACAGTAAATTAAATTTTAATTCTTATTCTTTAAATATTTTATCACCATAATTTTAAACATTAGCAGGTATGTTCTTGGTGCGCAACAAGAATATTACTTGTTTTTGGGATTAAATTGGGCTCTTTATGCAGGCATAAGGTGTACGCTTTGATTATAAAAGCTTTCAAATTGATGTTGATAAATTAATTTTAAGTGTATTTAAGTCTAACTATATTTACTCATTTATTTGACATTAGTATTATTCTACTTATTCAACAGATATTATGTGATAACAGTAATAAAATTTGATGACTTTACTTAAACCTATAACTTAATATGTGATTTTCAGTGGTTGCGAAAACTACAGATATTAAAAGTTTTTCAAAAAAGCCAATTATTTTTATTTCCATTTCTCAATTAAGAATGACAATTTTTATACCTATTTGTTTTTATTATAAAAGTTTATAAACCATGTGTAGATAAAACATTATTCTACATTTGGCATTTGAAAACTTATAACCAAACATGACAATTTTGTAAAAGAGTATCAGAGAGGAATTATTATAAGGAAATACTGGTTGAGAGTCCATTTTCTAAATAGTTAGATTTAATTTAATTCGGAGTTTGGAATTATTATTTTTTTATGTATACTTTCGGCTAGCAAAAAATACTTTCTTATGCTATTAGAAGATAAGAAAATTATTTAGTTGCTATGTAATTATTTTTATCCTCAATCAATATTTTCCCTATCAATAATAAACAAATTGTGATATTTTCTTTTGATTATACTCTTGTTTTACTATTATTATTATTATTATTATTTCTATAATGAAGTTTAGTAGTAATTATACTCTTATTGAAAAAATATTAGGATATGGAGTCTTATTATGCTACTTATTATTATTGTTATTATTATTATTTAAAATTTTCTATATTATTTATTATTAATTTTTGAAGTGATAATATTTATTATTAGAAATTTGACATATTATTAAAAAATGTTGGAATCCAATAAAAAACATAAGATTAAAACCAAAGATTAAACAAGATTTGAAGATCTTTTATTAAAGAGATTGTATTCACTGGACATTGAAAAAGGCTCTTTTATACATTCTTGAAAGACTTTTTTCACTGAAGGACTTTGTTTAAAATAAACTACTAATTAAGTCAGTGAAATTCTATAAACTCCCATGAAAGATATTTCTTATTGTTTTTATTATATTTTTAAAATTTCTTGCTTATTAATATTTATACTTATTTACTTTTATTGTATGTATTATCTCCTATGCACTTACAAATAGTAAGTGATATTGTAACATTATTGTATTTCTTTCAGGGAAATGCTCCTACCTAAATATATTTCAGATTAATTTTCTCTTAAATATTTGTTTTAATCGCTAATATTTTTTATATTGCATTAATTTTCTTTTCTTCCATCTCTTGGCTTCCTGAGTTTGACAGTTTATTCCAAAATTTAACTTTTCTAAATTATTATATTTCTGTTGTCTGAACTTGTAGTTTTATTTAACTATCAATTTCATACAAAGTTTTGGGGGAGGGGGGTAATATTACAAATTTTAAATTTTTTTCGCGAAAACTAACCTTTATACTATTTTAATTTTCTTATAATAATATTCCGTACTTACTTCAAATTAATAAATTGAAATCTTGTTTCTAGATCTAATCTGTTAATCTTTATGCAGACGATATAAATTATTAATTTGCCTTAAAAACATTATTCCAGCATGCGTAAATTTAAAAAGATGGCTCTAAATTAAAAATATTCTTAATTAAACTTTATTTCTTAATATTACAAGTAAAACACATTCCTTCTATGTTTTTATCAACCCTTTTCAAGAAAGTCTTTTAAATTTATTCCAAAACCATACCTTTCAATAAATATCATTATTTTATTTTATCTATTTATTTATTTTTCCTCCGTCAACCTTTGATAGTGTGCATATCAATAAATTCATTTCTTTTCGTTTTCTCTTAAAATTAATCATCTATAAAAATCGTCAGCCTAAGAAATTCTGAGTCGATTATAAATTGGTTAAATATTTTTTTTAAATAAAATTATCGTCTGTTGAAAATAGTCTCGTAGCTGGACAAGAATTCTGTTTACATAAAAGAATGATGGTTTGAGGTTACAGAATGTTCTAGAATTTTCTTTTTAGTTTTTAAAGAGGAAGCTCGAGAGGTGGTAAGAGAGATGAGAGGAGAAGAAGGATTCTTGGGTGCGCTCTTGCATGAGTGAGTACGACTTGATGTAGTAAAGCATGGAATATTTTTCGGATGTTTCTGTAAAATATCGTCTGCAACAGGAGCTTTTCCCTAGATTATAGCTACCGTTTAATAAAATGAACTTGCAGCAGCCAAGGAGTGTTTATTTTGACCTTCTACATTTATTTATTTTGTTTTTTTTTCTCGCTGGCCATGACTTTTGTGCGGAGAAAGGAAAACCTGGCGATGATGTTTCTGCACCCCTAACTTTAAATCGTCACACACACACATATATACATATATATGTATTTTACAGAAGGTAACACTTATTAAATTTCCCTGAAAAATTATAAGCATATTCCATTTTTCCAACTTGGTAAAATTCTCACAAATGTAGAAATCGCTAAATATTAAAGAAATTACAGAAGACAAAATTTACTATTTTTTGGTTGAAACATTGTCACTGTAATTCTTTGGCAAATGTTTACAAAATTCTGCAGAACATGGAAGAAATGCTAAAAATTATTACAGATTGAAATCAGAAGACGCATTCGTGATTCGACGATTTGATAAATTAGGATTAAAAGTTATAATATCAAAAAATTGCTGCAAAAGGCTAAAATTTGCATAAAATATATTCGTACAAATTCTAAAAAAACTTTATTGAAAAAGGGGCAAAATTGACTACATGGGGATAAAAATGTAAACTGAATGCCTTTTACTAAAGTGAAAAAAATTACTGAGAAAGTTGAAAGAAAAATGTATAAAAAATTGAATAAAAAAATCTAATTAAGGACATGGCTTTAAAATGGATAACTTTAGAAATAGATACTTTCCTACTACATGTTGTAATTCTACACCCAACAATCATCAGCACACAGACAAAGCGTTGCCAGCGGGCTTCCTTTTTTTAGAATTAGATTTGTTGATTGACACCAATTTTTTAAAGTGATAAATTTACCCATGCTTTCGCGTTAATTAATGTAGCATCAAGAAACGCAAATATCACCATTTCAAAAATGTGCCACTTAATAAATCTGATTTTTAAAAAGTAGCCCGTCTATCAACACTGCACAGACAAACTTCTGTCTGTATTATTATAAATTTCATTTTGATTTAAATGTAGGTATGTTAAAGCTGCGCCATAAATGACCTATTGATACCAATAAATTTTAACAGTATGCGTCATCTTATTTAATAACAAAATTTCTGTGACTTAATAGAGGAAACAATGCTATTAAATTTTAGTGGTTAAAATCAGCCATTTATGATGCAGCGCTTTTATTCCTGTTAATGCAAAAGAATCCTAGCTATAAGAAGCAATCAAAATTATAATTTTGCCTTCTTTAAAATACTCCTTTTCTAAAATATTTTTATAGTGATCCACGGTAGTCAGGATAGGTAGTTTAAATGCTAGAGCATTGATCTCGTAAGCCAAGTCTCTGAGTTCGATTCCCGGCTTGGAAAATTTTCTCTCAGTTGGAAATACTATCAATTTGTTGATAACTTTATCATTCAGTTTGATTGAATTAAATTAATAGTTTTTCCTGGCTGTACATGTTAATTTTAGCATTTTCAAATGTTTATTTACCAGTAAACAAAAAACAAATTCTTAAGAAATACGTTTTATTCGAATTATCTTTGAAAATTGAATGAAGAATATTGTCTAAAGTTTATGTATAGACGGAAACTTATTTGGAAAACAAGTTAATTTACATTGTTTATTGTTATGAGGGAAAATATTTGTAGACAGGTTAATTATCTTATAAAACGAATTAATAATTATAAATTAATTAAAAATGACTGTTTTTTAAACAGTTTATGTGTGTTAATCTCAATTTCTGTTCTTGTAACAAACATGAATTTGCCACAAAATGAATAAAAGTCTGATTTGATTCGTGAGAGAGAAAATTTTCTAATGGCTGTTTTCTGCATTTTACCACATATACTCGAAGGCTATTCTTTTCTATAGTTCCCAAAGTTTCTGTAAACACGTAAATGTGTCCGCTAAAAGAAATGCATTAAAAACAAATCCTTCCATACATGAAAATAAACACGTGACCGATTCAGTAAGAAGCCTGGAAAATTTTACTGACTTTGCGTATAATTACTTATTTTATATACAAGTAAAAATCGTTTTACAATCACGATCTCAGATTTCATGAAGTAATTAATCTAGTTTATATTAATATGAAAGAATGAATTTGATTTAGAAAATTACAGTTCGTTAAGTTTTAAATGCACTAAGAGACACGAATATATTTATGAGAGTTGAGATTAAAGTGAATAGAATTGTTGAGTATTTATGCGGTTAACAGGAATATGGACTGGGTAGTATTTAAAAATTTTTAACCGTTTATGTGGTCAAATATATGAGATTTTGGTTTCTGATCGTAAATTGCTCAGCGCAGGTCGTAACAATTTTTATATTGGGTGAAAAGGAAACAAAAAGTATTGTTTGTACGTTCGTTCCATATAGTATATCAACGTCCCTTTTCAAAGAAAATAAAAGAATATGGGGATATTTGTTACATATAACTTTTAATTGATAATTTTAGTGCATTGTTTTTGGCAGTTTTTACACTTATGAACAATTCTTATTTATTGAATTACCTATAAAAAAACCTTTTTTATTTTACAGGTTCTGGAAACTATTTGGAAGAGTCAGCGTACTGTGGATTACCTATGGAAATTCAACATGTAACAAGACCGCTATTGCAAGCGGCAACCTTTATATTTTTTATCTTTCCATTGGCTGTTATCCTCATTTTGTACATAAAGATATCATTCAAATTAAGGTCAACTAAATTTGCAAGAATGACATACACTTGCTCATCTAGATGCCCATCTGTTGCATCAACAAATAGTCCCGACATCAGAAAAACTATTATCCGAAGATCAGTAAATAAAATGCTAAGTAAGTTGTTTTTTAAAAATAACAATTATTTATAAAGAAATTAATATTATCATTAAGCAGAGTGAAATAAGCAATAATAATGCAATCCGGGTATAACCATAAAAAATACTCAAAGCACGAGCTTTCCTTCTAAATTTTTGAAAAAGACCTAAAATACTCTAAAATAGGTTAAAATAACGTTAAAAAAAAGCGCAAATTAGAGTGTGTATAAACAGCAAACAGCTGTTTCGAAACCTCTAAAGCTTCATTATCAGTGTTTAAAAATTAAAATGAAGATAAAATTAAATGAAATGTAGATTAAAAGGAGGATAAAGAGAGTCAGAGAATTGTATTCACAGCTCGACTGCTAACGGCGAAATGCGATTCACGTTTAAGAATTCGCGGAGTCGATCGCTCGAGGAGACCAATTACAAATGCTCAGTTAGTCCGGGAAAATTCAGACAAAGAAGAGATAAATATAAAGAGTTGAAAAGGGAAAAAAAGGAATTATAGGAAATAAAGTCATATCTTAAAGATACACTTCCCAAAAATCAGGCTTGTAAATTAATAACCATTTTTGTAGTATTGAGGCTTTGGAAAATTGTCGGACCTAAAAGAGCTAATTTAGAACGAAATAAAACGGTTTTATTTCGTTCTAAATTAGCTCTTTTACGAGCTTTGATTCAAGAGACTCGTCAGAAAATTGCTCATATAGAGCATGAGTTATATTACTTACATAACTCTCTTTCTAATTCGTCACCTGATTTTGATTCTATAGACAGAATTTCCTGGAATAGAGTACTCAAAGCTTCTTCGATTCATTGCTCTGTTCTAAAAAAGAAATTTAGTACACTTTGTAATAATTCTTTCGTTAACAATTCCAACAATTTACCTACTGTTAATCAAAATGCTGTCGTCAATCTTTCTATTGTCACTTTAAATAATAATCAGCTTAATGCTCTCAAATTAAACAACAATTTCTCTGTTTCTACCACTCCTTCATTACCCTGTCTGATTGCTCCTATAGAACGTGCCTTTAAGCATAGCGCTATTTCTCCTTCTCAAAAAGAGTCTATTAGGCATCTCATTGCCAATACTGTAGATTTTAATTCTAATGTTTATAAGCCAAATCTTAATAGTTCTGTTAAATATTGTCTTAAAAGTTTATGTTCTGATCCGAATTTGACCATAACTAAGGCTGACAAAGGTGGTCAGATTGTTGTTCTTGAGAAGTCTACATATTTGGAGAAATCCCAGAAATTAATTAATGATGGTCCCTATGTGGATATCCACAAAGACCCTTCCTCTCGTGAAATTGATACTATCAAATCTGCCATTAAGTCTTCGCACATTATTCCTGCTAAATTAAAGAGGTCTCTTATTCCTTCAGTTGCTCATTGTGCCAGGTTTTATGCTTTACCTAAGGTTCATAAACCTGACATTCCTTTTAGACCCATTGTCTCCAACATCGGTACGGCTTCTTATAAACTTGCTAAATATCTTGTTTCCATATTTTCTCCTCTTTCAAGCGGTAATTCTTTCACTGTTAAAAATTCTTTTGATTTTGTCAAGAAACTTCACAGTTTTAAGCCACAAGGAAACATGATGGTTTCTTTTGATGTTACTTCATTATTTACTAATATTCCTGTCGAAGGGGCTTTAGATTGCCTGAAGAAAACTCTCTGTGAATTTCATTTTTCTTTTTTTCGAAATTGAGGAGCTCATTCATCTCACTCGTGTTTGCTTGTCTCAAAACACTTTTGTATTTAACGGGAATTTCTTTCGTATGACTGACGGTTTGGCTATGGGTAACCCTCTTAGTCCGATTTTATGTGATTTTTACATGCACTATTTTGAAATAAAATTGTTTGAAGTCTTAAAATTTCAGTTTTATGTTCGTTACGTAGATGATATTTTTGCTTTAATTGATGTGAACACAGATATAAATCATATTCTCTCTATTATGAATTCTATTGATTCTTACATTCAATTTACTTTTGAAGTTGAATCGAACAATTGCCTTTCTTTTCTTGATGTCCTTGTTATTCGCGATGATGATAATTTTCAGACTACTGTCTTTCGTAAACCTTTTGCGGTCAGTCTTCCACCTCATAGATATTCTTCTCATCCTCCTAACCAGAAAGTTGCGGCTTTTAAAACTTTTGTTTTCCGGGCTTCCAATATTTGTTCAACTCCTCAGTTACTCAGTGATGAACTTAATTATCTTAAAGCTATTGCTGTTGATCGTGGTTATTCCCCTAATATTATAGATTCAATTCATAGAAAATTAACAAAATCTACCCAATCTGAAAGAAAAAACTTTAATTCAAATTCCAATACTTTGGTTGTTTTGCCTTTTTTCCCCAAAATCAGTCAGCAAGTTGCTAAAATTTTAAAAAGGTTCGATTTCAATGTTATTTTTCCTCCTGTTAATAAAATTGCCTTTTCAAATCTTAAGCATCCCATTGATCGCTTAGATAACTGGGGTATTTACCAAATTTCTTGCCAATGTGGCCTTTCTTATATTGTTCAGACTAAACGTGCTCTCAGATTTCGTTTAACGGAACATAAAAGGTATGTCAAAAATCAAGAGATTAAACGCTCTTCCATTGCTCAACATTGTTGGTCTTCACAACATAAGTTTAACTTTTCTTCAGCTACCATCATCCAAAAGTGTCCTTCCATTCTTGATCTTGATTTTTGGGAAGCTTACCACATCTTTAAAAATTATCACTACTTAGTCAATGACTTATCAAGTACGCCTTATTTTCCTAGCATTTGGAAATCTTTAATTTAATTTAAACCTTTTTTTCCCCTCGCTTTTTAGTTTTTGTTTTGTTTATTCTCCGGTAGATGTCGCTACTTGTCCAGCCAGTTGTTAGGCTGCTCTCTTCTCATTGGTTGCTTTCCTTTAGGCGGGATCGTTTCCGTAGCGGGTATATAAGCCTGCGTCTCTCTATCTCCTAGCTCAGTTTTGCTTTTTCTAGCTCGCTGAGTTTTGCACTGATGAAGAATCTCCATAGTAGATTCGAAACGGCTGTTTGCTACCTTTTCTTACTTTATTTGTGCATTTATAATCGTTGGTTTTTTATCGTTAAAAATGATCAGTATTTTTTTCCTTAATTTTTATTTACCAAATCTGAAAATAATCCTTAAATTTTATTGTTGCACTAATAGCAAAAATTAAGATTATATATTTATTTATTTTATTTTATGTTTTATTTTTTTATTTATTTTAAAAATACAAAAATTTTGAAATGACAAAATCAATTGTAGTAATTTTGTGCACTGATTTTACCAAAATAGAATACTAATTTATATAATTTTTAATAAAAAGAATGATAGATGTTTATTTAATTTTTTTCAGTTGCTGTTGTGATAGCATTCTTTGTCTGTTGGGCTCCATTCCATGCACAGAGACTTCTTGCAGTTTATGTCGCTCCTGAGGACTGGACGGTCTCACTAAGAATTGCAAATGAAGTTCTGTATTATGCTGCAGGTAATAAAATTAAATTTTTTCAGGATGTTGCAAAAATTATATGTCAGAAATATAAAGGCATGTAGAGATGATGTTTAGTAAGCAGATATCGTATGGGAATGTGAATGTGAAAATGCAGTGTTGAGGCATAATTCCTGTTAAGTAAAGTAGATAAAAGCGTATTGCTGTCTTGAATCATCGTTCTCCCCTCGAATTTCGAGCAACATGCGTCATTACGCAAATGCGGAGATTGCCGACATGAATGTCATGTATGAGGCTGCGTAAGAAAATGCGTTCTGTTCAATTGATATATGAGGACTTCAAAAGCCAAGGTGTACACGTGGCAAAAAATCGATTTGGAGTAAATTGTGTTCAAAGATAATCGATATTAAATTTGAACATCAATAATAATTGACCTAATTTTAATAGGAAACTGCCTCATTTCATTTTGATCTTTGAATACTTATTTCAATAATTGTGAAAAAAAATAGAGTACAATTTTCTTTAAATTTATCATTAACCAATATTGATAATTATTCGGCAAAAGTGATTCATCTCTAGAACGAAGCATTTAATTAAAAAATAACTTTTATTTCGTTACCTGAAAAAACCATATTTCCAGATCGTCTTCACACTGAGTCCAATTTTTTTTTCAAATTTGTCACTTATATTCCTTTGGCTTCTGAATCCTCATATGCGTAACGATTTCCAAGTTTGAATTTACAGGGTAACCGAAGATTTCGGTCTATTCATCGGGAGTTGTGCACGAGTGGATCATTTTGTGCCCTGAGGTGTGATACGAGCTGGGAGATATCGCAGAATTTCTGCAGTGGTAAAAGCAAGATATGCATAGTCGAAGAAAGTCTTTCGAAAAAATCGAGAACCCTGGAACGTAAGTTGAATGGGAGCCATTTGTTTGCTCAGCCACATACATGAAATGCATATCGCAATCTTCGCATTGGTGTAACGATGCATGTTTCTCGAAATCCCTGTGGGGAAGACGATTCAAGTCAGCAAAGTGCTTTCATGCGTCGAACTCAACAGCGCAATCTAGCGCCTCGGAGGTGCATTTCAAGACTCATTGTCTTATAAGCAATTTGTTTCCTAAGGTCTCCTCTGCCGGCTTCTAGATTTAAAGTACACAATTTTGAAACATCCTGTATAATTTATTTTGTTAAGAATATGGAAGAAATAGTGTTTCTAGCTAAAGTAAAATTCGCTTTAGATATTTACAGTTAATTCGTGATCCCGCTTAATACTGTTTCGATTAGATTTTTCCGATCCCTTGAACAATGCCTATAAAGCTAATGCAAAAATATCTCGTTTAATGCGCAAACATTTACTATGTACCCACATAATACGTGATATATTTTCGATCCTTTGAGGCAAAAAATGGCACTTAAGTAGGAATTCATTGGTCAAGAGGCGAAATCTTTCTCTTTTTTCCAGTGTTACCAAATTACGGGATTTTTTCCCCTTCAGATAAAAAAAAATCCGAATTATAAATTTATCAACAGGTTAATTAAGGCAAAAGAATTTATATATATACAGTCGAGCCTCTATACGACGAAATCCATCGTTCCAGTAAAAAATTCATTATATAGAGAAATTCGATGTATAGAGTATGATGTTAAAAATAGTATTTAATGTGTAAATTTTGAACAAATATTATTTTTTATCTTTTTAATTAAGAATTTGAAATGTTTAAAAGTATATATTAACCTAACATTTTATTTCTTACTTATTTAAGCAGTTTCAAAAAAGAGAAAAGACATTTATTTGAAAGCTTAATGAAAATCAAATAAGGAAGACTTACATAAATTTCAGAGGAAGAAATCTGTAATTTTTTCTTTTTTTTTTTTTTGATTTTAAAATTACAATTGTTACGCTCTCAAAAAAAAATTCTGAAATTTTAGCAAGGAATGAAAAATTGTAGTTGATATTTTCCTCCATTTGAAGGTCTCTCTTATGTGCTCTTATTGATTCCTCTCTTATATGTGTAACAATTCAATTGATTGTGTTTTGAGAAGGATGATGAAAGGTGTGTGGGAGGTGGGATGAACTTGTTAGATTTAAAGAATAAGGAGAGAAGTAATATTTATAAAAAAAAAAAAACCTCTCCACTGAACGATAAATCAAAAATAAGTGATGGAAAATTGATTCCATATGATTTCGAAGCTTTTTTAAAACTGAATAAATTAAGATCAATTTATGAAAAAATTCGTTATATGGAGATAGATTTCGCTATATAGAGTCTGTTTTTAATGTAATCATGCGAAAAGGGGACCGTTCTTACTAAAAATTCGTTATATGGAGAAATTCGATGTATGGAGTTTCGTTTTATAGAGGTTCGACAGTATATATATACCGTAATCCCTTAACATTCGTGAAATAAAAAATGATGAACTTCGCGAATTTTGTTTTGTAAAGAATACTTTTTATAAAGCAAACTCGCTTTCTTTAAGAATTTCGTAAACTATTTGACACCACTTCACAGATGCGATGTACTGAATATCCTACATGTCAAGAATTTCAGCCTCTGTATTGAGGTAAAATGTAGAGCCGTATTTTCATGAAACCCTAAACACGATTTGAATACAAAAATAAAATTCCTGAATTTCTTAAAATTAAAAATTGTTATTGAAAATGACTTTTTTACTATTTTTTATTTTTATAAAAATTACACGGGAATTTTTAAAACTTCGAAAACAGCGTGTTGAAAAATGCTTAAAGTTTTAATATTTTAATTTAAAATCAGAATCTGCTTACTTCAAAACTTGAGTGTAATTTGCAGATTTTAACATAATTCAAAATTTTTAGGTAGTGCATATGTTTTAATATTATTATCTTCTAGTTTTGCATAATTCGTAATCTTAAAGCACACGCAATTAAAAACTATATTTTTAGTTTTAAAAAAAATAGAAAAGAAATATTTATCTCTAATTTTAAACTGGATTGGTTTAAAAAAAAAAAAGATTTTTTTAAAATTATTTCTGAAAAAAGTCAAATTTTTATAAATCATACAAAATTACTATTTTTTCTTTCTTTCCTTCTTTTGATTTTTCAACTGGTAAGAAAGGACATCATTTAATTTTTTTTCTTTTTTATTAAGATTTAATCAGGGATGTAGTGGAGGGTATATGCAGGTTTATGCCGTATATCTTCTGCATTGTTTAATGGAAGACACTATAGCATTGGATGTAATTTGCAAGAGTAATTTGAAATATTATTGCCAGGACCATTTTTATTGGATCTGATAATGTTTTAAACAATGTTTTTTATTTCGCACCTTTTTTTTCCATAATGTAAGCTTATGCTCCGATACTTTTGTACGAAAATGGATTAAAATCGTGCAATGGCTTTTCTCTATTTTCATCTGTAAATATCAGGATTCATACATTTATTACGATGAAAAAAAAAGTCAAAAACAAAAAAAAAGATACAGTTATTATAAGCTCTAGATGGCGCCATCAATCGAAACCCTCGATCAGTCATACTTATGTTACATTTACAATTATATACTTTTTATTAATATTTTGTTTAAATCAAGTAATTATTTAAACAAAAATAGTTTGTAATTACTATTTTCATTTAATACAATAAGTTTTAATCTTTTGAAATATGTATTTATGATATAATCTTTTCTGGTTTTTTGGGGTTTTTTTTAACTTCTTCAGCTTCGGACAAGCTACATACGGCTGAAAAAATTCCACGCATATATAAAATAACATACATAAATAACATTAAAAATAAACAAACGGATCCGGGTCAATTACCTCATAGATCATACTTCGGTTCTGCGCCTGCGCTCTACACTAATGAGATTTGGGATTAAGTAACTTTAACTGCTTATAACTTTGTAGAGAGTGTAGTAATCCGAAATATAACACATGGTTTTACTACAAAATATTTTTTTTTTTTTTGAGAAATTGAACTCTGATATTTATTTTTTGAAATTTTTAACTTTACAAATGAAATGTGCAAAAAGATTAGAACCTATCTTCAACAGCTGCGATTTTCGAAATTTCGGTGTGCCCGGATACGCACATTAAGTCGACTTGTTAAACATAGATGGAGATAGAAAAAATACAATTTTCGACTTCTGATATATTTAATAAGAAATTATTTTAATTAGCTTGTATCGTGGTTTAAATATGATGATAATAATAATAAAACATTAAATGAGTTTCGTTTTAAAGCACAAAATTCATTGGGTACGTTTTATATCAAGGTATAAAAATACATTCATTGATTATACAATCCGTACCATGGTAGTGCAAATTCGTTCCAATAAAAAAAAATTTCAGAGCAATAATTTGTATTTATTATTAATTAAACCCGATTAAAAATAAAAATAACATTTAGATTCCATTGAATTTATTATAAGAATTATTGGTTGCATGCTTAGTTAATATTGCAATGTCAATCAAGTTATACGCAATCGAAGTTAGGGAATCCCAAATCAAATCCCTTTAGTGTTACCCATAGATAACACTATCCGAATAAAATATAATCACCCTTATTGCGTTATTGCGAAGTAATTGGTAAACTATGAACAAAAATTTTAATGAATGTTTGAGGTGACAATTAAGAAAATATTATTACAGAATATATTAAGAATACATTATAAGATTTTTTTATTATCTATTGATAAATCAATGATCAGAAAATGAATATTGAGCTTGAAAAAAAAAAACATGATGTAAACTTCATTAATTCTATCAAATCTATAGATAATTGTGCTATAATATTTTAAAATAATAAAATGCTTTCTCTATTCAAAAAATATGTAGAAGATATTTGAAATATTGACAATGATTTTTTTTTTCCTTTTTCAGGTTGCTTTTACTACTTCAGTGCAACGATAAACCCTATCCTATACACATCAATGTCTTCTAAATACAGAGGAGCATTTCTTAATATTCTTACATGTAATTCCAATAACAGAAAAGCCAGTAATGGCAGTCTTTTTCGCACAACTGTAAATATATGCAGTGATGCTGGTCACGCTGAGAAAGAACCTTCCTTGCGCATTTCAAAACAGTCATTTGAAGCGGATTCTTCAATGCTAGAAAAGCATTTTAAATCGCCGAACAACAGTTATACAAGAAATAACCACCTCTCTGTTCCAGAGAAAAACACAGCTACTGACCTTGCCAAAGATGAACATTACAGAAACAAGAAAGATATGAATAGCATGTCTTTCATCAGAATATCCCCTGATGGAAAACTGGATGATGTTATGGAAATAGATGATAGTGTAACTTCTGTTGAAATGTCCGCTTGCGAAATTGTTCCGAAAAATCATAATTTTAACAATTCCAAAGGACATAAAAAAGACCTCGTTGTGAAAGCGTCTGGAAAAATAAACTACATGGAAAACTCAACCGGTTTCAAAAGTGGTAAATCATCTGGTGCTGGTCGCGAGATTGATTACGAGTCCTCAGTTTAACTTATTAAAAAAATAACTGATTATTTCTCCTTGGAAGCCATTGAGCACAATGTACATATACTTTTATTGGTTTCCTTTCTGAAATAACATTTTTCATTTCTGTTATATGTATGTTCGTTTTCACGATGAGTTCAAATTCATAGTTGTTTATCTTGCGACAAATAAATGCATGAAGGCATTTTAAATTATTATGTAACTATCATTAAATATATTGGTGTAATAAATAAATTCTGTGAATGATTTATGTTGTTTTGTTTATGAATTCTGCACATGAAACACAATCGAACTCCACTAGTCTGAAGTCAGCAAACCCACATTCTAAATAATCCAGACCGATTTTTTTTAAATACATATTTGAATAAAAGGACCGAAAATATTAACTTTTGAAATTTTCGGGATTACAGAATGAATGTCGGAAAATGTTCGTAAAATGTAGAATTAAACAAAAAATTATATTAAAGCATGTTTTGTATTCTTTAAGAAGGTCCGGGACGCATTTTATTTATTTATTTATTTATTTATTGAGTTAAAAAACTTTTATTTATTTTTTTGTGATGGTTAAACATATCATTGGTAAACAAAATCACATGATAAGATCATTCATATTTTTTCATTTTTAAATTTATTAAAAAATGAGGTAGTTTAAAATCATTACAACACAAGATATCATTTCTGGAATTTTTTTTTTTATTTAAATAAACAGAAATATTTATATATTAGTTTTGATTTAGCATTTTTAAAAATAACAGTCTTTTAAAAAATTTAAAATAAAAAAAGAAGGGTGTAACTTTAAATAACAATCAACTTTTCAAAAGTAAAGCTCTTTTCAAATTTGTTGAATCAAAATTAAAGGAATAAAAAAACACATGTTGAAAGCTTGAAGCTTCTATCTTTAATCGTTTTTAATTTATAACAATTTAAATCCGAGAAATTATGAAAACACTAATCATAATGAAAAACGCATTTTCACGATAAGTCATTTCTATGAATACCATTGCTTGAAAGCTAAGTTTTGAAAACACACCCAAAACGAAAAAATTAATATTCTCTCTTCTAATTAAGATAGAATCATGCTTTAAACGTCATTTTAAACATAAATGCAGAAAATATTTTAATGGAATAATTTGTTTTTAAAAATTTTGAATGTGTTTGTGTCCTGGACCTCTTTTAACAACTTTAATAGTATAAAAAAAATTCTCAATAACTTATAAGTACAACATAGGCACACAAATATAAAGAAAACGTCCATAGTAGGTCTAATTGCACAAGCCATCTGAAAAAAGAATTTGGAATACCAGTTTGTTTGAAAATTACTATAAGATTATTTTCTGAAATTCAAAAAAATGTTTAATTCAAAGGATAAAAAAAAATTGCCTTTCAGTATTTTATTTTGAAAATTATGCACAAAAATGTTTTTGCTTCTTCCCAAGTCGATTTGGTGACTGAAAAATTTACGAATTCGCGATTTTGGATCATTTGTAGTAGATTTTTACGTAATTTCTCATTTTGAAGATTCATTGGATTATTATAAACATCATGAGAAATTAAACAATGAATTCTAGATTTACCCCAGTGGTGTGATCAGTAGCTGGAGCTACTGCCAAACCAAGGGCTCCGGGTTCGAATCCAGGGTAAAATATGGATGGTGTGTTTGTCCATTTATAATGTATTAAATATATAATGGGTAATAATTCTGTATTGTCGTTTTCTCCGTGTAAGGATCATTCGTGTTGAAAGCCGTAGCTGTCATAGGCCTCAAATCAAAACCAAGAAATACTAGTTTTTTCGAAAGTTGTGCCGAAAAATCTACCATGCTGATTATTATAATGCCGAATTGGGAGATGTTTACCGTATAATTGAATACTTACAATAATCTTTAATTTTTAGTATTAATCTTTTTTTCTATTTTTATCGAAATTCTAAGTAATCCGAATTATTACGTAATCTGAACAGTTTTCATTAACACAAAGAAATAGACAACTTTTTCTTTAAATATAATTTCGAATAATTAAAAAAAACCTTTTTGATTCACAACAAAACATTTTCATAGAGCTCTCAATGAAGACAATCGCGCGAAGATAACGATAAACAACAAGTAAGATTAGAATTTCGGTAAGCGATAGTAGGCGCCAAGGTTGGTGTTAACATACTGACAACCTCTAAATATATATTTCAGTAACATATTTGACAATGTCCATAGTTGTTATCAATTGAATTATAACATAAAGCCTTCAAAGTTAAATATAAGTTTCAGTTCAAATAAAGAATACAAAATATAAAATTAATTAAATTCAAACATCAATAAATCAAGATTCAAAGTTATTATAAAGTTTTCAAATATAAACACACAGCAAATACAAGAAAATTAAATATTTGCATTATAATAAACTATTATATATGAGTAAAATACAAATATTGGATGAACTTTGTTTGAATACTACAAAACTGTTTGAGTTTTGACGAAAACTGCCTTAACTTTACCATCATGGCCGTAAATAACATCTTAAATATGACCCACTGATTGGTTGTATATGATACATATCAATGTGTTTATCAATGTGTGTGCGTTTTTGCTTTTTTTAATATATTGTATATGTATGTATTTGTCTGTAGTTTGCATTTCAATAATAAATAAATAAATAAATAAATATGCACATAAGTAAATTGCATTCTTTCAATACTACTATCGAACAAACGTTTATCGAATCAACGTTTTTTTTCTCAATTAAATATTTACTGCATTGTTGTAGATAATTTAGATAGTCTAGAATTCATTTTTTCCAAATAAATTGATAAATTTTGGCCATTTGCTAAATTTATTAACTGCAAGGTTTATGAGAATCGGTTCACAAATGCCATTTATATCACTGCCAAATAAAAATGCTATCGGGTTATTGTTTTACAGTCACAAGGGTCCAAAGATAAAGGTATTGGATGCCTTTTAATTAAAATACCTTCAAGCTAATTAAAAACAAATAAAAATTCTTCAAAAATTAGTTTTGAATTTAAAATTGTTCTTTATAAAGTTTGCTTAAAATAGACAGAAGGTCGGAAACTGTCATGCGCCTCTTTACAAGCAATGTTAATTTGCTTTTTCAGGGTTGCGATATAAGATTTATAGAGTTTGACTACATTGTTGTGAAAATGACAACAAAGGCATAATGACATAAAATGGATTGAATGCATTAACATAAAATGATTTGAATGATCCCATTAAAAAATAGTTAATTAATTTATATTTTAATTGTATGAATTTAACTTGGTTTTAGCATTCTGTGCTATTACATTTAACTTTTACAGTTAGTCATTTAGGTTGTTTTACTAAATGACTAAAAAATCTAAAGTGTTTGTTTTATATGTGTTTAGTTCACCGTTTTTATTACCCACACTACATTATTGATACAATGAAAACTAGTTGATATAGGACGGGCAGTTTTCTACCGAGTTGTAATACAAGCCCAGTATGTTTTTGGAAAACCTGCTCCATCGCTATATTTGAACATTAGTATTACTTCGACAAATTGCGTTATACGTTATTTGCAAAGCAAACGCGTAGTTACGTGGAGAAAGAGACCCTCTGTTCTACATACAGCACAAAAAAAGTTTAAAGCTAGTACGTTTATTTTAAGTTTTAATATAAACCCAAAATTTTACTCACCTTTAGAAAAAAAAAGAAGAGGCAACATTTATAATGAAGTGATAGAAGTGATCAAATTATGACTTTCATAGATGTTGTGTGGAGTGTTGCTATACCAGCTAGTTAACCTTAGAAGTTATATAGTATTTTTTTGTCGGCTGATTGTCTACACTAGGGATATAGAACATGGGGGGAGGGCCCTTCATGGGGGGTGTTTATAATTGAACCTAACCCGTATTTAAGCAAGATTCGAAGAAACCACGAAAACTCCGAACAGTTAGGCCGACGCCCGCGATTGGGTTCGAAACCCAGCACCTGCCGCCTACCATTTGGTCAGAAGTCATATAGAAGCACATTTAAAATCTAAGGTAGTTGCAAAACTTGTCCTATAGAGCATGTGTTTTGATCATCCCAACAATGAGAAATAGGCAATACTGGTCTGGTTGAATTTTGGTTTCTTAAATATTACCAATATTTGTAATCTTAAAACGTAAAATTTTTATTTAAACCATTTTATAAAAGCATCCTTTAAAAAAGAAAGAAAAGTAAATAATCTAAAAAAAATGCATTTACCTATTGAAATTAATTCCGTAGTAAATATTAGCAAATTGTCAAAGTATAATCTTTTTGCTCAAATAAATGTATTCAAAAAATTATGAAAAAAAGTAAATGCAAACTATTTACGCAGCAATTAAAAAAATATATCACTGAAAGATTTTGATTTCTTCGTTAAACACATAAAATTAAAAAGCATTATACATTTTTTAGTAAATCTAAAAAAATATTTTTTTAAACATAAAAACACCAAACCATAATTTAAGTTATTCATTAAGAATTTTATGAATAAGAAATACTCAATTTAAATTTACTTTTAAAAATTTGCTTCAGTTCACAAAGTTCGTTCAATAAAAGTAATTTTTTTAAATCTGCATTTTAAAGTAAAAAATGTGTTCGTGAGTAATACTTGCGTCCTAAGTCACCGCTTTTGTTCTTATTAGAAATTTAGTAATTTTTAAATATTGATCATTTTAATTTTTTATCCACAAATGGCTAAAGAATGTACTTCTAAATGAAGTTTTTTAAAAATCATATCTCATTTTAAAATTTTTTTATGTATTTTAAAATTAACATCAAACATGAGTTTATTTAAAATTTTGAATCCAGGTTTTTAAAGTTTATTTATTTTCCACACTATTGTTCTACGTTTGTTTCCAGTTACTGTTAAAAATCGAAACTGAAACTTCATTAATAAACAAATAAAGTAATTAAAATATACATATAAATGCAAGATATCTAATCGAGGTTCGAACTTAAACACTAAAATAAACAAAATTAAATTGTTGCCAATAGTAGTGAAATATTTTGTGACAGAATTTGGTAATATTGTTAAAACGTAAGTACAGGTAAAATCATATAAAAAAGCACAAATAAAGATACGAGTTTTACTTGCGGATGCATACAAATGATGTACAATTATTTAAATTATTTAGAAATATCTTAAATATACATTTAAAATACATTAAAACCATAAAAAATCAAAAACGTATCCAGCATTCACACGGTAATCTTCAGTAATTATTTAAATGCTTTTTTTCAGTTGTTTGAGAATTGTCTAGAGGAAATCATTACATATTACCTATGAAAATAGATGTCAAAGTTTGTCTTTCGTGTAAAAAATTATTAAGAAGTCAATATAAGAGAATCTACTGAAATAATTTTTAATAAAGACATAGCTTATAACAACGCACTATCACATGATATCCATGAAATTTGGAAAGATTATTTTCAAAATGGATGAAAACTTGTTTTGTTAGGATTTGAGTGTCTTCATCTGGCAATCTTATCTGCCGTATCACCCTTAAGTTTGAATGACATCTTCTGATGATTCTCAAATAAGAAGAAAATAACAAAACTGAAATAACCTTTGAAGACAATCGTGTAAATGGTTGAAAACGTTTTTGATTTTTAATAATTTTTAACAAATTTTAAAGGTATTTCTAATGTATTTTAAATAATTTTACATTATATATATGCACCTAAAGTAATTTGAGTAAATTTCTTTAAGCTTAATTATATGTACTTTATCTAAAGCTAGCACTAGAATTTTAAGTATCATTTACGCAAAACATTTTTTTTATAAATTAAAAATTTTATTATATATATAATTCACTAAAAAATATCATATAAAATGTTTTTGGTGTTCATAGTGTGCTATCTAGAAAATACTTTAATTGTAAAAATATAATAATTATTTGAATTTTCAATAATTAATAATTTTTAGTACTGAGTTTATATGACAAGCAGTATGTTTTGCAGCCAAGAAACTATTACATCTTCTATTATTATGTTAAATAATCATAATAAAATTCTTTAAGAAACAAACAAGGATGAATTTCAAAGGTTATACAAAATACTTAACCTTGTATTAAATGAAGAAATAAGACCTTTTAAATAATGTTAAAGATTAGAAATAAGTAGTAAAAGTAGTAAAAATTGTGCCACTTAAAACAACTGAACCGTAAAGTGGAGATAAGATATTAAGTTAGCGATAAATACCGATTCATTGAATGTTTTTTTCTAGTAATTCGTTTATCTGTCGTCCAAATTTATTTATCTCAATTGCTCTCAATGATTTTTTTTCTTTCGTATTCTATGAACGTAATAAAAAAAATTCAGTAAAAGTGAGTTCACAAGAAAAAAAAAATTCATGCTTACACCGCAACACCGCAACACCGCATCTGGACTTGCGGAATAGTGTGTAAATATTATTTTACACTCTTTTACAATATATTTGATAGTTACATTAGAATGCCGTAAACATACATCTTTTTTTCTAAATGGTGTACTAAAAATTATGCGAAACTTCCCTTTTACCTATTACACTCAATTAAAAAAATACAAAATACAATTTTTTTGTACTGTAAACTGAATTCAAATACTAATAATGTAGTTCAAAATATGTCATTTAACTTTTTGTTAAGCATAAATTGCAAAGCCTGTAAATTAGTAAAAGAAACTTTTTTTTTCTTTCTTTTTTTTTTCTTTTTTTTTTTTTTTTAGTTATTCGATAATCCGGATTAATTATATAGTTTTAAAAAAATGCAATTTACAAAAATCATGTGCGATAACGCTATTTTTTCCCTCACATAAAAAATATTCGAACAGCATACATAAATTGTAAAAAAAATTACCTTAAGCTACGAATTAAATTTTTCTTTTTGTTCCGTTCGGAGTTTTCCGGCGTTTTCTTCGAACCTTGGATTTCTTTGCATAAATACGGGTTAGTTATCTTAGAAAGACCCCCAATTAGGGCCCCTATCCCATTTGTAGATAATTGGCCTAATTTGTAGATAATAAAGACAAACAAACTTCGGAATATTTTTTTTCACACTTTCTCCAGTTTAGATTTTTATTCTCAAAAACCGTTAAAGATAAATGCCTGAAACTTGGAACATGTCTTTTTTGATTAATTTACTGTATTTTGATTCATCAAATTCCAAATATTTGTGGTATATATTTGAAAATAAGATTTTTTAATTAAAATTTACATGATATATATTTTTAATTTTTTCCTTTAAATATTTTTTAATAATATTTTTTAAATGCTGAATCAAACTTAAAATTCAGAAATGTTTGTTTATTTAAATGTAAATAAATTAAAATTCTGCAAATAGTATTTTGAGTTATAACGATTTTAAAACAATCCACTTTTTTAATAAATGTTAAATTACAAACACTAAGAAAAATTGTTACATGTGATTTTGTTTACATGTGGTATGGTTAATCATCACATAAATTTCAAAATTTTAACTCTAAATAAATAAAAATTATTTTAAAATGTGTCCCAGAATCCCTTAAATTACATTTTAAAATAATTTTTGTATAGTAAAAATACACCTTAATTATTTTTAATGGAATCATGAAATATTTAATAAAAATTTATATCTTGTAAGATAATTTATTTGTATCACAAAAATATCCTTAAATATTCTCAATAAGGCGATTTATGTTAATTATTAATTCAATTTCAAAGATATATGGCATCGAAATTACATAGAAATAAAATAGCACGACATCTGTGCATAATAATAATGATTAAAAATGGCTTTTATTATCACAGCCATAGAAACATAAAAAGTCAAACTACAAATGTCAGATATGCATACTGAATCTTTAAAAAATCACATACATTTATTTTATATAAATCTAGGCAAAGCGGTGGAATTGTAGCTTGCGGTGTAAATGACGAAAACGGACATAAATTCGGAATACATGGTTCAAGGGTATGATTTTAAATTATTAGCCTGATCTGAAAATGTAACAGAGGGATAATACTTCTGCATTTACAGTTCTTATTTATCGAAATACAGGGTGGTCATAAGAAAAACTTTGCCGATATACGAAGCTCTAGCGGCCAGTCCGCTCAACCGATCGAAATGAAATTTCAGATATAGTTATTCAGAGATATGAGCACGAGATTCTGTAAACGACAACAAAATGGCGCTCTCGGTTACGGTTATAGTTACAGAAACTCGAAAATTTCCAATAGCAACACCCATTTTTTTTTATCGCAAAATGCTCAGCGCATGCGAAAACCCCAAAGAGCGTTGGAACCGTAAGTGTATCGCAAGAAACGGACATGTTATGCACGCACAAAAAACCGTTCTGGGAATCCTCCCCCCATAGAGAAAACTCGATTGGGGCGCAAGGAGGAAATTTGCATATGACACAGAGTCAGTACACTAA
Source organism: Maratus speculifer (assembly GCA_964019185.1). Classification (NCBI taxonomy): domain Eukaryota; kingdom Metazoa; phylum Arthropoda; class Arachnida; order Araneae; family Salticidae; genus Maratus; species Maratus speculifer. The sequence continues at coordinate 309,838,724 of OZ025290.1, forward strand.
TCTCTGATTACAATACAGATCGGAGAAACTAAAACTTTTATTTTGATTACACATTTTCCACATGGGTGCCATCACCATTAATTGCCTGTGATAATAAATAAAAGTAAAAGTAAAAATAAAAGTTTTAGTTTCTCCGATCTGTATTGTAATCACAGATTAGTGTACTGACTCTGTGTCATATGCAAATTTCCTCCTTGCGCCCCAATCGAGTTTTTTCTTTGGGGGGGGGGGGGGAGAATTCCCAGAACGGTTTTTTGTGCGTGCATAGCATGTCCGTTTCTTGCGATACACGTAAGGTTCCAACGCTCTTAAGGGTGTTCGCATGCGCTGAGCATTTTGCGATGAAAAAAAATGGGTGTTGCCATTGGAAATTTTTGAGTTTCTGTAACTATAACCGTAACCGTGAGCGCCATTTTGCTGTCGTTTCCAGAATCTCGAGCTCATACCTCTGAATAGCTATATCTGAAATTTCATTTCGATCGGTTGAGCGCACTGGCCGCTAGAGCTCCGTATATCGGCAAAGTTTTTTTATGACCACCCTGTATATACTTTGTTTATAAAAAATAATAAGTACTCTAAAACATGCCTCAAACATAGTGACGAGAAGTAAAATGTACGAAATTCCCATTATCCATTTATAATATTTTTAAAAAAGTGTTCGAATTATTATTATTATTTTTTTTTTTAAAGAAATTTCCCGAAATATTTTTAAATGAAGCAGTTTTTTATTTATTAATATTAATTTTCATTTTCATTTTTTTCTACTGTTATTACTTTGTACTGAAGTAAAATATGTTCAGCGTGGATTATTTCGAATAAAATGTTTAAAAATAAAAGAGAAAAAAATTATTAAAGCTTTACTTCGCATTTACATAAAAGTTAAATAGCACGACATCTGTATGTAGTCATAACACTTAAAAAATGGCGTTAATTACTCACAGCCACAGAAACATAAAAAGGGAAACTACAAATGTCAGATATACATCCTTGAATCTTTAAAGGTTTGTTTTATTTTATGTCGGCAGATTATCTACTCTAGGGATATAGGCCCTGCGGGAGAGTGCCCTTCGTGGGGATCTTTCTAAGGGAACCTAACCCGTATTTACGCAAGATTCGAAGAAAACCACGAAAACTCCGAACAGTTAGACTGACAGCCGCGATTGGGTTCGTACCCAGCACCTGTCGTCTACCAGTTGAAAGGTTAGAACTTCTCGGCCACTGGTGGGGCCCCTGAATCTTTAAAAAAATACATACATTTATTTTATACAAATGTAGAAAAAGCGGTGGGATTATAGCTTGTGGTGTGATTGGGGCGAAAACGGACAAAAATTCGGAATACATGATACATGGGGATGATGTTAAATTAATAGCCTGATCAGAAAATATAACAGAGGGATAATGCTTCTGTTTTTACAATTTCTATTTTTCGAAATATATACTTTTCTTTGTAAAAAATAATAAGTACAGTGTCTCACAAAAGTGATGGGACACTTGTGTTTTATAAAAAGAAACTGCATAAAAATAAATAAACAAACATGTGCAGAAATTTTTTGGGTGTGTTTCATATTTAAAGTTAGTAACAATTATTACATAACATACATTTTGTCAAAATATTAAAATATTAATTTAGTAAAAATACAATTGTTCAGAACGGAGCAAAAAATGGCTCACATAAGTGATGGGACACTTACTTTTCCATCAAATATTTATCCAAAAAATTTACTTTTTAAAAGGTTTTAATATTTTGTTGGATTTCCTTTTACTTTTAAAACATGATTTAATATTTTTGGGATGGATTCGACTAATTTTTTTGTGATTCCTGGAGTGATTTTACCGCATTCTTCTTGAAGCACCGATTTTAGTTGTTGTTTTGAAGAAATGGTGAGTTTGCGAATTCTTGATTCAAATTCTTGCCAAATATTCTCTATGGGATTTAAGTCTGGAGATTGTGGTGGTGTTTTTATTATTTTAGGATAGTTATATAGCATCCAGAGTCTAATGTTCAGAGCAGTGTGCTTGGGGTCATTGTCCTGGTAGAATTTAAAATCGTTATGAAGGTTTAATTTTCGTGCTGAAGATAGTTCAAATTTTGCTTTAAAATATCAATATACTTGTACTGATCCATTATACTGTCAATGAAAACAAGATTACCAACTCCAGCGAATGACATACACCCCCATACCATAACTCCTCCTCCACCATGTTTTACTGTTGGTACCAAGTTCTGTTTGCGAAATTCTTCCCTGGGTTTTCTCCACACCAAGATTCTACCGTCAGAACCAAATATATTAAATTTACTCTCATCAGCAAATATAACTTTATTCCAGTAATCAGAATTATTTATGTTGGATTTTGCGAAAGCTGGCCTGAGTTTTCTATTCTTTTCACTAACGAAGAATTTTTTCCTGGCTACTCTACCATGATATCCAGCAGATCGAATTACCCTTCTAATAGGCTCAGGATTAACAATTATTCCATATAATGCTTGTAAATCAGCAGCAACTTTTGAAGAACTATTTCTTGGATTTTTTTTTAATATTTCGAACGGTAATTCGCTTTCTTCCATTGGATAGCTTTGATGGTCGGCCAGGTCTTCTTTTATCCTGAATCATATGATTCTTTTTATATCGTTTAATGATATTGAAAACTGTTGAACGACTCAAGTTCACTGTTTCAGCAGTTTTTCTAATAGATTTTCCACGTTCAATATGCAAATTAATAACTAATTTTCGAATTTCAGGCGAAGTTTCTTTTCGTTTAGCATTCATGGCTACACAGAGCTAAAAAACACAAAAATTCCAAAACAAACTGGAGAGAAATACTGCAGACGATTTTATAAATTATTGCCAATTGCTTTTAGTAAAAATAAAACCCCCAAAAATATTTTTATTGCTTATTTCAGACGATTTTTGTTGCATATATAATGGTGTCCCATCACTTATGTGAGCTATTTTTTGCTCCATTCTAAACATTTTTATTTTTATTAAATTAATATTTTAATATTTTGACAAAATGTATGTTATGTAATAATCTTTACTAAATTTAAGTATGAAACGCACCCACAAAAAATGTGTACATGTTTTTTTTTTAATTTATTTGATTAGTTTCCTTTTGTAAAGCACAAGTGTCCCATCACTTATGTGAGACACTGTATACATAGCGACGAGGCGTAAAATGTACGAATTTCCCATTATATAATTATAATATTTTTTAAAAGTATTAGAACTATTTTTTTCACAAATATCCAGAAATATTTTAAAATGCAGTAGGTTTTTTATTTATTAATATTAATTTTATTTTGCATTTTTTCCCTACTTTTTATTACCTTGTATTAAAATAAATTTTGTTCCACGTGGGTTATTTCAAATAAATGTCTAAAATTAAAAGGGCAAAATAAGCTTTATTAAAGCTTTACATTGAATTTACATAAAAGTTAAATAACAGGACATCTGTATGTAGTAATAACCCTAAAAATTACTTTCATTAATCATACATGGGGATGAAGTATGATTAATATCCTAAGCAGAAATTGTAACACAGGTATAATGTTTTATTTACAGTTTCTTTTTCTCGAAATATATCCTTTTTCCTGGAAAAAATAATAATGTCCCAGACATAGTGACGAGGCGTAAAATGTACAAAATCCCCATTACCTAATTATAATACACTGTTAAAAAAATTCTGAAATTCACGAATATTTTTTTCCTGAATTTCACAGAAAAAGTCCCTTTTCACAACAAAAGGGCATTGTCCGTTACAAATCAGCAAATCCCACCATATTTCCTGAAAATGACGAAACGGGTGGAAATAAAAACAAAAAACGGAAACACTCCGTTGTGTAAGGGGGTCCGTGGCCGAGTGGTCAAGGCACCATACCTCCAAATACCCGCGAGCGAAGGCTGTGGGCTCGTATCCCACTGGGGACAAGAAATAATGAAAACATAAAAAGTCCCTTTTAAATTACTTTTTTTCTGTTTATTTTTCTCTTATTTCTTATTAAAAAATCTTTTAATTAATTAGCCAATAAATAAATAAATAGTGTACGACAATTTCAAAAAATTGTCTATAACATTATTTTTCTAAAAAAAAAAGTTGTTAATAAAAAGTTTTTTTCATTCATTCATTCAAAAAAAAGTAAATAAATAAAAATAAACAGTGGTTTTAAACAGTGGTTTTTTTTTATTTAAACTATTTAAAAAGAAAAATTGATTTTTAAAAAATAATAAGCATTATGCATCAGTCTAAAATAAAATAAAATAAACCGTTTACAAATATTATAAAGCATGTATTTGAAAGAAAATCTTTAAAAAGCACAACAGATTTTCCCACTAACTCATAAAAGACATATTCTGTACAACCCGGCATCAGCAGCTTCTGCTCGGTTAGTAAGGATTTATTCGGCTATCAAAAGGTCCCGAGTTCGATCCTGAGGACGGCGTGAACTAAATTGTGCAACAATAATAATTAAGTAAAATAACATAGCTGCATAAAATCACTCGGTAATTTCGAATTCTTTGACGATTTATTAATTTTAAAAATTAAATTATTATCATTAAAAATCAGACTTTGTAACAGAAAGTTACCGCTTCTTCAAACGGAATTTTCCTGTCTTGTATGTCCCACAACGATAAATCTACTTACGGAACGGTAACAGTTCGGCTACATTGCTGCCGGTAGTTTCACCTGGAATTCACAGATTTATTTTTAACAGTGCATTTTATTGAAAGTGTTCTTCGATTTTTTTTCTTTCATAAATGTCATGAAATATTTTATAATGCAGCGGGTATTTTATTTATAAATTTTAATATACAACTATTTTTTACATTTTATTACATTGTACTGAAATTAGTGTTGTTCCACGAGGGATATTTTGTTGAAAGTGTTCGATATATCGTCTTAATGCCACGAAATATTTTAAAGTACGGCAAGTATTTCATTTACAAATTTTAATTTTACTGTGCAACATTTTTATTTACATGTTATTACATTGTACTGAAATAAAATTTGTTTCATATGAGTTATCTCGATTAACATGTCTAAAAATAAAAATGGAAATTTTTTTAATTAAAGTTTTACATTCAATTTACATAAAAGTTAAATAGCACGGCAAATGTATGTAGTAATAACCCTACAAAATGACCTTCATTAATCACAGCCACAGAAACATAAAAAGGGAAACTACAAATGTCAGATATGCATCCTGAATCTTTAAAGAATCGCATGCATTTATTTTATACAAATGTAGGCAAAGCGGCGGAATTGTTGTTTGCGGTGTAAATGAGGCGAAAACGGACATAAATTCGGAATACATGGTACAAGGGGATGATGCTAAATTAATAGCCTGCCAGAAAATATAACAGAGGGATGATGTTTTTTGCTTTTTCAATTTATGTTTTTCGAAATATATGCTTTTGTTTGTAAAAAATAATAAGCATTCTCAAAATGCCTCAAACATAGTGACGAGGCGTAAAATGTACCTACAATAAAGGACGATTCGGAATACATGGTACACTGGGATGATGTTAAATTAATAGCCTGCGCAGAAAATGTAACAAAGGGATAATATTTTTGCGTTTGCAGTTTTTATTTATCGAAATCTATATTTTTGTTTGTAAAACATAATATGTACTCTCAAAATGCCTCAAACATAGTAACGATGCGTAAAATGTACTAAATTCCCATAATCCCATTGTAATATTTTATTGAAAGTGTTTTTGAAATCTTTTTTTTCATTCGCAAATGTAATATTTTATTGAAAGTGTTCTTCGATTTTGTTTTCACAAATGTCACGAAATACTTTTAAATGCAGCGGGTATTTTATTTATGAATTTTCATTTTAATGTGCAAAACTTTTTACATTTTATTAAACTGTACTGAAAATAATTTTGTTCCACGTGGGATATTTTGTTGAAAGTATTCGATATGTTTTTTCTTTCACAAATGTTATGAAATATTTTAAAATACATCGGCTATTTTAATCAGAAATTTTAGTTTTAATGTGCAACATTTTTTTTACACTTTATTACATTGTACTGAAATAAAATTTGTTCCACGTGATTTATTTTGATTAAAATGTCTAAAACTAAAAGGTAAAAAATCTTTATTAAAGCTTTACATCGAATTTGCATAAAAGTTAAATAGCATGGCATCTGTATGCAGTAATAACCCTACAAAATGGCTTTCATTAATCACAGCCACAGAAACATAAAAAGGGGAAATTACAACTGTCAGATATGTATTCTGAATCTTTAAAGAATCACATGCATTTATTTTATACAAATGTAGACAAAAAGGCGGAATTGTAGCTTGCGTTGTAAATGACACGAAAACGGACATAAATTCGAAATACATGGTACACGGGGATGATGTTAAATTAATAACCTGAGCAGAAAATGTAACATTAAATGTTACTTCTGTTTTTACAATCTCTATTTATCGAAATATATACTTTTGTTTCTAAAAAATAATAAGTATTCTCAATAGGCCTAAAACACAGTGACGAAGCGTTAAATATTCGAAATTCCCATTAGTCAAAAACAATGTTTTATTAAATGTGATTTTTTCCCCTTTCACAAATGCCATGAAATATTTCAAAATGCAGCGAGTTGCTTATTTATTTATATTAATTTAAATTTGCATTTTTTTCTTTACATTTTATTACATTGTACAGAAATAAAACTTGTTTCACATGCTGTTTTCATTAAAAATGTTTAAAAATGAAAGGAAAAAAAAGTTATCTATTGTATCTCTTGACAATTTACGAAGAAAAACCACACTGTTATCATTTAAATTTTTAAAATAGGCTAGATCAGTTAGAATAAAACAGTGGAAACATCTTGTAAGCACAATTATTAGATAAAAATGTAATTTTCTTTATGTGTGTTTCTCATGTATGGCAGAATTAATAAATATATTTAAAATAGATTGCACTGTTAAAAATAAATCTGTGAATTCCAGGTGAAACTACCGGCAGCAATGTAGCCGAACTTTTACCGTTCCGTTAGTAGATTTTCCGTTGTGGGAAATACAAGAAGGGTGTAAGAATCAGTAACTTTCCGTTACAAAGTTTGATTTATAATAGTAATAATTTAATATAATTTTTAAAAATGATTTACCGATTAATCATCAAAGAATTCGAAATCACCGAGGGATTTGAAGCTGCTATGTTATTTTACTTAATTGTTATTTTGGATAATTTAGTTCACGCCGTCCTCAGGACCGAACTCGGGACCTTCAGATCGCGGAACAAATTCTTACGAACTGAGCCAAAGTTGCTGACGCTAAACGGTACAAAGTATGTCTTTTATGAGTTTGTGGGAAAATCTGTTGTGCTTTTTAAAGATTTCCTTTCAAATATACTCCTTAGAATGTTTGTAAACGGATTATCTTAGACTGATGCATAATACTTATTATTTTTTAAAATCATTTTTAATTTTTTAAATAGTTTAAATTAAAAAAAATCACTGTTTGAAACCACTGTTTTTTTTTAATAAAATTTTTTTTATTAAATTTTTTATTAAGACTTTTTTTTTTTAATTGTTGTACACTATTTATTTTTTTATTTATTTATTTTTTGGCTAATAAATTAAAAGATTTTTAATAAGAAAAAAAGAGAAAAATAAACAGAAAAATGTAATTTAAAAGGAATTTTTATGTTTCATTATTTCATGGCGCCAATGGGTCTCGAACCCACAATCTGCGCTCGTAGGTGATTAGCGGGTGGTGCCTTGACCACTCGGCCATGGAGCTCCACACACAACGGAGTGTCTCCGTTTTTTGTTTTTATTTCCACCCGTTTCGTTTTTTTCAGGAAATATGATGGAACTTTGTGATTTGTAACGGAAAATACCCTTTAGTTGTTAAAAGGGAGCTTTTCTGTGAAATTCAGGAAAAAAATGTTCGTGAATTTCAGAATTGTTTTAACAGTGTGCACTTTTGATTGATTTATAATATTTAAGTATACACCAAAGATAAATTTGCAACGCTTTTTATAATTCTTTTTAGCTATATATTCTTGATAGTCTTGAAAATTTTTGATTTTGAGCCAAATATCTGAAAATATCAAACATTTGTATTTAATATGCCAAATACAAAATCTATATATAATCTAATAATTTATCTGTTGTAAAATATTTTGTTTTTATTCCACGATATTTTTAGATATTCTCATGAAGGAGATTTATATAATTATTAACTCAACTTCAAAGATGTATGACATCGAATTTACATAAAAGCTAAATAGACGACATCTGTATGTAGTAATAACCCTTCAAAATGGCTTTCATGAATCACAGCCACAGAAACATAAAAAGAGAAACTACAAATGTTAGATATGCATCTTTTGAATCTTTAAAGAATCACATACATTTATCTTATACAAATGTAGGCAAAGCGGTTGAATTGTAGCTTGCGGTGTAAATGAGACGAAAGGGACATAAAGTCAGAATACATAGTTCACGAGGATGATGTTAAATTAATAGCCAGAGCAGATAATGTAACATAGGAAAAAATTTTGGTATTTCAAATGCTCTTTCAATTACAGTTTCTAATCATCGAAATATATGCTTTTGTTTGTAAAAAAAATAAGTATTCTCAAAAAGGTTCAAACACAGTGACGGCCGTAAGATGTAGAAATTTTTCAATTCTAGTACTTTATTAAAAGTGTTCTTCGAATTTTTTTTCTTTCACAAATGTCATGAAATATTTTTTAATGTAGCGAGTTTTTTTAAATCAATATTAATTTTAATTAACTTTTTCTTACATGATATTACATTGTATTGAAATAAAATTTGATCCGCTTGGGTTAATTCGATTAAAAATATGTAAAAAAAGGGGAGAAAAGCTGTATTAAAGTTCTTTATGGTATCCCTTGAAAATTCACAAAAAAGTCACGCTGTTACCCTTTTGTTTTTAAAACTACACTAGATCACCTAGAACAAAACAATGCAAATCACATTGAAGTTCAATAATTAGATCAAAAGATAATTTACTTTGCATGTGCTTTTGTTTTATGTCATTCCGTCTGTATGTAGTAATAATCCTTAAAAATGGCTTTCATTAATCACAGCCACAGAAACATAAAAAGGGAAACTATAAATGTCAGAAATGCATCCTGAATCTTTAAAGAATCGCATACATTTATTTTATACAAATGTAGGCAAAGCGATTGGATTGTAGCTTGCGGTGTAAATGAGGCGAAAACGGTCACAAATTCTGAATACATGGTTCATTAGGAGGATGTTAATTTAATAGCCTGAGCAGAAAATGTGACAGAGGAATAATATTTCTGCGTTTACAGATCTTATTTATTGAAATATATACTTTTGTTTGAAAAAAATAAGTATTCTTAAAATGCCCCAAACATAGGGATGTTCAATGTGCGAAATTTCCATGATTTAATTATAATATTTTGTTAAAAGTGTTCTTCGAATTTTGGTTTTCTTTCACAAATGGCATGAATTATTTTAAAATGCTGCAGATTGCTTATTTATTATTATTAATGTTATTTTTTTAATATTTTATTACCTTGTACTTAAATGCAATTTGTTTGAAATGGGATATTTCAATTAAAAATGTTTCAAACTAAAAGGAAAAAATATTAAAGTTCTTTGTGGTATCTTTTGAAAATTCGTGAAAATAAATCACTGTGTTATTCTTTTAGTTTTAAAAATATGCTAGATTACTTAGAATTAAACAGTGCAAAGCACATGTAAGTGCAATTATTAGATAAAAAGTTAATTTTCTTTGTATGTGTTTTTGATTTTTGACATTCCTTCTGTCAGAATTAATAAAATACATTAAAATTCGATTGCACTTTTTATTGATTTGTAATACTTATATACACGTTTCTACCAAATGTAAATTTATTACGCTTTATATAATTCTTTTTCAGTTATATATTTTTCAGACAGTCTTGAATTTTTTTAATTTTGTGACAAAAGTCTAAAATATCAAACATTTGTATTCAATATATCAAATACATTACTTATATAATCTAATAATTTATCTGTTGTAAAATATTTTGTTTTTATTCCCCAATATCATTAGATACTCTCTTTAAGGGGATTTATATTAATCATTAACTCAATTTCAAAGATGAATGGCATCGATTTTACATAAAAGTTAAATAGCACGACATCCATACGTAGCAATAACCTTACAAAATGGCTTTCATTTATCACAGCCAGAGAAACATAAAAAAGGAACTACAAATATCAGATATGCATCCTGAATCCTTAAAGATTCACATACATTCATTTAATCAAAATGTAGGCAAAGCGGTGGAATTGTAGTTTGTTGTGTAAATGAGGCGATAACGGACATAATTTCGGAATACGTAGAAAACGGGGATTATGTTGAATTAATAAATAGTATAATAAATAGCTGAAAAAGGTTACAGAGGGATAATATTTCTGCGTTTATAGATTCTATTTATCGAAATATATACTTTCGTTTGTTAAAAATAATGAGCAATCTCAGCATGACTCAAAAATAGTGAGGAGGCTTAAAATGTACCAAATTCTCATTATCCCATTATAATATTTTATTGAATGTAATCTTGCGTTGTTTACTTACTAATATTATTTTTAATTTGCAGTTATTAATCGTATACATTTATTGTATGTAGGCAAAATGGTAAAGCTGTAGCTTGCAGTGTAAACCAGGCGAAAATGGACAAAAATTCAGAACGCATTGTACACTAGTATGATGTAAAATTAATAGTCTGCAGAAAATGTAACAAAGGGATAAAGGTTTTGCTCGTACCGTTTCTATTTATCGAAATACATGCTTTTGTTTGTAAAAAAAAAATAAGTATTCTCAAAGTGCTTCAAACATACTGACGAGCAGTAAGTAAATGGAATTACCATTATCCAATTATAATATTTTATTAAAAGTGTTTTTCGATTTTTTTCTCTTTCACAAATGTCATGAAATATTTTATAATGCAGCGGGTATTTTATTTATAAACTAGCAGGCTATGCCCGCTGCGCTGATCCATTTTTCTAAACGAATCTTGACTCAAACAAAATGGTGATTTGAAATTTCGTTTTTAAAGCAGTGTTTACCATCACCTGGAATGTCCTTCCGCAATGCTGAAAACGATGCCAGTGCCAATGGCATTGCGATATTGCACTATTGTATGCATTGGACAAAATTTGGCTAATTAAGTACTATCTCTCTTGTTTTATCATTTATAGTAGAGTTTGATATGAAAATGAGATCGTTATGACAGCAGGAATCAAAATGTTCTCTACTCATCACATTATTTTGTTAGAAAGAATTGCAATGATTATCAAACTCTATTAATTTTCATATCGCACATTATCATATGTTAGTTCTTAAACTCCCAAATCTGAACTTGCACTATGTGTAGATCTGGTAGCCTAAATACAATCTCCATTACATGTTGCGTTACATTTTTTAATAACCGTCCTCTCCTGGCAGGTCTACTACAATTTTCTCTCTACCTTGGTCTGTTCCAGCAAAGTACATAGCAAAATATGTAACAAAGAGTGTTTAACTTATATATTTATTAGAACAATGAAGCATAAAAGGTGTGTTTTAAAGCTGAATTATTTGAGTAAAATTAAAATTACATCAGTTTCATTGCCTCTTCATTTTTTTAAACCAGTTGCAAACATGTAGCTTTTAAATAAGGGATAATCTTTATGCTAAATTTTGTAGAAAAATAAAACTTCAGCTTGTAATCAATTCCATTATGATTTTTGGCGCCAAACATTTATAACGATAGACTTATTTCGTGTTTATTGTCAAATGAAAGTGAAGTTTACAATAATCTACCCGTAAGACATGGTGACGTCACTACAACGTCGTTGTGAAGTCACATTGTGACTTTGTGACCATTGATTGTCGATGTGACGTCACGTGACGTCGATGTGAAGTCACAGTGACTAAAATGTGAAGTCGTTATGGCCGTTTTAGAGCTTTTTTGTGACGTCACATTGTGACCACTTTGCGACGTCACATTGTGACCACTTTGCGACGTCACAATGTGACCAATTTGTGAAAAGTGTGTCATTTGTGACTACTTTGACATTAACATTGTGACGAACTGCGAAAATTTTTTTAGAAAGTCACTTCTAGTCACATTGTGACGTCACTGAGTGGTGGCATTTTCGTCACAGATGTGATGTGACCAAAGTGACTCACAGTGACGTCATTGTGACGTCACTGTGAACATGCATGCTATGAGGGTATTATTGGCATTTAATCTTATAGCTTGGCGATAGTTTTTTTGGGGCGGGGGTTCGACGGGGTAATGAAGTAGTATTTAATAATTAATTTTTGATAAAATTCTGTTGATAGGGCTTAAATGTTAATTAAAACTGCAACATAAACATTAAAAACAAAATTTTCTACTGTCGGTATTTCATGTATATTTTTTTCTTAGCCAATTTTAAAGTTTTTTTTTTTTTTTTTTTTTTTTTTTTTTTTTTTTTTTTTTTAACCTGAATGATTGATAAATTAATTGCAAATATTTTTTAAATTTTTTTTAAATTCGATATCATTGTTATTCCGAAGATTTTTCCTGCGCATTGCAAATATTGCTTTTTTAGTGATAGTAAAATAACTGCAGATGAAAAATAGATAATAAGGCTAAAACCCAGAATTAACGACAGCTTGGCGAATGCCTCTACGGAGACTTGAAAAGTACGCGAGTTCTGTCAACTTAAATATCCAGATAGAATTTTAACAAATAATAGGTACTACTATATTATTCCATAGATCAATTTCGCCAAATTATACATATTGCAAAACGATTCACCATATTATACAAACGGATATAACTTTTATTTTAAATAACAAAAGAATCAATAAATTACTAAAATATTTATGGAAATACAAATAAAACGTCGAATCATAAAATAGTTGATAACGTAACAAACGCATGTAACATGTTTAATGTCAAATGAATGTGACATTTACGATAATCCATTATTGACATTTAATCTTATATTTTAAATGCAGCAGTTTTTTGATCGATGGGATAATTAAGTAGTACCAGATAATATAAAAATATATAAATAATAATATAGCCAATAATATTTTGGCCAGGTGTCATGTATGTATCACGTTGGCGCGATTGCAACAAAATTGTGATATTATGGATTGCGTGGTAATCTGGTTATTGTTGTTTATTTACTAATAAATTGTTTCTTTACTTTTCTTTATTGTTTTGTTCTATAGTTATTAATTAAACTTCACTTATTTATTATTGTTTCCTTTGTAAAATCATAGAAAATAATTGAAAATAATATAATATGTAACTGGTATTTGAAAACTTAGTGTTTGCCAAACTGGTGTCAGATTTAAAAAAAAAAAAAAAAAAAAAAAGCGCTAAGGTGATGCGTATATAAAAATGGAAAAAATGATTATAATAATGTAAACAAAGAAAAGCAAACAAATAATTAAAAAATTGCCTTTTCGATTAAAAAAAAACACCAAGCAGTCGTTAATTCTGTAGTTGCATCAATAGTAAAATTTCTTTTCTTCGTTTGTTTCATAATGAAAAACCATAAATTTAATAATCTCAAATAAAATAATCTGACAAATTTTCTATAACGTCGTTGATGATCTAGAAGTCTCCTTAATACATATAAACAAAACGGCAAAGATGTCATATGCGCCGAGTTTGGCGCGATAATTTTTTATGCTAATTTGGCGGAAACATTGTTTTCGAATACCAGTTACATGTGTATATTTAAATTATTTTATATTATTTAAATAGTAATAAAAATTAATGAAAAAAGTTTAATTAATAAGTATATAACAAAACAATTTATATAATTTATAAAGTAAATAAACATTTTATTTATAAATAAATATTAATAGTCGGGTTAATATGTCAGACAAAATAATGCCAATTTAAAGTCTATTACTTACCTCGGTGATATATAATATCTGTGCCAGTAAAACTTTCAATAATATAGTACATATGCTACTTGGCGGTTTTCAATTATCGAAGATTAGTCCAATATCATTTTAAATATTATCTAACGCAGGAAAAAATATCAAGAAAATTGAAGAAGAAATGGCTAATTAAAACAGATTTGTAAAATATTTTGGCACATATGCCATATATGCACCATATTTGTGCATTTTTTTTCTTTTTTTTACACAAATTTGGCGAAAACTTCGTTTTTAAATATCAATTACACATATATTTTTTAATTGTTTTCTATTATTTTAAAAGGGAAATAAAAATAAATAAATAATGTTTTGTTAAAAATTACAAAATAAAACAATTTACATCATTAAAAAAAATAAATAAGAGTAAATAGTTTATTAATAAATATACAATAGCCGAGCTACCATATGAACATAAAATCGACGTTTTGTTGCAATCGCGCCAATGTGGTGCATATATGACATCTGTGCCATTTTTTTCAGCAGGCAATTTTTATTTCAAAATGTTGAATTTATCGATAGTAATAACGCGAAATAGCAGAAATTTCATTTAAATTGCATAGATTTCCTTGTTCAGTTTGTAAATTTTAAAACTAATTTTCCCTGGAAGAGAATTTGACAAAATGGCGCAAAAAAAGTATGTTTGTTGATTACAATTTTCAAAATTACGGTGAAAAACTTTTGAAAAAGAATGACATTATTTTACAATATATATGTGTGTGGCAGAATTTCACACTGAAGCTAAAATTTAAATATTTGATTACAATTTTTAAAATATTAACTTATGTTTATTGAATTACAATTGAATACTAAAATATACTCCAAAAAAAATCTCCTTTTGGAAAAAACAACTTTATTGCGACCTAATGTTAGACATATGCATTTTTGGCTTAATTCTTTGCCGACAAAAGTAAAAAAAAATCTCAAAGAAACAAACAAATAACTCACAATTACTTTTATAATTAGATCTGCTTTTCTCTGGAGTAAGTTATATACTATCGAAATTTGATAAAAAAGGAGAAAGGAAATAATAGAAAGGAAAATAAATATCGTTCAAAATTCATTTAATCAAATTTTCAAGTTATTTTTTTTATTCTAACGCAAGGATAAGTCGCCAAATGTTGCATCAAATGTAATAGTTCACGTTATTTTTTAAGCGTTACAAATATTTCTTTTATTTTTAAGATAAATATTTTTTTTATGATATCATGTCCTATTAAATGGTTTTTCTTTATTATTATTATTATTATTATTATTGATATCAATAGTTATTTTATTATCAGTAAATATTTTCTGCTTTTATTTGCAAGATGTTTGTAATATTTCTAACAGATATATCCTTTTTAATTTCTTTAGTAATGATAATTTTCGCCAAAAAATAAGTACTGGCAACCCTTTCGTCAAAAATAACCGAAAAATACGAAATTTAGTACGAAAAATCAGAGTTATCCCTGTATATTTGTATCATAAACCTCCGCAAAAATATTTCCTATCGAATGATATAATCTGCAAAAAGATCCATCGGGTAGTTTTTGAAAACACCCGTTTGGAAGTTTCAGAACTTCTGCTTTATAATATATATGATTTAAATTTTAATGTGCAAATTTTTTTACATTTTATTACACTTTACTGAAATAAAATTTGTTCTACTTGGGTTATTTCGATAAAAATGTCTAAAAATGAAAGTGGAAAATAAGCTGTATTAAAGCTTTACATCGAATTTATATAAAAGTTAAATAGCACAATATCTGTATGCTGTAATAGTCTTTAAAAGTGGCTTTCATTAATCACAGCTACAGAAATATAAAAAAGCAAAATACAAATGTCAGAAATGCATCCTGAATCTTTAAAGAATCATATACATTTATTTTATACAAATGTAGGCAAAGCGGTGGAATTGTAGCCTGCAGTGTAAATGAGGAGAAAACGGACATAAACTCTGAATGTATGGTACACTGACATGATGTTAAACTAATAGCCTGAGCAGAAAATGTAACAGAGGGAGAATATTTCTGCGTTTAAAGTTTTTATTTATTGAAATATACACTTTGTTTGTAAAAAAATATTAAGTAGTCTCAAATGTTTTAAACATAAAAAGTACAAAGTCACCATTGCCCAGTTATAATTTTTATTGAAAGTATCCTTCGATTTTTTTTCTTTCACAAACGTCATCAAATATTTTAAAATGCAGTATGTTGTTTATTTCTTAATATTAATTTTAATTTATACTGGAATAAAATTTGCTTCACGTGGGATATTTCTATTATAATGTCTAAAAATATAAGGGAAGAAAAGCTTTGTTAAAAGTTTTTTAGGGTATCTCTAAAAATTCATGGAAAAAAAATAACACTCATAACCTTTTATTTTTAAAATACGTGAATCATTTAAAATAAAACAGTGAAACCACTTGTAAGCACCATAATTAGATCAAAATATAATTTATTTTGCATGTGTGTTTCCCTTATGCAAATTTTTCTTCCAGAATTAATAAAATACATTGAAATTATATTGCAATTTTTATTGATTTGTAATATTTATCTTTACACTTTTACCAAAGGTTAATTTTCCATGCTTTTTATAAATCTTGTCGATTATATATCCTTCATACAGTTTCATTTTGACAGTTTCATTATTCAAAGTTTTATTTTGAGAGAAAAGTCTGAAAATATTATTCTTATAATAATAAGTACTCTTAAAAATATTTTTGCCCTTTATACAGGGTGATTATAATTAAAGTACGAGTTTCAAAACGCTCTAAAAAGCGAACCACTTGTTAGAATGGCGTCAAAATTTAACAGCGTATTATTGAAGAAGGGGGAAAGAACATGAACAAAAAAAGTTCCAAATTTTAGCGACAGATGGCGCTGTAAGCGTCAGAATTTCGACTACAAAGGACAAATCGTAAAACAGCGGCTAAGGCGTAAGTTACACGATATAAACCAACTGTATTGTTTAGTGTGCATGAATGTACGCGTATGATACTGTTAGTTACGTAAGCCCATCCACCACGGCAAGGTCGTACCACATCAGATGAGAAAAATCGGTTTTTAATTGTCCTGAGGGCAAAAACCGTATAAAAAGCATCCTTCCAATCGGTTTTTAATTGTCCTGAGGCCAAAAACCGCATAAAAAGCATCCATCTAACCGGTTTTTAATTGTCCTGAGGCCAAAAACCGCATAAAAAGCATCCATCTAACCGGTTTTTAATTGTCCTCAGGCCAAAAACCGCATAAAAAGCATCCATCCAATCGTTTTTTAAGTTTGACGAGACTGGCGCAAAATATGTTCAATATGCTGTCCACCGTCGTGTGCAACAAGATTAAATCGGGAAACAGCATGTTCCACAACCGATCGAAGTGTATCCGGGGTCAAGTACAGAATGTGTTGCGCAATGGGTGTCTTTAATTCAGCTACGTTGGCAATCGGAGTACTGAACACAATATCTTTGAGATAACTCCACAGCCAGAAATCACACGGATTAAGATCAGGTGATCGGGCCGGCCAGGCTGTAGGGAAATGACGACTGATAATTCTAGCATTTCCGAAATGCCGCCTCAACAACTACTTCACTCGATTTGCAATGTGCGGAGGAGCGCCATCTTACATAAAAATGATACTATCCAGACATTCACGCTGTTGCAGAGCTGGAATGACGTCATTACGCAAAAGAGACTCATAGCGCTGACCATTGACGGTAACGGTAACAGGACCTAAAGCACCCATCTCCTCGAAAAAATACGGCCCTATGAAAAATGATGTCGTAAATCCGCACTACACAGTGACCTTTGCATGATGAAGTGGTACTGGGTTCGTTGTGAGTGGATTTTCTGTTGCCCATATTCGGCAATTCTGTGTATTGACATATCCCGTCAGGTGGAAATGGGCTTCGTCTGTCCACAGAATTTTCCACGGCCAATCATTGTCCACTTCCATGCGAGCGAGAAATTCCAAAGCAAAACGCTCTCTTGCTGGCAGGTCAGAAGGTAACAACTCCTGCACATGGCAAATTTTATACGGATAGCATTGCAGGATGTTTCGTAGAATGTTATTTACCGTGCTCACAGGCCTGTTCAATGTTCGGGCAATTCTCCGTGCGCTGCATGGTTGCTCACCACCGCTACACTCTTCCTGAACTGCTGTGGCCACTTCTTCAACTACCGCCGAATCACATCTTTTCCTTCCTCTACCAGACTGCACATCAAACGAGCCTGTATTTTCGAATTTTTACATCATTTTCACCAGACCTCTGACAGTCATCGGTCCAGCGCCTTTTTTCCTACCCTTGAGAGTCCTGAACTTCTGCAGAGCCACTGGTGCAGAATCACCGTTCTTGTAATAAAGCTTTACAAGAAGAGCACGATCCTTCATTGAGACACTCATGGCCAACGTCTGAGAAGCGAAATGAGGAAACGCCGTTTACCCAACGCTTTTAGAACACCTGAAATTGTCGTGCGCATGCCAGGTATTTTAATTTACATATACTGACGCTTACAGCGCCATCTGTCATTCAAATTTGGAACTTTTTTCTGGTTCATGTTCTTTCCCCCTTCTTCAATAATACGCTGTTAAATTTTGACGCCATTCTAACGAGTGGTTCGCTTATTAGAGCGTTTTGAAACTCGGACTTTAATTATAATCACCCTGTATATACATTTATATATACATAAACATTTTTTTTAATATCTAGAAATAATAATTATTTCTCTCCGCACTCAAGAAATAAAAGATGTAAAAACAGTTATTTTTTCAGTAGGTATGTGTAAAACTTCAAATACTGCAAAAATTAGAAATTCTTCGAATTGTAATACTTTAATTTTATATATTTTTAACTAAATTACATTATACATATCATATATATATTCCCGTTAATGTGTATAATAAAATATTTCATAAAATACCTTGTTTTTTCACGAAATAACTAACCAAGTCCGTTAAAGTGCTTATAATTATTGCATTTTACTATTTAACTAGTTATTTTATACAATAACGATTGTGTAATTGTTAAAATATTAAAGACTACACGCGATCGATGTTTCAACCTATTATAGTTGATTTTAATCATAGTTTTGAATCATCTATGGCTGTTTTTGCAGTCGGTGTGTATGCTGCATTTCTTAGACCTCTTCTTCGTTACTACTGTCATTATGAATACATGTTTTGCAATGTGTGCATTGAACTTGTATAAATTTGTATTATGTGTATTTATGTTAGTATTTTATAATTGGGATTTTTCACAAATATTTCCACAAATATTTTTTTACAATGAATTTTTTAGGAATGAGAGATCAATTGGTAAGTAAGAAATCTTTAATACAAGAGTGGTTGAAATCTTATTAACACTTTCATTGGCGGTTGGAATCCTTGTTAACCATTTCGTGGACGGTGGGAAGCATATATCCCACTTAAATTTTAAATTATTAAATGAAACAATGGCAGCAGAAAATTTAAAAAAGGATATATTTATAATGTATGTGAAGGAAAAGCGTTTACTTATTACGAAAAAAAATTGTTCGTTAAACCAGGTGGCATTCAGTCATTTCGAATTTTTGCAGCTGAAGTACTTTGGCAATGATAGGCTTAAATAAGCTTTTTGCGATTCTGTTATGAGATCATTTTATTGCCATATTACAATATGTTATTTTATATTGCTGTTTAACGGATAAAAAAATATTTTATAACTTATTCAGTTTTTTTATATTGTTTATCAAATCATCTATTAATAATTAGAAATATATTTTTCGAATTATTTTAACTTTTTATCACCAGTTAATTTAGAAAAATTGGAATTAATTTAGCGTCAAGTTTTTTATTTAATACTTTAATGATTAGCTGATCGTTATTCTATAACATAACTAGTTAAATCATTGAATTCAATAATTTTACACACTTTAACGGACTTGCTAAGTTATTTCATGAAAGAACTGAATTATAAGCTTTAACGGTAGCACACACACACACACACACACATATATATATATATATATATATATACACTGACGGAAAAAAAATCCCAACACCAAGAAAAACTTATTGTAGAGTAATGAAATTTGGACAGTGCATTTGTCTAGTTAACTTGTTTAATTGATTAGATTTTCGAGATCACAGGTTAATTTAAGGTCAATAAAATGCATCTCAAAGGTGAAATGCCGTTACATTAATAGTCGCTATAACCTCCAGAATTTCGAATGCAAGCCTGCATACGTGCATGCATTGTGTCATACAGGTGCCGAATGTGACTTTGTGGTATGGAGTTCCATGCTTGTTGTACAGGCTGTGTCAATACGTGATGTTCAATGCTGGCTGGTGATGACACTGGAATTCTCATCCAATGATATCCCATACGCGCTCAATGGGAGACAGATCTGGTGATCTCGCTGGCCAAGGTAACATGTCGGCACTCTGTAGTGCGTGTTGCTTTACAACAGCGGCATGAGGGCGAGCGTTATCTTGCTGAAAAACTCCTCTTGAATGCTTTTTTTGAATGGCAGCACTACAGGTAGATTTACCACACTGACGTACACATTTGCAGTCAGTGTGCTTGGGAGAACCACGAGAGTGTTTCATCTGTCATAGGAAATTGCTCCCTAGACCATGACCCCAGATTGTAGGTCCAGTGTGTTTAGGCCGCAGACAGTTTGGTTGCAGATGTTCCCCTGGCCTCCTTCTGACCAGCACATGGCCGTCATTGGTACTAAGGCAGAACCTGCTTTCATCAGAAAACACAACAAATCTCTACTCCATCCTCCATTGAGCTCTGGCTTGACACCATTGACGTCGCAAACGGCAATGACTTAGCGTCAGTGGAATGCATGCCTTGCATCGAGCTGTCCTTGATGTAACCGATTTCTAACAGTTTGTTGTGTCACTGTGGTACCAACTGCAGCTCGAATTTCTGTCGCAGACGCAGTACGATGCGCCACAGCCGTACGCCGAATACGACGGTTTTCCCTCTCAGTAGTGCCACGTGTTCACCCGGAACCTGGTCTTCTTGTGGCAGTACCATCCCTTGACCACTACTCCCAACAATCATGCACAGTGGATGCATTCCGTCCAAGTCTTTCTGCAAAATCGAGGAAAGAAAATCCACCTTCTCGTAGCCCTAATTTACGACCTCTTTCCAACTCGGGAGCTGATAATAATAGCTTCTTCGTCTTCTTAAAGGCATTCATGATCAACCTCAACTCAATTCGCCAAATTTTGAAGATGAATAATGCTCACGAACTTTACAGCACGCATTTAAAGCAAACTTGATTTTAAAGTTGTGAGTGGCGCTACTAGCGCCACACTTATGTGCGGAGCAGGAAATTTAAATCAATGTCATCTTTCAGATGTATAAACACGCCTACAAAATTTCGTTTAGCTAACACAAGTCTTTCTTGGTGTTGGGATTTTTTTTTCCGTCAGTGTATTTATATATACATATTATATGGGATAAATTATTATTGTTCGGGTCAAACTTTTTCGAATGAACTTTACCCTTCATTACATGGAAAAATATACCAATCTGTGAAGTGAAAAAACTGCTAACGTTCATTATAAAAAATATTTGTTGTTATGTTTTAGTAAAAGATTTACGATCGGCATAAAGTCTACTACAGAAGTCACAACCTTTTAATCCGAGAATCAAACAACAATATCACATCTCTATGAATATCTTTCAATATTATTATATTTTTGCAGGTACAGCGGAGAAGATATTAACAGAGACTATTTCATAATACGATCTTTCATTTTCCCTTTCCCTGCAATTTAATGTTGATAATACTGCAGTAAACAGATTCAATTCTTTTATTTAGTCATACATAATAGGCAGAGTTCTCCTGTTTTTAGCAAAAACTAATATTTTGAAGACTGTATAACGCAGCAATGTAGTTTTAAAAAAGGCAGAGGATACAAAATGCATACAGTATAATCAGAGGTTATAAGACAGATAGTAAATACTTTATAGTTTTAATTCAGAAACAGATGGTATACAGATTTCATTATTAAAGTCCAGAAAGTATACGGTGTATACAAAAAATACCCTTCCCTACATCCCTTGTCAAAGTAAAGATCTTGAATAAGGAACTGTTAATAAATACACCAGATTCGATAAAAGAACTCTTCTGAAACGCTGAATCATTTTTTTAAGCTGACTGACAGAAAAATCACTGTTCCGAGATAGATACAACAGGAATTTAAATGCATCTTGTACATATACAAAATGCGGGACGTAAGATAAACTGCTAACAAATAAAAATTCTAGCTCAGCGAACAAGATCGTTGATTAAAGTTTAGAGCAAATCGGTTTCCAAAAAATGTTAAAAAAGGGTCATAATTACCCCTTATGACCCTCTTGTACTTTTTAAAAAGCAGAGAGCGTACAATATAAGCAGAGAGTACACATTATAGCTTTTTTCAGAAACCGAGGGTGTGAAGATTTCGTTGAAAAAAAATTTAGAAGGTAAACGGCGTATACCAGCAAATACCCTCCACTACATATCTCGTCAAATATAGATCTTAAATATTTTATATATACATATATAAAAACGTCAGATTCTATTTAAAAAAACATTCTTAAGATGTTGAGTTATCTTTAAACAGACTATGACATAGAAATCAGTGTTTTGAAACAGGTACAATATGAATTTAAATGCATCGTGCAGACTTACAAAATGTTTGACGTAATGTAGACTCCTAACAAATTAAAAATTCTAGCTCAGCGAACAAGATCGTTGATTAAAGTTTAAAAACGTCGGTTTCCATCAGCGAGGGAATCAAAAACTTCTGAAAAGATCCAGAAAATTTGGCCCTTAATAGAATATTCAAATTGAAAATCTTATAAAGAAATAAATTACTGACGCCGAAAAGCAAAAGAAGGAAAAAAATATGTCGCATTGAAATAATTTACAATATTCTGAATGGGAAAACGAAACATGTAAGCTTAAAGAAGTAAAGTGAGAAAAATTAAAATTAAATTTAAAATAGATTAATGTTTGAATTATATTGTATATCGTTTGAATTTTAAATGTTTTTACATATTCTTTTAACATGCATTTTCAGAGAGGAATAATTATTTTGTGTAGGTATTTAGAAAAAATGTGTGTATAAATGCATGTATGTATGGATGAATGCATGGGTTTATTTTGTTACTATATTTGATAAATTATGCAGAATTGAGATCTTGTACAATTATTGAAAACTGGTTATATGTTGATTTTCGATTATTTTATACCAACACATGGTGCATATGCTTATATGCATTTTACTATAATCACATTAAATGTATTTCCGTTCTGCAAGTTACTCTCTAATTTAAATTAATAACTAATAACTTTTAATGTTGACGTGAAAAAGATTATTTATTTATTTCAAAACTATTTTTACTGTTTATTTGTTTTTTAAATTTCAGTGCAATTTGTTTCAATAAATGTTACTTTTATTAGTTATTTTTTTATATCTAAGAAAAATCTATTTTAATAACTTTTTTTCATACAGATATTTTTTATGAGATATAAGTAATTCCATTTGTTTGTGATTTAAATATTTGACTTCGTATATTGGTTGTAAAATTTAATGTTTTTACTTATAAATATATTTTTTTAATCCTAACTAAACATATGCACTATTTGTGTTTTCTATTAATGCATTTTACCTTAATCTATTTATTTCTTTTAAAAATGCATATAACATTATGTTTTTTTTTATTTAAAAAAATAAAATCATGAGGTTCTTTTTAATCCTTCTTTCGATAATTGATTTTTTTCCTATTTTATTTAATTAATAAAATATTATATACAGACGCACATATATATACATTATATAAAGAAACACTAACCAAAAATTGATGGCATTATTTATGACGGCCGATTATTAGCTCGAGGGATATAGGCCCTATCGGGAGCACTGTCCGTGGGGGTCTTTCTAAGGGAATCTAATCCATATTTATGCAAGATTCGAAGAAAACCATAAAAACACGGAACGTTTAGGCCAACGGGCACGATTGGGTTCGAATCCAGCACCTCAAGTCTGCAAGCTTTAAACGCAGAACCTCTTAGCCACTATTAAACAAAAAAGAGAACCAATATTTATTTCTAAGTAAAATTGCTGAGTCCAGGCACCTTAAAGTATTTAACATATTTTTTCTAATTAGTATTACATAAAATGTTTCTCCGAACGTAAGCGGGAAAAATTTAAAAGTGATTAATATTTAGAGCATTTTAAGTTGCTACTAAGAAAGCTGTTAACAAAAATCCTTAATGCTGCTTGACACCTGAAATTTAAATAACCGCTGCAGGATTTACGATGAGTGCGAAATATTATCGCAACCGTCAAAAGCATTTTACTGAAATAGATTGCTGTTAGTATCAGGAACTATCAACTCACCCTTGAACCAAAATAAACCCGCTTTCGGATGTAAACATCGTTCATTTTGTCTCTATTTCTTCCCTGAGAAATACATAAGCGGAAATGGGTGAGGCGAATCATTACCATCCGAAAAAAATATATTTCGAAGTGATGTGTTAACTTCGCGATTAGATAATAAAGCGGGCAGAATCGTCATATTTATTGTGCGTTTTGATTCGGTTTGTATGCTACAATTTTGAGAATGTCAGTGTCTGTAAGTTTCTCAGAAATCAGAAGAAATAGTGATGTAGTGGTAGAAGCGGTATGCGTCGAAATGATTCCGAGAAACAAGCCTAATATTATATGTTTTTATTTGTTTTTTAATGTGCGGTTTATTATTGATTTTTTTATTTGAAATTTGGACATCAGCTGAAAATACAATGTAATCAAATAAGCTACGTTATGAAGATTTTTTTTATAAATAGAACGATGTTTTCTTAATAAAAAATATTTTGATAAATCAGCATGTTCATAAAAAATGAAATCGATTGTCGATTACGTAAATAGTGTGAGTAGATACTGCAAGACTATTGCGCCTAAAAAAATCAAAGTGATGTAATAAAATAGCGATTAGATAATAAAGCTGGCAAAAACATCATATTTATTATGCGTTTGGGTTCGGTTTGTACGCTTCATTTTTGAGAATGTTAGTGTCTGTAAGTTTCTCAGAAATGAGAAGTAGATGTAACGTAATGGTAGAAGCGTAGAAATTATTCCGAGAAACAAGCATAATATTTTATGATGTTTATTTGTCTTTTAACATGCGGTTTATTAGTGATTTTTTTCCTTATTTAAAATTAGGCCATCAGTTGAAAGTGCAACGTATTCAAATAAGCTAATATATGAAGAATTTTTTATATGAAGCACAATATTTTCTTAATAGAGAATATTTTGATAAATCTGAATGATAATAAAAAAATAAATCGATTTTTGACTACGCAAATAGTACAAGTAGATACTGCAAGACTATTATACATCCAAAAAATGTTTATTTCGAAGAGATGTGTTAACTTCGCGATTAGACAATAAAGCGGGCAGAATCGTTATATTTATTGTGCGTTTGGATTCGGTTTGTATTTTTGGTTTTTGAGAATTTCAGTGTCTGTAAGTTTCTGAGACATAAGAAGTAGAAGTGACATAATGATAGAAGCGGTATACGTAGAAATGATTCCGAGAAACAAGCCTAATATTATATGTTGTTGATTTTTTTTTCGGTTTATTATTGATTTTTTTTATTTGAAATTAGGACATCAGATGAAAATGCAGCATAATCAAATAAACTTTAAATAAAAGATAAAAGAGAATATTTTGATAAATCTGAATGATAAGGAAAAATTAAATCGATTTCCGATTACGCAAATAGTGCGAGTAGATACTGGTAGACTATTGTACTTCCAAGAAAAAAAAATAGCAGCAATATTTTGTAGTGTGTGTTAACTTTGCGATTATATAATGGAGATGGCAGAATCGTCATATTAATTGTGCAATAGCGTTTAGTTTGAATGCTTCATTTTTGAGAATGTTAGTGTCTGTAAGTTTCTCAGAAATGAGATAATAGTGACATAACGGCAGTAGTGATATGTGTAGAAATGATTCCGGAAAATCAGCCTAATATTATATGATGTTTAATTATTTATTTTTTACATTAGGTTTATTATTTATTTTTTTACTTTAGGTTTATTGTTTATTTTTTTTATTTTTTAAAATTAGGGCATCAGTTGAAAATGCAACGCATTCAAATAAACTGTAATTGAAGGATTTATATATATATCTATATATATATATATATTAAGAACGATTTTTTTAAAAGAGAATATTTTTATGAATCTGAATGATAAACAGAAATTAAATTGATTTTTGATTACGCAAATATTGCGATTAGATACTCATAGACAATTGTACATCCAAAATATATATTTCGAAGTGATGTGTTAACTTAGTGATTAGATAATAAAGCTGGCAGAATCGTCATATTTATTGTGCGTTTTGATTCGGTTTGTATGCTTCAATTTTGAGAATGTCAGTGTCTGCAAGTTTCTCAGAAATCAGAAGAAACTAATGACGTAATGGCAGAAGCGGTATGTGTGGAAATGATTCCGAGGTACAAGTCTATAATTATATGTCGTTCATTTGTTTTTTTAACATGCTGTTCATTATTGATTTTTTTCCTTATTTAAAATTAGGCCATCAGTTGAAAATGCAACGTATTCTAATAAGCTCTTTTATGAAGAATTTTTTATAAACAGAACGATATTTTCTTAAGAAAATATTTTGATAAATCAACATGATCATCAAACATTAAATCGATTACCGATCACGCAAATAGTGCGAGTAGATACTGCTAGAATATTGTATATCTAAATTATATATATTTCGAAGTGATGCGCAAACTGAGCGATTAGACAATTAAGCTAGCAGAAACCTCATATTTATTTTGCGTTTGGGTTTGGTTTATATGCTTTGTTCTTGAAAATGTTAGTGTCTGTAAGTTTTACAGAAATGAGAAGTAAAAGTGACGTAATGATAAAAGCGTATGTGTAGGAATGATTACGTTAAACAAGTCTGACATTATATGCTGTTTATTTGTTTTTAATTAGCAGAATATAATTGATGTTTTTCTTATTTAAAATTAGGGCATCACTTGAAAATGCAGCTTATTCAAATAAGCCATAATATAAAGGATGTTTTATAAATCGAACGATATTTTTTCAATAGAGAGTATTTTGATAAATCTGAATGATAATCAAAAATTAAACCGATGTTCGATTATGTTCGATGAAAGTAGAATAGCAAGTAGATACTAACAGTAGTCTAGCAAGCAGATACAGCGAGACTATAGTACATAAATGTACATACATCTATATATATATATATAGTGTTACGAATTTTGTAAATAGTTAGTGTTTGTACTATAAAATAATGTAAATAATCTTATTAAGCTCCATTTCTTTACTAATATTAGTTTTTGTTACATTGTCTCTGTTATCAAGCAAACTTGTCTATTATTTTTAGTGAATGTCTATGGCAGCTTTGCGAAATATTAGCGATATCGCCAAGTTGGCGTCACTTTTGGCGACTAATTTTGGTCGCCAAATTTGGCGATATATCGCCAAGTTGGCGACAAACTTGGCGATTGTTGGCGATGGTGACCCTTCCCTCTTAATGGTAACCCCCCCCTTAGATATACTGATACATTGTTTGTTGTTCCGTGGATTTTTCGAGATGGTTCTAGAAATTTCCAGCACATGCTACGAGCCTATATAGGAGAGCCGGATGCGAGCTGTGTTGTTATTATTTACCAGTCAGTCATTGAGTGAACAACGCGTTTGTTAAGCAAGTTTGCTTGAGTCTTATTTACGTTATTTTGAATGTGATTTAGTGTAGAGACGTTGTATAAAGAGTCTCTGGAACCTATATCTGCACTTATACGATAGATTTGAACAATTATTTTTGAATATCTAGAAATATTTGTGAGTTTCGAGGACTCTGTTGTTCTGAAGTTCTGTAAATAAATTATTTTCTATTTTTCTAAGAGCAAAGAGTTTGAAGTTGTCTAACCATAAGATCGAAAGAACCCTATATACGCTGCAACAATATATATATATATGTGTGTGTGTGTGTGTGTGTGACGATTTAAAGTTAGGGGGGCAGAAACATCATCGCTAGGTTTTCCTTTCTCCGCACAAAAGTCATAACCAGCGAGAAAAAAAAAAACAAAATAAATAAATGTAGAAGGTCAAAATAATCACTCCTTGGCTGCTGCAAGTTCATTTTATTAAACGGTAGCTAAATCATAGGTAAAAACTCCTGTTGCAGACGACATACCGTTGTTTACCGAAGCATCCAAAAAATATTCCATGCTTTACTGCATCAAGTCATACTCATGCAAGAGCGCACCCAAGAATCCTTCTTCCCATCTCTCATTTCTCACTCTTACCACCTCTCGTTGTCTAACCATAAGATCGAAAGAACCCTATATACGCTGCAGCATTTGGTGTCAGAAGTCGGGATCTTATGGCGAAAACAAGAACAATGGATGGACAACTGAAAGAACTGTTAGACGCTATCAATGGCATAAAGACAGAAATGAATAAAGGCCAAGAAGAATTGGCGGAAAAAATGAATAAAGGCCAAGAAGAATTAGCGGAAAAAATGAATAAAGGCCAAGAAGAATTGGCGGAAAAAATGAATAAAGGCCAAGAAGAATTGGAGGAAAAAATAAATAAAGGCCAAGAAGAATTGGCGGATAAAATGAATAAGTGCCAAGAAGAAGTGACCGAAAAGATTAATATAGGCCAAGAAGAAATGAAGAAAACTTTAGAAGAAAAGTTCTCGTCGGTACAGAGACACTAATAGAGGAAGTAGAAGAGAAAATTCAGAATGAAGTTAGTAATGTAGAAGAGAAAATGGAAAGGAAAATAGAGGAAGTAGAAGAGAAAATTCAGAATGATGTTAGAAATGTTGAAGAGAAAATGGAAGGGAAAATAGTTGAAGTAGATGAAAAGCTAAATAAAAGAGTACAAGATCTTGAGAAGAAGCTTTCAGCGTCCAGTGGTAATTATGAAGAATTTCGGAATCCGCCTGCTTCTCCCGTGCACATCAAGCTGTCGACATACGACGGAAAGAGTTCCTGGCAAGTTTACAAGACCCAATTCACCATTGTAGCCAAAGCGAACAAATGGAGTGATGAGGTGAAAGCTTGTCAACTGGCTGCATCTTTAAGAGGAGAAGCCGCCGACGTTCAGCAAACATTGCCCGATATGACGCAACTCAATTTTGAGACTCTAAGTTGTGCACTTGAAATGAGATTCGGCGAAAAATTCTTCAAGGATTATACGAGAATACAAATGAAGAGCCGCCATCAAAAATCGAGTGAAACCCTTCAAGAGTTTGCCTCGGAAATTGAACGACTTGCAAATTTAGCATTCATTGACTGTCCAACAAATGTACGGGAAATGCTCTCACTGCAATATTTTGTAGACGGAATAAAAGATCCAGAAGCGCAGAGAGCGGTACGAATGGCAGATGTACAGGATTTAAAAGCTGCACTACTATATGCCTTAAAGTTGGAAGCAGCTACACAAGCCAGCCGAAGAGATCGTCATTCAGTCCGAGGGGCAACGGTGAACAAAAGCTCAGACACTGAGAGTGACGTCTTGAAAGAAATTAGGAAATTAAATCAAGAGATTGAAGCTTTAAAATATGGAAGAACAAGCTCAAGGAGACAGAATCTCACGTGCTGGTTGTGCGGTGATTCAAAACATCTCCGAAGAAATTGCCCCAAAATCCACGAACGTGAGATGAATTCAAGACCAAGGAATAAAAAGCCCCACCTGAAGATCCTCCAGATATCAAAAATGAGTGGCGGTGATAATGAATTATATGTGATAGGCTTTATTAACGGAATTCAGTGCCGTATGATTGTCGATACAGGAGCCAATGTTACAATAATAAGAGAAGATTTGGCTCGAAAATTGAAATCTAAACTCATCTGGACTCCACCCTGCGTTACCCTGCAAACTGTGATGGGCGACAAGATAGTCATATATGGAAAGGCCAATTTAACCATCAACTTTGGAGGAAAGAAATATTATCATACAACATATGTGGCTGACATAACAGATCCTTGCTTAATCGGGCTAGATTTTCTGAAGAAATTTGGCTTCAAGCTTGATTTCAAAAATAACAAAATGCTCTCAAAATTTGAAGAAATAAGTCTTTTTTGATTAAATAATGAAATTGAATGTAAACAAACAGTAATAGCCAAAGAAGACATCAACCTAGATCCAAGAACAGAATTTTTAGTTCCAGCTGAAATTAAAAATGAAACTAATTAATGACTTGGCCATATAGATTATCCCGAAGACAATAGTAAACAAGCAGGAGTATTGGTGGCTTCATCTGTAGTGGACCTCTCGAAGAAGACCATTCCAGTCAGAATTGCTAACATCAATGATAAGACGAGGACTATCAAGAAAGGAGAGGTGATAGCGTCATGTGCTCCTGTGACGTGCATAAGTCAAAATTCCAGTCACTCTGAGATATCTTCAGATAATTTAGTCAAGGATTTGTTACAAAATACAGACTTAGATCCAAAACAGATGGAAGCTGCGGAAAATTTAATTAGAGAATTCCAAAGTTTATTTTTCCAAACATCTGAAGACTTTGGACGAACTAAAATGGCACAACACCGAATTGACACGGGAGATCACTCTCCTATTAAACAGCACCCTAGACGATTACCTTTTGCCAAGCAAGAAGAGGTGCAGAATTTAATTAAGGATATGGAAGAAAATGACGTCATCGAACCATCGACAAGTCCATGGGCGTCTCCCATTGTATTAGTAAGAAAGAAGGATGGTTCTACAAGATTTTGTGTAGACTACCGCCGACTGAATGACGTCACTAAAAAGGATAGTTACCCTCTGCCAAGGATCGACGACACTCTCGACATACTTGCAGCCAACACTTGGTTCTCGACTCTGGATCTGAAGAGTGGTTACTGGCAGGTAGAGATCCATCCGGACGACCGCGAGAAGACTGCCTTTACAACGGGACAAGGATTATGGCAGTTCAAGGTAATGCCTTTTGGTCTATGTAACGCACCTGCAACTTTCGAACGGCTTATGGAAACGGTTCTCCGGGGGCTGTCATAATAAGCATGTCTTGTTTATTTAGATGATATCATAATCATAGGAAAATCTTTTGATGAACATCTGAACAACCTCTGGCGGGTGCTACAAAACTTAAAGGAAGCTAATTTGAAGTTAAGCCCTTCGAAGTGCAGTTTGTTTCGAAATGAAGTCGCCTACCTTGGACACATCATTTCGGCGGAAGGAGTTAGGACGGATCAAGAGAAGATATCGGCTGTGAAAAATTGGAATCGTCCAGCAGATGTTCACCAGTTGCGGAGTTTTCTAGGATTATGCACCTATTACAGAAAATTTGTCAAAGGCTTCTCAATGATTGGAAGACCACTTCATAAATTAACAGAAGCCAATCAAAAATTTATGTGGACACAGGAATGTGACGCTGCTTTCGAAAAGCTCAAGGAGGCATTAACATCCACTCCAATTCTGTCATATCCTCAAATTGATAAACAGTTCATACTTGATACGGATGCAAGTAACGAAAGCATTGGCGCTGTACTGTCCCAGGAAATCGACGGCGAGGAACGTGTTATCGCCTATTTCAGCAAATGCTTGTCAAAGGCAGAGCGAAACTACTGCGTAACAAGAAAAGAGCTTCTTGCTGTAGTGAAAGCCATAGACCACTTTCATCACTATCTATTGAATTTTAAGAACCCTGAAGGCCAGATAGCCAGGTGGATACAAAAGCTTCAAGAGTACGATATGGAGATACGCCATCGAAAAGGCTCATCACATGGAAATGCAGATGCTCTCTCAAGAAGACCCTGCTCAGAGAATTGTAGATACTGCGACCGGGTTGAGAAGAAATTTAATGTCAGAGGTCCTATAGTAAGACAAGTTACAACTGGATCTACATCATCGCAAGATCAGTGGAGTGACGAGAGCCTGCGTAAAGATCAACTTGCTGATCCTGAAATTAAGCCAATTCTAGAGCTGAAAGAGGAGTCCAACAGGAAGCCCAGCTGGCAAGACATGGCCCATTACCATCCTACGACTAAACGTTATTGGGCTCTTTGGGATTCCCTACATTTGAAGAACGGTATCCTGTACCGAAAATTGGAGTCTGATGATGGAAAGACATGTAGATGGCAACTACTACTCCCTAAGTCGAGAATTTCTATGGTCCTTCAAGAACTGCATGGTAGTCCCACAGGAGGTCATTTTGGTGTAATGAAGACCCTGTAAAAGGTTCGAGAGCGTTTCTATTGGAATAATGTTCGCAGTGATGTGGAGAAGTGGTGTCGAACTTGTGACACCTGTGTAGCAAGTAAAGGTCCAAAGAGGCGCACCCGTGGACGATTGCAGCGTTATAATGTAGGAGCTCCTTTCGAACGAATTGCACTAGACATCCTGGGTCCACTTCCTAGAACATCTGATGGCAATAAGTACATCCTCGTTGTCATGGACTACTTCACTAAGTGGCCTGAAGCATATGCCATTCCTAATCAAGAGGCGGTAACCGTAGCAGACATTCTGGTTCAACACTGGGTTTTCAGATACGGAGTTCCTCTTCAAATCCATTCTGATCAAGGAAGAAACTTTGATTCGGCTGTGTTTAAGGAAATGTGCGGACTACTCGGCATGGACAAAACTCGAACAACACCTCTACACCCTCAATCGGACGGCATGGTGGAACGGTTCAATCGTACCATCCTAAATAGCCTATCTCTCCTGGTGTCTAGAGACCAACAGGACTGGGACAAGAAATCGCCTCTTTTCCTGCTTGCCTACAGGAGTGCCACTCATGAGGCCACTGGTTACTCCCCTTCTCAAATGCTCTTTGGTCGTGATCTTCGTCTGCCTGCGGATCTTTTGTTAGGTCGTCCTCCCGACGCTCCTTTGTCCCCTGAGGAGTACGTGGATGAACTCCAGGCACGGATTGAGGAGATTCATCGTCTAGCGAGGAACCGAATCGGACTGGCATCGGAAAAGATGAAGACACGGTATGACACAAAGGCAACTGGACATGAGTTCAACGAAGGTGACAAAGTTTGGTTGTGGAATCCCATACGTCGTAAGGGACTGTCGCCAAAACTACAAAGAAACTGGGACGGTCCTTACACAGTCGTCAACAGGCTGAATGACATCGTCGTACGCATACAAAAATCGCCACACGCCAAACCCAAGGTTGTACACTATAACCGGCTAGCCCCTTATTTTGGCCAAAGTGATTAGAAATTCGAAACTTGAGTTTCAGACCATGGTCATGAAAGTCACTTTTTGTAAATATGTAAATAGTAATTAGTTCTTATTTATGTAAATTTTATTATTATTGTTATTATTTATTTATTTATTTATTTGTTTATTTATTTTAAGTGTTTTCCTCTAACTCAAGGATTGCACTGCCCGGGACGTGCAGTCTTTGAGGAGGGGGTAGTGTCACGAATTTTGTAAATAGTTAGTGTTTGTACTGTAAAGTAATGTAAATAATCTTATTAAGCTCCATTTCTTTACTAATATTAGTTTTTGTTACATTGTCTCTGTTATCAAGCAAACTTGTCTATTATTTTTAGTGAATGTCTGTGGCAGCTTTGCGAAATATTAGCGATATCGCCAAGTTGGCGTCACTTTTGGCTACTAATTTTGGTCGCCACATTTGGCGATATATCGCCAAGTTGGCGACAAACTTGGCGATTGTTGGCGATGGTAACCCTTCCCTCTTAATGGTAACCCCCCCTTAGATATACTGATACATTGTTTGTTGTTCCGTGGATTTTTCGAGATGTTCTAGAAATTTCCAGCACATGCTACGAGCCTATATAGGAGAGCCGGATGCGAGCTGTGTTGTTATTATTTACCAGTCAGTCATTGAGTGAACAACGCGTTTGTTAAGCAAGTTTGCTTGAGTCTTATTTACGTTATTTTGAATGTGATTTAGTGTAGAGACGTTGTATAAAGAGTCTCTGGAACCTATATCTGCACTTATACGATAGATTTGAACAATTATTTTTGAATATCTAGAAATATTTGTGAGTTTCGAGGACTCTGTTGTTCTGAAGTTCTGTAAATAAATTATTTTCTATTTTTCTAAGAGCAAAGAGTTTGAAGTTGTCTAAACATAAGATCGAAAGAACCCTATATACGCTGCAACAATATATATATATATATATATATATACAGGGTGTCCGAAAAGTCTGGAAACGGTCGAATAACTCGAAAAATACATATGAGATTGAAAAACGTAAATATACGTGTTAAATATTTTTAAATAAGCTACTCAGTGATACCGAATTTGACCTTCGTAACCGACCCCCTGGGGGTCAGAGGGGGTCCAACTTTGAAATCTTAAATTATAACCGCCATTTTTTACTGCAGATTCGGATTCTACGGACAAAAATACGTAACTTTTGTATTTGATGTTTATTTCGAATCCTCGTTTATCACGGTGTAATTGAGCATATTAAATCGATACATATTTCGGCTTTTCCAACGGGATTTTCCCTAATCGAAACTATTTGGGGAGAATTTATGACATCAAATTCCTCGTCTTTTGCAATAATAGCGTTTCCTGAAAATCACCCGTGCCGATTATTTCGGTAGTGCTACACAGTTAAAAATTTGATCCATTTGCTGTAGCGTCACTCCACAGCTTTTATAGAATATCTCTTTCATGACCAATGAGAATGTTCCATAATACAGTAAAGTACACTGTAAAAAAATTGACCCTTTTGCTGCATCGTCACTCCACCGCTTTTATAGAAAACTATTACTTTACTGTGTTATGGAGCATTCTCATTGGTCACAAAAGAGCTATTCTATAATAGCTGTGGAGTGACGCTGCAGCAAATGGGTCAAATTTTTAACAGTGTAGCACTATTGAAATAATCGCCACGGGTAATTTTCAGGAAACGCTATTCCTACAAAAGACGACGAATTTGACGTCAGAAATTCCGCCCAATCAGTTTCGATTAGGGAAAATCCCGCTGGAAAAGCGGGAATATGTATCGATTTAATATGCTCGATTACACCATGATAAACGAAGATTTGAAACAAACATTAAATACAAAAGTTACGTATTTTTGTCCGTAGAATCCGAATCTGCAATAAAAAATGGGGGTTATAATTTAAGATTTCAAAGTTGGACCCCCTCTGACCCCCAGGGGGTCGGTTTCGAAGGTCAAATTTGGTATCACAGAGTAGCTTATTTAAAAATATTTAACACGTATATTTACGTTTTTCAATCTCATATGTATTTCTCGAGTTATTCGGCCGTTTCCAGACTTTTCGGACACCCTGTATATATATATATGTGTGTGTGTGTGTGTGTGTGTGTGTGACGATTTAAAGTTAGGGGGCAGAAACATCATCGCTAGGTTTTCCTTTCTCCGCACAAAAGTCATAACCAGCGAGAAAAAAAAAACAAAATAAATAAATGTAGAAGGTCAAAATAATCACTCCTTGGTTGCTGCAAGTTCATTTCATTAAACGGTAGCTAAATCATAGGTAAAAACTCCTGTTGCAGACGACATACCGTTGTTTACCGAAACATCCAAAAAATATTCCATGCTTTACTGCATCAAGTCATACTCATGCAAGAGCGCACCCAAGAATCCTTCTTCCCATCTCTCATTTCTCACTCTTACCACCTCTCGAGCTTCCTCTTTTAAAACTAAAAAGAAAATTCTAGAACATTCTGTAACCTCAAACCATCATTCTTTTATGTAAACAGAATTCTTGTCCAGCTACGACACTATTTTCCACAGACGATAATTTTATTTAAAAAAAATATTATTTAACCAATTTATAATCGACTCAGGATTTTAAATATCTTAGGCAGACTATTTTTATAGATGATTAATTTTAAGAGAAAAAGAAAAGAAATGAATTTATTGATATGCACACACTATCAAAGGTTGACGGATGAAAAATAAATAAATGGATAAAATAAAATAATGATATTTTTTGAAAGGTATGGTTTTGGAATAAATTTAAAAGACTTTCTTAAAAAGGGTTGCTAAAAACATATAAATGAGTTTTATTTGGAATATTATGAAATAAAGTTTAATTAAGAATATTTTTAATTTAGAGCCATCTTTTTAAATTTACGCATACTGGAACAATGTTTTTTAATGCAAATTAAGAATTTATATCGTCTGCATATAAGATTAACAGATTAAATCTAGAAAAAAGATTTTAATGTAATAATTTGAAGTAAGCACGGAATATTACTATAAGAAAATTAAGATAGTATAAAGGTTAGTTTTGGCGAAAAAAATTTAAAATTTGTAATATTATCCCCCCCCCCTCAAAAAAAAAACTTTGTATGAAATTGATAGTTAAATAAAACTATAAGTTCAGACAACAGAAATATAATAATTTAGAAAAGTTAAATTTTGGAATAAAACTCTCAAACTCAGGAAGCCAAGAGATGGAAGAAAAGAAAATTAACGCAATATAAACAAGTTGGAAATTGCACGTGAACGTAGCAAATGAGGTGCGTTCGTACGATAACGAAGTTTTGAAAATATTCAGATGTGTTTCTGTAAATATGCAGGAAGTAATTTTTATTAAACCTCAGCAACGTATATCTTATTCATAAAATGTGAAATAGTTGAATATAATTAAAACACACCCCAAACAATGTTTCCCCGTATAGCATTATGTAGTGGGATACTTTTGTGTGGCCCTGTAATTTAATAATAAAAATTATTTGCATCACAGATTGTATGGAATGCATATTTTAGTATATATTTGATAGATTCATGCCAATTATATTATGCTCGAATGAGTGTAACATCATTAAAATGCATTTGAAACTTTTTTTCCCATTGATTGTAATGTAACGGAATATTTTTGATTGTCCCTGTAACTGATCTATGCATCCGATTTCCATAACATTTGAAATGACTCGACAAAATTATGTAATAAATATACGTTTTAAATTTCAAACGATTAAAATGCATTTGAAACTTTTTTCCCCATTGACGTAATGTAACGGAATCCTTTTGATTGTCCCTGTAACTGATCTATCCATCCGATTTTCATAAAATTTGAAATGACTCAACAAAATTATGTTATAATTATGTATTTTAAATTTCAAACGATTCGGTTGGGTAGTTTTTGCGTTGTTATATGCGGACAGACAGACGGACGGACTGAGCGACAACAATAAGTGCTACGTATTTACATAATTACGAACGCACCTAATGAGCAGTAACTTCTAGGTAACAGTGATTCTGAAAAGCGTTTTTTTAATGTTTAGATACCACAAAAAAATATTTTTTATATTTAAAAAAGTATTTATAAAAATTAAGTTTCTCTAGCTGCCACTGATTTTTGGAAACGTTTCCGAGTCGTTTTGAAAGTGTTTTAATCAGCTTTCTCAAACCAGAATATCAGTTTATATAGGATGCTGTCAATACCCAAACTGGAACATTTTTAGCTGCGTACTTGAGTTTATTTATATGTGCTAAAATAACAAATTAACATTATAATTTTTATGTTAGCATTGTTAAATTAATGCATCATATTTGCCTGCGGAATATAAAAATGTTTATTTGAGAATGTATATTGAAAACCCTATAGCCAGAGTTAAGAAAACAGATTAGTACACTTTAAAAACTATTCTGAAACGTTTCCGAAATCAATGGCAGCAAAAGAGAACTTTTTATATATATAAAAAAAAATCTTTGATTTACAAAATCATAATGTTTTCTGAGATTTAGATCACAAACTTTTTTCGGAATCAGAAGTAACTCGCATAAAAGTTTTTTTTTTTTTTTTTCCGAAATCACAGGTAATTTGCATAAAATTATCGGATTTTTTCTTTTGGTTATACTAGCAAAAGCCATGCTTTGTTTGGATTCGCGAAGTATTATGCTATAAGATAAATATTTGAAAGTAATAATATATTTTTTAAATTACTTTTGCATCTTTATTAAGCAAAACTTTAATTTTATGTTTCGGCGTATTTTAATTTTAAAATGTACTTTAACCAAATAACTAAGAATTTCCTCAGATTGTTTATTTATGATATAAGACTGGTATAAATAAAAATATTTTCGAAGTAGAATTCTACAAAATATTAATTTTATTTGTTTACAATTATTTTATTGCCACGTCACAAAAATATAATGCAATTCTTTTAAAATTCATAAATATCGTCTGCTTAAATGATTTCACAAGATAAGAATAAATTGTGTATTTGAATTCCTAACACGGAAAAATACTTTTATAATTGAATGTTAATCAGAGAATTTTCACAAATTTTAATTCATTAAAAATATGCTATAATTTTTCTAAAAAAAGTATTTGATAAATTTTATAAAAGAAATCATATTATACATAATTAAAAGGAATGAGCATAGTTTGAAAATCTGAAAGCAGTTTTTGAGATATTTTGTCAGAATAATGAAAATATATTTTATTTATTTATTGATGATTCTAGCTATAATTACTGACCCCATGATTTAAGTTTTTCTTCTGAAAACGTACGTGTTTTACTTTTTATTTGAAAAAATGCGTTCATAATGGAAAAACATGTAAAATAAATTAATTAAAATAATATTTTTTGAAAAGTATTTCTGTAAAAAAAAAAAAAAAAAAAAATATTCTGCAAATCTACAGATCATAATTTATATTTGTGTTTAATTTCAAGTCAAAATACTGTATAGTTTTTTTGTAAAGTGTACGACAAAATGTCATTTGAGTGGCCTAGTAGAGGATTCGCTTCGCTCATCCTAATTATGTTTTCCATATTTTAAAAAACTTTTTTTTTTTAATAAAAAGTGTTTTATAAATTTTATCCCTTTTTTTTCCCACGTACTGTAAATAAAAGAATACTCTGGCGTTGAGTAGGAAAACACATCCACAACACTAAAAATATCTTATCTCGATAAGCTGTTCGCACGCGTGTAAAGCAAATAAAGAAAAGTACCTATTCGCACAAATCGAGTTGATCAACTAAATGCAAACTTTACGCTGATACGCGATATCCTAGGATTGTTTTCTTCACTTGTAAATAGAAACAAGTTGGAAATTGCACGTGAAGCGTAGCAAATTAGGTGCGTTCGTACGATAACGAAGTTTTAAAAATATTACTTTCATATATCAATCTCATAAAATTGTTAACAGTGAATTACAATTAAAACGCTCATCAAACAATGTTCTCCCTATACCATTATGTAATGGAATACTTTTGTGTGGCCTTGTAAATCAATAACAAATGTTCTTTGCACCACAAATTATGTATGATGTATATTATAATATGTACTTTATAGTTGCATATAAATTTTATTAAGTTCGCATGAGTGTAACCCGATTAAAATGCATTTGAAACATTTTTTCCCATTGACCGCAATGTAACGGAATACTTTTGATTGTCCCTGTAATTGATCTATGCATCCGATTTTCATAAAATTTGAAATAACTCGACAAAATTATGTAATAATTATGTATTTTAAATTTCAAACGTATAGAATATATTTGAAACTTTTTCCCCATTGACCATAATGTAATTGAATAATTTTGATTGCCCCTGTAATTGATCTATGCGCACGATTATCAAAATATTTGAAATAACTTGACATAATTATGTAATAATTGCGTATTTTAAATTTCAAACGATTAAAATGCATTTGAAACTTTTGTCCCCTTTGACAGTAATGTAATGGAATACTTTTGATTGCCCCTGTAATTGATCTATGCATCCAATTTTCATAAAATTTGAAATAACTCGACAAAATTATGTAATAATTATGTATTTTAAATTTCAAACGTATAGAATATATTTGAAACTTTTTCCTAATTGACCATAATGTAATTGAATACTTTTGATTGCCCCTGTAATTGATCTATGCACACGATTATCAAAATATTTGAAATAACTCGACATAATTATGTAATAATTGCGTATTTTAAATTTCAAACAATTAAAATGCATTTGAAACTTTTTCCCCATTGACCGTAATGTAATGGAATACTTTTGATTGCCCCTGTAATTGATCTATGCATCCGAGTTTCATAAAATTTGAAATGACTCGACAAAATTATGCAATAATTATGTATTTTAAATTTCAAACGATTCGGTTGGGTAGTTTTTGCGTTGTTATATGCGGACGG
This sequence comes from Maratus speculifer, assembly GCA_964019185.1. Classification (NCBI taxonomy): domain Eukaryota; kingdom Metazoa; phylum Arthropoda; class Arachnida; order Araneae; family Salticidae; genus Maratus; species Maratus speculifer. The sequence goes on from OZ025290.1 coordinate 309,878,749, forward strand.
ACAGACGGACGGACTGAACGACCACTATAGGTGCTACGTATTATATAATTACGAACGCACCTAAAAATATTAGCGATTAAAAAAATAATTAAGAGAAAATTAATCTGAATTAAATTTAGGTAGGAGCATTACCCTGAACAATAATGTTACAATATCACTTACTTTTTGTAAGTGCATAGGATATAATACATACAATAAAAGTAAATAAATTATCTTATACTATAATGCGAGCAAAAATTGTGTGTGTGTGTGTGTGTGTGTGGGTAAATTTTATCTCAAAAACGGCTCTAACGATTTTCGCAAAAATTTGGATTTTACCATTTTCGGGCACGAGAAGACCATTGGGCTTGGTCACATGTTCGAGAAAATTCGATTATTGGGTCATTTTGGGTCATAATGGGTCAGGATCAAGCTATTTATATCTAGAGAACGGCTGGATCGATTTTAAGGAAATTTTGTATCCAATCGTTTTTTGGCACAAGAAAACAACTGAGCTAGGTCACATGTTCGAAAAATTTTGATTAGTGGGTCATTTTTGGGTCATTGTGGGTCAAGCCATTTTTATTTAAAAAACGGCTCTAACGATTTCGACCAAATTTTATATTTTATCGTCTTGGATTACAAGAAGACCATTGGATTAGGTAACATGTTCGAGAAAATTCGGTTAGTGAGTCATTTTTAGGGTCATTGTGGGTCATGCTATTTTTATCTAGAGATTTTCTCACGCAATTTTGACTAAAAATTGCATTCTATGGTTTTCGAGCACGAGAAAAACATTTGGCTAGGTTACATGTTCGAAAAAAAATTGTAATGGGTCATATAGGGTCATTAAGGATCTGGGTCAAGCTATTTATATTTAAAGAACGGCGTGATGGATTATAACGAAATTTTGTAGCAGTTTTTTGACATGAGAAAACTAATGGGCTAAATCACATGTTTGAGAGATTTCGACTATGAGGGTCATTTGTGGGTCATGATGAGTCATAATGGGTCATGGTCAAGCTATATCTAAAGAACAGGTGGATCGATTTTCATGAAATTTTGTGTGCAACATTTTTTTGGCACGATAAAATCATTGGACTAGGTTACATGTTCGAAAAATTTCGATTAATGGGTCATTTTGGACCATAAAGGGTCTGGGTCAAGCTATATATAATTAAAGAACGGCAGGATCAATTTTAACGAAATTCTGTATATAACAATTTTTAGAAACGAGAAAACTAATGGACTAAGTCACATATTCGAGAGCTTTCGATTATAAGGGTCATTTGTGGGTCTTAATGGGTCAAGGTCAAGCTATATCTAAAGAATGGTTGGGTCGATTTTAACGAAATTTCGTATACAACATATTTTTGGCATGAGAAAATCATTGGGGTAGGTCACGTGTTCGAGAAATTTCGATTAGTGGGCCACTTTTGGGTCATTCTAATTTTATCTAGACAACGTTTCGCGCAATTTTGACTAAATTTTGTATTTTATCGTTTTCGGGCACAAGAAAATCATTGGGTTATGACAGATTTTTGAGAAAATTCGATCAATGGGTCATTTTGGATCATAAGGAGTCAGGGTCAAACTAACTATATCTAAAAATCGGCTCAATCGATTTTATCTAAATTTTGTATCTAATGTTTTTCGGCATGCTAAAACTAATGAACTAGGCCACACGTTCGAGAAATTTCGATTATAAGGGTCATTTGTTAGTCATGATGGGTCATGCTAATTTTATATAGAAAATAGTACTCACCATTTTGACTATACTTTGTATTATATCGTTTTTGAGCAAGAGAAAACCATTTGGCTTGGACACATGCTCGCGAAAATTCGATTTGTGGGTCATTTTGAATCTTAATGAGCTAGGGTCATTCTAATTATACATAACAACGACTCAATCAATTTTACCTAAATTTTGAAACAAAACGTTTTTTGTCACGAGAAGACTATTGAGCTGAGTCGCATGTTAAACAAAATTATATTAGTGGGTCATTTCGCTTTATTGCTGAATGCTGCCAAAATAATTTTACCTAAAAAATGGCTTAAACGATTTTCATTCAATTTTATATTCTACTGTTTTTGATTACCTGAAGACGATTGAGCTATGTCACATGCTTGATCAAATTTGATTAGTGGCTCATTTTGGGTTATACTGGTCAGGGTCACGAGAATATAGCAAAAGCCAATAACTTGGTGATATTTGAGAAAATATTGGCGACATATGGCCAAAAAATCGACTATAAAAATTACGAAAACCAAAACACGTATTTGGAGCCAAATGAAAGAATGCCTCCAAATTTGGCTATATCTAGCAAAAAATATTGTCTTTCAGAATGTAAAGAATTTTTTTATACATTCTCAGAGCTGCCAAGCCTTCGGCTTTTTGGATACCAGTATTATTATACAGAAAATGATGTTTTAAGTAATTGGAACATTGAGACGATTTAAAAACAGATGATTTTCTCTAAAATAATACTGGTGTGCAAAAAGCCGAAGACTTGGCAGCTCTGCATTCTTAAGAGGATTCGAGATGGATGGTTAAACCAATCAGAGTCGAGCTAAAAAAGTGATTTAGATCGATGTCCTTTCGTTGTAAATTTTAAAATAAAGTAAAATTTATAAACATGCGCATAAAAACATAGTTTTCTTATTGATTGTTTTTCTAAATAATACTATTATAAACATGTTTTACAGTAATAATACAGAGTTAATGATACAGTGAAAATACTACATCGAGTTGAACACAAAGTTAATTTTGACCGAGCTAAGCTCGGTCTCCCCTGCTAGTAAATATTAATAAGCAAGAAATTTTAAAAATATAATAAAAACAATAAGAAATCTCCTTCATGGGAGTTTATAGAATTTCACTGACTTAATCAGTAGTTTATTTTAAACAAAATCCTTCAGTGAAAAAAGTCTTTCAAGAATGTATAAAAGAGTCTTTTTCAATGTCCAACGAATACAGTCTCTTTAATTGAAGATCTTCAAATCTTGTTTAATCTTTGGTTTTAATCTTATGTTTTTTGTTGGATTCCAACATTTTTTAATAATATGTCAAATTTCTAATAATAAATATTATCACTTCAAAAATTAATAATAAATAATATAGAAAAATTTAAATAATAACAATAACAATAATAATAAGTAGCATAATAAGACTCCATATCCTAATATTTCTCAATAAGAGTATAATTAATACTAAACTTCATTATAGAAATCATAATAATAATAATAATAGTAAAACAAGAGCATAATCAAAAGAAAATATCACAATTTGTTTATTATTGATAGGGAAAATATTGGTTGAGGATAAAAATAATTACATAGCAACTAAGTAATTTTCTTATCTTCTAATAGCATAAGAAAGTATTTTTTGCTAGCCAAAAGTATACATAAAAAAATAATAATTCCAAAATCCAAATAAAATTAAATCTAACTATTTAGAAAATGGACTCTCAACCAGTATTTCCTTACAATAGTTCCTCTCTGATACTCTTTTACAAAATTGTCAAGTTTGGTTATAAGTTTTCAAATGCCAAATGTAGAATAATGTTTTATCTACACATGGTTTATAAACTTTTATAATAAAAACAAATAGGAATAAAAATTGTCATTCTTAATTGAGAAATGGAAATAAAATTAATGTGCTTTTTTGAAAAACTTTTAATATCTGTAGTTTTCACAACCACTGAAAATCACATATTAAATTATAGGTTTAAGTAAAGTCATCAAATTTTATAACTGTTATCACATAATATCTGTTGAATAAGTAGAATAATACTAATGTCAAATAAATGAGTAAATATAGTTAGACTTAAATACATTTAAAATTAATTTATCAACATCAATTTGAAAGCTTTTACAATCAAAGTGTACACCTTATGCCTGCATAAGGAGTCCAATTTAATCCCAAAAACTCTCCAAAACAAGTAATATTCTTGTTGCGCACCAAGAACATACCTGCTAATATTGAAAATTATGGTGATAAAATATTTAAAGTATAAGAATTAAAATTTAATCTACTGTCTTGACTTTAGTTTGATCTAGTGATTGTGATTGTATCTGAGATTTTGTTTGTTTTTTGGGTTGCTCATGAAACGGTTTAAAATCTTCGGGTAAAAAATAGGGTCTTAATTTAGAAACATGCACAATAACGGAATTCTGTCCTGTCTCATAATTAAATTTATCTATTTCATAAGTTACATCAGAAAGTTTATTTATAATTTTATATGGTCCAGAGAAAGTAGGTTCTAATTTTCGAGTGTTAGGGTATTTAAATTCTTCATAAATTACAGAGTCTTGTATTTTTAATGGGGATTCGACAAAATTTTGATCATAGAGTCTTTTACTTTTAAGGTGAAATTCATGAGTTCGCGCTTTCGCAAGTTTAAGGACTTTATCTACTGGTGTTGTATACATTTTAACTGCCTCACACAGAACCATTACCCACCTTTTTAAAAATCTGAATCGAAATTATCGCGAAAATTATAACTATATTTAGCTGCTAACTTTAACCAGAAATTTTATCTAATAAAACAGAAATTGTAAATATCATAGATATACCTTAAATTGGGATCAACTTTTAATTCTATTATTTTATAGATCATAAACAGATTAAAAAATTTTAATTATAGGTAATTTCTTACTTAAAATCACAAAATTTACTGAAAAAATTAATCATATTTATCAGTCAAAATTCTAGCAACAGCCTTGCACAGTTCCATCTTTCTTACTGAATTTAAATAAATTATAAGAATCCGGGAACCAAAGCTCACTATAACCAGAAATTCTAACAAATAAAAGGAAAAAAATAAATGTTAACTTAATGTTCAGCTCAAATGTCTAGTTGTAGGAACATTATCATGAAAATACTGCATTCTGAGAATAGCTCTTGATAACAAACAAATATCAATAAATTAGAAAATGTACTTCTTAAAAAATAACTTGAGCTTCTAAGTTCTTTTATACTTCATTATTATTACGAAATTATCTTTAAACGTGAATAAAAATATCATAATAATTTTTAATATGCAACAGTAATTGTCTAAGAATATCATACTCTTCAATTTAATCCTTAAGAACAAAAATGTTTCAATCTCCAACACATAATAATGATAACAATAATACTCATAAATAGGTAAGTAAATAAAATTCGCAGACAAATAATCAAATAAATAAACCTGACAAACAGAGAATAATTAATTTAAATAAATACATAAAAAGTATACAAATAATAATAATCAAAACACTACGAAAAAATTCTCACCGAAATCCTATTGGGCTCAACTATCTCGAAAAATATTTGTTTGTTCACCAATTTACAAGAAATGGTCTTGTAATTATTATTATTTTTCTTCTTTTTCATCATCACGAGGACTACTTTTTCTCGACTATGAAAGAATGGATCTCAATCGTCATGGAACACACAAGCAAACTCAAAGCAAGCACTAATTCTTTCAGATTAGCATCTTTCCAAACATAGCTGTGAAGTTCTTTAGAAAGAACATTCTTTTACTTTAATTAAGTAAGAAATTACGGCGATTTTGGCACAAGAACATTCACAAGAAGTCGATTTTCGGCGATTCGCAAACCTGTCATGATTTCGTTCTACAGCAGACTTCATTAGCAATCATTAGGCATAAGCAATCCTGTCAGACTTTCGAGTAGATTGTGACGATTTAAAGTTAGGGGGCAGAAATATCATCGCCAGGTTTTCCTTTCTCCGCACAGAAGTCATGGCCAGCGAGAAAAAAAACAAAATAAATAAATGTAGAAGGCAAAATAATCACTCCTTGGCTGCTGCAAGTTCATTTTATTAAATGGTAGCTAAATTATAGGGAAAAGCTCCTGTTGCAGACGATATTTTACCGAAAAATCCAAAAAATAATCCATGCTTTACTGCATCAAGTCATACTCATGCAAGGGCGCACCCAAAAATCCTTCTTCTCATCTCTCATCTCTCAATCTTACCACCTCTCGAGCTTCCTCTTTTAAAACTAAAAAGAAAATTCTAGAATATTCTGTAACCTCAAACCATCATTCTTTTATGTAAACAGAATTCTTGTCCAGCTACGAGACTATTTTCCACAGACGATAATTTTATTTAAAAAAAATATTATTTAACCAATTTATAATCGACTCAGGATTTTAAATATCTTAGGCAGACGATTTTTATAGATGATTAATTTTAAGAGACAAAGAAAAGAAATGAATTTATTGATATGCACACACTACAAAGTTTAACGTACGAAAAATAAATAAATAGATAAAATAAAATAATGATATTTTTTGAAAGGTATGGTTTTGGAATAAATCTAATAAGAACTTCTTAAAAATGGTTGATAAAAACATAGAAATGAGTTTTATTTGGAATATTAAAAAATAAAGTTTAATTAAGAATATTTTTAATTTAGAGCCATCTTTTTAAATTTACGCATACTGGAATAATGTTTTTAATGCAAATTAAGAATTTATATCGTCTGCATAAAAATTAACTGATTAGATCTAGAAAAAAGATTTTAATGTAATAATTTGAAGTAATTACGGAATATTACTATAAGAAAATTAAGATAGTATAAAGGTTAGTTTTGGCGAAAAAAATTTAAAATTTGTAATATATATATATATGCATATATATATGTATATATGTAATAAAAAAAAAAAAATTGCGCCATTTTTTTTATTCTCTCTTAGCTTCAATTCTAAATTTGTGGAACATATTTCAATCTTAGTTTCGTAACTTGTAACAGCTAAAATTCTTTTTCTTACTTTAGTTATTAATAAATTATTTCTTGCTTCTCAAAAAGGCGGGAAGTATTTCGTAAGCTTTTTACTTTCTGACATATTCCTGCGATTTTAATTTTATTTTTTATTTTTTAACATCGCGTGACAAGTGTTACTACGCGTTGCTAAAGGGCTTAGTGTTCCGAGGAAAAAATATAGTTCTTGCCAATAGACCGCCTATTACGGCCAATTAGAATTGATCATTTTGTCCGTTAGAGGCTCGAGTCCATCCTGATTGGATTTTTAAAATGATTGACGCGGAGTAGGAGGGCGCTAGTTTTGTCGTGAAAATGATTTTTTCATTTGGCTTTTCAGGAGAGTAGAATGCACCTTTTCTTTAAACTATCAAGACGCGCGTTTTATTGCTCCGCTGAATTAGAATGCATTTTTTCTTTAAAAAACTACTCGGAAGCCATGTCATGTTTCCCGAGAATGCGATTGACTTTCAAAAATTATTAGGATGCTGTTTCTTCTTTCTCCCCAAAATTCTAATATTGTGGAATGTAGCTTAATCACGGAGTTGGTGAAGTGGAAGTTATTCGATGAGAGTGCCAAGGTGATTGCGTGAAAGAACTTAACTTATTTATGAGTTCTAATAAAATTAATTTAAAGACTGCTTGATTGAACTTTCTTATGGGGAAATAGCCCAATAAACTCATCCACTGCTGGTCAAATTGCCGGAGCGACTGCTCAGCTCGTCCCACTGTTGATTCTTGGTAGTAGTAATCTGTTCTGCCTCATAGATGGTGTGCCACTGGAACTTGTACATTGTTATGGAACATCGATCTCGTCGAATCATTACATATATACATATATATATACATATATATATATATATATATATATATATATATATACATATTTATTTATATAAAATATATTCTCTTTCTTGAACTGGAATGACTGGAATGACCAGTTGCGCTTCCTCGGCATCAGATTCAGGAGCATAACGATAAAGTACACCTTGATTCATCAGGAATCCTCTTTCAGTCCAATAGGCAAAATCTTCACTTTTCTGTTCATCTTCAAAGCAATCTATAATTTTTTAAGATTTTCATCTTATAACTGCGCTTCCCTCATATCTTTTGAGCTTCTTGTTGGCATATCTATGCTAACAAAGTTGCATGTCTCGCAGAAAGCAGATTGATGATTACACACTGGACGTGACAGCATGTCAGCCACAACATTAGATTTTCCAGGTTCATATTCTATTTTCAATAAAAACGATTGCGATTGTAGTGCCCAACGGGCTAATCTTCCCGATGGGGACTTAAGACTGAGAAGTCATTTTAAAGGTTGGTGATCAGTAGCTACAATCACTTCTTGGCCTTCCATATAACCACGAAATTTTTCTAAGGCCCAGACAACAGCCTCGCGTTCAGTAGTGGAGTAAGTTCTTTCTGCACTTGTAAGAAGACGGCTAGCATATTCTATGGGGTGTTCAGAGGTCTTGTCGGTACCCTGTAAAAGTACAGCACCAAGAGCATAGTTGCTAGCATCAGTACGTAGAATGAATGGTTTGGTTCCATCAGCTTGCTTCAGTACTGGAGATGCCATGAGGCAACGTTTTAGAGTTTCAAAGGCTGTTTGTTCTTCTTTTCCCCATTTCCAAGTGGCTTTCTTTTTCGTAATATTGCTAAGAGGTCTTGAGATATCAGCAAAATTTTATATAAATCTTCTGTACCAAGAACAGGTTTGTAAGAAGGACTGAATTTCTTTAACATTTTTTGGTGGAGGTATCGCTTTAATCGCGGATACTTTGTCTGGATCTACTTCTAAACCATTTGAAGTTATCCAGTGTCCTAGATACTTAACTTTATCACAAGAAAAATGGCATTTTTCGCGTTTGGCATCTAACTTAAATTCAAGGAGTCTCTCGAACACAGCTGTAAGATCTAAGAGATGTTTCTCAAATGTTTCTGACAAAACGATGATGTCGTCTAGGTACGATAAAGCAAATACATCCTTAAGACCATTTCTAAATTGATCTATCAATCTTTGAAACGTGGCAGGAGCATTTTTTAGTCCAAAAGGCATTTTTAAGAAACGATAAGTTCCATAAGGACAGACAAATGCAGTTTTATCTTGATCTGGTGGGTAGACTTGAACTTGGTGATACCCAGAACGAAGATCTATAGTTGACATTAGGTTAAGGAGTATGCTTGGCTTCATGTAAAAGGTCGTCCATTCGAGGTAATGGATATTTATCTGCTACTGTGTTTTCATTTAATTTTCTATAACCTATGCATAATCTTACACTGTCATCGGGTTTTGGTACGAGGACCACAGGCGAAGCATAAGGTGATTCACATTCTTCTATGATTCCTTGAGCTAGAAGATTATCTAATTTCTTCTTAAGAATTTCTTTTTTAGCAGGAGTCATTCGATAAGGTGGTACAGCAACAGGAGCACTATCACCTGTATTGATACGATGCTCAACAAATAGGGTTGTCTCTCCCCCTGGTTGAAAACAATTTTCATACTTTTTCAGGAGATCATCAAGTCTTTCCCTTTCATCAGGACTTAAATTTTTGCCTTCGTCTTCACGTACAGCATATGGACTAACTTCGACAGCACCAGCAGACGTACTATTTTCTTTTTGTACTCATCCACAAAATCAAACTCTTTATAAGGTTTATCACTAAAATGCCATGTCTTTTTAGCGGTATCAAGCACCATGTTAGCATTGTGAAGGAAATCCATTCCTAAAAGGATTCTATTACCTTTGGCATTTGGTAAAACAATAAACTCCGTTTTGAAAACTCGGCCTTCAATTTCTACGGGCACAGTGGCAGACAAAGTTTCTCTAGCCATAGTAATTCCGTCAGCCAGGGTTACATCATGAGTATGGGGATTCAATGCAACACCAGTTTTCAAAAATAATTTATACATTCGTTCTCCTGCAATAGAACGATTGGCTCCTGTATCTGCACAGACTAACACCTTCTTATTGCAGATCGTAATAGGCACATTTGGAGCTGAAACTGCTGATGTATTTAAACTATATAGCTGAAAACGATGAGCTAGCACTGTTTGTTTTTTAACCATAGGGGAACAATTTGGGCATTTCTTCTTTATAAATCCCACTTTGCCACAACCATAGCAAAATATATCGGATTCTAAACGTTTATTAGCAAACTTTGGAGAAGATCTGTCTTCTTTTGGAGGCTTACTCTGCTTCCACGTATTTTCTCGGCGAGAATACTCTTTTTTCTCCTGGGGTACAACCGAATCTTTTTTAGAAAACGTAGACCTGATAGTATAATACGCGTCTAATTTTCCAGCAAGGTCGACTGGCGAATTTAAATTTTCCCAATCGTCTAACATATGTTGTTTGCATTCGACAGGCACGCGCCTTTTCATCTGATCCGCTATGATCAGATCCCGAAGAGCTTCAAAAGACGTTACATTTAACTCTTTAAGCCAGTTTTCAAAGTAAGCACGTAACTCGAAGTAATAATATCTCCAAGTAATTTCTTTATCTTTGCAATGCGTGAAAAACAGCTGCCTAAACCTTTCAGCGCTAATTTTAAACCTTTTTAGAAGTAGACCTTTAACATGTGAAAAATCTGAAGCGTTTTCTTCTTTTTCACGAGCAATAAGCGTAGATATAGAAGAGGGTACAACACTTAGTAAATAAGAAACGCAGAGGTGTTCTGGTACCTTCGAAAGCTTTAACTGTCGTTCCAGGAGCACCAGAAACAATGTTACATCATCTGTCTCTGGCTTAATTGTAGGCAACAGCTTCTGAATATCTATTTTACTCTCTGGATGAGACATTATCCCTGCCTCATTACCACCTACCGCTCCACTGGAAACACTTTGGCTCTGAGCCTGTAACTTAACCTTCTCAAGCTCAAAATTCATCTCAAACTTTTTTAATTCCAGTTCTTCCGAACGACGCTTCTCTTCTAATTTACGCTGTTCTAACTCAGCTGCTTTTTGTTTTTCCTCTAAGTATCGTCCACGCTGATCTTCCTCGCGAGTCGCAATTTGGTTTCTGACTAACGAATTCACGAAATCAACTTCGTACGAGGGAGAGGATTTAATCTTATCACGCAATGTGACAACGGTCATAGAGGGTTGTACATCTAAATTCATTTCTAAAGCGACCTGAAACAGGTCTTCTTTTCGTGCTTTATTGAGTTTGGACATTTGTAAATTTAGCAAACAACAAGATATATACCCACAAATGCTAAAAATTCGTTTAAATAAATTGTTCCCTAGACCTGAGCTTTACTTTACAACTCATAAAAACAAGACATGAATAAAACAAAACAGTGAACTTTAACGTTAGCAAAATATACTTTTAAAATAATTAAACTTCATAAAACTTTATTAAAGTATCTTTAAAATTTAAACTTTATTTTTTTATAAGGAAAATATACTTTAAATTATTGCTGATATAAATAAACTAGTTTGTCATTACGTGTGATTTAATCAAAACATTATTTTAACTGATATAAAACTAGTACGGAATTGTTGGCAACATACATAAACAATGTTCTAAATAAGTCAAAACATATCTGAATAATTAAAATGTCAATCAATTTTATTATCATATTATCAAGACAAGACTACGTAATGTAGATTTTTCAATATAACTTTAAAAGAAAAGAAAGTCTTATTTTATAAAAAAAAATAAATAAATGCAAAAACTTACTCAATCTGTTTTGAAAATCATATTCAATTCTATTTCACAATATATCAGGAACTCTAAATTAAATGCTTAAAAATAACTAACAACAGAACACTCAAATAGAATTTCTAATTAAACTCTGTTATCTTGCGAAACCAACAATAAAACAAACAAAAAACAATAAAAACATACCATATGACATTTGAAATAAAAGGTATAAATACTTTTTAATATATTTTTTTCCTTTTTTTCACTCTAAATTTATTTCCCTGTTTGTGAAAAAAAATAATAACATCAACGTAAATAAATGCTTATTTTATTATTTATCAACCCCCTTTTTTTTGTTTTTCTTTTTTATTGGAAGTAAGAAAAGTTCTTATTTAATCAAAGTAAAAAATAAACAAAAGAATAAAAAATATAAGCATGGGGAGGGAAGGGGAATTACACAATATATAAATGAACTGTAAAATAAATCAATAAATTAAAACTAAAAATATGAAAAATTTTACAAATAGTAAACAAAATATAGACATGGAAAGAATGCATTCTTTTGATAAAAATATGAATCCATATTCAGAACTTCGACTACTTTAGGAAAGTAACTTGAAGTTTAAATAAATATTGTCGAGCTACACCTGCAGGCACAAGAACTGAAAGTTTTTAAAAGCACAGAAAACGTAGAATTCGCCATAATTCACAAACAAATATAAATGGCGTTATCGAAGCAAGATTAAATTCGAGAACGTATATCGCAAACAAATGAAAATGGTGCTTGGCATAAGATTATTCCGTGGAAATTTTTTTCACAGCATTGAAGAACGCATTTCACAAACAAACGAGCAACGACTGCTCGTGCTATTTTCTTTCATTAAACATGCATGCATTTTTATTTCGTGCATATTTCACAATCGAATGATTTCACATCAACGAAACAAACTTACTATGTTAATCATTTAAAATATGCTTCACAAACAGACGAGCACAACCGCTCGAGCCATTTTTTTTCATTCTTATTAATCATATTTCATTATCAAAAATATTGAACTTTTCTGGAACTAAGATAGCTGAATACTTTGGAATTGATTCGTGGCCAGACGTTGGGTAGCCATTTTGTAAGAAGTCGTCTTACAAATGTACAAGAGAAGAAAGAAAGAGCATAACTTAACTTAGATATCTCGGGGGCTGCAGGCTTCTTTATAAACTTTTTATTACTTGAAAAGAACGGCACTCACATATACTAGAATAACACACACACATTACATACAAATAAAACTTTTTACATAATTCTGGCGCACGCCACTATGAACCAACTTTTTTTAACATCACCAAGAAAAGAACATTTTTAATAGAACTAGTGTTACCAGTTTTTTTAACGAAAAATATTACAACTACATTTTTTTTTATTTAGCAAAACTCAGGTCACGTGACGCGTGACAGTCTATTTTTTTCTTTCTTTTTTTCCTTTAGAATGCGCGTGTTATACAATGACAATAATGTGGTCTTATGCTTAAATTAAAAAATAAACCCCCTTTGGATCTAGTTTCGCCACTGAAAAGAATCAACCGAGGTAATAACGCCAAGGAATGGCGTTATTACTTCGGTTTATTTATTGCGCAGCATATTTTAAAGGACGAACTAACTCGTGAACACATCCGAAACCTTTCTTTAATATGTTTAAAATACATGAAATGCACTAGACGAATATGTAATAAACAAAATACTTCCTGATAATTATATAATTTTCGCATAAAAAAATTCACCTCGCAAATTTTTGATCAAACGTTGATTTTAGGTGCTTTTGAAACCAATAAGATTATAAATGGAATAAATTAATTTTTAACTGCTATTTGTGGCTTAAATGACTCACGGCCCTGCTACTCTGAACCCACAGGTGCCATTTCCCGGATTATTTCATAATTATGCGTAATATTAGCAATTGGCGTTATTACCCAACTTGTCGTTGTTGCTCCAGAACTCATTACACATTTTTTTTTTATTTATTTAACAAATCCAACTTCTACAAAATAGTTACTAACTGTAATTGATTAAAATAATTAAAACACCCTTCGGATCTAGTTCCGCAACTGAAAAAAATCGACCGACGTTATAACACCAAGGAATGGGGTTATTACTCCGGTATATATACTGTGCAGCATATTTTAAACAACAAACTATCTCGCGAACACATCCGAAATTTTAGATCAAACATTGATTTTATTTGCTTTTGAAAGCAATAAGGCCGACAAATAGAAGACTGTAACTTTTAGCTGTTATTTGGGTTTAAATAATTCAGAGCCCTTCCTCGCAGGGCAAACAGGTGCTATTTCCTGGATTATTTCATAATTATGCGTAATAGTAGCAATTGACGTTATTACCCAAATGTCTTTATTACCACAGAACACCTTGCATATTTTTTTATTTATTTATTAAAATAATTTACAACGCAAATAAAGCTACCATGATATAAAAATGTGTATCTGTATAAAAAAAATACATTACTGCACAAATAAAACTATAAAATATGGTTATTTTTTAAAATGACTGAAACTTATAAGAAAAATGTCAATTTTTTCCTCAATGTTTCATTATATTTTTCATTTGATTGTATTATGGATTTAGTTTTTGATACATATTACTGAAGAATGCACTGCCTAATTTTCTACTATATCATATTTCTCTTAAGGATAAACAGACAATTTTATTCTGAAAATGCAAGTAGTTAAAACCTTTTACAGGCCAAATTCAGATCCAGGCATATTTTACATTATTTTTTTGCATATTATGCCTTCTTATGCTTTAGTTAAGGGATATTAGTCATTTAATATGATGCAAATTTTTTTATATGTAATTTTCAGAATGTTCCCAATTGGGAACATTGGTTACTTCCGGTGGTCATTTTCCAGTGTTCATTTTTCATTTTCATTATTTTCCGCACATTTCCCCACAAATGATAGGAATATAACCTCTGTTTAAAAAAATCTTGTTATCTAATTCAAAAAATCTGTTTCAAAAAATCATTCTTATGACTGATTATTTTATAGTGGGCATTGATCATTTTTTATGATTTTCTGTACATTTCCTCATTAACGATAGGAATGTAACTTCTATTTTAAAAAATCAAGGGTTCTTTTTACTCTTTCGGCTAATTTTTTTGAGTCAAGTTTGATTAAATTTAATTTGTAATAATTTTTTTAACTTATGTTCCCAATTGGGAACATTGGCCTGTAAAAGGTTTTAATTTATATTCAAATTTTCTACGTTGCTCGTTTGATTTATAGTGAGATCAACGTTAACCGTCAAAAGTAATTTTAAAGAAAAATACAGAAGTTATATTTGTGTCATATTACATTTCAACACAAATTATCAAATTTCATAAAGTTTCAGCTCAACAGAAATTTATCCGAAAACATCAATTAATTCCATTGTGTTTCATTATTACTTTCAACTGACTAGATATTTGACAGATGTTTTGACACTTATAATCCATATCTTTATCGGTTTATTTTCTAGTGCATTGTAATTTCTCTTATAAGCAAACAATTAAAGTTTCTCTGAAAATGTCAAGGCATATTTCCTATTCAAATATTCCAAGTTGCTTGTTATCTGAGTATATTTTTGACACATAAAGCCTTATTAAGAACAAAGCCTACAGCCAATATACTACATGAAATGAAGTATGGTGAAAGATAAGATTATGTAGTTCGAAATGAACTGTGATCATTCGATCATTATGTAGGAAGTAAATTTATTACGTCTAGATTATCGTGTATACACTCTAAAATTTAAATGTGCATCTTAGTCAAATTTACATATCCATATGTGTAAATTTCTAAAATTATACACTTATCTTGAAAATTACACACTTTTTGCAAAGTTTTACCTGTTTTTAATTTTGTGTATTTTAGCTTATAAAACTAAGTGTGTATTTTACTATCACTTGAAAATCACAAGCAAATGTATAAATGGGGAAAATTGCCTGAATTTACACGAATTAGTGCTGTTGTAATTTCTACATAATAATACATATACAGGTAAGTATGTAAATTTCTAAAATCACGCATTTGTCATAAAAATCACACATTTCGTACAAAAAATTACCTCTTTTTTATGTATATGGGTGATTCTACGATAAGAGGTAATTTGTACGGCAATCCGTTTAAAACAGATTTTTTATTCTATATGTTGCTATTTTTTGCAATGAATCGCATCATCTTAATATACTTTATCAAATAACATCACGATTGAATGCCTAATTTAAACACATTTTTCTGAAATTTCTTACAAAGTCTAAAAAGTCCCCTCCCCTGGCATGTCCCCTTGCCGGTTTCAATTTAACTTTCAAACAATACATATATTTTTTCCTCCAGATGCTTAGCTAAAGTATGTTTAATTGGAATTTAAGTAATTATACTTACGTATTATAAAATAAAAAATAAAATAATTTTGTTAATTTCAAATAATTTTTAAAATTAACTTTTGTCCCGCTTTTTTTGTGTCTCTCCCCTGTCAAATTTCGTTCCGCTGAAACAAATATAAATTCAAGGATGGCTATATTGGAAGTAGTGCTTAAGAGCCCACAATAGTCACAGAAAAAGTACGCAAAAAGACCCGGATGATTATGTAAAGTCTATGGGAGCGTTCTTTTCTAATATCTCGCTAAAATTTTAATATTTTTACATGATTTTTTTTGCTTAGGCTAGCTTAGGACGATCTACAACCGGGCTAGTTTTTACTTTTTCGATTTTGCTCATATATTTTTTATATTATGATAGTTTCATCTTCAGAACCGGTTTAAACCGGTTTTGAAAGTTAAAATATTTAAAAAAAAAATCTGAAACCAAAATCGAAAAAGTAAAAACTAGCCCGGTTGTAGATCGTCCTAACCTAGCCTATGCAAAAAAAATCATGTAAAAATTTTAAAATTGGAGCGAGATATTAGAAAAGAACGCTCCCATAGACTTTACATAATCATCCGGGTCTTTTTGCGTACTTTTTCTGTGACTATTGTGGGCTCTTAAGGACATCTATTGGCTTGAAGTTAGCAATACTAAACGCGCAAGCCATTTAAGCGTCGCCATTTTTAGTTGTTGCGACGCGACCGTGTTTTGTAGTGGTTTCGCACGGTGATTGTGTATCTCCTCTGGTAAGTCATAAAACTTATAATATTCATTTAATTCAATTGCATTTACTGCCCTAATTAAACAATACGGTAATACTTAAAGTGAAATACACAATTAACCGAAAAACTAATTCAGTCAATTAAAAAGTTTGAATTTACACGAAAATGTCTCTCCCCTGCCGTATTTCCCCTGGCACGATAACTGCCAGGGGAGCGAGTCACTGACCAGAAAAAGTTATAAAATATGTATAAAGTGACTTGCCCTTATATGAAAAAGTAAATAAACGGGACAAAAATCATAATTTAAAGGTTTTTGATCAAACTCAAACTTTTCTTTTTGGCCGAATTCTCCATGTTTTTGAACCTTTTATCGTAGAATCACCGATATATAGCTCGTGGTATTAAGTGTGTAAGTTGTTATCAGTTCATAAGCTCAGAAAAATGTACAAATGTGGACAAAAATTACAGGTGAGTTAATTTTAAAGCAGACGTTAAGGAAGGTATGGGAGGCTTTTATATATTTAGGGCTTCTCTTTTTATTTTAGTAATCCCATTCCATAATTAACACGACGTCATCACATTGCTGTAATAGCATCTTTAAAATAATGAACTAAAACGTTTATTTATTTATTTATTTTTATAAAATGCTAAGACCACCTCCCACACCCTCTTCGTTTCAGCTGATTATCAGCACGCGAATATTAAAAAAAAAAATAAAAAAAATAACAGAATTACAAATTGTTTTAAATCCTTAACTGCAGTTAGCGCTCTCATAAATATAAAATCTATTTTGAATTCATTTATTATGTAACATAAAATTTAATTCATGTACTTAGATAATTTTAAATTCGTTAACTGATATACTTTTTACTATTTGTACATCGAATATAAGAAGGCCAGATTTTACCCATCTAGATTTAGGTTAACCCCTTTATTTCTTTTGCCTGTCTCAGACTGCACTTATTTTTATCCTTTTTCACAATTTAACTTGTAATTTTCACGTAATTTCAATTCATAACTTGTAGTTTCAATTTCTAAGATTTCATTCTTAAAGCGAAATTGGAAGACTTCATACAGATTCATTATAATAGAAATATAATCCCTCTTTATGCTTATTGATTTATTTAAATTATATTTCTTGTACTACTGGCAATCTTTCACCTCTCTCCCCCTCCCCTTAATTTAAATTAAAGAATTTTAATCTTCTTTAGAATCCAAAAACTATTTAGAATTCATTCATTATGTAACATTCATGTAATTAGATAATTTTAAATATGTTTCCATAGTTACTTTTTACAATTTGTACATTGAATGTATGAATGCTATTCTTGTAGGTTTAGATTAATCTTTAAAATATTTTAGCCGCCTCACATACAACTACTTCTTTTTCCCCATTTTCAGAGTAAAATTTGTAATTTCAGTTTAACTACAGATAGCAGACAAGTTTGGTTTTGTTTAAGACCTAGTACTATCGTTACAGATTTTTGAAAAGGTGAATTTTTTTTTAAATAGTATTGTGCAAAAAGTGTTTTTGAAAAAACAGTATCATGTGAGTTAATCGAGCCTTTTATTCCTCTTTCGATGAAGGGGTTAAATAGACAGCTCACAGTAGTTACGTGACAATTTCTGTCTCAGCTGTTAAGAATGAAAAAAAAAATTGAATTTTCTTTCGTTAGATTTATACAAATAATTTCAAAATTAGTATGCTGTATTATTGGAAAAAAGCAGTGTGTTGAATCTTTAGATGAAACCTGAACAATAGCTTATATGTGTTTAATTGCAATATTTTTCAGGGAAATGAAAAAGTAGAAAAGTGTATGTGAAAAATAAAAGGTTTTTATTGAAGATTTGTTAATACCTTATTTCTTTATTTTTTAAAGTTCCCAAATTTGATGTAAATAAGACATTAAATCAAATACAAATCTAGTTTTTGATTTATAAATTCTGTAACTCATGCTTGGCACTCTTTTACGAACAGGATATAAATGAGTGCCTAATCTTGAGATCCGGGATAAATGGTCAAAAATATTAAGTCTTTTGATAAAATCTCTTTTGATAAATTTTTATAAGGATAACATTTTCTATAAAGTGTTACACTATAAAATGAGATTAAATCTGCATTACAAAACATATTACTACAAAAAAAGAAAGAAATTAAAGGAAGTGAAATATTTATCATTTAATCTGAATGTAATTCATGTCGAAGAACGACTAAATATGAATATTTTGACAATTGTAATGAAATATAACATTTTGTAATTTAAGATTTAACCTTACCAATTTTGTAAGCGTAAAAAACGAGCTACGCATGAAAGTGCATTGCTATAATATGTGCTATAGAATTATTTGAGAATTAACGAGTATATGAAACTTTTTTTTAAATGTAGACGATACAAGGCCCACGATAAACTTCCATGTTCCCTTCGCTACATCTACGAACATGATTCATGATATATTTCATAAATGAATTGTGTTTTTTTCTGTTTATCAGTGTTCACGAAGCATTTGAGAAAAAAGATCAAAATTTCAGATTACTTCCGAAAAACATTCCATGCTTAAATAACATTTTGTGCAATTTATAAATATCGTTAAAATTATTTAATTTTTAGTGTATAGTATGTGGGGGAAATACATAAATATATCTGAAAAAAACTCTAAATATTTCATGATTCTATTTAACGCAAAAAATTGATACATCAATAATAAAAAAAGATTTGCCTTTATACTTAAAATAAATTACAAAAAATACATTGTGGGAACTGTATGTGTTTTCAGGTCTTAAAAGAAAGAAGAATTCTATCTAGCATATGCAACTGAATAAGCATTTAGTTCACAAATTAAACGTACCAAAGTATAAAGATAAAGAAAAAAACATAACAATTCTGTCTATTTGGAATATTACCTAAAAATCTAAGCATTTTGAATATTATGCAAACCTGTGTTTTGATGAAATTCGGTAGGAATTGAATATTAAACAAAAATATATGCATTTTGCATATTATATAAGTACGTGTATAGTAGAATAATTATTACCTCTAGTGTATGCGAAATATTTGTACTTTGATGGTTGATATGAATGTAGAAGCTTAATGTATTAAATGCTTATGTGTTCAATTTCAAAACCATAGCTGCTATATTAACCTAGTTTTGGAGGGAAGGATGAAGTTTTAAAGACCTATTTTAGAGGGAATTTTTAAGGAGGAAGGATGAGGGTGAACTGCTGATTTGGAGCTTATGAGGCTACAGTTGTGTCAGAGGTGGAAAGTGGCTACATCATTATGATCCCGAGTCTAAATGAGTGTAGTTACGTCTCATCCGACTGTCAAAAATCTAGCAACACAAACTAAAAAACAGCCTATCATCCCCACTCCCCCCTTTCAGTCCTCCCTTTAAAACTATGTGAATACAGCAGTTACGGTTCTCAAATTGGACATATAGGCATGTAAGACATTAGACTTCGATATGCCACATCAACTATCGCCGTACAGATACTTTATATAAACTAGGCACAATAATTACAGCACTTTCCTCATACATTCGTAATTTATGTATTACACAAAGAACTGTGTAAATTATGTATAACACAAAATGTGTGTTTTTAGCATAATATATATTTATCCGTGCTATCACAGAAGATTACACGGATGAATGTGCAAGAACATTACACAGATATAAATGTGTATTCTTGCGCAAATTACACATCAATCTGTGTATTTCAAAAGTGATCAGGTAGTTTTTACACATTTAGTATTATCATAATATTACAGATTAAAATGTGTATTTTGAAATTTATACAAAAAGTGTGTATTTTCGAAATTTACACACATAGACAAATCGTTTTTGTATCATCGATATATCTGTTTTTATATGTAAATTTCTTCATTTCTTTTTTTAAGTGCATGGATATAAAAAAAATGTGCATAAGATTCTGCATCAATAAAATATGTTTAAAACATTTAAAAGCTACAAGATTAACTTTTCATTACCCATGCATGAATTAAAAAATGTTTCATTTAATTAATCAGAGCAATTAATTTTTTTTTATTAATCATCAAAGGAAGTACTTTCAAAGGAAAGAAATGTTGTTCATAATTTGATTTTTTTTTCTTAATATCGTTTAGTTGAAGCTACTTTTAGGAAGTAGTGTTAAAATGTTTTGGATATAAAAATCCAATACAAGTGAAATTGTTTAGAAAATCAAAGTGTGGTGGGTTAAATGAATTTATGCAATGATATGTGTAACTATCACAAAATTAAAAATATCAAACTAATGATAGTCACAACCTATAATAATTAGGAACATTTTTGTATCATCTTTTATATATGTATCATTAAATTAAGTTTAAACTTTTAATGCACTAGGAGGCTCTGCATCCTACGAGCTACGGAAAACCATCCTCCGTGTATACAATACTAAAAGCACAATAATTTCACCGGCTTTAAAAAGATTAAAGTATGATATAAAGAGCAAAAAATAGAAGCGGTCTCCTTGTAATTGGGTTTCCACTTATTTTACTTTGATTGGAGTTTTTTAAAGGCCAAATCAGCCGCTGTTAAGAGATACAATGTCTATTTTCGTCTTTAATTAAAAAAAAATTAAAAATTTGAAAATAAACTAATGTAAAAAGAGTTAAATAAACAGAATCTTTGCCCCTAGGTATTTTTTAACAACGTTATAAGAAAGTTCTTTTAAATAATACATTTAAAATACATCGTTTTAAATGTGACATAATTTTTGCCAAAATTTTCTTTTTTAATTTTCACGTGAAAATACATCTGTTGTTAGTAAAGAAATATTACTTGTACTGAACTCACATCAATAGTTAAAAAGATTATCTCAAAATATTAAATAAATCACGCAAATATATTTTAAAATTTAAATTGATTTGCATTATTATTGCTTGATCACTTCAAATATGACGTATTTTCTCCTATTTTCAGCTTTTAACGTGTATTAATGAATTTATTATTCAAAAGTTTAATTCTCTTTGTAATATTCAAGTGAAAATATTTTTGTTGCTAGAAATAAAATATTTTTATTTTCGCCGCTTTAAGATCTGCAACAATAGCTATGAAGATTATGTAGGAATGTAAAATGTCTCTCGTAAATATATTTTTAAACTGTTGCATCGTTTTAAACCTGATGTAGTTTTTAGCGAAGCGTTCTTTCCGTTTTTAACATTTACGCGAAAATACTTTTATTGTTACGCAGTAAAAAATGAAACCTATTTCAGGATGTTACCCAAAATCAAATAACACCCATAATAGCTTTCCTATTTCTAATTTGGGTTGTAATACACCTATTATGAGTTTCAGGCACATTAAGGGTCTCAGTATCCCCAAATGTCATAAAATCCAACCCAAAACAGGTCCTTCAGCAAACGCATTTCTAAATAGATCCTCGGTACGACTAATTTGACTCTATGGCACCTGATTTGGGCCGCCGCTGCTATCAGTTCATTTTGAAAAATGGCAACGAAGCTGCACGGCACGCGCCAGCTCCATGTTTTTCTGGAGATCGCATAGACAACCTCGAATTGCTTAACCGTCACTAGATTTATTCAGGTATTTATTTGTTTGATACTTTATCTTAATTTTAGTTCTCTAATTTTCGCCCTAACAAATGTTTAATTTTTATTTACATGTGATCCACTATAATGTAGATTTAAATTCGCTGCAACATTATTTGACTGTACGCGAACATATTTAAAATTTTTAATTTACTTTATGTTAGGGACGGGACGAATATTCGGCCACTATTATACTTGTATACCAGAAAAGTTCCAAATCTGACAGAAAATTCCAAAAGTTGCTGAAGAAATTATTTATTATTGTTATCCCAATAATAATATATAATCATCTATCAATAACTGATATTCAGCTATTGTCTTATTTTAAATATGAATAATTTTTTGAAGTAATATTTGAACTTTAGAATTTGAAAGTAATGCTTTAATAAAATCAATAAGTATATATAGAAAGTTCAAACGCTTGAGATGATTGTGCAATGTTCAAAATTATAGATAAGTGTGCGAAGAAAGATATTTAAATTTATCTAAATTGATTGTTGAGTACTAATATGCCCTAAAAGACATTTAAAATTGTGGAAAACAGCTGTTGGCATAGACAAAATGGGTATTAAATAATCTCCAAAATGAATTGGTGATTGTATCCAGAATGGGTTTTAAAGCATCCAAATTGGGTATTAAACAGTGCCTAAAAAGGCTTGTCAGTGGTGTCCAGAATAGGTCTTAAAATATCCAAATTGGGTATTGAATTCTGCCTAAAATGGTTTCTTGGTGGTGTCAAGAATGGGTCTTAAGATACCCAAATTGGGTCTTGAACAATGCCTAAATTGGATTCTCAGTGGTGTCCAGAATGGGTCTTAAGATGTCTGAATTCGGTATTAAACACTGCCTAAAATAGATTCTCAGCGATGTCCAGAATGGGTTTTAATGTATCCAAATTGGGTATAAAACGCTGCCTAAAATGGATTCTCACTAGCATCCAGATTGGGTCTTAAAATACCCAAAATGGGTATTTAAAAGTGCCCAAAATGGATACGCAGTGATAACCAAAACAGGCATGGATCATGACCCAATTTGGTATTAACCCAATTTGGGTTACCCCATACCCAGCAATCTTTCAACCCAAAATGGGTATTTAACAGTGCCCAAAATGGATACGCAGTGATAACCAAAACAGGCATGGATCATGACCCAATTTGGTATTAACCCAATTTGGGTTACCCCATACCCAACAATCTTTCAACCCAAAATGGGTATTTAACAGTGCCCAAAATGAATAAACAGTGATAACCAAAACAGGCATGGATCATGACCCAATTTGGTATTAACCCAATTTGGGTTACCCCTACCCAAATTGGTTTTTTTTTTTACCCATTACAGGACTTTTTTTTACTGTGTAGAAAAGATATATTATTTGCGATGTCTTAAAATTCACGATAATATGTGAAAAGACAATCTCAAAATATGAAATAAATGTCTCATGAAATACATATTTATAGTTATATTATTAAGTTTTACAGTTAAATATATTGCTATGATTAAAACTGATTTGTCAACTATTAATTATTTTACTATTTTAAATGTGACGCAGTTTCCTCATTTACGACTTTTAACTTACAATAATGAATTTAATATTTAAAAATCTTGTTTCTTTTTTTTACAATTCATGAATAGATATCCTTTTCATGACCTAATTTTCCATTTTTTTCTTCTTTTATCATGTTTGTAATGAATTATAATTTGAAAGATTTTTCTGTTTATAATAGCCACATGATAATTTATTTTTTTATTTGAAAGAAATTTTAATTTTGCAGCTGTTTTTAAGATTGGCAATAATCTAAAATAATATCCTTTTTTTAATTATGTAAAAAAAATACACTCAAAATTATGAAAATTTGAATTTAAAAGGGAAATAAATCGTCCAAACATGAGTCAAATAAAAATAAAAATAAATAAATGCAGTCCGCACACAAGGAACACTTCTAATGTATAAAATGATCTAAAAATGTTTAACTGCATATTTATAGTTTTTGCTTGTATGAAACTTTTTTAATGGAATGATTTTGAACAAATTTAACATTAAATATCTCTTTAAATTTTATTTAATTTAAAAGTTGTTTGCGTCAGCGTGTTTTTGAAACATATTTGTATGAAAGCTTCAATTTTCTTACTTTTGTGTGCAACACACAGTAAAAAAAAAGTCCTGTAATGGGTAAAAAAAAAACCAATTTGGGATGAAAGATTGTTGGGTAGGGGTAACCCAAATTGGGTTAATACCAAATTGGGTCATGATCCATGCCTGTTTTGGTTATCACTGTTTATTCATTTTGGGCACTGTTAAATACCCACTTTGGGTTGAAAGATTGTTGGGTATGGGGTAACCCAAATTGGGTTAATACCAAATTGGGTCATGATCCATGCCTGTTTTGGTTATCACTGCGTATCCATTTTGGGCACTGTTAAATACCCATTTTGGGTTGAAAGATTGCTGGGTATGGGGTAACCCAAATTGGGTTAATACCAAATTGGGTCATGATCCATGCCTGTTTTGGTTATCACTGCGTATCCATTTTGGGCACTGTTAAATACCCATTTTGGGTATTTTAAGACCCAATCTGGATGCTAGTGAGAATCCATTTTAGGCAGCGTTTAATACCCAATTTGGATACATTAAAACCCATTCTGGACATCGCTGAGAATCTATTTTAGGCAGTGTTTAATACCGAATTCAGACATCTTAAGACCCATTCTGGACACCACTGAGAATCCAATTTAGGCATTGTTCAAGACCCAATTTGGGTATCTTAAGACCCATTCTTGACACCACCAAGAAACCATTTTAGGCAGAATTCAATACCCAATTTGGATATTTTAAGACCTATTCTGGACACCACTGACAAGCCTTTTTAGGCACTGTTTAATACCCAATTTGGATGCTTTAAAACCCATTCTGGATACAATCACCAATTCATTTTGGAGATTATTTAATACCCATTTTGTCTATGTCAACAGCTGTTTTCCGCAATTTTAAATGTCTTTTAGGGCATATTAGTACTCAACAATCAATTTAGATAAATTTAAATATCTTTCTTCGCACACTTATCTATAATTTTGAACATTGCACAATCATCTCAAGCGTTTGAACTTTCTATATATACTTATTGATTTTATTAAAGCATTACTTTCAAATTCTAAAGTTCAAATATTACTTCAAAAAATTATTCATATTTAAAATAAGACAATAGCTGAATATCAGTTATTGATAGATGATTATATATTATTATTGGGATAACAATAATAAATAATTTCTTCAGCAACTTTTGGAATTTTCTGTCAGATTTGGAACTTTTCTGGTATACAAGAGCTTGATTTGTAACAAATTTAGGACATTTTTATGAGTTAAACTATTAAATTAAATATGTTATGCTATCAAATTTTATTGCTTTGTCATTAACTTTATTTTATTTATTTATTTATTTATTTTTTTTTTTGGGGGGGGGGGGTCTGTCAAATTCTTAGAATATTATTCTCACTGCAAGCAATAAACTTAACAGTAGGAAAACTGATTAGAGCCATTTTGAATATCAAAAGCATAACTTATGTATTGCATTCTTGGTTGTGATATTTTATATGTGAATATAATTAGGTATTTTGTCATTATCCATACTTAAAATAGAATCTAGTTAATCGAGCATTATAACACTGGAGTTCATTACCGTTTATTCTAATGTTATCTTCGAATAATTATGTTAGACAATGAAGCGGCTGCACAATCATCTTATCGAGGTGAGAGGGCTGAAATTACAAGATTACTTAAAACAAGATTTACATATTAAAATGCAACTGGTCTGCCAATTCATATCTTCATGGATAGATCCTACAAAATTGTTTCTAGTGGTTGACTGATAATTTTACCATTGGACTTTCCTGCTTCCAGTCCTCCATATTTTTATAACTTTGAGTGCAAGAAAACACAAAGGTAAATCTATCAACCGTTAAATTGGGTCTGCAAGTGGTTTCCAAGATACGGCTTGACAGATCAGTTGCATTTTAATATGCTCATCAAATTCTGTCTAATTTTGGAATATCAGCTCTCAAATGGAGAGATGGTATGTACAGTCGCCACTTGGTATATGTTTTATTCGTGCTGACAATTACATTAAATCATCAACTGCATTTTTCGTATGTAGGGGTTAAAATGAAACTTTCCAGTAGATAAAACATCTTGATATTTCTAGTGTTAAGAACCAAGCATGCAATAAAATCAGCACACAGAGCAATGTTACTATATTTCAAATCCAGGTATAAGTAAAGTGCAAGAACTTTTTTAATTTGTAAATAAAATAAGATTAATTATGCTCATTTGACAATTAATAATTCACCATTTTTTTTTTTCTTTCATCAATATTTTTGTCACAACTGAATGAATGAAAAAATTAAATATCCATTTCTTAAAAAAAGAAAGAAAAAACAGTGATCTCTTAAACAGAATAATAAGCAATTGAACTAAGACATTGTTATTTGAAAACAGGTTGTTCAGGATTCATTTATCTCTATTACTGTG
Source organism: Maratus speculifer (assembly GCA_964019185.1). Lineage (NCBI taxonomy): Eukaryota > Metazoa > Arthropoda > Arachnida > Araneae > Salticidae > Maratus > Maratus speculifer. The sequence continues at coordinate 309,905,373 of OZ025290.1, forward strand.
TTTCAGAAATGAAATTTGTTTTGATGGAGCCAATATACTTTTTGAATTTATAGATTCAATAATTTTGTGACAAGAATAGTACAACAAAGCTAAAACAAACTTTCTTATGCAAAACAACTTAAATTTTTTATGCTTACTATCTTCTGAAAATTAGTGAATATGATTATTTTTTCTTTATTGCAGTATGCAATTAAAGAAAGAAACTACATGATGGCTATATTTTTAATGAAACAGGAATCTAACTAATTTTTGCTGCAATAAGCTTTTTATTTAATTTTTTTCAAATAATATCTTATTCTGCACTTGTTGAACAGTGGAGAGAGATGTTCAGCATATGACCTTTTGATCAGATCAGCATTCAAAAGTACAAATCAATGAAGTTTAACTTCAGAAATCTTTAATTTGGGATGTCTGAAGAGGCAAACTATTTTCTCCTGCTGACTTGATTGCCACTAGAAATGTCAAAACTAAATTTAACTATTTCATCACTTCTCTTCATAGATGATCTAAAGTTTATAATTGTATACTTATGTCAAAGTGCCATCACCAAGATTTTTTATTGATGGGGGAGAGAATCCTAAATTGCCAACTCAAATTTCAAAATGTGCCAATTTACCACAATTAGAAAATGCAATATATAATATGTAGAATATTCTCAATTAGTCTTGTAATTTTTGCTGTCTATCAAAAATAGAAAATAAATTAGTTTTTATTAAAGTTCGAAACAAATTTGTAAACTAAGTTTGTAAATTTGCCGAGTGTAACAATAGTCAGCAATGTTTGGGGAGAGAGACTTCCACCTTAGTGTTGTCCTTGTACCGGGTGTCCCAAAAATGACTGATGGATTTTAAAATTCAATAACTTGCAAACGGTGACAGCTATTTAAAAAATTTTTGCAGAAGGGCTATGTATAATGTCAGGAGTTTTTTTACCGCAATTCTTGATTTTAGTTCGAATTTTAAACAACAGATGGCGCTGATGGCGGTTGGCGGCCAGTCGACGCCGAGACTTACTTCATTCAGTTTTGACGCAAAAGAAGGAGATTAAGGCTATGGAGTACGTCTCATTCTACAGTACAGTCTTGCTCTCAGGCACCGATTCTGGACACATTCGATATGATTTCAATGGAATGCGTTGTTACCATGGAAATAACAGATTTTTCGATAGTGGAATACAGCGTTCAGAAGTGAGCATAAATTTCGCAAGCAGTATTTGAGTTTGCAGAAGATTTTCGTTTAGGAATTTTTATTTTCCCGGATTAAATTACTTTTTTATGGCATGATTTAAAGAATATTTTATGAATCATATTTTAAGACTAGATAAATAGATTTTTTCAATTTGATGATTTTTGTTATATTCTTAAGAAATTTTAGATCTTTTAAGAAAATTCGTCAGTAGATTTTTATGAATCTTCAAAAAATAATCATGAAAACTGTTGATAGTACATTATTGTGTAAAATAACTACCAAAAACAAATATTATAAGTTGCCTTGTTTAGCCCTTTTCAATAGGATTAGTCTATCGTTGCATTAAAATAGAAAAAAATAAAATAAATGTGAGTTAATTAAAATTTATTTTCCCGGATTAAATTACTTTTTATGGCATGATTTAAGGAATATTTTAGGTACCGTATTTTAAAACCACACTGTTAAAAATTTGAAATCTTTGCTGAATCGTCACTCCTCCATTTTATAGAAAGAGATTATTTCACTGTATTATGGAGCATTCTCATTGGTCAAAATAGAGATATTCTATAATAGCAGTTGAGTGACAATGCAGCAAAAGTTTCCAATTTTTAACAGTGTAGGTGAAGATATCTTGCTACTATCTTGCTCTTACACTATAAAAATCTGCTGCATTTTGTTGTATACGCACACCGCTTGTATAGAAACGGTTACTTGATTGTATTATGAAGCATTGTTATTGGTCGGAAAAGAGATATTATATACAAGCGGCGGAGTGTGTATGAAGCAAAATGCAGCAGATTTTTAACACTGTGGGGACCGATTCTGAACTCATTCGATATGATTTCAAAGGAATGTGTTGTTGTCATGGAAATAACAAATTCTTCTATAGTAAAACACAATATTCAAAATTGAGCATGAATATAACAATCTAAATCGATCTAAAATTTCTTAGAATATAACAAAAATTATCAAATTAAAGATATCTCTTTATCTAGTATTAAAATATGATGCATAAAATATTCTTTAAATCGTGCCATAAAAAGTAATTTAATACGGGAAAATAAAACTTCCTAAACGAAAATCTTCTGCAAACTCGAATACTGCTTGCGAAATTTATGCCCACTTCTTAACGCTGTATTCCACTATCGAACAAACTGTTATTTCCATGGAAACAACGCATTCCATTGAAATCATATCGAATGAGTTCAGAATCGGGCCCCACAGTGTTAAAAATCTGCTGCATTTTGCTTCATACGCACTCCGCCGCTTGTATATAATATCTCTTTTCCGACCAATAACAATGCTTCATAATACAATCAAGTAACCGTTTCTATACAAGCGGAGTGCGTATACAACAAAATGCAGCAGATTTTTACAGTGTAAGAGCAAGATATCTTCACATACACTGTTAAAAATTGGAAACTTTTGCTGCATCGTCACTCCACTGCTATTATAGAATATCCCCTATTTTGATAAATGAGAATGCTCCATAATACAGTGAAGTAATCTCTTTCTATAAAAGTGGAGAAGTGACGATGCAGCAAAGGTTTCAAATTTTTAACAGTGTAGTTTTAAAATATGGTGCCTAAAATATTCCTTAAATCATGCCATAAAAAATAATTTAATCCGGGAAAATAAATTTTAATTAACTCACATTTATTTTATTTTTTTCTATTTTAATGCAACGATAGACTAATCCTATTGAAAAAGGCTAAACAAGGCAACTTATAATATTTGTTTTTGGTAGTTATTTTACACAATAATGTACTATCAACAGTTTTCATGAAAATTTTTTGAACATTCGTAAAAATCTACTGACGAATTTTCTTAAAAGATCTAAAATTTCTTAAGAATATAACAAAAATCATCAAATTGAAAAAATCTCTTTATCTAGTTTTAAAATATGATGCATAAAATATTCTTTAAATCGTGCCATAAAAAAGTAATTTAATCCGGAAAATAAAACTTCCTAAACGAAAATCGTCTGCAAACTCAAAAACTGCTTGCGAAATGTATGCCCACTTCTGAACTTTGTATTCCACTATCGAACAATCTGTTATTTCCATGGCAACAACGCATTCCATTGAAATCATATCGAAGGAGTCCAGAATTGGTGCCTGAGAGCAAGACTGTACTGTAGAATGAGACGTACTCCATAGCCTTAATCTCCTTCTTTTGCGTCAAAGCTGAATGAAGTAAGTCTCGGCGTCGACTGGCCGCCAACCGCCATCAGCGCCATCTGTTGTTTGAAATTCGAACTAAAATCAAGAATTGCGGTAAAAAAACTCCTGACATTATACATAGCCCTCCTGCAAAAATTTTTTTAATAGCTGTCACCGTTTGGAAGTTATTGAATTTTAAAATCCATCAGTCATTTTTGGGACACCCGGTATGTTGAATAACTTCATACTTTTAGGTGTAATCGCTAATTTAGCTGCTTTTTTATATATATATCCTTTTAATTCAAAAATCATTAAGTAAATCCAATTAGTTCCGGCTACACAACTTTTGTTACGCATACACTGACATGAAGTATGGTACACAACAAATCAAGATATAGCTGAAAATATTGTAATCATGTACAAAAAAAAGGGTACATACATACAAAAAAGAATCCAGCAATTTTATTTCATAAGAAACATACAACAGAATTATAAATTCAATTGCTTCAGCAGACCAACTACTGCTCCACATTTTTGCAACATTTTTGTGTTAAATTTATCCTTCAACAATACTCTGCTTAAAAGCAAGAAGGATGGCCTACTTTCTGCAGGAAATTGGATGTTAAAAATCCAATATGTTGCCAGGAGTAAAAACATAGCTTTCGTTATATCATTCGTCGTGAATACAGGAATGCCATCCACATAGCAGTATAAGCATAAATTTTCTTCATTCCCAATTCCTATTAATCTGGGTGGATCAGTTTTTTAAGGCATTGTGCTTTCAATGGTAGTGTTTTCCTACAAAATCGAAAAAGGTCAGTTTTAACATCTTATTACTGTTAATTAGTATAAAAAAAGTGATAACTACAGTAGAAGATCTTTACAAACCTAAAAATAAAGATTTGCAAGATCATTTCGCGCATAATAAAATTTACCTTGTAAGCAAGACAAAACATGTTAAACACAATATGAAATTTTAAAATGTATGAGTCGCAGAAAAAAAATTAAAATAAAATAAAATAAACTGGAAAAATTATTTCACTATGATGTGATTGGTTACCAGTAAAAATTTCAAATGTTGTGTATAGTTATTGCACCTTAAAATTATTTCATAATAATAGTCAGTTTTTTTTATTTAAAATGTGAATTAAAGTCGAAAAGATTAAATCTCAAATTTAGTCTCTTAGAAAAGTCATTTTTCACAAGTAAGAGTTTTTTGAAATGCACATTTCACTCTACATATCAGTTTACTTAAAAAGGTGAAATACATGATGGCTCCCGAGACTTTTAAACCACACATGTGCTGACTTTCAAGGAGGAAAGATGACATGTATTTTACTTCTTAAGCAAAATGATCTGTTTTTAATTTATATGTTTGAAAAAAAAAAGATGTAAAAGAAATTGCTAATAATGAATTTTTAAAGATTTAATCACCTCAAACATCTGTAACACATATTTGACATTTTTTTTAGTCCTTTTTCCTGACTGTAATATATTTGGCAGCTTCTGTAGAATCTTTATGGTTATAAAATCTAAAAAAGAAACAAAATATCAAAGTATAGCAGGGTTGAACAGTATTTACTGCCTGATAGTTTTTACCATCTTCGAAAAAATATGTTTTTTTTTATTAGGTTTCTTAGCACTTTTGAAAAAACTATTGATTTGACTGTTTTTGTCACTTTAATCAAAATCTCTCTCAATTTTTTATTTTTTTCCAGGTATGACAGTTTTCAAGCTATTTAAGAGGCTATTTGAGTCAGGCGGAAACACCTGTTTGCTAATGTTAATCCAATGGTGGAAATTTTTGAAGATATCTTGCTTGCATTTCAAATTTTTTTTTGCATTGGATAGCTGAGATTGATCACATTGGCTGATTGACATCAGCCCTTTTTTACTTTTTGTTTACAGGAATTTTATGAGGATGCTTTTATTTCCAAAAGCGGTTTCGAAATTTAAATGTCCAAAAAACAAAATCGAAAAATTAAAAAAAGGGCCGATGTATAGATCAATCTCGACTATCCAATGCAAAAAAAATTGTTTAAAAATACTGAAATGCAAGCAAGATATCTTCAAAAATTTCCGCCATTGCATTAACATTAGCGAACGAGTGTTTTCGCCGGACTCAAGTAATCTCTTAATATCACTACAGTAAACTCTGAGGCGGAATTGCTCGGGACAGAGAAAATTTTTCATCGTAGACAACATTCCGCCTTAGACAAATTTCACTATGTATATGGGTTCACAAGGACTTGAAAATATTTCCGAGTTGGACAGATTTCAGCCTTACACAGAGTCAGGCTTAGATTTTACTGTATTTCCATTTAGCAATGCTCACCAGTTTTAGTTTCTGATCAAGTCAGGGGTTGATCCAGGAAAAATTTGGGGCCTAATATGGTCCCCTTCATAAAAATCAATTTAATAAAACAGTCCCCCTTTACAAAATTCTTAATAAGATGGGCCCCTTCACAAAATTACATTTCATAAAAACATACTCTACATTAATTACTTTTATTTAGGTTTTAAATGTGCGTTTTGTAAACAAAACAAGTTCACTAGAAAGCAAAATTTTAGCAGAGACTTAAAAGTAATTGTTAATACTTCAAATTTGAGTAATTGGATTTCATTATAAAATGTATTTTTCACAAATATAAAATATTTCACAAAAAAAACTAATTTTTACAAAATGGGCCAAGAAAGAAATCTTGCATCGATTCCTGTAAGTAAAAAAATACAACACAAAAATAGTGATTTTTAAGGAATAATCATTAAACCTAAAACTTGTAACTACTATGAGAATGTACATTACATTTATTTTAATGGAGAATAATTTTTATTTGAATAAATGAAAAAGTACACTTTCATCATGCTTAAAAATTGAAACATTTTAATCAAACACTTACAAATATTAATCATTACATAATGTAGTTTTGTACAAATCCCAGTACAGTTTACCAAAATATGTCCTTGTAGCTAAGTCCTGCATGGTTCAGGTTATACCAGACCTGCAAATTCTATTTGAAGAGCATCTATGGTAACCTTAGGTTATATATATATATATTTTTTTTTTTTGGCCCGGTAAAAAGCAACCCTTAAGTAAAGTAAACTTCTGATTACTTCCCCTCCTCCCACCCTTTCCTAACTTTTTTTTTCTTATTGGAATCTTAAATCTTTGCCAGATTGGCTTACAAGTGCAGGTATACTTCGAAGTTAAGTACTAATTTCACAAACAAAAAGTACATTAAGTTAGAGTTAAAAACCAGTTTAACAATTTTATCTGGACACATTTGAAGAGTTTTGTTTTCAATCATACTTTATTAAAACCATGTTGTGATTATTTCATTAAATGAGCCACACATTATTTTGAATTCTGACTTTTATTAAAAAGTTTATTCAACCAATGATGCGTTTTGATTGTCTTAGTGGCAGATTAATAAAGATAAGATTTTTTTTTTCTTTTTTTTTGGGGGGGGGGGGTCGGAAGGGTTAAATAAAAATAATTTATTCTGCTACATTGGAGTCTTTTTATACTGCGAAAACTAGGTGCTAACCTTTCTCTTCATACTAATATTTTTGTTCTTACTTTTATTTAGAAAAAGCTTTTAGTTTCGTTTGAAGATCTTCTATAATCAATTTGGTTTTAGCATTGTATTTGCCGCGTCACACTTCCACTTTATTGCCGCTACCGATCGTATGCTACACTAACTTTAAGAAGTCTACTCTATTTTTTTACATTTCCAACTTTGATTCATCGAAAATTCATTCATTTTATCTTGCTTCACTATAAAAGGTTTATTTTTACTATCAGAAATAATTGCCCCTCATTTCATTTCAGATAATGACTCACAATACCGGATATTCTTTAAGAGTTAGTTGGTGGTTTTATAATGTAAATGTTGAACTATGAGTTCTCGTGCAACCTGCCGTTCAATGTTTATTATGATTTTATTATTTGGCAACTTCTACAAAATTCTGTTTTTGAGTAGTTCATATTTTGTTACCTGATATGTAGGTTGTTTTATTTACATCGTATTTCTATTAAATATTATTTCCTATTCAAACTGCGTTTATTACTCTGCTTTGCTACACAATTAAGTACTATGCTTTACAATTCAATTCTGAACAGGTTATGTTGCCCAGAAGGCTATTTTCTTTTGAATTAGGAAAATTTATTTAACAGTTCAATTTCATTTTTTGTGAAGAAGTGCGATTTAACATATGAAATATGGCTGAACAGCAAGCTAACTTTACAATGTTAAATAACAGTAATTATGATGTTTGGAAATTCAAGATGGAAATGTTTTTAACCGATAAAGGATTATGGGATGTTATTACATCCGAACAACCTACTAAAGCGGGAGCTGATCGAGATGCTTGGATTAAAGCAAACAAGTCTGCTAAAGCAAAAATTGCTTTAAGTGTCGAAGATAATCAGCTAATACATATCAAACATGAGGAAACAGCAAAAGGTATGTGGGATTCTTTACGTAAGGTTTATGAACAAAAGCATTTAAATACGAAACTTTTCTTGCAAAGAAAGTTATACAGTATGAAATATGATGAAACCTTAAACATGAAAGATTATATTCAAAGTATATTAGAAGTAGTTGATCAACTAAGGGGTCTAGGTAAAGTCATCCCAGATGATGATATCATTGCAATTTTACTATGCGGTGTTCCAGAGAGTTATGATTCTTTAATTACAAGTTTAGAAGCTCGTTCTTCTGAGGAATTATCATTAGAATACGTAAAAAGTAAACTTATTGCAACGTATGAGCGTCGTTTAGAAACGTTTAAATTGAATGAAGAAACAGCGATGAAAATAGTTAAAGATCCAAAGAAAAAGGGAAATTTTAGGGTTAACTCTGAAAACAAGTCAAAACAGCTTTGCCATTACTGTAAACCGCCAGGACATATTAAGAAATTTTGTTATTTATGGAAAGCTGAGCAGCATAAAACAAGAAGTCACAAAAGTAAAATGATTACAGATAGCGAGGAAATTAAAACGGAAAATGAAATTTTTCACTGTCTTAAAGCTTCGAATAAATTCTCTAATGTTAATTGGTATATTGATTCTGCTGCGACAACTCACATGACAAATGATAAAAATATTTATTGCACTGAAATAAAGCCAAAAAGAGGCCAAGTACAAGTTGCTAGTGGTCAATTACTCGATATTAAAGGTATTGGTGATTGTTTAATGAAATACAGAGGACCAGGCAATGAAGTTAGAAATATAAAATTTTGTGATGTCCTATATGTTCCAGATCTTGATAGCAGTTTATTATCAGTGAAGCGACTTGATGAAAACGACTTTTTGTGCACTTTGGCAACAGGGAATGTACAATAATGAAAAACGACCAAGTCATAATTGAAGGAAAATTAGAAAATGGTCTGTACAAGTTAAACTGCAATGAAATTGCTAATAAAGTTTTTGAAGAATCGCATATCAATTGCATTCATATGTGGCATAGAATATTTGGACATCGTGATCTTCCAGCAATTAAGGAATTACAAGATAATCATTTAGTCCATGGTTTAAAAATGAAGGACTGTAAGCAGAAAATGAAATGTTTATGTTGTACAAAGGTTAAGATAGTTCAGAATGCTTATCCTAAGAGAAGTGAACATCGAGCATCAAAAGTTGCAGATTTATTCCATGCTGATATTTGTGGACCTTTTCCAAATGAGACTCCCACAGGAAAGCGATATTTCTTAACACTTATAGATGACAAGTCAAGATATCTAACTGTTTATTTACTGAAACATAAAAGTGAAGCAGCGACAAAAATTGAAGAATTTTTCCGTTATGTGAAAACTAAATTTGAACGTACGCCAAAGTTTTTAAGATGTGACAGAGGAGGGGAATTTGTGAATGAAAGACTCCGAAATTTCATGATTAAAGAAGGAATTAAATACCAGTTATCAGTACCACATTCTCCTCAACAGAACGGAGTTGCAGAAAGAAGGAATCGTTATTTGACTGAAATGGGAAAATGCATGCTGGAAGATTCAAAGTTGGATAAAAAGTTTTGGGGAGCAGCTATAATGACATCGACCTACCTGCAAAATCGTTTACCCACAAATGCTTGCGAGAAAACACCTTTTGAAATATGGCATGGATATAAACCAACAGTAAAGCACTTGAATATTTTTGGTTGCAAAGTTGTTTATTATATTGCACCTGTATTAAGAAGAAAATTAGACAACAGAGGTAAAGAAGGAATTTTTCTTGGTTATGCAGAAGAATCTAAAGGTTATATTATTCTTGATAAAGAAACAAACAAAGTAATTATTTCAAGAAATGTAATTTGTCTCAATGATGGAGAAAATGAAATATTAACCAGTTCTCATGAAACAGACGACTGTAATAAACACAAGAAAATTATCTTAAACTTAAATGATGAGCACGAAGCAAAACCTTTAGAGGAAGAGGAAGATTTAGAAGCGAACGAAAATGTAAAAGTAAGACGTTCAGAACGTTCCAACAAAGGTGTACCTCCTGTAAGATATATTACAGCATATAAAACATCTGTTAAAAGTGTTGATGAACCTATGTCATGGGCTGAAATGAAAAAGTTATCTGAAGATGAACAAAATAAATGGATTAAAGCTGCAGACGACGAAATTAAATCAATCGAAGAAAGAAATGTTTGGGAACTTACAGATTTATCTCAAAACCGAAATGCAATTGGTACTAAATGGGTTTTTAAACTTAAACAAGATCAAACCGGAAATGTTTCACGTTATAAGGCTCGACTTGTAGCTAAGGGATTTACTCAAAAGCCAGGAGAAGATTTTAAAGAAACATATGCTCCTGTTGCAAACAATGTAACATTTCGAGTCCTCTTAACAGTGGCAAGTGCCAAGAATATGAAAATAAAACATTTAGATGTAAAAACAGCCTTTTTAAATGCTGATATAGATGAAGAATTTATATACGACAACCAGAAGGATACATTATTAAAGGTCAAGAAGATAAAGTTTACAGATTAAAGAAAGGTTTATACGGCTTAAAACAATCGGCAAAAGCTTGGAATGATAAGGTAAATTCAATTTTAACTTTAAATGGTTATGTACGCAGTAAAGTGGATCAGTGTCTCTACATCAGAAAAGAAGAAAATGGTTGGAGTTATATTCTTTTATATGTTGATGACATACTTATTTGTACATTAGATGAAGAAACTGAAATTAATATAATGCAAATATTTCAAGAATCATTTGATATATCTGATTTAGGACAAGTGTCATATTATTTAGGAGTTCAAGTTGAACGAGTAGAAGATGGATGTTTTGTAATAAACCAGAAAATAAAAATTGATCAACTTATTAAAAAATATGGATTAAATGAAGCTAAAACTGCAAATATCCCTATGAATCCAGAATTTTTGAAAAATGAAGATTCATCAAAAGAATTAGAAACAAATAACAAGTATAGAGAAGCAGTCGGATCTCTTTTATATATTTCTAATACCTCAAGACCAGATATTTCAATAGCAGTTGGAATCTTATCAAGACGAGTTAGTAAACCAACTGAAAATGACTGGAATGCAGTTAAACAAGTTATGAGATATCTTAAAGGAACATCTGAGTATAAACTTAAATTTGGGAAAGATCTATCATCGGTTGAAGTTTTTGTTGATGCTGATTGGGGTGGAAATATTTCAGATCGGAAGTCTACAACCGGATTCATAATTATGCTAGGAAATTCACCTGTAATATGGTCTAGTAGGAAACAACACTCAGTTTCACTGTCCTCTACTGAAGCTGAATTTATTGCTGTGTCTGAAGCATGTAAAGAGGGTGTGTGGTTAGTACAATTATTGTGTGAAATTGAGGATACTCAGAAAAGGCAATTTACGATTCATGAAGACAACCAAGGATGTATAGCCCTGATTAAAAACGAACGAATTGGTCAAAGATCCAAACACATCGATGTTCGTTACTGTTTTATACGTGAGCTCTATAAAGATGGTGTGTTTGATATAAAGTACTGTGAATCTCATAACATGACTGCAGATATGTTTACAAAGCCATTGAGCAAAATTAAATTTAATAAAATGTGTGATAAAATTATTTTTAATGCGGCAGCTTGAGGAGGGGTGTTGAACTATGAGTTCTCGTGCAACCTGCCGTTCAATGTTTATTATGATTTTATTATTTGGCAACTTCTACAAAATTCTGTTTTTGAGTAGTTCATATTTTGTTACCTGATATGTAGGTTGTTTTATTTACATCGTATTTCTATTAAATATTATTTCCTATTCAAACTGCGTTTATTACTCTGCTTTGCTACACAATTAAGTACTATGCTTTACAATTCAATTCTGAACAGTAAACACATCGCGAAAGAAACGCAAAATATCAAGTGCATTGAAAGCTAAATGTTTTCTATTTTCATCCTTTATTTTCTTGCTTAGTAAAAGCCTGTGTCCCAAATCAAGTTAGCTGGACTAAATATTTTATTCAAAATAAGTTTTGTTTTCAGCTTATTAAATTTGTTTCAATTTAAAATTCATATTATTTTTATTCCATAAGTCAAGCAGCAAAATGATTATACGATCTGCTCTTGCGGCTTGCGTAATGATTCTATACTATATTATTAATCCCCCCCCCCTTTTTTTTTTTTTTTTTTTTTTTGCAAGAGGAATATTTTGCAAGAGCAATTTTGCTATTGGAAGTCTCTTTTAATTATAAAAATGATCCTACGAATGTATCAACCAATTTGCGTTGCTAAGTGCAGAAAAACTACTGATTTGTAAAAAAAGAAAAACCAAAATTTTTTTACCATCACTGTTAGAAAGGAAAAAAAATCCATATTTCCTATGTAAGTTGACCAATTTCTTTCAAATTTTCAGCAAGTTGAAATGATAATAAGTTAGACAGTGTAATAATTTTTTGTTAAAATATAACCGGTTTTTAGAAAATTACAATGCCTGCCAAAATTTCCACTATACAGAAACTGCGAAGAAAGAGTTGTCTTTATTAACCTTGCTAAGTGAAATCAGAAATCTACTGTTGTTTACTCAGATTATCAAAACTTTGGATGGATAATGTTTTGCTGTGCAGAAAGGAACCATGGATAGATTTTTTTATTTATTTTTTCTCTTTTTAATTAAGAGGTGATTTTGAGGCACAATTTTGAGTAAAAAAAATATTTTTTGAAATTTACAGCAATTTTTCTGAAAGGTTGCAACAGTCTGGGGAGAGGGGGCATCCACTCTCGGCACAATGGGGTTTTTTTGTTTTGTTTTGTTTTTTGTCGCAATCCTTTGACAAAATTTAGAGTTCTTAACGCGATTTTGATAAAATTTGCTTTTTTTTCGACATAATTTCCGATTTTTAAAAAAGAAATTAGTATTTGTTTCGTGAACTATGGATGAAATTTGCGATTTTTTACGATAGTTTGATCCCGTTTTTACCGCGATTCTTTGACGATATTAACAATTTTTCTTTGAACGATTAACTATTTGTCGAATATCGCGATGGATTTTATATTCAAATTTTCGGGATTATAACCTTTTTAATTTTTGGATAATTATTGCCTTATTTTTTCAGAAAAATTGGAACAGAATAGCTCCTTAACTAAAGATACTTTTATAAAAAGTTGTATTTAGCTTTTATAAACAAAATAATCTCAAATTTACTTTTTACTTCAGATAACTTCCTTTTTTACTTTTTTTTCTATTAAAATATCTGTTTTAATATTAGCATTTTTTTGTATTGAAAATGCGCTCTTGACATACATCATGCCACCCCCCTTTTTTGGAGAGGGGGGGGAAATAAAAAAGCGGCAGTAGATTTTTTTTTTTTACATAAATAGAAAATAATCTGAAATCCGGAATCGCCGAGATCTGGGGGGTTCCGAATTTTGGACTTTGTACTTATAAGCAAATCAGTCGAGTTCTGTTAAAACCTAAACATTAAACTTTTTTTTTCAGTGGTCTTTGTCGAAAAATGGAAAACACTATTTGATTAGTTACTTATTTGATACTACTTATTTGATTAGCCACTTTCATAGTTAGAGCATCACTGCACTTATAAGTTAAAAACAATTAAAAAAAATTATTTGAAAGTAGTTTGAATTTGAGAACAGTCTTAAGAAAAATGCCAGTACGACAAAGTAAAAATAAATTTTCAAACGGAGCCGTTAAAAAAATAAAGGATCCGGGGCCAACTAATAAAAAAAAAAATTCCACATTAGTAATTTTATTTAATAACTTTGTTTGAAAATAATAAAATTGAGATTTTTTTGTCAATCAGTTGTTTTAATTTTTGAAAACAACGAGCAAAATTAAGTGTCTGAAAGATTTTACGGATGCAAAGTAAGCAAAATAAGTGTATACTATGCTGTCCCGATTTTATTGCTATTCGAAGAGAATCATACAAAAAGTACTGTAAAATAGCAGGACACTCCCTTGTTCTTCCCCACTGAGAGCCTTTTCTGAATAACAAAAAACTTCCCCCACACTCACCTGAAATTGACGTTTCCCCTTCTCCCTCCCCCTTATTATGTGCACAAAATATAAACCATTTAAAACTCTTTAATTTAAATTATTTTATTTTATTTAAAATCTTTAATAAAATAAATAAAAAACAAGTGATTCAATAGCTGCTTAAAGGGAAAAAAAAACTGTTTCTTTTCTTTTGATTCTTACCTCATTAAGTCAAAAATCTTTCAAAGTATTTTTTCTTCTTCTTTAATTGTTGCTTCATCTTGCTATAACAATGAAAAATCGATCATGTAATTCTCCTCCCCCCCCCCCATCCATGATAGAATATTTCTCTGCTCCTCTACCTAACATATAAAATTTGAAAAATTTAAAACTCTTATTATTATTGTCTTATTTGTAAATCTTTAGTAATTGATCAGTCATCAAATAAACTCCCCCCCCCCTTCTCAAGAAAATATACTACTTTTCCTCTCAGTTTCTACTAATTTGTAAAAAATCATGTTATTTAAAAGGTAAACAACTGTTAGGTTTTTTTTTTTTCAAAAAATAAATAACAATACGGTAGGAAAAAAATGTAAGCTTGTCTTGTAGAAGGAAAAGGAAAGGAAGGTGGGACTGGGGGAAATATAAAATTCTAGAAAGGGAAATTAATATGATTATTTTATATTGTTACTGCAAAGTGTGAGGGGAGAGGGTAAAGGGGGAGAAGAAAATACTTTTTTAGGGATGGGGGAAGTTCGATTATTTATAATTACATTAATGTGCCCCTTTTTTTTTCATCATGCCCTTTTATGGCAAAGTGCGCCCTGCCTGCCCTTGATCCTAGAGTGAACTCTGGTGATATATTATATTTAATTTTGAAAATGAATCTTCGTTGACACACCTAGTGAATAAATTTTTTTCATTTCTTACTTTATAGAAAATAAGTTATGAATTTCATAAGAGCCTTTTTTATATGTGCATGGAACTTGTAGACATTGATAAATATTCGAGCGTTTTAGAATAAGGCAGTGTTTTTATATCTTGAATTGTAATATATCATTCTCTAATGTTGACATTTCCCGTACAATTAAATCTCCAACTTGGGCAGCATTTTCTAGAATATCACTAACCAGGGCCCGACTTAGACAGTGGGGGGCCCTGGGGCAAACATTATTAGGGGGACCCCTTATATCTTAAAATTGTCAATTATACTCAAGTGACTAAAATTAAAATATAAACCTATTGTATGTATGCATAAATTTCGCACCAAGTACTGATTTCAGTAGGGGGAACTGGGGTACATTGATACAGTTTTTTCTAAGATTTTTTTTTGGTGTCAAGAAAGTAGAAAATTCAAGTTTTTTTTCCATGAGGTGACAGCAAAACTTGTGTAGTATGTTATAAAAATGTACAATCATTGTTTTATATAGTATTTTTGCATGTAATTTTCAAAAAATCAAAAAAAGTCATTTGTATCAATGTGCCCCATCCCCGGGGCAGATTGATACGTTTGAGAAAAATGACGACAAAATAATACCAATGCATATTTTTCATAGAAAATGAATTAGAAAACCATTTTATATTTATTTATAAAAATTCAAATCACCCACAATTTATTTTTAAGCAATATTAAAGCAATCAAAATTAAATATATTATGACCTGATGTTCTGGCTGTTTCTTGTCTGATTGTTGGCTGTGGTAACTTTGTCATATCTAGCACTTCAACCCCAGCATTATCTTCTTTCTTATGAAAGATGAAAAAATTACCAGTTTTTCTGTTTATAAATAGGTTGAGAAACCGAAAATAAAGGATAATTATATTAAAAGTTCTGTTTATAATATAAGTATCATTTTCTGTTCTGCAGTTTGTTTCTCTTACTTAACATTTCGCATGTCGAAAATACTTTTTTCTCTGGAGAATCGATATAAATTCGAGATTTGCCAGAATGGCGTCCTTTTCTTTTATTAGTTCTACTAGCACTAGATGCTGGGTAAGTTCCTATGTCTTCTGTTTTCAAAAATACTATAAAATGTTCTAATATAAAGAAATTAGAGCTATTTCACTTCAATAAAAACTAATATTAGAAATTTTTCATGAAAAAAAAGGTTGGATTAAGGAGTGTATGTTAAAAAAAATAATAAATGATAATGAAAATATGAACTATTAAAGGATTTAGGCTGTATCAATGTGCCCCGTCATAGACTGTATCAATGTGCCCCATACAGCTATTTTGAACAAAATGAGTCTCAAATCCAACACTTCACAATATATCTAACAATAAATAATAAAGAACTGATAAAGAGTAGCTGTACTTACCAGGGAGAGTATTCATTTTGGTTGAAAATACTGGAACAGTTATATAATAGCATTTCAATTGTACAACTCATATTTACTTTTGAACAACAAAAACAATAAATCACCCGTCCCATTTCATCAAACTACTGAATCATTCCAAGATTTTCTGTAAGTAGTTGAATACACTAGCATCATCTTTTGGAGCTGTTGTGAAACTTCCTGTAATGACCCTGTGAGCGGTAGAGGGGGTGTATCAATGTACCCCATGTATCAATGTACCCCAGTTCCCCCTATTCATATTTCACATCTTTATACATAATAACAGAAGATAGATAATTTTAACTATTAATTTTTTTATGATGTAACTATTACTTTAAGGGAACATGGGGCTCGGAAACAAAGGGGGTAAGAGAAAAGAAAGACCATTTAAAATTGAAAAAAAATTTTTGGTAATATTTTGTTATTTTATAGCATTTGGTCCTCTTTTAACAAGAAACTTTTCTCTCCTTGGGGGGCCCGGGGCAACTGCCCCGCATGCCCCTGCCTTAGTCAGGCCCTGTCACTAACTTTTATAGAAAATACAGAAAGGCTGTATATTTTTTAGTATCTGAATAAATCTATATTTTGTAAGTGAGAGTGAGAATGAGTTCATAAATGAAGTAGCCAATTTGGATATGAGAAAAATAAAATGCAAGAATGAAATTCTTTAAATCCGAAATTTATTTGGCAAGATATCTTTCACTATTCGGTGAGATTTTAGCAGTATTCGGCAAGATATCTAAAACATTCGGCTACAGGTATTCGGTCAACAAGCCTTCAATATTCGGCCAACCGAATATTCGACAAAAGGGCCGAATACCGAATAGTGGCCGAATATTCGTCCCGTCCCTAACATAAAGTAAATTAAAAATGTTAAATATGTTCGCGTACAGTCAAATAATGTTGCAGCGAATTTAAATCTACATTATAGTGGATCACATGTAAATAAAAATTAAACATTTGTTAGGGCGAAAATTAGAGAACTAAAATTAAGATAATGTATCAAACAAATAAATACCTGAATAAATCTAGTGACGGTTAAGCAATTCGAGGTCGTCTATGCGATCTCCAGAAAAACATGGCGCTGGCGCGTGCCGTGCAGCTTCGTTGCCATTTTTCAAAATGAACTGGGAGCAGCGGCGGCCCAAATCAGGTGCCATAGAGTCAAATTAGTCGTACCGAGGATCTATTTAGAAATGCGTTTGCTGAAGGACCTGTTTTGGGTTGGATTTTATGACATTTGGGGATACTGAGACCCTTAATGTGCCTGAAACTCATAATAGGTGTATTACAACCCAAATTAGAAATAGGAAAGCTATTATGGGTGTTATTTGATTTTGGGTAACATCCTGAAATAGGTTTCATTTTTTACTGTGTAGCATTAAATATTATACGTGTAAATTTTATGGATAAATTAAATTTTGCATAACAAATTATAAATAAATTGACATTTTGTATTATCAAATATTTAAGTCATCAAATCCCTTTGAAAGATTTTTTTATACATAGTCCATACAATATAATCAAAACAATTCATTCAGCATATTAACAAATTAAGCTATGCTATGAAAACAAAATAAAATTTATATAAACATAACTCAAGCTACTAATGTATAAAAAATTTCAATTTTTTAAGTATTTAATTCGATATATATAATTTACATAATGGTAAAGAGCATTGCGTTAAAACTTTTAGTTTTAAATTATATAATAACTTTATAGAATATTGCATAATATACTTCTTAAATGTGACACATATAAAATTAAGCGTTTATTTTATCTATATACCCCATTTTAGCTCTAATTAATAATGTTTTTTTTTAATTAGTCCAAGTATATAGGAGACTGAACATAAGTTTTTATCACACATTTTTTTTTACATTGCATACTGAATTTATTTTTTTATATAAAATATAAAAATAGATTTCATAGATCTGATTTTTTTTTCAGTTTACTCGTGATTCCTAAAATCATTTAAACCGTTATTAATTTAAATTAGAAACATGAAGTACCATTTATGCATTTGAGTTTTTGGAGAGAAATGCAGATTTACTATACGGATATATTACGCAAGTCTCCAATAAAAATAAGTACTGTGTAAAGACATATATTTATATTTAAAGAATAAAAATTTTGTATTTTAAAAGACACTAAGCTATCTTTTAAAATTTCTGTAAAGGCTTATAATGCCCCATAATATAATGAAACAAATACCTGCACACACAAATAGAATGCATATTACAAATAAGAAAATAAATAAAGCGTTTCTTGCTGGGAATTTTCTTTCTTCTTGCCCATGATTTACAAAACCCTTGCAAATATTACCTTTGTAATTGAAAACAACATCACAGGCAAACAATAATATAATGATTAATGATCTTTGGTCGATTAATTCACACTTTCTTTTAAAAATATTAGTATTGAATAAATAAAAAAAAATAAATGAAATACTGAGAACACGATAAGAAATACATAAAATTTTAGTAAAATCTTTCATTAGAGAATAAAAATTAGGAATTTTCAAAATTTTAAAAGATTTGTGTTTTATAGCTGAACGACAAATTGGATAAGTTAAATCAAATATAAAAATTCTTATTAAAACTGAAGTTCATAAAGAAATCATAATACGCTAAACAAATATTAAGCAAATTTTGATAATTATTGTAAATATATGTAATAATATGGTGATTTACTGTAATAATATATAGATTTTCGTGGAATAACATCTTTGCTGTAATAAGAAGACGATTGACTTGAAATAATAAACAGGTTTAGCAGCCGTAGTTGGAAGCCATGGAATTGTGTTCCTTGGGAGTTTCTCTAATAAAAATGCAAGAAAATCAGTTTTTAGTCCTTTATTATTTATTAGCATGACCATTAGTTATTCCACTTGTCACCGTTTCACACATCTATCGCTGCAACATTCGCTCTCCAAGTTAAGTCATTTCGGTGTTCTAAATTATCGGAAAAAATGAGACGGGCGACCTAGCAGTTCAAGAGGCAGATGCATTCTCCCTACTCCGAAAACCTAGAATGAACTCCGACACTCACACGAAAAACTAGCCCCTCCTCAGTCTGCGTCAGTAAATTAAAAATCCAATTAGGATAAACTTTGAGGCTACGCGTCAGAAATCATCACCTCTGATTGGTATACGAGGCGTGGCCTTCCCGTAGGAACTCAATAATGTATCGCAAATAGACTAATCTGCTAACATATCCGCGCATTAACACAGAGCAGACGATCTTAATAAAAAAATAAAATTAAAATCTCGATAATATTCAAAAAAGGAAAAATATTACGAAATCGTTCCCCGCACTTTTTGAGAAACAAGCAACATATTATTAATAAATTAAATAAAATAAGAAAAAGACTTTAGCTGTTAAAATATTAATTAATTTCGAAACTAAAATTAAACGTATGTTCCATAAAGTTAGAATTAAAGGCTCAGAAAAGGCAAAATGGCGCATTTTTTTTTTTTATTTTATTACATACTAGCTGTTACCCGTGACGTCGTTCACGTAGCATTAAAAAAAAAGATAAACGCTTTCATTAAACAAAACGGTTCATTAACAATAATTTAAAAAATATATAACATTTATCTTATAGAAGGCTATGCAGTAGTTTTTTTATAGGGGACTTAAAGAACTCAGTCAAATAAAAGGAAAATGTGTTAGATAATATGAACAATCGCGAAAATGAAATTGTAACCACTTATACTGCAGAACAACTGTAACGCACCCCAATTGTACAGAAATCATGTTGTAGTGCATTTTAGAATTCCATATCAAAGAAAGAAAAATCATGTGTTAAACCTAGGTAATAAAAAAAATATCCAACATTTCCATAATGCATAACTTCACCGGGACATTCTTTTCTGCAGCTGTGTATATGATCTATGTGTTTGTAAATATTCTAAATACAATGTTAAAATTTTGCTTAGTGAGAAAAAGTATAACGAATATTAAAATTCACCTTTAGCAATTTCTAATTATAGACAGAAACTTACTTGAATTCTTTTTTACAGTCCTGTATATTACGTGCAAATTTGTATATGATCGCAAATTTAGCTTAAATTATTCAAGCAAAAAACCCGATTCAAATTATTGAATTCATATTTCCGGGAATCGCTATTGCACTGGTGAGTAATCCAGTTTATTGTATAGTCTGATACATGATTTATTTAAATTCTACAAACATCTCTTATTATATCAAATGTAGCTGAACTTCAGGATGCATTAGTTTTCCAAATACATACGATAATTGAAAAACCTCTTCAGCAATCTTGTCTAATAGACCACACTTTGGATACAATATCTAAGATCTGGACACAGGTCCAAAATCTTTTATGCGTCTGTGTAAATGAACAACAAATGTGATGCAAATGATACTTAACTGCAAGCTTATTGTAGTAAATTTCAGTATTTATCATTGTATTGATTATCTCAGTATATTAATTTCATCATGTTTGAAATAGCGCAACGCAATTAAAATACGCTGGGAATATTTTTTTTCTCCGTAGACTATTATATTACCGAACATTTTTCTGTAATCTTGTAAGTGAATGTTAAATCTTTTCACCCCATTTTCTACAGAAATCCTATTTTAGTGCACTTCAGAACCTGATATCAATTTCAATACTATTAAAATAACCTTAATAAAATAATATTATTAAAATACGTTGCAAATGGTTTTTCTTCACAGACCATAATATATTGAAATACTTTTGAGCTCCCTGTACGCACACTATAACTACTACATTTAATATATTCGATAGTAACCATGTTCTTCTGAACCTTAAAAATGCATGTAAATTTCATTACATTTAAAATTATGTAACATTATCAAAATACACCACAAATGATTTTTTCGCCTTAGACCATAATGTAAATTTTCCTTTTGAGTGCTCCTGTGATTCAGCTATAATTGCTACCTGGTCCATTTTTAATGCCGCAGATGCTGTAATTGCTCACTGGTAAATCTCAATAACGTATGTTATTTTCGTATGAATTCCACTATATTTACCCAAGTTGAAAAACGGACAGACAGAAGGCAGACCCCAGGCACTCGGCATCCGGTATACAGACAGGTTGAAGTCGTAAACACTTTTAGACCATGTTAGAAAGTGTCAAAAAGCGGGTAGTTTCCGTAAAACGAAAAAAAAAACAGTGTTAGGAAAAATATACTACAAAACTGTGTTTTAGGTGGCATTTTTGTATAATTTGTACATATATGCTCTGCATACCATAAAAATGTATAGAAATTTATTATAAAAAACATTCTTAAAAGTCACAACATATTTTTACTTTTTAAGAGCTAAAAAAAATGTGCAATTAATATCCATTTACAAACCTGTTTCCAGTACACTTTGAGAACATTATGCCAAATTGAGATATTGACTGAGGGAATGTATTTTCTCACAATTACATTAAATCTTTAGATTTTAAGCCCGAAAGTGCATTTTTTAAAGTGATATTTATTTATATTTTCAGAATTGAACAATTTTCAGAATTGAACAATTTTCAGAATTAACACATAAAAATATTTTTTTTGATTAGTTGAGCTTTTCTTACTTTCTAAAAATGATAAAAAGTTTTTCATTGATCATTACGTCATTTACGATATGTATAAATTATTAATATTTTCTAATCGTTTAATATTTAACCTTTAAAAAAACTTATTTCATTTTAAAATTAAATATTAGCCACGCTCAGACGACAAACTTAATTTTCTTTAAATAATAACTTTTGATATCATAATTCAATCTCATTTCATTTCAACATCAGAGATATTTTATTTTCAATATGTGACGTCACAGTCGTCTCTTTGTAGCACTTACTCAAAATTACATTGTGTTATTAAAAATGAAAACTTGAAAACTTATACTTTGTTTCATATATGACGTTACATTGATATTTTTAAAATTCTTAATGGAAAGTATTCCTCTGACGTCACAATTGGTAAAAAGTTGAATTTAATAGCCTCGAACCGAAAGAAAGAAAAAGGTTCATTTTGATTACGGATGAATATCCGGAAAAACTACTAAAATATTTATATTCTTGTAAAGTGTGAAGTTATATTCTTGTAAAGTCTTCTAAGTGTAAAAGAAGTTTTATATAATCGTTTGCGTAATATAAGAAGAAAAACAGCATTCCTCTGACGTCACAATTGGTGAAATTGCGGTTTTTAATCTCGAACCGAAAAACAGAATAGGGTCCATTTATTTATTTCATTTTATTTTATCACGTGAAAATCTTTCAGTTGAAAATTAATTACAGAAGAGAAATAATTATTCCGTTTTTTTTTTTTTTTTTTTTTTGGCAACAAAAAAAGAAAGATAATTAAATATTATGGAAAAATTTTCAATTTATTCTGTATGAAAAATAGTGAAATAATGAATTATTAAGAAAAATATTTGAATAAAATAAATAAAAATTAGCCTATGTTCATTTCAGGCCAATAATTTACCTATATACAAAAATTCAAAGACATTAATCCATCCGTTTTGAAGACAAGTTCATTCCAATTTTCGGACACACTTTTACATTTATAATATATATAAGATGTATATATTATGTATATGCATGTATTATTTATCCGAAATATGACTAAAAACTTTTGTTTAGCTCCCATTTTTCAACTAGTCATTTCTAAATTCCCTTACATAATTCTGACGAATAAAAAATATAACCATAGAAGCACATAAGTATAAAATCTATTGATAATTAATAAAAGCAATTATTTTATAGTACTTGCATTGAATAGAGTAACAGTAAAATACAGTAAATAACAGAAATACAGTAAAAAACAAATAAATAATAGCAATTTTGTTTAAACTAACCTAATAGCTGAAAATGAAAGGCGATATTGCGCGCCTTTGAAAAATATAAAGCTTATACGAATTGAATATTTCCAACTGAGCAAAACATTGACCAGGCTGGGAATCGAATCCAGATACTTGGGTTACAAGGCCAATCCTTTACTTGTTAATTACCTGGGCGATAGCCAGCTGGGATTTTTCTCTCAGATAACCTTATTGGTCATAACATCTTTTCTGTCATTTAGACAGCTCAACAGAATAGACCGCAGGAAATGGAACCACATATGACGATGGGTACGTAGATATACTTTTATTTTCAACACAATCTAACTGATTGGTAAAGTAATCATACGAATTGAATATTTCCAACTGAGCGAAAAATTGACCAGGCTGGGTTCGATTGTCAGTCTGGTCAATTTTTTGCTCAGTTGGAAATATTCAATTGGTATGATTACTTTATCAATCAGTTAGTTTGTGTTGAAAATAATAGTATAAAGCATATAGCCCGGTGCCGATAATAGGGAGAGTCCCTGAAAATAAAAGGGCGCACCCCTAAGGGCATTCGCAACTCGACAACAAGGAGAGATCTTCAACTTCGAATATAAGAAGTTTTAAGGTCTCACAATAGTCACAGAATAAAAACCATGATGGTAATGTAATATCTATTGGAGCGTTCGGATAGCTGAGGACGATTTATAACCAGCCTAGTTTTTACTTTTTTCAATTTTGCTTACATATTTTTTATATTACGATAGTTAGTTTCAATTACAGAACCGGTTAAAAGTGGTTTTAAAATTTGAAATAATTCCAAAAAAAAAAAAAAAAAAAAAAAAATCTGAAACCATAACTGAAAAAGTAAAAACTAGGCCGGTTGTGGATAATCCTTAGTTATCCTATGCAAAAAAAGGTAAATATATTAAAATTTAAGCGAGATATTTGATAAAAAAAAGCTCCCAAAGACTTTGCATTATCATCCAGGTCTTTTTCTGTGACTAGTATTGCACTTTAAGATTTATTTAATCGGTCACAGGATTCTTACTTTTCACCTGGTGATAAAATTTAGAAACATGTCACACTTATTACTTTCTTCTATCTTTACAAGAAGAAAGTATTGGATTCATGAAAATTTTCGACTTCCGGTTTTCGACGGATTTATATGTTTTAGAAGGTCCGGAACACGTTTTGACTATTTTTAGAAAATGTCTGTCTGTGAGTCTGTCCGTCTGTCTGTGAATCTGTGTGTCTATCTGTGAGTCTGTCTGTCTGTATGTGACAAAAAATTTGTGGGCGCTCTATCTCAAGAACTAATGCTCTAAATTTAATAAAATTTTATATTCAGTTAGACCTTGATATGAATTAGTGCCTATTGGTTTTTGGTGAAAATTGGCCAGCAGGTGGCGCTGCTGTACTACGTTTTTCATGATTTTCAAGATTGCTATATCTCAAGAACTAATGGATAGAATTTCACCAAACTTCAGATTCTGTGACTCCTTGATATACATAGACGCTGATTAAGTTTTGGTGTAAATTGGCCAGCAGGTGGCGCTGCTATGCCACGTTTTTCTTGATTTTCATGAGAGCTATATCTCAAGAACTAATGCACAGAATTTCACCAAACTTGAGATTCCGCGATACTTTGAGATACATAGCCGCTGATAAGGTTTTGGTGTGAGCTGCCCTATAGGTGGCGCTGCTATGCTACATTTTGCACGATTTTTGCGATTGCTATATCTCAAGAACTAATGCAGAGAACTTCATCAAATTTTAGATTCTGTTACACTAGAATATATAACATAATTAGAAGCTGATTACATTTTCGTATTAACCTGGCAACAGGTGGTGCAGCTATGCTGCATTTTGCACGATTTTTCCGATAGCTATATCTCAACAACCAACGCACAGAATTTCATCAAACTTCAGATTTTGTTACAAAATGACGTATAACATAATTACACGATGATTACGCTTTGTTATAAATCCTTCAATTGATCGTGCTGCTGTGCTATATTATACATGTTTTTTTTAAACTAGCTATATCTCAAGAACTAATGCACAGAATTTCATCAAACTTCAGATTCTTTTACACCATAACATAATTAGACTTTTTTTACATTTTGGCATAAATTGTCCAAGATATGCTGTTGCTGTGCTACGTTTTGCATTTTTCTTGTTATATCTCAAGAACTAATGGACGAAATTCCATCAAATTTCAGATTCTGTTAGGTCTTGACATCAATAGATGCTTATTAGGTTTTAGTATAAATAATCCAACATGAGGCACTACTAAGCTCATTTTCTCAGAATATTAATTAAATTTTGCGTTTTAGGCTTTTCGGATACCAGAATCTCATTAGGCTAGGTCAGATGTTCGAGGAAATTTGATAGTGGGTAACTTTAAAGTCACCACTTTTTATATATATATATATATATATATATATATATATATATATATATATATATATATATATATATATATATATATTAAAATGTATTTATGAGATAGAAGAAAGTTTCGGGATTGACACATCCAACTAGTTTTTTTCTTTCGCAGTCCCTATGAAACATAAAAGCATAGAATTCTTAACATAGGCAAATTAATATCTCTTCTATTCAAAATAATATTTTTTAAATTCTATATTGAAATCTTAATTTATTTAATGTTTAATAAAAAAAATTAAAATTGTTTTTGGATTATTGTTTGATTCGAATCCGTTGCGCGCAAAGCTCTTGATTCAAGGGCAACCAAATATTAATAATGATGTAAAACTAATGTATATTGTACGTATGCTTCATTTTCTAATTTACTTATTTATTTATTTATTTATTTAAAATTTAAAATTCAAATGTTAAATTTCGAAAACTATTTTTTTGTTCTTATATTACCAATTTTAAATAGTTAAACAAATAAATTGCTTAAAAAAGAAGTATACGTTAAAGATCCATTATTCTTACATCCTTATCGATATTTTGGAGAGCTTTTTAACCAATAGCTTTCCTATAATAATGCGCGCAATGGATGCAAATCGAATAATAATACTTAAAAAAATCAAAATTAAACATATAAAAATGAAATAAAATTTCAATTTAGAATATAAAAAATAATAATTTGAATAGAAGAGGTACTAAGTTGTTTATATTTAAAATGCAGTTATGTTTCATAAGAAGTAGAAAAAATAAATAAATGAATGTGCTTCTAATTTGCCATGACAGGTAAAAAGTAAGACTGCCATGATCGTTCAAAAGCAATAAATGTTTATATGCTTTCAATTAAATTGCATTAAGACAGAGAAAATAATAAAAGCGTACATTACAGTTTTCTAATTATCAGAATGCATTTTTTCACAAAATTTGGGAGACTAACAATAAATCAAAAATATTTAATGTAGTCACGGGAAATATGTTTTATATAACTTTTAACCCTTTCAAGGGCGGTGGCTAGAGGGTCTAGCCACCTAATTTTAATGTCAAAATTGACAAATGACACCAGTAATCTATATTAATAAAATAACAAATCGCTCTGTGTGTGTGTGTGTGTGTGTGTCTGCGATAGTTAACGAAAACTACGGTACGTACGAAGCTCAAAATTTTTCTGAGAGTAGTCCAATATCTCTCCTGATGCACCTGACGCTTAGAATTTCAAAATTCTATTTATTAACTGAGTAATTAATTAAATTCCAAACCTCACTCTCATAAAAAATCGCTTTTTTTTTAGCTTTTTTCCTTTTCATTCTCTTATGGTTGGTTGGTTGCATAAAATTTTCGCAGAAATAATTTTAAAAACTGAGACTGACCTTTAAAATTCATAGACTGGTGAACTGTCAGTTTAAATGAGGATTTTTATCACAGCTGCTGTACGCCATGGAGGAAAAAGATAGGTGGTGGCGAAGTAAACCGCAAAAAAAGAAAGGATTCCAAGAGGAAACCATTTATCGCTGAAATTTTAATGTCTCAAAATAAAGCACGAGGAAGGAATTTTGTATTAATAAGACGGATTGGAAGAAATGAATTACAGTTGAAGCATATTTTACGAAGAAATCGTAATTTTTTTAAATGTTTTTTTCTATTATATTATTTATTAAAATAAATGATTGCTTTTAAAATAATTAAAATTGGAAAATTAAAAATAATTAAATGTCAAAACAAAATTAAATAAAATATTGAAAACATATGATTTGAACTAAAAAATTGTATTACTAAAAGTTTTCTCCTTTTTTTCAGAAATTTTTAATACTTTATAACGTAGATGAAAAATGTTAATGATTTAACAACATATTTATAATTCCATGTCAATATATAAAATATAGTGAGGAAAAGATTCTTTTAAAATCATGCATGAACACTTAAATAATAATATTAATCTAAAATCTAGATTTCAGAATGCAGACGATTTTAAGACATTAACGAAAGAATGTTGATTTTTCAAACAAAGTCTTAAATGATGCTTCTATATTGATATTTCAAAGTCATATGATAAAAACTAGTTGGATGTGTCAATCCCGAAACTTTCTTCTATCTCATAAATACATGATATATATATATATATATATATATAAATAAAAAAAAAAAACGTGGTGACTTTAAAGTTACTTATTATCGAATTTCCTCGAACATTTGAGCTAGCCTAATGAGATTCTGGTATCCGAAAAGCCTAAAACGCAAAATGTAATTAATATTCTGAGAAAATGAGCTTAGTAGTGCCTCTTGGTGGGTAATTTATACTAAAACCTAATAAGCATCTATTGATGTCAAGACCTAACAGAATCTGAAATTTGATGGAATTTCGTCCATTAGTTCTTGAGATATAATTATAACAAAAAATTTGCAAAACGTAGCACAGCAACACCATATTTTGGACAATTTATGCCAAAATGTAAAAAAGCGTCTAATTATGTTATGGTGTAAAAGAATCTGAAGTTTGATGAAATTATGTGCATTAGTTCTTGAGATATATCTAGTTTTAAAAAAACGTGTAAAATATAGCACAGCAGCACCATCAGTTGAAGGATTTATAACAAAACGTAATCATCGTGTAATTATGTTATATGTCATTTTGTAACAAAATCTGAAGTTTGATGAAATTCTGTGCGTTGGTTGTTAAGATATAGCTATCGGAAAAATCGTGCAAAATGCAACATAGCTGTACCACCTGTTGTAAGGTTAATACCAAAATGTAATCAGCGTCTAATTATGTTATATATTCTAGTGTAAAAGAAACTAAAATTTGATGAAGTTCTCTGCATTAGTTCTTGAGATATAGCTATCGCAAAAATCGTGCAAAATGAAGCATAGCAGCGCCACCTATAGGGAAGTTCACACCAAAACCTTATCAGCAACTATGTATCTCAAGGTATCGCGGAATCTGAAGTTTGGTGAAATTCTGTGCATTAGTTCTTGAGATATAGCTGTCATAAAAATCATGAAAAACGTGGCATAGCAGCGCCACCTGCTGGCCAATTTACACCAAAACTTAATCAGCGTCTATGTATATCAAGGGGTAACAGAATCTGAAGTTTGGTGTAATTCTGTTCATTAGTTCTTGAGATATAGCAATCTTGAAAATCATGAAAAACGTAGTATAGCAGCGCCACCTGCAGGCCAATTTTCACCAAAAACCAATAGGCACTAATTCATATCAAGGTCTAACTGAATATAAAATTTTATTAAATTTCGAGCATTAGTTCTTGAGATAGAGCGCCCACAAATTTTTTGTCACATACAGACAGACAGACTCACAGACAGACACACAGACTCACAGACAGACGGACAGACTCACAGACAGACATTTTCTAAAAATAGTCAAAACGTGTTCAGGACCTTCTAAAACGTATAAATCCGTCGAAAATCGGAAGTCGAAAATTTTCATGAATCCAATACTTTCTTCTTGTAAAGATAGAAGAAAGTAATAATCAAATAATTCTCGCCTATGATTGATCTAATTGTATCTTTCATGCATTCTGATCGTGTATTACAGTCAATAATTACACAAAACGTTATTTTTTAAACGAAATTTTAATCATCTATTCAATAACAGTTTAAAAGGTAAAAAACAAAAACAAAGAAATACTGGTTTAAACCAGTTTGAATTGATCGGAGTTTCAAAGCACATGGTTTTGTTGCTGCTTATTTGGACTTAATGTCGCGGATTTTAGAGTTACATTTTTTGCGTCACCCCAAGACATTATACTGCCACTCTATTAATTTCTTTTTACTATATGGTTGTACGCATATTTTTGGCATTTCGAACATTAGAATGCATGAGTCATTAGCTGGGATGCAGTAAAAAACATTACACAGCACTTTTCTATGAGTTTATTTTTTTAATCATTGATTAAATTTAAATGTGTTCTATTCAATTTAAAATTGTAATATGGCTTTAATTTGTTTTTAAAACAAAAATAAAATAGCTGTTTTGCGTACAATTGTTTATATCCGCAAACGATTCATTCACCACAATAAATTATCAAATAGATAAGTAAATTATCTATCAGAAATAGCTATAAAAAGAATAGTAGCAAAACTGATTATAACCTTAATGTTTAGACTAATTTAAACATAACCCGATTCCAACCAGAAAAAAAAACAGACCACACTCCGATCCGTGATACACAAAATTTCCGTGAGTATAAACCCGACCCTGACCTAAAAATTATGTTTGGGAAAAACTATGGATTTGATAACTGACCCGAACCAAATCTGAATACCGCAAAAATGTTCAAGTGAAGCATAACCCGTTTCAAACAAGGAAAAATAATTTTCGTGGGCATGAAATCTGACCCGAACCTAAATATTTTCTTTAAAAAAACCCGAAATATAACTCGAACGAAATCTGAAACCGATAAAAATATTCCAGAGAACTATAACCCGATCCCAGCAAGACAAAATACTTTCCATGGTCAAAAACCCGACTCAAACCTAAAAAACTTCGTTTGAAAAATCCTGAACTTTGACCCAAACCACATCTAAATCTGACCAAAGAGTTCGAAAGAACCATAACCGGATTCGAGTAAGACAAAATAATTTCCGTGGACATGAACCCGATACGAACCTAAAACTCCCATTCAAAAAAATACCTGAAATTTGAATCGAACCAAATCTGAATCTGACAAAACTATTTCAAACAAACGCAACCGGATCCAAACAAGACAAAATATTTCCATGGACATGAACACAATCCGAACCCAAAAAATTTCTTTGAAAAAAGTCGCGAACTGAACGAAATCTGAACTTGGCAGAAATATTCCAGTGAAGCATGTCCTTATACGAACAAGACAGAATTATTTCCGTGAACATGCAAGAAGACCCGAACTCAACAGTTATATTTGAAGAAAAAACTCGAAATCTGAATTGAACCAAATCTGGACCTGACAAAAATATTCCAAAGAACTATAACCCAATCCAAGCAAGACGAAATAATTTCTATGGACATAAACCCAACTCGAACCTAAAAAATTCGACTTGAAAAAAAACTGAAATTTGACCCAAACCACATCTAAATTCGACCAAAATATTCGAAAGAATCATAACTGGATTCGAGTATGACAAAATAATTTCCGTGGACATGAACGAGATCCGAACCTAAAAATTCTATTTGAAAAAATACCTGAAATTTGAATCGAACGAAATCGGAACCTGATAAAAAATATTCCAAAGAATCGTAACCGGATCTGAAAGAGATAAAAAATTTCCATTCACCTGAACCGAATCTGAACCTAAAAAAATTCTTTGAAAAAAAATCACGAAATCTGAACTGAATCAAATCTGAACTTGAAAAAAAATATTCCAGTGAAGCATGTTCTTATTCGAACAAGGCAGCATAATTTCCGTAAACACGCAAGAAAACCCGAACCCAAAAATTCCATTTGAAGAAAAAGCCGAAATCTGAATTGAAACAAATCTGTTCCCGACAAAAATATTCCAAAGAACCATAATTGTATCCGAGCAAGGCAAAATAATTTCCATGGACATGAATACGACCCGAACATTATAACTCAATATCAAAAAATACCTAAAATCTGAACCCGACAAAAATGTTCTAATGAATCATAACCAGATCCGAACAAGACAAAGTAATTTCCATGGACATGAATCCAATATATGGTTTGGTAACATTTAGGTTGCAATTACATTACGGTAAGTCTTTGATTATATTTAATATCCCGTTAGGTTACAGTTAGGTCACGGTTAAGTTAAAGTAAGTTTAAAGTTAAATCGCTTTTGTTTTATGGTTAGAATAAGATATGTTACAATAAAGTGAAGGCTAGGTTACATTTATGTTATATTTAATTTACGGTAAGGTACTGTTAAGTCAAAGTTAGGTTACAGGCAGGTTATGGTTACGGTAAAAAAGTTTACGGTTAGGAATTTATCCATAGAGTGGACATTATGCATGATTTGATTAAAAATAACGCTTACTTTTGTTAAATGGCTAAAGTTAAATCGCTTTTGTTTTATGGTTAGAATAAGGATATGTTACAATAAAGTGAAGGCTAGGTTACATTTATGTTATATTTAATTTACGGTAAGGTACTGTTAAGTCAAAGTTAGGTTACAGGCAGGTTATGGTTACGGTAAAAAAGTTTACGGTTAAGAATTTATCCATAGAGTGGACATTATGCATGATTTGATTAAAAATAACGCTTACTTTTGTTAAATGGCTCTGAAATTATAATACTACATACCAACACTTTAGCTACGAGCGAGTATCGATTTCATTCATGATATAGTCGGTTTTAAGAGTGATATAATTAGTTTGAAATTCAAAATATTTCACTTGGGATTTCTACGTGAAAAAAAAAAATTAATTACGTGACTTAACAGTGATTTTTGAGAAATATCAACACTTTAACACGAAAATCACGCAGTCGTTGGATACATATTCCCTCCCACATTTCTCATCGCTCATTTTGAGTATTTTTAGAGCTTAACATTAGCTGTTTTTTAAACCGATTTTTCACACAGTCAGTGGCCACGTATTTCAGACAATGCATTTCTGCATATGCTTCAAGTTAATGATTAAATCATACAAATTTCAAGTTCGTTTAATATTGTTAATATGGACCCGGGCAACGCCGGGCGGGTCAGCTAGTATTATAATAAAATGTTACTTTTCTAATGAAAGTTCAAAATACAGGAATTTTATTTTCTAAGAAATTCGTTTGAATATTCTGGTGTCAGTCTATTATTTCATCATTTTACGAACAGAATTCTTTTGCTCCTGAAAGGGTTAAACACCTTCATAATTATTCATGATGAAGAAATCTAAAGTGTCACAAAATTTAAAACTTACTTGTATTGCTACTATTGATTCAAGGATCAGAAGCAATAACCTAAACATTGTTGGATTGATTCATATGGAGCCTAACTCCGTATATTTACTCGTATACTGTAAAAAATAGCAAAGAAGTCTTTGCTGTTAGTTTAACGAATGATAAAAATTAATCTAAGACGTTCTCGTCTTTTATGTTTAAATTTTTAATGTTAATAATCTTTGAAAACTATGACTTAAATTTATCACAGCCACACAGTGTAATCAAGTATCATAGGCCATAACTAAAGCCATTTAAAAAAATTAAATATAGGTTTAAAAATTCTGTTTTTACTTATAAGATATTATATGTTTAAAGTACGACACAAATCAGCGTAAATACAGAAAATTATGTTCATTCAATTAAAGTTTCTAAAGAGGTACTTGAGCAAGCTGACTACGTCTAAGTTCTTCTATTGATTGTAGTTAGATTTTAAAATTTCAAAATTTCGAATTTAAATCGATTAGTAATATGTGTTAGACAGAGATAGTAGGGGAGAGTGGGGATAGTTGAACCACCCCTATTATTTCTACAGTTGGTTAATTTTTCTTTCTACACTGGCAATATGGTAACATATTTATAGTTCTGAACATGTAAAAAAGAAATTACATACCTTGGTACCATTTTGAAAGTAATATGTGATTAATAGCTGTTTTACCCTCTAAAATAAATATTTAGGTGCATGTTCTTTTTTTTTATTTTTTTGTATTAAAAGTTTTATTTAAAGTTGCAATCATATGGATAAATTTAATAAGTATAATTTCAATTGTATTTTGAATCTAAACTGGTTCAAATAGCTGCATGCTTTACTTAGTAAAACTCTGATAAACAAAAATGGTGGTAATGGGGATACTTGAGCCAGTGAGAATGGGGATACTTGTGCCATGGCTCAACCATCCCCACTAGGAAATTAGACATGGATGAAACAAACAAAAAATAAAACTGCGTCCTTATATTCATTAATTGATATTTTTTTCTTAAAAAAATGACTTCG
Source organism: Maratus speculifer (assembly GCA_964019185.1). Taxonomy (NCBI): domain Eukaryota; kingdom Metazoa; phylum Arthropoda; class Arachnida; order Araneae; family Salticidae; genus Maratus; species Maratus speculifer. The sequence continues at coordinate 309,938,608 of OZ025290.1, forward strand.
AAAAAAATATTTAAAAATGTATATTTTTTAATAAAAATATCCATTTTATTTTTAATTTTGACTAAAAAAATAGCCTGTTTAGATAAATGTGAACATAGTTTTCAATTTAATTTTTATTACATTAAAAAAAATTAAAACTGCTTTAAAAATCATAATCTTTAATACTTCAATTAGTCAGGTCCAACATATTAAAATATTTACTTTTTAATATAATATAGTAAGAATAATATTTTATAGTGAAATTGTAACATCATCTGTTACTGTAAGTTTTTTTAATCAAACAAATGACTATTGTCACCAACAGAGGGCCCTACTGAGTTACCATGTAGCTGAAAGTAAAAATATTTTGCAATTATCCTTCAACTACCAGCTATAACGACAAAAAAATATCGTGTTACTAGCTTCGTTTTTTCAATTTGATTTTGAAGGACTTTATGTTTCATAATTTATCATTCTGTAAAATATTTGTGCAAAAATAAAGCGAAAAAAATTACTTTTGTAGGTTTTTTTCTGTACTGACTCAAGTATCCCCTCCATGGGGATACTTAAACCACGATGTAAAAAAAAAGTAAAAATTAATTAGACATAGAAAAATAGTTGAAAATTAATTGAAAATGGTTTTCAGTTGAAGAAAAATTATCAAATTTTCATTTTCACTATTTTATTTTATTCTAAGAAATTATAAAAAATTTTAAAAAATTTAAATTTACAAAGTGGCTCAAGTATCCCCATCTTCCCCTATATGTCCTCAAAAATTCGAGACCACATTGTTAAAATTTTTCTGTGAAATTACAGGGAATCTACTGGTAATTCAATTAGCTTAAGCCTTATGTAACATTACAGATATTAGAAAAAACGAAATTTTATTAAATATGACAGAAGTTATTAGAAAAATTTACAATAGACTTTGTAAATTAATATTGATAAAAGTACAGGAGGCTAAATAAATTTATTTTTTATGATAATTATTTAAATTTAAGTTAATTTATAAAATTCTTGAATATCTCAAACTGCAACGAGCTTCAAACTATCATAAAAATTCGAGTAATTTTTACCTGCTGCATTATATAATTTTTACACATTTTGTCCTGGGTTTTGAATCCGAAACTTCTAGGATCAGGAAAGGCATCTTACTGTTTGAACTACAGAAGATATTGCGATTGAGTACAAAATGTATCTTTTATGATTCACCGAGCAGAAATTTATTGCACTTCTGCTGTTCAAGGTTTTCGCTCCAAATATATTCGTTAAAAATTTCGAAAACGATTTGTTTAATTTATTTTAGAGCGCATTTTTAAATAAAAACCAACTTAAATTTTTTTATTAGTTTTAGTGATAAATAAGATTTTCAGTGAAAGTTTTAATGCACAAATTTGAATCTAATTCATTTTTTTACAACAAGAATAATTATTTTTAATTTTTCGATTTCTTTGCCATTTTTTTACGCTAATATTTTTAAAAAGATTTTTTATTAAGAAATAGAAGAAAAATAAACAAAAAAAGCGTAATTTATTATTTAAAACTAATTTTTTACGTTGTTATTATTTTATTCATTTAGTATAGTGTGTTTTTAATAAGATAATATATTTTTATTGCGCATTTACCAATGAAATACATAGTAAAATAACAATAGCGTTGCAATAATAATAACATCTTAAAAATAATACGACGCAATTTACTTTCAATATTATCAAGCTTCTGTATGTAAAGGAAGCAATTGCAAAGTGATTGTTGAAAAAAATTTCCACAAACAACGAAGAGATGAATTTTGCCTTTTCAAATTATTCTAAGTTTCAAAATAAATTAATAAATAAATAAACTAGATTTTCTTTTTTAGACTTCTGATAAAACTGCAAAATAATTTTACAAGTGTGGAGTTTAAATTAAAAGTGTTAAGACAAATAAAAATGCGTTAAATAAAGATATGGAAATCCCAACAGGGAAATAGATGCAATATAAGAGAAATGTCTGTAAAATGATGACCGCAAAACTCGGTAGAATGAATTTAACTGAGAAATTTTTAACACGGTAGGGCAGGCCTCTCCAAGCTTTCACTAAGCAGGGTCGCATCTCAACTTTTGGCAAGCAATGAAGAGCGCCATTATAACACGATTCAAAACATGCAAAAAAAAACATCTTTTACTATTAGTAGCAATACATTATGAAATGGCATAACGCAGGCGAGACATAATTCTCCTATGGATATAAAACGCCATGTAATTAAAAAAACTGTAATTTGTAATACATCACGAATAGTAAATTTTTCTGCAAGGGGTTTCTCACACATTTTGGAAAGAGACAGAATAATGTTAATAAGAGATATTATCAGGTTTTTTTAGGTATCTTTCGTTATAATTGTTGATAAGTGAAATACAACTGTAGAGATTTTTAAAACATCTCTCAAGCAAATATCAAGGATTTTAAATAAGTATCCTTTGCAAGGGAATTTTATTTATTTATTTATTAAGACTAGAAAAAGATTCAAAAGTACGCCATGAATGTCTGCATCAGGCGACGCGTTGGACAGCCCTTCTGTAGGATATTCTTCTATATTAGTATTTTTCTTACATTTCTTAAGTAAGGTAAAATTTTGCGCGGTTAATCTAGATTTATTTTTTTTATATAAAAACAAAATGCTGATATTTATTTTGTAAGAATTCTCTTAAGATTAAACCTCTAGGTTTAGCTCAAATCGTAGAAAATACTAAAGAATGTCAAGTATGATGTTATCCTTTTATAGCAAAATTAGTAACATGGAACATTTCTTTCCCAAAGCTATCGTATAAAAGCATATTTCAGTGACATTCAAATTCTAACATTTTAGAGCATTTTTTATCATATTGATTAATTGTTATTATTTTGCTGCAAATTTTCTTGGTATCATTTTTATGTTTATTTCTTTTAACATAAATGAAAAATCCAACTATATAACACTATATTTTCGCATGATGACTTTCAATGACTTTCAAATTCTTATAACTAACAACATTGTGATTTATCTGTATCATTAAAATTAATTCAACCATCGTTTTTTTTCCTTTTTATTCTATAGTATGCGCTTTATTGCTTGTCATTAAATGGGATGTTGCAATTTGTAGAAAATAATACATTTTGAAATACAATTTTAAACTACAATTTTTGACTATTTGATATTAATTTTTTTTTTCATTTTTAGTACAACACTCCCACACAATTTTTGAAAAAGAACAAATGCTATAAAATTGAGAAAAATATATTAAAAAGGGATTTAATCTATTCCTTTAAACTTTTTCCCTGGAAAAATGGAAAAAAAAATATTTTTACTTACTAGTTTTAATTACATCCTTTTATAATGACATCTTTCCAAACATGCATTTTAAGAAACTTTCTGAATTGTTACAATTGCTACAAACCCATATTTTTTCAATATGTCATTTATTTCCGACCTTTATTTGGTGGAATTTTATTCATTTTTAGTTAAACTAAAATACTTTTTTCTCTATTAGAAAAATATCGTTTAAGTAAAAATAATACTATATTATTATAAATTTTCTATTCTTTCTGTCTTTCTATTTTATTAATATTATAATTATTTTAATGATAAACAAAATAAAAATAATGCATTACAAAAATGCGTTTACCAAGTTTCAAAGACGTTTCTGATTATTTTTCAAGTGATTTTTTTTTTCGGGAGGTGGGAATATATAGTATTCTCGTTTCAATAACTTCTTAAAATAAAATACTTCTTTTAAGCAATTGAAATATCAGGAAAAAATCGCTGAAAGTCACATATTCTTAGACTATTGTTATTCCCTCTTCTTTCTTAATTAAACATAGCCTTCTTTATTCTTTGCTCTTCATATCTATTTTTTTTCTATATATTTTCTTCATTTTTCCTTGATTCATACCTACCAAAATGTGATGCGTCTAAAAAGTTAACAGTTGGCACTATCATTTCCTCAAATAAGCATATGGTAAGGTAGCCTTTAAACAGTCAGTCCTCGTTATTCCTACACGTCTTTTCGGTTATCACGCCAGTTTTTCAAAGTTCCGATTTTCTGCACTGTAAAAAGTTTTGGTCTCGAATCACGGTGGTTATACCGTCAACTTTGTGACATTTCCTTTTACCGTAATTTTACTGGACGGTATGTATACCGTAAAATACTTAAAGTACATGTACCGTAATTTAACTGAACATAAATTTAAATATTTTGTGGTATATGTACCGTAAATTAACTGGACGGTATATGTACCGTAAAGTATTTAAAGTACATATACCTTAAAAAAATATCGTTACAGCATATATACCGGAAATTAAATATATGGTATATGTACCGTAAAAAATACTTTTACAGCACAGATACCGTAAATTAAATGTACGACATATGTACCGTAAAAAATATTTATACAACATTTATACCGTAAATTAAATGTGCGGTATATGTACTGTAAAAACATTTGTAATCAGTATGTGTACCGTAAATGAAATATACGGTATATATACCGTAAAAATACAGGATGATCCAAAAAAAAAATCCTCCCACATTTGACAGGTTGAAAAAAAACAAAAACGACTCTAATGAGAAACTTATTTGTTAAAAATATAGAATAGACATGACGAGAGTTTAAAACTATTTTTCAGAAATGACTTCTGGAAAGTGTCTTCCATTGCGAGCAATATACATTTCAAGGCGATGTCTGGAATCTATCATCACGAACGCATCGTCTTGTGGGAGAATTGCTACTTCCACCTGAATTACTCTCTTGAGGTGAGAATGAGTGTAGGTCTTGTCTCAAGATTGTATCAAACAGAGGTAGCCTCTTCCACAAGACATAATATGTTAGGGGATGATATATTTCAGATATTGTCTAGAAATTTATATTGCTTATAATGGATAACACTTACCAAGCATCATTTCTAAAACATAGTCATTTTAAACTCTTGTCATACCCATTGCATATTTTAAAACAAACAAGTTTCTCTTTACAGTCCTTTCTTGTTTTATATTATCCTCTCAAACATGGGATATTCTTATGTGTTATTCTGTAATCAAAATCGACGAATATACATGGTAAGCACAAGTCTTACTCTTATTATAAAAACTTATTTTGGCGAGAAATATTAGATATGTGAGGATACATTTAAATATTTTGATAAAAATTTTAATAAAACCATTTGTAGATCATCAGGTTGTGCAAAGATATGCATGCTGGTAAAAAACAATATATATATATATATATATATATATATATATGTATTATTTTTTTTAAATATTAAATTTTCTGTATTTCTTAAGGGATATTTTTTTTCTTTTTGTTTTTTATCATTTCGTACAATTTTTCAAAAAAAAAAATTATGGTAAAATGTAACTAAAAACAATGAATTTGAATTACACTTACATAGCTGCCAATTACTACATCTTTTCTGCATTTATTTTTTTATACCACTATTTTAAAATAGTTACTGCTGTCACATTTCAGGTTTAAATATATAGCGAAAATTCTTATTTTAAAATAGAGGTATAAAGATGCTATAAAAGTAGGATGCACTTAGAGAATAAAAAAAAATCTCAAAAAAGTGTTTACATTTGTGACCGCTATGATAATGTGAGATGATCTCTGATAAAATAAAATGTTAATATTAAATTTCTTTCTTACATTTCTATAAATTATTAAAACTGAAAATAATTAATAGATCTTATATTATTTTTATTAAATAGTAAGAATTTAATAAATTTTATTAAATATTAACAAATAATTCAAGAGTACTGACTGCCGAAAAATTATTTCACACTTCTTTTGTTGCTTCACAGACATAATTATAAAAACTAAAGGATCAGAAGGGCGTGAAGAGAATACAAATCACATGCACTTTCAAAAAATAAAGTAAAATTAATAAAAGTGGTCAAAATAATACATATAGATTAATATTCTTGTTACTTACTTGGAAATTAGGATTTTTATTTTTATTTTCTCAACATACAAATCTAAAATTTCTTACATTCATTTAAAAGTTTAAGAATGTCACTGTCTAGCAAATCAGCACTTTTTAATTTTTTTTAATGGAAATGTGCTATTATATTATTCTTGCAAGAATTGATTTGTAATTTATAGCTTATAATCTTAATAACAAACTTTAATTCTCCCTACAGATTAAGAAAAGTAAAAACAAGTTGTCGTGGGCAAAATTGCCTTTAACACGAAAAAAAGTTAAAAAATGAAAAATGTATTTTCCTTCAAATATTTAAATAGTCAAGACTAAATTTATACATTCATGCTTAAAAATAAGTTTAAAATTGTATAAAAACTTTGTATTGTTAAGGAGAGGGTTTGAGAATCATATTAAAATTACAAATGTTTTAGAACATTTACAAAATAAATTAATATCTAATAATAACACATTGCTCAGTGGTGCACAAAACAGGTATTTTTAATATACATTTGTACAATTAAAATAAAATAAAACTTTCAACGTTTCGCGCCGTGTTCTGCGGGCGTCTTCAGGAAAATATGATAATGGAAGGACTACTTTTGCATCTTGATCGAGAGATAATATTTCTACTAAATTAAAATCTAAATGAATTAAAATTTTAAAAAATGTTGCCATTTACACGTGAGTAAAAATTAAAATATTGCAAGGAAATAAAAAAAGACTGAGCAATGTATTATTATTAGTTAAATTTTATGGTGCAACTGTCCTATATATATTTATAAATTAATATCATTATGATTCAGATATATTTAAAACAAGCGATTAAAATATAAAAAGATATTTATTACAACGATTAAATTACATTAATACACTATATCATGATGCATAGTTATAATATTTATGTATACAATTTATTTTCTTCTACACAGTGTGTCATTTACATTTATATACATATTCCAATAGTTTTGCCCACTTTGCTGTATTTTGATTATCCGCCAATTGATTATTTGTAGTTTGAACCACACACAGGGTTGACCAACATCAAGTACCTTAAAGAAAATGATTCATTCAACATGGGTATAAGCATTAAAATAAATTATCGAAAAAAAATACAAAAGTAATTTGTAGAAATGGTTTCACAAAATCATCTTAAGAGGTTATTTCAATATTCACAAGAAGGAACAAGAATGCTAATATTAATCCTATGGGAGCGTTATTTTCAATTTTCTCGCTTTGATTTTAATATACAGGGTGTTTCGCTACCAGACCGACAAACTTTGAGGGATGATAGTACACATGAAGACAAACATTATTAATTAGGAAACCATGGGGCGGAAACGTCTTCTGTAGGAGCTAGGGGCCATTAAAGTTTAGGGTCCAAAACTTCAAACGATGATAGAAAAAGGAAAAAAGGGTCTATTCATTTGCGGTTTTCTCTAAAATCATTCTTTATAATACGATTTCTTTAGAAAAAATTTTTAAAGGTTATTTTCGAAAATTGTCGATAGAGGGCGCTTTAGACTTTAGAGTAACGAACAACTACTTTTTACTGTTATTTTCTGCATGGGGTTGAAATTATTCTAAAGCTTACACTTTAACTTAAATTTTAAGCCCAAAATCGAAAACATTGGGGTCGGGTAACTATGAAAATTGAACTGTGAATAGAGGGGGAGATTTTAAGAGCTTATAAACATTGGACAAACTAATCGATTTTGTTGCGGTTTGGGTAAAAGTGATTTCCTTGGTAATTATTTTATTCAAAATGACGTACAGCTTTGGTGTCCCCATTTTTTGATAAAGGGCGCTTCCGACACATCTCCGACATTTCAATGGCATTACTCATGGTTGTTTTACTACCAGACAAACTTACCTTCAGGAAGTGTTAGAGACACAAAGATGACTCAGAATCACATAGGAATGTAACGTTGGAAATGCATTTTTTGCCAGTTATGGTTGAAGGAAGCAGAGAAGACAGCAACAGAAACAACAGAGAAAGAGCAACACGTTAATGTGACAGAAAACAGTTTATTTAAAGGTTTTACTACAAAAGGTGTTTGAAATTACGACCAAAAGTAGCCCGGCGAGTTTGACAGAGACGGTAGATGACGCTGCGGTTTCCTTGCGGTAGATGACGCTCAACGGTAATGCGTGTGAACAGCGATCACTTTGAAGTGATCATTCGCGAACCTGCTCCAAATGTAGCTAAATGAAGTATTTGAAAGATGAACTGCCCGATGGGACTCCTTCACATTTTATCAATGACATTTGCCCACACTTCAAAGTAACATCTGGACAACGAGTCGTTGTAGCCTGCCAGATCGCCAGACCTATCATGTATCAACTTCTTCTGCTGGGGTCAAATGAAATGTTGGGTGTATGAGACTCCCGTACCATCAGTTAAAGACCTCGCATCTAATATTTCTGTAGCTTGACAGAAAGCTAACAGAGATGCCAGGAGTCTTTTAAAGCGTGAGGAATTCCATGCGACGCCACTGTCAGGCATGACGAACTACTTCTGGTCGTAATTTCGAACACTTTCTGTTGTAAAACATTTAAATAAACTGCTTTCTGTCACATTAACGTGTCTTTGCTGTTCCTGTTGCCTTTTTCCTGTACTTCCTTTAACCATAACTCGCGAAAAAGGCATTTTCAACATTACATTCCTATGTAACTCTGAATCGTCTTTGAAGCCCTAACACTTCCTAGAAGTATGTTGGTCTGGTAGTAAAACACCCAGGAGTAATGCCATTGAAATGCCGGAGATGTGTCGGAAGCGCCCTCTATCAAAAAATCAGGACACTGTACGTCGTTTTGAATAAAATAATTACCAAGGGAATGGACACTACACGCAAACTGTCATAAAATCTATTTGTTTGTCCAATGTTTATGGGCGTTTAAAATCTCCTCCTCTGTTCACAGTTCAATTTTTGCTAGTTACCCGATCCGAATGTTTCCGATTTTGAACTTAAAATTTAAGTTAAAATCTAATCTTTAGAATAATTTCAATCCCATGCAGAAAATAACGATAAAAAGTAGTTGTTCGTTACTCTAAAGTCTAAAGCGCCCTCTATCTATAATTTTTTAAACTAACCTTTAAAATTTTTTCTAAAGAAATCGTAATACTTTTCCCGTTATAAAATTTATTTTACACCTTGATCGAAAATTTCTGTCGTTAATTTAAAAAGCACAGTAAGAACATTCTATTAAAACCATTTGTGAATAAATATCTGTTTTCATTTAGTAAAAAATTGAACAAATTAGAGTGTACAAATAATTATTTTGCCAACTGTATAACATTATCCTTTTAGAGGGGAGGGAGGGTCTGACACATGATATCGTAAGATATCTCTAGGGGAAGGGGGTGATTTGCCTTTTGATATCGATACCATTTTGACCCAATTAGAATTATCTCTTTTTTTCTGTAATGTGGTATTTTGTTCAAAATAGTACATTATCTTTTTTTTTGTTGTTGTTGTTAACTATTTTTATTTGAATAAAGCGATATTTTATTAAATTATCTTCAATTGAATCAATAAAGTTTGCGAAAAATAAATTTAACCCGTTTTGTATGTTACTCAAAACAAAAGAACTAAATTCTAAAAAAAATTTTTACAGTTTGATAACGATATCATTACCGGGGCAGGGAGTTTGATGGAAGTAACGTATGATATCCAAAGGGAGGGAAAGAGTCCAAAATTATCAAAAAGTAAATAACGTTATATTTGCAATTAGCCCCTTACTGGTCGAATGGAATTTTTTAAATTAACCGCGTTTCTATAATTTACTTGAAATATGGTAAAATGAGTGCAAAATCGGGGAATAGGGAATCATTATTTTACAGACATCTTTAACAGAGCAAGGTCGATCCATCCGATGGATCATACTGAGTCGGGTAGGAGGCATCGACTATTTCTTTTAAAAACATCAGTGGTAGTGTTTGCATCAAAATTCCACTGATGTCCGCTGAAGTAACCTGAAAATATCATTCAACATCTAGTCTGAATAATTTATCCAAGCCGGACTGAAGAGAGATCGGGTTAGGGGGGATTGTCCAAGGTTTGAAGACATATGGATGAGACTGTGAATTAACTTTAACTGTCTAAATGGTTTTTAGTGTTTAATTTTCCAGAATTTGGAGGGGAGAGATTGAGTTACCGAATGAGAGACCTTTCTTTTAACAAAAACAACAGTCTTGCCATATCAGTGCTGAATTAATGGGGCGCCCCAGAGGGACCCCTCCCAGCGCAATGAAATCCCCCCCAGTGCAATGAAATCCCCCCCCGGAAAAATAGAGTTCTTGTGTTTTCATTGGGGAAAAAGGTTTCATTCCCCCACTCCCCGGAGCCACAGAAGTCCCTCCCGGAGAAAAGTGTCTGAATCCAATACTGAGCCGTATGGCGAAAGAGCGTCGAGTGAGATAGGTTCTAAAATTTTGATTTGCGATTTTTAGAGTTTTTGAACTTCACCACCTTTTTAAGGATTACATCAACAGAATTGTTAATTACGAAATTCCTGAGCTCATCGAGATTGGGGTCTGAGTTCGATAAAATTCTAACAACGTAAGCGAAAAAGATTTTTGAATTTTAGTTATTTATGAGGTTGGTAGAGGAAAGGGGACGGGTGTTTGCAGTTTTACCGGTGGTTTAAGCGTAAATCTAAGCCAACTGACTGTTTGGTGATTTATTATTTTTTTCTGATAAGGATGTATTTTTTTCTAGTTTTATGATAATTTTGTCTAAATTTTGAACGTGGGGATTCGCGGGGGATGGGTCTTTATAGGCCCCAAAATTTCGCCATCCGAGCACACACAATACGTTATACCATTTCATTTTTTTTTTTTTTTTTTTTTTTTTTTTACAGACAACTTATTAGCCGCCGATCTTCATTATTTGAGAGAGGCGACGTTCGATACATTAGAATTGTAGAGAACGTGAACATGCATGTTATTAAGGAAAAAGAATAAGTCGCTGAATAAGGAAAAAGAAAAAGATAAAAAGCATCGTGTTGCCCAGTTTGGAGTTAAAAAAAAACAGTACCATATTTCGGCGCTTCTCTTTATTTTACTTCATGAATAGACTCCACTTTGAAATTCCACCACGGAAATTTTTAACATTGTATTATTAGATTTTTTTGAAAGAATTTTTAATTTCAAATAATTTTTAGCTGAAAAATTTCTTTTTTGTCATACCTAAAAAAAATATTAATTATTAATGTCATAATTTTTAAACCCAAAATAAATTAATAAGACAAATATATAACAGTAAAGAAGAAGTTTATTAAGAACTAATGCAAGTTAAAAATGTAATAAAAATACAAGCATAATAGTTACTTACACTTAAAAATAGTTAAAATGTTACATACTTCTTTGTCCTGCACGTCCGGTATGAGGATCCAACTGAATGAAACACAAAGAGCATACACAAAGGTGAACAAACCCTTTTAACATATAAGAATATCACTGGTATATATATTCAATGGTACATAATATTACAATTCCAATTGCATGACTATGAATAAGTGATTAATTAAACTAGTTTAAAATCTTAGAATTTCACTTCTATGAATTGTATAATTCTCCAATAAAAATTAAGGATGGATTTGACATAATTCAGTATGATAGATTAAAAGTTCCCACTAGAAAGACGACATCTATTCAGGCCGTCCAGAACCGTGACGGGCCCAGAATCAGTCACCCCTCCCCCTTACACAGACACGCAAGACACATAAAATGCATGTGAATCTTTAATAAAGCCTCGTCTACGTTGTAGACTACTTTAGTCATCTTTCATAAATTACATTATTTATTTTCTTGTAGTTAAAGATAATAATTATATATTCTAATAATTATCTATTCTTCTTTAATATTATTTAACAAAAGTAAATACAGTCCTTTCTTTTTTTTATTGTTACATTATGGTATCCATAAAAATTATAATAAACAGTGTGTATTGCAGGAGTTGTGACCCTTTGAGATTTTTGGACTTCAAAACAAGCTAACGGCTGCACTCCCCCCCCCCATCTCCTCAGACCTGCGCGCATTTACATAGCAACAACAAGAACATCGCTTGAGAGAATGCCGTACACCGAGGCGAGGATACCATATTTTCCCTTACTGAAATATAATTATTTTCAGTATAAATATCGCCTTTTTACTGAAAAACAATCATTTTATGGTATAAATACCGTTTATAATTGAAATAGCACAGAAATTGGTCATTTTATGGTATAAATACTGTTTATAATCGAAATAGCACAGAAACTGTTTTTTTTTAATGCCAAATATATCTTAGAAATACGGTACTCATACAGTAAAGAATGATAACAATAGACGTACCGTAAAATTTAGGTACATCTATTGAAATGCTACGAAAATTTTTACAATGCCGTTTTCCTTATTGAAAAATAATTATTTTACGATATAAATACCGAGTTTTTACGGAAAAATAATAATTTTACTGTGTAAATACCGTTTTTAATCGAAACAGTACAAAAAACTGTTTTTTACCCTTAATATACCTTAGAAATACGGTATTCATACCGTAAAAAGTGAAAATGGTAGAAGTACCGTGAAATTTACGGTACATCTACTGGAATTTTACAAAAAAATTTTGCAGTGTGTATACAATTTCTATGTAAATAAACACCTGATTTTGCATTTTTGAATGATTTTAACTCCAGACATACCGTCGGTTTAGGAAAATTGCCCATTTTCACAATTCATCTTACAAGGGTGGATATTAAGCGGTACGAAATGTCTTAGCCACACTTTTCACAAAAGTGTCTAAAATGTCCATCGACATAAAATAGAAACTTTATTTCAATCGTTCATCCGAATTAAAAAACTTCGCACACTATGAATGATAGAATCAGTGAAGGAGAAATTTCTTCCTGTGCGATCTCTATCCTTCAATTCAGGAACACGTTCCCACTGTGTTTCACACTGAGAATGTAATTGAGAATACCTTTTTATTTTGGAAATGTTAAGTATTTCATTTAATTGTGTTTAACACTGTTCTCAGAAAACTCGCAAGAAAGTTTAAGACAGTGCATAATTGTTGCAAACATGCTGGTTTCAATCAAGTTCATAAGATCTCGGGTGTATAAAAGATATTAAAGAAGATATCCCTCTTGAAATATGCTGTTAGATCGTGAAATAGATTTAATATTTGGGAACGTCAAGATGTGTATCGATTTTGACAAGGATGTCTCTACATCACCAGATGCAATGATTCCGGAAATTGTAAAAGAAAATAGAAAAAAAAATTCTTCAGACTCAAGGATCGAAAGTAATATAAAGCTAGAATAAAACAAGCCTCTCACCACAACTGAAGCATTGCAGTGCATTCAAACAATCAGAAATTATGTAACATCAATTTCTGAAACAACGGATATTTTTCAAAATTATTTGTATAATATAGAAAAAATATTCGAGAAAGCAAATTTAGAGATACCCAAACCTTAATTCATCAGCATTTCGTATAAGAGTAAACATGTAAGTAATCAAAAATCTGATTTTTAATCATTTCAACTTCGTTTTTGTGCTTATTTAGTTAATTAATAATTTTATATTGCGTAAAAATCCAAGAAAGTTGTGAATTTAAAATTGTCTTAAATTAATTAAAAATAGAGCTTTTTAAAAACATACTTTTCTCCAACTCTCCAGATACCCCGGTTCTGACGACAATTTTTTCTGGTCCTCAGAGTGTTGGGATAACGAGATTTGACTGTAAAATGATTTTAACACTTCTCAACAAAATATTAATTATTCCAACTGTTCTTCTTTTACAAAGGTTCCGTGGTCATCAACAAAATGAACGAAAGTCTTGACTAAAAAAATTAAAGAGGCGATGATAGTTCAACCTATCAACGACGTGCCCCATTGATCTCTCACCTCTAGACAAAGCTAAAAACATAAAAGAGATTGAATGCGCATATGAGATGATTTCATAAACAAAAATATCGTCTGTTTTTAACCTTATAACTTAAAACACAAATTAAACTTAATTGACACGTTTTGATGTTTTCACACACCTTAATTCATCCTAGGTCAAATGCGAATAGAGGACATAAGTAGCAGGTTTATCCACATTCATTTTTTAATGGAGTTTCATTTTCCTTTCGTTGATGATCACCTAATCATTGAACTAATCGTTGGCGGTCATCGTAATGCTTACACACCATGAATATGCATACAATAAAATATGAAAATAAAATCAAGTAATAGCGAATTGCGTAAAAAAGCATCATTATAACTCCAAAAATGAAAAGTATATTAAATAATAATTTACAATGTTGGATTAATTGTTTTAAAACACTTCTACTTCACAACTACACACTTCATTTGTAGGTCGAAAGTATTTAGGACCTGAAGATTCTGCTTTGGTTCTAGAAATTCCACTTCTATTCATTTAAATTTTTATTATTTATTTTTTCCCTTCATGTTCAATGTGCTATAAGTTATTGAATTCAATTTTTCATGTGTTGTAATACGATTAATGGTTATATATATTACAATAGTACATTAAGATAGAGTATGACCCAATAAAATTATTGATTTTTAACAGAAATCTGAAGTAAACAACTGAACAGGATTTAAGCTGTGACGCTTATTTTAACCAGTAAATAATACAGCACCACCATTACCAATAAATTAAATTCTTTATTTTACTGGACTTTATTTTTCGTCTTAAGTATGATTTTTAAAAGTTACAAATGACTTCACTATCATAATTTACGCATTTGAGAATCAGCACATAACATGTACACGATTACTGTGTTGCCTTAAAGATTAAGAATGCAAAAAAAAAAAAAAAAAAAAAAAAACTGATAAGAAATGATAACCTGTGAATAAACTTGTCAATCGCTGAATTTATAAATATCCGATCACAGAACCGAGGCAGGATCGAGCGTGGTTAGTTCTTGGGAGGGTTAGATGCATGTTTGTGAAATCTGATTTTTTAAAAAGTATTATTGGAACATTCTTATAGAATAAGTTCCAATATTTTTATTGAAACTCTATGGACATTTTTATACGTATTTCTTTTTCTTTTGTTTCAACTAGCTCAGAAAAACGAGCAGTAATACTATAGGATTCCATAACATTTTTCCTATAGATTGTTTAATAGAATTCTATCAGAAATTTTTGTAAGAGTTGCCCAAGTTAATATATACACTATATTGCCATTGATTATTCGACACTTGCGATTTCAGACATTTTATTAAATATCTAGAAAAATACACGAGGAATCATCTCGAAACTCTTAGTGTATGAATATAATAGTATACGTCATACATCTCCGTGAAGATTTTTTACCGAAACTCTATAGGGGACCGTCAACAAATTAAAACAAATGAATATTTTTTGAATAACCCTGTCAAAACTAATGTAGCAAAAGCGCTCAAACTTTAGATTATGATTGAACGCCTTATTGTAATACACTGTGTTCATTTTTATGCAAATAGCATGCATACTCGCAGAGTAATTAAGGTTTTTATAAAAATGGTCCCAAATTTTTCCAAATTTTTCCCTTATAAGTTGGTTATTGGTTATAAGAGTTATTTTCAGAGTTCTTAATATAAAATAATATTTTTTTCAGAAAATATGACAAACAACATTGCACACAGTACCCTGTAATCAGAATTAAAAAATAATAAAAATTGTATGAAAAATGAGTAGGTTTACTAAATAATTTTTTACTGCGCATGCGTCAAAAAAATCAAAATTTCATTTGCATATTATGTTAGCTAAATGTATAGAGCAACTTTTGTAAAAGTCTCAAAATCATAGCTTGAAAATTCCGAAAGTAATCGTCTATAGAAAAAGGACAAAATCCGTTGTTTCCAAAATTAAGCAAAAAAATGAGGGATTTTATCCAAATGTAGTAGTACATCCCGTATTGTGTATTCTATATTGACACTAATCAATGAATATATGGATACAACCCCTCTTGTTTTTGCTTCATTTTGAGAATAACGGATTTTCAACTTATTCAATTGACGATTATTTTCAGAATTTTCAAGTTATGATTTTGTGACTTTCACAAAAGTTGCTCTATACATTTAGCTAACATAATATGCAAATGAAATTTTGATATCGTTTACGCATGCGCAGTAAAAAATTATTTAGTAAACCGACTCATTTTGTATACTGTTTTCATTATTTTTTAATTCTGATTACAGGGTACTGTGTGCAATGTTGTTTGTCATATTTTCTGAAAAAAATATTATTTTATATTAAGAACTCTGAAAATTATAAAGCAAAACTTGGAAAAATTTGGGAGCATTTTTATAAAAACCTTAATTACTCTGCGAGTATGCATGCTATTTTCATAAAAATGAACAAGGCTAATTACAATAAGGCATTCAATCATAATCTAGAGTTTGAGCGCTTTTGCTACATTAGTTTTGACAGGGTAATTCAAAAGATATTCATTCTCTTTTAATTTGTTGACGGTCCCCTATGGAGTTTCGGGAAAAAAATCTTCACGGAGATGTATGACTTATACTATTATATTTATACACTAAGAGTTTCGAGATGATTCCTCATGTATTTTTCTAGATATTTAACAAAATGTCTAAAATCGCAAGTGTCCAATAATCAATGGCAATATAGTGTATATATATGGAGTACAGAAATAAGCAACGTCAAAAAGCGTCAAATATATTATAAAGCAGCAGACCGGTTTCGATAGCATTTAGCGTACCGTCATCAGTGCTAGAGGAGGTAGAAATTCGTAAGTACTTCGTAATTATTATTATTATTATTATTATTATTATTATTGTTTCATTTCATATTTTCTGTCTCCTTCAGTCCCTTTCCACGTGCAATCTCCTATTGCCCATTACTTACAGTCCTCTGCATTCCTATTGGTTGCCTTCAATCCCCCGTCTCTACTATACATATGAGCAAATTCCTACCCCTTGTAGCACTGACGACGGTACGCTAAATGCTACCGAAACCGGTCTGCTGCTTTTATAATATATTTGGTTTTTTTAACGTTGCTTATTTCTGTACTCCATTCAACTGCACCGAGCTCTATCTGAATATTAATATATATATATATATATATATATATATCTGATTTTTGTCATGCTATAACTAACGTATTTATGAACCGATTTGAATGAAACTTGGTATGTACATAATACATACAAATATCTAGACCGAGTTCGTTGGCCAGCATCATCCACCATCTTGTTTCAAATAGGCGGCAATTTAAAAAAATTAAAAAAAAATTAAAATTTAAAATTAAATACGAAAAAATTAAAAGTTGAAAAATGTTTTAGCTTTATGTGTTAGATATTAAAACACCAATTCCAGAACACTTTTTATTTTGTATATATCTTTAAAAATGGTTGAATTATAGCACTTTGAATTTTTCTTATGGCTGACATTTTGAAACGATCAGATTTTTGTCACGTGATAACACGCGTATTTATATATCGATTTGGATGTAACTTGGTGTGTACATAGTACATAATGAAGTCTGAACCGAGTTCGTTAGCCAGTTCCATCCGCTATCTTGTTTCAAAATGGCGGCCATTTAATAGTTTTTTAATTTAAATTTTAAATTAGGTACAAAAAAGTAAGAAATTGTAAAAGATTTTTCTTTTATTCATTTGACCTTGATACAAACATTCCAAAGAATTTTTTGTTTTGTCTGAATCTTAAAAAATGGCTGAGTTATAGCACTTCTTATTTCTAGTGTTGCTCACATTTTGAAAAAATCTGGTTTTCGTCAAGTGATAACACGCGTATTTATTTACCGATTTGGATGAAACTTGGTGCGTAGATAGTACATACCGATGCCTGGACCAAGTTCGTTGGCCACTTCCAACCGCCGTCTTGTTTCAAAAAGGCGGAATATTACATTTTTTTAAATTTAAAACTTAAAATTAGGTACAAAAAAGTAAGAAATTGAAAAAGATTTTTCTTTTGTGTTTTGACCTTGATACAAATATTCCAGAGCATTTTTTTCATCTATATGTTCAAAAATGGCTCAGTTTTAGCACTTTCAATTTCCAGTGTGACTGACATTTTGAAACGGTCTGAAATTTGTCACGCCATAATACGCATATTTATAAACTGATTTCGATATATCTCCGTGCGTATATGGTACATACCAATTTCTTGACCGAGTTCACGGACCAACTTTATCCGCCATCTTGTTTAAAAATGGCGGTCATTTAAGTTTTTTCAAAATTCTTTTAAATGTATAATAATGAACAAAGAAAAAATTAGAAATTGAAAAAACGGTCTTTCTAAACTATTTATCTTAATAATGAATTCCGGAGTATTTTTTGCTTTGTCTTTACCTTGAAAAACGCCTGGGATATAGCTATTTGAATTTCTAATGTGGGTGATATTCTTTTTTAAAAAATCAATTTGCCCGCGACAGCACTCGTATGTATTAACCGATTTCGATGTGAGTGTCCATGTTCACATGCATTAAGATTTCGACCAAGCTCATTGGTTAATTTTATCAATCATGTTGCTTTAAAATGGATATCGTGGAATTTGGCGACCCTCTATATCGCTTAGGTTGAATAAAAGATGACTAATTTCTAAAAATTTCTATTAGTATTCAGTATTGATAAAAACTAGTATTCAATCTTATATAATCGTGTTCCACTAATTTGAGCTTCGTATAGTTAAATAATATAACTTAATTTAAAATAAATAAATAAGTATATGAACGCTATCTCTTCCTCCCGGCACTGCCGGAAGGACTTTTATGAAGTACATTAAGTTATTTTATGCTTAAGAATTTTTTTCTCAAAAATATATTATGGTAGCAGAATAATCTTATCTGTCGAAGGATGTATTGAAAGAATACAAAAAAGAGGTTTGTTTTTCATTGCTGTGCATTTGTTTTTCATTCCATATATTTTTACACTTCAATATATTTTTAAATATATTATAAAATTATCATACCTTTTATTCAGATTTTCAAAATGAAAATATTTTCATCCAATCCTAAATGTTTGTACATGATTGATATTACTAATATATGGCGTTTTTAATATTAAATATTAAATGTGAAATTAACTGTAAAAGTTTATCAATTTGCATTTTGTATCGGTGAAAGACAGTTGTTTACGTTCTTTTAAACGTAAACAATCATGTTTCAATAATATAGTTTTGATTACTTCTGATTAAATTTATGTTTTAAATAAATCCACACAGGTGTACACATGTTAAAATAATAAAATTTAAAACTAAGATAAATTTAAAACTAATGCAACATTTTAACTAGTTTCATTTTTTTAATATCTTTTTATAATTTTCAGATAAAGCTTTTGAAAAAAATCATATTGTTCTTATCTTGGTATGTTTTTAGAAAAGTTTTCAAGAGAGATTAGTTTATTGCAAATTATTATAAACTTTTATTAAAATTCCAAAAAGTATCAAAATAAATTAAATTAGGAACATATAAAAATTATTCTTTAACTTTTATCGATCAACAGTTTAATATTACCATG
The DNA here is from genome assembly GCA_964019185.1 of Maratus speculifer. Lineage (NCBI taxonomy): Eukaryota > Metazoa > Arthropoda > Arachnida > Araneae > Salticidae > Maratus > Maratus speculifer. The sequence goes on from OZ025290.1 coordinate 309,958,001, forward strand.
CGTTATTTTTATTTTATATATATATTTTTTTATGGTTAAACCTATTTTGTTTAAGATTTTTTCGTAGGTTGCTTCTTATCTGTCAATTTAAATTAATAAACATAGTTAAAAAGTGTTTATTAATTGAGTTTGTCTATGCGGATGACTCAGTGTACTTTAACTCTTGTAAAGAAATATAAAAAATGCGACTCTTGACGTACACGGCTCTCCATATGTAATTGTAATATGTTAATGAGGTTTATTACAGGATGTTAGGAATTGAAAATGAAATGTGTAACATTTATAGTTCATTTACAAGACACATAAAATTTATTTGTTACATATGATCAATAGGAAAATATCGCTTAAGAGTCCACACTAGTCACAAAAAAGACCCGGGTGATACTTTTAAGTCTATGGGGTTCTAGTTTGAAATATTTCACTCAAATTTTAATTTTTTTTTCATGATTCTATTGTACAGGATAGCTGAGGACGATCTACAATCATGCTAGTTTTTACTTTTCGATTTTGGTTTTAGATTTTTCTTAAAATTTACTTTAAATTTCAAAATTGGTTAGAACAGAATCCGAAACCGAAACTATCACAATATTTTAAAACTATAGAACCAAAATTAAAAAGGTAAAAGCTAGCATGGTTGTAGATTTTCCTCAGCTATCATATTTTTCTGTCTAACATTTAAATTTCTTTTTTTTACGACAATAAAAAAAAATTACAAATCCAGGTAAATTAAATTTCACAATATATTAGTCTCAATGGAACTTTGTCACAAAAAGGAAAATGAATTTTCAGATTTCTTAATGGATCATTATTAACCACAAATCAAGTGTATTGTTACCCCGCATTTAGTGTGCTTTCCGTTTTTATCTGTTCAACATCTGCATATCATCAAGAATCTAAATTGTTATTATTTTTATGACAGTAATCCAAATAAAATTTCTTTTTGAAGATTTCTTTTTTATGTGTGTGTGCATATGAACACTTTTAAACTAACCAAACAATTAATTCATACTCAAATATAACGATTGTTTTTTTTCTTTTTTGTTATTTATCTCCAAAGAGTTTTTACTATTTATGTCCATCAAATATGACAAAAAATAGGTAAGGGTGATTGCAGATTGCACTGAGGGTTTCATTTAATATTTCTTTCAAAATAACTTATTCTTTAATAAATATACTCAGATTGTTAATTTATAATTATTAAATCTTATATGGAGATTACCACTAATTAATTTAAATTTAAAACAATTATGAAACAAAGCTATTTATTTAAATAAAATTAAAGATGTTAAAATCAAATTATTTAAATAAAATTAGAAATTCCAATTTTCTTGAAATGCGAAATTAACAAAAATAATGAAGATATAAATAAAATTTTTTATTTATAAAAACGAAAAAAAGTTTAAATGGAATTTAAAATGCTGAATCCTTAATAAATCGCAATAGTTTTTTAAAATAGAACGAAAATTGAATTCAAAAAGTATTAGAAATGACAGTGTTAAATAATATATAAATCCTGAAGCTCCAAAAGATCTAAATATATTTTAATATGACAATTTCAACTTCCAGCAACGGATCTCGAACTAAGACCTCCTATTTATTAGCAAGACTCTTTACCTCCAAGATATGATGTTTACATGGAAAACATTAAAATAAAGGTTCTCTTCTAAAATTTAAATCGCAAAAACGAAAGTAAGACATTGAAAAAAAATAATTTAATAGAAACAATAGACTTTTTCAGAAATTTTATGATTTGTGGTGTGACACGAGTTATTCAGCTGTATATACACAAAATTTAAAGTCACTGGCTTATACAACTGGTCGACTTTCATCGAGATGAATGAAACCCTAAAAAGAAGAGGCAGCCGGAATCTCTCTAGTTTTGGTTTATTTTGTGTCCGCGATTATCTACTAGAGGGATATAGGGCCAGGGGGAGAGTACCCTTTGTGGTGGTCTTTCTAAGGGATCCTAACCCATATTTACCCAAAGTTCAAAGAAAATCGCGAAAACTCCGAACGGCTAGGCCGACGGACACGCTTGGCTTCGAATACAGCACCTGCCGTCTATCGGTTGAGAGGTAAGTACCTTTTGGCCACTGGTGATGGTGAGGCCGGAATCTCTCTAGGAATTTATCATTTATGCAGGGATTTTTTATTCGATGATTAGACTAATAACTAAATAACAACAAAAAAAATTATGCACATAAATGTCACAATAAATAACAAGTATTTGTAATTTCTAAAAATTCTATAAGAAGTTCGCATTTTAATGAGAATTGGATAACATCCGGTTAAGGCATTTTGCTCGCAGATGTAACGTGAGAAGTGTGAAGTGGATTAACATCACTGCCACCATACATGTTATACCGACGCTTAACCCTTTCCGGCACACTGTGCCCAATCCGTGATACCTAATTTTAATTCCAAACTTGCAAACGACATTAATAATATTTTAGTAAAATTATGCCTTTACCCTGAAAGTTTAAATTAAGGGATTGTGAATGTTTTAAAAAGTCTTTTCTGAATGCCGGTGACAATCAATAATTTCTCATTTTACTAACAGAATTTACCTGTGCCAGAAAGGGTTAAACTGCATGTTTATACAAGGTGTATCTAAACTACTGGGCAAAACTTTAAGGGGTGATAGTACACATCAAGACAAATAATATTAAATGGGAAACTAAGGGTCCCAAACGTCTTCCGAAGGAGATAAGCGCCATCAAAGTTTAGGGCCCAAAATTTGAAATGATTATAAAAAACGAAAAAACTGGTCGATTCGTTTGCGGGTTTCACGAAAACTATTCTTTATGTCAGTATTGTCTTGAAACTAAATTATAAAGATAAATTTCAAAAAATGCTGATAGAGGGTGCTTTAGACTTTGGAGTAACGAACAACTATTTTTACCGTTATTTTTTGCATCTTATTAAATGTTTTTAGAAGTTTACACATAAACATAAATTTTGAGCTCAAAATCTGTGGTTAAGTCTCGCAAACTGAACTGTGTTCAATGGGAGTGGGTAGGTTCAGAATTCAAATGATTATATCATTATAAAAAACAGAAAAATTGGTCAATTGATTTGCGGTTTTCACTAAAATTATTTTATATGTCAGTATTGTCTTGAAAATAAATTATACTGATAAGTTTTAAAAAATGTCGATAGAGGGCGCTTTAGACTTTGGGATAACTTACAACTATTTTTTACCGTTATTTTTTGCATCTAATTAAATTTTTTTAGAAGCTTAGACATAAACTTAAATTTTGAGCTAAAAATCTGAATCGTTAAGAGTGGTTAAGTAGTGCAAACTGAACTGTGTTCAATGGGGTGGGGAGGTTCAAATTTCAAATGATTATAAAAAACGAAAAAATTGGTCGATTCGTTTGCGGTTTTCTCTAAAACCATTACTTTTTGTATCTAATAAAATGCTTGCAAAAGCTAAGACTTAAAGTTTGAGCTCAAATTCAGAATCGTTGGGGGAGTTAAGAAGTGCAAACTGAACTGTGTTCAGGAGTTGTAATGTTATCCTGCCCACCCTACGAACACAGTTCAATTTTACGCTACTTAATTACTCACAACGATTCAGATTTTGAGCTCACAATTTAAGTCAAAGCTTTTAAAACATTTACTTAGATTTTAAAAAAAAATAACGGTTAAAAATAGTTGTTGGTTACTGTAAAGTTTAAGGCGCCCGCTAACGGATTTTTTTGGAAGTTATCATTAAAATTTATTTTGAAGGAAATACAGACATAAATAATGGTTTTAGAGAAAACCTAAAACGAGTCGACCAATTTTTTCGTTTTTTATAATCATTTGGACCTCCCCACCCCCATTGAACACAGTTCAGATTGCGCTACTTACCACTTTCAACGATTCAGATTTTTATCTCAAAATTTAAGTTTATGTCTAAGCTTCTAAAAAAAATTAATTAGATGCAAAAAATAACGGTAAAAATAGTTGTACGTTATTCCAAAGTTTAAAGCGCCCTCTATCGACATTTTTTAAACTTATCAGTATAATTTATTTTCAAGACAATACTGACATAAAGAATAATTTTAGTGAAAACTGCAAATCAATTGACCAATTTTTTTTGTTTTTTATAATCATTTGAAATTTGTACCTACCCACTCCCATTGAACACAGTTCAGTTTGCGCTACTTAATCACAGATTTTGAGCTCAAAATTTAAGTTTATGTCTAAACTTCTAAAAATATTTAATGAGATGCAAAAAATAACAGTAAAAATAGTTCTTCGTTACTCCAATGTCTAAAACGCCCTCTTTCGACATTTTTTGAAATTTACCTTTATAATTTATTTTCAAGACAAAACTGACATAAAGAATAGTTTTCGTGAAAACCGCAAACGAATGGACCAATTTTTCCGTTTTTTATAATCATTTCAAATTTTGGACCCTAAACTTTGATGGCGCCTATCTCCTTCGGAAGACGTTTGGGACCCTTAGTTTCACATTTAATATTACTTGTCTTGATGTGTACTATCACCCCTTAAAGTTTTGCCCAGTAGTTTAGATACACCCTGTATAAACCCATATTAAATATCATGTTGAAATCACGATACACATTCGACATCGTTTAACTAAACTTATTATGTCTGTTTAACTAATAAAGCATTTTTCAGGTAATAAAAAAATATTCGAAATTTCAGTTTAATGACATCGTTCTGAATGATTTATTTTATTTTTGTTTCTTCTTTTAAATTACTTATAATTCTTACTTAAAAACCTACTTTGCAAACATTATATAAAAAATGCACTAAAAATATTTTTAGAATGCGTTTTTCTTGTTACTCAAAAACTAAAAAAATGATAAAGGAATGATTTATAATATTTTTTCTTCTTTTATATTACTCATATTTCTTACATAAAAACCAACTTTGTAAACATTATATAAAAAATTTACTATGCCATTTTTAGAATGTGTATTTTTCCCCGTGAAAAACTAAAAAAATGATAAAGGAATAATTTATTTATTTTTCTTCTTTTATATTACGCATATTTCTTACATATAAACCTAATTTCTCGGGCATTAGGAAATCCAGCATGCACCAGGCATAGTGCTTTTCTTTAACCGGTTATTTAAATATGTGATTAAAACGATAAAAATTTAAAAATACATGTCTTGATTTTTTTTTAAATATGGTGGAAGAAAAGCCGTGTATTTCGAGACAGAGAATATAGACACAAGATTAAGGGATTTGCGATACTTTTCTGCGGTAAAACTTCTGAAAATGTTATTTCGACTGAAAACACTTAAATTATGTTTATTTTAATCCGATTAAATATTTAAATTTTACAAACAGTAAAACTTTCTGTAGATTAAATGCTAAACATAATGAGTGCAAGATAAAGCTATGGTTCCCAATTTTTGTAGCATGTTTTTATAACTGATACTTAAATTTTGTTTTCATTTTTTATTCACTATAATATTTTTTCTGCTTTTAGTTAAGAATAAGTTAAAAATTATTTTTATCCAAATGTATATTTATATATGTGTGTAATCTTTCAAATGAATAGAAATTTTTTTATTTTTTTGTGAAATTGTATGAAAAAGGATTATGGTCGACCATCAGAAAATCAGATCCTTGATTCTGGTTTAATAAAGACCTTTTAGGTAGAATTAGATTGCGAGATTTTATCTGGTTTTAAGTCCAATATTTTTATAATGTAATATTTTATAATAACTAGAATTATATATAATAAATAAGTTCTTGTTAACAGTATTATAAACATCATGTAAATATTACTTTTTTTCTTCTCCTGTGAGCTACAACTACACTAATGTGAATAAATATAGACCAAAATTTAAACTGTCGGTGTAATTCAAAACATTCTTAAGCTAATTTGTATTTTCCATTATTAAAATAACATTTTTGATATAATACATAAAATTGTTAGATTCCTCATTAAATTTCATATACGAATTAAGTTATTATATTTTAGTATCATTGTATTTGCAATAGAATTAACACTTAACTGCTTTTTTCAGGATCATTGAACGCTTTTCATTTAATTTTCAATTTAACTACTGTTATAAGAGAGATTTTGTTTCGATTGAGGTCCTAGCACTGTCGTTAGAAGTATTTTAATATGTCAAATTTAATGAGAATTATTTATGTACAAAAGTTTAAAGCAGAAGCAATATTATGTTAGTTAATCGCGCCTTTTAATCCCTTTAGATCAAGCTTTTTCGCATATGGTTCACAATAGTAACGTGACAATTTATGTCAGTTCAGTTAATGAATATTTCTAATTCTAATGGAGCTAGCTTGGATAAAACGCATTGTCACATTTTGGATTTTGAACATTTTATTAAAGTTTTAACTGCCATAAATGTATCAAATATTACCTAAATATTATAGCAGTATATAGTAGACATAAACAACAGATAATGATTAAATATAATTCGATGAAGTTAGTTTTGAACTAAAATCGCGGTTTTCAATAATTTTCTGATTAATAAAATATACGTTTATTTAATAAAATGATACTTCCCTCCATAATGTGATAAAAGTATGACAAATATCGCCTATCATTTAGCCAGAGTGACCTCTAATCTCTTTTTACGCCAGAAAAAAATTCAAGGGGCTGTCCACAAATGATGTCACTTTTTTTTTTCGAAAAATTTTCCTCCTCCTCCACCTTTGTCACAAAACTCACACTTCACCCTTTGGAAAAAAAATTAACTACCAAGATATGGCTTTTTCTACCGTGGAGAATTCCTCCGTTTTTGACGCATATGATGACATAGCTCATCAACTGATGATTGAACATTTTAAGGTTGACAATGTACCTGAAAATACTTATAATTATGAAAGCTCATCGGATTACACGGATGATCCAGATTTTCGCCCTTTTTCCAAGAAAGAACCAAATTTTTGTTTGAAACAACAACATAATAATAAAGATCCAGGTTTTGACAATGCGGATGCGCTAATTGTGAAGAATCTATGTTATAATTTTAATTTTTTAATGTTGTAAATTTTTAACACTTGCTTTAAATATGCACATTTCCCGGTCAGCTGTAAGAAGGGAATTGTTATTTTCTTTAAGAAAAGAAATAAGCCAGAGAGCTCTTATTGTTCATATCGACCAATTACCCTGTTGCCTATTATAGCAAAGGTCTACGAGAGGCTGCTGAAACTCAGAATCACAGTAATGCTCGAGGCTGCTGCGTACCTCGACGGTGGCCAACATGGTTTTCGCTAGGGGTGGAGTACGCTGACTGAGCTCTCCTTTCTTCGTGAGAAGATTAAAGAAACTTTCGAGTCTTATAAATATTGTGCGATTGTATCATTCGATATAGCAGGAGCATTTGACGTGCTTGACTGGAATGTGGTTTCTAACATAATAGATCACTTACCTTTCTACGATTACTTGAAAAAAGTATTCAAAAATTATATTTCATTTAGACTTATAGGTTTTTAATTTACCGATGGTATTCGATGGCTTAGACTGTTCTGTGGCTGCCCACAGGGTTTATGTTTGGGCCCTTTGATTTGGACAATAGTTGCAGACCGAATTCTTAAACAGAGTAAAGAAGTAGTATTGAATTTAATTTCTTACGCTGATGACTCTGTGGTTGTTGAAGGTGCGGACACTAGAGCATCACTTGAGAATAAAATGAATAACACTGTGAACAATTTTTCTACCACCTGTGCTCACTGCAATTTGCAGCTTAATAATACCAAGACGGTTTTCATGGTTTTTGGACGTAATACCATGAAAAAGAGACGTCCTATTTTTAAACATAGTGGTAGATCAATACCTGTGAAGAATAATATTCTTTACTTGCGTTTTTCTAGACAGTGCCTTCAACAGGTTAAATCATCTTGAGATGATTCAAAGTAAAGTTATGTCCTTTACTTGCAATATGAGTAAAGTGAGAGTAAGAGATATAGAGGTCTCTCTTGAACTATTAAAGGTTTGGTACAACACTATATTAAAAAAGCAGATATCATACGGACATGAGGTCTGTTATCGTGACCTTAAGTACCATGGTATTCGCAGATTGTTATCTTGCCTGCGAGTTTGTCTGTTGACTATAATTCGTATATATCTTACAATTTCAACTGAAGCATTGTGCGTTTTGGCTGGTGTTTTACCTATAGATATAGAACTTTCTAACTCTGCTCGTCTTTATGATATGATCCACGGAAATACATAAGTAGTGGTGGAAGATACTACTATTTATTCTGAGGATATCCTTAAACGTGTACCAACTTATTATCTGAATTACTGCGAAAGACATCATGCGAATTTTCTGAATCCTGTAGGAAAATCAATTCCTGATCGTAAGTATCCAATAATTTTTACTGATGGATCGCACATGCAAAGTGGGGTTGGTGCTGCTTTTGTAATTCATTAAAAAAAATATAGAAATATTTAATTACAGAATCAAGCTTAATGTTAAAAATTCGGTCTTTCAGGCAGAGTTGGTGGCAATTTCGGAGGCTATACAGTGGTGCGGACGAACTGAGTTTGCTCACTTCTATTTATATACTGATAGCCTGTCACCGACTTGTGTTTTGCCTCATCTATTTCCATGTGATCAACTAGTATATGATATTTTCACGAACTTACGTATACTTAAAAATAAAACTATTCATATAGGATGGGTCAAGGCCCATGCAGGCATTGTGGGTAACAAACGTGCTGATGAACTTGCCAAATCAATGGTTCTGAATAATGTTTATGACAAAGTAGTTAACCTTCCGGTTCCTGTGAGTTATTTGAAGAATTACTTTCGAAATAAAAATATTTGTGATTGGCAGGATCGATGATCCTTTAGCGATAAAAGTAGAGATACCTACATGGTTATTTCTGATGTTAGCTTACATTACATCTGTTATTCACAAGGGGCTGCATATTTTGTTTCTGAACATGGTGCGTTCCCTACTCTGCTCTACAAACGGGAAAGGCGAAATAATGATAAGTAGGGTGTATGGATTTTTAACTTTTTTTTTCCAAATTCCAAGTTGATAAAAAGTTGCTACTAGACACCACAACTTACCACAAAAATTTTGGATTTTTAAAAAAATGTTTAGGTCCCCCGCACAAGGCCTAAAGTTTAGAAATTTTACTAAAAAAATAAATTTTTACAAAATTAAAAAAAAACTTTTTTTTTAACTGCAAGTTAAAATTCCACTAACAATAAGCATGAAAAAGATAGAAAATGTATTTCATAATTTTAGCACAACATTTAGGTCTCCCGCACAAGACCTAAAGTTTGTTAATTTCGACGAAACTTTCGTAATTTTTAGTGTAAATGAACCATTTTTTTTCATTAAAAACACTTGACTTAAGTATATTTTTGTTAAAGGAGGCATAAAATGACACAATATATGTATATATATATATATATATATGTATAATATATAAATGTTGTATACCTTAAAAAAAGATAGTGTAACGACGTAAATTGTTTAATAAAGGTGTTGAAATAAACTCTATCGTTATTTGTGGTTACTATTGTTTATTAAAAATGTATAAAATATTATAACGTGGAATAAAATGTCGTTATATAAGTACAAAATGTTGCTGATGTATTTTCATAGAACATGAGCTAAGTTGGCCCGTCAAGAGCAACCATAATTTTTCTAAATGGTAATTCATTTAAATGTAGTAAACACACAACTGCCTGCAGTGGCTGTTGTATTTTATTTTCAAATAAGCTGATAACTCCATTTAAAGTGTCTGTGTTTGCTGCCGTACCACCACAACCAATAGCTTTTAGTGTTTTAACATCGACAGTTTTTTCTTCACAATACTTTACAAGTGATATAACTATTTTCTTTCCTGTTCCATTTATGGGAAATACATGACCAAAATACTTAGATCCAAGTTCTTCAACAATAGATATGTGTTCTTCCATTAAAGATTTTCGGACACTTTTACAAGCTACAATTTCTTTTGTTATGGTTTCATCTTTACGACCATCAAAGTAAATGACAAATCGGAAATTGGAGTTGATGATACTTCTTTACGAGACTTAAGTCTTTCATGTGCTACTTTTGATTTGTCGATTAGTGCTTCTTGGTTCTCCACAGTAACGACATTTAAGTCTCGCAAAAGTGCAGTAGCTATCTGAGCTTCAGCTTTACTACAAATGCCCCTGCGGTCACAAGCTTGTGAAAACAAAGACAAGCGTTGTGGCAGTTCTTGTTTTACTTCTACACTTGAAACACTTTTTTTGACTCGCATCAAGCACAGTTATTTCAAAATCACTATCTTCACATTATGTGTGAGCATTGAATCATCTGTACTATCACCAGAATCAATTTTACCATCAGAAGCTGTCATCCTCAGTCTTTTTTACAACTACCTGCATTAAAGCTTGTGACCCAGATTTTCTTTCCAATCGCTTTTTAAGCTTTTTAGTGTCGTTTTTGTCACACTCTGCATTTGACATAAATCTAGTACAACGTTGGTGGAGCAAAAACACGTGTTCTAGTGCCAGGACTTTTTTGTCAATGGAGCAAATACAGTTGCTGAGGTTACATTTGCAAGTACAAATATCAAACAATGCAGTTTCAGTTTTTGACGGAAAGCTAGTTACTGCATCTTTGTTGGAGTTAGGATACATCCTTTTAGGCCCTGAATACTTTTTAATTTTCTCAAGCTGCTCATACATTTTTAAAACCATAAATATTTTTTTTGGTTCCACAAACAGGAATTGAAGCTCTTTTTCATATTTCTTCAAGTTTTAAAGAATCTCGTAACGCAATTACCTTCTTTGCAGGCTGATGTATTCCCTCTTGTTCATTTCAATGCGTACTCACTCAGAATACTTCAAAACATCCATCTTGGTTGCAGAACATTAAACTCACTCACATCAATAGGTTGCCCGATAACCGGCCTGTCGAAAGTTTGTCTAGTTAGATGCGGTTTTTTACTCATAATACACAACAACAACACTCACTCAATTAATTCTTACAACAAGACTATCGCACTAAAACGCAACCGTAATGCTCGCTCGTGGCCAGACGCAGGGCTACACTAGATACCGGGCTTGCTCATTCCTTATCATGACGTCACAAAAGGTGCCTGGCCGCTATCTGTGATTGGTAAAAACAGGGTTCAAAGTGACGCACCCATCGTTTTGTACCAATCGCTGGACGTCATTCAGCCACCTTTTGTGACGTCATGAAAGGAATGAGCAAGCCCGGTATCTAGTGTTGCCTTGCCAGACGTCTACTGACAATTCTGTGCATGGATTCATAGGTGTCGCGTCACCGCTGCTCGACAGTGTGGCCTTCCCCCACCCCATCGCTTCAAGTTGACGCTTGACATATTGATATGTGATTTATTATTTCACTTATTTCAAAAATTCCAATCAAGCCTAACGAGGCTTTAGCTACATTTAATTTTTTAATCAGCAACAACAGAAAAATCAAAGCACTGAAAAATGTTGCAAAATTGGCTGAAATTTACGACTTTTAGGCTTTGTGCGGGAGACCTAAATGCTGTGCTAAGCTTTTGAAGCAAACTTTCTACTGTTTTTTGTGCTTATTGTTAATGGAATTTCAGCTTTCAATTTAGAAAAAAAGTGTTTTAGGTTTTTTAAAAAAATTCTGTAAAAATTTACTTTTTAAGTGAAATTTCTAAAATTTAGGCCTTGTGCGGGACACGTAAACATTTTTTAAAAATCGAAACTTTTTTGTGGTAAGTTGTGGTCTCTAGTAGCAAATTTTTATCAACTTGGAATTTGGTAACAAAAAAAAAAAGTTAAAAATCGTTACACCCTAATGATAAGTGTATTTGTTTCAAACGCAATGACGTCGCGCACTATTTATTTGATAGTTGTTGTGTTTCAGCAGACAAGTTTAACCTAATGAGAAATAGAACCATAGAGTGGAATATTTGAAATGTTCTATTTTCGCATTTTAATTATAAGAAACTTTGTGCTATTTCTAATGACATGAATGCACACTTTACATTCATTCGTTATGAATTCTGATGTTGTAACTTGGCTTTTGACAGGACTGTGAACATTAAATCTTAAGACATGCTCCTGCTGTGTGACATAGTATGTAAATTTGATCCTCAGCTAAAACTGCATTGAACTTTTCTGACTTTTACTTAGTATTTTTTTTGTTAAGTTTGGTGTTTATATTAGTTTTATTACATTTTTAATTTTTTTTGGAACACGTATGATATATTCTTATATCTTATTTTATTTTGTATGTGTCTTGTTAAGTTTGTTAATTATTTTTTCTTTGTTCCGACAGTCAGATGTTTGTCAAATTGTTAACAGGTGTTTTTCATTTTCATCATTGTATTTTAGTGCCATGACATATTATTGCTGTATATTTTACTTATGTTAAGAAATGGCCCTTTGTTTGTGATTTGGCTGGTTGGTAGTGTAATATATCCTCCGGGGATTAAACACATATGCAATGTTTTTGGTGGGTGCCCAGGGTGGGTGAACCCTCTCATGTGACACATCATGCTATCTTACATAAACTTATGTGTATTTGCAGTTCAGAAACAAAGCACTACGTTATACATCATGTTTCAAACTTCTTTTTTAAACATTAACTGTGTGTTTTAATAACACTTGTGAACATAACAATAAAAAGGATTCGTGAAGATTTCAATTTTTCGAAAGTTTATTTTATTAATATTTTACTCAACTCAAAATTAAATACGCATCTCTCATTTTAAACAGTTTATTCTGATGAGTAAACTCAACTCAGGTTCTTTCGAACATTAATAATTTAACAAAACACAACTCCAATAAAAACCGTAACATTTTTACACATATTCTCATAAAAAACATTCTAACCAAACTCAAAAACAAAAAGAATATTGTATCACACAGCTTAACAAAAAGCTGAAGAAATAAAACAGATAATGTATTTATCACAAATTATCGTTTGCACAGAAAACTTTTTACATTTTGAAATAATTAGGTATATCTTGGTTGCTAGGTGACAAAGCCAGTAGAAAATTAAATAGCATTTTTTCAAACATACCGCCCCTCTTGAAACCTCCGAGGGGGGTTTCAAAATAAAACACTGCAATTACAACCATTGTAAAAAATATAAATAACAATACAATTAAACACAATGTAAATGAGTCACAGTTAAGTTAAATTTAAGCAAATATTTAAAAAATTTTACATAATACCTAATACATAAAGAAATTTTACAATAATGTACACTTTCTTATAAAAACTGAATTACTTTTCAAGAGGTAATACAGCAATTTTGGATACTGCTCTTTTATATATTCCATTTGGGGTTTTTATATTCACAACTCTTACTCTATTATCATTACCAAAAAATACCTCTACAATTCTCCCTAATAACCATTTAGGCATTGGAAGATCATCTTCCTTTATTACAACCATATCTCCTATTTTGAGGTTGTTTTTTGATATCATCCACTTATGCCTTTGCTGCAATGTACTTAAATAACTATTTTTCCACTTTTCCCAGATGGTCTGAACCATTTTAATGGTCTTTTGCCATAAGTTAAGTCTATTATCTTCAATATTACTCAGGTCAGCTTCAGCAAGGGCATTAAGTGGGCGACCAATAAGAAAATGTCCCGGGGTCAAGACCTCCAAGTCATCAATATCTGTACTCAAGGGAGTAAGCGGGCGCGAATTTAAGATACCTTCAATTTGGACAATTATAGTTAACATTTCTTCATAAGTTAATTTAGCCCACAACACGTTTAAAGTGATACTTGAAGGACTTAACTCCCGATTCCCATAAACCTCCAAAATTTGGAGCTCTAGGGGGAATAAATTCCCAAGCAATACCTTCAGATATCAAGTAATTAGTAAGGTTCTGGTCTGGTTTGTTTACCAATTCATGCAACCTTTTAAGCTCTACATTAGTCTTCACAAAATTGCCTGCATTATCACTGAAAATTTTTCGAGGTTTGCCTCGTCTGGCAAAAAACCTCTTTAATGTGGCAATAAAAGCCTCAGACGTTAAATCAGTAACTAATTCCAAATGCACTGCCTTTGTTACCTTACAAATAAAAATACAAACATAAACTTTATGAAAAATACCTTTACGTTGACCTTTATATCTAATCAAAAATGGACCACAGAAATCAGTTCCTGTGCAATTAAAAACAAAGTCTACATTTATTCTTTCTTTCGGGAGCTCGCCCATAATTTGCTCTAACAATTTAGGTTTGGCCCTAAAGCATGTAATACATTTATGTACAATTTTTCTGCAAATAGCCCTACCGTTTAAAGGCCAAAATTCTCTTCGAACACAATAAAGTAAATTTTGTGGTTCTATATGTAGATATTTTTTGTGATAAAACTCAATAATTAATTCTGTTAATTTGTGTTTAGAGGGCAGTACAATTGGGTGTTTTTGGGCATAATTTACCGTGCTATTTTGAAGACGACCTCCAACTCTGATTAAATTATTTTTATCCAAAAAAGGATTTAATGAAAGTAATCTACTATTTTTTGGTAACTCCTTACCCTTAGATAACAATGTGAATTCAGAACTAAACTCTTTTTCTTGAACAGATTTTATGATAAACTGCTCAGCCTTCTTCAATTCAGCAGATGTTAACTTACCTGAATACCTTTCTTTTGGCTTCTTGACATTCTGAATGAACCTGAAAACATAGCTAAGAATTCTTATTAATTTAGCATAATTATTACTCAATTGCAAAAAATAGTCAATAAAAAATGAACAGTCTGATATTAAAAGTGAAGTCTCTGAAAAAGTCTTTTTAAGTTCACTTCTGTATAGATCCTTATCATTTTGCTCAAGTTCGACAGTATTTAAAGAAGGTTCAGTTTGTTGTGTTAGGAATACTGGACCCTTCCACCATAAGTTACTCTGGAGAAGTTTGTCTGGATCTACACCTCGTGACACAAGATCAGCAGGATTATCAGAAGAAGCCACATGTCCCCAATGACTGATATCAGAAAGATTCTGAATCGTAGCCACACGTGATGACACAAAGTTTTTTAAGTCACACGGCTGTTTTCGAATCCAACATAATACAATAGTACTATCTGAATAACATCATCTGAATATCTGATAGTAAACAGATTCTTAAAAACTTTTAAGGTTTTGGCAACCTTATTCATCAATTTGGCTAATAAAACTGCACCACAGAGCTCCAAGCGAGGAATAGTGATTGTTTTGATTGGTGCAACTCGACTTTTACTGCAAAGCAACTGAGAAATTTGCTCTCCTGAAGAATTTGAAGACACAGCATACAATGCCACAAGGTAGGCTTTCTCCGAAGTATCTGAAAAACCACAAATTTTAATTTGCACTGGATTATTTGCAAAAATGTATCTAACAGCACTTATATTATTGATGGCTCTTAATGATTCTAAAAACTGCAACCAATCATCAAGCTCAGCTGTAGGGAGATTTTCATTCCAATCAATTTGCAGTCTCCACAGTCTTTGTAGGAAAATTTTTGCTTTCGTCACAACTGGTCCAAGTATACCCAAGGGGTCGAAAATGCGAGCAATATTTGACAGCACACTTCTTTTAGTTACCTTGGTTTGCTCACTGAAGGATACACTAAAAGTAAAAGTATCATCATTGGCATTCCAGCAAAGTCCTAGTGCCTTAGTTTCACTCATATTTTCAAAAGTGTAATTCTCATTTTTAATGGCTGGCTCCATTAATTCTGGATGGTTACTAAACCATTTATGTAAGTTCATGCCGCACGTATTTAATAGTTGAATAAGCTCAATTTTCAGTCTCTTAGCCGATTTTAGGTCAGCTGCTCCAGTCAGGACATCGTACATATAAAAGTCTGATTGTACCACACCAGAAGCATACGGAAATTGAGATTCACCATCTATACCAAGCTGTTTAAGGCAGCGCATGGCTAAATAAGGGGCACTAGTTGTGCCATATGTGACTGTACATAGTCTGTAATATTTCATCTCACCATTTACAGAATCTTTCCAAACTATGCGCTGTAAATCACGTTGACTTTTATCGATAAGTATCATGCGATACATCATTTTTACATCTGCTGTAAATGCATAGCGGTGTGTACGAAATCTAAGTATTATGCTAAACAAATCATCTTGAATGACACCTCCATTCAGCTGTATGGAATTTAGGGATTCTCCTGATGAAGTTGCATGTGAACCATTAAAGACAACTCTCAATTTTGTAGAACTTTTATCTGGGCGATAAACAGCATGATGAGGTAGATAATTCGCATGTATTGGCTCATCTGTTTTCGCTACTTCCTCCATATGGCCTAACTCTCTATACTCTGCCATAAATGCGCAATATAACTCTAAAAGATTTGGATTTTTAACTAGCCTATTCCAAAGTGAATTTAATCTATTTTCCGCAAATTGCTTTGATTCTCCCAAAGAACTAGGATTTTTTTTCAACGACATTTGTACTATGAATTTGCCCGTTATATCTCTCTGATGTGTGTTTATAAAGTGGGTGTCGCATGCAAATTCTTCTGTATTTCTCAATGGTGTACTTTCTTCCACTCTTTCAATTTCCCAAAATTTTTTCATTTCGAAATTTAAATCTGTTTCAGTAATTAACCCACAATGTATTTGTTTCTGATCGTTACAATCGTAAACACTCCCACTTACTATGCAACCGAACACCGTATTTTGCGGTATTAATTTAGAATTTGGTAGCTTCATACGACCCACCTTTATCAATTCTAGAAATACTTCAGCTCCTAGCAAAAGATCTATTTTCCCTGGTCTATTAAATTCAGGATCAGCAAGAATAATAGACTCTGGAATTCCTAGCTCTGAAATATTAATATATTTCGAGGGCATAATTTGCGAAATCCTTGGTATGATAAGGAAATCTAACTCTCGGCTATAATCTCCCGAATTATTACTGATGAAGGCAGTAGTTTTATTTTTTACCGCTACAGAGGATCCACTATTATCCGAAATATATATCCGAAATATTACTTTTTTCTTTTCGAATTCCTAATCGTTCAACTAACTGCAATGTTAAAAAATTGCTCATTGAACCATTGTCCAATCCCGTATGGCTTCAGCATTTAATGTTGGTTTACTTTCATTCGTTGACAATGCATTTGGCACTTCCTTATCATTATAATTTTTTGTGTTTCCCACCGCATTGGAATTTCTCTAACGCCTATCAAAACAAAGAAGTATATTGTGGCGTTTATGGCATTTTGAACACGAGAATGTTAAGTTAAATTTTTTGACGCAGTGGAATTCTGAAAGACAGTTAAAGCACATATTGTTTTTTTTTCACAAAATCTACTCTTTCCTGTACATTAAATTTTTGAAATTTGGGACATTTAAAAACACTGTGATTTTCCTGGTTACATACAACACATTTGCGCATATTTTTCTCATTTAAACTCGCAACCATGGATGTTACCTTTGAAAAGCTATGCTTTATTTGGCTTTCGTTTTGAAAATTTCGCTTTGTATTTACTTGTTTGGACGCACTTAGTGTACGCGCGTGGTCTCTCAAGAATTCTAGCAATTCAGTTAAACTCGGTAAATTATCCCGCTTAAGATGTCTTTCCCACCACATTTTTGTATTTATATCTAATTTTTGAGCCAAAATATAAGCAAACATAGTAGTAGAAAAACCCTCAACCTTTTGTTCTAAAATCTCTAACGACCTAATACATTCATTTGTTATATCTATTAGATTTAATAATGCTGCTGGGGACTCATTCTGAATAACAGGAATATTTAAAAAACGTTTTAAATGCGCGTAAACTTGTTCTCTCGAATTTGAAAACCGTTCTTCCAAAAGCGACCATGCAACTTCATAATTAGAATCCACGATTGAAATAGACTGGATTATACGAAAGGCATCTCCTCTCAATGAAGACTTCAAATATTGTAATTTCATTGCCCCTGACAAATTTGAATTTTCATGTACAGTAACCTTAAGTATATCCTTAAAGGAAAGCCACTCATGCAAATTACTCGTAAATACAGGAAGAGTTAACTTTGGCAATTTAATGTTATTATCAGCCTTTGTGGCGTTTTCTAAATTAACAGTTTGCAATTTCATTTTTGATAACTTTTTTGTAAGTTCAAATTCCATTATTTCTAAAATTTCATTAATTTCTTCGTTTTCCTTAATAAAATCCTCAATTTCATCTTCTTTACTTATCTTATAAATAGACTCAAATAACTCAGCAAAGTTTTGCTCTAATTTATTCCGTTTCTCCTTTATGAGAATTAATTCATTTAATTCTAGCTGAGAATTCGATAATTTTTCTTTTAGTTTTGTTAAATTGGTTTTGAAAATTTTCTTTTTTGCTTTTAATTCTTTCATACTCATTTTTAACGAATAAAAATTAAATGGGTGCACTTACCCCCCTTGACTCTTTATAATATTATCTCTAACATCGAAGAAATAGCAAAACAGCACAAAATATTCACCAGTTATCCTTCAGTCATTGACGTAGAATAACAACTCGCTGATTTTTCTCCGTATAAGACAGACCATATGAAGATTTCAATTTTTTGAAAGTTTATTTTATTAATATTTTACTCAACTCAAAATTAAATACGCATCTCTCATTTTAAACAGTTTATTCTGATGAGTAAACTCAACTCAGGTTCTTTCGAACATTAATAATTTAACAAAACACAACTCCAATAAAAACCGTAACATTTTTACGCATATTCTCATAAAAAACATTCTAATCAAACTCAAAAACAAAAAGAATATTGTTTCACACAGCTTAGGTAAAAGCTGAAGAAATAAAACAGATAATGTATTTATCACAAATTATCGTTTGCACAGAAAACTTTTTACATTTTGAAATAATTAGGTATATCTTGGTTGCTAGGTGACAAAGCCAGTAGAAAATTAAACAGCATTTTATCAAACAATTTGTGCATTTATTTTGTACGAAATAAAATTAAGATTTACAATAAAAAACATAATTAATAAACAATAGCAATAAAATATTAATATGAAAGAACATTTGAAAACAGTAGTATTTTGAAATTTGAAATGGAACTTAATATATTTGCCTTTAAAACTCATATTTACTTTATGAACACAAAATATTTTAATTTTCAAATAACTTCAAAATTTGATTTTCTATTTTTTTAAATGTTTTTATTTAAATCAAAATGTGTGATTTCACAATTATTTTTAACCCCTCCCACCACCTCGTTACAAACTGTCACAATTTCACAAACCTGCCTCCCCCTCTCCAAACGTGACATCATTAGTAGACGGCCTTTAAAATTTTTTAATATCGCATGTCAGAGATTTGTGCATAATTACATAATATCGATAATCAAAATATGCTTTTATTTCTTGCTTATAGCTGAATAAATAAAATTGTGTATTTATTATTATTTTTCTTTTTCTAGAACATAACATACTGTGTAATGTACGCAATACGTCATTCAGAATGAAATTATGCCGAAAACACATAATTGATTATACATATGATTTTCAAGAATCAATGTTTTATAGATGCAAGCATTAATACGTTAAAGAAAAGTCAATTTCTTTAATGCAATACAAGTTTAAAAAACTTTTTTTATATAGTAAATAAAAAAAATAAATAAAACGAAATGTTTATGTACCTGTGTTTTTAAACAATTTTTATCTTGAATTAAAAAAAGTTTTTTTCTTTTTTGCTTTCAGATAAATAAACTAAATTCTTAATTTATTTATTTATTTATTATTTTTTCCTAAAACATGAACTTACTATGTAATCTACTCAAAAAGACATTACAAATGAAATTATATAGAAAACCCTTATTTGATTATACATTTTATTTTAGAGTAGAAATGTTTCATAGAAGCATGTATTAATACTTAGAAGAAAAATCTACTTCTTTAATGCAATACAACTTTGAAAAACTATTTCTTTTACATTAAAAATGAAACAAAATGTTTCATTAACACGTACCTGTGTTTTTAACAGTTTCAACCTTGAATTAAGAAATAAAATGGAAACTTTCTTTTATAAATGAAAATACATTATCTTTAAATAAAAAGCGTCGTTTTACAAGATTAGAATGTTATTTTCAAAGCCTCCGGAGGTAATTTAAGTAAAGCTTTTATCTCTTTCACTCTTGATTAGAACTACACAGTAATATAAAGATTCTTAGCAAAGTCATTGATTTATAGAAAAAGGAATCGTAATTCTGGATGTTTTTGATAATGGGTGTAAAAAAATTATTTTTACTTGCTGATTTTTTAAAAAAAAGTTTGAATGGTTGTGAATGAGTTCTAGTTTAGTTTTATAATACATTTTTTTACTTGAAGTTATTGTTATTTACGAGATTTCTTTAAATTCTCTACATTGCGAAAAAGAAAGATAATCTTCGTAGTTTATAGACGTGTTCATACGGACTAAAATGTGTTTTTACGGTTCTAAAGTTCAATTTTCGGCAAGGATGACTATCGGTAATGAGTTTATTCTAGATCTCGAATAAAAGCTTTTGGGATCATATAACTCCATTTTATTTAAGTTAAACAGTAGAATATAACATAAGAGTTTTGTTATATTTTGACTATAAATCTGACTTTTTTTTTTTGTTTGTACTTTATAGATAAATCCAACCATTTTGAGTTTGATTAGAATTTAATTAAAATGGAATTACTTGAACCAACCCAAAGTAAACATGTAAAAAAAATGTAAATATAAATGCGTTTTAAGAAATAAAACCAGTTTTTTTTAGGGGAAATCTGCGAATAAGCCAATATTTGTATATCTCTAATTGCAACTAATTTATGTTGATATAATTACGTTTTAGAACAAAAGCAAAATTATTATGCAGGTTAAAGTATTAAGAATATTAAATTGATTTTCGATCAGGATTTTTACTTCGAAGTCACAGCAAATTCCTTGTTCATATTTTTTAACTTTGTGATCTCCTTGTAGCTTAAACATATATTATTTTTTCCAAAGGAACCTCAATATTTTTAATTATTTACAAAATGTAAATTATTAGAGCTAAACTAATGATGTAGTATCTGAATAAGTGACATTTTTAAAACAGTTTTAGATTTGTTTAATCCTTTCTGCTCCAAATATGAAATATCAGATATGGAAAAGATTTTGTTAAATTCTTTTCAAATTGTAAGAGACTGGAAAAGAGCTATACAAACCATCCCGTCATCGAGTAGGAGGTTGAAATTACAGGACTGGTTAAAAATCGATTCTCAGATTAAAATGCAACTGAATAAAATGCAATTACATCCAGGCGAACATTCGAGATTTCTTTTAATGCAAGTATTTGTTCTTTTTTATTTAGAGCCTAGTCTTTTTATGTTTGGTCTTTTTTTGTCAATCTTTGATTCCATATTACTGTTTGCTCACACTTACACCACACGTCTGATTGCAAGATTAAAGTGAGCATGATTCATGGAGCCACAGATGGCATTTTTTTTCACTGAATCCAGTCCGCGTATGACTTTTCCTTGATAATATTCCAGACACTCAGTACACTCAGAGTCGTCAAATTATTTTAATTCAATGCTGCCATCAGAATTCAAAAGAGGAATACTTTCATCATCGTCTTAAAATGACTCATTTTTTAGCTTATACCTCAAGTGAGATGTTTTCAAAGTATTCTTTCCTGACCTTTTTTATACATTTCACTTCCACAAAGCTGTTCTTTTATGATCCTTTCTACTTTCTTTTGCTTTAATTGTCATTCTTTTTTTCTTGTTTATAAGCTGTGTTCTTGTAATATTTGCATTCATTTATTTTCTTTTATTTGGCTATATATTATTTTTGCCGATTAGAAGAGAAGATATTTTGTTTAACAGTTTAGATAGTGTCAATTGAGAAAAAACTATGTTGTCATTATACACCATGGTGAATCAACATTATTGCTTAAGTAGCAGAACGCGCTAAATATGGGTTAAGTTATATGTAAATTCTACTAATAATGTAGTCATGAATATATTGAATCAAAATACAAAAATATATTTTGTGGCATCTGTCCCACAGGTGCGGATAAGTGGTCGCACCTCCATTTTGTGTCATGTGAACGACTCTGGAGAATTCCAAGCACATAGATGTATTCTACGGGGATCTGGTCTACAGTTGCAGTCAATTTTAAGAAGAAACCTTTTCTGTTTAGACTGGAAATATGTAATAAATCTTTATTAGATCATTTTTTGCAACTTACCACGCAGATCTGAGGCATAAAATCTTGCATAAGTATGCAAATATTGACAATTACGCTCGGTAAATGCATAGGCACAGCACACAGTACATAGGAGTACAATTACCTTCTTAATTTGGCCTAGGGAGCACTAGTGTCGCCTACGAACTCTCTGCGGAATCTGTGTCACCACGGTGTCAGTCTCCACTTTACCTTATCTATTTTTTCATACACACGAGATTGCACGCGTTTAATGTGGCTGTATGATATCATTTAAAAATTTAATAAAATAAAAAAAAGATGAGAAAAATACTTTCTGTTTGTTTAAAAAAAACCCGAAAGGTAAAGAATTCATAAAGGATGGCACTTTAAAATTCTTTTAAGTTTAAAAATGAAACTGTGTTTCAAATTGTAGAAAAATAAATAAATAAATTGATGAAAATGATGTATCTATATGAAACACTTTAAATTAATGATAATTTGACGGTTAAATGATAATTTTAACTGGAAACTAAGGTGTGAATGGCCAAGAATGACGTTTGTTACAAGGTTGCACAAAAGGTTCTGGTAAATTTGTAAAATGTGTGCTGTTATGCGCAAATTAACAATAAAAGCAACAAAAACTATTCTTCAAACAAGAGACCGCCATAATCCATGATTCTGTGCCATCGTTTTGCCAGATTCCGGATTTTCTGGAAGTATTATGGTGGTCCCTTGGAATCTAAAAATTCTTGACATGTTTCTTCAATTTCATTAAAGGACTGAAATCTACGGACCTTTAAAAAGTATTGCATTGGTCGAAAGGCACCGTAATCGGATGGAGCCACGTCTGGACCAGAATTCCTGAATAATTCCTTCTATAAATATACCACTAGTATTCATATATACGATACATATCCTGGCATCTATTAGATGAAAAATTTCCCAAAATTTTTACTCAATCTAGTTATATGGATCGCAAAATATGGATATTCGTCCTTGGATAATATATGCCTATATAGCAAATTAAAATAATTTCGGTGTACACAGACGTAATAAAGAATGTGATTACATCATATTGAAGAAATGGCTTGCAAACCGTGTCTCAAAATAAAACACTAACAAGCAAGAATGAACTGAACTAAAATACAGAGGTCCTGCGTTGTACAAATGGCTTACCGTTTTATTTTGTGATGAGGAAGTTGAATTAAGAGGTCTCTCATGCGTGGAACATGTACTGACATTATGCACAAAAGGAATCAAGGGGATTTTTTAACAGAAAGGAAGATAATAAGATTATAATTCGTTGGGGATATTCGAATTCAACTGTCTGACATCTCAGGACTTTTCTAAAAATATGAACGAATCCCCAAAAATATTTAAAAAGTTACCCAGTGTTTCCTTCCATTTTGTAACATTTTGAGGGGATTTTGAATGGATCTTTGAACAAAATAATGTTTCAATCTACATATCACACACTATCTAACCGTGGCTTTCACAGAAAAAAAAATTAAAATTCTGTACTCTTAATTTCTATTTTAAGTCTTAGCATAAACACGATTGCAAATGTCCATAACATGTTAACCAACCAGGTTTACAGCATTGGAAAAAAAGTATGACTCTCTTGAAAAATTCAAAGAGGCCATAGAGAAAGCATGATAATCTTTGCCACCTGAAAACCTACAAAAACTAATAATTTTGTTAGGCGCGCGTTTATTTGAATTAATCCGGATTTTAGAAAAAATAATTTGGATGTGACAGTTTTGTAAAAAGAATAAATCTAGTTTTTTCATTGTGCATAAACTTTTGAAAAAATTTTACTTTTTTATTTATTTATTTTTACAAATATATAATTTAATTTTTTATTTTTGGCATCATTTATTTAAATGAAGTTGTGAAATCTAAAAACTGATAAAATGCTTTTTATATAATATATATTTAATATTATTATATTTAATATTATTATATATAAATGCTTATAACTTTTTCATAGTCATTAAAACTCAATATTTTGGCAAAAAACAAGAAGGCATGTAAATATTACATTTTGTATTTTAATATCGATACAATTTTTTGCAAATATTTTTAAATCTTGATTCGCTTATCGTCTATATCTGATTCTTGATTTCAGTGCAATTTTTAGTTTGAAATGTGTTTTAATCATTAAAATTTTATGAAAGGACCGACATAAATATCTTACAAATCATCCTATATAAAAATACATGATTCCACATTCAACTTTCACGTTAAAACGAAAACTTTTTATAGTTATGGAGCTTGAATTACAGAATTAACTACTGTATTAAAAATAATAACTTTATTGATAAAATTGTGAGATTAACAGATTTACCTTTAAGTAACATATTTTAACTATAAAAGTTTTAAAGTCACGACTAAAAAAAAAACATTGTCTGATGCACTATGTGAAAGAAAAGGAAAAATTGAAAAAAAAAATCCAAATTCTGAGAAACACAAATACAGCATTCCAATACCGGGAACGGACTGCAACAACTGCGCTGATATCGCTTTCATTTCAATAGAGTGATATGCCATTTTTAGTTTTTTTATGCATTTCTCATCACTAGTATGTTTAATATCAAATATTTGTTGTAAACGTAAATTCAGAAGTTACAGGAAAATTTGAAAAAAGCAAAATTTAGAAATCTGCATTTCAAACACGGCTTATATACTTCTAAATATAGCTAAAATGTTTTATGTCAGTTTCTATTTTTATTAGGATATCTATATTTCCTTGTCTATGCATTATAAATTATTTTAAACAGTACATACATATTTAAAAAGTCATATATTAACGCTGCCCAGGTCAAAATTCATGCTAGTACCAGCAACAAAAATATGCTAGTTATTGCTATATTTTGCTTTGTCTGCTAGATATCCTTGCTATTATATGCTTTAAATTGCTAGCCAGCATCACATGCTATATAGCTAGCTTACACAGCAATAGCATGGCAAGCTATGTACAAGCATCTAATGCTTATTTGCTGATTAAGCTTTTTCCAAAGCATGCAGAGGTAGGTACCTTAACATGCTATAATATGCTATTTTATGCTTTCCAGCATAATATGCTATGTAGCAAGTTTAGGGAGAAATAGCATGACAAGCTATGTACAAGCATCTTTGGCTTATGTGCTATTTAAGCTATTTCCAAAGCAAGCAGAAGTAGGTATCTTAATATGCTATAATATACTATTTTATGCATTCCAGCATAATATGCTAAGTAGCAAGTTTAGGGAGAAATAGCATGACAAGCTATGTACAAGCATCTTTTCCTTATGTGCTATTTAAGCTATTTCCAAAGCAAGCAGAAGTAGGTACCTTAATATGCTATAATATACAGCTCATATTCAAAATATTAGAATAATTACCTTTTTTTTAGAAATTGAAAATATCGTTTGGTAATTTAATGTCTTTTAATGAAAATATGCAAACGATATTTTTATTAAGAACTTATTGTTGATTAAACTTACTTGTTATCTTAAATTTAATATCATTTTTGAAAAGATTAATTGCAAAAAAAATTATTTTGAAAAGTCAAAATATTAGAATATTTATTCAAGTGGTTCAAAATATTAGAATATTTCACATTAATTCTCCTTTAATTATTACCAATTCTTAACTGGTGGCATCATTGATTAAATTCAGACTATTTTATTTAAAATCAGTATTCTTTTTTGCAGTTTGTTTCTTTTTCGTCTTAAAATGGGCCGTGTGAGTGATATTCCTGAATCTACTAAACTTCGTATGGTTGATTTGTATCGGCACGGTAAAAATCAATGTTTTATAGCGAATTATTTACATTGTTCGCAATCGAGCGTTAGTAAAATACTAACACAATATTCAAAAATTGGAAAATTTCAAAATAATCGCCGAAATGGTGGCCGAAAACCAAAAACATCTGCTAGAGATGACAGGAAACTGAAGCGTATAGTTAAGAAAAACCGTTTTAAAAGTGTGCGATTCTTGCACCGAAAATGGAAAGAAGAAGGAGTTGAAGTTTCTACATCGACAACATTAAGACGTCTCCATAAATTTAAATTTGAATCTCGTGTACCGAAAACAAAACCTCTCATGACTGCAAGACAAAAGCGTATAAGATTGAATTGGTATAAATCAAGACGTTTATCGAGCAATGAAGATTGGAAAAATATATTATTTAGTGATGAAAGTATGTTTTGTGTTTCATATGGTAATCAAGGTATTCGAGTTTGGAGAATGAAGCAAGAAGTATTTGATAAAGAATGCCTTAAACGTTCCGTAAAATTTGCTGCTAGTGTCATGGTTTGGGGTTGTATGAGTGCAGAAGGACCTGGAAAGTTATGCATCGTCTACGAAAAGGTTAACTCTCTGATATATCAAGAAATTTTAGAATATTACATGATTCCATCATCAGAAGATTTATTTGAAGATGATTTCATCTTTCAACAAGATTTAGCGTCCCCGCATACCTCGGTGTCAACTAAGAATTGGTTCCGCCAACGCAACATTAAGGTACTTCCTTGGCCACCAAATTCACCAGATCTTAATCCCATCGAAAACTTATGGTGTATAATGAAGAAAAAACTTCAAGAAAATCCTCCTTCAAGTAAAACTGAGTTAATGGCACGTATAAAGTCTATTTGGGCTAATATTGATAGAAATGTTTGTAAACACCTTGTATATAGTATGCAAGATCGATTGTACGCTGTTATGAAAGCTAAAGGGGATGCTACAAAATATTATCTACCATTTACTTCATATTCATAAGGTAATATTGTTGCGTAAAATAAAATATTCTAATATTTTGAACCAATCTAAATTTTATTCTAATATTCTGGTGTGTTTAAGGAAGCTGTATACCTAATTTATTGTGCTGTATTTTATATTTTATAAATGTTAAAATCTTATCTAAACATTCCAGATTTAATTTATAAGAAATTTAATATCATTTACTTAGTATAAAAATAAATAAATAACAAATAATTTTTTCTTATTACTTTTTCTCAAGTATTCTAATATTTTGAATATGAGCTGTACTATTTAATGCTTTCCAGCATAATATGCTATGTAGCAAGTTTGGGGAGAAATAGCATGACAAGCTATGTACAAGTATCTTTTGCTTATTTGCTATTTAAGCTATTTCCAAGCATGCAGTTAGATACCTTAACATTTGTGTCTTTGAAAATTAGAGAAAAAGAAATCGTTTATCAAAATTAAAAATACTGGAGAAGGATTGTTATCACTACTTAGATTCATGATTACCTTAAACCACCGATTTGAGATTAATTTTTAACTTATATATATATAAAAAAAAAAAAAAAAAAAAAAAGAACAAAGAATTTATTTTTATAGCGGATTTATAATAGTAACTCTTCTCCTCTCCTAACGGAAAATTAACTGACCTTTTAACTGATCTTTTAACTGATCCTTTTCATATTGTTGAATTATTTTAACTTACATGAAAATTATAAATTCATTATTTCTTTAAGGATAGGATGAAAATAAATTTTTGTTTATTGAATTTAAAAAGCTGGGCAAGGAGAAGAATAGCTATGTACCACCATGTGAATAAAACACTGCCTTTTGAACTCGTTGCTGTAACACACAAACTTAACAAAAATTAATAACAATTAATTTTTATAGGTTCCCCACCCCCTTCATGAAATGGAAGAAAATCATTGTCACTTTCCCATAGTATTTAGTTCTTTTAAGTTTTTTCAAAAGTAAAATATTACGTGTTTATTAAAATAAGGGAAAAAATATGTTTTTAAAATTTCAAAACGAAGAGGCTTTAGATCTTCTCTTCGGGCTAATACAACGTAAATTCAAAACTTCCTTCGTCCACCCGAAAATTATTAACTTTCAATTTTGCTAGTGTTAATTAACTTAAGATATTAAAAAACAATAAATGTGTATTTCAAAATCGGTAAAAAACAAAATTTAGTCATTTAAAATTCAATACTCAAGAAGCAATTTTTCATTTAAGAAATATGTTTATAACAATCGATTTAAAAATATGTATAATTGATTCCTCCCCTCTTTCCAATATGCATTATAGTTTTAAAATCCCCCATCTTAAACAGTATTTACCTGAAATTTATCCTATCAAAAATACATTTCATAATTATTTATTTCTTGATTTATATTAATGTAATCATATTCTAATTTCTCATTAATTATTTGAATAAAAAAAATAACAATAAATTAATTTTATTTATTGAAAATTTGAGGGAATAGTTTCATCGATAAATTCCTTCTTAACCTTGTAAAAATAATAGCGTATAGTAGAATTAGCTTCGTCAACAATCACTAGCAGTTACAGGAATCTATTAACAGGTCCCCGCTTGCAAGGTAAGTAACGCGCGCGTCTCCTAAACCACAGGTGGTGAGTTCAACCCTCAGGAGTGAAAAAGTCCGATGCAGTTTCTTCCCCCAATATCCGTAGACGCTTCCCGTGTTGTCAATAGATGGCAGCACTTGCGTTTTTTTCTAACTAGCAACTGATGCTAGAAAAGCAAAAATTTAAAGCAAATGATGGTAGAAAAATTGTGCTAGACTAGCAGAAAATACTAGCAAGTGATAGTCTTTATTGCTGCTAGGCCAGCAACACATGCTGGATTATGTATGCTGGCCAAGCAGCAAAGTGGGCCAAAACACACCATGACATGCTGATAATTCTGCTAGAACCAGCAAATGTGTAATGGTAGTTTGTGCTATTTTACTTGCTGGTATATAGCAAGTAATGCTTGTCTAGCAAACAAATACTAGCATGAATTTTGACCTGGGTGATGATACTCTATTAGATAAATCAAAGCACAAAAAATAAAGTACTAAATATTTAAAGAAAAATAATCAAGAAAATTTCTACTATATAAAAAACTATTTAAAATCTCAATCAAAATATTGAGAAACGATAAAAATCAATTAATTTTAGTTAATAATTGATATGTTTGAGGATTCAGTGCGCAAACGCATACATGATTGTAGGAAATTGATATACAAAACATCAATCTATTCAAATATTCAAATAACAACAAATGGGTAAAATCATACAAATTTTGACTCAATTCTTTAAAGATAGTTCTAGATTGCTTTATAACTAACTTTTTCAAACATAATAGAGTTAACACTCAAAACATATATGTCGGGTATTCTAATTAGGTCTAATACGGTCAATTGCTTTATAGACATTTATCTGTCAATGCATCACGATTAATGGAAAAATAAAAGACTGGCCCTTTTTTAATTTTTAAAGTCTAACGGCCCTATGCAAGTGATCCTTCAATTTTTCTTTTATATATGATGTTTCAAATTGTAGACAATAATAAATACTTGGCAGTTCATTGATTTGATTATGTCTGTCACAAATAAAATAAAGAATGCTATCTAAATTGAAATCATACATATATTATATGTGTAACATATTTTTAATACTTTTCTCTTCATAAATTTATTCTTTTTTTTTCTCTTTTAAATTTACTACATGTGATTTTAAATTCTAATACCAATTTTCTGTTCAAACAGACTAATTTATTTCATATGCGTATTTTTTTCTTTGTATTGGATCCCTAAAATTTCCAGCTATATGTATTTCAATGAAATTTTTTATTACAATATTTTGACTTGATTCTGGAAGTTATCAGAAAAAATTTTTGCCATATTTTTTAAACCGTATCGCCCAGTTTTGATTAATCCAACTTTTATTCATACTTTTCAAAGCTTTGATTGGATAAAATAAATTTGTAATAAGCATTTGTGGTATTCCAAGAATGCGTTAAATCCAATTGCATGACTCTATAAAACTCTTTTTTCGATGATATCACCTTATAAATATTCAGAGTAACGGAAGAATAACTTCATATTTATATGGAAGTATTCGTGCAATACTGACCCGGTCCCAAGTGTATATAAAATATTTTAACTGCGAGGGTTAATGGTTTTCGATGTTTGAAGGTTGAGGGTTGATGGCTTATCGAAGCCTAATGTTTTAAATGCCTATGTTTTTAATTGCAAAACCGTAGCTGCTACATTAACATATTTTTAGAAGCAGTGTGGAAGGTAAAGACGGGGTGAAAGGCTGATTTGGAGCTTATGGGGCTAGATTTGGACAATGGATAAAATGTAACTACTGTCGTTTTGACACGGGATTATAGCGATTTAGCCACGTATCATCCACTGTCACAAATCTAGCCCCATAAACTCCAAACCAACCTTTCACCCTTACCGCGTCATTCTTTAAAACTAAGTCTCCCAATAACACTAAAACGAAAAACACATACTATATTAGCAGCCGTTCTGAAGTTTAGCATTAGAATCTAAGACGTCAGCCTTCGATATTCAACATCAACTATCGCAGTACTGATATTTTATATATGTTACAGGCCTAACCCGATTTTAGGCCAAACCGGTCTATCCTAACGCCCATCGGATAAAATAGTTTTTCCAAGGCCAAACCGGTCTATCCTAACGCCCATCGGATAAACTAGTTTTTTCTAGGCCAAACCGGTCTATCCTAACGCCCATCGGATAAACTAGTTTTTCCTAGGCCATACTAGTCTATCCTAAGGCCCATAGGACAAACTAGTTTTTCCTAGGCCAAACTAGTTTGGTCTAACTCTTATAGGATAAACTAGTACAGCTTGCTGTTTATTGGTCTGAACTAGTTTATCCTAGGCCGATCTAGTTTATCCTAGGCCAATTCAATTTGGCGTGATTTTATTGAATTCAATGACCGCCTCAGCGCCAACATTCTAGTTTGTCCTAGGCTGATCTAGTTCATCCTAGGGCAATGTAATTTTACGTGTTTTTAGCTCACAAGGGTCAAAACCTGAGAAATAATGAGCTCGCAGGTTCTGTATGTACGTATGTACATACGTATGTACGTAACGCGGTAACTCTTGATAGAAATAATGTAATTTGATGTATTATTATCTCATCAGGCTACCAAAGCCTGAAAATTAATGTGCCCGTGGGTTCTGTATCTAGGTATGTACGTAAGTACGTAACGCAATAATTCTTGATAGAAATACCCAATTTTCATCAAACTTTCAATATAGGTTTATTCTTATGAGGAGCTTCTTTGATTAATTTTCGGAGGTCATTGGAGAAGAATAAAGGGGGGGGGGAGGGGAGATTGGGAGGCTGATTCGCCCCTTCCCTTAATTCAAATAAAGGGATTTCCATGCATTATTAGCATATTTTATAAAAAAAAATTTAGATGTAGGAACATTCTGATGAGGCGCCTCCATGATTAGTTGTGGGTGTTGATTGTTTAAATATAAAGGGAGGGGGGAATAAAGGTAACGCCCCATAAGTTATGTAAATGCATTTTTCACGCACAATTTGATGATATGCTTAAATTTTTGAAATAGATTCATTCTGGTAAGGTGCTTCCCTAATTAGTTTTGGGTGTTAATTGGTTAAGAACAAGGGGAAGAAAAGGAGGTTCCCGCCTAATTTTGCCAAATGGATTTTTCATGCAGAATTAACAGATTTGCTGCAAATCTTTGATTTGTTCAATCTGATGAAGCGCTTCACTGATTAATTTTGGTGGTTCTTTGATTAAGTATAAAGGGGAAGCGTACAATTTATTTCTTTCCTTAAATTAGATAAATTAGTTATAATACAGAATTGTCCGATTTGCTTAAAATTTTGAACATGAATTCATTTTGATCAAACGCTTCTTTTTTTTTTTTTTTTTTTTTTTTTTTGTTTATGTATGTGGGGTAGTGGGCGATTTATCGCCTTCCGTAAATTAGATAAATGGGTTTTTAAGCAGATTTATCCGATTTACCCATTAAATTTTTAACATAGTTTTTTTTTTCTATAAGGCGAATCCCTGAATAGTTTTGAGGGTTTAATGATTACGTATAAAAGGGGGAATGGAGGATTTACCCTCCTTAAATCAGATGAATGGTTTTTTTGAGCGGAATTAACTGATTTGCTTCAAATTTTGGATATTTGTTCAATTTTATAAAGAGTATCTGTGATTAGTTTTAGGGTTCAATGGTTAAGTATAATTGGGGGAACTGGGAAAAAGTAATCCCCCTTACTTGTTTTTTCGAGGGTGTTATTCTTTAAAAATGTAAGTCTGTAATACACAATTAGTGTAAACAGCCTGTGAATACAAAGCCATCAGTTTAACAGGGCAATATTATTTTTAACATTAACCCCAACTACTGCTCCATTGCTAACCTTGTGCAAAGTGATTTTTCTATCACCCCTGTATAATCTATTTTATTCGAAGGGTAGTAGAATACTGTTAGAGGTTTGCACGGGCTGGAATTTCGAAGCCCGGTATAAAAATTAAAAGTTCAGCCCGAGCCCTGCCTGTACAAAAATCTGTGAAAAGAGACTTAGTCTGGCTCGATCTGGCCCCACTCAATTTCTGCAAAACATTCAGATTTTAATTCATATACATTTAAGATTCCTTTAAAAAAATGCTGCATGCATATTTATTGGATAAATTTACAATGTATTTTTAAATTACAATGTGTTCGCAAAATGGAAAATGCACAATGTATTATTGATTATTTAGATTCTTAGTCCGTCAATATTCAAATAGGGATTCATTAAATAGTTAATGTAGTTTAGAACAAAAGACAAAAAGAAGAGTTATAAACATCATAACTTTTGAATATGTTTAATAAAAAGTAGATTTGTGAATATATTTCTCTGTCATTCGTTAAGGCTTTTCTCAAATCAAAAAGAGCTACATCCTAATACATATATGAATTAATTCCTTTTCGGAAATGCATAAGATTAAAAAACATTCTCACTCAGAAAATATATAATCGAATGGCGTTAACCATTTTTCATAAAAGCGATGATTCTTTGAGAAAATACTACTAAAGCTACGTTTTGAGCCGAATTTCGAGTTACGAATTTACGGAAAAGAAAAACTTGACGCCGTGACGAGTACAGCTTATATGTTGACAGGTAATTAATTTCTCAAAAATGAAAAACACTGTTCGATTGCAAATTATGTTCAGCTGCGCTGTGGCTCGAATGTGAATAATAATAATAATAATAATAATAATAATAGTAAAAGCAAGTCTGATCTCAGCACGGCCTGAGTCTGAAGAAAAAAAAATAATAAAAATAAGCAAACACCATGTCCAATACATCATGTCTCTACTATTTACATGTTAAATTTCTGTGTTGATGCTACAAGCAATGACTTTTGACACACATTTATGCTTATTGTAGTGAAAGTTTTTTTACCGGCACAACCCGATTTTGAGCAAAATTAGATTAGCCTAGACCAAACTATTTTATCCCAACGCCAATTGGATAAACTAGTTTTCCTACGCCAAATTTATTTATCTAAATGCCCATAGCATAAGCTAGTTTTTTCTACGTAAGATGGTAATCCTTCATTTTTTCTTTCATACTTAACCATTAAACCCCCAAAACTATTCGGGGAATCGCTTTATCAGAAAGAACCAAGATCCAAAATTTGACGCAAATCCGTAAATTCTGCTTCAAAACCATTTATCTAAATTATGGGAGGCAGGGTTACTTACATTGCCCTTTCTTTTATACTTAAGCAATGAACATCCACAACTAATCACTTAGGCATTTTCTCAGAATGATCCTATATCTAAAATTTTAAATGAACACTGATAATTCTGCATGAAAAATCCACTTCTCTAAATTAGCGCTGGGAGATTAGCCTTCCGTTAGTCCCCTCTTATTTTTATTCAATGAATTCCCAAAACTAATCGGAAAAGTATCTTATCAGAATGAAACTACATCCAAAATTTGAAACAAATCGGATATTTCTATCAAGAGTTGTCGCGTTACGTACATACGTACAAACATGCGTGCATACATGCGTACATACAGAACCTGCGAGTTCATTATTTCTCAGGTTTTGATGCTTGGGAGCTAAAAACACATAAAATTACATTGGACTAGGATAAACTAGATCAGCCTAGGACAAACTAGAATGTTGGCGCTGAGGCGGTCATTGCATTGAATAAAATCACGCCAAATTGAATTGGCCTAGGATAAACTAGTTCAGACCGATAAACAGCAGGCTAAATTAGTTTATCCTACAAGAGTTAGGCCAAACTAGTTTGGTCTAGGAAGAACTAGTTTGTTCTATGGGCCTTAGGATAGACTAGTTTTGCCTAGGAAAAACTAGTTTATCCGATGGGCGTTAGAACAAACCGGTTTGGCCTAGGAAAAACTAGTTTATCCCATGGGTGTTAGGATAGACCGGTTTGGCCTAGGAAAAACTAGTTTATCCGATGGGCGTTAGGATAGACCGGTTTGGCCTAGGTCAATCTAGTTTGGCCTAAAATCGGGTTTGGCCTGTAACATATACATTAGGAACAGTAATTGTTGATACATTCTCTTAGTATTTATTTGTCAGTATATTTTTTATTAATTGCTTTGCTAATTAATGTGAGAAAGCTCCTTTTTAGCATGGCAAACAAAAGCTTGACACTAAAAAGCTTGATCTCAATCTGTTTTATTCTTTCTTGATATAAAAAAGAAAGAAAAGAAAAGAAACTAGGAATTATTGTTTTTTGCCACTACTGTTGTTGATTAACTAACTCGAAATGCATCTTCATTGAAGCACATTTTGTTTTCCCGACAGAGGCATTCAAACAATTTTGAATGCATTTTCATCTAACAAGGGGACCACCAGACATGGTGCTCACAGATTTTGATGATTTCAAAGTATGTTGTAGGGATCATACCACTAATTATTTTGGTGAAAGGGTTCCTTCAAATGGACCTTGGTTTTTGAGAAATTGGGGGTCAAAGTTCAGCGTATATTTCAAATACTTATTAGTACCAACGCCGCATGTCAATTCGTGGCGTCGTGCTAAAGCACATGTCTGTGAATCGAAAGGTGGTGAGTTCGAATCCATCCTCGGCGTCTATTTTCTTTTTTTTACTTATATTTATATTTTTTACATGTTACAAATTGTAAGCAGAATTGGGAATTCTACAGCTTTGAACCTTTTGATATTTTCTGAAGAGGACAGTTTACTTTTTCAATGTTTTATTATTACTATTATTTCAAAAAATATGGCTCAATTGGTGAACTGACTGCAGTTCAGGGTTCAACTAAAAGTACATTTTGCAACAAATAATTAACTAAAAATGCGTATTTAATTAAAATTTTGAAAAAGTATAAGAAAATTTTAATAATTTAAAATTTCCACAATTTTAAATAATAATATTTTTCGATTAATCAATCACTTTTTTTTTTCAAATGTGTATTACACAATACTGTGCATAGGTTTTTAGAAATGTAATGTAGTGCTGTGAAAATAACGGCAAAATGAATACCCGTATGGTAACGTTGATTTAGAATTCTCTACTCGTTAAAAAGTATTCGTTTCGCTAGTCGTTACTGTTCAGAAACTGGGTATTCGCAGTCATCGAGCATACGGCATACATCGTATAGACTATAGGAATGGAAGAATTCGTATTAATAAATAAACTAAAAAACTTTGTAAAATCACCATGCTGTTATTGTTGTAGCTCGAAACGCGTCCTGCTTAATTTTTCATTTTATGGTGATTTTACAAAGTTTTTTAGTTTATTTATCAATTTATCGCCAGTGATTATGGTATTTTTCATTAGAATTCATATTAGTTAGTGCTGCCATCTATCCGTAAAAGTTACATTTATTGAAATTTCGAACTTTTATTTAAAAAATGCAAATAGAATATTAAAACCAAGGCCTTAACGAGAAGTCAATAATTAGGGTGTGTGTTTGGGGGGGGGGGGGGTCAAGAAAATGTAGTGGGATGACTCATATATTTTTTTCTCTCTCTCTCTATAACGCAGAAAGATAAATTTCTGCATATTTACACTGTAGTTTAGTTACTATGTTTCTGATTAAACTGTTGTAATAACTTAATATTATGCTAAGAAAAGAATAGGATTATGGAAAATTCGAGTGCAAAACTAGTGCAGTATTAAACATAATGTTGGCTTCATATGTGCAAGTAAAATAAGCAAGTGTTGAAACACCTGTTTTAGTTACAATTTAGTATTTTTTCAAAACGATGAAAGGTCCTCAAAACTAAATTAGATTTTTCAATAGAATTTCATTTGGGTTTTTGGAACATAAAATCATTTAGTGACCTTGGACTCTTTTAGGGGGGGGGGTCAAAATGTTTTAGGGGAGCTGAGACGCCCGTAACACCCCCTTAGCTACGCCCCTGATTAAAATGCAATGCATAATTGTACACAGGGCTATAATTAAAAATGAGTAATGGGAGGGGGGGGGGCAATAGAGAAAATGTAAGGTGAAGCTCATATTTTCATATGCGTAGTTCAATAGAGGGTTTAAAGATGAGGCCACGGATTCATGACGCCTCCCCCCCCCACACACACGCGCTGTACAGCAGAAATATTCTAAAAGTTACTTTAAAAAATAAACATACCTTAAATCCTTATCCGCCCCCCCCCCCCCTTGTTCAATAATGCGAATCTTTCTGATTCTGAAAAAGGTCTACTGAAATCTAAATTGGGTAACATGTGACACATTTGTGAAAACAATTTTAATCTCGAAAAATTTGCAAGTGTACTTATTTGGAAACTATGAGATTGAAAAATGTTTTGAAAAATCTATGAAATGAAAAATGTCAAACATTCTATGAAATTCGGCATTTGTACTAAATTTCCGTACGCAACTGCTAATTGCTTCCTCATGATGACATTTCTGTGTTTGCAAGTCTTAAAAATTATCGTAAAATGATTAATAACATTTCTAAATCACTTCATGCATTTATAAGAATAATTTTAAAGGCATAAAGTAAAAAACATAGATAATATTTAAGAAAAAGAAAGTTCTAGGCTTAAATTAGTTTTGCTGTGTTATCAAAAGAAATATTAGTTTAAAAATTGCAGAAAAAAAAATAAATTTTCATGAAAAAATTCAAAAATGTAAATGCATATTAAGAAAACTTTTATATTAAGAAAATATAAAAGTTGTAGCAATTGCTCTAGAAATAAAAATTCTTAAAATTTGTAATGTGTAAGAAATATAAATATAAGTAAAAAAGAAAAAAAAGAAGCCGAGGATGGATTCGAACTCACCACCTTTCGAGTCACAGACACGTGCTTTGGCACGACGCCATGAATCGACATTCAGGTGTTGTACAATTAAGTATTTAAAACATACGCTGAACTTTGACCCCCCCCCCAATTTCTTAAAAACCAAGGTTCATTTGAAGGAACCCTTTCACCAGAATAATTAGTGGTATGACCCCTGCAACATACTTTGAAATCATCAAAATCTGTGAGAACCATGTCTGGTGGTCCCCTTGTAAGAGAAACTAAGCTTTCTGTTGAATTATATAATATACTGTAAAAAATTTGAAGCCTTTGCTGCATCGTCACTCTACCGTTTTTATAGAATATCGCTATATCGACCAATGCGAATTCTCCATATATAACGAAGCAATCGTTTTCTATAAAAGCGGAAGAGTGACGATGCCACAAAAGTTTCATATTTTTAGCAGTGTAGTACTACTCATAAAATGATCTAAAAATATTATAATTAAATTTTAAACATAGTTACTGTTATTGTTTGTGTGTGTGACTTTTCACATAAAATGTATGTATTTCGTACAAATGCGATGGTGTTTTAACAATTATTTCTAGGAGTGTATGTGAAATATTTGCACTGATTGATGTAACATATCGAATCCTAATGTTTTACAAGCCTACATGCTCAATTTCAGATCCGTAGCTGTTATATTAACATTTTTTTTCATTTTAGGCGTAAGAGGGACATCTAGTTTTAAAGGGTTTTGAAAAAGAAGGGAGGATGTGGGTGAAAGCCTAGTTTGGAGCTTATGGGGCTAGATTTGGGACAGAGGATGGGACGTGGCTACACCACTATCATCCCGAATCTAAATGACAGTAGCCACGTCTCATCTAATGCTCATATTTCCCCATATAGCCCCATGTAGCTCTTCATATAGCCTCATAAGCTCCAGACCAGCATTTCATACACACACACCTTCTCGTTTCTCCTCTCCCTCCCAAAATATGTTAATATAGCAACTACGGTTCTGAAATTGAGCATATAGGTATCAAAGACATCAGTCTTCAATTTCTATATCAGCCTTCGCGGTATAAATATCTTACATGCACATGGAGCAATAATCATTGAATCAACCTCATATTTCAATATCAAATGTAGTATTAAATTATTGCACTAGTACAATTTTTTAAATAGTGAACTTACACAAAACAGACTTACACATAGGAATAGTAGTTGTAGTTAAATGTGCTATTCCTTATGCTCTCATAAAAATGCTAAAAAATATCAATGGAAACCATATCATCCTACACAATATAAAACATTAAACATAGATTATCAACTTCATTACAATTTTAAATAACATAGAAAAATAAGCAATTTGATGACAAATATCTTCAGTCTTTTAGTAAAAGTTTAAAAGATAATACATTTTTAAACATAAGTTTTCAAACTATTAATTTGACAGATTTGTAATTAGCCATTTTTGCAGATGTTATGTATACATTCTAAAGAATAAGATTTAATAAAAAAATTAAACAGAAAATTGTGTAATGTTCAAAGTCATTTTAGAATCGGTAGTTTAGTTTTGTTTTCTGAAAACAATTTATATCTTGTTCCTTATGCATATAAGGAAAGAGAAAGTCACTTTATCTTTTTTTTAACTTCAACTTTTATGGGTTGAATATAAATAAAAAGAAATTTCAGTGGGTGGTAATATTTACTAAATTCAGTGAATTATGCTACTAAGAAAATTAGGAAAATATAATTTGAAGTTTTTTAGAAAAAGTCAACATTTTAGGAAAAAGCCTGGCCAATTATTAGCTTTAAAAAAAGAGAGAAAATACTTCACTGTTTGGTATAATAGCATATAAGGGAAAACAACAATGTTTCTTAAAAGTTTAAGCGATCTAAAGTGGATAAGAAAAGAAAATAGATAATGATTGTTATTTATTTAGTAACGACATCGAAAAGTGCCACTAGGTAAGTTTAAATTTCTAGAACATTTACTGGTATTAAATTTCCAAATAGCTATTGTTTTATTACAGTTTCGAAAAGCTGTGTCAAAATACGTCCCCATGAAATAGTAGAAGAAAATTTTCAAGGTTGTATGATTTTTTACATCTGAATTTACGAATTGTGTTATTTTAGGAACTGGGAATAATTAATATTATAAAATAAAATGAACATAAATAAATATAAGAGAAATGTTATTAGTATTTATTAAATAACAATGTTCAATTACCTAATGATATGAATAAGTATTATTTTTTTTCATATTCTAAGAAAGTAGCTATTGTTTTATTATAATTACGGAAAGCAATGTCAAAATATATCTACATGAAATCTTAGAAAAAATATTTTAATGCTGTTTTTTTAATCTGATTTTACAATTTTTTTATTTAAGGAACTAAAAAATATATGAATTTTAAATATGAATCATAAATAAATAAAAAAAATAAATGTTATAAGAATTTAATAAATAACAATAGTCACTTATTTAATGATATACATAAGTATTTTTTTTTTCTAATCAAACATGTACGTAATATATAAATGCTGTGCTAAAAAATACTTATGTGAAGTTAAATGCATATTTATAAACTAATAAAATTATTTCATTGATGTTTAATTGACAAACATATCAACATTAATTTGTGGACGCTTAGACATTTATATAATTAAATATTGGGTAGGCAAACTTAAACTTTGGAAATTCTTAGGTTAACGTTTGCACGAATAATTCAGGTTGTTTTGTCATCCATGGTAATATAAGTTCCATAATATATGATTGATAGTAGCTTAAAATTTCAAAATTTTTAACGTTATAGGAACAAATCCAAGTAATAAACCTGTTTTTGGACAGAGATCGAAATGAACGCATCTCATCACAACACTGATGTACAGTCCGGGAAAAAACACCCCACACCCCCATTAATCTTCAATTATCTATATTAATAAAAGAACAAAACGCTCTGTCTGTGTGTCTGCGATGGTTAGCAAAATCTACAGCATGTACGAAGCTCAAAAATTTTTTGAGAGTAGCCCTAAATCTCTCCTGGTGCACCTGAGCTTCAGAATTTCGAAATTCCAATTATTAACTGAGTAATTATTTAAAATCGAGAGGTCACTCTCATAAAAAATCATCTTTTTCCAATTTTTTTCTCTTTCGTTTGTTTACGGTTGGTTGGTTGTGTAAAAATTTTCGCAGAAGTGATAAGAAAGCTGCGACAGAATTAAAGAAACCTATAGAGGAATGAGATAAGTGGAGGTGACGTAAGCCTCAAAAAAGTTTTGAAATATGAAACCATTTATCGCTCAAATTTTAATGTGCCAAACAAACGGACGTGGAAGGGATTTTGTATTAAAAGACGAATTGAAAGAAATGAATTACATTTGAAGCATATTTTAAGAGGAAATAGCAAATTTTTAAAATGGTCTTTGTTCTATTATTATTTATTAAAATAAATGTTCGCTTTTAAAATGAAGGAAATTGGAAAATTAGTAATAATTAAATATCAAATTAATTCTTTTAAAATCACGTATGAAAATATAAGTAATAAATATTAATCTAAAATGTAGATATTTCTGACTGCAGACGATTTTAATGTATTAACAAAAGAGTTTTATATTTTCCAGCGAAACGTTAAAATAATTTTCTATATCGATATTTAAAATATATATGATAAAATAATTAATAAATTTTTACCGGTGAAGCGATAGATTAGTTCTTTTTAAGAAACAAGAGCAAAAAAATACGGGTTTAAACCTATTTCAATTGATAGGTGTGTCAAAGCACGTACTTTTGTTGGTACTTAATTGGACTTAATGTAGGGTTGCATTTTTAGCATCACCTCCAGAGATAATACTTCCACTCTATTAATTTCTTTTTACTCTAGGAAAGAAACCAATTTGAGATTTTGACTTTTCAAAAGTGACTGTTTTTTCCCCCCAAAGACCTTTAAAATTTAAAGACTGGCAAAATGTGAGTTTAATTTAGGATTTTTGAACACAGCTGTTACGTCAGATCGTTGGTACTTTGTACATTAGAATGTATGTTTGGTTAGCTATAATGCAGTAAATATATGTATATGTATATATGAGGCTTTTTTAGCAGTTTTTTAAATCATTGATTAAATTTGAATGCATTTTATTTAAGTTAAAATTTTATTAAGACTTTAATTTGTTTTAAAACAAAAATGAAATGGCTGTTTGACGTACAATTGTTCGAATCGGCAGACGATTCATACACAGTAATAAATTATCAAATAGCAAAATAAATTATATATCAAAAATAGTCACTAAAAGAATAGTGGCAAAACATAATGTTTAGGTGTATTAACACATAACCCGATCCCAACCAGAAAAAAACAGACTATACTCCGATCCAAGCAAGACAAAAATTCCATGAGCATAAACCCGACCCGAACCTAAAAATTCCATTTGAAAAAAAACTATGGATTTGATATCTGACCCGAATCAAATCTGAATCTCACAAAAATATTCAAATGAAGCATACCCCAATCCGATCAAGGAAAAATAATGTTCGTGTATATGCAACCCGACCCGAACCTAAAACTTTTCTTTGAAAAAATCCGAAAAATGACCAGAACGAAACCTGAAATCGATAAAAATATTCCAAAGAACTATAACCCGATAAGAGTAAGACAAAATAATTTCCGTGAACATAAACCTGATTCGAACCTACAAAATTCCATTTGAAAAAAATCTGAAATTTTATGCAAACTACATCTGAATCCGATAAAAATATTCGAAAGAACCATAACCGGATTCGAATAAGAGAAAATAATTTCCGTGGACATGAACCCGATCCGAACCTAAAATTCCATTTGAAAAAAATATCTGAAATTAGAATCGAACCAAATATAAACCTGACAAAAATATTCCACAGAATCATACCCGGATCTGAACAAGACAAAAAATTTCCATGAATATGAACCCAATCCGAACCTAAAAAACTGAACTAAATCTGAATCTGACAAAAATAATCCAGAGAAGCATATTCTTATTCAAACAATGCAGAATAATTTCCGTTGATGCGCAACCCAATCTGAACCTAAAAATTCCATTAAAAAAACGAAATCTGAATTGAATGACATCTGAACCCGAAAAAATATTCCAAAGACCCAAAACCGGACACGAGCAAGACAAAATAATTTCTCTGGATATGAATCTGACCAGAACCTTAAAAATCAATTTGAAAAAATGCCTGAAATCTGAATCGAACCAAATCTGAATCCGACGAAAATATTCCAAATAACTATAACCAGATACGAACAAGACAATATAATTTCCATGGGCATAAACCCAATCAGAACCAGAAAATTTGTAAAAAAAAAAAAAAAATAATAATAAATCCCGAAATTTGAACCAAACCTAATCTGAACCTAACAAAAGTATTTCAGTGAAGTATAACCTCATTGGAACTAGGTAAAATAATTTCCATGGAAATACAACC
The DNA here is from genome assembly GCA_964019185.1 of Maratus speculifer. Taxonomy (NCBI): domain Eukaryota; kingdom Metazoa; phylum Arthropoda; class Arachnida; order Araneae; family Salticidae; genus Maratus; species Maratus speculifer. Next base: position 310,000,569 of record OZ025290.1, read on the forward strand.
CGAACCGAACTTAAAAATCTCATTTGAAGGGGAAAAAACTCCACAAAATCTGAATTGAACCGAATCTAAACTGAACAAAAATATTCCAACAACCATAACCGTATCCGAAGAAGACAAAATAATTTCCATGAACATGAATCCAATCCGAACCTAAAATTCGGATGTTCTAGAAAACATAATGCGCTCCGTAGCGGTGGAAAGTGAAACTAAGTACTTATTAGCGCGGTTAAGATATTTCGTTTATAGTTGGTGTTAAATTAGAACTTGGTTACGGTTAAGTGACAGTTAGGTTGAAATTACGTTCCGGTGAGCCTTATGTTATATTTATTTTCCGGTTAGGTTACAGTTAGGTCATGGTTAAGTTACAGTTAGGTTAAGGTTAACTTGCGGTTAGGTTGTGGTTAGATTATGGGTAGGTTATGATAAGGTGACGGCCAGGTTACATTTATGGTATATTTAAGTTACAGTTAGGTTACTGTTAAGATACAGCTAGGTTACAGACAAGTTATGATTACCGTACAATTAGGTTACTGTTAGGATTTTGTTCAGAGAATGAATATTACGCATGTTTGATAAAAAATATGCACCTATTTTTGTAAAATGGCTCTGAAATTATAATACTATATACTAACCTTTTAGCTAATCATCGAGAATCGATTTCATTCACGGTATAGCCGGATTTAAGAGTGATATAATTAGTTTGAAATTCAAAATATTTCACTTGGGATATCTATGTGAAAAAGGTATTTAGTTAAGTCACTTAACAGTAATTTTAAGGATAAATATCAACAGTTTAACACGAAAATCACGCAATCGTTGGACACATATTCCCTCCTGCGTTTCCCATTGCAATCATTTTGGGTACTTTTGCAGCTAAATATTACTTTTCTTAAGCCAATTTTTGGCACAGTCAGGGGGCACGTATTTAATATAATGTACACTGTAAAAAATTTTATTCTTTTTGCTTTATCATCACTCCCCCGCTTTTATAGAATATCTCTCTTTTGACCTATGAGAATGCTCCATAATAGGCTGAAGTAATCATTTTCTATAAAAGTGGTGGAGTGACGATGCAACAAAAGGGTCAAGTTTTTAATAGTGTATTTACACATATTTCGAGTTAAAGATAAAATCATAAAAATTTCAAGTTTGTTTAAGATTATTATTACGGACCCGGGCAACGCCGGGTGGGTCAGCTAGTATTGTATAAAAAAGTTACTGGTACGGGCGATTAGAAACGAAATCTACTTTTAATTTATGGATATAAAATTTGTTTCGAGTCTCATCTATACATTTAAACAAACCGAAACTTTTTTCAATAGCATAGTACCCAATTTTAACGAAACATTTTAAACCTTTGATTCAAACTGACGCTAAGACACCAAATTTCAAGTCATTCGAATGATAAGTTTTTGACCTATAAACATTCAAAATTTTGTGCTTCTTATGTTAAATTACATTTTCATATTTTTATTAATATCTACTGAAATTATACTCCTAATATGCTAACTTTTTATGTTGCAATTATACTGAAATATCCAAACATAAATATGTTGAATTTGTAATTTTTATACTTTTATGATATGGATTATGACATTAATATTCGAAAAAAATATTATTTGCAATCTACGAAGTTTTATGATGGAATTTGATTGATTGAATCTTGTTTTATGAAAATCCCAAATTTCAAAATTTTCTTTTAAATAGTTTTTAAATTATGCTTGAAAGACTGCAAAATGATAGTTTAAGGGGTCGTCTACTATAGAAGTGACTAGATATTTTGAAATTTCTTCTGCTACTTTGTTATGTAGCAGTATTCATTGACTGCTTGCATGGCGACTAAGCAGACTTGATCAAGAAAAGTGTTTTCTTGGTCAACAATCGAGTACTGGACTTAAATTTTGTCTCTAAAATAGGCTAGTTTTAAATGTTTAATTTCTCGGAAAGTTAACGAAGGAATTGCATGGAAATTTGTATTTAGGATAATTGAAGGATGTAAAGTTTATTTATGCAGTCAAAATTGTGTACTGTTTTTTTTAAAAAAAAAAGTTAGCGTTGTAGATGACCCTCTAAGCAAATTTCATGTACATCATTTAAAAGTAGAATTTATTTCCTATCTTACGATTTCAGTAACTTTTTTCTACGGTAATTTGTTGAGGAGTTAGTAGAGATTTAACTAATAATAAGTTATGCAAATATTTTATGGCATAAAGTTCCGTTTACAAAAAATATTTTTATTAAAATCCGATAGTGGTATTGCGCATGATTAATGATACTGGGACTCTGGTTAGTTCAAGTTGTACATGATTAAATAGCATCCGTATCATATGTGCTATTATTATTCGGTATTATTTTCTTTATATTTTCGATACATTTTAAATTACTTTTGAGAAAAAAAATAATCTAACACACAAAAAATAAAATTTTTGCGTCCCCAATAGTTAAATTTTTGCGGTGAAATTTGAAAATTTATGTTTGAATGTAATTAAAAATAAATAAATAAAGTACACCTGTTCTATAAAAAGTAACTTTATAAAACTGCTTTAGAAATGATTTTTGTAACAACTGAATCATGTCAACTTTAGCATCTAAATTCTAAAATATTTATCAGCTTAGGGGAAAATAAATGTGAGCACATATGTGACTTTATAGTAAAACTGACTATATATATATCTATATATATTTAAATATTATTTATGTTATTAAAAACATTTTTTTAATTTAATTAAATGCATTTCAATGTTCGTAACTAAAAAAGCTAATCAATTTATCTTGGAGTATCTCATTTTCAATGACTCAAAATAAATAAATAAATTAATTAATTAATCAATTAAGGTAAAATATTGTAACTCTGAATCGTTTTAATGGAAATGCAGGCAAATGTAAAAACCCCTTTAGATGCATATATATTTATTTTTATACAAAATAAAATATTTTTTAGAGATGTATCGTACAGATGCACTTATCTTTAGATTATTTTCCTATTATTTTTAATCGATTAATTTTTTTTTTCGCATCGGGATGAGATTTAAATATTTCGGTTTTGTAATTCATCTAGAAATGTATCGCATAGGGATTGACTTTTTTCTTTCTTTTCTTTTTTTTTTTATTTTTCATTTTATTTTTTGTATTATTATTCCGTTTCAGTTTGATTTAAAAAAGCGATTTTGGATTCTGGTTTTTTTTACAGTGGCGTTCTTGCATGATTCTATATTGAACTCCGCACCTCCTGTCTACAGTTCTGAGAGGAGAATCCTTCAGTCTCTTCCGAAAAATTTTTCAAAAATAGGATTTTTCTAAAGTACAATAAAGTTTTCTGGAAAACAATTTGAAACACATCGCAGTTGTTAAATTACTCAGTAAAATGACATATGTTTCTTAATTTACAAGAAATTGTGCTATAATTAAGTATGAAAATGTACAATAATATCTTCCAAGTCACCGAAGATTAAGAAAATTTTTCTTTTATACTTAAAAATATCAAAAGACTAATTATTTTTCAAATTTCGAAGATGATTTTATAAAAAAAATTTTTATTTCTGCCAATCTTTTTCGGAAATACTTCTTAGAAGATATTACAATACAATAATCAATTTTCTCAAATCTGAATATTATTTTTTCGGATGCTTTCAATTATCAGGTAAATGTTTTGACGTTCGGAAAGCGTGTTTAACAGACAAGTATAGAATATTAGCAACATAAGCATTAATATGAAATATAATTTTCATTTGGTACCATTGCATGCACAAAATCAGATGTGCTGCTGTTACTGTTTACATGAGAATTGAATCCGAAAAAACTATTTATCTGGCACAGAGAACTGATTAATGCATTGTAATTGCTGTTGAGAACTCTGCAAAAATTACTAACAAAAATTTTTTTCGTAAACTTTTCTCTAATTTTCGAAAATAGTTTTATGTGGTTTCTCAAGCTAAAAGAACACTTTTAAGAATCGATGCAATCTTCTGTATATCTGCATTTGTGATTATTCTACAGGGTTTCAAAAATGACCGGTAGGGGGTACTGGGGTACATTGATACATGGGGCACATTGATACAACCCCTGTACTGCATACAGGGTCATTAGAGGAAGTTTCACAACAGCTCCAAAAGGTGATATTAGTGCACTCAACTACATACAGAAAGTTTTGCAATGATTCAGTAGTTTGATGAAATGGGACGGGTGATTAATTGTTTTTGAAGGTCAAAAGTAAATTTGAGTTGTAGAATTGAAATGGTATTATACAATTGTTCCAGTATTTTTAACCGAAAAGAATACTCTCACTGGCAAGTAAAGATACTCTTTACCAGTTCCTCATTCTTTTTTGTTAGATAAGTTATGAAGTGTTGGATTTGAGACTCATTTTATTCAAAAAGGCTGTATGGGGCACATTGATACAGTCTATGTCGGGGCACATTGATACAACCTAAATCCTTTCCTAGTTCATTTTTTCGTGACCTTTTATTATTTTTTTTCATACACTCCTTAATCCAACCATTTTTTGCCAAAAATTTTTAATAATAGATTTTATTGAAGTGAAATAGCTCTAATTTCTTTATATTCGAACATTTTATAGTATTTTTGCAAACAGAAGATGCACGAACTTACCCAACATCTAGTGCTTGTAGAATTAACAAAAGAAAAGGACGGAAGACTGGAAAATCTGAAACTTATATCGATTCTTTAGAGAAAAAGTGTTTTCGACATGAGAAATATTAAGTAAGAGAAACAAGCTGCAGAACAGCATAGGATGATTATATTATAAACATAATTTTCAATCTAATTATCCTTTATTTTCTGTTTATAAACAGGTTTGGGAAAAACCCGAGTTTTTGTACAAAAACCCAACCCACCCGGGTTTTTTGTGGGTTTTTCTGGGTATTTGTGGGTTTTTCTAGGCTTTTTTGGGTTTTTGTGGGTTTTAGTTATTTTTCTGTATATTTGTATATTTCTATAATATGTGTGTACTCATTTAAAAATGAGTAACGCATTATAAACTAACTCAAATAACTCATTATTATTTTTAGGTAGATTTCGTAAGAAATACTACCTATTGCAATCGCACCAGTTTATATATATATCTATCTATCTATCTATATATATATATATATATATCTCACTTTTTTATGGACACGATAACTTCTATAATTCTTCACCAATCTCCACCAAACTGGTATATAAAATCAAAGGGGATAAAATCTTGGCTAAGTTCGTTAATGGGAAAAATCGGACCAAGGGGGTCGGAATAGGGGGCGTTTTTGTGAAAACCGAAAAAACGCCATAACTTCTTAATTAAAGTAGATATCGAATCGGTTTAAAGTTTATATTACTTCTTAAAAATGGGCCAAAAATATATGCATGACAGATTTTTGATAAATTTAGAAGTGGGCTCAAGGGGCGAAAAAAACAGGGATTTTGAGAGAAAAAAATTCATAACTTCGTCAATTTTCAAGATATCAATTCCAACTAAATTTTTTGTAAATGTTCTTAAAATTATCTAAAACTTTTGTATTACAAGTTTTTGATAGGACCAACTTTTACCGACGAAAAAAAATAAAAACGAAAAGAAAAAGGGCGCTGAAAAAAGAGAAAAATCCATAACTCCGTCAATTTTTAAGATATCAAATCTGATTAAATTTATTTTACATCTTCTCAAAAATATCTACAACTTTTATATTGACAAGTTTTTCATAGGATCAATTCGTATAGTAAAAAGAAATTAAACAAAAATAGGAGTTGGAGAAAAAAACCTCAAATCCAAACTGCTTATATTCTGACTCATTTTTAAATTCATTTTTGATTCTAAACGCATCCAAATGCTAGATCCTCTTATTTAGAAACTGTATAAAGTGACGCATTGGTCAATTTTCTGATAAAGACAGAATATATTTCAAAAAAGGCTACTAAAAAGGGTATTTTGAACAGAATTTCCGAAAGTCATCGGGACTGAAAATTGAAGGAAGTATTCAAATAAGAAATTGCGTTTTTTTCTGACTCGTTTTTAAATCCATTTTTGTTCTCAAACGCATCCAATTTACAGATCCTCTTATTTAGGAACTATATAATGTGATGCATTGGTCAGTTTTTTGATAAAGACGGAATATATTTCAAAAAAGCCTACCAAAAAGGGTATTTTGAGCAGAATTTTCCGAAATCATTGTGACTGAAAATTTAAGGAAGTGTTCAAATAAGAAATTGCGTTTTTTTCTGACTCGTTTTTAAATCCATTTTTGCTCTCAAATGCATCCAATTTACAGATCCTCTTATTTAGGAACTATATAATGTGATGCATTGATCGGTTTTTTGATAAAGACATAATATATTTTAAAAAAGGCTACCAAAAAGGGTATTTTGAACAGAATTTCCCGAAGTCTTTGTGATTTGAAAATTTAAAGAAGTTTTCACATACAAATTGCGTTTTTTATGACTCGTTTTAAAATCCATTTTCGCTCTCAAACGCATCCAATTTACAGATCCTCTTATTTAGGAACTATATACTGTGACGCATTGGCCAGTTTTTTGATAAAGATAAAATATATTTTTAAAAATGCTGTCAAAGTGAGTATTTCGCACAAAATTTTCCGAGCAATCATGAATAAAGAATTAAGTATGTATTCAAACAACAAATAGGTTAGTTTATGACTCATTTTTAAATTCAATTTTTTTCTCAAATGCATTCAACTGACAGTTTTTTGTTATTTAGGAGCTGTATAATGTACTGTTTTGGTCGATTCTTTTAATAAATTCAGAATCTATTTCAAAATATGTTGTCAAAACGGGCATTTGAGCTGAATTTTTCTTAAGATGATTCTGATAAAACCAGTTTTTGAAGAAAAATGAAATTAAAAATTTTTCATAAACGGCCAAATGAAGTTATTAAACTGGGTTTATCTCTTATCATATATTTTTTTGTTGAATTGAGCACTCTTCGAAATCTACCTCCGCCTATAGGCCCAGCCGACAGGGATTTTTTCATTAATACTATTAATAACAGTACTATTATAATCAACTTAATACTATTTTAAATGACAAAAGTGAGTACTAATCACTTTTAAATACAGTTTAATTGTCACAATGAATAATTAATTTTATTTTTGAAGTAAATATAAATTATTAAAGTTGCTATAATAATTCGTAACTATAATAATTAATCTAGCTGGCTTTGCTCGCTATGGATCCTGCTCCTTTTATATGTAAATCCCATTTTTTTTTTAAATTTACATGTAAATCTCGAAGCAAATAAATCTTTACCCGGATCCCCGCTGCCTATGGCACCACATAACAGGCCAAAAGCACTCACTACTGGGCCCCTCCTTTTTAAACAGATCTCTAATTTAGATGCACATCTCAAACCGTATCCCCGCTGTCTACGCCACTATGAAACACGTGTGCTGAGCACGCACAGGGGTCCTTCCTTTCAAACGAATCTGTAAATTATAAGCAAATGATGTTCCGAATGTACCTCGAAACGGGCTCCCATTGCCTATTTCACCGCAGAGAAGGCATGCTGTGCACACACTACCAGGTAGCGCACTATATTCTTAATAAAAATGGACTTGTATGAAACTCCGTTAAGCAACCAATCTTAGATATGTAGGTCTGTCAAGGTAGTGGGATTTTAAGGCAAGAAATTGAGATTTTTTCAGAAATTACTATTTGAAAATAGCAGTATTTGGCATATCATTCTTTTTTGTAAATGTTTATCATTTGTTATAAGCTAAGCTATCTTAAAATTTGAAACAGATCAAGCAAGAAATTGAGATTTTTACAAAAATTAATATATACACTGGTGTGCAAAATTTAAGGACGAGTCTGAAAATGCCAAATTTCAAGGAATTTTCAAGCGATAATTTTTACGCAAACATTCAAAATGAAGTAAACAAATTCGAATAATTACTGTCCCTGCATAACAGCTAGTCCATATAACATCTCATTCAAGTCACACATGGTCACAAGAGTCACAATCACTACGTCGAAACAAAAAATAAGTAATTCGATACGTCTCTTTTATGAATCTCAAATGACTACTATATGTGACTCCACTGAAAGGTCAGTGTGACTTCTGCTTTGTGGCGAATAACCAGGTGACTTTACAATGTCCTTTCATTGAGACTCTCGTGTGACCTCTCATCTGGAGACACAGTTTCAAAGTCATTGTGAACGTTGCATTATGAGAAATTTCCAAACAATGTCCCATTAAAATCACATGGTGAATTTTTCCCACTTTTCACAGCGGTTACTTCAGAATAGGGCCTCTGTCACTATTTGACAAAGTCTTGTGACACTAATCACCATATGACTTTCATGTGACATTATTTGGTGATTTATCATAATGCAACATTCACAATGACTTTGAAATTGAGTCTTCAAATGACAGTCACATGAGAGTCTCAATAAAACGACATTCTAAAAACACACGGTGACTCAACACAAAGCAGAAATCGCAGTGACTTGTCAGTGGAGTAACATATAGTAGTAATTTGAGACTCATAAAAAAGACATATGGAATTTCCTATTTTTTGTTCCGACTGTGACACTTGTGACCATGTGTGAACTGAATGAGATGTTGTATGGATTAGCTGTTATAGAGGGATAGTTATTCATTAGAATTATATTACTTCCTTTTGAATATTCGCGTGAAAATTATCGCTTGAAAATCCCTTGAAAATTGGCATTTTGGGACTCGTCCTAAAATTTTGCACACCATTGTATATTTTCAAAAATAGTAGTATTTGTGGGAAGGAATATTTCAATTCAAACAAGCAGATAATATAATTACAGCTTCAGCTCTTGACGAACTGCAAAAAGATACAACCGCACTGTCATGTTGTTTTAAGATTTGGTGAAATTTGATGGAATAAGAAGAATTGAAATAACACAAGAAAATTATGTTGAAGTATTATAAGCTGATTATTGAGTGCGAGCATTTTTTATCTTATATAGTGGATGCAAAGTTTAGAGGGCTTGATTTAACAGAAGAGGATTAAACTGATGCATGGATAATGCAGTATCATTCATAGAGGTTACCTGCAATATTGGCATTTAAAATTAAAGATAGACTATTTTCCTAAATCACTTTTCTCAGAAAGTATTATGTCCTAATTTTCTGCTTCAAAATTGTGAGAAATTCTTAAAAGTACAGAAAAAGGAAAACTAGTTAGATTTTGATTTTTGTAGTTTTTTCCAATCTCTGCATTCCGTTTCAACTAGCTCTGCTTCCATCGATATGATTTTCTCTATATTTGGATTCATATAGTCTAAATTACAGAACAGACTAGGGTCAGAGCAGTGTGAAAATCTAGTAAAGATTTATAAATACGTATTACCTTAAAAATCAAAGTGAATGTGATTTAGATTGGTAAACTATAAAAAAAGATCAATTATAATTATTTTAAATATATTATATTGAGTAAACTATTTGAAATATATTTTTATTAAATAAATAAATTAAAAAAATAAATATTCTGAAATAAACCACCATCAGATTACCACAAATGACTGATTTTTAATGTAATTTTGTTAAAAGAAACCACCTAGGTTTTGGGCTGAAAAGGTCAATTTGTATTTTGTATTTCTAAATACTGTAGGGGAAAATTTACTGATTCAGAAATGATTTTTAGCAAAAACCCACTTTTAACAAAAACCCAGGCGGGTTTTTTTTTGGTGGACCTGCCCAGAAAAACCCGGATGGGTTTTTCTGGGCTTCTTTCTGGCCCATAATGAAGGTAGGTCTTCCAGGGTTCTTTCCGGCCCTGAGCTTCTTTCTGGGCTTTTTTCTGGCCCACTTTGCCAACTCTGTTTATAAACCGATTTATAAACAGAAAACCTGGTAATGTTCTCCCTTTTCCTAAGAAATAAGATAATGCTGGGTACAGCCAAAACATCAGGTCATTATACATTTCTTTTTGATTGTTTTAATATTGCTTACATATAAATTGAGTGCGACTGAATTTCTATAAATAAATATAATATAGTTTGGTAATTATTTTTCTATGAAAAATATGCATTGGTGTTATTTTGTCTCCATTTTCTCAGACTATCAAAGTGTCCCATGAGGTTTATCAATCTGCGCCGGGGATGGGGCATATTGATATAAATGACTTTTTCTATTTTTTAAAAATTACATGCAAAAATAATATATAAAACAACGGTTGTACATTTTTATAACATACTAAGCAAGTTTTGCTGACACCACATGCAAAAAGAATTTGAAATTTCTGCTTTCTGGCCACCAAAAAAATTCTTAGAAAAAAGCTGTATCAATGTGCCCCAGTTCCCCCTATATTTGAAAAATCAATAAAAACTAAGCGGGCAGCGATAGAAATACACCATTTGCTGAAATATGTTTGGAACAACAGTAAATTTTCAGGCAGACAAGCTTTCAAAATTAGTTACAACTTTCACCAACAGATGGCGCTGCAGTCTTGAAAAAATCTAAAGTACGATATTTTCCACATGTCCACCATGCGCAACAATAACATGGCGTAGTCTCTGAACGAAATTATCAGAAGCCTTTGTAAACGAGTCAGGTAGGATGGCTTCACATGCAGAAGAAATGTACTGCTTCAGTTGTCCAAATGTTTCTGGATTGTGGCGGTACACTTGGTCTTTCAAGTAAAAAATCCTCTGTTCTAAGGAATAAATCATTTTCTCACAGCAAACTTGCAATCTGTGATCAGCACACGCTTACAGCAGAAAGACGATTTACGGAATGGCGAACTCACAGACTGCGTTTTCTTCTATATCTTTCAAACCGCATGTAGCGCCATCTGTTATTGAGAATTGTAACTAATTTCGAAAGTTTGTTTGCCTGAAAATTTACTGTTGTCCCAAACATATTGCAATAAACGGTGTATTTTTATCACTGTCCGTTTAATCTTTATTGATTTTTGAAATATACCGGTCATTTCTGAAACACCCTGTAGGTATTTATAGATTAATAAACATTTATATGAAAATAAAAAACTTCTTAAAAACAACATGAGAAGTACTTATAACGGTTATTTCGTTATATATTGCTTATTTTGTTATACATTATTGCTATGCACCCCCGTTCCCTTTTCAATTCAAAATTCGTTTAAAATTATGCTTCTTTTTTTCATTTCTCTCAGCCATTATTTCGTTAACCGCCAAAATTAATGCCTCTGGATTATTAGTAAGAAATATGCCCGAACTTTAATCAACCGTTTCAAAACAATTTCCAGATGTCAGTTATGTCTGAGCGGATGTTCTTTTCATCGCCTTTTATGGTCATCAAACAGTAACGCGGTTAAATTGCAACTTAATGCTTCTTTCACTTCATGAGAAAATGCTAAAAAGAATTTAACATCTGCGCATTAAAATCTGGTTATCCCTTGCTAGACATAACTATTGCAGTTCTTGGGTGTGAACGCTTCTTATCGCCCGTTACAAGGAGCCCTTGCTGCACGTGTAAATTAATATATTGGCAACCATGAGAATTTTACCCCCTTTTCAGCAGGGGAGTCAAATTGAATACCGATCAGACTGGCTGAGTGTTGGCTGCAATTTTTAGTGTCGGCTCCATTGTGCATGGGCAAACTTTTGTATGTTGGCGACTTTGTTCTACGCCAACGCTGTGTGTGTCATATCTGTAAGACGGTCACTTCACCCGCTGCTCCCGAACAAAAAGGTTCGACTTTGCTGTCCGGAGAATTTCTCTCCGATCATATAATTGTACCTCCCCTTATGCTTAAATAAAACTGTGATTGATTCATCATTGTGGGGTTTTTCGATATCTTCCTAACGGACCTGGCCATCTGTCCTTTGTATCTTTTTAGTGTTGCATTGTTGTTTTACCAAAGAAATCATATGAACACTATCATCGTAACAGCCTCTATAATACTCACTAGGATTTTCAAAATATCTGAATCTTTCTTTTCCAGGCGCAAAGAAGACGTGCGTCTACTATGAAAGCAGTAGTACGATTGAAATGGAAGAAGGCGGGAAAGAAACAAGCTGAAGGAGAAACCAATAAGAAAGAGGAAGGCAACAGTCAATAAACGTACGTTTTCTTTTCGCCTGACGAAGAAAGACTCAGACCTTTCTAAAGGCGTAGCAAATTTAAGTATTTTTTATGGTGTTTTTAAGTAGTTTTTCTGTTAATATTGATTTGCACCAGTTTCAACATATTTTCTTCCAGAAACATTTGTCATTTTTTATAGTGCAGGATCTCAAATAGTTATTATTATACATTGATCGGATTTACAGAAAAAATAAAAATAATGCATAATTAAGGTCATATTACAGAAAGATTATCATTATCTTGGAAACAGGGAATTATTTTTAACGATAATAAATGGCATTAATGAAACAAAAAAAGAAAGAACGAAAGAAAGAGAACATATATAAAATGAGTAAAATTAAATTAACTACTAATATGTAATTTGAAAATTAAAATATTTTAAGAAGTGGAAGTTGATAACAAACCATAATGTTAAGATATAAATTAAAATTTATATGCATGGAAAATTGTATCTGAAAAAATATCTACTTTATTGAAATATTTTATAATATGTATATTTTTTGAATAAATGTATTTTAGAGTCTTTCATCAATATTTCAAGTTCATCTGTACAGAATATTAGCGATCAGGGAAATCTAAAGATTAAATTATTTTTAAATTAAGAAAATTAAATTAAATATAAAGCAATAAATCCTTTTACTATTTAACAAGTAAGAAAAATCATGCGTTAAGCATAGATTATGAAGCACTTTCCAACACTTAATGAAATCTTGTAAGGGAAATAATAGTGTATCGCCAAATATACCCAAATATGTATTCCAGTACATTAGAACAGCCCTGTATTTCATATGTCAGTTCATATAATGGGCAAATTTAGCTCAGCAAGAAAATCCCAGTAGCTTGAAATTTCTTTTTCAGCAATTGATACTATTAGAATGAAATATACTTGAATACTTTTGTTCAGCCCTGTAGTTTACATTGTACCTTTATTACACGTCAGCATTAGGCTAAAATTTATTGTAAACTAAAACACTTTTAAATAACTGAAATCACATTCTCATAAATCATCATTCATAGGCGTCCATGTAGCGATTTCTTTGCGTGGCCCTGTATATCCCTTTATCTATATCCTGTAAACATTTCTCAGTAAATTGAATGCAGCTCAGCGTAAAAATGCATAGCTTATTTAAGAACCACGTTTAAACAATTTACGCTCATATTCAGTAACGTTGGTGAGCTCTTTTGGGTAGCCCTGTATATCAACTATAACATTTATACACACCATATAATGTGCATATATTTAGCGAAATATAAACGCGAATATCATAATTAAAATGCAATTCATCCTTCCATCAGCCATCATCGGAAACATATACGGTACTTCGGAAAGAATATACTATTTGAAATCTTTTGTATGGCCCTGTAAATGCTATGTACTTCATATTATGCAAGACAGTAGCGTATAATTTATATTAAGCTTCAGTGGCATATATCAATTTTATTATACATGAAAAAGCTTAATATATTTAAAATATGTCACACACAATTCCCCCTTTTACCATTATTTAATGGAATTCTTTTGTGTGGCCCTGTAAACGAATAATAGCTACATTTTCACCTTATATTTTATAGAATGCATATTTTAATATGTTTGACAGGGTATAACATCTTTAAAATTCCTTTTAAACGATTTTTCCATATAGGCCGTAATGTAATGGGAAACTTTTGATTCGCCCTGTAGATAAACTAATCATGGTAGAAACTTCATTTTCGGTAGGACTTGTGCTAGGATAAACGTCAGTAATGTCCTAAAATTTCATGGCAATCCGAGTATATTAACGATTTTTCCCCATGGGCCTTAATGTAATGGAAAACTTTTGATTCGCCCTGTAGATAAATTAATCATAATAGAAACTTCATTTTCAATAGGGTTCGTGTTAGGGTAAACGTCAATAACGTCCTAAAATTTCATGGCAATCCGAGTATATTAACGATTTTTCCCCATAGGCTGTAATGTAATGGGGAACTTTTGATTCTCTCTGTAGATAAACTAATCATGGTAGATACTTCATTTTCAGTAAGGTTCGTGCTAGGGTAAACCTCAATAACGTCTTAAAATTTCATGGCAATCCGAGTATATTAACAATTTTTCCCCATAGGCCGTAATGTAATGGGAAACTTTTGATTCGCCCTGTAGATAAACTAATCATTGTAGAAACTTCATTTTCAATAGGACTTGTGCTAGGGTAAACGTCAATAACATCCTAAAATTTCATGGCGATCCGAGTATATTAACGATTTTTCCCCATAGGCCGTAATGTAATGGGAAACTTTTGATTCTCTCTGTAGATAAACTAATCATGGTAGATACTTCATTTTCAATAGGGTTCGTGCTAGGGTAAACCTCAACAACGTATAAAAATTTCATAGCAATCCGAGTATATTTACGGGAGTTAGAGCGCGGACAGACGGACAGACGGACAGACGGACAGACGGCCAGACAAACCGAATGCATAAGCACTTTTCAACTTTGTTGGAAAGTGCTAAAAATGACATTATATCACCTTTGTTTATCAAGTTTCATTGAACAAGAACATACGTACATTAAAAGAAAATAAATCCACAATATAACATTTTTGAGAAGCATATTATTTTCCAAAAACATTTTTAAAACGAGAAACTAATCGTAAAACTTTGCTTAGTTATCTTATTCATGTATGGACTTTTATTTAGGTTTTTGAAACATCTTATTTATCTAATATTCCTCTTCAAATATCGTTTGTCTGTCTATTTTTCAGACATGAAACAACAAGAAATGATCACAATTCTTAGCTCTACAAAAAACATAGATGCTATTTTTATATAATTTAACATATTTTAATGAAACTGTAAAGAATTCAATGTATGAATACTCAATAAAACTGAATATATTTTTTACAAGCGTGATATTTTCATCAAAACGAATCCGATTTTATTGGAAATAATTTGCTGCTTATCATCCCATAATTAAGTAGGCAAATTGTAGTTATTAAGATAAATCACTTCTGGTTTCTAACTATAGAATATTTAGTATGGTTATTTAAGGTCATTCCACCGCATTATGTTGATTGTCCAGGAAAAAGAAAACCTTTCTGGTGGAAGCAAATTTTGTTAATTGCAGTTTAGAACAGAATGTGATATATTTAAGACCAAACTAAAATTTATTTTAAGTAATAAATTCTAAAACATATTCAATGTATATTTTTAAAATGCCCACCAAATTTTAAATAAAAAGAATATTGCCCAGTTAAACTGATGACATTGAGCTCACAGGCTACGCATACTAATTGTACATTACAGCCTTATATTTTCAAGGGTTAATTCCGTTCGAAAAAAAAAATATATTAAGGAGGTGGGATCAGCTCCCCCCTTTCCCCCTTTTATACTTAATCATTGAACCCTCTAAACTGATCAGGAACATGCTTTATCATATAAAAAATCCATATCCAAAATTTAGAGCAAATCGGAAAACTCTTAATAAAAACCCATTTATGTAATTTAAGAAGAGTTATCCTTCTCTTTTATATACTTAACCATTAAACTTCCAAAACTATTCAGAGATTTGACCGAAATCTGACAATTCTGCATGAAAGACCCATTTATATAAATTAAGGGGAGGGGCATTAGAACCCCCATTTCCCCTGTTTATATTTATCCAATGAACACCTAATACCAATCACGGAAGAGCTTCATCAGAATGATCCTATGTGTAAATTTTGAACAAAAACTAATATTTCTGCATGAAAAACCCATTCATATCAATTAAGGGGAGGGGCATGAGCCCCCGTTCTCCCTCTTATACATATCGAATGAACTCCAAAAACTAATCAGGGAAGCGCCTTATCAGGATATACCTATATACAAAATTTCAAGTGGATGGGATATTTTTATCATGAGTTATCGCGTTACGTACGAACATACATACAGAACGGGTGGGCACATAAGCTCTCAGGCTATGATAGCCTGTGAGCTAAAAACTCGATTTTGTATGAAATATACCAAATATTTGTTCAAATAATGGACATTTAAAATCTATTGATAACCGGTAAAACCTAAAAAAAGTAAATAAATAAATAGATAAAAGATAAAATAAAATGAAATAGAATAATAAATTAATAAAATTAAATTAAAATTAAAATTAAAATTAAAATAAATAATTATTTTTTGAGCCAGAAAATATACAAGACTCATAAAATTCAAATTATTATAACTGAGTAAATTGTGGTTGTAAAAAAGTAGATTTTTTAGAGTTTTACTTATTCGATCATGGTAATTATGTTTTTAAATATAATATAAAAGGGCTTAGAGATAATTATAAATATTAAGAAGTCGTAGTTCTGGAGTTGTAAAGAGTATATTTCTTAGAGTTATACTTATTCGACAATGAAGATTATGTTTTTAAATATAATTTAAAAGGGCATAGAGATAATTATAATTATTAAGAAGTCTTAGTTCTATAGCAAACATAGATGCAATTTGAAAATAATTGAATATATCTTAAGGAAATAATAAAGAATTCACCATATGAATACTTTATAAAATTGAATATATTTTTAAAAGCAGGGTATTTGAATCAAAACCAATCCGGTTTTATCGAAAATAATTTACCGCTTATTACCCCATAATTAGGTAAGCAAATTGCAGTTATTAAGATAAATCGCTTCTGCTTTCTACATATAGAATTGTTATTTAAGGTCATTCCACCACATTTCGCTGATTATGTGGAAAAAAGAAATTATTTCTAGTGAAAACAAATCCTGTTAATTGCAGCTTAGAATGGAATATATTGTATGTAAAATATATCTAAAACTAAGTTAAAAAGGGCTAAAGAATATTTAACCTATATATTTTTTTAAAAAAGCTTTTTTTTTAATTTTCAATACTTAAAGTTCATAAAATTCAAATCATTATAAGTCAGTAAGTTTTGGATGTACAAAAAGAGATTTTTTAGTGTTTTGCATGTTCCATCATAGAAAATATGTTTCTATATATAATTTATAGGAGTGTAGAGATTAATGCATACATACAGAAGTCTTAGTTCTGTTGAAAACATTAGACGCAATTTAAAATAATTTAATATATTTTAGTGAAACTAATGAATTTAATGTAGGAATACTTAGTAAAACAGAATATGTTTTTCACAAGCAGAATATTTTCATCATAAGCAAGCCAGTTTTATTGGAAATAATTTACCGCTCATCATCTCACAATTATGTAGGCAAATTGCAGTCATAATGATAAAACACTTATGGTATCTAAATATAGATATTCAGTATGCTTATTTAAGATCATTCCATCATATTTTGTTTATTATTTGGGAAAAAGAAATAGTTTCTCACGAAAACAAATTCTTTTAATTGCAGTTTAAAGATGTACTTAAAACATAACTAAAATCCGTTTTAAATTAAAAAGTCTAAAAAGTATTTAATGTATAATTTAAAATACCCACAAACATCTAATGAAAGCACTTTTATGTGAAATATACAACATTTTTATCCAAATTAGGAAATTTTAAAATCTATTGACAAGCAATGATACCTGAAAAATAAAAAATATAATTTCTAAATATAATTTTTAGGTATAAAGAGATTAATATCTATTCAAAAGTTTTAATTCGATAGAAAACTTAGATGCTATATCAAAATAATTTAATGCATTTTAATGAAACTATATACCGAATTGAATGTATGAATACAACTGAATATATATTTTTACAAGCAAGATATTTTCATCAAAACTAATCCAGTTTTATTGGAAATAAGTTACCGCTTATCATCCCATAATTAGGCAGTCAAATTACATTTAACAAGATAAATCACTTCAGGTCTCTAAATCTAGAATATTTAGTATGGTTATTTAAGGTCATTCCACCACATTTAGTTGATTATCTGGGAAAAAGAAATTGTTTCTGACGAAAACAAATTTTGTTAATTGCAGTTTAAAATAGAATATGATGTATGTAATACATAACTAAAATTCGTTTTATGTAATAAAGTCTAAAAAATATTTAATGTCTATTTTAAAAAAGTCAACTTCTTATGAAAAGCAATTTTATACGAAATATACCAAATATTTATTCAAACAATGAAGTTTAAAATCTATCGTTAAACTGTGAAGTGTAAAACGAAAATTAAAAAACAATTTTTTGATCCATGAAATTTTCAAAATCATAAAATTCAAATTATTATAACTCAGTAAATTTTGGTTGTAAAAAAATACATTTTTTGTACATATTTTTTTGAGCATGGAAAATATGTTTTTAAATATCATTGGCGAAGCATAAACAAAAATATAGATTTTTGTTTAGTACTTATTTTTATAAATATAATTAAGAAGATCTGCCTTTTACGAGCGACATTGGAGAATCCCCTTAATATTAAACCCACAGACTCTAAACAAATTCTAACTTCCTCTGTTTTAAAAATAATGCCCACTTGCAAAAGATTAAATGATATTGTTATGACCGATGACGATTTTCTGTAATCGGATTGCTAGTCATTTTCCTCTGCTTGTTCAATTTTACTGTATAAGGCCACATCTACTGATATAACGACAGCTAGTAGCTGTGATTAATTAAGTAAGATCTGACACTCATCTAAAAATCACATTATATAAAATGATTAGTAAATATATATCTCTGCTACCCGGACATAATAATAAATTTTCCCTTTTAGACATTAGATGAAATTCTTTTTAGATAATTTGTTTAAATATGACGTAATTTTCCCACTTGAATGCTTTTTGCACATCTTTCTGCATTTGTTTTTGTGTTTTCTTAATTTGTTTTACATTCACATGTAAATAAATTTTAAAGAAGTTTATTTGACTATTATGGCATACATTTTACCCATTTAGCACTTTTGATAAGTATCTTCCTTATTTAAAATTCACATATACATATTTTTTTATTGAGAGAAAATGTTATTGCTTGCGTTTTTCTAAATTTTGATAAACATAGATATAAAATGACTTTTTCGAAATATCAAATAAGTTTGTATCAAACTAATGAAATTTTGAATGAAAAATTAGAAAAAATGAATGAAAAAAATTAGACAGATATAAAAAAGGATACTACACTGCACACCACAGCGTAGTCCTGTATGTGTCGGTAAAATATGGTTAAATTGTACGCATAAATTGTGCTCATATGCATACTTTTTAACTGAAATATATTTTTACTGATTTTGACATTACATAGAACTTGCTATAAAAATTTATGGATCATTTATAATATATTAGAAATCAAATTAGTAATTTCTTAATAAATCTTGTATTAATCAAATATTATATATAGCTTAAGATATATTTTCCGAATGTGTATTTATGGTGTTATTGTTAAAACTTCATGTAACCAGTAATGATATTAAACTGCCACTGTCTTTCAATTTTACTCAAATATTTTAGAAAATTATTATTATAGTTTAATAATCTTTTAAACTCTAAGAAACATTTTCAACGTATATCTCAAACATTATAATTTGATGCAGTATCTGTTTAGAACGTGTCGTTACAGCAGTTTTACATTCTGTATCTTTGATCCTCTAAAAATTTTAGGTAAATAGAGGTAATTTGAGAGCTTTATATAAAACTTTTTCTTGAAAACAGGCATCCTTAAATAAATATTCAAATGCAAGTTATTGATTTTTCCTCTCTAGAGAAAAATGATCTCGTATTTACATTTTGAATTTTGTTTGGTCCCAGTGTATATGCATGTTTAAGGACATATATATTATATTATAGGACATATTTTTGATTTATTTTTATCTGTTTGTCGAAACTAAAACATAATATTTTTTCAATAATATATATTTTTTTTGATTGAAGAAAAGAAATTATTCGAATGATAAACATAAAGTATCATTTAATAGGATATTATTAGTTCTCAATTAAGCAAGTTCAGCTACGTAATTTGATTTATTCATGCAAGTTAAACAAAACAATATCATATATTTAAGCACTTAAAAATTAACATCCGAATTCATTAAAACTACGCATACATGCATTATTTAAGACATTATTTAAGACATTAATCACTTAATTGATAAATATTTTAAAAAAAAATTGCTTATTACTGGGTGTCCCAAAAATGACTGATGGATATTAAAATTCAATAACTCACAAACGGTCACAGCTATTTAAAAATTTTTTGCAGGAGGTTTAAGTATAATGTCAGGAGTTTTTTTACCGTAATTTTTTATTTTAGTTCGAATTTCAAACAATAGGTTTCGCTGACAGCGTTTGAAGGCCAAATCAACGCATCACGCAGCATTGATAACCTGGCCTTCAATCGCCGTCAGCGCCACCTATTGTTTGAAATTTGAACTAAAATAAAAAATTACGAAAAAAATCTGACATTATACATAACTCTCCTGCAAAAATTTTTTAAATAGCTGTCACCGTTTGCAAATTATTGAATTTTAAAATCCATCAGTCATTTTTGGGACACCCGGTATTTTCATGTTGTTTACTGCATTTTTAAACTTTTAAACACAGGTTTCTCAAAACAGAAATTTATGCCTAATTGAGTCAGAAAGAAGTTCGGATTAAATAAGGAAAAATTTACAAGAAAAATTTACTTGTGAGAATAATAAATCATGATTGAAATATAGATGCCTGTACTTGGCACGGGCAAAACATGAATGGCAAAAACGCATTATGCATTTGGCGTACGTGCAAATGAAGGAAGCGATTAATAGTATAATATATGATACATATGCAGTTCTGATACAGTGATATACACTGGTCATCAAAATTAAAAGATGAATGTATTGATTGTACTCATTAGTACAGTCAATACAATTGATACAATAAAACTAACACGAGTGACAAATTATCCGGGGAAAAGAACATGATTGGAAAAAAATGCATTGCCCGTATTGCGTACGGGCAAATCAGGGAAACGGTAAATAATATGATATAGGACATATATGCAATTCTGATACAGTGTTATACACTGGTCATTAACATTGAAAGATATTGAGTCAATAAATACAATTATTCCAATAAATTTAACGAAGGAGAAAATATCCGGGACTACGAATCGTACCCTGGATTGCAATGTATCGTCATGTTGAAGTAACCGCATAACTTGTGCAATAGCCTTGTTGGGTCTTACTTGTTGGCACGTTGGAGAACGCCAATGGCAAGCAAACATATAGCACTGGAAGACGGGAAGTTATCAGTAAGTTATTATTCCATAATTGAGTAAATATATTCATTGTTATCCCTGGTTTAATGCTGTCTGTTTGCGTTCCTCATAATGATATAAACTAAGGCATAATTGCCTAAAACGATTTTTTAAAAACAATTACACGGAATAAACTCCGTAGTAACTTGGATTGTTGATTAAGTAATTTTTCATGGACAGTTTTTGTGTGTAACATATCGTTTTGCGTTGCTTAGTTATCGAATTATATGAAAATGTTTAAGAATCAGGTGAACTAGATCAAGAAATGTTACCTTTTTTTAAAAGTTTCTTTTGACGGATTCGAATTGGATTTGCAGTATTAGTTTAACACTTTTTAATAATGAATATATTACACTGAATATCATTCTGCATTGCTCATCTATAGAAATATGAGGGAAAATATTTTCATCTTGTGAAAATGGCTATTTAACGTAAGCCTTTTGAAAAAGTACTATGGGATATATTTTAATTAGTTATTTATACAATTATAGATTTAACATCATAATGTCATATTTTGTCAAATCTTACTGAGAGTTATCAACTAAAACAGGCCCTGAACACCCCAAATTCTGTTCAGCATATTAGGAAATATAATTTTGCAATTGATTTTGTTACCTTACAGCGATGCGGAAGGACATTCTTAGTAAAGGTCCGCATTGCTTTAAAATAGAATGTCAAATTCACCGGTATATTCGCATTGATTCAATTTTCGTTCAGAGAAACCGACAAGTATCGCATACTAGTGTGATATAAATTAATAATTTATTGAGTTAATACAGTAATTTTTTATGAGAAAGTACTTTCTAAACGTAAAACATGAATTAAAACTTAAAAAAGTATATAATAGTAATAATATCGCTTTTAATATATTAAATGACGTATATTTAGAAATACACTATCTTTATTGGATAACTTCAGCAATTTTTTACTTAAATGTCTTAATAATTCCTTAATAATTTATTTATATTATTTAATTTATAATTTTGTCTATATTTTTAGTTCTGAAATAAAACACACTTTTTTAATTCGTGTTGAATAATATTTATGGAGAAAACCTGCAGTCCAAAAAAAAAGCTATAAATACAAGAAAGATTCTTTTTTTATATCAATAGAATGGCAGTAAGAAATAGTGAAGCGATAAATAAATCCCATGTGAAGAAACATGTTTTGAAGCAGCTGAATGTAATCCTAGGTCAAATGAAAGTTTTCTGCTTAGGTATGCCAGCAAAAGAAAAAGTTACGTAACATTAGGAAATTTATGTGTAGAGAAAAAAAATATTTCATTTATTTTTAACGATGGAAAATATCGTCCGGATGAACATAAAATGTATCTAATCAACAAAATGAGACTATCAAACGTTTTTCCAACAATGTAAAAGTCAAATACGCTTCTATGACAGTAAAATCATCGAACTAAAAATAGTAACTTGTCATATGATATTACAATTCGAATATACTGTCTTCCAAAATAATACTGGAATTTTCTACGGAATTTCTACGATTTAATCGCAAAAGTATGCGTCATGTTGAGTGTGATAAAGTATCACCATATAAAGTTATATCTAAAATATGTGAATTAGGCTAACCAGAAACCACTACAGTGTTTCACCACTACAGTGTATTTCACAGGTTTAATTTGTCCATTACTACCCTATACAACTTTCTAAAAATTACGAAAAATAAGAAACATCAGCAATTAGCAGCTTTTAGCCAATTTCATTTTTCTGACTCCAGAAGGTTCAATCGAAAGACACCTGCGGTGATAGCACTATTCCTGTTTTGTTTTATGTATTGAACCATGATATCATGTGATCCGGTATAAAGTTTTTACTTATCGATATCAATTTTTTCGAAAAATATAATTTTTCAAAATTTTAGAGCGCATGCTCATGACGCTTGCTATACAATGCTGTAGGTTACGAGAAAACTTATTAAATCTCAATTTACAGGAATTTTCAGCAGCAGTACTATTATACAGCACCATAGACAGCGAGTACGTTGTTAGAGAATTGTTCGTTTCGAAATTGGTTTTTCACATTTTCCATGCTCAAAATTTGCTGTATAAAAGCAGCATGCATACGGTGCTCTAGGCCGCATAGAACCGATTTACGGTGCATTTAGTTTGAAATTGTTTTTTAATAAAAATTTTTAATGCGTGCCAAGGCGCCTGCTAAACGCTAGTGAATATCCGGCTTAAAGTACGTCCGAATTGAGATTTGTTTGGTGGAAATTTTCATTTCACATGATTTTGCGATGCTTGCTCTGCACGACTGAAATACGGTGGCGCAGGTACGGGAGTCCGATTATAGATTTTTATTTTGGAAAATTTTTACATGCCGTATTATACGATACCGTAGTCATCAGGGACCCGGTTGGAGATTTCGTGATACAAGATTACTTATAAATTTTAGGTTCTTATGAAAAAAAGCGACGGCTAAAATGCGACACCAGCTAGTATATATGTATTGCTTTGATTTTTATTTTGCGTTCATTTTTTTCGGTTATATTCTCTTGTTTTAAAATGGCATTCCTTTCCTGAAATAAAAAAACACAAAGAAAAGATGCCTACGCATAGCTATTTCTTTTTTTACTTTGAGTTGCCTTTTACAAAAAAATAATATCACGTATTATATATTAAAAAAATAGAAATCATTTAATGCATTCAGACACAATTTTTGTATGTTTATCCAGGTATCAATTGCGTTTTAAGACAAATGTTTGCGAGTTGAGAAAAGATTTGTCCTTTCAATCATTTACAGACGGAAAAGTATTGATAAATGTTTTTGAATAATTTATACATTATAAAAACACAACATTACCTTTTTATTAGTAAAAGATATTCTGCGAAAATACAACAGCAGCTAGCCATCCAGTTGATAAAACAATAGTAGTTATGACAGTCTTTTTCTTTAAAGAAACTATAACCAAAAGTTCAATTACTTCTATACACAGAGTATTTCACTACAAGACCGGCAAACTTGTGACGAAGTCATTCACTGAAAGAAAGGGAGTTTTGCGCATCAATCTCTTCATTTGTCCCGAACAAAGAAGTCCATGTATGACAGATCGGTATATCTCGAAGGCTGCAAGCCGGACTACTATGACCTAACTACCGTTGTCTAAATTGTTAGTCGTGGTGTCATTAGACGTCAGGCTGATAGTCCATGGTTCGGAGCAAAGACGGAAGTAAACGGTCTCCGTCAAAAATTTGCGCAGGACTTGTTGTAGAAAGATCAGGTATGCCCTACTGCCGAAACAACAGGACAAAACACACAGTCCAAGTTTGTAGTCTCCAAGAATGCTGGACTAAACATTGAGCGAGAGACGCCGTTGAGCTTCACCTGGTCGGGTACCATGGGGGTTCTCAGAAGCTCGCACAGAAGCGGTAAATTGATTTAAGATGCTTCCTGATGCATGTGTTATACGTACGTATAGCACTCTATTTTACTATTGTTACCTATACTTACTTCATTATCTTAATTACGTTTTGTTACTTACATTTATTTTATAACTGCATAATTCTTCGGTAAATTTTTTTTAAATAAACATTGCTTGTTTGTGCCTAGTTGAGCTCAAACTAATTGGTGGGCCTCCCCATCTGGCTGAAACTGAAACTGAATCTAACTCTGCTTTTAATCCTTCTTCCGTTGACAATATGGACGCAGAAAATACGCTCTCTTAATACTGTGTTCGAGGAACAATGTGCAAAATCCTCTGGGGTGGATAATTCTAAGGATCTAATATTGGACGCATTGAAGATATAATCGCTCATTTGGTTTGCTGCGAGAATACTCCAGACAGTGGAGTGTGGAAAATCTGCTTATTAGCTTATCGCTTGAGTACTCGTACTTGTATTGTTTTCAGCCTGACGTAAGACTGTCTTCTCATTGTGAGATGTTCTCGTCGTTAGTTCTGGATTCATTGTAGTTTTCGTTAAACAGCCAGTCTCATGCTGTCAATCTTCTGTTAATTTTCTCCAATCTTCTGTTCTCATTTTCAAAAGTTCGTATGATGTTGAGCAAGCCTGTGCGGTGTCCGTCCATTGTACAACCGCCGAGAGGCGTTCCCTTTATAGTGCCCATTTTATACACGATCAACATGTCGACAACTTCATGGTTTGAATGCACATTTATCCTATTACTTCGGGAACCGGGTAAAAAATGACGACTTTCAGCAAGATATCTGTTCACGCGTCCTTCCGTTCAGTGGCATCATCTGCAAGGATGCAAACTTGGCTGACAACAACTTGTTATAATTTCGGCCACCTTCTTTAGTACAGAGTTTCAATAAAATGTTTATGTCACATTTATGTGAGGCTGTATCTGTTCCTTTCTCCTATTTTTTTGCTCAATAGCTCGCAGCTACTGCATTTTCGGCCCTGCTATATGTATTGCGATTCCGAGTCTTATATGCGCTCTCTACATATCCTGCAAGTTTGTCAATCTGGTAGTATAACACTCAGTATATGGTTTTATGTTAGTTTAAATATTGATACAATATCCTAGTTATATATGTTTGGAGATAGATTTGAAAGTTTGAATAAGAAATTGACACAAAAAATATTTCTCACTTCATAAGAAGCTCATTGTCTTTCAATTATAAAGACAAGACAAAAAAAAAAAAAAAAAAAAAAGAATTAAGGTTAAGTGTTGAATATAATAGTTTTTATTTATGAGTGTGGGTAAACTTAGAATCGATGGAGTTAATATCATCAATTTGAAAATTAATTTAAAAAATATTGACTGATTAAAATACTGATTTTCGGCATGCAAAGAATATCTCTAAAAAATTGTCAACTATTGCAAAACATGCAAAATAGTTAAGATATTGATACAGTATCCTGGTTACAGAAATAACCAATGTATTATATTAATAAAACCATAAATATTACCAAAACATTGTGTCAAAAATATTGCAAACTTTGCCAAAATTTACATTTATACATGCAGTAAGCACTGGTTACAACAGTTGTAACCAACTATTTTTTTAACTAATCCTAATAAAAAAAGGAATGGTGGTTATTAATTTGTTATATTGCTCTAAATATGAAAACATTCTATGAAATTGACAGTAAAAGAGTGTCAATACATTGAAAAATCTAATGGATATCTGATACATGAAAAAAAAATGATTCCATGTAAAACAGCGCAATTAGATTTTTTGTCAGTAATAAAGTATGTAATAAACTTTTCTTTTTAATTAAATAGCTCAAAAATATCATTTTAATATAATTTATGACTATATTTTTATAATATTTTAAGCACTTAATAAAATTCATTTACATAATTTCATTATAGATTTCAGTTGCATTTTATTATAATTTTTTATTACTAAATATGGAAAAGAATATTTAAATTTGTATGTATTTGCTAAATCTGATTTATTATGCTATGAAATAGCGTTTGGTGTGAAATTGTGCAGTTTTATCTATCGACAAAAAACTTGTTTATAAATGTGTTACAAAAACTTAAAAAGACTTTTTAACTTTTTCTTTATGGTAAAAATTTTCTGTAAAATCTTTTAAGGCTATATGGATATTATTTTAAAAATTTAGTTAAGTACCACGCATATTTATTTCTAGAGCACAATTTTTTAATAGTAATTAGACATTCATTTAAAATACACAACATAAAATGTAATACACTAAGGCAAGTTAATCAGATTTTTTATATCCAAAATACTGTATGATAAATGACATCAAGAACCAGAAGTTCAATTTAATATCATATGGCATTTTCAATTACAACATTGTCCACCAGTCGATGAGAGTATCTGCTGTAGAAGCTGGTAGATTGCATGGGGGTGCTAGATTCGAAAACAATCATCCCGTCGGTCTAATCGTTCAGAGATTTCCTAGGTTTTCTTTCTACTTTGTATATTCTTGCGTAAAAAAGGGTTAGATTTCTTTAGAAAGCCCACCCCAAGGAGGTCATTCCTTCTCGAGTAAATAATAGTAAATAGTATATAATATCTAAATAATAAATAGTAAATAATATCTTCCTCGTGTAAATAATAGGCTGTTATAAAAACAACAAAACAATAGCAATGCAACATTTGTTTTAACTTTTAGATAATGCAAATCTTCTAGTTTAAAGTGTGATTATGTTATCTAAAATTGCATAACATAAATAAATAAATAAATAAAAATTAATAAACGTGACATCGCAAATCGTTGAAAGGAACATCTTTCAAATATTTTTAAAATATTAACAAACGTCAAATTTTGTAATACAATTTACATCAAAACCTCGTACTTCTGATAAAACGGCAAGATCCTTTATTTCACAACATCTAAAATAAATAATATGTAATAATTTATTAAAGATATACGAATATTCCTGAACCGAGATCAAATGCATCCTAAAGTAGTAAAACACATGAATTGTTTGCACTGTAAAACATTGTTAACCATACTAGTGAATATTTAAACATGGAAATAAAGCTGTCAAAAATACCACATACCGTTTTGAAAATGCATCCGCTAAATGTCTGGATAGAAAATAAATTATGGGTTTTCTGGGAAGATGTTTTAAGCTAAGTCATAAATATTTTATATTTCAGAAAGAGGGAGTGTTATATTCTAAGAATTTTTTTTTTTTTTAGAAAAGTGCAAGTAATTTAATAAAATATATCATATTTGGCTATTGAATTAGAAATACGAAACATAAATAATACAATAGATTGTGAACTATACTAAACTGTAACTTTATTTTATTAGTACTTTATATTAATTAATTATAATGACCTGATTAAAAATATACAAAGAGGGCACAGAAACTGTTGCAATAGACCATCACTTTTCCCTATTTATGTAATAGTTTTAAATATTGTTACGAATTTCGTAAATAGCTAGTGTTTGTACTGTAAAATAATGTAAATAATCTTATTAAGCTCCATTTCTTTACTAATATTAGTTTTTGTTACATTGTCTCTGTTATCAAGCAAACTTGTCTATTATTTTCAGTGAATGTCTATGGCAGCTTTGCGAAATATTAGAGATATCGCCAAGTTGGCGTCACTTTTGGCGACTAATTTTGGTCTCCAAATTTGGCGATATATCGCCAAGTTGGCGACAAACTTGGCGATTGTTGGCGATGGTAACCCTTCCCTATTCTATGGTAACCCCTCTATTGATATACTGAAACATTGAATGTTGTTCCGTGGATTTTTCGAGATGGTTCTAGAAATTTCCAGCCCCTGCTGCGAGCCTATATAAGGAGAGCGATACGAGCTGTTGTTGTTATTATTTACCAGTCAGTCATTGAGTGAACAAGGCGTTTGTTAGCAAGTTTGCTTGAGTTTCATTTATGTTGTTTTGAATGTTATTAAGTGTTGAGACGTTGTATAAAGAGTCTCTGGGATCTAAAGCTATACTTGTACGATAGATTTGAGCAGTTATTTTTGAATATCTGGTAATATTTGTGAGTTTCGAAGACTCTGTTGTTCTGAAGATCTGTAAATAAATTATTTTCTACTTTTCTAAGAGACAAGAGTTTGAAGTTCTCTAACCATAAGATCAAAAGAACCCCATATACGCTGCAACAATATATTTCGTTAGATTATTATAATAAACAAATGTTTGTTGTCATGACATGTCTTTATAGATTTAAATTTTTTAATTATTAAATATAGTTTTGAAAACAATTAAACATAATAAATGTAATTTTAGCTTTTAATATATTGCCTTTTACAAATTATTTCCTATCGGAGCTATGCAATATAAAAAAAAAGGATAAATCATTCAAGAAAAGTGACGCATTCATTTTGAATTTCATCGCATAAAGAGGTTTATCATAAGTGTGACTTGTCGCACAAAAAGTTTCGTAAGAGTAGTTATATGGAAAATTACTTTATTACACTATTTTTCTAGTCGTGGCCACAAAAGATCGGTGGATTAGTAAATTTTTCCAACCCTTCAAATCTCGTCATATGTCTTCACTCTTAAGGGTGTTACATTTTTATGCACATTTTTCACTCCCGCAGTCAGAGTTAAATGCTATAATTTTATGTCGTAGCAAAATCATGATTTTTTAAAAATTCTCCTGTAAATTTTATTTTTGTCTAGATGCGTCACTTTTTTTTCCTGTGTGTGATATGTAAGCAGAACAAAAGTGGTAACGTATATGGCTGCATTTAATTTTTTGTTTCTACTTAGCATTCATAACGAACATTTGTAGGTTTTGTTATCGGTGATGTTAAACGAAATGCTTATTTCAAAAATATTATTATATTTTCAGTATTTTTAAATGTTAAATTTTATTATTAAAATGATAAAATTCGGTGAAAATTATTATAAATTTTAAATAATTTATTCATTTAGAAAAGCATAAAAGAGCATAACATCGACAGATATCAGTTAATTTCATTATTAAAATATATTAGAAGTTTTTGAAGTGCATCAGATTAGTAAATTTCTCAAATAAAGCTTTAAATAATTCAAAAACATAAAAATGTAGATAAATTTTTATGTTTTTGAATATTATGTTATTTGAATATATGTGAATATATTCAAGTTATTTGAATATATTTGAATATATGTTATTTATAATAAATTTTTAATGTTAATATTCACAGTAAATAATTAATGAATGATGTTACCATATAGATAAAATTTAATAAATATAATACATTTACGAAAAATTAGTCTTTTAAAAATACTTTAAATAAAACATGGATGGATTTGTGACCAGTGATTTGTCGTGCAAGAGGCATCAATTTCCACCCTCCAACAAGTCGCGCCTTATGGTGGCAGGAAACATTAAAAACCTTTAAAATTTATATGTTTGAATTCATACTTTTTACATAAAAAATGCATACCTTTTAAATTTCGATAGATTCATTTGAAAATCAGGTACACATTTACATTTCAGGTATACTTGTTAATGGTAAGTTTAAACAGTTAAATTCAAAATTTGGTGTTCAAAAAGTGAAAAGTTTTTAAATTATTATTATTATTTTAAATTTCAAAATACCGAATATTTTTTTATATTTTAAAATGCCCCATGCGCATGTCTTTTGAATATAACATGATTTCTTTTACGATCAGGTACTTTTCGGTTATGAAAAAAAAATGTTAGCAAAAATAGTTATATTTAACAAACATTTTAATGTTAAACTTTGCTGCATAATACAAAATCTATAGATTTTTAGAAGATAAAAAAAGGAGTATTCTTATAATATATATATATTTTTCATCATAAATTTTCAGTGATTTTTTTCAATTTTTGCTAATTTTCTTTCAAATAACCAAAAAATGCCATATCCAAAATAAAAAGCAATGTTATATTCAATAGAAATACGCTTGGGATATTTTAGACATCAGCATTTTAAAATTATTGAAATTTTAATAATTTAAAAACCAGTTATTAGTAACTATTTGGAAAATAGTTTTTGTTCTCGATAGAGAATTGGTAAATCTGGAGTATACCTGAATCTTTTTATTGGTTAAAATCCGTAACTTATTTCATTTTATTCGTTTTCTGACTGGTTCATGCTTAATGTTCAAAAATGGAATACTTCTAATTTTTTTTTTTTTGTTTTCTTATTGGTCCATGATTAATGTTCAAAAAGAAATACTTCTGTTGCCACAATGACAAAAAAAGTAATTAAAAAACTATAAAAAATTAATAACTTAAAAGCAAATTAATATAAAATTTTCAAACAAATTGTATTTAAAAGAAAATTTTTTTT
The DNA here is from genome assembly GCA_964019185.1 of Maratus speculifer. Classification (NCBI taxonomy): domain Eukaryota; kingdom Metazoa; phylum Arthropoda; class Arachnida; order Araneae; family Salticidae; genus Maratus; species Maratus speculifer. The sequence goes on from OZ025290.1 coordinate 310,031,468, forward strand.
TCTCTATAAGACGATGTAAAAATTGAAAATGTGTGATGTTTAGAAGTTTAAAAATTTGCAGTACCGAAAGTTGTAAAACTGACATTTCATTTAAAATTTGTATATGATGAGTACAGGACTGTTAATTTTTAATCCATATTGTACGTAATAGAAGATTCTATTATTACGTAAACCACGTTTTGATCATCCTAAAAATGATGTTTATTATAATTAATATTAATTTAATTTTAGAATTTATTTATATCTTTTAAAGTGTTGGTATTTGAAAATATTGTTTTCGAAATAGTCGATGTAATTTGTTAAATTACAATATTGTTGTTGTTTTTTTTTAACACTACATTTTAAATTTAGGTATTTAAACTTGCCATTAACAAATCCTCTAAATTTCAAATGAAACTGTTGAAAATGAAAAAAAATTTCCTTTTAACCGCTTCCCCGATTTGCCCATACGTCATACGGGCAATGTGTTTTCGCCAATCATGATTTATTATCACGTACGGACATCCACATTATAATCATAATTTATTATTCTCATCAGCATTTTTTTTTTTTTTTTTTTTTTTTTTTTTGTAAATTTTGGATTATTTAATCCGAACATTTTTCCGATTCAATGAGATCTTCTAACTCGTTTTAAAATCGGACATTTCAAGATCCCTCACAAACATCTGTTACTTCGAGAGGATGCACCCATGTGTCCCCACTGTCACTTTGATCACCTGACTATATTCACCATGTTTTAACTGACTGTCCGGGCCTCCGGCACTTGTTGTACGGGACTTATTTTAGTATATCCTCGCCTATATTGACAAACCTCATTGGGGAAATACCAGATGAGGCACAAACCACAAACGCAGGTTTTTATTTTGAAATTTGATCTTCTTCTGCTTATTAGTATTCGTTATATGTCTTAGGTTCTTAGGTTGCACTTTCTTTTTATATACTTTCACTTCTTTATCCTAATTTTTGCAAATTAATTTTCTTTTAATTTTTTGCCTTTGATCGACTATATCTGAATGGGACACCCCATCCAGATATTGTACACTTTTGCTTTCTTATTCTTTGTTTTGGCGCAGCATGTCCCTGAAGGGATTTTGCGCCATTAAAATCGATGCAACCAACCAACCAACCAACCAATTCAATAAAAGGGGGGATTGTTTTTAAAAACAAGTGATAAAAGGTTAAAAATTCTGTAGAAGACATGAAAAAATAGACATTATTTGAAAGTTTTTTCAAAAATATTGATACGTTAAGTGGTTAATGTCTCTTGCCCCCTTAAGTTTCGCATTCATTTTAAAAACCGACTCCATCTATCTGTTTGAAATGGACCAATCACAGTGAGTGGTTTAATGCCATCAATGATTGCACATGTTGAACATGCTCCTCGTTTTGATTCGAACATCGGCGATCTGATTTGTCTTCGGTCGACTATCTCTAAGCCTTAAACAACAAACCACTCAAACACTCTAAAATGACTCATAGCATCATCGGAATGAGCACATATAAACGTTTATATGGCCAAATTTCAGAATTTAACATAAAATTATAAGTTTTTTTTTTTTTTCAATGATAATAACGCAAAAAATCGGTTTGTAGAAAAGAGCATTGCTATGTTGAAAAGGCACAGAACTCAACTTAACCACTTTATATGTATGGCTGAAGGTCGATGATCTGTCATCCCACCAGAATAGCAGAGATAGTGTTTTTTTACAAGCGAGGGTTCTGTAAATTTTTTACTTACTGTGTATAGTAATAAGAAAAAATATTGATTTTGTATGAATATAGCGTATATAAATATGAATAAAGAATTCGAAAAAACAATTACAATTAACTTATAATATTAAAATATTTAGTAGGATTTACATATTACTTGATACAAAGTGCATCACTAAAACGCTAGATATAATGATTGTAAAAAAAAATAATTTATTAAGACAAAAAAAAATAAAAATAAAAATAAAAAATAAAAATAAAAAAAATCAGAGGACAAAGTAATTAAAATTTTGCAATTTACATTTTCTATTTTTTTCTGTTCATTTTGATTTACGTTTTAATATACACCCCTATCCTTGCACGCGGATACACACACCCACACATACACCCGCACAGTTTTACTTTTCGGCATATACAAAATTAATTAAAATACATATTTCAGCATCTTGTGATAGCGAATATATATATAAGAAAATTAATTAATTGGAAATCATATTAAAAGAAATATGATTTTAAAATGACACTCAAATTTTATCAAGAAACAGAAAACATTCATCTTATTTCGTTCATTTTGCTTTGTTTATTTTTAGTGGTGTTTTATAATTTAAAATTACGAGTACCCATGGGACATTAAATTAGTTTCTTTTTAATTAATTTCAGCTTATTCTTTATTAAAATAAATATCAGAAACTGAAAGCAAGTATCCACCGTGAATTAATTAAAATTAAATATTATAATAATAAAAAAAATTCTTAGTATATTTGAAAAATAGAAAAATAACATGAACATCAAATTATGTGTTACATTTTGAAAAACAATTAATGCAATTATAGTATTTTTAAAATGAAAATTATGTGGTATTAATCATATTAGTTTTTTCTGTGACTCACAAAGTATCCTTGATTTATTTGTTAATGTTTGATTTGCATTACTGGATATGTACGGAGGTGTACGAAAATAGTGGACTGTACGAAATTAAAAAGTTTAAATTTAAAAGTTCAATTGCGACTTTACTGTAAAAATAAATTTATATATGTATATAGTTACTAAACTTTTTCTAGGAAACTGGAAATCCCAGAACTTTGTGTGGAACGGTAGCAGCAAATACTCATGCAAAAAATACCGGTTATCTGAATTTTTCGTGTTACTGTTATATGAAAAAGTCTTGAAATCCCAGTTCCCTAGGAAAAGTTTAGTAATTTTACAGATTTGGGTTTTTTTTTTGTGTTATTACCGTAGAGATTGTTTCTCTAATGTGCCATAAAAATGCCTTGAATTACACGAAAGAGTTGCGTATACAGGTTGTCCAATTGGTGTAGATGTGGAGTAATGTTCCATTGTTTGTGGTGAGGATACAACAGGTGCAGAACATACCTTCTATAGATAATGATGCAATACTTATATAGTTCAATATATATAAATGAAAGTCAAATAACAAACAAACAAAACATAATACAGATTATAAGCAAAGAAAAAAACACAATACACAAAGAAACACAATAGCAGTTCAATATTTGTTAAATTCTCAATTATAGGTAATATACTGAGTTTTGATATGGATCAATTAACAATACAATACGCTTCAACTACCCAGATCATTGCATCAGCACCTGGGATTACCTTAGTAAAGTGGGTTGGAACAACTGTAAAGGGGAAGTTATGCGTCTTTCAGTAAGAATAGCATGCCTAGCTAAAGTTAAGAATATTTTTCTTTTTTAAAAGCCATTTATTTAAAACTTGTAAATGATTTAAATAATTGTTCTGTCGACGCTATATAATTACGCTAACTATATTAATTATTAAGTTTTTTGCTATTTGTTTGGGAGTTTTCTTTTATCTTATTCAAATTAGATTCAGAAATTAAATCAAGAGGCTTTCCGGTATGAAAGTGGCCAGACGTCAACACCTAAAAATTGTCAGCATATGTTGACAAAGGACAAAGTGGTCACGAATTTAAGATAGCTTCGACCTGTGTAACTACTGTAAGAAATCACTCGAACCCAAGATGAGTTGATACTACGGCTTTTTTTAAATGATATTTGAATGCTTTAAAACTTGCATCCAAAAGGCCACAAAAGCTAGGTTCACTTGGAGGAGAGAATTTCCAGTTATTGCCTTCTGAAGCTGAAAATTTCGAAACTTTATCACTGGTTTCAAGTTTGTGTAAATACTTTAGTTCGGCCGAAGTCCCGAAAAAATTATAGCGTTATTGCTAAAAATTCCTAGAGTTTTTCCATGACAAGCGAAGATACAGTTGCTATTATAGTCTCTGAGATCAGTCAAGTCTGAGACAAAATACAAGCGTAAAGAATTAGTGGCCTTACATATGAATATAGCAATGTAGATTTTTTTAGAAAATATCTTTTCTTTGACCTTTATATTTCATTTCAAAAGAACCACACAGATCTAATTTTGAATTTGAAAATGGGGGGGGGGGGGAACTGGGCACTATTCTTTCAGGAGAGATATCCTCCTTCAATTGGTTAGCTGCCATAGGCTTACTTTTAAAGCATTGTGCACACTCATGTACAACCTTACGTGCAATACTCCTGGCATCAAGCGGCGAATATTTTAGACGCATAGTGTTAAAATGGGCCTGAAGTCCAACATGAAAATCTCACAGATGATAATACTGAAAAATTAATTTCGTTAGGCAGCAGCTCGCTGGTAGTACTATAGGGTATTTGAGGTCGAAATTGAAATTTCACCTTGTTAGTCTACGTCCTGCATTTAACAAATAATTTGGATCTAAAAATGGGTTAAAAACTTTTCCTTTTTCCGAAAATCCCGTTTTCAAGACAGAAATTTCATTGGGAAAATACACTATCTGTATATGTCTAATATGACACACTTATACCACCTTTAATCCCTCTAGTAAAATAGGGCCTCTTGCAAACTGTATATTTCTACATCTTATGAAAGCCCCAAAAATATTGGGTATTATCCTAATTGTTTTATGAAAACTATTGGTAATATTTAAAAATATATATATCAAAGAAATTACTGTCAATATTGGTAGACAAAGCCAATTTCTTAGCAGCTTTAAGCCCACCCGAATAACGCTCATTTGCAGAGTTAGTAAGGTTTGAAGCATTTTTTATTAATCTCTTATTTAGAATTAAAAGTGAAGGGCCATTCCAACACAAAGCTTTTGAGGCAAGCTTTTTCACGTCATGTGCTCAGAATATCAGACCGGCTGGATTATGCTCCAATGGTACATAAAACCATGGGAAGTTCCTTGGTAATTTTCTAATCAGCACTACGTGGTTGCCAGCAAAAGTTTTAGAATTTGTCTAGCAGTGCCCATACAAGATAAGGCAATGGTGAAGTCCAAAAATGATCTTTCAATATCAATCTGTTGGTTTAAAGAATTTAAGATCTTGCAAGATAAATTTGCAAAAAGTAGACAAGCTCAAGGGGAGGTACTACCGTTATCACCTTTGTTGGTGACATGTGTGATTTACTACATAGAATATTAATGCGGTTTAATTGGAGTTTGGTATTTGAATATACAGGACTGCGCCATAAGCTTTAAATTACGGATAAGTGAATTCATTCAGTAACATTCATTGGTTCTCAGTTAGGAAAATCTTGGTACATTAATGGACAAGGAAATGGTTCAGGAAATGGGGCGACGAATGTTTTCCACTGTTTGGAAACATGAGAAGGTCATTTCTCATTCCATTCTAATTTGAACAACCACAATTGTTGCATAAATATTTTTTAATTCGCAAACCTTGACATTAGGAGACAAAGAAGTTTATAAATGTGGGCAATTTGTGAAAGCACATCTCTTTGCGGACTTTACAAAATTAAAAAGTTTAAATATAAATTGCGACTTGTTGCCTTAGCGATTTTTTCCCTTATGCGCCATAAAAACAGATTTTGAAATTTATTTCAAAAGTATAAGTATTTTTATAAAATGTATCTTTTTATAGTAAAAAAATATATATATAAAGTTTAATATATATATATATAATGTGATTAATCTGAATATTTTTTTAAGTTTTATGAATAAGGGGAGAGGAGTGACATTAACATGGACAGAAGTGACATACTTTCAAAACTTTTTAGTTTTAAACATTTTATCAATTATAAATTATTTAACATCTATTTTTTTTTTACTATTTTAAAGTTTGAATAATCTTTCAGAAAAAAAGTAACCAACAATGATTATGAGTAAATAAGTGAATTTATTTGGACAAAAGTTTTAGTTAGAAAAAAGTGTTTAAGTATACGGGAAATACTGCTTATTTTAAAATTTGTATCATATAATTTGTCGATAGTAAAATATCTTGAAATAAATGCTTGAGGGAGAATATTAATTGCACACAAAATTTCATTCTTTGGAACATCCTGGATATCTGGTGTACTTGGCCAATACAATCGGTTTCCATTCCTTAACAAAAGCAGTGTTGCCAGATGGGCTACATTTTTAAAATTCAGTTTTTTGATTGGTACCGCTTTTTTGTAATGGTACAATGCGCCTTATTTAATGAATGATTGGTAAAGGTGAAAACAAATTGAATTTTAATATTTCAAAAAAGTAGTGTCGGTCAGGAAATTGTTATTAAAAAAATGTACCCCACTGGCAATACTGAACAAAAGTTTATTTTAAAGATGTCATCATTTATTTCTTCAATTAAATCTGTTAAAAACTAATTTTGTAATAAGTAATATGAAAAAAAAATTTGATAAAAATTTAAAATAATAATTTAATTCTAAATAAAAATTTAAAACTCACCAGGAAACCAATTTTCATCATACACAACTGCAACCCAAGTTCCTACAAAATGTGTTCACTTTCAGAATCAGGAGTTGATACTTCAGTAACTTTATAATCATTGGGCATATCCTTTAAACAGGGAGATAAGTCTACAAATGATTGTTCTGAACAGCAATGTTGACATTTTTCATGTGTGTCACATGTGAACAGCTTAAACAGCGCAGTTGAAGTTTAACATTTTTAAACTTATTCCAAAGGCGCAGATGTAATTTTCATAGATTTGGAATGGATGGCATTACTGTATCCTTTGGTTTCAAGTCATCTATGAGATTAATATCTGCTTCGGAGATTAAGTCCTCAAATAAATAATTTGAAAGGGGATAGAAATGAAAGGGACAGTAATGACAAAATTAAGAAAATTGCTTCTGTGTACATAGTAAGTTAGGTTTAGTAAGACTGCAATATGGTATTTTGTACTAAGAAAAAGTTTGTTATACCATGACAAAATAATAATTAAATAAAAACAATAACAAGATCAGTTTATGTAGGGGACCGTAGTGACAAGTAATAAACATATTCTTAACTTTCTATCCATTTTGTAGCTTGTAACTATATTTGAAGTGCTTAGAATTGTACCATATTTTTTTCTGAGATATTAAGATGGATCCTCCCACTAAATGCACCTGTTCACCAAATTTTATCTGGCCACTTGGTGGTCACAAGAGAGCAGTAGTGACATAAAAACTAGGGAAGAGCGTTTCTCTGACTCAAAAAAGATATAAAACTATTTTTAATTTACAATAAAAATATTTTCTTATGTACTTTGGAGTATATTTTTTTATTTTGGGTGGTAAAAGTGTTTAAAATAGTTTGTCATTACACTTAAAATTGTTCCAGAAGATAAGTACATGAGGAAAGGGACAAGGAACACAAGTGACAAATTGAATATTTAAAATATTATTACAGTAAAATTTACAGTTATTTTCTTGAAAATACTTTTTGAAATTGTAAAAATACATTACAAAATACATTTTACGCTAAAAAAACCTATATGAATGACAAAAATCAGCATGTAACAATTAGGGACAGAAATTACCCACTTATTGGAGAATCACCCTTATATACTACAAAACATACATTATTTTACACTGTTAAAAAATTCTGAAATTCACGAACATTTATTTCCTGAATTTCACAGAAAATGTCCCTTTTCACAACAAAATGCACTTTCCGTTACAAATCAGAAAACTCCACCATATTTCCTGAAAATAACGAAACGGATGAGAATAGATACACAAAACGGAGACACTCCGTTGTGTATCCGAGTGGTTAAGGCATCACACCGTGAATTGCCTGGAAGCGTAGAATGTGGGTTTCGAATTACATTGGCGGTATGAAATAATGAAAACATAAAAAAATCCCTTTTAAATTACATTTTTTCCGTTTATTTTTTTCTTAATTCTTATTAAGACAAAATCTTTTAACTAATTAGACAAATAAATAAATAAATAAATAAAGTCCGACAATTTGAAAAAAATTGTCTATAATATTATTTTTGTAAAAAATGAATATTTTTTTTTCATTCATTCATTCATTCAAAAAAAAAAAAAAGGTTTTAACAGTAATTTTTTTAATTTAAACTAGTTAAAAAATTAAAATTGATATTTAAAAATAATAAGTACTAAACATCAGTCTAAAATAAAATAAAATAAACCGTTCTTAAATATTAAAACGGATATATTTGCTTTATCTTTTAAAAGCACAACAGTTTTCGCACTAAAACATAAAAGATATACTTTGTACATTTCGGCATAAGCAGCTTTGGCTCAGTCAGTAAGGATTTGCTCCTCACTCAAAAGGTCTCGAGTTCGATCCTCAGGGTGGCTTGAGGTAAATTATACAAAAACAAATAATAATCATAAAATAAATAAATAAAGTAATATAATACAGTAGATTAAAATCACTCGGAAATTTTGTATTATTTGACGATTAGTCGATTCATTAATTAAAACATTATATTAAATAATTATCATTAAAAATCAAACTTTGTAACAGAAAGTTACAGCTTCTTCAGAGTTTTCCTTTCTTTTATTTTTCACAACGGAAAATCTACTAACGGAACGGTAAAAGTTCGGCTACTTTGCTGCCGGTAGTTTCACCTGGAATTCACAGATTTATTTTTAATAGTGTACATTCTTCACATATTTCAATTGAAAAAAAGGTCCAAGCAGGTTTCGAATGGACAAGTTCAACTAGTTTGAGAAGCCTAATTAAGCTTAAATAGAAATTCCACATAATTTCTTCCAAAATGTTTTCTCTTTCTCAATATAATAACCAATCAATAAAAATCAATTTATAGTTAAAATAATACAGATAAGAAATATTAAAATTTAATTAATGAATATGATAGGAGATAAAAATAAAAGTAAAAAATTAAATTAATTAATTGAATTATTACTAAAATTTTAGTTAATATGGATTAATATGTAAACTCCCTCATATTTCCCTTTTTTCACTTTAACTATATTCTTTAATTTGAGTAAAATCTCTATTTTGAGTAGCAAACAGCCAATAACACTTATATTTTATTTTATTTTCAATTTTTAATGATATATTTTACTTGAAAATGAACTTAAACAAACACAATAATAATCCTAAGAAAACATAATATGAATCATTGAACAATAGTGTGAGATGAGTGGCAAGGCGTACCATGCATTTATCACGATTCAAGATTCAACTAAAGATGAGAAGTTCTACCCAAGGGCTAAAGATATACGAACCCCATCCTGCGACGCATATTAAACTTTTCTCACCGTACAAACAGGCAAAGTTTTTCAAAGTTTATTGTACAGATTATTTACAGTTATTCTCTTCATAAGAGATAAGTTCATAGCCTGAGTTCATTTTAATGAAAATTTTACATATTAATGATACCAATTGAAAATTTAGTTAGTTAGCAGCAAGCTATTTAAAAATATATATTTATTAAGCTCAATTAGTCTAACACAATCTATAATTTTCTAGAATAGGTTTGGTTTCTTCAACACCAAGGAGAACCAGGATGATAATGATGTTGATTGTAAGCTGTATTTAAGATAAAAATGTGAGGTCAATTTACAGTTTACGTAATGGATTCGAACCGACAAGAAAAATCTCTGTATGCTGACGATTATGCTACTAAGCCACTTGCCAAAGAAGAGAATTTATCCAATTGTAAAATGTAGCGTAAACTTTTCGACTTATCTTCTTGCGACATCCTGGGTATTGCACTTTATGAGTACCATACATTCATATACTAACAATATATTATTTATTCACAAATGTTTACCATATTCGGTGGCCGCAAACTCGGACCTTATCCTTATTAGTAAGGTTTTACAGTTTCTTCAAAGATGGCGCAGTTGATAAAGCATAGACGGCACTACCAAGTTATCCCTGGATCGAATCTTGATTGAAAACCTTTTACCCAGGTGAAAATATACAACTCATACGATTAATTTCTTATTAGAATAATTGTGTTCAAATTAATATAGTATTATATCACATTATAAATAAAAATATCTTCAAGGACAGCAGTTTAAAGAGAGTCGTAAGAAGAATAGCATATTATATAATTACCTTTACAGTTTACTTCTCTACCCCCAAATTCCACTTCAGTGCGATTTGGGATTATCGCAACTGAGTTAAATTTTATTGCCAATATGGTAATAATGAAAGATAAATAATTTTTTTCTACATGAAATTGAATTAGAAATTAAACTGTACTTATTTTATTTTAGCAATACTTTTATTCTGTTAATGAATATGCAAAATAATGAAGGAATTTATTTTAAAAATGAAGACATTAAAAAATATTAACAATGCGTAGGAAAAAGGTACCGTAAAATCACAATAATTAACATAAAAGATTAAAAAATTCACAGATAATTATACGACTTTCCCTTTTGAGCAATGTTTTCTTAAAAACTGTTGTAACGAACTGTCGAATGTTGCGAGTACATTTAATGCACTCATTAGGTCGCTGGTTCAATTAATACTACTAATTACTTAAAAATTCTTTATATACAAACTATTTACACATTATTTACATTTCGAATAAAGAATATAGATCCAGCAAAACACACGATAGGTCCGCTAAGATCACCGAAAAACCAAACAATAACAAACGATATTCCAGTGTTGCCAAAACGGCAAAACTAAAGCACAGTAGAATGCGCCAAGGAGACGCACGGCATCCGAGGTTATGGTGAAGCCGTTACAAAAGAATGCGCCATGGAGACGCGATATACAAGACTGTGGTGAAGCCGTAACATACCGGCCCCCGTTGATATGTGCCAACATTCAACAATAATACTAAATGTAACAATAAACAATTGCAAATAATAGAATTTTCAATTCTACAATCAATAATACAGTATTTTCGATAAAATACAATATACTTCTTCAATATTATTACTTAATGTATTACTTAATATAAGTTTACCAAAATGCAAAATAGATAAGTTATAATACAAATAATAATTACACTTGAATAGTATGCAAGATAGTTATCAAATTAACACTCAATAAATGTAACAATCTAATAAATTTAGCAAGTTAATAATAGTTAATCAAGACTATAAACAGACGAAGACACGTAAATTTACACTTATGTTATAAAGTTAAGCTACACAAATTATGAAGCTAAGAATTGAAATATTTTTAAATCTCAATGAAATTGCTATACATAATAAACAGTTCAATACAAATACAATAATGGTAACTATAATATAATTATTTAAATCTTTCAAAATAACAGAATTCATCAATTCTCTAAAGGAAGTGGGCAAACTTTAGAGACACACCTCGTAACTATACCTGTTGATGTTTTTATATCTAAAACTCTGACTTTTTTGTCAGATCCATATGTTACTTTAATGACACGACCTAATGCCCATTTGCCAGGAGGTAAATTGTCCTCCTTTAGGATAACCATACACCCTTCCTTTAAGTTGTCCTTCTCAATATACCACCTATTCCGTTGCTGTAAATTAACTAAATATTCAGTGTTCCATTTTTTCCACAAAATTTGGGTCATTTTTGTTAATTTTTGCCAATGTGATAATTTATTATCATTAATTTTGGTCAAATTCGGTTCAGGAATTGAAGTTATGGGTCGACCTACCAAAAAATGGGCAGGGGTCAAGACTTCAATTTCATTTGGATCTGATGACAAAGGTACTAAGGGACGAGAATTTAGAACCCCTTCGATTTCGGTAATTAATGTCCAAAATTCTTCGAGCGTGACTCGAGAATTGCCCAAAGTTCTTTTGAGATGATATTTAAAGGATTTCACCCCAGCCTCCCATAATCCACCAAAATTGGGTGCACGAGGAGGGATGAATTTCCAATCGACAGCCTCGGAAGCCAAAAAATTTGACAAAGCTTCATCGGGTTTGCATACAAGAGCATGTAATTTCTTTAACTCTTTATTTGTACCTACAAAAGTAGTCCCATTATCCGACATTATGGTTGAGCTTTTACCTCTTCTAGCGAAAAATCGTTTCAGTGTGGCAATAAATGATTCAGATTTTAAATCTGACACTATATCTAAATGGATTGCCTTTGTGGCAAGACAAACAAAAATCGCGACGTAAATTTTATTATATATCCCCTTTCTCTGATTTTTATACTTAATCATAAAGGGTCCACAAAAGTCAACAGAACATTTTTGAAATGGCGGGCTAGGATTTACTCGTTCAGCTGGCAAATTTCCCATAATTTGATTTGCCCCTATTGGTTTGTTTTTAAAACACGTAACACATTTGTGAACTATTTTACGAGCCAAGGATCGCCCATTTATTACCCAATATTTTTGCCGTACATGATGTAACAATGATTGTGGCCCTAAATGGAAAAATTTGGAATGAAAATATTCAAAAATCATTTCACTTATTTTATGATCATGTGGTAACACTATAGGGTGTTTCCTCTCATAGGTCAGACTGGAATTGTCTAAACGACCTCCAACTCTAATTAAATTATCGGAATCTATATAAGGATTTAGAAATTTGAGTTTACTGTTACCTGAAAGACTCCTCTGGTTTTTCATATGCTTAAGCTCTTCAGAGAAGGCTGAATACTGTACCTGTTTAATCAGGAAATTTTTCCAACTTTCAATTCACTTGCAGATAAGGCACCACTTTTTTTCTCCTTACCCTTTCGACAATTATTTAGAAATCTAAAAATATAACTAGTAATACGAATTAATTTCAAAAAATTGTTAGTTAAAGAGAATAAACAATTATAAAAACAGTTTTCAGTTCTAAGTGAAAAGTTACTGTTATTTTCAGTTCGAAATTCTGAGTTATAGTCAATGTTGTTTTCCAGTTTTACTGGATAATCTTCTGCATATTTAATTCTGTCTCGAAGAAAATTTGGTCCACTAAACCAAAATTTGCAGTTGGTCAGTTCTTTAGCATCTAGACCTCGAGATAGGACGTCAGCAGGATTATTTTCCGATGATACGTGTTGCCACTAATAAGAGTCCGTGAGGTCTTGTATAGCAGCAACTCTATTACTCACAAATGTTTTCAATTGGTGGGGAGATTTTCTAATCCATGCAAGTGATATTGTGGAGTCACTCCAGAGAAGAACAGTTTCTATTGGAATGTCAAGTGACGGTACAACTTTATGCATTAATTTTGCTAAGAGAAGACATGAGCACAGTTCAAGACGAGGGATTGTCACTGTTTTTATGGGGGATACTCTAGACTTGCTACAGAGTAAATGTGCATCAGGAGAACCTTCAGTTGGTATATACTGGATGTATATGGCGGCTCCATATGCCAAAGAAGAGGCATCTGCGAAGCCATGTACGACTATGCGCTCTGCACGAAAAACAAATCTAGGAATTTTTAAATTTTCTAATTCTGAAAGAGTGGAAACAAATTCACTCCATTCTTTCGCTATGGAATCTGGTAATGGCTCATTCCAATCTATCTTAGCTAGCCACGTTTTCTGCATGAAGATCTTAGCCCTTGTTACTACAGGGCCAATTAATCCGAGTGGGTCGAAGATTTTTGAAATCAAAGAGAGAACATCTCGTTTGCTATACAATTCCTTGTTATGAATCTTTAATTTATACAGAAAACAGTCACTTAAAGGTTCCCAGAGAACACCCAAAGTTTTTACTGAACTACAATCTGTTTGATCATCGAAATTATATTCGGTGGCAGCCATAGTATTAGGTTCAAGTAATTCTCGGTGGTTTGCACACCATTTGTGCAATTTCATATTTCCACGCTTCAAAAGTTCAATCAATTGGGACTTTAAAATTTTCGCCTTTTCGAGAGTCGATTCCCCCGAAAGAAGGTCGTCTACATAAAAATCTTTTAAAACGACTGACGATGCTAGAGGTAAGTTTGGTTGCTCATCAAGAGCTAATTGTTTAAGAGCACGAGTTGCTAAATAAGGAGCATTAGATGTCCCATAAGTAACTGTATTAAGTTTGTAAGTTTTTACAGGCGCGTTAATATTGTCCTTCCACAAGATTCTAAGGAAGTCTCGTTGGGATGGGTCAATTAATACCATTCTATACATTTTTTCTACATCCGCTGTGAATGCATATCGATGTTTTCGGAAACGTATCATAATTACGAATAATTCTTGTTGAGGAATTTTTCCCTTTAAAAGAATATCATTCAATGACAAACCAGATGTCGTTGGCGTTGAAGCGTTAAAAACGACTCGCAAGCGTGTTGTACTTTTTTCTGGCCTGTAGACCCCATGATGTGGTATATAATAAAGGTTCTTTACGGGTTTTGATTCTTTTACTAATTCCATATGATTTAAGTTTTTGTATTCTTCCATAAATTCCGAATAGAGAGGTTGCAAATTCGAATCCTTATCTAATCGGTGCCAAACTTGATCGAGCCTTTTTTCGGCTAGTTTTTTGGATTCTCCTAAGAGTGTAGCATCCTCCATAGGCATGCTAACAACATACTGACCATTAGAAGTTCGATAATGAGTCATTTCAAAATGATTTTCGCAAAATTTCTCTTCATTACTAAGTGGAGAACTAGAATCATTAATATTTTCAATTTCCCAAAATTTTCTTAAGGATTCGTCTATTTTTTCATTGGTTAATAAACCACAATATTGGGAATCATCTGAGGAATTATTCACCACACCGCTAGCAACATATCCGAACACTGTTTCTTGAAATAACAAATTTTGAGATGAGCTGCGAATTTTACCAGATTTTAATAAATCGAAGAAACATTGCGCGCCGAGCAACAGGTCTATCCTCCCAGGGATATAAAATTCAGCATCTGCTAATTGGATATTTGTAGGAATATCAGCAATTTCTATACGAATAGGTGTAAGTGGGGTTATTTCTGTAATTTTTGGCACTACAAGAAATTCCAGTTCCCTTGTGAAATCTCTATTTTTATTTGAAATCACAGTTTTAATTTTATAATTTAATGTTGTGGTTGTGTTATTCAAACCCGATATTGGAGCAAAAACCTTTGATTTCTTTAAGCCCAATTTCTTTGCAAATTCAAGCGACACACAATTTATTTGGCTACAAGAATCTAAGAGAGTTCTTGCCTGGATAAAATTTCCTTTATTTGTTTTTATGTCAATAACTGCAGTTGACAAGATAACAGTTTTATTTGAAGCGAATAAGCAATTAGAAAGATTTTGCGAGACTGAAGGCGTCGGACTTGAATCTGGGCGACGTACTGTCTGATCAACACCTGGTTTTTGAAAATGAGTTTCATTACTGGAACCGATTTCTTTATCTCTATGTAATAAAGTGTTGTGAGGGGATTTGCAATGTTTACATAAATGTTTCGAAACACAGTTAGATGCTAAATGTGATTTGTTAAAGCATATGAGACAAAGTTTATTTTTTTTAACAATAGCAAATCTTTCACCAAAATTCATATTTAAGAATTTATTACATTTATATAGGGGATGAAATGAGCCACAAATAATACACTGTTTTTCAGAACTTGTATTTACTAAAAGGGATTTTGATTTTATTTCACTAGAAATTTTTGGTCTAGCTAAATTGCTTCTATTTATGCTTTCGAGCGATTGGCTTCTTTTTTCTAAAAAGTCCATTAAATTGTCAAAACTAGGAACTTCAGAGGTGTTTATTGACAGTTCAAATTGTTTTCTCGTTTCCTTATCTAGTTTTTCTAAGATTATAGTTGTAAACAAAATGTCAGAAAGGTTATTTCTCTCAAATCCTAAATTATTTAGAGCCCTGATATTTTTGTTTATAACATCTAACAAACGCCTTAATTCTTTAGATGATTCATGTGTAATTTTTTCAAAATCTAGCACAGCCTTTAAATGTATATTGACAACTATTCGTTTATTTTCAAATCTATTTTCTAACGCTTTAAATAACGAATCAAATGTATCATCTGGAGTTTCTAATAATTTAGCCTCATTTCTTAGAGCGGAATGTAAATAATGTAATTTTTGAACATCAGTCAATTCTTCATTATTCGTAACAATATTATTAAACTCTATTTTAAACATATTCCAATCTTCATATTTTCCACTAAATAGCGGAAGAGGTATATCAGGAAGTTTTATTTTACAATTCCTTATCTTTAAATCTGAATTTTTAGTTTCTAATTTATTAGAATGTAATAATTGATTGAAACTTACCTCTAGCTGTTCTACTCGTTCTTCCATTTCGACGAATGAAGCATCAATTTCTGATAAATCATGATCTTCTGGTGCTGTTATATAATAATCACGACGAAGTACATCGATATTTGTAGACAGTTTTTGAAGATTCTTAATTTTTGTTTCAATTTGAATTCTAGACAATTCATCGATTTTTTCATTTAGAGAATTTTCTAATCTTGTTAACTGGGCTTTTAAAGAGCCTCTAGTCCTATTCAAGCTAATTAACGAAGCCATTTTAATTCAAATAGAACAAGGAGAACAAGTTCGAATTAAAAACGAAAGTCCTACCGGCGAGCGGACCAACAATGTAACGAACTGTCGAATGTTGCGAGTACATTTAATGCACTCATTAGGTCGCTGGTTCAATTAATACTACTAATTACTTAAAAATTCTTTATATACAAACTATTTACACATTATTTACATTTCGAATAAAGAATATAGATCCAGCAAAACACACGATAGGTCCGCTAAGATCACCGAAAAACCAAACAATAACAAACGATATTCCAGTGTTGCCAAAACGGCAAAACTAAAGCACAGTAGAATGCGCCAAGGAGACGCACGGCATCCGAGGTTATGGTGAAGCCGTTACAAAAGAATGCGCCATGGAGACGCGATATACAAGACTGTGGTGAAGCCGTAACAACTGTCTTAAGGAAAATTTATAATTTCAATTTGCATACTAATATTTTGATGAATATTCAATTGGTATTTTAATAATGTAAAAAAAAATGCAAAATATTTGATCAAAAAACTTTTTATTTTTTCTGCATTGATAAGATATTTATAATTTTAAATATATGCCTGTATGTGAAATAAAACTATTTAATTAAAAATATTGAAACAAAAAAAAAGTCACATAAATATTTAAAAGGTAATTATTAATATTTATATTTTAATTACATTTAAAAAATTGACATGCTATATTCATTTAGATAATAGAAATATGTTCTTCTTCTTCGATTGCATTCTAATATTTTGGAAAATGTTCTCTGTCTTGATTTATTCTTTTTAAATGTTTCAAAATATCTGCTATTTTTGCCATGAATTTCTTCTCTGTCATAACTCCAGATTGCAATCATAAAGTGAGTTTAAGAGCAAAGCATTCTTCAGATTTTCTTCTAGAAATGATTTCCCATGCCACACATTTCACAAATTCTTATTATTATTTCAAATATTTTGTATAAATAGTAATACTTGTCTTTCACAAACTTTTGTTTGATCCTTTATGTTTCATTTTATGGACTATATATTTTCAAAAATTGAATCCTTTTACAGGTAATCCAATTTTGTCTCAAAATAAATACATTTTATTAAAAGAAAAAAACTTGAAGCTTTAAAAAAAAAAAAAAAAAAAAAAAAAAAAAAAAAAAAAAAAAAAAAAAGATAGATTTTAGTGATTGTAGCAAGAAACATTTAAATGGACAAAAGAAACAAGTTTTAAAAATGAATCAAAATATTTACAGTTATACATTGTAATGATAAATAAATATCCTAAAGTGTCCTAAAGTATCCTAAAGTGAAAGGGTAAATAAAAGGCTATTAAAAGAAAAATAAAAAGTTCCACCTTGTTGTTCATCGAAATTTAAAAATAATTCTTTTAAGTTTAAATTCAATATAGTTATAAAAGTTGTGGCAATAATAGTTGTGAAAATTATAAACAATGTGAGCTCTTCCAAAAATACGAACGATGTCCAGTAGGTACGGTAAATTATCCCACACTTTTCTCAGCATTTTTCTTTTTTAGCATTTTATAATAAAGTCGAAAAGTGCTCATACATTCCGTTTGGCTATCCGTCTGTCCATTCTCTATCTCCCATAAATATCTTTGGATTTTTATGCAATTGATAAAGATTATTTAGGGTCATTAAAACAAGTTTGGTATTGCATGTGAAATCTGTACGATTAATGGTTCATTTACAGAATCACTCAAAAGAATTCGATTGCTTAATGGTATATGGGAGGAAATCGTTCGAAAGGTATTTTAAAGACATTATGCTGTTTCAAATGCATTGAAATTAATATAAATCACCGAATTTTACTAAGATCACGTTAAAAAAAATCATTCGCAGAATTTTTTATTAATTTACAGGAACACACAGAAGAAATCCGTTACAGTACTGTCTTTGCGTAATAATTACTGAAGAGTACGTTTTAAAATTCTGTACGTGCCTTTAAATTTAATTAGTTTTATGCATATTACTTTTTATATATAAGTTCTATACCTAATATACAGGACTGCACAAAAGTATTCAGTTCCCATTCTCCTTATTAGAGGAAATTGGTGAAGGAGAATTTTCCACTGAAATAGACGTATCGAACTAAATTTTGGAATACTTGTTGTTAATAGATACAAATCTTGTATCATGTACATAGTCACTCAAAAATTCGTGTAATTTCCCGATTATAGATGAAAAGAGCTGAACAGGGGCGTTCCGACCCAGTGTGCAAAGTGTGCGTTGCACACAGGCGCCGAAGCAGTAAAGGCGCCAAAAGATTTCAGTTGAAAAGCAAATATTTAAAAAAAAATCTTTAATTTATTTATACTAAAATGCATTATATTTTCTTGGCATCTGAATTATCTTTTATAGATTTACCTTATAGAAATTATTTATAAAAATTCATTTCTTTCTTTAAAATTTTATTTTATTCTACTTATGAGTCCTCTAATAAATCATTTAGACAAGACCTGCCCAACCTTTATAAACAGAGGCACACCTCATATAGTTATAAATGATAAAAAGCTCTACATAGCTGAAAATATGCAACACTATTATCTCACTGCGGTGGAAAAGCGTAATATACAGTTTTATTACCGTATGAGCTAAATTTCACTTGTTTTTTTATTATTATTTATAAGAAACAATTATCACTTTACTTCAGAATTTATCATAAATAAGAAGAAAATTACTATTCGGAAATACTGGTAAAAGTTTCTCCTACACTGTAAAAAAAAGGGTCGATCTACTAAAAAATCTTTAGTAATCCTTGTAATTACTAAAATATTTTTAGTAATCTTACTCGGTTACAAGGAATCTGTAAGAATTACTAGAAAAAATCTAACAACGAATAAAGTTAATAGTTTTACATTTTTAATAGCTCTTACTAAAACGCACTTGGCGTGGCCTTTATAGCCTAGTGGTCATAGCACCGAACTCCAGGCTGAAAGTATCTGGGTTCGATGCTGGCCGCCGCCAAATATGCACCGAATGTAAATAAAGGGATTATGAAAATCCTGTCGTTGCAGTTACTATGGGTAATGATCTCTGAACTTTCCCTCCCCTTTAGAAACATGTCAAAATAGAGTAGGTAGCAATGTTTGGTGCTGCCATCTATTACGGCTTTACCGAAAATATTCCGTTTCAGAAGTCTCTCTTTTTACCCACTGGATGCAGCTCGAAGGAAGCTCCTGCCCTTCGGGCACACGTAATGGTTACTAAAAATAATTTTGGAATTATTACTAAAATTTGATTGGTGGCTCATACTAAAAAGTTTTAAGTTAGTTATACAAAAAATTCTTTTGTTCAGTTTACAAAAGAAATGTTTGTTTCACTTGCAAAAAAAAGTTTGTAATGGTTACTAAAAAATTCTGTGGAATACAAATTTACTAAGAAATTTTTAGTAACCTCTTGAATTTTTTTTTTTTTTTTTTACAGTGTACAACATCAGTCCATGAATAGAGGTAGACTTATATGTTAGAAACGTCTTACATGATACGCATACATCTCACGCTGATAGCTATAAGTCCCCTATGATTCAAAAACTATTTTAAAATAATTTGAACAATAATTTAATTTAGAATAAATTTAAAATTAGATTTTCAGAGGACAGTCTATCTTCAAAAGTTGTGTAGATGAGGAAGGTATAGAAATCTTAATCACTGAATAACAACTTAATAGCATTAAATAATTAAAACTTATTTAAGGTCATCGATAAGTATTACAAGAAAACTATTTAAATATTTTTTACTTTTAAAAATGCATCCCTTAAAATGGATTTTTAATCTTAAAAATAGCTAGTATAAGAGGATACATTCGAATGGGTGCCAAGAAAATTTAAGGGCGCAATCGCGGCGTCCGCGGGGGACGTTTTGGAGAATCCTGAATAGAGAAACAATGTAAAGCCAGAACTTGGAGGCTATGCACAGGGCCGTGGCTAAGGGGTGCTATGGGCGGCTCAGCTTCCCCCAATGGCGGATCTAAGAGGGGGGCGATGGGGCGATCGCCCCCACCCCTTGAGCCCAATAAAAGGTCTGAAAAACGATATTAGATGCCCGCACAGAAAAAGGATTGGACTTAAACTCGAGATCGGCGCGGCCCGGGCCAGGCCGCGCCATTTTTAATTCGCGGGGCTTGGTCGGGTCTTTACACTTCCAGAACCGGGGCTTACTTTTTCCTGTAGAGCGGGATCGTGCCACACTTTTCTTTTCAGGGCGGGCCTATCGTGGATTTCGTTCTTCCTTGACGTAAACGCTCTGTCTGGTATCGAACCAGACCATAAGGGGGGAGAAGCAATGGCGGATCTAAGGGGTGGGGCGAAAGAGCGATCGCCCCCCCCCCCTTGGACTAATAAAAGCTTCCCAAAAAGACATGCATCCTCGCAAGAAATGAATTCAAGCCTAACTCCAATCCGGCGTGGCCCGGCCCGGGCGCGCTTTTTTAATTTCCCGAGGCACGGGCTGGGTCAGGTCTTCTCGCTTTCAGAACCGGGCCGTATCGTGATCATTATTTTTCTGCAGATTTGGGTCGTGCCCAATGGCGGGTCTGAGGGGGCGATCGTTTTCACTTCTTGGGATAATAAAAGTTTCCCAAAAATACATGCATCCTTGCAAGAAATAGATCCTAACTAGAATCCGGCGCCCTCCCCCCTCCCCCTGGCCGCGCAATTATTAGTTCGCGAGGCTCGGGCTGTGTCTGGTCTTACCGCATTCAGAACTCGGCCGTCATTTATTTGATACTATCATGATCATTATTTTTCTGCAGATTTGGGTTGGGTCTGACTTATTTTTCTTCCAGATCGAATCTAGCCTGGAGTCATTCTTCTTAGATGTCTGCATTAGAGGTGACACAGGTTCAGACTTAGCCCGTGTCCGATACGAGATCGTGCTCTGTTTTTATGCTGGTCTACTGATTCGGACTCATTTTTTCTGAAATCTGAAAATTTTATTTATCGATGAATAGAAAAATGTAAAAAACTTTTCCCCCTTAAAAATTAAAACTTATTCCTTTTCAAATCAATGTCTTGCTATTTTGATAAAAAATGAAAGTGAAGCACAATTTATTTTCTATTTTAGTATTTGAATGCCATTTAAAAAAAATATTAGTCATATTTACATCTGTAGATTTATGTTCAAGCATTGCCGGCACCTACGAAAAAAGGCGGGAATAATGAATTTGTGTTTAGTTCGATTTTTGTTAGTAGCAGAGATTATTTTGCAATTGGATCGTTTATTATTATTATTATTTAGACATCTAACGCGAAAGGAATATTTTCTTTCGATTTTATTTTGTGGTTACCGAATAATTTAAATTTCTAGTATATGCAACGTATACAAGTCGTAATCGCTTTTCATATGGAAATAACTGTATAATTATCATTTCTTTTGGGATCTCTGCTAATGCCGTAGCGGTAAGTAAACGTATTTACCATATTCTTGCGATCGAGTAGTGTTTCTTCTGTTCCTAAAAAGTATTGAACTTTCAAAATTTTTATTTGAGGTTATTTTCTGGGTCTTGCCTATAACGAAGGCTTGTAATGAAAAATGAAATGGTTATAGTTAAAAAAGCGCATTTCTTACAGAAAATTTTAAAATGTTGTTCGATTTGACAGATAATAAACAGTATTTTCTACAGGTTCCTGCATTTATTCATGAAACACACTTCATTAACATGTCCATTGTTCATAATATTTTCTTACTGAAACAGAGACAAAATATGAGAATCCTTTTATGCGTAAAGTATATTTTTATTTTATACCAAACTGTTCTTTTGATAAATTTTTCGTTTAACGGCCCTTTTTTTTACATAAAAAATAGCTTTAAAATTATAATTACTTTTGGAACATTTTTTATAAGTGTTATGCAATTTTTTCTACTGTATAATTTCATTATCGGGCTTTTGCTCTTGATGCCGCAAAATGTTCCTGGCTCAGGCGGGACCGGGCTGTGGAATAAGAGCCCGCACTGACCAAAATTTCCCTGGTAGGGGTCCGGCTCGGAATGAAAGTTAAATTTCGGTCCGTGCCAGACCCAGCCTAGACGTATGCACGTGCCCAGGCCTGGCCGAGTCGGCGAAATGGTTCCGAATTTTCTAACGGGCCAGCAAAATTAGAATAATTTTTCCATCAGGCCGGGCCAATGAACAAAATAAACGGTCTGAGCCGGCAAAAAAAAAATTGAAGGGCCACATGGGCCGAGCCCATAAAAAAAATTAGCGGGTCCACTGGCCCTTTATAAAGATTTAAGCAGGAACGTTAAAATATGAGCTATTTTTAATTATATGGGTTTAATGAGAATAAGTATAAATGTGCGTCACCAGCCGATACCAGTTTGGGAACTCAATACAGAAATGTAACTTTTACAGTGTAGAGATCAGCATCGGAGAATTATATTCTGTGTAACCCGGGTTTAATGTTTTTTTTTTTTATCAGGGTCGTACCGAGATCAAGCTTGCATTGTTTTTCTACATATAGATGAGCCGGGCGGGAACTAGACTTAATTGTTTTCAAGATATGTAGAACAGACAATATGCAGCGTCGTGCGAAAGGGGTTGCAAAGGATGCGGTCGGCCCGGGCGCGGAAATTTAGGAGGCGCCAAATTTCTGCTACCAGCGTAATTTTTGGCCTGTTACAAGAAAAAGTTAGGTCGGGGGGAGGGGGCGCCACATTTTGCTTTACCCCGGCGCTGTTTTCTCTTCGCACGCCAAATGATTGCAGATTTTTCTACCTTCTCATGCTGTCGCTTCTAGAAATTCTAATCAAAACGATAATTTTCACAATATTTTCTTAAACTGCTTATCAAAAAATGGATAACGCTATAGTTTCTGAATAAAAACACCTGCTAATTTTGCTAATGCGATCCACAACATAAACATTAGTTAACCCGACCAGCAGCAAAAAAAGGAAGTCAACCGGACCCAAACCCGACCCACAGCAAAAATTGGAAGTCAACCGGATCCAGACCCGACCCACAGCAAAAAATAAAAGCAGCATGACTCGCAGTGAAAAAACTAGCCCCGACCCACGCATTAAAGTCGAGTCTCCAAATTTCTAAAATCACCCCCCCCCCCCCTTGAGGACTCTCCAGATCCGCCCTTGCGATTATCATTAAGGGTTTTTAATTAATATTTCGGGTAATTAACAAAAAATAAAAAAAATTGAGTGTCAGGTGCACGGTGCATCTACCATCATCTATCCTTATCCAAATTTTCAGATCTCTATGTGCAGTAGATTTTCGTAGCCATCGCCAATACTTCTTTCTTTTAGATGCAATCTATTGTTATTGCATTAAATTATTTTCTGCGGGATAATGAAATTTTACTGTAACGCAGGATTCTGATAGAGAGTGCTTTCATTTACACAGGTTTTACTGTGTTACAAATTTTATTTAATAGCTGCCACCCTCCTTTATTTTTCAAGTAATTTAAGCATGTTTGGAAACAGAAATTTGTTTATTTAATGAAATAAAGTACGAATTGTAAAGAAACAAGACATATTTTATTAAATAAATTTTCTGGTTCAAAAAACTCCAAAAGAATGGCAACTATACATTTTTAAACATTCATAGCTTTTTTTTGGGGGGGGGGTTAGGGCGCCAAATGCAGTTCTGCACACAGGCGCCGAATACTGCTGGCACGCCCCTGGAGCTGAAATTTGGTTTTGAAAAGCTTTATACAATTTCGTTTGTAGAAATGTGACGTAATATTTTAATTTTTTAAACGGTCCCCTTTTTAGGTGCGTTCGTAATTATATAATACGTAGCACCTATAGTGGTCGTTCAGTCCGTCCGTCTGTCCGTCCGCATATAAGAACGCAAAAACTACCCAACCGAATCGTTTGAAATTTAAAATACATAATTATTGCATAATTTTGTCGAGTCATTTCAAATTTTATGAAACTCGGATGCATAGATCAATTACAGGGGCAATCAAAAGTATTCCATTACATTACGGTCAATGGGGAAAAAAGTTTCAAATGCATTTTAATTGTTTGAAATTTAAAATACGCAATTATTACATAATTATGTCGAGTTATTTCAAATATTTTGATAATCGTGTGCATAGATCAATTACAGGGGCAATCAAAAGTATTCAATTACATTATGGTCAATTAGGAAAAAGTTTCAAATATATTCTATACGTTTGAAATTTAAAATACATAATTATTACATAATTTTGTCGAGTTATTTCAAATTTTATGAAAATTGGATGCATAGATCAATTACAGGGGCAATCAAAAGTATTCCATTACATTACGGTCAAAGGGGACAAAAGTTTCAAATGCATTTTAATCGTTTGAAATTTAAAATACGCAATTATTACATAATTATGTCGAGTTATTTCAAATATTTTGATAATCGTGCGCATAGATCAATTACAGGGGCAATCAAAATTATTCAATTACATTATGGTCAATGGGGAAAAAGTTTCAAATATATTCTATACGTTTGAAATTTAAAATACATAATTATTACATAATTTTGTCGAGTTATTTCAAATTTTATGAAAATCGGATGCATAGATCAATTACAGACACAATCAAAAGTATTCCGTTACATTGCGGTCAATGGGAAAAAATGTTTCAAATGCATTTTAATCGTGTTACACTCATGCGAACTTAATAAAATTTATATGCAACTATAAAGTACATATTATAATATGCATCATACATAATTTGTGGTGCAAAGAACATTTGTTATTGATTTACAAGGCCACACAAAAGTATTCCATTACATAATGGTATAGGGAGAACATTGTTTGATGAGCGTTTTAATTGTAATTCACTGTTAACAATTTTATGAGATTGATATATGAAAGTAATATTTTTAAAACTTCGTTATCGTACGAACGCACCTAATTTGCTAAGCTTCACGTGCAATTTCCAACTTGTTATACATTAGTCTGAATGTGTTGGAAAAGGCTTCATAATATACGCTTGAAGCATGATTTTTTTCTTACATGTTTTTTCGTACGGTTTTTTCAAAGATCATTTAATTGTTTGACCACTACAGCTGTCGTTGATGACCTTAGAACACATATATCTAAAGGAGTTGCATTGGATATGCTGTAAAATTTATGGAATGAGTTGTCCTTCCTGTGTCTGGGGGTAACACATTGAAACCCTATAACTGTGCAGAGTTTAAACTTTCAACTGCTATTTTTTTTTTCAGTTAAGTGTGTCTGAGACACAAAAATCTTCAAATTTTCTACAAATAATTCATTGCATTAACAATATCTTTTTTCAATTCTTAAAATGAAGTTTAAATCATATTTCTATCTTAATTAGAACAGTAAATATTAATTTTTTTTGTTTGTTTTTATTTGTAGTTAAAATCTAGCTTTCAAGCAATGGTTGTCATGGCAAGGATTTCTTGTGAAAATGCGTATATCTTCATTATGGTTTTTTCACAATTTCTCGAATTTAAGTTGTTATAAGTCAAGAACTGTAAAATATACATGCTTCACGGAACACATTCTTTTATTGTTTTACTTTAATTTTGATTTAGAAAAATTGAAAAAAAAAATATTTTAATTTTTAAAATAATATTTTTAAAATCCAAGTTACATTTATTTATTTCAAATTTTTATTTTAAATATTTACAAGTATTTAAAAATAATATTTTTTAAAATGCTGAATTAAAATTAAAATTTAGATATTTATATTTATTTAAATGTAAAAAAAATTCTACAAATAATATTTTGAGTTATAATAATTTTTCATTACCCAATTTTTTTTAATAAATTTTAAATTATTATTTTTTTAACAAGAGAAGTTTTATAATGTGATTTTCTTTACAAATACTCCGGTTAATCATTCCCAAAAAATCAAAATTTTAACTCAATAAAAAAAAAAAATATTTTAAAATTTGCTCCGAACTCCCTTAATAACATGGTTTTACTATTTATATTTTTTAAATATCCCTGTAAATTTGGGATATTCATTTATAATCACGTTGTTTAATAAATGCATTTGGAATCTACTTTTTATTGAAATTAATTTTAAATGACCTAAGCAAATAATTGATTTAGTGTTTAGAGTAAACACTTTTAAAACAAACCCCTATTTTCTATGCATTTTTTTAAAACGGAAATTTAAAAATATAATTTACGAGCATAAGCATTCGGATTTTATCTCAATGCTCTTCAGGTATGTATTGGGGAATAATTTTTTGTAAGAAATTGAAGTGAAACCTTAATTTTAGAAAGCAAAGTTTACTTTTCTATTTTATATGTTTTAAAGATTTGATGCTTCAATAACGGATATTAGGATATATTTTCATGTCATAAATAGCCTGTGTACACATTTTAAAGTTTCTGAACTTGAATTTTTTTTTAAATATCGCGACTTTAAAAATTTTAAAAGTGACTGGGAGCACACCGACCGCATATAAGCTGATGTAAACAATCGTTTGATACTACTGGATTGAATCATAGACATTTATACCGCATTTACATCAAAATAAGAGACGATCTTATTTTTATGTAAAAATGATGGTCAGTTGTAGGCCCTGACCCAAAACTTACATTGTAGTATTTTTCAGGAGTATTTGTGTTCTATTCTGAATGTATTAGAATATAAATTTTAATTAAAAATAATGTAAATTTCATTATGATTGCATCAAAGGAATATAATTTTCATTCATTCATTGCTCATCTGGCAACGAGTTAATCGCAAACAGTTCTAAATATTTTTTTCTACTCTAAAATGATAGTATTTTATATTTAGAAGTAGGAAACACTTATGCTGCGAAAAATGTTCTTGTGTTTAAAATTATACATATAATTTTATTTACTTAATTTTTATGTTCTTCTACAATTCTATAAAATGGTGTAATTTAAAATAATTATTTAATCTTGAGATCGAAAATATTTATTATCGGAAACTAGAATCAGAAATACAATTGTTTCGATTCTTAAAAATATATTGATAAAATAAAAATACATTAAAGTGAAAAGAATTATTTGAAAATATGTACCATAATCCTTTATAATGAAAATAACTAAGCTATAAAATTTTACGAAATTATTAAAATACCTTTATTCAGACTGGCATATGTTTCGTCTCACAAACAAATATATTTTTAAAATTATTCATGATATAAAATTGTTTGAAATTGTTTGCTTAGTTTGAAAAGACTTGTTAAAAAGGGAGAGGAAACATTTTTGCCATTTCATTTTAATTTGCAATCAAAATTAAATTAAATTTTAAGATATTTACATCAAACAAAGTAAACTTGTGTTAATGTCTCAATTACGCGTATTTTTACTCAAGAAATTATTTTTGGAGTAGGTAATATTTTTCAAGCAGCACTTAAATTACGACCATCTTTATTAATCATGCTATATATACATATATTTTGTTTCTATATCAATTTAATGCTTTGAATTGGTATAGAAACAAACAAATAAACAAACAAAAAATATGAATGTAAACACTTTTTATCAGTGCGTATGTAGTTAACAACATAGTTCTTTGATAATAAATCATGCTCTAGTGTAATTGTCTGTATGGTATCATTTTTGCCAAACATGGTACATAAAAATGTCACGGTAAACGTTAACTATTGTAATAAGCTTTACCTATTGCAATATATGACGTATGCAGTATTTGTCATGCCATTTTCGTTATTTTAAAACAATGAAGTACGCAATGTACGCTCATGCACGTCATGATACTTTGCTCTTTAATTCTAATAACATACTAAAAAATGCAAAAAGCGTGAAAATGTGTTTCCTTGTCAAAGGCGGCGCGTGAATTTGCCCGACGGGGAGGCACTGTATCCCCGACAGGGGTGCCAAGTTCATAGTATATGTTAGAGGTCCCCGAGTTTTGGTCCGGATCCTAAAAAACTGCAAAGGCAAAAATTTTAGGCCCAGACCCTATCCAATTTGTACTGAATAGATTAATAGTCCGGTCGGCATAAAATTTAAAAAGTCGGCCTGATTATACGGTCTAGGAAGTACAAATACATACATATATAATTTAGCCTGACGAATAATAAAAAAAGGTTAAAATTTCGGTCCACTCGACTTTATTTATGCAAAACGTGAATTTTTACTTATATGGTTATAAAGTGTATTGAAAGAGAAGTTCTGATAAACGATAGTCTTTTTAAGAAATGTTCTAGGCGGCAATATTTATTTATTTCGAATGAATATCTATTTGCATGTAATAGATCGTTAATCCTTATATCATGTATTGGAGATTTAAAAAATCAGAAAAATGCTACACAGTAAAATCTTCCAAGACGGAATCGCATAGAAACGAAAGAGAGAGAGAGAGAGAGAGAGAGAGAATTACGGCCAAGTTACCCTCGTAGCAAGTGTAATGTATTATATTTTGATTACATGTATTATAATATTCATTTTGAATCAACATATTTTGCCATTAAGTGAAATCTTTACTCACTTGAGCGTAGTTTGCAATATTATTTATTCCTAGTGAATAATCCAATTTTAAGGGAAAAAAATTCACCGAGCTCCAACTTCTAGATAAACCTCGATAGAGGTCTGCATTGGCCGGGTCCGGGTTTATTTTCTTTTACGACACTGGGGCCGGTCCATGTTTGGTTTTCACTCTTTTCATGGCTTAACTAACTTTTTCGATACCGAGCTGGAACTGACTTCATTCTTCCTAGGACTGCACGGTCGAAATTTTCAGTCCCGGTTTCAATCCAGCCCGTATGGAAATCACCCTCACGGAACGACTTGGGCCGTGTAAAAATCAGTAAAATTTGTCCCGTTCCAAACATTTTTACAAAAAAAATGTATGTATAGAATTTTAACAAGCCATTACTCTATAATTAAACTTTAAAATTTATTCATTTTAAAGAATAGTAGATATTTAGGCAATAAAATTTAAATACAGTAAAACCTGTGAAATGAAACCTGCCTATGACACAAAAAAGTAGTTTCAGTTTCAAAACCGTTTCCGAAAGTGAAAATAAATCTGTAACCTAAATCGAAAAAGTGAAAAATAGCCATATTAAAAAGCAAGCTTAACTGTCCTATGTAAGGGGGAAAATGTTTTAAAATATTCCAATTCAAATGAGAAACACCCGCTCCGTCATGTTAAACACAGATTATTTCCTTACATAGGACAGTTGAGCTTTAATCTGTGTTTAACATGACGGAGCGGGTGTTTTCTACTTGTTGTTTTCGTACAAAGTTTGAAATGAAAAAAAAATTCGGTACGCGTGGGGAGTCTAAATATCAGAGTGGTGAGATGTGATGTTAATTATATTTATTTAAGAGGACATAGTACCTTGAAATCGATAAAAATGTAGATTTTCTTTTTTAATATTATCTGAAAGCTCCTTTAATTGTGGATTTTTCAACACCTTATTTTTACCTATATAATAATTATGCTGCGAGATATCGTAAATTTTGTTAATAGATCATGCGCACATACCTAAACAAATGAAAATTTTAAAGTGATTTTTCACAATGTTCATATTTTTATAACTTTCTTGATCGATAAACACTAAGGTTTTTCTGCTAATTTAAATGGAGCTTTGAATTATTTTTTTTAGTTGTTCTCCGTAGGGTATTATATTTCTTTTGTAGGAATTTAAGATTCAAGTTTATAATTATTTTCAAAAAATATTTCGATTGCGAGTTTGTTGAATTTCCTTCATTGTTTGACATACTCAAGAGAAAAGAATTTTACATTTAATAAGAAAATCTTATTAAATGTAAAATCCCATGCATCTAAAATTTCACCCAGAATTTTATTTAGTATATTCTAATAAATGTGAAACATAAATCTAAGCCAAAATATTCATATTTATAAAAGTAATAAGATTTTAAAAAAAAATATGTTAAATTTTAGTAAAATAGGGTGTTTTACAAAGAAGTTTTTGGCTAAATTCTATTTAATTTTTAGTATTAAGTATTGTGTCACCATATATATTACAATGTCATTCAAAATTGAAGAGATGGTCTCAAAGATACTGTGTCCCTTAATTAATTGAACATACTTAATTAAATCTGTTGTTTTAAAAACTCATCAACACATATGACCTGCAGGTACCATTCTCTAATCAACTGGCACAGCCAAAATAATTCTTGTTCAGAAGTTATATTAAAAACAAAGCCTTGTGTCTAATGACATACAGTCGACTCTCGTTAATTCGAAAACAGAAAAATCGGATCTTTGTTTAATTTGAACTAACCATTAAGTCCCGAAATTTTCAATGGCAGAATAACATTAAAAATTTTCATTTATTTGAACATATTTTCTCTTACCTTCGTTTAATTCGAACTAACGAGAATTCATATTTTTCATTTTTTCTTTCTTTCTCACGTATTTCAGATCCTTTGAATAATTTTCATTCATTTATTTTTGTGAAAATTATTCCTAACGAGTATACATATAATCCCCATGCATTTGATATGAACTTTCTTAGTGCTCCGTCTGTCCATCAGTGACACCAAAATTTTGTTACATCGTGCTTCTTTCTAATCCCTTAATTAGTATACGAATTAATATATTTTAATTTATCCTTAAGTCATATTCTAATGGTAACAGCTGAAATAAATGAAAAAACACTATAACATTAGTTCCTTTGTAGTATTACCATTTTAAGCAAGTTTTTTTCTCATACTTTCCATAATTTGAACGCTTTTTGCGGTCCCGATGAGTTCAAATTAATGAGAGTCGACTGTACATCTGTTAACAGCAATACTGTGGGAGGGATTGATGTAAATCGTAAAAAATCTCTGGTGATATCCAAAGCAAGGAAACACTATTATGCATACACGCATATAAATAAGAAAAAAGGGGATTCATATGATACAAATAATAATAGCAATAATAAAGATCTAACAAAAATGCATGATCTTTTTCTATCATGATGACATTACACTTTAGTTATCTGTAAAGCAAAAATTTTAACTAAATTTAACTAAAACTAAAAGTAAAAAATAAAATAAACTTTACATAAGCGTGCATTAATAGGAAAATGATATTAATTGCCTGCAATTTTTTTTATAATTTGTGTTACTGCATTTATTGACTCAGTATTTCATTAAATTTTAATATTGCAATTCTATTGGTAGTATTATTAAGTGAAATATTTTATTGGAGATACCATTAATTTGTTTTTTATTTAGTATCAATTATGTTAAATTTGTACTTTTTTTATGTATGCTAATTTTAGAATAGTTACATCAATTATTCTTTTCTGCATTTATTAACATAGGCTTAAATTTAATGAAAAAAATAAAAGTTTTCAGCAACCATCAGGCCAAAATGTCAAAGTATGGCGTTGCATACACTTAAACGATAGCATAAAAAAACTATATTTTAATCTTTACTATTAAATAGTATGCAATATATAAAGATTTTGTTACAAATTAAATATATTTCAGGTTAGTAAAACAATGGTTTTAACTGGTCACATCAATTTCTACACTTATAAAAAAATTGGAAAATTTTCAGAAATTTTTCACTTTGGAAAATGTACAATTTACAAGTAAGTAAGGAAAAGAAATGCGCATAATTTATTACATCACTTTGTTTAATAGTAATAAAAAGATATTATTTACAAAAAATATATATAATAATTTGAAATAAGTTAAGTCTTACACATAAAATGAAGTGATATATTTTTGTTTTTAATATGATTTTTTAAAACAAACACAATAAAATGTCATTTTTATCACACTAAATCTCCAAATACTTGTTTTCTTAAGCCATTCATTCTCAGGGAAATTATTGAGAGGTTGTCAATATTTAACACTTAAATTGAATTTGCTATACTTGTCAACGCAATATGACTTTTAGACAGCTATAGTTCTTATTCATCTAATTTATGTTTATGCCTGTTAACCGAAAAAAAAAATGTTTTATGGCCTTTGAGCACAGAAAATCTGTTTTTGCGCATTATTATTTTTAATAATTTATTCTAAACATGTCTATATTCAAAAATAACATTCTTTTTTAATTTATTAATTAAAATAACACTTTATGTACCCCTTAATCTTAAAACTTTTTATCGAATGTACAATTTTTCAGAGATTTTATCCTAGAAAACTGTTTAATTGTGAAAATTTCTCAGCTAATAATTTTTTTAAATGCTGCATTAAAAGTTGTTAGATTTATGTCAACATTTTATATTAATTAAGGGAGTTTCGGAACACAAAAATTTTAAAATTATCTAAAATAATTTTATTGCAAAAAAACTTTTTTTCTGTTTTTTTTTTTTTTTTTTTTTTTTTTTCTTAAAATAACGTTTTGATTACGTTTCTATCTTAAAAGTGCAACAGGAAATAATAATTTTTGTGTTTTGATTAGTTTTAAAAATACAATTTTAAAGCTGTGGTTGCCATGGTAACGATTTCTTGTGAAAATACGTTTTTCTTCACGGTGTGTTTTTTCAAAATATGTCCCACTTAAATTGTTATAACTCATCAGCAGTTAAAGATAAATGGTTCTAACTTGTAACATGACTTTATCATTTATTTTACTTTAATTTTCATTCAGCAAATTAGAAAAGAAATAAATACATTTGAAAATATGACTTTTTGAAAAAAAAAAAGTTGCATCATTTTTTAACTTTTTTGTATTTAAACTAATATTTTAAAAAATGTTTTATCAAATTTAAAGCTTATATATTTCTGTTTATTTATATAAAAAAAAATAAAATTCTACGTATAATATTTCGAGTTTTAACGATTATAAATTACATAAGTTTTTTTTATATTTAAAAAAATTAATAATATTTATGATTATTTTTATCATGAGATTTTGTTTACAAATAATATTGGTAACAATCACAAAAATTTTCAGAATTTTAACTCAAGAAATGAAAATTATTTTAAAATATGTCCCGGACTCCATTAAGGTATAAGATTTTCTAAATATAAATTAGAGCATTTTAACCCTACAGTTTGGTTTCAGAGAGATCAATATTCTATTTTTTTCTAAAAAACTGTTTGAACATTACAACTTTTAGAATAACTTATTTCGACTATAAATTTATTTAATACTAGCTATAAAGTAACCATGAGAGCTAATCTATGACGAATTACAAGTTGTCTTTACAACATAATAACGTGGATACACTGGTAAAAATCTTGTCCTAGTTTGAACCAAATGTACTCAATAGCTGCCACGCTAAGATGGTGAAATCTTGAACCAATATTTTTAGTTCCAGTTAAAGCATAATTCCAATAGCTGGAACGAGGTTGAAATAGGAAGCTCTAAACATCGGTACGAGATTTCACCATCTTACGGCGGTAGCTACAGAGCAACAAAATTTGGTTCAAACTAGAGCAAAATATTTAACAGTGTATCATATGACGGTACCGTCATTTGGACATTACATTATGAAGTGAAGATAACAGTTGCTTTGTATTTAGTCAATAAGTGTCCTCGCAATAAAACACAAAAGAAAACTATCCGTAATGATTTAATATCTTCGCGTTAAGCATCAATTGCGCTTCGTGTATCATCTTGATACCATTATTTTCTAAATATTTTTTGTTATTCACGAAATTCTGTCATTCATAATATAAAGTAAAAAATTCTATACAAAAATAATGGTGTCTAGTTTCAATAGTTTTGCACGTATAATTTTTAGAGTAATTTATTTAACAGATTTATTTAACATTGACTAGAAATGTTAATGTAAAGCCATGATCATTAATATTTGACGAATCATAAGCTGCTTTTACAATATAATAACCTAGTGGATATCATGTGATCGTATCGACTTTTAAATATTTCACTATGAAGTGCAGATTACAGTTATTTTGTAATTATTCAACATGCGTTCTTGCAATAAAGCACAAAATAACACTAACAATGGTGATTTAATAGATTCAAGATGAGCATCAATCACGCATCATTTATTACCTTGATATTATAATTTTCTAAAAATACATAATTTTTGTTAAAACGCAAATTATTGCAACACTTTTAAAACATTAACTGAACATAGTAATTTACACTTCAAACTGAATTCTTTTTTCATTGCATTGGGAATGTGTTGTGCCAAGAAAAAGTTTGTGTAAAAAGTGTTGAAAAAATTACGTAATTTTTTCGGAAATGCAATTATTGATATTTATTGGCAAAATTAATCAACTCGCCCAGAGCTTTCAATCATTTTTTCCTGTAAAGCAAATTGTCTCTTATTTGCTTTTTAAAATTGTGTAATTTTAAAGCTACCATGTAGAAAGTGTTTTGAAAGTGTTTTACATGCGTTGTTTTATAGTGTTCTAAATTGTGTGGTGTTTACGATGTGTAGTTGCTTCGGCGACAAAGTGGTCGGCAGCACAACACTATTGTCAGAATATTTTTGTCATCTCTATCTACAAAACTTTAACAATACAATTAACAACACTATTTTTATAACATATTTCTAGATAACAGCATTTTTGCAAAATATTAAGAACATATTTCTAGTTAGCAACACTTTCGCAACATATTAAGAACACATTTCTTGATGGCCACACTTTTGCAATACATTAAGAACACAATCACAACACACTCTTAAAACGAAAGAGCAGATTTGGCTTCTCATGAAAAAGCTGTAATTTTTTCGATCACAAAAAAGTTGTTTTTCAAACGATTAAATCTTCTTGATCTAAATTGGTTATTTAAATAGATCAACTTCATTTAAATTGGTTAAAACTCGAGTTATTTAAACTCTTTTTTGAAAAGCTGCCTTTCAACATTGAGATGAGTGGATTTCAGCTCAACTTGAGCTATTTTGTGGCTGACTTTTTAAGAGAGCGTAAAAACCGATGAAATATGAAATTTTCCATTTCACAATACATTAAGGTGTTGCAGATTTGGTTACAAAAAACGTTTTAAAATGTATTTATGTAAATTTTCCGCATATTCAGGAAATTCTGTCATTAGATAAAGCAAAAATTTCGGTGCAAAAATAGTGGTGTCTATAAATTTAATATTAATCAATTTCTCAACTATTTTTCAGCAGTGAAATTACGCTTGAAAATCAAAAATATTTAATACGTGAATTTTCTCCTTTCTAACTAAGCATAGAACCAACTTAGTGAAAAAAGTTCAATACGGGAATCGAAACCGGAATCCTTGGAATAGCGTTCGAAGTGCTCTATCATGATGCCCAGCTTAGCATTTCTCACTTCATATTTTGGTTAGGCTGTAACTCGCAGCACGAAATGGAGCCGTCTTCATTGGAGTTGAAGAGCTATTCCAAGGGTTCAGGATTCGATTACCGGCTTGGATATTTCCCCCTAAGTTGGCTTTGCGCTTAGTTAGGAATGTGAAAATTCACGTATTAAATAATGTTGTCTCGTTTCAAGAATTCTGCATACCCTATATGCCCGTAAATTGGTAAGAGGTTATTAGCGCAGTCGTTAAAGTAAAGTAATAATCATAGGAATGATAAATGTAATATTTTCTTACACCATAATTATTATGTGGTTGTGACCATTTCTTACGCGATGTGAATGACACACTGGCTAATACTCTCAAGTTACTGTATCCATTTGTTCCACCTGTTGCTTACACAAGTCTTTTGTTAAAATCTTATTTGTAATTCAATAAATAGTATTTTGACCATGCCGCCTAAGTTTAAGATATGCAGTGCAATATTTCAGTTTTTTTTCGGAAGTATCTAAAAACCTATTATTTGATTATACAACAATTATTCATAAAAACTTTAAAACGTACTACCTTTTTTAAAACTGTGAATAATAAAATCATTAATTCACTGTATATTCAAATATTCAATACCTAAATTCTACAAGCCGGAAATGTAAAAAACATTTTATAGGTTATTTTACTTCTTTTTAATTTATTTTGCGGTTAGTGTAGAATGAAATGTAGTTTTAAAAATTCTACTTCACTGCTTATTTCCGAATTGGATTTTGCACGAACTAAAGAAGGTAAAGGAATGGACCTTAAAATAAGGGTCTCGTAAGTGTTTTGATTATACATGTAATTAAATGAAAATAACCTTTTTTATAAATATACTTTTTAATAGGAATAAGTATATCATACGTTAAATTATTAAAAATCTATAAAACAATTTTTTTAATGTTTTTTAATAGCTACCGAAAATTTCCATTTTTAAGGAACACTATTTTTCAAACAAATTTTATTTCATCGTAAATTGCTATTATTAAATAAAGATAATAATAATGTTTTGAAATTCTGGAACTCAAACATATGAAAGGTTTGTGGCAATGTTTTTTTTTTATATGCTGATAAAAAATGCATTTTATTTATTTTATTAGCATGCACTCTCCATACATCGATATAGGTAAATTTTGTAACAATTATATATTAACTTAAAGAATTGTAGTAAGAAAATCATCAAGAACTGCTGTCAAATATATAAAGTACATAACTTTCTTTATTAAAATAAAAACCGATAAAAATATGTTTTTTTAAAATAATGTGTGGCTTTAGACCTAATGAAAGAAAAAACTTACACTGGTCCATATGGTGTTTTTATTTATTTATTTATAATAGCATTTTAACACATTTGTTTTGTTTTTTTCTTTATTTGAAAATCGCGTAAAATTGGAAAAAATTATAAAAAATATACTACATCTAAATTTTATTTTAAAATGACATTCACTAAAAAAAAGTTTCGTAAATTTTATCAGTCATATTTATAGTCCAGTCACATTGTCATAAATAGATGCAAAAATTCTACTAGAAGATTTTATGTTTTTAAACTGTTTATGGGGGTGCTAGTAACAAGAATTAATGGTTTTCCAACAAAATATCTCGAGACTAAATTTTGTGGAGCTAAAAAACCACGAAATTTTCGGACTTTTTTCAGTTTTTTGCCCATAACTCAAATTATAAAATTTTTGTTTGCCATACTCAATTACAAAAAGAAAGAGCATTAAATCCTCTACATATTTTGTACTAAAGACTTTTTTCTAAACCCATTATTAAGCGAACTACAGCTTTCTAAAAATGACCCTTTTTCTCAAACTTTGTGGGAATATCGGAAAAACGAAAAATTGACATCGTTTTTCATTATTTTATCTTTTTTAAGGCGAAGGTGGACTCTCAAAAAAATTTATTTTTCTTTTGAGCCGATTTGCTTGAAAATAAAATATGTGATTACAATTGTAGTTATTTGAAAAAAGCTAAAATTGCAGTAAAATATTAATTACTTCGGTAATTATTAATTATTAATTATTGAAATAATTAATTAATTAAAAATGCTCCATGCGCATTTTTTTTTTTTTTTTTTTTTTTTAATAAAATAATAATTTTTATTTATGAGATACCTTTCAGACCTAAAAGTAAAACTTAGTTGAAATCCTAAACATAAATAGAAAATAAAAATTCATAATAATAATAATAATAAGTCGAAATACCAATTTTATAGTGAAAAAGCACTGTAAATCATACTTTTAAGGAAGAATTTGCAGCTTATGACGTCCGAAGTACAATTATTTTTCTATGTACTATGAGGTAATGACATAACAAATTTTGTAGAACTCAAAAAATTAGGGATGCGCATGGAACATTTTGAAAATTGCGATTATCCCGAAATTTTTTATTTCGAGAAAATCCACTGTTAAGTTAGAAATATCAGTATTTCAATAATAAAGAATATTAACTACCATATAATAAATGAATATTACTTATAATACATTTATAATATACTTATAATAAACTCATAATAAGCGCTTCATGAGTTGGGAAATAAAAAAGTATTTTTCGAAATTTTGGATGATTTTTGTCGATTTGAAGATCCACCTTCGCCTTAATGTAACTTATTTATATTACAGGTATTTCTATGATAGCAATCATGATTAATTACAACGGTAACACTGTAAAAATATTAAGAGTATAGTAACTTTTTTTCAATTTAGAGCATAAGTGGAGAACATCAGTATTAGGTATTTAACTGAATATAAGTAAAAAATACTTGCAATGACATTTTTACATCCTCTTCTTCTGGATAAATAATGTTTTCTACATTTTCGCAGTTGATCCCGTTACAGTTTTTATAAATTGTCGAGCATTTGAGTCCTAATTTTTGAAAGGAACATTCTTTGATGCATCCTTTTTTACAGCTACACACACAACATGGAGTAAGGATTCAAGTGCTGGATCTTGACACATTTGAATTGGCTGAAAGAGACCAGCCGACTTGTGAACCCACCCCCATTCTGCAAGAGGCATGTTGTTTCCCAGCCAAACATGTACCTGATTATAAGATCTTAGAAAATGATGCTGGGTCAGCCACTTGCGTTGGTGATAGTCTTGCAAGATGAACATTGCTTTTTGTGGCATCTTTAGCAATAACTGGAACCTCAAGCTGTTCAATTTCTGTGTGGTATCTCTGCATCTACTGTATCGTGCAATAATTTTCTTTTCTGAAGCCTTAATGATTTCTTGTGGGTGGAATCTGGTTTATTGAACATGCAGGCCATTTCTTCAAGCTGATCATGTTTTTTTCAAAGTGTTACAAAACTTTGACTTTCCTTGGCCAAAAAGAGCGGATGTTGTATCGCATTCGCTGATTGCGCAAGTGAAAAGAACATTGCTGTAATTGTATTATGACATGGTTGAAAACCACTTGGTTTCAATGCTACTTTTCTATGGCTTTTGGAAAAACAGATTTTTGTCCTTATAGCCCAAGCTCGTCATGATTACGAGAAGGTATCTTCTCCGACAATAATTGTCGGTCTTCTCCGACAATTATGATGCTTTCAAAAGATTCAGCTTTTGAAATGGCTTAAGTAACTATCATGAATTAGCTTCTTCTTCTGACCTGTCAACGTGAATTCTTGAATTCTGTTATTTTGAAATTCTGTTTTAAGTAGTGAAATGAAGCGGCTCTTGTTTTTGTCATTGGCTTCCTGAACAGATGTTTCGGGTAGACGCCCTCTTTTCGTTCCACCTATTACAGATTGATATAATTTTACGCGACAAAAACTATGATACCATGTATCTGCAGCTACCAAATCAGCTCGTGCTGAATATGTTCAATTATTTTCTGGGACCATTCATACCTACATTTTTCTGCAGTATTAAAAATTATAATTTTAGTTTCTATCTTCATACCTTTGTGAATCAAATTTCTCTCTGTGTAAGACTTTTTTTTCGTTGATGTCATCGGGATTACCTTCTGCACCTAAGTAACATTTATCTTGAAACTTGAAAGAAATGCTCGATCGGATCGACAAATTAGTCTGTATAGAATGTTCACCCCGACGAACATATGCTGCTCTCATTCTCTCATTCGCATATGTTTTTCAGCAATCATCATATACTCTAACTTTCTTGCTATTTTTCAAAAAATTTTGATGAATACCATTTTGACACTGAATGCTACATTGAAAGAGCTTGGCAAGTCGCTCACAATTTGGTATCACTATTTGAAGTCTTTTGACAAACGAAACACAATTTTGGGTCGAGCTCACTCATTTTTCATTACTGCACGAGAAGAGGACACGCAATAAACTGAATAGCAACATATTAGAAGAGTGTGTCTTTAAAAAAGAAATTTGTGTCTGAACAAAAATGAATCGGGAATGTCATATTGCCGTTATCTTCCATCTACATCCCTTTTTCTAATACCCCGGCCCTTCCTCCCTTCGTAATTATTTTTCTTACACGATTTCCATAATTTGTGTTTCTTCTTCCTGTCTTTCTTAAAACTTCGACTTCTCATTCATCAACAGGCGTATTTAATTTTCCTTGTTAGTGCTGAATGAAAGTTTTTTGGAATGGGAGGCGAAAAAAAGGCCAAAGGCTTTTTAAAAAGTGACATTTTCAAAGAGCCACAGCGCGCTCCGTAATGGGTTTAGAAAAACGTCTTTATTACAAAATTTGAGAGAATTTAATGTTCTTTCTTTTTGTAAGTATAAATGGTGCACAAAAAGTGTATAATTTTAAAGATATAGGCAAAATCTGAAAAAAGTCCAAAAATTTCGCGGTTTTTTGGCTCCACAAACTTTAGCTTCGAGATATTTTGTTGGAAAACTATTAATTCTTGTTACTAGCATCCCCATAAACATTTTAAAAACATAAAATCTTCTAGCCGAATTTTTGCATCTATCGGCCTTTTTTTCTGACAATTTGACTGGCCTATTAATATGTTTCGAATGTTTTTATGCATAAAGAAAAAACCATCACTGAAAATTTTAAACTGTTTTGAATTTCATTTTGTTCCAGATATTAATATTAATTGAAGTTCAGAGTCTCCCATATAAAACAGTAAAGTATTTGAAATAATATGAGGGAAATAAAAGATTAACAAAAAAAATATTTTAAAAGTTTTTAATAAAAGAAATAAAAAAAATATTATAACTGATGCTCTATTTGAAAAATAATATTGAAAGAATTGCTTGAAATATTCATGATTTTACAATTTGGTTTCAAATGTCGTAACTAAACATGAATAAGAAGAAAACGAAAAAGTATGGGATATAAATATTCCAAAATGAAATACCAAAATTAGAAACTATTCAGCTGTATGAAATATTTAAATATATATATTTATAATTTATATCACAATGTTCGATAAATTGCTTTTTAAATGTCATGCAGAATAGAAAAATGAGATTTTTTTGAGAAATACGGCTGGGAAAATATTTTATTATTATTATTATTTAAGACAATATAACATAAAGACAAAAAGTAATATTAAAAGTGTTATAGAATATTTCCTCAAAAATTAAAAAAATCACATAAAAAAAACTTTGTTGAAGGAAGTTTTCCTTAGAATTTGCTATTTGTCCATATACCCTTAAACACTCTGTGAAACAATACTGAACAATTTGCATTTGATGTCTGTTGACTTTTAATTTTTAATTAACAATTAAAATTTATGCATATAGGATTTTTCCAAAATTAAAAAAATCAAAACTCTGCATCAATATTTTATTACACTATAACTTTTAATGATGAAAATATTCAACAACCTTTATAAATCATTTTTCAGGTCTTTCTGCAGGTATTTTCAAACTTAAAAAATATCACAGAAAATTTGAAACTTTAAAATTACCCATCATTTCAGATTTTTTCCTTAAATATTCATTAAATCCGTAATCTCACATGTAAATCGATAAAGTAATTTAAATATCATAAGAGATATTTCCAAATACATATATTAAAAGTAGTAAAGAAAGGTTTAAAGCGTTTTTCTGAAAAAAAAAAATAAAAACACCCATATAAGTGAGTTTCTGTTTTAGAAATAATATTGGATTAGCTAATTTAAACATTAGTAAATTTACTATTTGGTTTAGAATACACTAACTAAACATGAAAAATAAAGATGAAAAAGCATAGAATATAAATCTGTAAAAATCGAACAGTAAAATCAGAAATTATTTAGTTGTTTGGAATATTAAATATATAGATATACTAATTATATCAGTACGCTCGATAAATTGCATTTTAAATGTCATTGAGACTTGAAAAAGTCGTTTTTCTCAGAAATAAGCTCGTTAAATAAATGAGAGTTTTTAGTGAAGACAACAAAACATAAACATACAAAATAATGCGAAACGTGTTACGCATTATTTCCTCATTATTTTTTTTTAAATATTTTATGCATACAAAGAGTAATACAAAGAGTAACGAGTTAAATCTTTTAAAGATATTTTTATTCTGGATTTTCTGTTTGTTCATATAGCCTAAACAATATATTAAGCAAAGCAGAACATATCGAATACAAATGTCTTTATACTTTTTTAATAGTTAAAGTTTATATATAGTATATATACTGGTGTACCAAAAACGACTGATGGATTTTAAAATTCAATAACTTGCGAAC
Organism: Maratus speculifer; assembly: GCA_964019185.1. Taxonomy (NCBI): domain Eukaryota; kingdom Metazoa; phylum Arthropoda; class Arachnida; order Araneae; family Salticidae; genus Maratus; species Maratus speculifer. The sequence goes on from OZ025290.1 coordinate 310,073,567, forward strand.
GGTGACAGCTATTTAAAAAAAATTTTGCAGGAAGGTTATGTATAATGTCAGAAGTTTTTTTTACCGTAACTTTTGATTTTAGTTCGCATTTCAAACAATAGGTGGCGCTGACGGCGATTGAAGGCCAGGTCGATGCTTCACTCAGCACTGATCACCTGGCCTTCAATCGCCGTCAGCGCCACATATTGTTTGAAATTCGAACTAAAGTAAAAAATTTCGGTAAAAAAAAAAGAAAAAAAAATCTTCTGACATTATACATAATGTTCTCGCAAAATTTTTTTTAAATAGCTCTCACCGTTTGCAAGTTATTTAATTTTAAAATCCATCAGTCATTTTTGGGACACCCGGTATATAAAATTTTCCTTACATTATAAAATAACTTAAATATTCAACATCAATAAATTTTTAATTTAATTAGAAATTATTTTATATTCATCAGAAACTATTTAGTCATTTGGAATACTAAAAGTATATATGTATAAACTATATCAGAATGACATTAATTATAAATAAAAGTTTTCATATACGTCCATTAAAAACATTTCAAAAATATGCATTAAAATATTTAATTGCTATAAAGGACGTTAAATACTAATAAAAACATTAAAAGATCTTAATAATTTTTACATGTTTCGATTGAATTTACTCAATCATCATCAGAAAAAGTTTTGTGTTTATTTGTATTTTCTTTTTCTGATGATGATTGAGTAAATTCAATCGAAAAATGTAAAAATTATTAAGATCTTTTAATGTTTTTATTAGTATTTAACGTCCTTTATAGCAATTAAATATTTTAATGCATATTTTTGAAATATATCAGAATGTTCAATCAATTTCATTTTAATTGTCAAGTAGAGTTTTTCTAAGAAATAAGGTCGTGAAATAAATTTCATTTTTTTTTAATGAACACACATGCAAAATAATGCGAAAAATGTTATACATTATTTCCTCACAAATTAAAAAAAATATGTACAAGCAAAGAGATTTCTTTAAAATCTATATAAGAATGTTTTTTTTCTGAATTCTTTGATTGTTCATATAGCCTAAACAATCGAATAAACAAAGCTGAACAATTCGAATACAGATGTCTTTATCCCTTTTTTAAAATTATTAATAATTAAAATTTATACATATACGATTTTCTTTACATTCAAAATAACTTCAATATTTTACATCGATAAAAATTTATTTTATTTATTTACTTTTATTTATGAAAAATCAGTCTTTATGATTCAATTTAATCTTTTTCGAGTGTTTTCATGCATAAGCAATATAGTGAAAATATGAGAAAAATAAAGTTTACTTTAATTAAAATTTCACTTCGTTTTATATTTCTACTGTGAATTTTCTTAAAATCTAAATATCACATATAAATAAGTAAAGTATTAAAAATATTACGAGAGAAATTTTCAAGTATAAATTTGAAAAGTACTAAAAGAAGATTTAAAGATAAGACGAGTAAAATAAATAAAAACATCAATATAAGTTACGCACTGTTTTAGAAATAATATTACAATAGTTGTATTAAACATTACAAAAATACTGTTTAGTTTGAATTGTTTTAACTAAACATACTTCATTCAATAAAAAAACAAAAATACCTAGAATATAAAACTCGAATGATAAAAAAGCAAAATCAGAAAGTATTTAGATATTTGGAATATTTGAACAAATACATACAAATTGTATTATAATGTTTAATAAATTTGTCTTTAAATGTTATGCAAAGTTGAAAAATGAGATTTTTCAGAGAAATACGGTTGTAAAATAAATATAACTTTTAAAAATGCAATTAATTAAATTTTACTTTTAAAATGTATGTTTATAACAAAAACATACAAAATAATCAGGAAAATGTTATACCTTGTTTTCTGACAATTCCAAATATCACCAGTTTTCAAAAACTCTGTTCAAGAAAGTTTTCTTCAGTATTTGCTAGTTGTTCATATAATCTAAAAAATCGACTAAACAGCCCTGAACAATTTGAATACAAATGTCGTTATTTTTTTTTTTTTTTGTTTGTTTTTCACACATGCACTATTTTTCTCAAACTCTAAAAGAAATTCAATATTCATCAATAAAATTTTATATTACTATGATTTTTACTAATGAAAAAAAATTACAAACTTTACAATTATTTTATATACTTTTTTTAAATATTTTCATGAGTATAAAATACCAAGAAAAATTCGAGACTGTTTAAAATATCTCTTTGTTTCACACTTTATTGCTCAACGTTAGAATTTCACATATAAATCAGTTATCTATTTGGAATACTACTAAAGAATATTTCAAATAAGAAAATTATTAAAGAATGTTTAAAGAATTTTTAAAGAATTTTTAAGGAAAGAATTAAAAACATCAATATTTTATCAATCAATTTTATCCAAATGTAGTAGTACATCCCATATTGTGTATTCTATATTGACACTTATCAATGAATATATGGATACAACCCCTCTTGTTTTTGCTTCATTTTGGGAATAACGGATTTTCAACTTATTCTATTGATTTTTTTCAGAAATTTTAAGCTGTGACTTTGAGACTTTCACAAAAGCTGCACTATACATTTAGCTAACATAATATGCAAATGACATTTTGATATCGTTGATGCATGCGCAGTGAAAAATTATTTTGTAAACCTACTCGTTTTTCATACATTTTTTATTATTTTTTAATTATGATTACAGGATATTGTGTGTAATATTATTTGACATACTTTCAGAAAAAAATGTTACTTTATATAAAGAACTCTGCAAATTATAAGCAAAAAAGTACGAGTATACATGCTATCGACATAAAAATGAACACAGTTTATTACAATAAGCCACTTAATCATAATCTAAAGTTTCAGGGAATTTGCTGCATTAGTTTTGACAAGGTTATCCAAAAGATACTCATTGTTTTTTAATTTATTGGTGGTCTCCTATGGAGTTTCGGCAAAAAAACTTCACGGAAATGTATGACTTGTACTGTTATGTTTATACACTAAGAGTTTCAGGATAATTCCTCATGTATTTTTCTAGATATTTAACAAAATGTCTAACATAGCAAGTGGACGGTCATCTGTGGCATGTAATGTACTACCGGATATTTTTAAAGTGTCGGCTTTATTGCTTCTTTCAAGTTCGTCTTGAAAGTTCTAGATAAGTTTCCTACATATATTACAAAGATAGATATATATCATATATATACAATTTCAAAATGTATAAAATATCTGTTACAAAGTACATTTCTTAAAGTAAAGTATTTTAGTTTATTTTAAGAAACAATGATATTCTGAATTGTATAATAACAGATAAAAGTTATTTGACCAAGTTTATAAAGCCATTTTAATGTGGTTGATGAATGAAATATTTATTTTTATTGAATTAAGCTACAGATTTAAAAATGATTATGTGTCTCAAGTAAACTTGAAATTTTAGACTCTTCCAATACTTCATTGGGACACCTTTGCAATTAAATTCAGTATATAAGTAATGTAAAATTTAATTATTACGTGTTTTCCGTTTCAAGCCATTAGGATTCAGACTGGACAATTTAACTCTTTCCAGCACTTACAAATTCAGTTCTTAAATTGAGAAATTATTGACAGACATTGGAATTTACACACGGCGTTTTTAGAAATTAAAAACTCCTTAACCCTTGGGGACGAGCGACCGATATACGTGCCGTATAAGATGTTCAGAAACCTTTATTGTTCTCGCCAGAAATTTTTTAATTTTTTTTTCTCTTATTTCGTCAGAACGTATTGATAATTCAATTACAAAAAAAATTCAGTTTTAAAAACTGGCAGTGAAAGAATAAAAAGTCTGAAAAATACGCTCCTCGCGAAACTCTTAGCTTTCAATGTAAAAACAAAATTTTAATAAAATATTATTGCTACCATTTGCAAGTTTCGAATGTAAATTAGGCGTTTCCCTTGTGGGACAACTATGCCAGTAATGGTTAAAAAAGGCAAAGGAGATTTTAATCAATAATAATTAACGTTTTATCTATTATTTTAAAATTCACAGTATCATTGTTTCTGAAAATAAACTAAAATACATTGTTTTAACAAATGTACTTCGTAACAGATATTTTATGCATTTTAAATTTATATGTGTATTATATCTATCTATCTTTGCAATATACGTATAAAACTTATCAAGAACTTTTAAGGAGAATTTCAACGAAGCAATAAAGCCGACATTCGAATCTATGCGTTAGTATGACTTTGCATGTGTGTAATATAAAGATTGAAGTCTTCGCTTTTCAGCATAGGAATCGATGAATTAAAATATTCTTTATTTAATATATGAAGTTCCAGTTCAAGAATTAAATTCAAAGAATTTGGGTCATCTCTCCATTTTTCTGTTTTATCGCGGTCATTTCGGACTACTTTAATTCTCTTTTGTAATAGCATCTATCTAGTATATCAATTTCATTATATTTTTATAGATATTGTTATTTTTTTGTTTCTTGCTTTCGTATGTGTAAAAAATTAATTAAATATCATTGTCTGCTTTTTGCTTTAGAAATTTTATTCATTTTATTCATATGGTGAAACGCGTTCAGATTTATTTTCAAAAGAAAAATCAAAATTTGTCATCAAACTTTAATGTCTAAACTGTATGCAACACACTTAACTGATTTGTATGACTTACAAATATTAAAATGAGAACTTTATTTTTTACATCGTATTTATTAAGGAAGAAATAGTTTTGATTGCATTTCTAATTTTTTTATTTAAATTACTACACATTTTCAGTCTGCCCGATACTATCAACTTATGTCAATATCTTAATTTGCCTTAATATACAATTTCTCAAAATGCAGTTGCTTTTATGTTGATGAAAAAAGTTCTGCCAGCATTTTTCGCTTTCTAAAGAGTTAACCAACATATAAGCATTACGCACTGATCATTAAATCAAAATATTATATACAACGACTGGTGTAAACGCAAATATTGCGCGAAATGTAAATTAATCTTTAAGATCCAGACCACATGATTATGCGCGTTGTGCATTCATTTAAGTGTTTGCTTCTGAATGGTATGTAACGGTAGAATTTAAGTAAAAAATACGAAATTGAACGGTCGTTCTGATTTGCAGAAAGGGTATGGATAATGTTTTACCAACAGATAGCGGTTGTAATACATTTTGTATTTTTAGTCGGCAAGACTAGCTTTGTTATAAATACACGGGATAAAGCTCATCGTGTTCTAAAGGATTAATGAAATTTTTCTTCATTAATAATGAAAAAATATAAGAAATTTGTAGTTCTACAGAAAGGTTTTATGGTCTTGAAACCTCAAAGTTATTGCATTTTCTTGCTACACTAATTGATTTATAGGTGGTTCGCAAATTTCATGAAATTGCCATTATGTCCATCGAGTATGAAGAGCTGATTACCCCTAGTTTAGCGAATATTGTGCCTTACTAATGCTTCATGAAGGTACTATGTGGTGGAATGAATTTTTGATATTTTATGTACAGCAGTGTAGTCCTGAATTCAAACATTTGTAAGTCAACATTTATGTCTTCTCTTTACGTTTCACGAAGAATACCTCGTTCTTCACGGTAACATCTCCTTCTCCGAAAACCTTGCAAGTGAGTCAACTTTTGAATTCTAAACTAACTTCTCCACTTCTATGTCTGACGTCCACACCCCACTAAAAAAATCTGCTAAAAATCTGTAGGTACTTGGCCAAAATATCTGTAAGAAATATGTGGGTATTTCGCCCATTCTGCAGATATTTTCATAAATATCTTTAAAAAATCTGCAAATATTTTAAAGATAAATCGAAATCTTTAAACTGTCTTCAGATTTCTGTAAAATGTCTGAAAAAATGAAGATTTCCTCAGATAATATTACGATTATTTTTAGTGGGGCGGTGCTTTACCGGATAATGTGTTAACAATCTCTTTCATTGTTGAGCTTCAGAGATCGCAAGACGATTATTACAGTCACTGAGATCACTGACAATTTTCCTGGATCAAATATTACTGTTGGGCCTGATGGGGTCCCCTTTCTCAAGCTTCGGATATTTCCACAACGGGCCCCTGTAAATTTGTTCCAGGTTATGCTGTGTTCCCCAATACTTCATGGACTCCCATACTATCTTCATCCCAAATATTTATTCTCCTATAAATCAACAACCAGTATCTTCACTCTTCCTGATACATTTCGATAGCAGTCCCAATAGTCGTCTTATCAATCTAATTCAACTCTCTAATCAGCAGTTTCTGTTCCGGTCGATAAATGGCATTGGCCGTGCCATCATTCAGCTATATTTTTCGTATAAGTATTTCATGTTTAAGTTCAATTCCTTTTCTGCTGCTTTCATCGGACATAGGAAAGCCACTGATTGTGGTGTTGATCACTAACACCGGGTAACTTATCGTAAGAAAACTTCGCACATAAAAAAAACTCCAAAAGAGATACACAGTTACTTTAACAGCATGTATCTTTATTTTGAGAGAGTGAGACGAGGGCCCACTGAGGGGCACACAATTAGAGCTCAGCAAAAATTACATCTTTAGCACATCGTGGTCAGCAGTAGAATTACAAAATACAGTCATAAGCTTGGACGCCAAATACAGGAGCAGAAAGTCCCATACAAAGGATTTTTGACGAGAGATATGGTAGACGAAGCATTCAGACTGAGAATAATCTCTTGCGGTTTTAGAAACCTATCCAATAGGGTTGCTAAAATTCTTACAGCCTGGGAACAAGTATAATCTACCCGATTGCATATTTTTTGACAAAGAGATACTATAACCAGATGTATGTGATAACAGATTAAAAAGGGGAAGTCAGCAGAATCAAACAGAAACAGTAAAAGAGCTATTTCTAACGTTAGCCATTAATTGGGAAGGGTGAGAATTGGATGTGTAGAACTACGAGTATTAGCTGCAAAATTTCTGACTAGGTCCACAGAATTTTTTTTATCTTAACAATAAATGCGGTATCTGACAAACGACAGATGTTTTTGAGGAACGCAACAGTGATTCGTGAGAAAAGGAAATGTTTATGAAATCTACAGAGAGCCACAAAAGTTAATAAGTTTAACTTCTATTAGAGAGTGGGAAAGAAAAGAATTAAACTATTAAATGTAGAATTCACTTCACTTAATGAGTTTATTAGCGAAAAGGGAATTTAAAAATATAAGAATGTATTAAAGGGAAGTTAATTACAGATTTTATGGTAGGGAAAAGATATGTAGCAAGAACTTTGCTACACTGATACTGTCAGTTTTTACTCATTTTACTTTATCCTGCAGCAGTTGGGTGTCTCGCATGATTTTATTAGTTACTTTCGTTTGAAATGATATAACTTACATATATTTTGATGCGTTGTTCCCTCCGCCCACTGATCTGAAGCGAGCAGTTCGCAAAGGCGACCTCCTCTCGTCAACGTTCTTTCTCACACTCTTTGATTAAGTTTCCCTAGTCTCCCTGATCGAGTTGGCGCGATCTTGAGAGAGTCCACCTGCATATCTTACATAGCATATGCAGCCGACATTCTGTTACTTCCCCAGGATTCTGGCTGTTTGCTGGAAAAACTTAACATCTTGCTCCAATTCTTAACATCCAAACACCACTCTTTTAATTGTGATTGGCCTTATGTATTTATGGGACTGTATTTAAAAAAAAAAATTGGCTATGATACCATATTTTACATCAACAATACTTCTTATCAATTTCGAGCTTCATTAATAATTTCTTTTATATTGGCGTGTAAAGGACTTTCTCTGTTCACATTTTTAAATCTCTGAAGTGGGTTATGACCTCGCCTCGCTCATGTCTGCTCCTTTTGAGCTACAGAAGAAATTCATCTTTCTGAAAAATATGCTTCTTCCAAAATATCATCAATCTTCACATCGTGGAAAATCTCATGCAGGTCACCTAAGGAAGTTACACCTACTGAGATTTGTCTGGGATTCTTCCATCTTCTTCACGATATGACATCAAGTGCCTTTTACTCTCCAGTGAACTAAGCTGGGACTTCCGTGTCTGAGGTGAGTGGTCCTGAGACGTCTTTCAGCGGATTGCGGGATAATTTTTAGACTCATGGCGGCACATTCAGCTTATTCGGTTCTAGTCCTAGATACCGGGTGTCCCAAAAATGAGTGATGGATTTTAAAATTCAATAATTTGAACGGTGACAGCTATTTTAAAAAAATTGTAGGAGGGTTTTGTAAAATGTCAGGAGTTTTTTTTTTTTTTTTTTTTTTTTTTTAACCGTAATTTTTGATTTTAGTTCGAATTTCAAACAATAGATGGCGCTGACGACAATCGAAACCCAGATCGACACCGAAACTGATCTCACTCAGCACTGATCACCTGGCCTTCAATCGCCGTCAGCGCCATATATTGTTTGAAATCCCAACTAAAATAAAAAATTACGGTAAAAAAACTCCTGACATTATACATAACCCTCCTGCAAAAAAAATTTAAATAGCTGTCACCGTTTGCAAGTTATTGAATTTTAAAATCCATCAGTCATTTTTGGGACACCCGGTTTTATATATATATATATATACACTGGTGTGCAAAAATTTAAGGACGAGTCCCAAAATGCCAGTTTTCAAGAGATTTTCAAGCGATAATTTTCACGCGAATATTCCAAAGGAAGTAATATAATTCGAATATTTACTATCCATGCATAACAGATAGTCCATATAATATCTCATTCAGGTCACACATGGTAATAAGAGTCACAGTTACTACGGCGAAACAAAAAATAGGAAATTTTTATGAATTATCTTTTATGAATTCTCTTTTTTCCCCTCAAATGACTACTATATGTGACTCCACTGACAGGTCATTGTGATTGTTATTTGTGGCGAGTCACCAGGTGACTTTACAATGTCGTTTCATTGAGACTCTTGTGTGACCTCTTATATGGAGACTCAATTTTAAAGTTATTGTAAACATTCCATTTTGATAAATTAACAAATAATGTCTCATTAAAGTCACATGGTGACTGTTATCCATTTTTCACAGTAAATACTTCACAGTAGCGTCTCTGTCACCATTTGACAAAGTCTTGTGACAAAAAGTCACATGTGACTTTAATGTGACATTATTTGGTGATTTATGATAATGCAACATTTACAATGACTTCGATTGGTTTGGATTGGTTTATTTTGTGTCGGCCGTTTATCCACTCGAGAGATATAGGCCCAGAGGGGTTTGCCCTTCGTGGGCTACCTCCTTTTTCTAAGGGAACCTAACCCGTATTTACGCAAAGTTGGAAGAAAATCAAGAAAACTCCGAACTCTTAGGCCGACGGTCGTGATTGGGTTCACCTGCCGTCTACCACTTGAGAGGTCAGAACCTCTCGGCCACTGGTGGGGCCCACAATGACTTCGAAATTGAGTCTCCAGATGAGAGGTCACACTAGAGTCTCAATGAAGCAACATTGTAAAGTCTCCTGGTGACTCGCCACAAAGCATCAGTCATAATGACCTGTCAGTGGATCATATATAGTAGTCATTTGTGACTCATAAAAGAGAAGTATGGAATTTCTTATTTTTTGTTTCGCCGTAGCGACTGTGACTCTTCTGACCATGCGTGACTTGAATGAGATGTTATATGGACTAGCTGTTATGCAGGGATAGTAATTATTCGAATTATATTACTTCCTTTTGACTATTAGTGTAAAAATTATCGTTTGAAAAACCGTTGAAAATTGGCATTTTGCGACTCGTCCTTAAATTTTGCACGCATGTATATATATATATATATATATATATATATATATATATATATATATATATATATATATATATATATATTAGGGTGGAGCGAAAAAAATTTTTTTTTGAAAATCAAAAATGGGTAGGTGCCAAAAGTTGCCTTTATACTGGTAGATCAACTGCGTAAAATTTTACCGCTGAAAAAAATGGCTTGAGTCTGCGCTTTTGCTCCAAATTCGAAATTTTGGGTAAAATTTGTCATTTTTTGACATTTTTTCAAAAAACTTAAAAAATTCCTACAGAGTTGGTTAGTATTTAAAAGTGTTGCTTAGACCTTTATATTTATCTGCTTAACATATTTAAACTATAAAACAATATGTTTATTCCCTATAGCTGTAGCAAAACAGACAACTTTTAGTCAGAAAACAGCATTACCACTCTATTGGGTCATACAACGAATTGTTGTTTTTAATGCAGCTCTTGTTTTCAAAACTACCTTGGACATGCGTCGTGGAGGTAGCTATATTTCCTATACCACCCGACCCAACTATTCGATCATCTACAGTGTTTTATTTATACATTGATTTGTGATTTTCTTTATAAAAATTTGGCATGTTTTCTATGCTTCCACCTTGTTTATCTGTTCTTTGCATCCACATGCTGCTGTAACTATCTTCATGTATATTTTTACAGTTTATACAAAAAAATGACAAGCAGAGTAATTCACGGGACTATTCTTAAAGGGATTAATATTCGGCCATCTATTATATTTATCAAACTTACATTCAGTTGATGAATAGTGATTGGAAGTTCTGTTACCACAACATTTTTTTCAGTCAGTTGTATTTTTTTTACGCTATGATTTGCTTCAAAGATGATTTCAGATATTTCAACTATAAGTATGCCATCATTTATTCTACTTTTGCATTTTTTATACGTTGAGAAGCGAGCTGTTTAATGTGATGGTGATCGTCAGAGAGAATTGCAATGAAAATTTGTTCTCCATGTGTAAAGCAATCGCGTTTGCAAACAACTTTTTTTTTGCATTAGTTTTATGCCGTTTTCTAAGTGTTTTCGTATCTAGGTAATTTCCTATTAACTTTTAGATCCCCTTTTTATGAGTGGACAGCATTTGATGGTGAAATGTCCTAGGCATAAACTTATAATGCATAGTGCTTTATGAGGGAATGTACGGATTCTAATCGACTAAGTGCTCATTTAAAATTAGGAGAATTTTATTTGCCACTGTGAACCATTTTGCATGGGGGTAAGCTTAGAATTGTGTATAATATTGAATCATTCGCTACTTCAACTCCAGTGAATTTCCTCTGCGTCAATTATTAGAGAAGTCGATATAAAACGTTCTAAGCTACATGGATTCACTGGATCAATAAGGAAAAATCTTTGTCTACGTACTATTCACTTCCTACTGCAATTTTTTTTTTATATAATAGAGAATAATTTTGAAAAATTATTTTCTCAAATTGAGAAAAAGATACTCAGAACACACTAGAAATTTCTGTCGGAGATTGCAAAGCTAATTCATAAGGAAAGTTATTTCTCAGAAAGAATGGGGAATAGGAATTTAGAAATCATCTCACACAAAAGACAGCTCATAAAGTTAATGAAATTTTCTGCTTTATATAAGCACAGATTGGTTATCAGCGTCTATATGTTCACTCACAAAATGTATAGTCCAAGTTTATGCCGCAGGTACACCAAATGTACTACACACCTAAATAATAGATCTTAAATCTTATTAGAAATTACTAGACTACGGAATAACACAGGAAACGACATAAAGCATACTAAAACTTCTTTAGAAATATTGTTGTTTTACACGCAAATTTTGTTTGCAATCATCTGTGACGATCGTCATAATATTAAACAGCTAGCTTCTCAGCATATATTCAATGTAATAGGTTCAATAAATGATGACATACTAGAAATTGAATTTATACAATCAATGTTTAGGCAAATCATTGCATATAAAATGTAATTGATTGAAAGAATGCTGTGATAACAGAACTTCCAATCGTAATGTACTAATTGCATGAAATTTTAATGAAGATAATAGACTGCTGAATAGGTTCAATTAAGAACATACCCAATACATTACTCAGCTTCTCTTCTGTTATACATGGTATACGTGCAGCAGGTTACACCAGCATGATCCAAATCATCCAAAGTCAGTGAATACAAAGAAGAGATATATTACTTTGATACATAGAAAACTTATACTCGTCTTCGGGAAAAAAAATAACAATTAATACACAAATAAAACACTGGGCCTAGATGATTGGGTGGTTGAGACGGGTGGTATAATGCAAACACCTCTATGAGTTATATACACAGTAGTTTTGAAAGCAGCTAGGTAAGAAATGCATTCGAAACAACATTTCGTTGTATGCTCCTATAGAGAGGTTAACGCTGATTTTTCTCAGAAAGTTGTCAGATTTGCTCCAATTATACAGACTACAGATATTGTTTTATAGTTTAAATATGTTAAGCAGATGAATATAAAGGTCTAAGCAACACTTTTAAATACTAATCAGCTCTGTAGGAATTTTTTAATTTTTTTGAAAAAATGTCAAAAAATGACAAATTTTACTCAAAACTTCGATTTTTGGAGCAAAAGCGCAGACTCAAGCCATTTTTTTTCAGCGGTAAAATTTCACGCAGTTGATGTACTAGTATAAAGGCAACTTTTGGCACCTACCCGTTTTTGATTTTCATATATATATATATATATATATATATATATATATATATAATATATATATATATTAATATATATATATATATATATATATATATATATATATATATATATATATATATATATATATGTATATATATATATGTATATGTATAAGTATACATATATATAATATATACAATTTCGATAATATAATCTTCTTGGTATATTTCAATAATATGTTTAATAGATTTCGAAGACAGCTCTATGAAAAATTTTTAGAAATAACATAAAAATATAGACGCTGGGGCCAGTTATTATACATTTCCCCTTTTTTAAAAAAAGTTTTCCAACAAAGTTGAAAAGTATTTATGCATTCGGTTTGTCTGGCTGCGCTCTAACTCCCGTAAATATACTCGGATTGACATGAAATTTCTTTATGTTATTAACATTGATATGTAAAAACTACACAGATAAATTATTTCTTCATTGTGTTATGGAAATACATCATGTATACACAACGAATGACACGTTCAACAAAATATTTACTCTGGAGTATACTTTGAATATTATTTTTCATGTTATTTATGCGTGTTGAAACAACACCTGCATAAAAATTTGTAAGAAAGCAATTTTAAAATATCGTATATTATAAATAATCAATAAATCTAAAAACGGTAAACAGAAACTTTCTGAAATATTATTTATTTCTCGTATAATCAATGACCGGAACGTTATTGACAAAAAAAGATTGAGAGTCAGGAAACATTAAAAAAAATCGAGAGTCAGGACACATAACAATGTTTTTCACACAATGAACAAAAAATATACTCTATGCGAATAAAAATTATTCATCCGAGAAGCTTGTTTTTATTTCGAATAAACAAATCTGATAAAGAAAATCATAGTAAAGTTAAAGATTTTAACAAAATATGCTGTTTAAAAGATAGCGTTTAGTTGTCAAAAAATGATTCATCGATAGTGTCAGCATTAAGAAAAACGCATTAATACAACTGTTTTCCATTTTAAAATTTCATGTAAATAAAATGTTTTTATTGTAAGCAATTACTCTTAAACAATTTAAGTGCAACGATGTTAAAGAAATAGAAAGGAAATTTATTAATGGAATTTTTACAAGTTAAATAATTTTTAAATCTGGGCAGATTGATATATTTATTTAAAAATAACATTATTATTACTAGTTAATCATTTAAATGTTCTATATTAACTTCCATATCTATTTAATACGATGGTCAATGAGCATACAGCATAATGTTAATTTCCAGAAGAGGAAAGAAACTTTATCTAGACTACATAATAAATAGTCTTTCAATTTAATTTTAAAAATAGAAAAAAAAATTATCCACCAAGATTTTATTTCCCATACATTACCCGAGATTCCCTTTGAATTTAAACGCTAAGCATTAAAATAAGGCTGATATAGGTTCCTTAAGGTTAACTAGAATTTTAAATGAGCCGTTCTAAATGCTAAATAAAAACAAAAAAATCATGCGCCGAACATAGCTTATGTATTTCCTTCCAGTACTCTCAAAATACAGTTTTTAAAACTTCACAGTTTATTAATAGTATAAAATAGGATTAAAAATTATTTAACTTGTAAAAATTTCATTAATAAACTTCATTTCTATTTCTTTAACGTCGTTGCGCTTAAATTGTTTAAGAGTAATTGCTTACAATAAAAACATCTTATTTACATGAAATTTTAAAATGGAAAACAGTTGTATTAATGCGTTTTTCTTAATGCTGACTCTATCGATGAATCATTCTTTTGACAACTAAACGCTATCTTTTAAACTGCATATTTTGTTAAAATCTTTAACTTTACTATAATTTTCTTTATCAGATTTGTATATTCGAAATAAAAACAAGCTTCTCGGATGAATAATTTTTATTCGCATGGAGTATATTTTTTGTTCATTGTGTGAAAAACATTGTTATGTGTCCTGACTCTCGATCATTTTTTGTCAATAACGTTCCGGTCATTGATTATACGAGAAAGAAATGATATTTCAGAAAGTTTCTTTTTACCGTTTTCTGATAGTAATATATAAAGTGACTAGCAGGCTATGCCCGTTGCGCTGGTCAATATTTCAAAATCAACCAATCAAAATCAATCAGGATGAAACGAACTGGTGAATTTAAATTTGTATTTTAAATAATTTGGACCTCCAGCAGCACCTTGCTCATTGCTGAAAACGATTTAGACACCATTGTGATATTAAATTATCTTAAACTTTGCACAAAAACCAACTATTTAGAAGTAACTATTTTAGTTTATTACTAACAGTGCACATTTGGAAGCGAAATGAGACCATTATGGCAACAGGATTTGAAATTTTCCCTTATCTGAAGAAATATTAATTATTACAGACGTTACCATGGTACAACTTCTGAAAAATTTCTTCACAACTTTTCATTATGTGAAGCCAGGAACCCAAAGCTACTCCCAGCTAAAAAGTTTATATATATACTAGCTGACCCGCCCGGCGTTGCGCGGGTTAGGAATAAGCCATTCTCTTCTTTATGAAGCATGTTTTTAGAGGAGACATTTAAGTTATATAACTACTAACCTACCCGGCATTTCCCAGGAAAAGATTAAGCCATTCTTTTCTTTATGAAGCATGGTTTTAGAGAGGAGACATTTAACTTATATACTGAATGCAGTGCAGATTATAAGAATCACCATTTTGCCCTCACCTTTATCCAGACTTGGGACTGGCTAAATCAAAGGCAAGTGATTTTAGATGCAAAATTGTATGTATGCACCACCGATAAAACACGTTCCTACACAATTCTGGTAAAAATATTCCGACTTTTTAAAATAAAATTTCGACTTATATATTTTTAAGCCTCCACAATGAACAAATATAAATAAATGCTGAAAAAGTACATGCTATAACAATTGCCAGATTTATAATTATTTTTCATGTTTGCATAAATTTTACATAAAATTTTTAGATTGGATAAAAAATTAATTCAAAATTTCTTCAACTACAACGATAGAAATTCTGATGGAAAAGTTGTACATAAAAAATTGCCTGCCTACAAATATTTTAAAAATTCCTAGACTTTTTGACAAAATTTTTTTAATTCCCTGATCCATACGAATCCTGTAAAAATGTGTGCCTTTGATTTAGGTGAGTTAAAAAATGGTGCCTGCGCTATAAACAGGCATGTGTATGTTCATGTGAACATAATGTATATGAAATATTACAGATATACAAAAATATATATACAGCAGAAAATAAATAAATTATATATAAGTATATAGTACAATTCCTCAAATCCAACAACTCTAAGCTACACAAATACATAAAATCTACGCATTGATAATGTAAACAATACAACTAAGAATTTTTTAAAATAATTTTTGTACACATTTTAATATATAAATTCTAGTTAAAATGATTCAATACATTGTTTTTTATAAATAAAATATATATTAAAATCAGGGGTAAAAATAAATTAGATACTGATATCATAGTTGATTGAAACCTTTTTAATTTTAATAAAAACCTTTAAATAATTTAACCTTTTAATAAAAACCTTTAAATTAAAACTTTTTTAAAGTAATAAAGGGTAAACATTAAATAAAATTTCGACACTGATGTATTGACACTATTTTTATGTAAATTTTTAGTATTTTATTATGATACAAATTTCATCAAATAAAAAATATATGCATAATTAGTTTTACATTTATTTAATCTTTTGACTTTATCCTTTTAATAATTTAAATCTTTCTTTAACTTTTTTATTTTTTCTAATTGTACATAATTACTTAATAATTTTAAATGTTTAATTTTCTTGAAAGCATTCATTACATTTTTTATTCATTACAATAACAAATTAATGTTTTAAAAATATAAACAAAACAGCATAAATCTACATAACCTCTGGTCCTTAACTATACACTGTTAAAAAAATTCTGGAATTCACGAACAATTTTTTCCTGAATTTCACAGAAAAGCTCCCTTTTAACAACAAAAGGGTATTTTCCATTACAAATCACAAAATTCCATCATATTTCCTGAAAATAATGAAACGGATGGAAATAAAAACAAAAAACGGAGACACTCCGTTGTGTGGGGAGCTCCATGGCCGAGTGGTCAAGGCACCACACCACTAATCGTCTGCGAGCGCAGATTGTGGGTTCGAGTCCCATTGGCGCCATAGAATAATGAAACATAAAAAATTCCTTTTAAATTACATTTTTTCTGTTTATTTCTCTCTTTTTTTCTTATTAAAAAACTTTTAATTTATTAGCCGAAAAATAAATAAAGAGATAAATAGTGTACGACAATTTCAAAAAAAAATGTCTATATAAATATATATATATTGTAAAAAAATTTTATTAAAAAAAAACCAGTGGTTTTAAACAGTGATTTTTTTTAATTTAACTATTTAAAAAATTAAAAATTATTTAAAAAAATAATAAGTATTACGCATCAGTATAAAATAATCCGTTTACAAACATTCTAAGGAATATATTTGAAAGGAAATCTTTAAAAAGCACAACAGATTTTCCCACTAACTCATAAAAGACATACTTTGTACCGTTTAGCATCAGCAACTTTGGCTCAGTTCGTAAGAATTTATTCCGCAATCTGAAGGTCCCGATTTCGATCCTGAGGACGGCGTGAACTATGTTATCCAAAATAGCAATTAAGTAAAATAACATAGCAGCTTAAAATCTCTCGGTGATTTCGAATTCCTTGAAGATTAATCGGTAAATCATTTTTAAAGATTATATAAAATTATTACTATTATAAGTCAAACTTTGTAACGGAAAGTTACTGATTCTTACACCGGAGTTTTCCCTTCTTGTATTTCCCACAACGGAAAATCTACTAACGGAACGGTAAAAGTTCGGCTACATTGCTGCCGGTAGTTTCACCTGGAATTCACAGATCTATTTTTAACAGTGTATATATTTGAAGGAGTCTACTTTATATTCATTGCACATAATCAAATCAGCATTTATTAGAAAAAAAATTATAAGAAGCCTAAAAATATATACAAAACATATTGTTGCTTTCCTCTGATCCAAATGTATTTAAATTATATACTATAAATATATTTGTACTCCATAAATAATGTATCTTAAAAATTCATTTTTTTTACAACTTATAAAACAAATAATTTAACTACTTGAATAAAATGAAAACTTGAATAATTCTTTCCTATAAAATTAAAATATTTTTGAGTGGTACCACTATGAACTCCAAGCAACTATATTATATACTAATTTAACTATAAACAAAATATATTATTTATTAATTAACTATTAATAATATATATATATATATATATATATATATATATATATATGTTACAGGCCAAACCCGATTTTAGGCCAAACTAGATTGGCCTAGGCCAAACTAGTTTATCCTAACGCCCATCGGATAGACTAGTTTTTCCTAGGCCAAACCGGTCTATCCTAACGCCCATCGGATAAACTAGTTTTTCCTAGGCCAAACCGGTCTATCCTAACGCCCATCGGATAAACTAGTTTGTCCTAGGCCAAACCGGTCTATCCTAACGCCCATCGGACAAACTAGTTTTTCCTAGGCCAAACTAGTTTGGCCTAACTCTTATAGGATAAACTAGTTTAGCCTGCTGTTTATTGGTCTGAACTAGTTTCTCCTAGGCCGATCTAGTTCATCCTAGGCCAATTCAATTTGGCGTGATTTTATTGAATTCAATGACCGCCACAGCGCCAACATTCTAGTTTCTCCTAGGCTGATCTAGTTTATCCTAGGCCATTTTAATTTTACGTGTTTTTAGCTCACAGGTGTCAAATCCTGAGAAATAATGGGCTCGCAAGTTCTGTATGTATGAAGTACGTATGTATGTACGAATGTACGTACGTATGTACGTAACGCGATAACTCGTGATAGATATATCCGATTTGCTTCAAATTTTGGATGCACGTTCATTGCTATAAGGTACTTTTCTGATTAATTTTGGGAATTCATTGGATAGGAATAAAGGAGAGCGAACGGGAGGCTAGTCCCCCACCGTTAATTTGGAGAAATGGATTTTTGATGCAGAATTATCAGTTTTCATTTAAAATTTTAGATATAGGATCATTCAGACAAGACGCATCCATGATTAGTTGTGGATGTTTATTGTTTAAGTGTAAAAAAGGACAATGTAGGTTACCCCCCCCCTCCATAATTTAGATAAATGGTTTTCGACCCAGAATTTACGGATTTGCTTCATATAATTTGTATGTAGGTTCTTTCTGATAAGGTGATTCCCTGAATAGTTTTGGGGGATTAATGGTTAAGTATGAAGGGAAAAATGAAAGATTACATCTCTTACATAGAAAAAACTAGGTTATCCTATGGGCATTTAGATAAACAAGTTTGGTGTAGAAAAAACTAGTTTATCCAATTGGCATAAGGATAAAATAGTTTGGCCGATGCTAATCTAATTTAGCTCGAAAACGGGTTTGGCCAGTAAAAAACACATCTTTCACTAGAAAAAGTATAAATTTATGTCAAGAGTCATTGCTTATAACACCAATACAGAAATTTAACATGTTCACCTTAGAGACATGAGGCATTGGACATGGTGTTTGCTTTTTTTTTTTTTTTTTTTTTTTTTTTTTTTTTTTTTTTTTTTTCACGCTCGTGCCGACTGAGATCTGACTTTCATTTATTATTATTATTATTATGATTGCATATTCGAGCCAGATTGAAGCTGAACATAATTTGGAATCGAACAGCGTTTTCCATTTTTGAGAAATTAATTACCTGTCGACATATAAGCTATTCTTGTCACGGCGTCAATTTTTTTTTCGTGAAGTCGTAACAGGAAATTCGATTCAAAACGTAGCTTTATTATTTTCTCAAAGATACATCGCTTTTATGAGAAAATGGTTTACGCCATTCGATTACATATTATCTGAATTTGTTAACCTTATGCATTTTCGAAAAGGAAGTAGTTCATAAATGTGTTAGGATGTCGCTCTTTAGGATTTGAGAAAAGCATAAGGAATGACAGAGAAATATATTCACAAGTCTACTTTTTACTGAACGGATTCAAAAGTTATGATGTTTATAACTCTCATATTTTTTTTCTTTTGTTCTCAACTACATTGATTATTTAATGAATCCGTATTTGAATATTGAAACTCTAAGAATCTAGATAATCATTAATACATTGTGTATTTTCCATTCTGTGAACAAATCATAATTTAAAAATACATTGTAAATTTATCCAATAAGTATATAAGCAGTATTTTTTAAAGGAATCTTATTTGTATGTAAAGTAAAACCTGAATTTTTTGCAGAAATTGAGTAGGCCAGATTGAGCCGGACTGAGTCTCTTTTTCACTGATTTTTGTACAGACAGAGCTCTGCCTGTACAAAAGTAAAGAACTAGTCGTTGGGGGCCACCGTAATACTTACCCATCATGGATATGTATATGAAAATAAAACATGTGAAAACTATTTATACAATGCATTGCAATTCATAAACAAAATTTAAAGATTGTTAATATACATAGCAATGCTATATTAAAGAACTGCTGATGTACCAATTTCGACAAATTATATAAAACGCCAAACTACTCAAGTAGTACCGAACTGCGTAAAAGAAACATCCTTATAACTCCAAAAATAATAATTATATTAACTAACAATTAACTGCGTCGGATTAAGCGTCTCATTTCCAATTAAAATATACTTTTGAATTGAAATTTGAATGAAATACAAGGTCATGAAAAATCGAAGAATGTGGAAAACAAGATTCCAAATATCTCGGCAACTAATAATCCAATCGACTTCATTCTATATGCAAAATATGTGTTATTTTATTGCCTTTTACGTCCATTCCTTAGAATA
Source organism: Maratus speculifer (assembly GCA_964019185.1). Taxonomy (NCBI): domain Eukaryota; kingdom Metazoa; phylum Arthropoda; class Arachnida; order Araneae; family Salticidae; genus Maratus; species Maratus speculifer. The sequence goes on from OZ025290.1 coordinate 310,093,824, forward strand.
AAAAAATTCGAAAATTTTTATATACCTTTCATCAGAACGAATTTTTTGAGAGTCCGAAAAAAAAATTCCGGATAATCGAGGTTGCTGATATTAAATAGGGTTCGTCCCATTCTTACATACTAACTACATACAAAATTTCAAGTCTCTATCTCAATTTGTTCGGGAGATAGAGCGTTTACAGACAGACAGGCAGACAGACAGACAGACGGACGGCAAATTTTTTTTCTAAAAATATGTTTTTCGGAATCTCCACTATCTAAAACGTGTAAATCCGTAAAAAAAAAAAAATTTCGATTTTCAAAACGATTGCAAGACTTACCCTATACTACGTATGATGGGTAAGTAATATTAAAGTAGATAATAATATTTTGCTTGAATAAGCAAACACCATGACCAATGCATCATGTCTCTAAGGTGAACATGTTAAATTTCTGTATTGGTGTCATAAGCAATGACTCTTGACACACATTTATACTTTTTCTAGTGAAAGATATGTTTTTTACTGGCCAAACCCGTTTTCGAGCTAAATTAGATTAGCCTCGGCCAAACTATTTTATCCTTATGCCAATTGGATAAATTAGTTTTTTCTACACCAAACTTGTTTATCTAAATGCCCACAGGATAAACTAGTTTTTTCTATATAAGAGGGTAATCTTTCATTTTTCACTTCATACTTAACCATTAAACCCCCAAAACTATTCAGGGAATCGCCTTATCAGAAAGAACCTACATACAAATGTGAAGCATGGCCGCAAATTCTGCGTCAAAAACCATTTATCTAAATTATGGGGGGGGGGGGTAACATACATTGCCCTTTTTTACACTTAAACAATAAATATCTACAACTAATCATGGAGGCGCCTTGTATGTTTGATCCTATATCTAAAATTTTAAATGAAAACTGATAATTCTGCGCGAAAAATCCATTTCTCTAATTTAACGGTGGGGGATTAGCCTTCCGTTCGCTTCCCTTTATTCTTATCCAATAAATTCACAAAATTAATCAGAAAAGTACCTTATATCAATGAACGTACATCCAAAATTTGAAGCAAATCGGATATTTCTATCACGAGTTATCGCGTTACGTACATATGCACGTACATACGTACGTACATTCGTACATACATACGTACATTCATACATACAAAACCTGCGAGCCCTTTATTTCTCAGGCTTTGACGCCTGTAAGCTAAAAACACGTAAAATTAAATTGGCCTAGGATAAACTAGATCAGCCTAGGACAAACTAGAATGTTGGCGCTGTGGCGGTCATTGAATTCAATAAAATCACGCCAAATTGAATTGGCCTAGGATAAACTAGATCGTCCTAGGAGAAACTAATTCAGACCAATAAACAGCAGGCTAAACTAGTTTATCCTATAAGAGTTAGGTCAAACTAGTTTGGCCTAGGAAAAACTAGTTTGTCCGATGGGCGTTAGGATCGACCGGTTTGGCCTAGGACAAACTAGTTTATCCGATGGGCGTTAGGATAGACCGGTTTGGCCTAGGAAAAACTAGTTTATCCGATGGGCGTTAGGATAGACCGGTTTGGCCTAGGAAAAACTAGTCTATCCGATGGGCGTTAGGATAAACTAGTTTGGCCTAGGCCAATCTAGTTTGGCCTAAAATCGGGTTTGGCCTGTAACATATATATATATACATCAACACACAAATACATGAGAGAAATAAATAGCCTGTACAAAGTATGATACACAATACGTAAATAACATAGAAACACAAATATAGATAAGAGTAGAATGCAGAACTTACTTGGAATCCTAATTAAGAAAATTTTGACTGAGAATAAGAAAGAAAAAAAACACATACCTATAATCCATATTGGAATGTTTACATAAAATTCTTCTTGAATAATTAAGGTCTTCAATTCACTTTTCTTGACTGAAATGTTTTTTTTATAGAGCTTCAGGATATACTATGTTCAATGTTCTTCCGTTAGGTGTTAGGATGTGAAGATTTTCAGATTTTCCAACTCTTGAACAACCCACATACAATTGGCCATGTGAAAAACATGGTTTAAGAAGATTGAGCCCTACGACTTTTAATGTTTGCCCTTGTGACTTGTTTATACTCATTGCAAAGCATAAACGAACAGGAAACTGAAGGCGTTTGAATTGGAAGGGAAAATCTGAAGGGATAATCGGTACTCTAGAAATAAATACATCTTCCCCTGCAGCATGTCCTGTCATTATGGTTGCTTTTATTATATTTGGCATAAGTTTTTTTATACAGAGTCGTGTTCCGTTGCAAAGTGAAGGAGGCTGTAAATTTCTTAAAAGTATAATAGGTGCTCCTATCTTCAACTCCAAAATGTGTGATGGTAATCCGGATGGCTCTAATGTGTTCAAAAACTCTGTTGGGTAATTAACAGCTTCCTCTGTAACACATGTACTGTCGATAGATTTATAAATGTGAAGTTCACCAGGTAATTCCTGTAAAAGTTGTTTGTTGATAATCTTGGCTTCTTCATTTCTTGGTGCAAGAATTGCTCTTTCACACAGCCACGCATAATCTTTAAAGTGCTGTGTCACATTTGGAAATACTGCTTGTTTCAACTCTTCTTGGGTTTTCACAATCCTTCCAATGGTTTCCATTGCTATACTTCCATTCTGATTATTTGAAATCACTGTACCATTTCCGAGCTGCAGCAGATTGTTGGCAAACACCTGAGCAAAAGGATCACCATTAGCATGAACTCTCATATTTGTTGTCAATCGAAGTACTTGAATTCCATTCCAAATGTAAGATGATTTTAAGCAGGCCTGGATTTCATCTGCCCTGGTTCCGCGTTCAATAACTGGAAGTGTTTGACGAAAGTCACCAGCTAAAACCATAGTGATCCCTCCCATTCTTTTATTATTATTTCTTATATCTCTCAAGGTAACATCAAGTGCTTCGAATGCGGCTTTATGAGTCATAGTACATTCATCCCAGTCAATGAGCTTGCAATTCTTAAGAACTTTCGCCTTTTCTGAATCTCTTGAAATATTACATGTAGAATTCTCTGTGCTTGCCAAATTTAAAGGTAGCTTGAAGGCTGAGTGAGCTGTCCTTCCTCCTGTCAAAAGTGTTGCAGCAATGCCAGATAAAGCAACAGCAAGGGCAATCTCATTTTTTTGTCTCACTTTAGCCAAAATAAGATTTATCAGGAATGTCTTGCCGGTTCCACCAGGAGCATCCAAAAAATATATACCACCTAGTTCACCAAAAACAGCATTTATAATTTTGTCGAATGCTTCTCTTTGATCTTGGACTAATTTCGGTTCATTCTCTTCTATGTACCTTGTAAGGACATCAGCATCGTAGTTTCTTTCCATAAGTTCTTCATTAGGTTTCGCTGAATATTGATTTCGATTTGGACGTGGAAGTCCAAATTTTAAGAGGTCTTTTCCACTCAACAATATAATCTTATCTTCAATGCAAATTAGAGCTTTGTTAAAGATGTCATCAGTATAGTCCAAATCCATATTCTGTTGTTGTATACGGGTTTCATGCAAAATATCTTCAGACAAACTCTCTTTATGATTCATCCATAACTGTTCTGGAGCAGACACTGAGCACGTTTGTAACATAATAGCAAACAGGTTACGTAAAATTTTAGGTGATCGACAGGAAGCTGCTTCTTCTAATGCTGTGTTCCAATGTTCATCATTTTCCAGAAGACCTCTAAGCAGGCAAGCCTCTTTGAATGTTTCGCAGATCCTTCCATTAACTGTCTTCAAATCTGTATATGACACTGGACCTCGCACTTCATGCAGTAAGAGTCTCAAATGATAGCATTCAGAGTCATTTGGATGAACAGTGTAAATTCGGCCTAGTGCATCAGAGGCAAATATTCCTACTTGTTCGGGCACAACAATCCCTTTTTTTCTCCGCTGCCATCTTCTACTTTCATTATTCCAAGTATAGTATTTGGGAACTTGATTGTACAGTAGGGAGCATGCGAAATCATCTTGGGTACAAAGTTTGAAAAAACCTGTTAGTTTTGTGTCATGTGGTGTCGCAGCGCGTTCAGCAGCATTTTCCTCTGTGAAATACACTCTCTGACCATTTTCAAGGTGAATGTCCAGATGAACAACTGTAGGGTGGTGTTCATGAATTTTGAAATTCAGTATTCTCCATATCGCCTCATTACTACTAATATATCTTCCCATTTCATACTGGCGAATTTCATCAATATCATTATTTCTGTTGGTTACTTCAAAGGCAGCCATATCTGAACCCTTGTTAACATATTTGCAAACATATTTGATAGACTTCACTGAATTGCAAAATTCGACATTAATGTGAGCATTGAAGATCTTACTCAAAAAAGGACAATATGGAACAACCCAGGTATTATCCACAGGTATATCTAAACCTCTAACTTTGATATTAGCAGTGAAACCTCCGTCTTCGGGTTTTCTTCGTCGATAAAGTGGATATCCATCTTTTCCAGTTTGAGTCTCTTTCAAAAAACTTCGTGGATATCGCTTTGTGCAGATTCCATTCTTCATGTATGTAGAACCTTGATTTATGGATCCACAGGGACCGTGTACCATCTGCTTTGTAACAATATCAAAAAGCTCTGGATCTTCTTGTGGATCAGGGATTTCAGCGCTAATAAAGTCATCAACTCTGTGTACGTGTAATGTCTCTTTGAGCCAAATCAATATGTGCGCATGAGGAAGTCCTCGTTTCTGCCACTCTATTGTGTACATGTCACATTGAACTTCTCCAAAAACTTTTTCATTCCTAATGAGATCCATAAGTGATTTGTGTTTTTGGTGAAATACTCTCGCAGACAAATCATGACGATCTTGTGCTCTTTGCCCATCAAACAGTTCTTGTTGTATCTCGCTCCATTTTGGATTACATGTAAATGTGATGAAAAGATCAGGTCTACCATAGTTTCTGACATAAGTCATGGCATCTTGAATTCGCTCATGCATGTACCTTGGACCTCCAGTGAAAGAAGATGGCAAGATGATTAAACGACCAATGTCAGTATCATTTCCATCATTATTTATTGCATCCTTCAAATGTTCATACTTTTCCACTCGCAATGACTTCTGATTCATTCGAAGGAATCTGAGCCTTTCAGATTCTATCTTAGCATACATGTCTACAATGTATTGATGGAACAGATCTTTGCTTCTGAGTATAATGTTGAAATTTGAAGAACGGTACATTATCCGGTGAGCATAAAAATCCATTGCTGAAATTTTTTTATTTGTTGGCACTCTTGTTATTGGATTTACTTGTTGCGGTTCAAAATGATAACCGTCTTCCCCTTTCCAAAACATGAGTGGATATTGCAGTGCATCATACGACCTGTGAGTATCAGGCATTCTTTTGAGTGTGCCACTTCTTTCTTCCAAAATAATATCTCTTGGCCCATGTTGTTCTCCCACCATGATTACAGCCACCTCTGCAGTCGTGGGTGCATTGTATCGCCTTTCATGATCACCATGAGGTGTTTTGTCAGCTAAGATTCTAATTTTCATTTCAGGGCCCATGTTTTCCTTTGCTAATTTGAAACTACAAACGTAAGAGTTATGTTCATGAAGCATATTTTGCAACTGCATTACAATATTTTGTTTTGTTTCTGGAATATTTCTGCAACGCTGTTCTACTTGTTCTTGACCATCTCCAACAAAATATACTTGCAAAAACTTTGGCTGTTCATTTTCTAAAGGCAGCAGGCTACCAGTACGATGATATACCTGACTTTGAACTTTAAATGTTGGCATAAAACCAGGTTCCCTTATTTCTTTTGTAGTACCAAAAGAGGTCATTTGAAAACAGGCATTATATCTTCTGATATTACTTTGGAAATGCTTATCATCAATTGATTCTCCTGTGAGGAAGGTACGCAAGGGCTCCGGAGGATCTGTGAGTGATGGTAATTGAACTTTTCCTCCACTGCAGCACATACCCTGGGTTTCACCCCTCCATTTCTTTGCTTCACAGAATTGGCAGGTAATTGACATAGATCCTATCATGCCTAAAGTCTCGGAGGCATAATCTACTGATGGGTCATAATTAAAAGCTACATTCTCAAAATTTCTGTTGAGTCTTCGAATAGCTGTTGATCGATTTCTAGCTGCTTGTAATCTTGCTTCTCGTTCTGGAGTATTTTCAGCAATTCTCCTTCTTTGGAATCTTTCTCTGTCCTCTTTTTGTCTTGTTTCTCTTTCGGAGATATCTTCTTCTTCTCTTCTTCTCTGTGCTCTCTCTCTGTCTTCTTGACATCTTACTTCTCTGACTGGGGTAGTTTCAATTTCTCTTCTTCTCTGTCCTCTTTCTCTGTCTTCTTGACGTCTTTTAGGTAGCTTTCATTACAAAAAGTAAAAAGCTACCTATTGCAGCCGTCCGGAGGAAAACACTTCCGGAAAATTTTGGTATATTTTCACCGATCATGACCCCCAGACCCCAAAACCACCCTCCGTTCAAATGTTGACATATATATATATATAACCATATATATATATATATATCTGATTTTTGTCATGCGATAACTAACGTATTTATGAACCGATTCGAATGAAACTTGGTATGTACATAGTACATACAAATGTCTCGACCGAGTTCGTTGGCCAGCATCATCCGTCATTTTGTTTCAAAATGGCGGCCATTTTAAATTTTTAAAAAATTTTAAAATTTAAAATTAAATTCGAAAAAATTAAAAGTTGAAAAATATTTTTCTTTTACGTGTTAGAACTTAAAACAAAGATTCCAGAACACTTTTTATTTTGTCTATATCTTAAAAAATGATTGAGTTATAGCACTTTGAATTTTTCTTATGGCTGACATTTTGAAACGATCTGATTTTTGTCACGTAATAACACGCGCATTTATAGGCCGATTTCAATGAAACTTGGTATGTACATAGCACATACAAATGTCTCGACCGAGTTTGTTGGCCAGCATCTTCCGCCATTTTGTTTCAAAATGGTGGCCATTTTAAAATTTTTAAAAAATTTAAAATTTAAAATTAAATGCGACAAAATCAAAATTTGAAAACTATTTTTCTTTTACGTGTTAAAACTTAAAACAACGATTCCAGAACACTTTTTATTTTGTCTATATCTTACAAAATGATTGAGTTATAGCACTTTGAATTTTTCTTATGGCTGACATTTTGAAACGATCTGATTTTGTCACGTGATAACACGCGTATTTATGAGCCGATTTCAATGGAACTTGGTCTGTACATAGTACATACAAATGTCTCGACCGAGTTCGTTGGCCAGCATCATACACCATTTTGTTTCAAAATGGTGGCCATTTTAAATTTTTAAAAAAATTTAAAATTTAAAATTAAATGCGAAAAAATTAAAAATTGAAAAATATTTTTCGTTTACGTATTAAAACTTAAAACAATGATTCCAGAACACTTTTTGTTTTGTCGATATCTTAAAAAATGATTGAGTTATAGCACTTTGAATTTTTCTTATGGCTGACATTTTGAAACGATCTGATTTTTGTCACGTAATAACACGCGCATTTATGAGCCAATTTTAATGAAACTTGGTATACATAGTACATATGAATGTCTCGACCGAGTTCGTTGGCCAGCATCATCCGCCATTTTGTTTCAAAATGGTGGCCATTTTAAAATTTTTAAAAAATTTAAAATTTAAAATTAAATGCGAAAAAATCAAAATTTGAAAAATATTTTTCTTTTACGTGTTAGAACTTAAAACAAAGATTCCAGAACACTTTTTATTTTCTCTATATCTTAAAAAATGATTGAGTTATAGCACTTTGAATTTTTCTTATGGCTGACATTTTGAAACGATCTGATTTTTGTCACGTAATAACACGCGCATTTATAGGCCGATTTCAATGAAACTTGGTATGTACATAGCACATACAAATGTCTCGACCGAGTTTGTTGGCCAGCATCTTCCGCCATTTTGTTTCAAAATGGTGGCCATTTTAAAATTTTTAAAAAATTTAAAATTTAAAATTAAATGCGACAAAATCAAAATTTGAAAACTATTTTTCTTTTACGTGTTAGAACTTAAAACAACGATTCCAGAATACTTTTTATTTTGTCTATATCTTACAAAATGATTGAGTTATAGCACTTTGAATTTTTCTTATGGCTGACATTTTGAAACGATCTGATTTTGTCACGTGATAACACGCGTATTTATGAGCCGATTTCAATGGAACTTGGTATGTACATAGTACATACAAATGTCTCGACCGAGTTTGTTGGCCAGCATCATACACCATTTAGTTTAAAAATGGTGGCCATTTTAAATTTTGTAAAAAATTTAAAATTTAAAATTAAATGCGAAAAAATTAAAAATTGAAAAATATTTTTCTTTTATATATTAAAACTTAAAACAATGATTCCAGAACACTTTTTGTTTTGCCTATATCTTAAAAAATGATTGAGTTATAGCACTTTGAATTTTGCTTATGGCTGACATTTTGAAACGGTCTGATCTGAACGATCCATCATGTTGCTTTAAAATGGCATACACTTTATGATATCGTGGAATTTGGTGACTCTCTAAATCGCTTAAAATAAAACCAGGTTGAAGAAAAGATGACTAATATCTAAATATTCCTATTAATATTCAGCCTTGACAAAAACTAGTTTTCAATCTTATAATATCACTAATTTTATAAGATTATTTCCACTAATTTGAGCTTAATATTTTTGAACAATGTAACTTACTTTAAAATAAATAAATAAATGTATAAGTATATGAAAGCTACCTCTTCCTCCCGGCATTGCCGGAAGGACTTTTTTCTCTTATTGGGGTGGTTTCAGCTTCTCTTCTTCTATGTTCTCTTTCTCTATTTTCTAAACGTCTTCCTTCTCTTACTGGGGTAGTTTCAGCTTCTCTTCTTCTTTGTTCTCTTTCTCTATTTTCTAGACGTCTTACTTCTCTGACTGGGGTAGTTTCAATTTCTCTTCTTCTCTGTCCTCTTTCTCTATTTTCTAGACGTCTTACTTCTCTGACTGGGGTAGTTTCAATTTCTCTTCTTCTCTGTGCTCTCTCTCTGTCTTCTTGACGTCTTTCTTCTCTTACTGGGGTAGTTTCAGTTTCTCTTCTTCTTTCTTCTCTTTCTCTATTTTCCTGACGTCTTGTATTTCTTTCAGGGGTGGTTTCCATTTCTCTTCTTCTTTGATGTCTTTCTCTATCTTCTCCCTGTCTGACTCTCAAACATTTTTTTTTTTCCTGGGAGGCATGTTTCTCTAACTTAGCTTAATCAACTGATTTATTTATAAATAAGAAAAGTCTGAAAGTCAAATGAAGTTAATTTAATATAAATTAAAAAAACTTACCAAAAAATGAACCAAAATCATCCAGTTCTGGGCAAACACCTAAAATACGAATGAGAATAAATATTTTTTGTAAAATCGGAAAAAAGAAGCAATTAGAAACACTTTTGTATAACATAACTGAAATTTAAAAAACCATGAAAATAAAAATAATAATGCACATAAAATTAGGGATGATATTTCTTAAAATTGCATTTTCTAGTCTTTAGCGTTTGAAATATCGCATTGTTGCAGTTTCCTGAAAGTATACTTGTTAAAACAAAGAATAAAAATATTGCCAGGTATCGGGTGTAACATCATGTGCATAATGTTCGTTAGAAGTAGAGATTATTTTAGATTTTTCTTTTTTTTAATGAAACAGTTTAGTTCAAAATTGGTCAGAAAATAGATTTCCTATTTTTAATATTAAATGCAATGTTGTTTAATTAAGATTGTTTTGACACGGCACTTTTAATATAAGATAATATAAAGTTTGTTATATTATAAGACTTATATTATAAGATAATATAAATTTTGTTAATACATATAGCACATTTACTCGTACAAATTAAAACTTTAAATGGCCTTTTTCTCCACATTCATATTTTTGTCACTTTACTGTTTCAAAAATGCTAAATCTTTTTTTGCATTTAAGACAAAAAAAAATAAATTAAAAAAATAAATAAATAAATAAATAAATAAATAAATAAATAAATAAATAAATAAATAAATTCTGGTGCGTATTTTTTTTTTTTTAAATGCAATAAATTTAATTAGCCTCCATTTTTTGGTTATTTTTTTTAAGTATACGAAGATGTTTTGTATTTTATCATTTTTTCTATATATACCATTAGTTACATTAAAAGTAATGCCAGATGCATTTAAAAATCCATGCGTAGTTTTGTTTAATACACATTTGAAAATCTTTAAAACTTTTAGTAAAAATATCAATATTTAGAAAATCAATAACGATTTTAAAACATGCATTTTTTAAAAAACACTATTAAACTGAAGAAGGAAAAAACAAAAAGAAAATATATGTATGGAGTTCATTTTCTGAAATCCATGATTTTAAAATATAGAAATGCATAAAATCCGCACAATATAGCAAATGCAAACAGTGATATTTAAAGTTAAAGGGCTAGTTTGGTCACGCCAAAAAGACATGCTCACTGTTGCTAATTTTATGATAGAAATTTATAAAAATATCACAATTGCATTTTTTTTTTTGGGGGGGGGAGCATGTATCTGAGAAACTATCTGTATAAAAGCCAATTTTTACTAATTTTTTTATTTTTATTTTGACAGCAGATTTCTTTTTAATGGGCAAGATTTCCCTTTCAAAACCAGTTCCAAAAATAAGTGTCCCCGTTAAAAATATTTAAAAAAATAATCAAAAAAATCAAAACCCTTTGTACAGATTGATTAATTGTCTAATGCAAGAAATTATTTTAAAATATTGAAAGATATTTTCATAAATTTCTTCCATAAGATTAGTATAAAAAAATTCACTTAACTAAAGTAAACAAAAGTTTTTTTTTAATGAAATGATACACTCATTAATAAACAATTCCGGTTAAAATGACTAACATTGTGCTTTTTAATGAAAAATGTATATAATTAAGGAGGAAAAAAAATCTTCAATTTTTGGCACAGATGTCTAATATAGTGGTACTTGGTGAAAACCCCATTTTCAAATACCAGTTGTATATTGTTTAAAAAGGACAATAGCACAAAAAAACCAGTTTAATAACTATAGAAGAAACAAACTTTTATAACAAACATAACAACTTTAACAAACATAATTTTAAATAAAATTAAATTAACAATTTATTATTAAGTAAACAACAACATCTGTTTTACCATATCAATCAAAATAATAAAACTTCGGCACCAATATTTAGGGTTTATTTATGTTTGTATTTACATTTTTAAAAATAAAGATCAATAAATGCATGAAAAAAAAACTAATGGGTACTTTTCATCCCGAGTGCAGAACCAGCGCAACGCTCTGACATATGTCACAGACTCTTGCAAACGTCTGCAGACTATATTTTAACTGTTAAAAAAAATTGCTATGCGCCATTGTAATTTGATCTGTACCACATGCGATTGACGAAGCTCCAATTCCCGTTAAACTATAAATCAGGGACGAATCTATTTTTAATTTTCAGAAAAATTTACAAAACATAATCATTTCCAAAATTTCATTTCAAAACTTCTAAAACTTAAAAAAAGGAGAAAAAAATCGGTTATAAATCCGAAAATTAAATGCATCAAAAATTTTGACATATGGTCTTAAAAAAATCAATTTTGTTAATTGTGCAACGAAAAATCGCTAATTTTGGCATAGATCTAGAGAAAAACGCTATTTTTCTCAAAAAATTGGAAAAAAAAACGCAAATTAATCAAAGGATTGCGAAAATACGGCAAATTTCATTAACAAAATCACAAAACAAAAACCATTAAAAAATCGCAAGAAAGCAATTTTGTCAAAAGGTTGTAGGAAGACGCAAAGTTTGTCCAGGTATCACGAAAAAACGTAAATTTTATCAAAAAATAGTGGGAAAATGATAAATTTCAACAAAAGCCTCTCCCCCCTCCCTCCCGAAAAAAAAATGTAAACAGATTGCAAAAACAGCAAATTTCGCAAAAAAAAAAAAAAAAAAAAAAAAAAAAAGACATTTTTTTAAAAGATTGCAAAATTTGTCAAAATATCGAGAAGAAACGCAAATTTTTACCAGTATTTAAAGTATTAAGGTATTAGTATCTAAAACACCAATATTAGGGGTAAAAAACGCAAATTTCATCAAAGGATCGCAAAAAAGACAAATTTTGACAAAATGTCTCGAAAAACGGCAAATTTTATTAAAATTTGAAAACAAATTTCGTCAAGAAATCATGAAAAAACGTAAAGTTTCGTTAAAAGATAGTGATAAAACAACGACGTATTTTCGTATTTCGTCAAAAGATTGCAGAAATAATCAATTAATAAATCTCGCCAAAAGGTCCTGAAAAAAAATGGCAAAATTTCGCAGAAAGATCGTGAAAAAACGACAAATTTTGTCAAAAAGCACGAAAAACCCGCAAATCTTGTTAAATGATTGGAAAAAAAAAAGAAAAAGAAACAGAGACCATAGTACCGGGAGTGGATTTTCCTTCCGTTTCGAATAATCTAGGATAGTGCTAAAAATTCTGAGGATAAAAATAACTTAATTTTAAAAGTATTTCCTTTTTAAGTTAATGACAAATATTTGGGTGGTTTTGAGTGCACGTAACGTAATGCAAAGAACTGGTAAGAGGACATTTGTCTTTACGTTCTGCAGACTGTTTTTAAAATTTTTTCTTGTGTTGCAGACTGCCGAAAAAAAATCTGATGCTGGGCTTTTGATTTAGCAGGGTATTAGTGTCATAGTATATACATGTATATATTACATATAAACTCAAACAAACAAACAAATTATATAAGATATGCAAATATATGTATACCAGCATTTGAAATTCTTGGTGGTCTGCTGATCAACGACCACTATAAATTCAATCGGACCACTAATTAAAAAGTTTAGTGTTCTGCAACACCAGTAGGCCCACCCCCCTCGCACTCTTTTCTGATAGGTAAGCACAAATTTTCTCTGTCTAAGAAAAACGAACGAAATAACGAATCACAAAATTTTATTTTATTTAAAAAAATAAATATAAAAAAAATTACATTTATCCTTACATTTATTTGGAATAAATGATCGGAAATAAAATACATACTTAATAATTTTATAGTTTTTGTTTATGAGCTGTGTACTTTTTTTAGCAATGTATAATTTTATATTTTATTATGCTAAAATTTCTGGGGAGCTGCAAAAAAATTTGGTTTATATTTTAGTAAGAGAGGGAGAGGCGGGCGTTGTGGCGTTGTCATGCAATAAGTTAAAGGTATGACAGAATTTTTTATGGCAAGCCAGTGATGAGGATTTCGGACCAGTAATTTTTTTGTTACTACTCTGTTATCCCGTCGACCAAAAAATCATCGCCAAATTCTAAGATTAAATGCCGATAATGGATGACCATGAATGTCACGTTCATTGATATTAAATACGATAAAGGTGTTTAAAACGTCATGGCGTGCTTTTATTTAAACTTTTTATTTGTATTTTTATTAATATCCTAATAATTATTTAATAATTAATAAACCTAATAATAATTTTGTTTTTTCGTTATTTAATATACAAAATACGTCAATAAGTATAATTTGACAATTAGTTTGGCGATTGGTATAATTTGGCGAAATTGGTCGAAGGGATACCAGAGTAGTACCCTTTTTTTAATCAATTCTACCGCTGTATATAGTACACTTCCTCAAATCCACAACTTCAAAATACACAAATTCATAAAATCCACACATCATAGCTCATGTAATTAGTGAAAGTTAAAGTTAAGATATAATAGGAAAAAATGAAGAATTTTTCTAGTATTTATAAAATTTATCCACATTTTAATATGTAATTTTGGTTAAAAATGACTAAAATAATATAATAAGAATATTGTCCAATTAAACAATTACATTGAGCTCGCAGGCTATTCACATTAATTAACATATAACAGCCTTATTTTTTTTTAAGAATAATGCTTCTTGAAAAACAAATTAAGGAGGTGGAATTATCTCACTTCCCTGTTTTGTACCTAACCATTCAACATTCGAAAGCAAAATTAATTTTGAAGAAGATTTATCAGAATGATCATATATCTAAAATTCTATAAATCAGATAATTCTGCATGAAAAACCCATTTAACTAAATTAAGGGGAGGGTGGATGGCGGTACTTAGCTTCTGTTTCCTCTTGTATTTATCCAATGAAATCCCAAAACTAATCAGGACAGCATCTGAATTTCAGGAATTTCATTGCTCCGGGGGAATGTCCCCCCGGGCTTTCCCCTGAATTCAACACTGCTCCAAACACCCATAACCCTTTCACATCAACAACAGCCATAGCGGATTAGTAGCCTAATAGATGAAAAAAGAAATCCAAAAAATTTACTCACTTGATGAACACTTAAAGAAATCCAACAGTTAAGAGGCTACTTCACTCAAATGAAAAGACCCGTTCGCTAATGCTAATCCTATGGGAGAAATTTATAAAGATATCTCGGTTGCATTTTAATATTTTTAGATGATTCTTTTTGCATTGGATAACTCAGATTGATCTTGATGGAGGTCGTTTTTTAGTTTTTCGATTTTGATTGCAGATATTTTTTATGGGGTTGCTTTCGCTTTCCAAACCGGTTCCGAAAATGAAAGAGTCCTCGTAAAAAATAACTGTAAACAAAATGAAAAAAGTAACTAACGGCATGCATACAGATCGATCTCAGATATCCAAAGCCAAAAAATCATTTAAAAATATTGAAATGCAACCGAGATATCTGTATAAATTTCTTCCATAGGATTAGCATTAGTGAATGGGTCTTTTCATTTGACTGAAGTAGCCCCTTAAATGCAACAAATAAATAAATAAATAAAAATAAAAAAAATAGCGGGTGAAATGTACTTTACTCTCCCTCGCCAAGGCGACTTTTTTTTTAGCGATAAATGTTTCGACATGGCAACCGTGCATTTTCATTTTCTCCACTCGGATCTTCATTATGGCAACCCGAAGGAGTGCTTCGGTTTACGTAATGTACTGATTTCTAAGCCGTTTCTGATTGGACACTTCGGCATAATTCTAAAACACCCCAGACACTTGGCATCGTTGAATTTGGCGAGCATAGATGTAGAAATAACTAGATTACGCACACGGGGAGGAAAGTTGATTCTCCGCGCGCGAACGATTCTTCTCCACTAGAGTGGCAAATGGCCGGCGATCCAGTAATCAATGTATGAAAATGTGCATTCTTAAAATGCATTTATATCTATATACATATACATATTTTAATCCTTCGTGAATATTTCAAAGTTTATATCTGATTTTTAATCACCAATTAGTACTTTTTATCGCGAAGTTACTTTTTATGAATAAAATATATAAGAATAATGGATTTTTTTTAACAACTATCTTTAAATACCTTTTAACCTAGAAGTTAAACAAAACAGTATGCGCATCAAAATCAGTAATTGGCATTTTTTTTAGGGGCGTCCGTAATTATGTAAATACATAGCACGTATAGCTGTCGTTCACTCCGTCAGTCTGTCTGTCGATCCGTCCACATACAACAACACAAAAACTACCCAACCGAATCGTTTGAAAATTAAAATATGTAATCATTACTTAATTTTGTTGAGTCATTTCAAATTTTATGAAAATCGGATGCATAGATCAATTACAGGGACAATCAAAAGTATTCCGTTACATTACGGTGAATGGAGAAAAAAGTTTCAAATGCATTGTAATCGTTTTAAATTTAAAATATACAATTATTAGATAATTTTGTGGAGTAATTTCAAATTTTATGAAAATCGGATGTATAGTTTAATTAGAGGGGCAATCAAAGTTATTCCATTACAATACGATCAATAGGAAAATAGTTTCAAGTACATTTTAATTATGTACTTGAAACTATTTTTTCCTATTGAAAAAATAGTTTCAAGTTTCAATAGTTTCAATCTCTTTCGAATATAATAGAATTGACATGAAACTATAAAGTATATATATACTAAAATATACATTCTGTACAATCTGTGATGCAAAGAATTTTTATTATTAAATTACAGGGCCACACAAAAGTGTTTATAAATAGAAAAGAATAGTTTCAAGTACATTTTAATGATGTTAAACTCTTTCGAATATAATAGAATTGACATGAAACTATAAAGTATATATATACTAAAATATACATTCTGTACAATCTGTGATGCAAAGAATTTTTATATTAAATTACAGGGCCACACAAAAGTGTTCCACTACATAATGCTATACGTGGAAGCATTGTTTGGGGCGTGTTTTTATTATATTAAAATATTTCACATTTTATGAATATGATATACGATGCTGAGGTGTAATAGAAGTTACTTCCTGTATATTTACAGGAACACAAAAAAGATTTCGACCAATATACTGTATCCAAAATACTGTTTACTATAACAGCAAGATTTGAATATTTTTTAAATTTCGTTATAGTACGAACGAACCTCATTTGCTACGCTTTACGTGCAATTTCCAACTTGTTTTTATTTTTTTTTCCTCTGAGCAAAATAAATATTTTTTAAATGGATGTACAATTTTCGATGATTTTATTTTCTTTTTCCAGGAAGTTTATAATAATGTTTAAAGTAAAATTTTTCCTCACTTTGCAACTTTTAACCTCCTCCTTTACATTCAATGACTTCTATTTTGTTCTTCACACAATATTTCAAAATTTCCAGACGTTTAAAATATTTTTTCTCCTTCCTTTCTGCTCATGTTTCTTTGCAATGACAATAAATTATTGTGTCAAATTTTCCTTACTCACTAAACTTAAAACATTTCTTTCCCAGCCATAGTTGTTAATCGTTCATCTCGCCCCCCCCCCCCCTAAAAAAAGTGCAAAAGGTTAAATTCAAAAAAAATAAAAACATACTTATTTTAGCTGTGCTATCTTTTTATTTGTGTGTGTGTGAAAAAAATTAAATAAATAAAAAAAATAAAATAAAAAAATGAATAAAAAAGCATTAATAATGCACATTTTTATATTATTTTTTTAGCCAAACATTGCTCAAAAAAAGGTAGACAAAGCATGAAATATTTTACCAAGGTCAATATTCTTAATAGATCTTTGGTATTTTTAAAATACAACATGAATGAAGTGATAAATAAATACGTTCATTTACATTTTATAAAAAGTGTGAATGAGTGAATTAGCTAAAAAAATTATAATTTTTGTCCATTTCAATTTTAAGATATAATAACTAGAACGATAAAAAAAAATCCAATTCTTTGAATTACTTAATAACTCATCAGACAAAATCACAATAACATATATCTGCTATACATTACTGTGGTAGAATAGCAAGTTCCACTTGCTTTTTGCCACTCTAATGGATGTTGCCACTGAGCCGCAACAGAATCAAAAGGTATTGGGAGAATAACATTGAATGCGTAATCTAGTTATTCCTATATCTATGTTGGCGAGGCGATAAATGGCTTTTTCTTGTTATCGGATCGTTTTCTGAATTTTTTCCACGCTTACAGTTGTTAGTTCAGGAATTTTGATCGGTTTAACCGGATTGCAGGGTTTCTTATCTTTTGTTTGATTGGCTTTTATGAAATCTCATAAAAAGGAGATTGCATTATACATCTATGACTATATTTTCCCGGCCTTTTTTTCGTTTTATTTTAAAGATATTTCTTATTTTAATAAATAAGAACATACATTTGGAGACAAGTATGCGGTACGAAATAAATTTCTCGAAATAAATATTCAATGATTTAAGTTATGATTTATCAATTTCATTTAAAAATTGAGATGATGTGTTAATTTTAGTGAAAGTGAATTCCTATTTCAGAAAAACATTCTTTTTTATTTAAAAATTCGCGCAATATATATGTGCCATAAATACATAAAAAAATATATATATTTCAAAATTTTATGCCATATTTTCGTACAAATTTACAAAGATTTTAATAGTTGGATATCTGCATTAATAACCGCAAATTTGCTCATTTTAGAAATTTCTTCAATGCGACTTTTAAGCATCCAGAGAATAATTTTTCGGTTATATAGTGTCGTTAGTTAACGCAGTTTTGACAAGTTTTGTGCATTTTAGGAATTCTAACTTAACGAGTTTCGTGAAACCAGCGATTTTTTTGTTTTCTTTTAATGGACGCGCAGCATTCATGCATGCGTTACTAATTGCGGCGTTGACGAGTTTCGTGCATTTTAGTGATTCCCGCACAGCGAGTTTCGTGGATTCACTGATTTTTTTTTAGTTTTAATGGGCGCGAAGCGCTCATACACACTGACTGCGGCGTTGACGAGTTTTGTACATTTTAGTGATTCCTGCACAGCGAGTTTCGTGGATCCACTGATGTTTTTTTAGTTTTAATGGGCGCGAAGCGCTCATACACACGTCTGTGACTGCGGCGTTGACGAGTTTTGTGCATTTTAGTGATTCCTGCACAGCGAGTTTCGTGGATCCACTGATGTTTTTTTTAGTTTTAATGGGCGCGAAGCGCTCATACACACGTCTGTGACTGCGGCGTTGACGAGTTTCGTGCATTTTAGTGATTCCTGCACAGCGAGTTTCGTGGATCCACTGATGTTTTTTTTAGTTTTAATGGGCGCGAAGCGCTCATACACACGTCTGTGACTGCGGCGTTGACGAGTTTCGTGCATTTTAGTGATTCCTGCACAGCGAGTTTCGTGGATCCACTGATGTTTTTTTTAGTTTTAATGGGCGCGAAGCGCTCATACACACGTCTGTGACTGCGGCGTTGACGAGTTTCGTGCATTTTAGTGATTCCTGCACAGCGAGTTTCGTGGATCCACTGGTGTTTTTTTTAGTTTTAATGGGCGCGAAGCGCTCATACACACGTCTGTGACTGCGGCGTTGACGAGTTTCGTGCATTTTAGTGATTCCTGCACAGCGAGTTTCGTGGATCCACTGATGTTTTTTTTAGTTTTAATGGGCGCGAAGCGCTCATACACACGTCTGTGACTGCTGCGTTGACGAGTTTCGTGCATTTTAGTGATTCCTGCACAGCGAGTTTCGTGGATCCACTGATGTTTTTTTTTAGTTTTAATGGGCGCGAAGCGCTCATACACACGTCTGTGACTGCGGCGTTGACGAGTTTCGTGCATTTTAGTGATTCCTGCACAGCGAGTTTCGTGGATCCACTGATGTTTTTTTTTAGTTTTAATGGGCGCGAAGCGCTCATACACACGTCTGTGACTGCGGCGTTGACGAGTTTCGTGCATTTTAGTGATTCCTGCACAGCGAGTTTCGTGGATCCACTGATGTTTTTTTTAGTTTTAATGGGCGCGAAGCGCTCATACACACGTCTGTGACTGCGGCGTTGACGAGTTTCGTGCATTTTAGTGATTCCTGCACAGCGAGTTTCGTGGATCCACTGATGATTTTTTTAGTTTTAATGGGCGCGAAGCGCTCATACACACGTCTGTGACTGCGGCGTTGACGAGTTTCGTGCATTTTAGTGATTCCTGCACAGCGAGTTTCGTGGATCCACTGATGTTTTTTTTAGTTTTAATGGGCGCGAAGCGCTCATACACACGTCTGTGACTGCGGCGTTGACGAGTTTCGTGCATTTTAGTGATTCCTGCACAGCGAGTTTCGTGGATCCACTGATGTTTTTTTTAGTTTTAATGGGCGCGAAGCGCTCATACACACGTCTGTGACTGCGGCGTTGACGAGTTTCGTGCATTTTAATGATTCCTGCACAGCGAGTTTCGTGGATCCACTGGTGTTTTTTTTAGTTTTAATGGGCGCGAAGCGCTCATACACACGTCTGTGACTGCGGCGTTGACGAGTTTCGTGCATTTTAGTGATTCCTGCACAGCGAGTTTCGTGGATCCACTGATGTTTTTTTTAGTTTTAATGGGCGCGAAGCGCTCATACACACGTCTGTGACTGCGGCGTTGACGAGTTTCGTGCATTTTAGTGATTCCTGCACAGCGAGTTTTCTGGATCCTCTGATTTTTTTTATTGTTGTTTTAATGCACTCATGATGTTTCAGTTTAAAATTATAGAAATTATATGATATAAAAATTATATTATTTGATAAATATCCTTACTAAATTTTAGAAGGAAAATATTTGTAAAATTCACGAACGTAAGTTGTAAAATTTATATAACTTTGTGGAAATTTACGGAGCAAAATTTTTAAATTCCTTTTCTGTAATTTTTATCTCTAGTAAGTAGTTGTTTTTCCCGAATTTTTAAGTACGGGACGAAGCGTACGAAGAGGAAACTGTGACTGGGTCAAAGTCTCAATTTGGCGCCCCCTCCCCGAACTGTTTCTTGTGACAAGCTAAAAATGACGTTGGTAGTATAAATTTTTGCGCCTGTAAAACTGCTATCTTCGCCCCCCCCCCTTTCGCACGGCGGTGATAAGTACAGAATTTTTTTTGTGACTGTTTATTGAAATAAATAATATCTGTAAAATACACAAATAAGAAATTCCCCAATTTAAAATAATTCGCTTGAATGTACGCAGTGTGTTTTTAAAATTCATTTCTTTTAATTTTTACAGTGCTTAAATATTTTTTTACGCTGAGTTTTTTAAGGAACAAAAGTATTTTTCATAGCAGAAATATGGATAGATTTTGTGCTGTTAGCGAAACGAAATTGAGCAATCAGAAAATTCGCTTACTTAAAAAAGGAAAAACTTTGAATGCCGTTTTCTGATTGTTCAATCTCGTTTTGTTATCTCTGTATTCGCAAAATGTGCCTGAATACCGGACATTAGATGAAAACATTGCATCAAATTTTGTAATTACTGAATCGTCTGCCGCATGAAACGATATCTGGAAGCAGAAATAATTCTTTTAGTTTGTTGGATAGATTTTTAATTTGCAACGCGTGATGTATTTTCTTGGATAAATTATAAATAAAATATCCTCTTTATAGGATTTCGTAATGTAAATAAGTAAAGGTAAGTGAATTTTTTTTATGGCTATTGTATTTTGTTTGTTTTAGAAACTGGTGCATATAAAGTTTTATTATTAGAAATTAGATTTATTAGTATATTATTTATTAGATCGGGAACGGTAAATTTTTAACATTCGAAAAATATGGAAAGAAATCTTTGTATAACTCGAGAAAATTCGTGGTGAAAGACGTTAAATTGTTGTAAACTGTTTGTAAAAATGATATTTTTTATAAAGGAATCATCCTTGAAATCGAGTATGTCGCTAATTGTCTTCCGGAAAACACGAGTTGTGATTGGAGAGAATCTCTAGGTTGCTGAAAACTCAGTTGGCGCTCGTGGATGCTTGGCGCGTGTCAAAAAATCGCCAAAATCTCGGCTGTTTTAGGAATATGCCGACACTTCTTTTTGTTGAATGTTTTCTGATTGGACGAAAAATGAGAACCGAAAAGAGAGCTATTTCTAAGCCGTCTCTGATTGGACGCTTCTTTTTGTGTTGAAAGATAGGTTTTAAATTTTTGAGTATTGTTATTCCCGCTTAGAAATTGCTGCGAGTAGCTTTGTTTTTGAGAGTTGTGTTTTGCATTCAGCGAGTGAGTTTAATTTTTTTGCATTTTCCTCTTTTTATATTTAGTGAGATACCGTTCATTAACTACTATGGAAGTTGTGGATTACAGAAAGAATGTTGTTGATTGTTTGAATGAGGAAGTAAAGTATTCAAATGGATACTTTACGCTGTTGAAAGTTTGTGGAAAGAAGTATATGATTGACTGGTGTGTAAATGAAGGTTTGATGTCACCCAGATATGAATGTCCTAGGTGTGGAAGGGATATGCAGTTAACGGTGAACAAGAATTTGAATGATGGTTATGAATGGCGGTGTCGTGTGCGAGGGGGTGTTGACAAGCATGAAATAACTCGGAGTGTAAGGAAGGGTACGTGGTTTGCTAGGAGCAGAATAGATGGTTTATGCAAGATAATGAAAGTGACGCGTATGTGGTTTGGTGAATGTATGGAGAAATATTGTATGGCTGATTTGAATGTAACGAGTCGCACCGCGACTGATTGGTATTCTTTTTGTAGGGAAGTGTGTGAGACTGTGCTTATGGAAGAGAGTGAGCCTTTGGGTGGCGCCGGAGTGATTGTAGAGATTGATGAGAGTAAGTTTGGAAAGATGAAATATGGAAGGAGGAGGTTTGTGAAAGGAGAATGGGTGTTTGGAGGTGTTGAAAGAGGGACGAATAGATATTTTTTTCGGGTTGTTCCGAATCGTGGAAAAGAGTTTTTGCTTCCCGTGATTAAGGAATGGGTGTTGCCGGGAACCACGATAATTTCAGATTGTTGGAAGGCCTACGATTGTTTAGGGGACGAAGGATATGAGCAATTGCGGGTCAACCACAGTCTGTATTACGTGCATCCTGAAACTGGCGCCCACACAAATTCCATCGAGGGCACCTGGGCGGCGATCAAACGTAAATTGCGGAATACTCCGCACTTAGCGGAGGAGTTTGATTCTTATCTGGCTGAATATATATGGAGGAGGAAGCATCATCACTCGTTGAGTGCTGACACATTTAGGAAATTTTTGATTGATATCGTAAAAGTGTATCCTCCGTGGCAAAAAGATCAAGTCACGGAGGATTCTTCTGATATGGAGATGTGATAGAAATCAGAATAATTAAACAGGAAAACAGCGGCTTCGGGTAAGTAAAAATTCTCATTTTTTTGTCTTTAGATTTGTATTTTATTTGCTTTGTCCCTTGGGCCCGCCACACATCAGTGAAAGGCCCGCCACAAACTAAGGAGACGTGCGTCAAAAATCTGTGAAATATGACACAGTGAAACCGGTTTTTTCTTTGTTATGAGTGTGAAATTGTCGCATGTGCACTGTTAAAAATTTGAAACTTTTGCGACATCGACACTCCACCGCTTTTACAGAAAACAATTACTTCACTGTATTATGGAGTATTCTCATTGCTCAAAATAGAGATATTCTATAATAGCGGTGGAGTGACGATGCAGCAAAAGTTTCAAATTTTTAACAGTGTGTCATGTTTTTTCGCTCAATGTATGACAGGTCTGTGGCAGGCCAAACATTTTACGAAAAAACGTACGACATGGACAATTTCACAGTGATAAGAGAGAAAAAACCGGTTTGATTGCGTCATATTGCACGATTTTTGACGTATGTCTCTGTAGTGTGTGGCGGGCCTTGGAGAAAGACGCTCCGGGAGAAAAGACGCAAAAACGCGCCAATTTGGCGATTTTTAAAAAATTGCGCCAAGAGGGAGAGTAAAGTACATTCGCACCAAAATAGCTAATTTTAGGGCGCAAAAGTTCGATTATTAAAATTTATCCTCTCACGTCCAATAAGAAATCTAGAAAAGAAAGACAGAACAGAGCATGCGGGAACTAAGGAGAAAAATTTCAATTAAAGGGTTCCGCGGAAGACCGACACCTAAAAGTAAAGGATCACAGGCTTGATACGGTCATCATGCGGTAGAAAAAATACCACTGCCAAAAAGTCGAGCTAAGAGATGGCTTCCTTTAATAAATTTATAATAATTTTTATTTTATTCCAAAATTTGAATGTTTGCTACATTACTTTTTTAAGAGTACAGTCAAGGAGGAGCTCATAGGGCTTAATCTCTCCCATTTAAAACAATTAAGTTACAAAAATATATTAAAAATCTATTTTCTGACTTAAAATGTTTCTATATTCACCTCTGACTAAAATATAATACTAATAAAATGTAATATTAATGAAAATTATAGTAATCATGAAGCTAGCAAATCTGCAGACCAGAGGCCTCAAACATCAATCATACAATTTTATTTTTAAATTAATTAGTATATAAAATATTCAACACGCATTATAAATAATTTCACATTTTTAATATTATTATAACTGATATATCAAGTTGCCTCTGGAAGATTGTTTAAAACAGTGAGGCAAAACTATACACTAACATTTCAAAACTTTCTTTTTAATTAATACCTTTTAAATACCCCACTGTTTTAATAATTTGATACCTGTAATTACCTGATATTTAGTATTTTAAACTATCAATATAAAATAATTAAAATATTGGTCTTCAGATAATTACAACAATTGATGCAAACAACGGATTATTATCAGAAATTGATGTAAACTGTGGATGATTATCAGAAATATTTTATTAATTACCCAGATCCTAAATGTTAAATTTATTTGAAAATAATTATCTTGTTTCATTAGTATGCTTTTATTACATTTTGATCCCAAATTCAATCATAAAAACAATTTATTACTTTCCATGGAGTGTCCATTAATGGAACATAGGCTGCCCATTACTATGCTTTGGATGTTTGATATATTTATATTATTTAAAATAAAATTTTCATTCATATTGGGAAATGAAGCTATAAGAATGGATAACTATTGAATAGCTTAATGTAATATTGAAAACCGGAATATAATAATTTTATATAACTATAAAAAAATAATTAAAAAAATTCCTTAAGTATGACTATTATTTTACACATATAGATATAATCAAAATAAACATAATAAATTGGCTGGGATTCTATCAATTTGAAATCGCGAACAATTTGTAAGTGAACAATTAAAACTTTTATAGAATGTAAAAACCGCTAATATTAATGAAATCAAAAAAACAATTTGAGAATAAATAAAAAACTTACCCAAAACACTAAGACTAATAAATACTGCTATAAAAATATATTAATAATAAAAAAATTATTATTATATATGTTAAATCTCAGTTTTAAGAAATATAAATCAGCACAGTAACTGAAACAGGAGGCATTCTGATTACAGCAAATTATCGTTTTCATCGATTATAGTTGCCAACTTCTTGTGCTAAAAGCGACAGTATGGAGTGTTCTAATTTCTTATTTAGTATTTAAAAAACTATATTTCTTCTTTGAAATTTTCTTGAGCAATAAATATAATGTTTCCGAATCATGTATATAACTTTTGATCTAAAATATTGATATTAAGTTGAAAAAAGAGTAAGTCTTGAAACATTTTGTTTTCTTTTCAACAACATACATCTGACTTGTGTGCTTGACATGAAGGTCATCGTCTTGAAACATCAAATACTTCAATGCATGGAGGAATGAGACAGGTGGAGGGGAAATATTATCTCTGGGGGTAATGCTAAAAATGTAATCCTACATTAAGTCACATTAAGTCCAAACAAAACCACGTGCTTTGACACGCCTATCAATTGAAACAGGTTTAAACCCGTATTTTTTTGCTATTATTTTTTAAAAAGAATTAATCTATCGCTTCACCGGTAAGAATTTATTAATTATTTTATCATATGTGTTTTAAATATCAATATAGAAAATTATTTTAACGTTTTGCTTGAAAATATAACATTCTTTTGTTAATATCTTAAAATCGTCTGCAGTCAGAAATATATATTTTAGATTAATATTTATTACTTCAGTTTTCATACACGATTTTAAAAGAATGTTTTCATCATTATATTTTAAATATTTATTTACATGCAATTATTAAGTCATAAACATATTTCATCTACGTTATAAAGTATTTAAAATTACATTAAATTAGGAAACTTTTAGTAATACAATTTTTAGATCGCATCAAATGTTTTCAATATTTTATTTAATTTCAATTTGACATTTAAATATTGCTAATTTTCCAATTTCTTTTATTTTAAAAGCGAACATTTATTTTAATAAATTATAATAGAACAAAGACCATTTTAAAAATTTGCTATTTCTTCTTAAAATATGCTTCAGTTGTAATTCATTTATTTCAATTCCTATTATAATACAAAATTCCTTCCACGTCCTTTTGTTTGGAACATTAAAATTTGAGCGATAAATGGATTCATATTGCTTTTTTGAGCCTTACTTCACCTCCACCTATCTCAATCCTCCATGACTCCAATGTCATTGTTTTCCCGGTTCATCTGATTAGTACTGAAAAATCTTTATGCAACCAACCAACCATGAGCAAATGAAAGGAAAAAAAAGAAGAAAAAAGGGAATTTTTTTATGAGAGTGAGCTTTGGAATTTAATTAATTACTCAGTTAATAAATGGAATTTCGAAATTCTGAAGCTCAGGTACATCAGGAGAAATTTGGGGCTGCTCTCAAAAAAATTTTGAGCGTCGTACATGCTGTAGATTTTGCTAGCCATCGCAGACACACAGACACACACACACACAGACAGACAGAGCGTTTTGTTCTTTTATTAGTATAGATATATTAAATTTTGTCCGCGTGATAAAAGGCACAATTATGCAAGAATCATCTTTCAATTCACAATTATTTGCTCTTTCGTATTTAAGCATTTTCTCTTTAGTTATTTAAGATAAAATTATGTAAATTTGTATAATTTGGCGAACGATTTGGCGAAATTGGTTGAAGTGATAATCAAGTAGTAGCCAATTTACACTTTTCATATTTCACAAAAGATTCCTACACAGACATCATGTACGCAATAGGTTTAGCACGAGTTTCTTGCAACTACAATGTGGCAAAATCCTCGTTTTAGAATACCAAAGAAATTTATATGTATTTTATTATTTTCTATCATTTTAAACAGCAATTAACAATAAATAAAAAAGTAACTATAGAACAAAACAACAAATATCATTTCAAAAAAGAAAATGAAAGTAAATAAACAACTTATCATCAGATAAACAACTATAGCTGGGTTACCATATGAGGCAAATAATGCCATTTTGGCATCAGTGAGATACCTCGATGAGTATATGGCCAAATCTGAGACAAAATTTCCGTATTTGGAAAAAACTTTAATCGGTATTTATACTGCATTTTCTCTACTTATGTATAGTGAAAAAACTTTGACACACATGTCATGTATGCACCACATTGGAGCAATATTTTTCTGGCGCCAATTTGGAGAACTTGGTTTTTATTTATCAATTTCATAAATATTTTTAAATTATTTTGTATTATTTGAAAAAAAAATAAATAAAAAAGTTTAATTAATAGCTATAGAACAAAATGATTTATATTATTTTAAAAATCAAAATGAAAGTTAATAAATAATTTATTAATAAAAAAACAACCACAGTCGATTTACCATGTGAGGCATAAAATCGCTATTTTGTTGCAATTGTGCGAATGTGGTGCGTATATGACATCTGCGCCAAAACTTTAAAAAGTTGCAATTTAAACATTATACGCCATTTTTTTGCTATAACTGCTATTTATTAGGATGAGCGAAGCGAATCCTCTACTAGGCCACTCAAATTACATTTTGTCGTACTTTTTACAAAAAAAACTATTCAATATTTTAATTTCAAATTAAACACAAAAATAAATTATGATCTGTAGATTTGCACAATATAATTTTTTTTTTACAGTAAAACGTTAAAAAAATTTTTTTATTTTAATTAATTTCATTTTGCATGCATTTCCAATACGCACGCATTTTAGCAAATAAATAAAAAAATGAAACGCGTATATTTTCAGAAAAAAAATATAAATCATGGAGTATAGATAGAATCATGATTAATTTAATAAATAAAATGTTTTCATTATTCAGCAAAATCGTTTGCACAGATGACACTTAAACATTTCAAAAAAATTGTATTGTAGATTTTTTTTTTTTTTTTGTGTGTGTGTGTGTGTGTGTAAAGTGGCAACAAAAGAATTGTAAATAAATAAAATTAATTGTTAAATTTGTTATATTAATGAAAAATTAAAAGAATTGAAGCGTGGAGTTGTTGCCTCGATTCAAGCTCTTTATAAATGTACTAAAGCAAAGTTGGCCGATTCAGAAACGACAAATTGACTTTAACCATTTCTTACTTTATCATTTGGATCTAAAGTAATCTTACGTTCTTATTTGTGGACCGAAAAAGGTTTAGTGAACGGGACTTAAGACTTTGTTACAAGTAATAAGGAAAATCACAAGCCACCAGACCAGATATCGCGAATAATCATGGATAAATTTGAATACTACAATAATTTAACTTATAAGAATTGGTGCGTACCAATTCCCCCAATAATTAAATTCTGGAAAAATGTAAGCATAAATTGCTCAAGGAAAGAATTTCTTCTTCAGTTAGCTTTTGCTGTTACAATTCATAAATCCCAAGGTTTAGCATTAGATGAAGCAGTTGTAGATATTGAGGATATATAGACACCAGTTGGCTTAAAAACGTACGTAACGTTGTCGAGAGTGAAAATCCTTCAAAATTAAGCATTCAATAGAAATTTTCCTTACGAAAAATTCTACAATATCAAAAATTCTGATGTCAAAAATTCTAACATGCATAAAAACGAAGAAATTAGAAAAAAAAAAATTACAGTTAAAAATTCATAGTATCAACGTGAGCAGATTTCAAATGTTTTTCCATGAAATAGGATTTTGACGAAGTAACTTTCTTCAAGCTCTCTTCAAATATATTATTCTAAAATAGCTATCAAAGATTATTTGATGTTAATTACAAAGATTGGAAACATGCAATTTCAAACAACTTTAAAAAACACTTGTGGTTACTGGAAATTGTAAATACATCTTTAAAAGAGCTTTTAGTTGAAAATTTAAAAATATTTTGTAAAAGTTTGCTTCGAAAATATTTTATTATGCCAGTCTTACATCATAAATAAAAAATTAAAATGCGCCAAAACATAAAATAACGTTTTTGTTTAATAAAGATGCAAAAATAATATTAAAAAATACTTTTACTTTCGAATATCTGTTTTATAAAATAATGCTTCGCGAATCCAAACAAAGCATGACTTTTGCTAGTAAATTTACAATAAAAAAAATATCCTAAAAATGCTCTCGCACATTTAAAAGAGAGTGGGAGAATTTACTAATTGTAAACATCGCTCCGGCTTATGCCTTCTTGGTATAAAATCGCATTGTTTGATGACAAAAATAACTTCAAACGCCCAAATAAACAAATAACATACAATTAACAGATAAAACCATTTTTAAAAGTAATTCTGCTATTTTGTCCCGTAAGACACATAATGGTAGAATTAGATTTTTTTTTTTTTTTTTTTTTTTTTTTTTTTTTTTTTTATAGAAAAATGTTATTTACCTTTTATCTAATAAAATATTTAAAATACATTTTTGTTAGCCTTCGCGATAGAGAATAGCGATATATTGATTGAAGTAATATTGAAGAAGAAATGGTCAATTAAAAAAGACTTGTAAATTTTATTCAGCGGGAATTTTTTATTTCAAAATGTTGGATTTATCTATAGTAATAACGCATAATTGCATAAATTTACTTTGAATTGCAAAATTTTTCCTTCAGTACTACTTGGTCATACCGTCGACCAATTTCGCCAAATTATACAAATCGCCAAACTATTAGCCAGATTATATAGATTAGCATAAATTTTCTTTAAATAACGAAAAACAAATTAGCAGAGCATATTTAAAAGTAGAAATAAAATGTCGAATTAAAAATCATTTGATGACATAATTAATATTTATATTATGATTAATGTCAAATGAATGTAACATTTACGATCATCCATTATTGACATTTAATCTTGGAATTTGGCGGTAGATTTTTAATCCATGGGGTAATCTTTCCTTCTTCAGTTTTTAAATTTTAAAACTGAAATTTTTCCTGTAAGTGAAATTGATGAAATGGCGCATGAAAAATTAACAATAAAAACATTTGCAAAAAGAAATAAAAGAGTTATACTCATATCTATATAATTTACTATTGAATATTAAAATATACTCTAAAAATTATCTTCACTTGAAAAAAAAAAAAAAAAAAAAAAAAAAAAAAAAAAAAAAAGAACATTATTGCAACCATTAAGAACCTAAGTCAGGCATCAAGTCAATAGTGCATTTTCGGCTTAAAAACACATTCTTTGGCGACAAAAGCAAGATGAAAATGGTATAGAAACGAATAGTAACTCACAACTTACAGTGTCTTTTACAATCAGATCTGCTTTTTTCTGCTATAAGTTATATTATACGGAAATTCGATAAAAAAGAGAAAGAAAATAATAAAAAGGGAAATAACTATCATTCAAAATTCATTTAATCAATTTCTGAAATTCATATTTTTATTCTAACGCCAGGGATAAGTCGCCAAAAGTTGAACCAATTGTTATATTTCGCGTTAATTTATTTTTCAAGCATTACAAATATTTTTTTCATTTTCAAGATAAATATATTTTTATAATATTACGCCTCATTTAAGCGGTCTTTCTTTATTATTATTAATATTATCGTAGTTATTTTCTGCTATTATTTGCAAGATATTTGTAATATTTCTAATAGATATAGCCATTTTAATCCTTTTAACAATTATAAATTTCGCCAAAAACAGCTACTGGCAACCCTTTTGTCAAAAATAACCGAAAAATACGAAATTTACTACGAAAAATCAGAGTTATCCCTGTATATTTGTATCATAAACCTCCGCAAAAATATTTCCTATCGAATGATATAATCTGCAAAAAGATCCATCAGGTAGTTTTTGAAAACACCCGTTTGGAAGTTTCAGAACTTCTGCTTTATAATATATATCATTAAATAAAAATAAATTGTATAAGATACTCGCTTAACTACCCGCCTTTGATCGTGTTAAAAATGGGAACTTTCAGGGTAAATTAAGTAAAAATAATATGGCAATCACAATAATGGAGCTTTGTGCATTCTCATCATAAAAATATTAAAAATATAATAAGAAAATTTTATGTTGCTATGTCGCAACCATAGTAATATCCCTCTTTGAACATTGAACTCTTTTAACTTTAAACATTGAAATGCGTGTTTTCTTTGGAGAGTTTAATGTAATAATTTAAATGCAATACAAAAAATGAAAATTAATCAAAGTAATTTAACAAATCCTTTTTGGTTACAGTTTAGTAGTAACAATGTCATTAAGTTTTTGTAAGCATGGCAGCTACGTAAATTTTACAGCAAAAGCATGTCAGTTAAAAATGCTGGAATCATACTAATAGAAAAAATGGCATAATTCATATATTGAGCTTTTACTGGTCATTTTCTGGGTTCATAAAGATTGCGCAACTTCATTTTTTACATTCTCGAACAGAAAAAATGTATTCTCAAATGAATTTTTTTTTAATTACTTCTCATTTTTCTGATTTTTAATAGATTTTAAAGTATTTTTTCCGACGTGGACATTTCAAAATTTCTGTAGAACCGAATTAAGAAAGATGAACCCGTTTACACTAACGCAGCGCTATATATAAAAGAAAAAACATGTATAAAAGGAAAAACATAAGTAACACTAGCATCATACATCTATGGTAGTAGTGACCTCGCACATAAATTTTGCTTTCATTGCAATTTGTTTAATATCTAAGCACGTACATTCAATTTTTTCACTGTCAAATAAAAAAAAAGTACTTTCAGTGTTACTTCTTTGAAACGTGTATCTCAGTGTACTGATATTACATGCATTTTAAAGTAACTTTTAAACATAAATAATCTATAAATTTGTGTACAATCCAAATTCAAAAGATGAATACGATTATTTTTGCAATATAACTACCTCAAAAATTTTTTGTGCAATATTGCATAAATTAATCGTTAAACAAAATAAAATGCTCCCTCTCCACACACAAAAAAAGAAAACAAATTAAATCAAATATTCAAATTATCAGATTAATAAAGGTCGTTAAAAATAGTAACAGAAAATCACGATTAACAGCTTGCTGATACTAAAGTACCAAAAAAGGCATTTTGGTTTACCTTTTGGGCATTCTAAAATATATAGGCTATTTCCATGAGTGCTTGTAGTGTAAGTCACAGGCTACGATTTTTGGCTACCAGTATTATAGAACGAAAAAAATGTGACTAATTTTATTGGCACATTCTCATTAATTGAATAAGGCCAAGCAGACTCTTCGAAAATAACGGTGGCTAACAAGCATAGCGATTAATAAGTTATGTGACTTACACTACAGAACCCATGGAATTAGCCTATAGTAAATGTAAAAAATCTTTTAGTGTTTAAAATTGAAAGCTATTTTTTTATCTCTGAGCTGTGAATGGGCAGTATATGGACATCATGTATACGGTATAAATAATGATCTAATGGTTTTTCTTTGTTGATATCGACGTTTCCATGTTCTAAAACGCATGAGCAGCAAAGTTTACGTGAATCGGTTAAAGATTAAGGATTTCTATAACAAATATACACACGGAGAACATCTTTTATATTTATATAGGAAATCATAAAGGATTTAAGGAAAGAAATAACGAGAAAGCTGAGGAACAAGAGCAGCAGGATTAAAAGCATTAAGGCATTAAAAATTTTCTTTTTCTAAAAATGAAAAAAATACATGTATGGGAGGATTATATTCGAAAGTGGATTATTTTAGGTACTTTACAGTACCTAATATAATAACATTTTGAACAAATTTTCTTAACATTATTTTAAAGCACAAAATTATGTAATCATTTATCTTTGAACAGTATATTAAACTTATATAATTATTGGGTTTTTTTTTTTCGAGTTTCACTGTTTTCACAAGATGCTGTTAATTAAAATCAATATGAAATGTAATAAATCAAATTGTGTAACTGTCCAGCTAAAAATAGAAAAAAATCTTTTAAAACCAAGAGACAAATGGTGTACGCTTGTAAAAATAGTTTTATGTTTAAAAAATATTTTTTTAAACTAATGCCTCAAGGAATTTGTTATTTTAGAAGAATATTTTTTTCTTAGTAATTTACTGGAGTTTTAAATATAAATTATGCAACGCCTAAAATTTCAGAATATTTTTTAGCTAAGTAAATATGTCTAAAGTGCTGCCAAGAAGCAATGGGAAAGCCATTTGTCCTTTGTATATAAAATAACTTCATAAATCTATTTTTCCAAACACGTTTTATTTTATTTTGCTGCATTTAATTTAAATATATCTTTCCAGAAGATTTAAGGAAAAAAGTGCGCAATATTATTTTTATTTTATTTTATTTTACTTTACATTTTTCAGAAAATACATTTTGTTTCAAAAGAACATATTTCTGAATATATATTACTTTTTTTTAATCTGTATTATATTAACCTAAACAATGAACCCTTTTTTAAAATAACAATGTAAAAATTAATTAACTGTGACATATTTAGCACTATTATGATATTTTTCCTCGCAATACATTTAAAAACCTTCATTAAAATGTTTAGTTAGTAGATCCTTTTTTAAAAAAAAGAATGGTATTTAAATGCGGAAAATTAAAAAAAAAACTTAAATTGGGTAGCCTGAGAAGTATAAGAACACTTAAGCACTTTTAAAAAGAAAATGATTCATAATGTTTTAAATAAACAGCACATACCGGTGTTTGATAACTTAAATACATTTGGTGTTGTATAGATAATTAAAATATAACAAAAAGAATTTTATATTTTATTTATTTGGGATGCTAGAGGTATTTTACACTAATTAACAGTGAACAAACAGGCAGCATTTTTAAGGCACTTCAATTTGATACTTCTTTATTTATTTTACAACTTGCACAAATAAATTATAACATATCTTTACTTAATTACGGATGTTTTATATACAGAAGTATAATTAATTAGCTTAAAAATAGTTACCGTTCATTCTTACAATTTTTTGTAAGCTACAAATTTAAAAGGAAAAAAATATTTTATTACTTAAAATCTGTATTGTACTTCTCTATTTCAGTAATACGGTAAACTCAAGAGGAATAGCAGAATGTAGCACAAATATGTTCAGGTGTTTTACGATGCCTTTCATATGATTATTATAATACCAGATCTTATCATTTATTGCAGGCTACTTCCAACTCCAGCGCATATAGACAGACATGTAGTCCATGTATTGGCATGGTGCTTCCTTTATGTTTTCAAACTCAAATGCTTTTTTAAAAAAAAAAAAAAAAAAAAAAAGGAAAATGAATGATCCCCTGAACTTTTCTCCATAAATGGGTCATTTTGCTCCTGGTTGATTTGTGATAGTCAAAACAACGCATTTTACTTCGTGATTGTGTATGATAAATCATTTGTTTTTCATCTGTACAATTTTCAATCAGTCTTTCTTTTTCAAAAAGGAACCAGACAATGTCCCACACATTCACTTTCGATTGCTTTTCTTCGTAGTTTCATAGACAACATTGTTTCCCGAATATTAAAATAAAGAGAGGCCTTCATCTATTTGATCTGCCCTAAACTTATAGCTTGTACGACATTTACCAATTACTCTTTAGAGTACTTGGATCTTCCATATTTTATTTTTTAAGGAATCTTTATGTTGGCCAGTAAGAATATCTATATTAGTCATCTAAAAACATAGAAAAACAAGATTTGAAACATATCAATGACAATTAATAATAAAAATCTACGAATATATATTCTTTTGTTAATGATTTATATCTTTTAAGATTTTATTTGTTATCATTGTTGAAAAAACTAATCCGTCTCTTGCTATAAGAGAATCCACAAAAGCATAAAGACTAAACAGTTCATTCACTAGCATAATACATTCCTTCGAGTGAATTAACTCTGATGTTTAGTCAGTAGTCAGAGACCATTTTGTGCTCATTCAGTGAATTTATTGCATATACAGCATGATTAATAGTTATCGAAAAAGTAAACTATTTTATTTAATCTTGCTCTTAGACCTATAATTCTAATTGCGAAATTTCATTAAAAAAAAGTCAAAAATATGGTGGGATAATTTGCAACTTTATAGAACGGTCTATTTTTAAAAAAAATTCAAAAGTTACATTTTTATATACTCCTTCTAAGTTAGAAATTCCAATCAGGAAATTTTTTCTTATCTATTCCTGAACACAAAAATATCCATCTTCATATCTGCAAAACACATAGAAAATTTGTATAAACAATATAAATAATTCATCCTGTTTTGAGAGATATGGTACAAACTGAAATGCGGGCAATTACCGAAACAGTATTACTTTAAACGTCCTTGGATTCATGCAAAAAATATATTTATTGAGTTGAAATTATGCTTTTTTGAGATGGTTAAACAAATAATTTGCAAACAGAATCCCACCCCAAAATTCCTCATAAAGTGAAAAAGAATTAAATAGTTAGTATTTTATTAAATGGAATAAATTTAGTGTAAAATAATTTAGTGGGCAAGTTTAGGGTAAAATCTGTATGCTGCTTTTTTAAGTCAAAATAAGAGGCACTGTCTTAAATTGAAATTTAATAACGGACAATTTGTGGATGATTCCTGTCTTATTTCAAATTCAGTCAAAAATACTTCACTTAGAGGCATGGTTAAATGATGCAAGTCACCAATTTTGAAGAAATTTGGATTTTAACATCACACAATGAGATTTTTAGATATGGGGATGATATTTATTTTGTTTTATTGAAAAAGGGATAAGGAATAACTGCCTAATTGGGAATTTTGCCCTACGGGAGCCGTATAAAAATTTACTTTTCGTTTTTTTTTTTTTTTTTTTTTTTTTTTTTTTTTTTTTTCCCTCAAATAGACCTCCTTCCATGGATTTTAACATATGTCATCACATTTTGCACCATTTTTTTATGGAAGTTTGCAATTAATGTATATGCTTAGGGGTAATATTTAAGGAGATAGCCTTTTGTTTTGAAAATTATAATTCACCTTGTGAGCTACGCCTGCCAACCACCGTTTAGATTGTAAAAACATGGTAATGTATCTTGTTTAAAAACATTATCAGGTTATCGAAGATTTAATGATATTATCAACACTAGCTACTATTTTCCGTAATCAGTCTATTTTCCGTAGTTGCCATGGTTTTTCGTTTGAATTCAGTATTTTTCGATTACCATGGCCATTTTTGGAGCTGGAAATTCTGTTACATATTCGAAAATCCGCTTCCATAAAATTGGTTTTAAATCTCACCTGTTCTATACTTTTACAATATAAATAAAAATATGAGTAAATATTATCATTTCGCATTATTGACGTCATTTGCTCTTGAAAGCGGAGAAATTTTATTATCTTTGCACTCAGTTTGGAAATTATTATATCATATAATTTTTTTTCGTTTTCAATGTTGGGGGGTTTCCAAACGTTTCATATTAACTCTCAAAATTTTTATTAATACATTTAAAAGTAATATTATTGAAATACTAAATTCGATTAAATTTCACTCTTCAATTTCTCTAGTACTGGGAACAACATTTTCATTGCTGTAGATGAGAGACTGAGTAAAGGATAAATGATGTAGTTTTCTATTTAAAATTGAATAGAAAACCAAGCAGTAAATAGTATCGTCCTTGCATTTAGTTGAACAATTATTAGGTCAAATATTACTGGAATATTCTTTTGATATATTCAAATCAATGTTTTTATAAATTGGTTTCATTAGGATTATTAAAAAATGACAATATCATATTACTAAATAACAATCCATATTGATTTCGTTTTTCCTTTTCTTAATAATTTATATTAATATTATCATTTGGACAAATTTGTTCAGAATATTTCCAGTTTATGAATTAAAATAAATTCTTAAAAAATTGCGTTTTTTGCAAAACCATTTCGCCTTTAAATGCTTTTATGAGCTAACTGAAAAAAGCTACGATGAAATTATTATTATCTAAGTCAATGGAAAAATGGCAGCCATTTTTTTCTTTTCTTATGTAAAGTGATTCCTGAAGATCGATGATAAGAATATAATATAATATTTTAAAATAACAATTTTATTTTGAAAAGTTTTTAAAAAACATAATTTTATCACCATAATGTCATCTCTATCGATTAAAATAAAGGACAATTTCAATTTTAATTTTAAAAAGGAAAAAGATGAAATCTATTAAACACTCACCCTCTTCTTCCCTTTTCTCCCTTGTTTCATAAAAATAGAGTAATTGCGTTGCCAACATTGGACAAATGTAATTCAAATAAGAAAATAATTAATATTTCAAAAACAAACTCAAATTTCAAAATTCTAACAGTACTTTTGAAATTCGTGGACTAATACAGATTTTTCGTATTAATTCCTTCGCAAATCGTTTTATATTTTAGGAAAAATAGCCTCAGTCAGTCGTTTCATTAGGATTTTATATTTATGGGGTAGATATGTAGAGATGGATGGATGGTTGAATACAAAAGCGTGCATTTGTATATTTTTTTTATTCAATTATTTAGATTTCAAATACTACTTTATACAGATCTTGCACCTGATAAGAAATACTATTACATATATCTATTCTATATAAATCAATGTCATACTCAAACAGCAAGATAAACTAAAAATGTTCTGAAGTTTTACACAACTCATCGTGATTCACATCTGAATGAAAACAAACCCTTAAAATTTGCATGCAAAATATTTACGAAATAAATAATTTTGTTTTTATATTTAAATAATAATTTTATTTTAAAATATGTATTAATTTTTTTATTAATAAAAGAGGAGTATGCATGCAAGTTCATCAATTCAATTTTATATTAGCAATAAATCGTCTTTGTGTACGGATTTAAGAAATATACGATATCATTGAGAAGAAGAAGTACGATAAAGAACTATTTTGTCGAATCAAAAAGTAACAAAATGCAAATATGGAAATTTCCCGCTGACATGGCTTACAGAAGATGTAGATTTCGAAGTTACGTACTAAAAAGAAGTTTAAAGATGATTTATTTTAATAAATACAACAAAAAGATATCATAATCTTATTGAACATTTTTATTTAGCACGAAATAAATCCAACCTTTTCGGTAGCAAGCGTTAATGCTGCATTAGTAATTACTGCTGAAATTTTTCTTCTACTTTGACGTCAGAGCAAGATTTTTATTTTGTTTACATTATTTCGAATCTTAGACATAGAAAAATATCACTTTGATGTCGAAATTATGATAATGTTAGAGTATTATTAATAAAATAAGACAAAACCGAGAGGTCCCCATTTGGGAACCCAAGGATCGAAGAGGTTAAGGAAAATTTTCTTTAATATAATGCAAGCAAAAAAGGAATATATATATATATATAATATTGTATTCAAAGTGAAGAGAAGTAAGATGAATTTTGGTAAATATAATATATAAATAACATTTACAAATTTTAAATAATGATTTATTACCAGTAGTAGGAAAACAAGAGTACGGGCTCATGCGCAGGTGGGGCTGTGGGGCCGCCCCACCTGCTCCTCCGGCTGCCCCGCCTGCTCCTCCGGCTACCCCGCCTGGCCCCTCCTGCGGTGCCTCCTGCGGTGCCTCCTGCTCCCACCATCTCACCGCCGCCCTCCTGCGCCCCCTAGTGGAAAAAAGGAACATTCTATTCTAACAGGATAGGTGAACAACCTTCCCTAATTAAAAATATTATCAATCACATCTCAACATTGAATCATACTATAAGATGAAGATTAAATTTGTATTTGAATTTTAAACAACCGTAATTTTAATGAGTATTATTAATTAAGCGAAACAATTAAAATTTCAGTTTTTAACCATTTTATTTAGATTTCTTCAACTACAAGATGAGATTATCAATTTAACTCAAGAAAGTTAAACATATATTTGAATTTTGCTTGATAGACATCTTAATGAGTAGTATTAATTAAGTAAAAACAATAGAAAATATCCAGTTTTATAGAAAAAGACTGATTTCTTACGATTTTTATCAACTATATGATCAATGTAACACTTAAAAGTTGAAAGTTAAACATGTATCCTAGTTTTTCAACAGCTATAGCCTTAATGAGTATCGTTAATTAAGTAAAAAAACAATGGAAAATATCAAGTTTTATGGAAAAAGACTGATCTCTTACGATTTTTATCAACTTAAGAGAGAAAACTTAAACACACATTTCAGTTTTTCAAACGCTATAACCTTAATGAGTAGTATTAATTAAGTAAAAACAATAGAAAATATCCAGTTTTATAGAAAAAGACTGATTTCTTACGATTTTTATCAACTATATGATCAATGTAACACTTAAAAGTTGAAAGTTAAACATGTATCCTAGTTTTTCAACAGCTATAGCCTTAATGAGTATCGTTAATTAAGTAAAAAAACAATGGAAAATATCAAGTTTTATGGAAAAAGACTGATCTCTTACGATTTTTATCAACTTAAGAGAGAAAACTTAAACACACATTTCAGTTTTTCAAACGCTATAACCTTAATGAGCATTCATAATTAAGTAAAAAACAATGGAAAATATCGATTTTTATAGAAAAAGACTGATTTCTTACGATTTTTATCAACTGCAAAAGAAATTTAAGCATGCATTCCAGTTTTGGACAACCATTTCCTTCATGAACATTATTAATTAAGCAAAACAACAGAAAATATTAAATTTTTAACTGATTTCTTCATATTTATTTTTTTTTTTTTTTATATATATATATATAAAATCAGAATACACAACTTAAAATAGAAATTTAAACATATTTTTTAATTTTTGAACAGTCGTTACCTCAAAGAGTTTCAATAATTAAACAATTAACAAAGGAAACTAATGATTTTTTAACGAAAAAAGACGAATTAAACGAATTTGGTTAACTTTTACTCTAAATGGAAATTTCATCATACTTTTATATACTAACTAAGTAGAATTTTAATGCATAAACGAACACATTTCAGTAAATATTCAACGCACACGCAAATATGAAAACAACACCTGCTTCTTGTGACGTCATATTGAAACCAAAAGTTATTCCTCCGAAGTCCCTCACCATACCTTTTCACCCCCATCTCCCCCAATTTTTTACCTTAGGTAGGGAAATGGACAATGCAATGACCTCTCATTCTTGTATATTTAGAAGTCTGGGAGAAAAAAAGAGAAATTTTATACACTCCAATTTCATAACAGTTACCGCAATATCCCAAAATTTTAATTTTGGAAGACATAATCAGTATAATTAATTAAACAAAATAATAAAAATATTATTTTTTAAGATGAAAAGGTGAATTTAAGCGAATTTGATTAGTTTTACAATAGTCTTTTGAACAACAACTTAGAAATATAGATTTCTAACAGAAGAATTAAACGTATATTTTAATTTTAACAACAAAAACTTAACAAGTATCATTAATTCAACAAAAATAAATATCAATTTTAAAGAAAAGACGAATTTGAATAATTTTACACTAGTATTTTCAAAAGCAACATAGAAATATCAATACTTATTCACATATTTCACTTATTCACTGTATTCAGTACTATATTTAATAAATATGGATACAATTTAAGAATTTTCTAATCTATAATTAAATATTAGCTGTATATTTAATGTTACCCATGTTTTCAACATTAGTTCATAAACGTGAATTTTGTATTTTAAATACCATGTATTCAGGTTCAGATTATTTTCACTTGAAAACATACAGAATTTTTTAACAGAGTTTGTTTTTGAAATCATTGAAGCAACTGTATTTAATATTTTTAACACCAATTTTCTAAGATTTTCTAACATTTTCCGATTATACATTCTTCAGAAGTACATTTCTAAATGTTACAATCACTTTACATATCGAAAAGATATCATTGAAGCAACTGTATTTAATATTTTTAATACCAATTTTCTAAGATTTTTTAACATTTTCCGGTTATACATTCCTCAAAAGTTATTATTACGTATTCTAAACAATAGAAAATATTAATTTTAAGAATAAAAAGACGAATTTAAACAAATTTTATTAGTTTTACACTATTTTTTCTCACCTCCAACACGGATATATCAATTTTAACAGAAGAATTAAACGTATATTTTAGTTTTTAACAACAAAAATGTAATAAGTATCATTAATTAAACAAAAATAAATATCAATTTTCAAGAAAAGACAATTTTTTACACAAATTTTCAACTTTGAAATACATTTGCTTACATATATTGTTACAGTATATTACTAAACTTAAACTTTTTAAAAAGTTTGAATGTCTTTACAAAGGTTCATACTTATATTTTTCACGTCTTGACTGCATTCGAAATCTTACAATAAAAGTATACTTTTATTATTATTATTATTATTATTCTAGAAAACCTAAAAAATCGTTTCTTGCTGCTTTAGACACTTGACATATTAAAACTACTCTACCCATATAATTAATCAAATTAGGACATGATTCATCTTACACTTCAAAATTTCTGAATTTTTACAATACTTATTTTCATCAAACTTTATTCTTGATCCTATATATTTTAATAGCACAGAATTTTAACATCTGTTTTTATCTACTTATCAAAAAATTATTAAAACACCCAACAACATTTTCCAAATATGAATATTATCTTTACAATTTAATAATGCAAAACATACACGAATACAAAGTTTAATTTTTACAAACATTTCATATTTCAAATCAAACTATTCGAAATTTTCACAACATAAGAGCAAACATTAGACGAACTTTTTAACATTAATATTGCTTACATCTTTTCATCATAACTTTTAACTATGATAATTATCCATTTTTAGGTTGATTGTCGAAAAACTGTAACTGAAATTACATAAACTTAATGTAAAAAACCATGTTCTCACACAATTTCTTGAAATTCAACAAAGAATTGACTATTACTCCAATACTTATCTACTTCAATCTCGACTCTCGATAGTATATAGATATTGCATCATTACATACTTACAACTCTTTTCAAACGTTTATCAGAAAATCAAGTCAATCAAAGTCTAGTAGTTATTACATACCTGTTCCTCAGAAATATTACTATCATATGAAACAGTAAAGAAAATTAATAGATATTTAATATTTAATAACTTCATACGTGAAATTACTGCTGAATAAGAATACTAATAATCAAAAAAATCAACTGTTGGACAAAAAAATAGTACAGATTACCGAAAATTCAACTACTTAACAATTACTACTTAACAATTTTCTACAAAAATTACAAAAATTAACAAATGAATGACAAGTTAGAGAAATAACTAAAAAAAAAAAAAAAATAATGA
This sequence comes from Maratus speculifer, assembly GCA_964019185.1. Classification (NCBI taxonomy): domain Eukaryota; kingdom Metazoa; phylum Arthropoda; class Arachnida; order Araneae; family Salticidae; genus Maratus; species Maratus speculifer. Next base: position 310,135,534 of record OZ025290.1, read on the forward strand.
ACATATTTACAAATTTATTAAAATCACACCTTTTTCTGGATTACAAACCACAATTTCTTGAAAAATTTAACACCGAATTTGTAAGATTTTAATCCTAGTATTACGTACACTCAATAAATATTCAAAATTAAAAAAAAATAATTTTTTAGTCTCATTAATAAGCAGAAATTCTATATTAAAAGAATATTTTCATAGTAGTACTTATAAAAATGAGAGTTTACAAACTGATTTTCATAATTTTATCACATTTAAACTTAATATTTTACATAAAACATTATTTAATCAAATTTTATGCTTTCTAATTCAGTAAAATTCAATACTTTTTTAGTTTTTAAACCAATACCACAATATTTATTTACATCAAACTTGATTCTTCACCTTTTATATTTCCACATTACACACGTGAGATAAATACTAACTTGGATCAGGAGTTGAAGTCAATTGATTCCATTCGATTTTCATCATGTACGCATTGCTCCTACACGAAATTTCTTACTGCTATAATCATCTAATGTATTAAAACTAATCTACTCATATTTTTAATCAATTCATCAGATGTTTCATCTCGCACTTCTGAATTATCGTGCATCAAGTTGCTTAAAATATAAATACTATCTTTATAGTTTTAATGATATATAGTATACATGGTTTATCTTGAGTTAGCACTTCCATAGTATTAATCAAATTATATGTTTCATCTTGCACTTGATCTTAATGTTTTCATCTTGCATCTGAATTATCGTCCATCGAGTTTTTTAAATAATAATATATTTATAGTTTTTGATTATACATAGCATGTACAAATACAATCTTTAATTTTAACATTTCATATTTCAAATAACCTATTTCCGAAACCAAGCTATGTGAATTTACCACAATGCTTATTATCATAGAATAATTTGTGTTTCACACTTTTCTAAAAATTATCAGATATGTACCCCTCAGAGAAATTACTATCATATGAATAAATGAAGAAAATTTAATTTATATTAAATGTACACGAAATTGATTGCAATATACATGTATTTAATAAAAATAAATAGGCGATTATTTATACATTAAACCTTTACTAAATATATATTTCTTTCATTATACAGATGTTTCAACAAGATGAACCAAAACAGCAGCAAACTTCAGAAATTAATGATCCAAATGATTCATCCCTAGCACATGTAGCGTTAACGAATAACACATATGTGAGTACTTATATGAGAAATACTAGAATTCGTATATGAAACGTAATTAGAGTAAATACAAAATGATTTGTCTTACTACCTACACTTTAACAAGTGCTTTTTACCTATATTATTGAAGAGAATCCTAACTGTGTCCATTTATTTCTACTACAGATGTGCTCTATTTGCTACAAACACTTCTTAAGTAAATAGAATTTAACAGAACATACAAAAATCTATACAGATGGAAAACCTTACACTTGGAAAGATTACCATAAATGCTGTTTTCAAGGAGACGTGAATAAAAAATGCACACATCATCATATAAAGCATCGTCAGATATATGTAAACTTAGCGAAGATATTCAAAAATTAGTCAGACTTTTGTAGAATTTAGAAATAAAGGAAGATATTTAGGCTATTTATCCATCATATTTTCACAACACCTACCACAATATCTCAAACTTAAAATTTGGAAGACATACACACTGCTGAAAAGTAATTTTGTTATTCTTCTAACCGATATGAATGTATAGATATTATTTTGCAGTGTATTCTTTGAATGCTCACATTAAATATTCTTTTATATGCATATATCGTTGTGTTTATTTTTCTAATACCTATTACATTAATGAAATACATAACATTTTAAGTGAAATAACACTCCCACAACTTAAAAAATGCATAAGAACATACAAAAAATAATCAGATGTATGAAAAAATATACAAGTTTACAAAATAATTTCATTGTTTTCTAGAAATATTAACAAAAAATATTTACAATATGAAAAAATTGCAAAAGTGAAAAGAAAAAACACAAATGTAAAAACAAAAACCACAAAGTGAAAAACTCATAACAAAGTTTTTGAAAAAAAATATTTACAACAAAATTTTTTTTTTACAAAAACCAAAACTTCCAAAAATATTTTTTTCAAAAATTTTTTTTTTCAAAAACATTTTTTACAAAAAATTTTTTTTTGAAAATAAGTTTTTACAAAAGTAAAAAATAAAAAATCACAACGTTAAAAATATGAAAAATTTTAGTTAAAAAAAGTGTAAAAAAAATTGCAAAAAAAGTTGCAAAAATTTCAAAAAAAGTTACGAAAAAAGTATCAAAATTTTTGTTCTTTTTAATACAGTATGCAATGGTGAAACCATTGTATTTGCTATTAAAAAGAACAAAAATTTTGATACTTTTTTCGTAACTTTTTTTTGAAATTTTTGCAACTTTTTTTGCAATTTTTTTTACACTTTTTTTAACTAAAATTTTTCATATTTTTAACGTTGTGATTTTTTATTTTTTACTTTTGTAAAAACTTATTTTCAAAAAAAAATTTTTTGTAAAAAATGTTTTTGAAAAAAAAAATTTTTGAAAAAAATATTTTTGGAAGTTTTGGTTTTTGTAAAAAAAAAATTTTGTTGTAAATATTTTTTTTCAAAAACTTTGTTATGAGTTTTTCACTTTGTGGTTTTTGTTTTTACATTTGTGTTTTTTCTTTTCACTTTTGCAATTTTTTCATATTGTAAATATTTTTTGTTAATATTTCTAGAAAACAATGAAATTATTTTGTAAACTTGTATATTTTTTCATACATCTGATTATTTTTTGTATGTTCTTATGCATTTTTTAAGTTGTGGGAGTGTTATTTCACTTAAAATGTTATGTATTTCATTAATGTAATAGGTATTAGAAAAATAAACACAACGATATATGCATATAAAAGAATATTTAATGTGAGCATTCAAAGAATACACTGCAAAATAATATCTATACATTCATATCGGTTAGAAGAATAACAAAATTACTTTTCAGCAGTGTGTATGTCTTCCAAATTTTAAGTTTGAGATATTGTGGTAGGTGTTGTGAAAATATGATGGATAAATAGCCTAAATATCTTCCTTTATTTCTAAATTCTACAAAAGTCTGACTAATTTTTGAATATCTTCGCTAAGTTTACATATATCTGACGATGCTTTATATGATGATGTGTGCATTTTTTATTCACGTCTCCTTGAAAACAGCATTTATGGTAATCTTTCCAAGTGTAAGGTTTTCCATCTGTATAGATTTTTGTATGTTCTGTTAAATTCTATTTACTTAAGAAGTGTTTGTAGCAAATAGAGCACATCTGTAGTAGAAATAAATGGACACAGTTAGGATTCTCTTCAATAATATAGGTAAAAAGCACTTGTTAAAGTGTAGGTAGTAAGACAAATCATTTTGTATTTACTCTAATTACGTTTCATATACGAATTCTAGTATTTCTCATATAAGTACTCACATATGTGTTATTCGTTAACGCTACATGTGCTAGGGATGAATCATTTGGATCATTAATTTCTGAAGTTTGCTGCTGTTTTGGTTCATCTTGTTGAAACATCTGTATAATGAAAGAAATATATATTTAGTAAAGGTTTAATGTATAAATAATCGCCTATTTATTTTTATTAAATACATGTATATTGCAATCAATTTCGTGTACATTTAATATAAATTAAATTTTCTTCATTTATTCATATGATAGTAATTTCTCTGAGGGGTACATATCTGATAATTTTTAGAAAAGTGTGAAACACAAATTATTCTATGATAATAAGCATTGTGGTAAATTCACATAGCTTGGTTTCGGAAATAGGTTATTTGAAATATGAAATGTTAAAATTAAAGATTGTATTTGTACATGCTATGTATAATCAAAAACTATAAATATATTATTATTTAAAAAACTCGATGGACGATAATTCAGATGCAAGATGAAAACATTAAGATCAAGTGCAAGATGAAACATATAATTTGATTAATACTATGGAAGTGCTAACTCAAGATAAACCATGTATACTATATATCATTAAAACTATAAAGATAGTATTTATATTTTAAGCAACTTGATGCACGATAATTCAGAAGTGCGAGATGAAACATCTGATGAATTGATTAAAAATATGAGTAGATTAGTTTTAATACATTAGATGATTATAGCAGTAAGAAATTTCGTGTAGGAGCAATGCGTACATGATGAAAATCGAATGGAATCAATTGACTTCAACTCCTGATCCAAGTTAGTATTTATCTCACGTGTGTAATGTGGAAATATAAAAGGTGAAGAATCAAGTTTGATGTAAATAAATATTGTGGTATTGGTTTAAAAACTAAAAAAGTATTGAATTTTACTGAATTAGAAAGCATAAAATTTGATTAAATAATGTTTTATGTAAAATATTAAGTTTAAATGTGATAAAATTATGAAAATCAGTTTGTAAACTCTCATTTTTATAAGTACTACTATGAAAATATTCTTTTAATATAGAATTTCTGCTTATTAATGAGACTAAAAAATTATTTTTTTTTAATTTTGAATATTTATTGAGTGTACGTAATACTAGGATTAAAATCTTACAAATTCGGTGTTAAATTTTTCAAGAAATTGTGGTTTGTAATCCAGAAAAAGGTGTGATTTTAATAAATTTGTAAATATGTTCATTATTTTTTTTTTTTTTTTAGTTATTTCTCTAACTTGTCATTCATTTGTTAATTTTTGTAATTTTTGTAGAAAATTGTTAAGTAGTAATTGTTAAGTAGTTGAATTTTCGGTAATCTGTACTATTTTTTTGTCCAACAGTTGATTTTTTTGATTATTAGTATTCTTATTCAGCAGTAATTTCACGTATGAAGTTATTAAATATTAAATATCTATTAATTTTCTTTACTGTTTCATATGATAGTAATATTTCTGAGGAACAGGTATGTAATAACTACTAGACTTTGATTGACTTGATTTTCTGATAAACGTTTGAAAAGAGTTGTAAGTATGTAATGATGCAATATCTATATACTATCGAGAGTCGAGATTGAAGTAGATAAGTATTGGAGTAATAGTCAATTCTTTGTTGAATTTCAAGAAATTGTGTGAGAACATGGTTTTTTACATTAAGTTTATGTAATTTCAGTTACAGTTTTTCGACAATCAACCTAAAAATGGATAATTATCATAGTTAAAAGTTATGATGAAAAGATGTAAGCAATATTAATGTTAAAAAGTTCGTCTAATGTTTGCTCTTATGTTGTGAAAATTTCGAATAGTTTGATTTGAAATATGAAATGTTTGTAAAAATTAAACTTTGTATTCGTGTATGTTTTGCATTATTAAATTGTAAAGATAATATTCATATTTGGAAAATGTTGTTGGGTGTTTTAATAATTTTTTGATAAGTAGATAAAAACAGATGTTAAAATTCTGTGCTATTAAAATATATAGGATCAAGAATAAAGTTTGATGAAAATAAGTATTGTAAAAATTCAGAAATTTTGAAGTGTAAGATGAATCATGTCCTAATTTGATTAATTATATGGGTAGAGTAGTTTTAATATGTCAAGTGTCTAAAGCAGCAAGAAACGATTTTTTAGGTTTTCTAGAATAATAATAATAATAATAATAAAAGTATACTTTTATTGTAAGATTTCGAATGCAGTCAAGACGTGAAAAATATAAGTATGAACCTTTGTAAAGACATTCAAACTTTTTAAAAAGTTTAAGTTTAGTAATATACTGTAACAATATATGTAAGCAAATGTATTTCAAAGTTGAAAATTTGTGTAAAAAATTGTCTTTTCTTGAAAATTGATATTTATTTTTGTTTAATTAATGATACTTATTACATTTTTGTTGTTAAAAACTAAAATATACGTTTAATTCTTCTGTTAAAATTGATATATCCGTGTTGGAGGTGAGAAAAAATAGTGTAAAACTAATAAAATTTGTTTAAATTCGTCTTTTTATTCTTAAAATTAATATTTTCTATTGTTTAGAATACGTAATAATAACTTTTGAGGAATGTATAACCGGAAAATGTTAAAAAATCTTAGAAAATTGGTATTAAAAATATTAAATACAGTTGCTTCAATGATATCTTTTCGATATGTAAAGTGATTGTAACATTTAGAAATGTACTTCTGAAGAATGTATAATCGGAAAATGTTAGAAAATCTTAGAAAATTGGTGTTAAAAATATTAAATACAGTTGCTTCAATGATTTCAAAAACAAACTCTGTTAAAAAATTCTGTATGTTTTCAAGTGAAAATAATCTGAACCTGAATACATGGTATTTAAAATACAAAATTCACGTTTATGAACTAATGTTGAAAACATGGGTAACATTAAATATACAGCTAATATTTAATTATAGATTAGAAAATTCTTAAATTGTATCCATATTTATTAAATATAGTACTGAATACAGTGAATAAGTGAAATATGTGAATAAGTATTGATATTTCTATGTTGCTTTTGAAAATACTAGTGTAAAATTATTCAAATTCGTCTTTTCTTTAAAATTGATATTTATTTTTGTTGAATTAATGATACTTGTTAAGTTTTTGTTGTTAAAATTAAAATATACGTTTAATTCTTCTGTTAGAAATCTATATTTCTAAGTTGTTGTTCAAAAGACTATTGTAAAACTAATCAAATTCGCTTAAATTCACCTTTTCATCTTAAAAAATAATATTTTTATTATTTTGTTTAATTAATTATACTGATTATGTCTTCCAAAATTAAAATTTTGGGATATTGCGGTAACTGTTATGAAATTGGAGTGTATAAAATTTCTCTTTTTTTCTCCCAGACTTCTAAATATACAAGAATGAGAGGTCATTGCATTGTCCATTTCCCTACCTAAGGTAAAAAATTGGGGGAGATGGGGGTGAAAAGGTATGGTGAGGGACTTCGGAGGAATAACTTTTGGTTTCAATATGACGTCACAAGAAGCAGGTGTTGTTTTCATATTTGCGTGTGCGTTGAATATTTACTGAAATGTGTTCGTTTATGCATTAAAATTCTACTTAGTTAGTATATAAAAGTATGATGAAATTTCCATTTAGAGTAAAAGTTAACCAAATTCGTTTAATTCGTCTTTTTTCGTTAAAAAATCATTAGTTTCCTTTGTTAATTGTTTAATTATTGAAACTCTTTGAGGTAACGACTGTTCAAAAATTAAAAAATATGTTTAAATTTCTATTTTAAGTTGTGTATTCTGATTTTATATATATATATAAAAAAAAAAAAATAAATAAATATGAAGAAATCAGTTAAAAATTTAATATTTTCTGTTGTTTTGCTTAATTAATAATGTTCATGAAGGAAATGGTTGTCCAAAACTGGAATGCATGCTTAAATTTCTTTTGCAGTTGATAAAAATCGTAAGAAATCAGTCTTTTTCTATAAAAATCGATATTTTCCATTGTTTTTTACTTAATTATGAATGCTCATTAAGGTTATAGCGTTTGAAAAACTGAAATGTGTGTTTAAGTTTTCTCTCTTAAGTTGATAAAAATCGTAAGAGATCAGTCTTTTTCCATAAAACTTGATATTTTCCATTGTTTTTTTACTTAATTAACGATACTCATTAAGGCTATAGCTGTTGAAAAACTAGGATACATGTTTAACTTTCAACTTTTAAGTGTTACATTGATCATATAGTTGATAAAAATCGTAAGAAATCAGTCTTTTTCTATAAAACTGGATATTTTCTATTGTTTTTACTTAATTAATACTACTCATTAAGGTTATAGCGTTTGAAAAACTGAAATGTGTGTTTAAGTTTTCTCTCTTAAGTTGATAAAAATCGTAAGAGATCAGTCTTTTTCCATAAAACTTGATATTTTCCATTGTTTTTTTACTTAATTAACGATACTCATTAAGGCTATAGCTGTTGAAAAACTAGGATACATGTTTAACTTTCAACTTTTAAGTGTTACATTGATCATATAGTTGATAAAAATCGTAAGAAATCAGTCTTTTTCTATAAAACTGGATATTTTCTATTGTTTTTACTTAATTAATACTACTCATTAAGATGTCTATCAAGCAAAATTCAAATATATGTTTAACTTTCTTGAGTTAAATTGATAATCTCATCTTGTAGTTGAAGAAATCTAAATAAAATGGTTAAAAACTGAAATTTTAATTGTTTCGCTTAATTAATAATACTCATTAAAATTACGGTTGTTTAAAATTCAAATACAAATTTAATCTTCATCTTATAGTATGATTCAATGTTGAGATGTGATTGATAATATTTTTAATTAGGGAAGGTTGTTCACCTATCCTGTTAGAATAGAATGTTCCTTTTTTCCACTAGGGGGCGCAGGAGGGCGGCGGTGAGATGGTGGGAGCAGGAGGCACCGCAGGAGGCACCGCAGGAGGGGCCAGGCGGGGTAGCCGGAGGAGCAGGCGGGGCAGCCGGAGGAGCAGGTGGGGCGGCCCCACAGCCCCACCTGCGCATGAGCCCGTACTCTTGTTTTCCTACTACTATTACCAATTAAACACAGGTTTAACTTGTTCTTGTTTCTGAAATTTTGAAAAACGTTTTACATTCCACCTTATATTAGATATCACACTTGAAAAAAATGATCCTGTGTTTGTTACTGAAAGTTTGAATAGCCTTTTCCATTATATCTTACATTTTGTACCACCCTTTAATATGAATGTCTCTCCCAGTAATTAATATGTCTCTCCCAGGCAAAGATTGAAAGACTCAAAGAGGCAACACTTATTAGTTTTTCATTTATGAAGGCTGAATATTGAAAACGTTTATATTTTAAAAGGACTTTAATGTATTTTTAAAGCATTTTATATTATATTATGCTCTTTTAAGTAATGTATATACATTCATTTATGTTTTTATAAATTTTATTTATTATTTAGGGGAATTTTGCATTATCTACATAAAAAAATAAATCATATTGTTATGTATTAGCGCATAGGCCGAAGAGAGTTTTGCCTCCATAAATGTTTTTTTTTTCTCCGCTGGACTCTTAATCAATTAATGCAAATTAGAAAGAGAACCGCATGACAGGTTAAGCCATTAGACAGACGTCTTTCTACAATCTGCTGTCTACTAGAATAAAAAACATAACATTACAGGCACTAATGCGGGTCTCTTGTTGATTTGACTAAAACCGTTTTTAATTACAAACAAATACAAATTTGTAACATGGTAAAATTATAAAAACAAATAAAAATAAAATAAAAATAAATCAATAAATGAAAAAAAAAATAAAAATAAAAATAAAAATAAATAAATAAATAAATAAATTAAATTAAATTAAATTAAATTAAATTAATTAAATTAAATAAATAAATAAAAGCAGCTATAAAAATGCATAAAAATACAATGTTTTTATTATTATTATTCGATAAGAAATAAAGGTAACAACAAATGAAGATAACAGTTATAGAACGAGGTTAATGTCTTAAGCCTAGAATTTTATTACTCCACTTTTATATTTTTCCTAAAAATATGACCGATGTTGTGCTATTGTGCTGTCCCAAACATTGGAGACATTAATACAAATGCATAAAAATGGATCAAAGTTCACAAGGAAGTTACATTTTATTCTATTTAACTGTTGTAATACCAAAATAGTCTTTGTGTTTTTTTAATTTTAGGACTGTTCTAAGAATTATTACACTTTGATATGTGACATTTATCGTTAATTAGGTTTGAAAGCAACACAGCGTAGCAAGGAAATTCCTAATTTTGCACCATATTTTTCCTAAAAGAAATACTATTTATTTGTTACTAAACTTTAAAATCCTTTAGTACTATTGGTAGTCTATTTTAGAAATAATTACAACTGAACTTTTCTCATATGTTCTTGTATATTCAGAGTGCTTGTATATTTTTTAAATGTATTTTAAAGGCGATATCGTGTTAATATCCTTTACCAAAATATCTTCACAAACAGACATTTTCTTTTCTTTTAAAATAAGCATATATTACTAGATAATTTCGTAAAGTTTAAGTTTACCTCAAGCCTCTTTCCCTTATTATGAAATCCATCGAAATGAAAAAATAAATCTTTAGAAAGAAATGATTTTTTATTGTTACAGATTTTAAAGAAAGAAAAAAAACGAAACAATTTCTTCAAACATTTTAGAATAATCATTCCACTTTATTCAGTGTCTTCACGAAATGAAGGTCAAAGAAGGATGATTCAATAATGTATTTCAAGGTCCGGGAAATCCAGAAATTTAAAATGTTTATGGCTGTGAACTACATCAAATAACTCTGTATTTTCAATGCAGGGGAAATCTTAGTTCGAGATTAGCAAAATAAGTGAAATTATAACGATATTGTCTGCAGTAGTTTGAATAAATAATTCATATGCCACGATAATAAATCCTGCACATTTTCTATTTTATTAAATGTGTATAGAGTTTTTAAAAATCATTTTCTAACATAACATAACATATGTTTTTCAAACATTTTTAACGTTGCGAAAGTAAATACAATATTAAAAAAACACTTATTACCTCTTATAGGTTAGATATAAACTACACATATTTCCGTATTTTACGTGGTAATTTAATGCTGTTTAAAGAGCATTATAACCAAAGTAACACTTTTCACATTGTATTCCATTTTACACAACTTTTAAAATTTTACTTCGTAATAAATATTTTCCGATTTAATTATAACCATTTAAATTTTCAATTTTAATATTCCAATTTAAAATAAACATTTTCCAAATACACATTACACATCAATCTAATTAAAACGTTGAATCTCTAAAGGATCATAGAATATGTTTCACAGTTATTAAACAAGTCAAAATATTTTCAAGAGATACAGTTATTTTACTTCAATAATGTTGTAAATAAACCTCTGAAAATTATAAGAATGTGTATGGGTGAAGAAATATATTCTTTGATCTCAAAATGAAATTATGTATTTTTAGTGTAATCAATTTGATTGAAATTAAACTTGTTTCGAAATATATTTACATTTCATTTCAGCACTATAATTTTAAATTTTTATCGTAGAAAATCCCCCTGCATTTTAATCATTTTAAACATTGAATTAAAAAAAATCTTAAAGATATAGTTTGAAGTTTGAATAGTTTTTCTCGATTTTTTTTTTTTAAACGTGACTAAATGAAAATCAATGTTTGAATTTTAATTCAAATTCTTCAGACAAATAAATAACGAAAAACTACGAACTACAAGGTTTCATGGACACATAAAATGACAATGTGTGGGCATTTTCTATCAAAATAAGCTTAACCCTTATGTCAATGACAGGATAACCGGGAACCGTTTTTAAATTTTCATCCTAATCTCAAGGAGTAAATATCAAAGTAAGCTAAAATGGTAAAGATCACCGTTATTACTCTAGTATTCATTGTCCATTAATAAAAATTGCTTTAAAATGTGAAATTTATTATTTCTATTTTGCGATCTAATTATCTCTAAATTAAACATTTTTATGCCTTTCATGAAAGGCAAAATTACCCAGGTACACATGCAAGTTTTCCGTGGAAAAAAATAACAAACAATGAAAGATTATTTAGATTTAGATCAAGAAATCTTTATTTTAATTTGCAAATAAAGTAAGACAGATTTTTACGTTAAAAATACTTAATTTACTTAAAATTTTGTCGGCAAGTTTTACAATAGCAAAAAGTGTACGAATGTAGTACATCATGTATTGGCCTTCCATGTTGTTTAAATGATTTTGTAAAATTTTTGCACGTTTTCTGTGTTTCTAAAAAGCACACCTGAGAGCAGCTACTTATATCTTTACTGTTTCATACAGCCTTAAGCTATTTGGGCTGGTATTTGAACGTGTGGCAATTTTAAATACGTTCAAAGGTTTTTTTTTTTTTCTGTATAGTTTCAATTTCCGATTTGGCCGAAAATTTTTTCACAGACTGCATATGTTGCTTTTGATCCTTAATTGATGAAAGGTATAAGGTCTCTCCTAAATCCCTGAAATTCAAGCATTTTTTTATAGCTAACCATATTATTATTGGCAATATGTCAAATGTAAGCAGCAAATGCTGCTATATTTACATTATCAAAAAATAATTCAAGTGACCATGTGGTTCTCCTTGTACTTGTGAATTTAATATTTTACAAATACATTTTAATGTTTAAAAAAAATTAAATAAATATATTTCTAATGATTTCTAAAAATAATAAAAAAGATGATTTGCAGATAGATAATTTTGTATGATATGGCGAATTTATATTTTAATATTTAATTTTCGATACATTCCAGTATATTTTTTTAATTCGCCTTCAAAAATACAAATTATTTCACGTTACAAAATGCATTCTGAATGAATACGTAATTGTTTGCCCTATGTAACTTAAAAATACATTTAAAAATACATTTAAAATAACATTTCAGGAAAATTGGCATCTTGCGTAAACACCATACCCTTGTTAAACACTGTGGTAAACAACAATTATGAAAGTTCAAGATTTTGAAAGAACAATTTGATTTTACGGCTTTTCTTAGAGGCAAGTTAATATATTAAATTTTCACGAAGAATTAACATTTTCTTTCAGAAAAATAAAATCTAAATTACTTTTGTATGCCATTTTAACACTTTATAAGTATGCATTTATTCCTTTTCAATTTGTGTTTCCGTAAATTTATTATTTTTTAAAAGATCTCGAAAATACTATCGAATAGCTCAAAAAAAGTAAAGGAAAAACTTAAAAATATATTTTGTTACACAAAGGGGGCAAAAGCTGAGTTTTTTTTTTTCTAATGACTGTTAGCATCTTTTGTTGGTGTTATTCTTATCCGTTTCATAAATTCAATAGAAAAATTTTAATACAATTTCATTGTTAAAATATGTACATTTATTTAAAATTATATTTTTGATCGATTTACTTAAGTCCTGACTGTAAAATGAGCAAATGTTATGCATTTTTTTTTGAAATATTTTACATTTAGTCTTGCAACAATAACACCGATTGGCGGAAGGATTTATGCATGACCAGAAAACGTACTTTTACACGACCTGTGAGAAATAATCTAATTTCGTTACATTTCTTTATAAATAATGTGCACGATTTGCTAGGTAACTATCTTCATAAATTAATTGCAGATATAGTTTATGCTTCTAAAAAAATAAGAGCATTTTTATTGGAGCAATGGTATCTAAATTTGTAATATTATCAACGATTTCTAACTAATTTTTCTCAATAAATACTGAAATACTCATCATTCAGGTAAAACAAAAACTGGAATAATTATAACTTGTTTTCTCAAATAACTATCTTAGGTAGATTTCGTAAGAAATACTACATATTTCGGTCTCTTCTATGTTGGAATTTTTGAATTCTTTTTTGCAGATCTACGCCGATATCGACCTCTATACCCCAAAACTACTATCAGTAAAAAACGTTATCTACTTACCTATCTATATATACACTATCTACCAATAAGTGTTTAAAAAAATTCGATTTTTGACATTTTCTCAAATATTTAAAAATATACTTGTCGGATTCTTCTGAAACTTCAGGATTATGAAGAATATGTCTGACCTCATACTCATCAACATCCATTTGATAAGCAGGGCAATTAGGGGGACGACAAAAAAATTAAAGAATAACAGAAATATTTGGGATCACCCTGTACATGAAAATGCACGAAACAATTTATCGCTGTAGAATACAAATATGTGGATACTGCACAACATGTACACTGATTTTTAGCATGTATATTCATAGAGAAAGGGTGATTTTTTTTAAAAAATTCAAAAATTCTGGTATGTTTTTTGTTTATATCATGCAGGATTTTTGACCAAATTTCACGCACATTTCAGAAATATTGGCAAAATCTATTGGGAAAAATACAGCGCATTTGGAATATAAATATATTAAATATTTTATGAAATATGAGTAGTTTTATGAAATAATTTTTATCCGCGCATGCGCGAACAATAAAAACGATTCTTTTACATCATTTAATAGTCAATCCTATAAAGTAACTTATAAGAAAAAATCCAATCAAATATCATGAAAAATCAAAAAGATATCATTATTATAAGTAAGCTGTTTTTACATTGCTCTCTAAAAACGGCTGAATTATAAGGGATTCTCCACAAATTGACATTTTTTATTAACTGACTTTTAGGAAAAAATTGGTACTATTAAATGAATACAATATCTAATACAATATTGCTGCTAATAAGTATCTTGACACCTGTGATAGAAAAGGAAAAGAGCTTTTATTCTTTTATATCACAGATCTCAAGATACTTATTAACAGAAATATTGTATTAGATACTGTATACATTAAATACTAATTTTTTTCCTAAAGTCAGTTAATAAAAAAATTAAATTTGTGGAGAATCCCTCATCATTCAGCCGCTTTTAGAGAGCGATGTAAAAACAGCTTACACTGTAAAAATATGTCCTGAAATTTACAGGTGTTATTCTATGAATTTTCCTTCATTTTCTTGAAAATTTATGTTTTGGGTAAAACTGCATCTATTTCCTAAAATTACCGGAAATTTTTATTCTAAGGCAGTAGACTAATTGAAAGTTTCCGTTAAGGCAAGTACAACGGAATAGCTCCGCTCCGGCAAGATGGTTTAGGTCGAGAATAATATCAGTCTGCGTTCCAGAGAACATAAGCAAGTTTGCTTGAATGTCGTTAACATAAACGCAACACATGTATTACTTATATCAATTAATTTGAAGACCGAATTTGATATGCATAAAAAAGGTAAGTTATTCAATTTTATTTTATAACTTTCTATGATGAATATTACAAGTAATCTAAATGAACGTTGGTTTGAATAAAAATTCTTAAATGCTTAAATTATAATAAAGTCTATTGAAAAACTATTGCTGATTTTATTTTTTCTTCACGTTTAAAAAAACGGAGTTATGAAACAATATGAGATCTTTAAAATACATATGTATAATCAAAATAATTATCGAAATTTTTTTTTTTTTTTGAGATGACTAATTCTAAAATTCAGAAGTTACAATTAATTTTCTGTCAATTTGAGAAAAAAATATTTTATAACACCAAAAGTAAAAAATAAAACTAATCTACTGTTTTAGTCACTTTTAAAGCTATCTTAACAAAAATTTTGAAAATGTTTTTGGGTGGCACACATAAAAAAAAGTATTATGTATCAAAATTTATACTGAATTGGCCCTTTCCAAGTGATTTTGGATGTGTTGGGATTGAATTCAGAAAAGGGGGGAACGGCGGGGGGCATTCCCTCGAGGAGCAATGAGATGTCTCCCCCGGAAGATTAGAGATTTTGTGTTTTTTATGGTCGAGAAATGCAATCCCCAGGAATTCTATAATGCTTCTCCCTCCGGAACCAGAGAATTACCTCCCGGAGAAAAGTGTCAGAATTCAACACTGGTGTATGTTTATTCTTCCTTTTTGTGGATTAACTGCAAATTCACTGTTAAACTGTAAGAATATTTTTTGTATTTTTTTCATATAGCGCCAAATATTTATAGTAAAAATAAATAAATAAGAAATAGATCATTTAAGATAGGTGTTGAAGAAAAATTAAATTTTGATTTTAGGATTAATAAATGTAATTGTTATTGATTAATACAGTATTTTGCTAAAAGCTATTGTTTTTATAAATAAACACTTTCATAGATAAAAAATCATCATTTGTTAGTATTTAGGAAATCCTATTATGTATCCTATTAAAAAAAAAAAAAAAAAAAAAAAAAAAAAAAAAAAAAAAACCCTTAAATTCAGATTACACAAAGTAATACATAGGGGAGAGTGGGGTGGAGTGGGACAGTGGGAGGAATGGGGCAGTAGAATTTTCTCTTTATTTCTCATTCTAATCATTTGATCAATTGCATTTAAGATGAAACAGTTGTAGCCCAATCTTCCTTTAAAAAAAGTTTTGTTGTGTATAAGCTTGCAATTCTATAAAGGAAAACTTTATTTCAAGAAAAAAAAGTAAATTTTTTTTATATACTTTTTATGTTTTTTTATAACAATGTCATGTTTATGCATAGATGTATTAGTTTCAATATTTATGGAACATTATACTGTATATTATCATAATTTAAACATAAATTAAAATAAGACTAAAAGCAACATTTTTGTTTAGACAAAAAGTTTAACACAAAACTAGGAAGTGGGGGGGGGGGATGGTATATGTCCAATTCCTTTTTTTTAATAAGATGAATGTAAATTGCTAACATGCAAACATTTTTAGGCGATAATATATTAATTATAACTTTGATAATATATTCATTTACTTCAAATTGTAAATAAATTAAAGTGAGGGATTTTTAATGCCGTTTATAGCTGACAATCCTGAATTTTCATTCCAGTCATGAAGATACTGAAATTTTAGATTGTGGTACACACATAATTAACATACAATCTTTGTTTGATTGTATATCTAGTCGATACTACACCATTTATGCCTTTTAGCTTCCCATACCTGCCTGTAAGTGGGGAGGTATGGGACACATTTTGAAAATTACAGTTTCTTTAATTATAAAGTAGATTTTGCATGTTATGCTTTTATATTGCTCAGGAATATTAAAAAGTACTTCACCTTGCATTCTATAAATAGAAATCTTTGTTTTTGTGTCAAACAAAGCTGATTTCCTTACTTTCATAAAAAGTGTCCCGCATCACCGCACTCTCCCATATATTATCAACTGAACGTATTAAAACAAATTTTATTCTAGCACTTGTTCATATCTTTCATGTAAAAATTTCATCTAATTTCTTTGAAGTAAAATTTGTCAAGTTGTAATTTTTCAAATCCTTGGATGGATCTTTCAAATCAAAATTAAATTTTCGAATTACTGTTTTTTGAAAGTAAAATTTGTCCGTGTATTATTGTTATCGTTATTTTAAACGAATTGAAACTGAAAGTTGAATTTTCTATTTAATATTCTATTTAATATAGTTTTTTTTTCGGGGGGGGGAGAGAGATTTTATAATTATTGTTAAATTAACTTAAAATAAATATTTTAAAATAGTATCAAATATATATATATTTATATATAAGACTGGTTATATTTTGTTTAGCAGACATTTTTTAATGTTTAGTCGCTATGTGTCTTTGATGTTCTGAGATCTATAAAAAATATTTATTGTAGAGGTAGTCAAATCATGCTATTCTCTATAATCATTGTTTTAGAGTCTCTATGGTTTACCATATCTTCTTAAGGTGTTTGCGACGCAAGAAGACTGACACATTATTGATGGTGCTCACAATAGTTATGAGACAATTTTTGTCACAGCAGTTAAGGGTTAATGAAAAGTTTCTAATTTGTATATTGTTATTAACATTTTTTAAATAAAAATTCTCTTCATCTAAATTTTTAAAAATAAAAACATTGGCAACTATGGCATTTTTAAGTGAAGTTTAAATTACTTTGATCCAAAGGGTAAATCTAAAACATCATTATGATGCACCTTAAGAAAATCATCTAAATTGATTATAATATTGTAACGAAAAATATTCTTCCATTCTAATGCAAGATTTAATAAAAGGAACATAAACTATAATCTGCGTATACATTATGTACAAGAAGCCTTTATTTTCATACAAGTTTATAAAAAGGTAGCTTACGTAGACAAATTCTAGAAACATTTAAGGTGTACAACTTTTACAACATAGAGTGATTCATTACTATACTAAAAACTTGAAAATTTACAGATTTGTGTAAAAAATATAAATTTATCGTCAAAAATGATGATATATATTAGGTAGTTTTAGGTGTCTTACTTTTTATCTGACAGTACAATTTAGAACTGTGTAACATTTATATTTTTTTCTCAACCCTATAAAAAGTAAATGCATAAAATTTTTAATACAGACAACAATATGTCTTATATTTGAAAAAAAAAAATTATATTTTTTACTAAAATTTTATTTTATTTTGACATATGTTTAACTTTGGTTTAAAAAGTGTATAATTGTTTTTTTTTACTTTTATTCACTGCACACTAAACTGTAACAAAACTATTGGTTCAAGAGCTTCTAAAGATATTGATAATGATGCAAAGCTTAAGTATTTTGAACCTATATTTCACTTGTAAGTTCTTAATTTTTTATTTATTTGAAATTTAAATCATAATTTTTTTAGTTCATTTTTTATTGAAAAATTACTAATTTTATATAAATAAATAAATAAATTGCTTACAAATGAAATATACGTTAGTTACCCATCATTATCTATATTTGGGGGGGAGGGGCTTTAAACCAATAGTTTTGCTACAGTCTTGCGCACTGCGGATGCAAGTCTAAAAACAATTTTCAAAATTTTACCTCAAAAGTTTAAGGGGGCACAGCATTTTTAAGAATAGAAAACAGCTGATATCAATGTATGTATTTTTTAAATTACTGAAGCAGTTTCAATATATATTATTTTATTATATTGGCAGTAATTATAAATAGATATATTTGTTTATTTAATTAGCATTGTTAAAAAGGAATTAAATTTTCAGAAAATTTAAACGATCGAAATATAGCAAATTATAATAAGCAAAAAATATCATCAATATCAAGTAATAATCAGCAAGTGGAATGCAAATCACATCTCTAATCCCCCTCACTACTGTTAAACCTATGTGTGTGCAATGATTATCTCCAAACGAAATAAATATTTTTTACTGTGCACAGATAGCTCTTCAAGCATCATTTTTTTCATTTTTCTTTCCTTTCTTTTCTTTTGTAAAAATATTTGTAAAGTATATACTTAATTTTATTTCTTACTTTATTTTGCTAAGTACTATAACAAATTATATTAAGTACATACTTTAGAAATATTTTGATTAAATATTTCAAAAATATATACTTAATAATATTTAAAGTGTTAAAATAGTATTCTGTTTTGCTAAAATTTTAATTTAAATAGATATATATTTTAGAAACATTTAGATAACTAAAAGAAGAGACATTTAAAAGCAAACAGAAAAAAGAAGTTAAAAATATTAGTTTGCTATTTTTAAAAATATATATGCATTAGCCCTCCCCCTCATCATACGTGAAACATTGGAATTTGAGATCTCACTTTCTCACTGGGAAAAATATTGAACGGACAAATGGATAAGACTGAAAATTACCGGGCATAAAACTGAAGATACCAGTTTGCAAAACGGAAAAAAAACCCAGGCTTAAAACTGAAAACAATAGTTTCTAAAACGGAACATTTTATTTTCTAAGGCGGAACATTTCAGTTTCTAAGACGAAACATATCAATTTTCAAAACAGAACATTTTAGTTTTTAAAACGGAACCCTTCAGTTACCAAAATGGAACATTTCAATTTCCAAAATGGAACATTTCAGTTTCTAAAACGGATCATTTAAATTTCCAAAACAGAACATTTCAGTTTTCAAAACGGAACATTTCAATTTTCAAAACGGAACATTTCAATTTTCAAAACGGAATATTTCAGTTTCCAAAACGGAACATTTCAGTTTCTAAAACGGAAAAGTCATAATAATAAATTTTCCGTGAAAAAAACAGAGCAGATACGGCAACTTTGCTGCCAGTACGTTTTCCGTTTTTTTTAAGGAAATTTTTTTTACAGTGTACTTATAATAATGATATCTTTTTGAATTTTCATTATATTTTATTGTTTTTTTTTATAAGTTACTTCATAGAATTGACTCTTAAATGATGTAAAAGAATCGTTTTTATCGTTTGCGCATGCGCAGATAAAAATTATTTCATAAAACTACTCATATTTCCTAAAATATTTAATATCTTTATATTCCTATTGCGCTATATTTTTTCTAATAGATTTTTCCAATATTTCTGAAATTTGCGTTAATTTTAATCAAAAACCCTGCATGATATAAACAAAAAACATGCCAGAATTTTTGAATTTTTTTTATTACTCTTTTTCCATGAATATACATGCTATTCTTACAAAAATCAGTGTACATGATGTGCAGTATCCACATATTTGTATTCTACAGCGATAAATCGTTTCGTGCATTTTCATGTACAAGGTGATTTATGTCATCATGTACAAGTCCCAAATATTTCTTGTATTCTTTAATTTTAGAATAATTTAATCTTATCTTGGAAAATACAATGTGCATTATTAATCAGTGCTTTGATAAAAGCAGAATTTCTTTCAAAAAATGCTGTCAAATTGGGCATTTTAAACCGAATTTAACGAAGAAATCATGTTCAGAAGCAAGTCTGTACAAGAATCATTTGTAAGAAATTGATGATGTATTGAAATAATAAATTGCTTATTTTCTGACTCAGTTTTAGATTCAATTTTGCTCTCAAACGCATGATTTTGGCAGTTTCTCTTATTTAGAAAGTATATAATGTGTCGCATTGGTCTATTTTTTTAATAAAGGTAGAATATATTTTTTAAATGCTGTCAAAGTTGCATTTTAAACCGAATTTCCCATAAGATGATTCTGATAAAACCATTTCTTACAGAAAATGAAATTAATACCTTTTCAAAACCGTCCAAACAAATTTGTTAAAATGGCATGTATTTAATGATATTTTCTTTTTTGTTTGTGAAATGAGCAGTTAACTTTGAAATCAACCTGCGCATGTAGACTAATCCGACAGGCGTTTTTTCCCCTTATATTTTCTCTTTTCTGGATTATTGCACACATTAAAAAAAGAAATATGTTAGTTTTATGAGAAAATGTATCATAAAACAATCAAGTAAGCGAATAACAAATAATGAAGCAAACAGTTTTTAAATTTAAAAAAAATTACAAAACTCCTATTTATAGCTGGAATCTGTCAACATAATTCGGTTACATAACATTTATAGGATAAAAAACAGTGCATGTAAGTATATCAGTTTTTACATACTTTACTAGATTATGGCGTTCAGTTTTACTCACTCTTTAAATTTGCCTATTTTTTAAATATTTATTTTAAGTGTATTATTTAAATTGATATTTATTTCATACTTTGAAATGGATGATTTAATATTTTTGACACCTAGGAGATCTGAATGGAGTGTAATGACCATGACTTGTAGGTGTCAGGGCCATCGAGTTTAATAATATAATGTTTTATACAAAGAATACACGATAAAATATAACAATAAAACATCAATGTGTACATAATTAAATGATTAATAAATATTTTCTTTATTAATCATATGATACAAATTTTTTTAATGATGCATCTGAAAAAAATGATTGACAATTTAAATAATTAATTATATGCATATTGTCCTAAACAAACATAGATTTGCTTATTAAATGAGAAAAACATACACTGTAAAAAAAAGGTCGATCTACTAAAAAAACTTTAGTGATCCTTGTAATTACTAAAAAATTTTTAGTAAAGAATAAAAATTTTTAAGTTAGTTATACAAAAAATTCTTTTGTTCAGTTTACAAAAGAAATGCTTGTTTCACTTACAGAAAAAAAGTTTGCAATGGTTACTAAAAAATTCTGTGGAATACAAATTTACAAAGAAATTTTTAGTAACCTCTTGAATTTTTTTTTTACAGTGTAGGTATCTGATATTTACGGATAGCACAAGAATCATACCTTATATATTTTATATTATGCAAATTTTTCAGCGAAAATTTCATTATGTATTCCAGATTACAATATTTATATATATAGATAAAATTATTATTTCATAGTTTTTAAAGTTCTTGTTATGTTTGATGCATCATATATGTAAATAAATCGAGACCAACAATAATAAAAAACTTCGAAGGACATTAAAGTCATTTTTTATTTGTGTTTGCTAATTAGTGAAATTATTAAGTAAAATTCACCAAACTACATGCTTGTTTCTTATTACACATAATAGATAATTCTTTTGTCTTAACTTATGTATATCATATTAAAATTTCTTTTCTGTCTACGCAATCAATGCAAATTAGAAACAAACAAGGAGTTTAAATTTAAACATATCATATACCTGTAACGAGATATTTTTCAATATTTACTTAATTAAGTTTAAATCCATTTTTAATTTCAAACATTTTTTTTTTTTAAAATTGTATTTTGTGTTTTTACAGGTTTTCAATAAAAATAAAGATGAATGGTGCAAATGTATAAAATTATCTTTCAGATAAATGTGTAAAAATAATGCATCTTTCTAGATACACGATTTTATTTTTTAAAGAAATGATTTTATTTGATTTGAGTAAAGTAAAATGAAATAAGGAAAACGAAATCAATTTGCTTTATTAAAAAAAAAAAAAAAAAAAAAAAAAAAAAAAAAAAAAAAGCTGCTTGTTTGGAGCACTAGATAAAAATAAAGTTTGAATTTTAGTTACCAAAAACCATCGAGATTAAATGAACAAATCCATTTATTTAAAGAAATAGAAAAGGCAATATAAAAACGGTAGCAAACAGAAAACACTAAATAAGTTACTAAAGTCTTTATGAAAGCAGTTTTTTTTATTTGCAATTCTTAAAAATAGTTACATTTTTTACGTTTTAAAATATCTTTAAATGGAATTCTGCATACTTAATATAACTTAATAACCGCATACAAGATGCCTAGTAAAGGAATATAGTTTACCGTTAATTTCAAACTAAAGACAACCATATTCATGAATTTTATGTCTAGATATAATAGAGTTATGACTACACGAAGAGACAACTTACAGCGTCACCAGCAGCAAACTGCCGAATTAGTATGCCTAACAGTATCAACAGTTAAATACAAAAAATGTCTATTATGAATCCCTACAGCATCGCTCTATTTAATTAGAAATGATACCTTACCGGCAAAAATCTTCATTAAAATATTATTAGAAACTACTAAAGGTTCATTCAACTACTATAATGAAATGCACCTAATTGCATGCAACCGTCTAATTTTATACGATAGTCGCACATTTAGTGATTAACCTAATACATGCTAGCAAGATTCACTGTCGAAAGACATGTAAAATGAAGGATGACTATGTTACAAATAGTAGACAGATATACACTGAATATACATGTATACCCACTTCATGGAATTTGGTCTATATTTGCGTATTTAAATTGGTTTTCATATTACAGTGCACTCTACCATTATTACATGTACTAGTTCTATTCATAAAAGTGTGTCTCCCTTATAATGTTAAAAAAGAGAATCTTTTTTGTAAAAATCTTTTTTAAAACTTTATTAGAAACTTCATTTGAAGCAACAAAATGTTACATTTAATTACTAGAATGAAATGCACCTAACTGCATGCAAAAGTACAACTTTATACGATAAGCGCACATTTAGAGATTAACCTTTTGATTACGGGTTACAACGACGGCTATTTTTAAATAATTTCGAACCAAAATTTACAGAGAAATTTCATAGTGATAGATTTCTCTTAAAACTATTTTTGTATATGTTTATCAAATAGATTAGTTTTTTAAAAGTGGTGCTAATAAAATAAAGTAATAGTCTCTGGGACGACATATATCGCAACCCTGTAATCAAACGGTTAAACTAATAAATGCTAGAAAGGTTCATAGCAGGAAGACATGCAATATGAAAGATGAATAATTTGTAAATACTACAGAGACACATAGGATATAGTTGTATATCCGTTTCATGCCAATCGGACTGTATTTACGTACTTAAATTGATTTTTATATTGCAACAAACTCTACCATTATTACATACAGTGCAGCATCGTTTATACGACGCCGAAGGGACTACCGAAAAACGTCGTATAATTGATAACGACGTATAATAGATTTTCACTTCCAAAACTAGTATTAATTTTCTTTTCACTTAATTTTAAGGTTTAACGTGATGATTTGCATGTGTTGCGGCCAAAACCCGGAGCCTGGCCAATTCTAGAACTGGCCGGCCAATACCCGAACTGGCCAAGCTTCCCGGCCAATACCTGAAATACATGAAATGAATAGCGTATTTCGGGTTTTGGCCGGCCAATTCGCGAACTGGCCGAGAAGCCTTGGCCAACACCCGAATTGGGGATTTAAGGCTACCCAGTAGATGCGGCGCCGTCATGAAATTCTTTTAGAAATTGTTTCTTATTCAAAGAAGAACGTAATTTGCGACGGTTCCGTTTGATGGCACTGATATGCACACGTGACAGAAAAGGATATTTCCATGCTATTCTGATATGCCACCTTAGTGGTCTAAATTGCCATTTTTTCTAATAGAAATATTATTTTTTATTTGTATAAAAATGGTCTCAGTAAATTTATAGTATTTCGCATTATTTCCAATTCTTTTGAACCTGATTAACTACATTCTGCAGAAGATTCTTTACAAATTAAAATAAACACGAAGGGGGATTTTTTTAAAGTAATAAACGTAACCCATCGACAAATATGCAATTTTAAACTTAAAACAAGAAAGGAAATGAATCACTGTGTAGATTACAAAATATCATGCAACTCTATCGCAATGTTGTTAAGAGAATTTACTCCGGTTCTTTTTATGTAAAGAGATATCCACATAAGCATAAAAAAAAGTAAAATTTCATTTCAGCAATAGGTTTCCGCAACTAGTAATCTATTTATTTTATCTTTCATTAAAGCTTTCTATGATCTACAAATTGCTTTACAAATAAATATTAAAAGTTTATCGCAGCTGGAAATGCACATGAAAAACAATCGGAATATAAATGGTAAATTCCACCTACTCAATAATCTATAGAAAACATGTTGTAGAGCATATTAGAAATGTATAAAGGGTTTATTATGTTTGAAGTTGTGAAATATCAAAAAAAATACTCTGTAAAAGTATTTCTCGCATATATCATAATTCCTTATCGGAATACTTTTTTGGAGTCCCTATTAACGATTTATAATGATTTCTTAATCAATATTCTACAAAGAAACCTACTGCTTCCCTCATGAGTGAGGCATATAAATTTTACTATGTTTGAAATATGCCATAATTCTTTGTTGGAATTGTTTTGGCGCCCCTATAAATGATCTACAAATGCTACTTAATCAATACGCAACAAAAGACATTGTTTCTCACATCAGTGAGGCTCATGAATTGCATTATGTTTGAAATAGTGTAATATCATTAAAATAACCTATAACAGATTTTTTGGCATACATCATAATTCTATACCGGAATTCCTTTTGGCGTCCCTGTAAACGAACTGTAACGGCTATTTAATCAATACTTTACAAAAAAAGTATCACATGTGCATTATGTTCGAAATCGTGTAACATCATTAAAATGCCTTATAAAAGATTTGTTCGCATGTATTATATTTCCTTATAATGGCTACCTAATCAATATTCTAAAAAAAATATTGCTACTCACATGAGACAGGCTTGTAAATTGCATTATGTTTGAAATAGTGCAACATCATTAAAATACCCTATAAAAGGTATTTTGGCATACATCATTATTCTTCATCGGAATTCTTTTTGGCGTTCTTATAAACGTACATTAGAATGGCTACTTATTCAATATGCTACAAAAAATTTACATCCCACATATGCATTATGTTGAAATAGTGTAACATCATTAAAATACTTTATGAAAGATTCCTTGCATTTATCATAATTCTTTATCGGAATACTTTTTGCGTCCCTACAAATGAGCTATATTGACTACATAATCAATACTCTACAAAAAAGCATTGCTTCCCACATGAGAAGGGCATATAAACTTCATTATGTATGAAATGTATCATAATTCTTCATTGGAGTCATTTTTGATGTTTCTATTAACGAACTATGATTACTAATTAACCAATACTCTACAAAATATATATTGCTTCCTACATAAGCTAGGGTTGTAAATTGCATTATGTTTCAAATAATGTAACATTATAAAAATGCCCTAAAAAGGATTTTTTGGCAATATCATAATCTTTATCGGAATTCATTTTGGCGTCCCAATAAACGAACTAAAATGGCTACTTAATCAATATACTCTATAAAAAAAGTTCTTCTACACTAGAGAAGCATGTGATTTTCATTAAATTTGAAATAGTGTAACATCATTAAAAGGCACTAAAAAATTCTTTCATCATTTTCTTAGTAATAAAATTTTCAGTGTTTCTGAAAAAATCTAGAATTGCTATATTTCATGCACTGTAATAAATAACTGTTTGTCGTCTTTATTAATGATACATAGGTACCAATTTTATTGTAATGTAACAACATTAAAATGTACCGTAAAAACGATTCTTATTGATTATATTGAAACGAAATATTTTTGTATATCCCAGTAAATTAAAAAAAAACAGTACACAATTCCCTATCAGTGCCAAAATAAATTGATAAACGAAATAAGATAACAAATACAAGTCATCCTGAGCCTTTACTCGAGTTAGAGAACGGCCAGGTAGACGACTACACTATTTGAATTCATAGACACTTTCAACTGTGTTAGAAATGATTAAACCGAGTGCCTCTATCTATTTCGGGAATTGGCCAATCACATCTGGCCAGTTCGCGAATTGGCTAATCGCATCTGGCCAGTTCGCGAATTGGCCGGCCAATTCTAGAATTGGCCAATCATTTTTAAACGTTACTGGCCAGTTCGGGAATTGGCCGGCCAGTTCTAGAATTGGCCGATTTCGGGTTTTGGCCGCAACACATGCATTTTTAAATTAAACAAGCCGAAATAAACAAATAATCTTAAAAATGGGGGGGAGGGGGGAAATTAGTAAGCAATTTAAAAATGCATACCTTTATTTATGTCTCACCGAAAGGTTCCTCATTTGCAGTACATCGTTTCCTTTCCATTTAAAGTTAAAGATAAAAAACCCCGCGTGGCCAACTGAAAGTCACCAATACTGATAACAGTTAGAAGGATAGTCTATTTGCAACTTAAAACAAGTCGGGACAGCTAACCATCCCCGAAAAAAGAATGACCCCTCCCAGTGTAATCTGTTACACGTAAGCTGATTTTTCAGACTAATCGAACACCAGCCCACATTTTTATAATGTGGAGTGCATTTAAACACGCTCTGGTGTCATTCATAGTTGCCAACTCCGGCTTGTTCGTAAAATACACAAGAAAAATAAAATTAAACCTATACAAAATCGAAAAATCGACGTATAAACGATTTTGGGCGTCGTATAAGATATATTTTTACATTAAAATGAATAGGAATGAATCGGGACCACATTAAAACGTCGTATAAATGTAAACGCCGTATAAGTGATCGTCGTATAAACGATGCTTTACTGTATATTAAATGGTTTTATTCGACTTAAAATGCCACACTTTTAGAAGAGATTCTTAATATTATTTTAAGACATGTCAATATTGGTGGGTATCTAAATTTATTATCTTACTTAGGAGCAGGGGTGTAGTCGTGAAAATAACAGAGGATATATTTTCTAAGCAGAGAGTATACCCTAGAGTGTGTATACTATAAGTTTTCTTGAGAAATAGAGGGTATACGGTGCTCCTTTAATAATACAGAAGGTATACGGTTTATACCCCCTGTACCCTCTACTACATCCCTGCTTAGGAGTCTAATAAAGCTACGTTTCCATCAAAAAATTCCTTTTATACAAAATAGAGAACGTTCTACAAATTAGTGATTTACCTCTTTGTGGTATCTCATTCCATTTTCAAGTTACAATCACTATTTAGAAACTTAACATTATTTAGGTGACGCTGTAAGCGATCGCATCACTTCGGATATAGTCATTTTACGTTACGATTCTGACGTCACGATTTTGCTATAAATGTTACCATTCTGAAATTAATGAAGTATGTGAAGACAGAGGAATTATATGGAAACATTTTATAATTTATAGCTAATGAAAAAAATAATGTAAAAATGCCATTTTGAGTAGAGATTTTTAAAATTTTGCATTAAAAAATTTCATGTACTAAAATAAATATTTTGTAAATATTGGGAGTATATTTTCAATAAACACGCGTTCAACCCCCACTAAAAATAATATTAAGATTAACTGAAGAAATCTCCACTTTCTTCAGAAATTTTACTAAAATCTGAAAAAAATTTGCAGACTTAATTTCGCCTTAGAAATATCTGCAGAATTTTTTAAGAATATCTTTAAAATATCCACAGAATCCGCAAAATACAGTTTTTCTACTGATTTTTGGGGCAATTAACTATAGATTTTCTACATATTTTTTTAGTGGGGACATCACCGAATGCCAGTGCGAAAATTTAAGCGAATTTTTTTCATGTAAGTTACAGGTTGAACATCAATTTTTCAATAAGGACAAATCGTTGGGTTACCTGTGCTTAAAACTTTTATCTCAATACAACCGTTGGGATAAAAGAATGTACCCGTGTTGCATTTTAATATCATAGGAAAGCGTGATAGCGTTAACAATTATTTTGGCTTACGAATGTGATTTCAAAACGATTAATGTTTATTAGCTGGAGTATCAGTGTATAGACAAGAGAAATAAAAATTCATATAAAGTGGTATTGACATAAATGTTTTAACATCTATCTTTTAAAGCTACACTTTTTCATATTTTTTCTTTTAACACTTTAATATACACTATAAGTACTACAAATTTATTTTTTATCTTAATTATAAATTATATAAATTTTATCCCAAAGGTTATGCCATTTTGATGAATATGCTTTATATGCTAGATGCAAAATTTATACTTACAGAGATTAAGAAAATATTTTACTTCCATGTAAATTTATATGTTATTGAACTGTTTCATTTTCATTGTTTATGATTCATGTACAAAAGTATTTTTAAGTCGAATTTTTATTTAATGATATGAATTTTTTTATATGTTTTATTTATTAAGTCATATTATTGGCTTAAAACATAAACTTTTGTACTGAATCAAAAATGAAGCTACTGAAAGCTAGGAATTCATAAAGGTTTCTTCAGTATTTAATGATATAAGTTATTTACAAAGTCTAGAAAAGTATCTCCCGCTGCTAATGAGGTACTAATGTCTATTATAAAACACATAAAACTTAATTTCTAATGTGAATATAATCGTCAAGTAATTTTGTGAAGGCGGAAGCATAGAGAAAGCAAGAAAACTACTAACACTGAGATAAATTGACTCTCAAGGGCGAGTAGCTTAAACATCAATAAAAAAAAATAATAATATTAATTTTCATTCATCGTAATTTTTATTTCATTTATTGCTATAGGTTTTGCTTTTTATTCTGTAGTATCGACTTTTGCTTTTTATTTTTACATATCATCCAATGTTACTACTAGTTTATATTTTTATAATATCATCCTTAAAATTTCAACAGTCATTTTTCTCTTCAAATCTTTTTTCAAGTTTGTATAAACACATTCCTTTAAAGCTTTCTTGGATTTATTTTTGAAATATTACGTTACTGAACGCAAATAGTTAGATGTATAGTTGACGCATCCCACGCGACCTCCTTGACATTTAGTGCAAGGTAGCTGCATATCTCTTATGTCTAGACATATCCTATGCATCATTTAAATTAAAATTACGTTTCCTTAGTACATATACATTTCCCATAAGGCTTATCCTCATTAAACATTGAAGAGGATACGTGTTAAGAAAATTAAACTGTCAAATTGTGATATATATACAATGCACACAGTGTGTACATACACTATATACACACACAGATATACACACGCATGTATATACCGGGTGTCCAAAAAATGACTGATGGATTTTAAAATTCAATAACTTTCAAACGGTGACAGTTATTTAAAAAAATTTTGCAGGAGGGTTGTGTATAATGTCAAGAGTTTTTTTACCGTAATTTTTTATTTTAGTTCGCATATCAAACAATAGGTCGCGCTGACGGCGATTGAAGGCCAAGTGATCAGTGCTGAGTAAAGCGTCGACCTGGCCTTCAATCGCCGTCAGCGCCACCTAGTGTTTGATATGCGAACTAAAACAAAAAATTACGGTAAAAAAACTCCTGACATTGTACATAACCCTGCTGCAAAATTTTTTTAAATAGCTGTCACCGTTTGCAAGTTATTGAATTTTAAAATCCATCAGTCATTTTTGGGACAACCAGTAAGTATTGCATTTGTTTAATCAAAAATAACTGTTGGAACTGATAAGATATTTATCCCAATGGGAGACGAGACTATCAATTTCAGTTTTGTCGAAAGGATTATGTTGCTGACAGATCCACAATCCAAAGACTCTTGGATTTCTATGTTTGGAGAAATCCAACGCCCATGAATTTCTTTCTCTGTAATTTGTTGGTTTTCCTGGATAAGACCACTAATTCGCTTAATCACATAAAGAGTAATGACTCAATGAGCTTGTTGTGGCCGGGTATCGCTATTGATTGATGTGCGTCCATTTCGGAACCTTCTATGCCACTCGTTCACACTTATCAATGACATTCAGTATTCACAATAGACATCAAGCATTTAACGATGCAATCAATTTCAGCCACTAAAATTCGAACCACATCTCTATGCCTTTCGTTGCTTGCCGCAATTTCAATCGCAGAATAAACACACTTTTCACTACACTAATCTACAATGATAAAATTAAATAATAATATTTAAAAAAATGTTAATACCGTTGCATAATATTTAATATTTTTGCAGAAATCACTCTAAATCAAAATCAGTTGTTTCATAAATTCGTTTCATTATTATTATTATATATATATATATATATATATATATATATATATACACGTATATAGGGTAGATATAAAGGTAAACGGAATTAAATTTCTTTTCAGACCACAGCTAATAAGAGCTTTAACTTTCTGTGCCCTTTATATGTTTACGCTTTCTTAAAAAATTCTCGATCCAATTTAAATCTTGTTTTAATCGAGATACTAAACTATTCTTAGATGTTCATAAAAACAACACATGTGATAAAATATGTCTGTCAATAATAACTGTTAAAAGACAATGTATTTAAATTTGTCTTTTTGGGAAGATTTTGGTTTGTTTGTTGATTTTAAACTAAAAGAACGAACATATGCATAAATATTTTAAATATTTTACTTATGCAGGGGTCGTAGCGTCCCTAAAATTTTCACACTTTTCCACCACAATTTTAAACCAATAATATTTATCGTAGAATTTCCCGGTACACGCTCAAGCAATCTGACACGAAAATTTTTAATTTAAAATATTGGTAGATAAGTGCGAAAATTTAATGGACGGTGCGACCCCTGCTTATGATTCTAGGTAGATAGTTGTACTAAATATTTGTTCTAGGAAAAAAATAGAACACAAATGTCAATTTCTTGAACATTGGTGTTATAACATAACGCAACAGATAAAATATATTTACAATGTAAAAAAAACGGACGATTTAAGGGAAGTATTACTGGTAATCTAGACGCCAGTACTATTTACTGTTTTTTAACGGAAAAATTTCCGTAAATTTTCGAAAAAAAAACTCGTAAAAACGGAATATTTTACGGATCTTTTACCGTTAAAAAACAGTAAATAGTACTGGCGTCCAGATTACCAGTAATACTTCCCTTAAATCGTCCGGTTTTTTTACAGTGTATGTTATATAAATAATCGACTTTTATGATACACTCATACATAAATTTAATTAATTTGAAACATATTAAATAAAAGGGCATTGACAATTTTGTGTTAAAACAAGACATTTGATAAAATGAGTTAAGCATTATTTATAAATAGAATAAAAAAATGACAGCTTTTCATGAAAATTTAATACGCTCTATAATAAATAAATTTAATTAAACTGATTTAAAAGATTAGTCCTTGAGTTATATTTGTAAAATTTGTTTTTTATGATTAAGAAAAAAATTACACTATATCCCAGCATTGTAAAATACGCATTCTTCTTTATTGGGGGTGTACGACTTTTGTTACTGAAGTACACTAATGTCTATAGTTTAAGAAACAAAACCAATATTCTAGATTTCTTACACAGGTGGACAATTATGTGCGATGAAAAGTGATTAACATAAACACCATATG
This sequence comes from Maratus speculifer, assembly GCA_964019185.1. NCBI lineage: Eukaryota > Metazoa > Arthropoda > Arachnida > Araneae > Salticidae > Maratus > Maratus speculifer. Next base: position 310,167,311 of record OZ025290.1, read on the forward strand.
TATCAAATATAAATTAATCTAACAGTACAGCCCCTCGCCGAGATGTCGTTTTGACGTCTTAAAATGGTCCAAATATTACAATTAATAAGCATACAATGTTATGTGTTTGCTTTGTAGTACGTATACTTTATTTATCACATTAGGGTTCTAATTGCTGCAATTTCTTGAAACCATTGAGATAGCTCCATGACCGTCTGTGCTTAAGCACAAGTTTAACGGCAAAAATGAATAACTTGTAGCACTCATGTAACCGTCATCTGGAGATTCTTCTCTTTCTAGAGGTATTCACCATTGACCAGCAATTGATGATTCTTATGTCTTCTTCCCATGGCCGTTTTATTTTTGTGACATATTATAAAATGGCCTCCTTTTTAAATCAGGGTTCCATCAGAAATTAACGATAACTCATGAAATGTTATGAAATGTGGTTACTTAAAAGGCACAGAGTGGTGCGTCATTTTAATGGCATATAAAAGATTTCTGATATCAATTAGTCATTTGTCACATAGTAGCGATCATGATGACTTTGCAAACTAATTACGAAAGAAATGTAGATAACCTTCATTCGGTGTCCTGATGTGTCCAAAAGAGATGGATGAGACATTTTCAATGACTTTGTTGTAATAGATCGTTATTCGATACAACTTCTGTCTATGTTAACTAGTTTTGAAGATTTTTTAAGATTTCTCTATGAATAATGACAATTAGTGCTTGAACCTAAATTGCATTACAAATGAAAGACACCGATTTTCATCATTTTAACTAAAAACAGTTTTTCTATTATCATCTAAGTTTCATTTTAAAATATTTATATTATTATATACAAAACAAATTAAATAAATATGCAGTACCTAATTATTCATATTCAATATACAGAGTTCTATTTAGCTAGTTACCCTTCCTACCCTGTAGAAAATTACTTAAACTTAATTAAAAAAATTTACACCGGAATTTTTATTTAAAGCTATTTTAAATATTTATTTAACTTAGTGTATAAAAAATTTCTGGTTCAAATCGAATAAGATATATGATAGAAATGAGTCGATTTGACCAATTCAGGGTAAGAAGGTTAAAAAAAATCATTTTTTATCTCATAAGGGAAAAATGCAGTATTAGCAAATTGGGAAAATAAATTTTTATCTCCCTTATATTGTTTAATTTACTGAATTTCTTATTAGCGGTACACGGAGTTGAAAAAAACAACATGTTTGTATTTATTTTTCAGTAACTAGCTCTTATTGTATATTATATTAATGAAAATATATTTTTATGTAAAAAGATTATTTTTAAAATTAATTTCGTTATAAATATATAATGTAATTTTTTTTAATAATTAGAACACTTTTTGTTAAAAAATAAAAGTATTTATTAGAAATTTATTAAATACATCATTGGATATGATAACAAAAGAAAATAAATACTTAAGTCAGTTAATAATTAAAAAAATCATATTTTTATGATTACCATAAATTTAAATAACAAATAAATTTAAGCGTTTATTTAAAAACTTTCTTTGTACACAAGTAAAAATAAATATTTATCATGCATCAAATAAAAGTAATGAAAAATATGTTTTAAAAAAATATATTTTTTAAATTAATTCATGAAAAAAATCTAGCAATATTAATTTTCAAATATATTACAATTGCCGCCGCCAAGGCTACAAATTTTTTGTATTCTTCTTTGAATTATTGTTTATCTCTTTTTATATGTAGCATATTATTTTTAAAGCGACCATTTATTAGTTTAAGAGGAAAACAAATGTTGCTTTAATGGATATTTATTTTTGTTGAAGTTACTTTCAAACATGTTTTTCTTTCTTCTTTATATGTGGGAGTTTAATCGAAAAATAATATTGCAAAAGAACTTAAAAAAAAAAGAAAAATGAAACATTAATTCAAATTTTCAGAATTGTTTAAATTTCACACACGTGTTTTTTTTTTTTTACTTTTTCAAATATATTTTTAAAAGTTATATTATTGGAATTTTTAATACATAAAATTGCGAAACGAATTTCATGTGATGTTTATATGAAATAAGATTACAACTTAGATTAGATATTCTTATACATATACATGTATTTCAAAGAATTTTATATTATCTTTTTTATTTGCATGCAAACACTTATATGATTTATATATTTACAATTATTGATCATAATTTGCTTTGGTTTGCTATGTATATATACACAACTTAACAAAACAATAAAGTAAGAATTTTTTTAATTTGTTTAAACATAATATAAAAAAGCTCAGCTTTACATTTTTAAAATAAAGATAAATTTAACATATTTATAAAATACATCTAAATTTAGTATCACTCACAAATAAAATGGAATAAATAATTTAAATAAGACAATATATAACTTAAAAAATAATATTATGTGGGAGCTGGACAAAATTTTAAATTCAAAGGTATGAATTTCTGTTTTTTTTTCCTTATAATAAATGCTCTTTATCATAAAATACTAATAAATGGAGTCAATAGAAATCAATGCATTTCATGCCATTTCATGCATTTTCAAATGCCAGCGCTCAAGCCATTCTTTTTACTTTCTTCTATATTCAATATTATTATCTTCTATCTTCAGTATTGTAATCGAAATCTTTTTCGACTTCCGGTTTTCGACAGATTTACACGTTGGTCAGAGATTCCAAAAAACATGTTTTTACAAAATGTCTGTCTGCTCGTGTGTCTGTGTATGTGTCCGTATGTCGCCATTCTGCCATCGAAAAGTGTATGAAGTTATGCATAGAATCGAACCAAAATTTTCGTGAATGTTTTTTGCTGTGGCAAGCAGGTCCTCCTTCAATTTTGGAATATTCCGCAGGAAGGGGTCTTTGAAATCGCCATCTTTGTAACCAATTTCAATATTATACCGACAAAAAGTAGATGAAGTTATGCATCGAATTGAACCAAATTTTTTGTGTAAGTATATGGCTATGGCTAGTTGATCCTCTCTGAATTTGAAAAAAATCCACCGCTGCAATAACAAATTTTAATCCATTTTCAATATTGCACCACTTAAAAGCCTATGAAGTTAGTTCTAGAACTGAACTAATTTTTTGTATATGATTATTTTTTGGTAAGGCAAGTAGGTCCTCCCTCAATTTGAAAAAAAAATCTGCCTACCATTCTATTGTCCATCGGCTCGTGCAGAGATGGAATTCGTATTTACTCCGATTATTTGACTGAATCAGAATTTTAAGATGAAAATCAATGCTGATATGGTATTGAATTAAAATTATTAAAGCATTAAAATGTGTAACTATTTTTTAAAAATAATAAAATGTACTCGTGAGGTAGAACAAAGTTTTGGGATTTGCACATCCAACTAGTTTTATTTTTCACAGAGTCTATTGCTGGAAATTTCTTGCTGATAAATCCAGTTTACTCCAGCAATTAACGGTGCATAAGACAATAGATTATCTTCCAGTATTACCTGGTAGTCTTCAGCATTTTGTGTTCCACCAAAGAATGTTAGAGCAGTTTTACCATTTAAATAAAAAAAAAACACCATCACGGATCTCCCATCAAAGTTTCAACTAAAAATGTAGCGTTCTTCATACCTAATATCTTTCCAGCAGTATCATAAGCCATCTTGGCCACCTAAATTAAATTTATTTTTATCTGACTAGATGACTGTGCTACACTCCATTGTCCATGGCACGTGCTGCTATGCAATTTGAAGTCTGGCTTTCATGTGATGAGGCTCAAGTTTTGGAGCTATTTCATGTTCTTTTTCTTCCATTTCATGTTCTGAGCTCGTAAATAATTCATCTAACAGTTCGAGAGCTTACATTTAGCTTTGAATAATTTTAAATTTGGATAGAAGAAGCTTCAGTACTACAATGTAAAAAAATATAATCAAGTTATATTTTTCTGCGCTAAAAAATATTTTTTATAATCCCAAGTAAATATATATTGGACAATTACTTAATTGATAACTGCATACATTCCAAAATAATTAGGTTACTAAAATTTTTCTAGAAAACTGGGATGCCTAGAATTTTTATACAGTTTCAATAAAATAAATTCGTGCAACTTATATTTGCACTGTAAAATAAAAATTCTGTAGGGTTATTAAAAATTTTGAATGTAATTATTCCACGTGACTCATAAAATTATAGAAAGCATACAAATTTACGGAACTTTACAAGATTATTCTTGTAAATTTACATTTTTTTTTTTTTTTTTTTTTTTTTTGTACATTATAAAGGTAAAATTTTAATGAACATGCAAGAATTCTGAAGCTTTAACAAAAATTAGTTTTCTAGACTTACATCTTTATCTCTACAGTGTAGAATGCCTGAAAAATAAATTATTTTGAGATTTCGGCTAAAATTTACATTTTTATTTCCGACAAAGTCATTTGACAATTTATCTATTCATTCGTATCACAATTAGAAAAAAATTTCGTTGTGGTAGATATATCTTGACAGTATACTAGTAAAAATCTATGGACAACATAAATTCTAAATAGTGGCAAGGATAATTTAAAAATAAGTACTTGTCCGGTGCCAACGCCGTAATCAAATCGTAAATAAATAGTTTTGTTCTTCACGAGCAACATTTTATTTTTCATCAATTTTCAATTCAATTAGTACAAATGGACATTTTCTAATGTCGGATAAGTGATGTTTTTACAGAAAGTATAAAATTATTTTCCTTATTATAGTCAAAATTTTTAATTGTTTTCCCTAGTAATATGTAATTAACGACCATTTCCTGCATAAATGCCGTTTCATTTTTTGAAAAAATGTATATCAATCATTTTTACTAAAAAAGTGATTCGTTAAAGATTCCATCTATAGTGATACATGTGTTGATTAAACTTCATATTAGAAGAATTTAAGTTTAAGAAAAGATTTTCGAAAGCTTTTTTTCTAAATTAAATAATTAAAAATAAAAAAATAATCAAAGTTTACATCAATATAGTTCAATAATATGTCACTAATATTTACAGATGTTTTTAATAATTCTCTTTTTCTATTTATAGACATTGGAATGTATTTCAACACATAAATTTTGCCATAGATTACAAAACCTTCTCTTCAGGTTGCTGATACACATAAAGTATTTATAGAGTATCCTTTGCTTAGAGTTTATTTCAAAATATGGCCTGTTCAAATGCGAAAAATCTGTTTTTAAAGATGCTTTACTCTTGAGTTAAAATATACGAGGCTTCAAAGACCTTTTCAGAGTGATTCGTAACCGAATCCTTATAAGTTCTTAAAAACTTCAGATAAGCATTCGATATTTTATTTTTCATGTACATAAAGATGTCTCTTTCTTCAAGGTTAAAAATAAAAAAGACTTGGTCTGGTTGAAAAAAAATGCAATTTTTAGCGCTCAGAAATCAAGATAATATTTTACTAAAAATGCATTACTGCACTCAAAGCAATATTTATTGCACAAGATAGATTTGGAAATTGATTTTTTCTTTCTTTCTATTTTGAATTTGTTGTAAATTTATCTTTAAATGTTTGTAAAATTTTAGAAATATTTTTAAAAAATACCTCATTTAACGATTAGTTTTCACATTATTGCCGAAGAGTCTGTTATGTATGAGCTGACGCTTTGGTCAGGGCATCAAAGAAAAAATAATGTTATGTTTACTTGATAGTGGAAAAAGCACTTTTTATTTGCCTCTACCCACAATTAGGCCAAATAAATGATCGTGATAATGACAGCACATCGCGGAGAATGGGGGCCTGCAAACGACCCAAGTGACCATCCTTACTTCACTTAAAATAATAAAAATATTCTTTTAACCATGAAGATGATAAACTAAATACAAAATTATAAAATATAAATTTGAAGAAAAAAACAAAGTTACCTGTGAAGTCCTTGGCAGATGATGAGTAGTGAATCCAAACATGCACAGGAAATTAATACACATTATTTGGTTGAAAATTAATATTTATTTATTTGTGTAAGACTTGTATTTTTTTTTTATCATAAAAATCAAAATTCTTCTTTATAGAAACATTTTTTGTTTCTTATAGTAGTTAAACATTTGCATTATAGCAATAACTTTATAAATGAAGATATTTCTCGAAAATTAACATGTTTCAAACAAAACCAACATTCTTCAGTACAACACATTTTTTATATATATATATATATCTCTTGAGAGCACGAACTACAAATTTTTTGTGATTCAAAAGGGAAAATATCATCATTTCCTTCAAGACATCATTCAAACATGTATTTTCAAAACATTTATATCAGAAGAAGAATAATATAGAGATATACCTGTATTCTCAATTATGCATAGATGTACACCAATATCTTCTTTGAAGCGCCCCGTGAATTTTTCAAATATATTAGAATAAAGATGGGCCAAATAATGAAATAAAATAAACTTTATGTAAATAAAACTTCTTCAGTTCACAAACGAAAATCTTCTCATCTTCACCTCTGCTTGTTTATTCAGAGGACGGCGATTATATGAAAAGATTAATGAAGAAATTTGGGCAGTTGAAGAAAATTGTTAACGATGAGATGATGAAAACCAAGTTAATACTTAGAAGACATATGACGACATTCCAATTTTAGATATGAAGGCACCACGAGAACAACCAACAGAAGGTCTATGGTGGGTCCTTATTTAACTTTTGTAATCCGAAAAAGAGAAGGCACAAAACATAAAAATTTCGGGATGCCTTTGAAGGGGCTTTGCTCCTCGCAGCCTTGAAAAATCAACCTTTTCTGAAACCATGGCGTGATCATAGCACCCTGAAATGTTGCCCGTATACAACGGTCTCGAGGGGCGCACACACACATGCCCCGAAAAATTCCACCCAAAACTTCCAATCATCCGACCGCATCCATTACGGCAGGTGTCTAGCAGCGCAACTCTCTCAGGTGGCCGAGAGCCCAGGGGAAAAAGAGAAAAGGTTACTGGAATCCCAAAATACGCCAATTTGGCAGTGAGCAAAAGAGGGGGTGAGGAAAAAAAATAAGCCAATTTACGATGTAAAGAATGGAGAAATATGAATTTAATAAAAACAGAATTGATAAACACGTAAAGAGGGGATGCCAAAGCAGGTGGCTCAGAGCTGAATGACTTAAAATACGTCACCTGTGGAAACGAATTTGATAGGCTAGGGGTGTGTCCGAATAAACGGAAGTTCCACCCAAAGAACAAGCGAGAATGTTCTCGAACGATCTCCAAAACCGGAAGGAATGATTTCGAACAGGATTTTACCGGCTTGGAACATTCGAAAGCTAAGTAAGAAAGAAAACATTACAGGCGACGAAATGAAAATAAACGAAACCGAAATAAAATTTAAATTGAGAACATTAATAAAAAGGAAGGTGATATGAAATAAAATGGCTAATAAAATTGAATTAAACTAAACATATGGGGGGTTATCGAGTAACCACCACATATTACCCAGGGTCCCCCAAAAGAAAATATTGGTGAGATGACAAAAATGACAATTTTTCATCGAGACAATATTTTCTAACACATGTACAAATATACTAAATAATTACACAAAATAAATGTATCAGAAATAGTTATAGGAATATAAATAACTGTTTTACATGATGTTCAAATACTAAAAGAAAAATACTTATTGTTATGATAGTAATCCTTATATGTTAACATGGAAGGTATACAAAATTTCTTCCAGAAGTATCTATCATATATATCAAAAAAAAATTTAAAGTCTATGTCTATGTGCAACAGTCCTTAACTTTAACGAGTCTCTTGTTAGGCTGTGCAAAATGCACTATAAGAGTAGAATGCTTTTAGCATATGTCAAAATATTTGATTATACAATAATATGTATATCTATTTTCTTAGTTGTCAACAAAATGGAAACATACTATAACTGTATATAAAATATATGGTTTCAAATAACACATGATAACTTGAATGAATTTGTAAGTTGAAAATTGAACAATAAAAAATATATATATAAATGGTGCAGAGAGATTAGTTAGGCTCTCATAAAAAATATTTACTTATATCACCACATAGCCTTTTAAGCTTTCAATAAATCTTAAATGAATAACCTTAGTATTATTCAATAACACATTTTCGCAGAGAATAAAATAATAAGTTGCAAAAAGAATGGTAACAAAAGCATGATATTATTTTCCAATAAAAATATCTTCAAAGTGAATATAATAATTTTCAAAGAGAGAATTTTTACACTCTCATAAAGGAATATTCTTAAACATTTTCAATATAAATTGACAATAATTGCATAAATACCTTTAATACTATACTTCATTCAAAATAAACATAAAACATAAGATGTTTAATATTCTGAAAAAAAGGAAGAAACTTATATGAATATGTCAATCTTATATATGACTTGATAATGTCAACTTACAAAGAAAAATCAATTGTGTCAAAATTTCTATATAGAAGATATCTAGAACATATTTACTTGTAATTTTCAAACATTTTTTAAAAAAATTAAGTAAGTGATCACTTTTGCATTTGTCATAAATCAAGAATTTGCTTTATATAAATATATATAATGACTCATTAAACATCTTTGGATCCAAAGTATAAACACTCAAAAGTATACAAAAAAAAATATTATATACTACTTATGGTGAGTCATTCACTTTCTATATTTCACCAAGAAGAGAAGAAATATTAGTATATATAAGTTTATCATGCACTTTCTTTTCTCTTTTTTTTTTTTTAAAAAGAGGTTAAATGTTAAAACATGCATGCATTGTAAAGAGCAGACACAATAGAGAAAATAATTTGATGAGTACTCATTTTTATGTTTACCTTATATCAATTACAATTTCACCTTTCTTATTAGAATGCACATTTGTCAAAAATAACTTTAAATAATGATATAGTATTATAACAAGAATATAAAAAGACAAATTCTTTCTCAATTTTTTGCATCAACTATTGTAATTAAAGACTTTATAAGATTTAACAGTAGTAGAGTATGGCATCCATGAGATTATATGTATCTATTGTAATAATTATGACTTATAGATAAATACAGTAAATAATAAAACTATTGAAAATCATACATACATCAAGAGGATGACTGCTGAATTGTATCAGGGAGAAGAAGACTTAAATAATGAAGAAAAAAATAACAACAGCTGCCTGCAGCTTGGAGAAAAGAAAAAAAAATTACATAGTGATTCTTCTTACTGGAGTATCAGTCTGGCTAGCTTAGACTGATTATACTACAAAGCAATAGTCATCCTGAAAAAGGAAAAAGAAAGTTAGTCTATTTCTTATACAGTTTATGATTGCGAGGGCGAAGATCATAATTTTTATATTGAGTGGACTTGTTTTTAACACCAGTATGAGTGCTATCAGGAGGAGCTTGTGACAGTACTGATTTACTTGAACAAGAAGATGTTTGTTGACACTTAGAAGAAGAAAGAATTGTAGGAGATGTGCTACATGCAGCATCATGATTTGAAACTTGAATAGAAGAGTGTTGTCTGACAGGAGTGGAGGATGCATTATCAACAGCTGATTGATCATGTGATGCATTTTCAGAAGAAACTGAAGGATGTTGCAGTGCTTCATTTCTCTTTTGAAGCTTCAAGATTCGATTAGTGTGAATCAACATAGGGGAAGCATGACTATTATTGGAATCTTGAATTTGAATGAGCACAGGAGAAATTATTTTTTTCACCACATATGGGCCTTGTATTTTCTTGTTAAACACATTGGGAAATTTTACGTAAACAATGTCATTAACATTGATGTTGGAAAACTTTAATTTTTCTCTGGATTTTTGGTACACCTTTTGTCTAGATGATTCGTTATTCTTGTAAGCTTGATAGTATATTTTTTCAATAATATCCATCAATTTATGAATTTCATATGCAGTATTGAGAATTTTCCATGAAACTTGAGTTTTATAATTGGAATAAATGTCGTTTATTTCTCTTCCAAAATGAAGAAGATTTGGAGTGAATTTTGTGGCTGGATGAGGTGTAGCATTATATATGGATTGGTGAATTTTTAGAGCAGTTGGTATATCACATCCTTGTGAAGCCATTGTGTTCACAGACGATTTTATTTGAGAATTGACTCGTTCTCTTAAACCGTTAGCTTGGGGATGGGCTACAGAACTATGCTCCAATTTAATGCCAAGCTTTTTGTTAAAATATGAAAACATATCACTCGTAAATTGAGAGCCATGATCAGTGAGAGTTAATTCGGGTTTTCCATGAGTGGAAATATAATGCAATAAGGCTTTTGTAACTGACTCAGCACTGATATTATTCAAGGCATATAATTCTAAATGACGAGAGAAATGGTCTATCATGGTCAACACATATTGACGATTTCTCAATGGGCCGAGTAAATCCATAGAGACCTTTTGATTGGGAGCTGTTGGGAGTGGTGCAGGTAGGTATGGAGCAGTATTTTTTTTATGATTTTTGCTTACTAAACAAATTTCACAAGAGTTGACATAATTAATGGTATCTGAAACAAGGGTTTTCCAGGTAAATCTTTTCTTTAAATTAACAATGGTTTTATGAATTCCAGTATGAGTAATATGAGCAATTCTTAAGGCCTTTGCTCGAAGTGATAGAGGTAAAACAGCTTTGTGTAGCTCGATATCTTCTGAAGAGAAATGACCATTATAGCAAAGTAACTCATTACTTGGATTAATATAGTAGCCATTTAAACTTTTAGATTTTTTGTTATTTTTAAGATCTTCATAAATTTGTTTGATTTTTGGGTCCTTCTGTTGTTCAGAGAAGATGGTGTGATCAAGAATTTCTAATAAAGGATCTTGGTTATTATCATTATTTGGAGGTGAAGAGTCACTTTGAAGATGACATGTATGGTGGATTTTGTCAACTAAACCACATGGAAAGTGAGGAATGTCATTATGTAAATCGTTTTGATTATCAACAACAGGTAGAGGTTCTTGTGAAGAAATAAGATCTGGATTATTATTGAGATCTTCAGTAGGAATGTGAGGAGTTCTACTCAGAAAATCTGCCAAGACATTTTCTTTGCCTGGAACATGTTGGAATGTGTACGAGTATTCAGACAGTTCTAACATCCAACGAGTAGTAATATCAGCAGGTGATGTAGCTTTTTTATAATTATTGAGAGGTTTTGCATCAGACAATAGAATAAAGGGTCGACCAAAGATATAGTATTTGAAAGCTGTTATGCCTTTGTAAATGGCATAAAGTTCCAATTTGATGGCAGGGTAGTGCCTTTCTGATTGAGATAGAGTTTTGGAATAATAGGAGATGGGTTTTAGTTCACCATCAAATTTCTGCATAAGAACAGCTGATATTGCTGTTTTTGAGGCATCTGTATTAACATAGAACGTTTCATTCCAGTTAGGGAGATTGAGCATAGGTTTATGGAAGAAAATGTCCTGTAATTCTTTAAATGCATTTTCTTGTTCAGATTTCCAAGAAAACTTATTTTTAGGTTTGGTGACTTCGATGAGAGGAGCAATCAATTTAGAAAAATTAGGTATAATTGATCTATAAAATGAACACAAGCCGATAAAACTCTTTGTTTGCCTCTTGGTTTTAGGCTTTGGAAAGGAGGTAATTTTTAAAATATTACTTGTAATAGGAAGAATTTTATGATCTGTGAGTTGGAAACCCAAAAAGTTAATGCTTGTTTGCATAAATGCACATTTTTCTGGAGACAGAGTAATGTTATTAGCAATGAGAGTGTCTAATAGCTTTGTGAGTTTCATGGACATTTCTTCAAATGAATTAGCACCCACTACAATATCGTCTTGATATGCATAACAGGAATCAATTTGAGATAATTGAATAACAGAGTCGATTAATTGTTGGAAAGTGCTGGCGGCCGTCTTCAGGCCAAATACTAGACGTAAATAGGTAAAAATTCCCCATGGAGTAGTAAAACTAAGTTTATCTTGCATATCTTTAGGTACAGCAATCTGCCAATATGCAGAGGGTAAGTCAAGAGTGGTATAATATTTAAATTTTGACAACTGCACCAATAGATTTTGAATTCTAGGAAGAGGATATGATGATGGGATTATAATCGAATTTAACAATCTTAAATCAAGAGCCAAACGATACTTTTGAGGCTTAGACATATCAGTTCTCTTCTTTTTAACAAGAAGCATGGGACAGGCCCAAGATGAATTTGATCTCTCAATAATGCCAGCTTTCAGCATTTGATCAATTTGGTCAAGAGCTTCTTGTTCAAGAGCTTGAGGCACGGGAAAAGGTAAGGTTTTAACTGGATGAGAATTTAACATGGTAAACTGAGGATTGACCAGGTCAGTATGACCTAAAGTGTCAAGAGATTTCGAAAAGGCAAGCGCTTTACTACATAATAATTTTGTTAAAGCTTCCCTTTCATGAGGAGGTAAATGTTTAAGATCAAAGTCATTTGGAGATAATTCTTGAATACGTTTTCTCTTAATCTCTTCAGATGGCAAAATTAAAGTACAATATTCGTTTTCAAATTCTAAATCAAAAGAGTATTCTTCAATATCTTTTTCATCTACATTGATACATTCACCAATAATTGAATTTTTATTTAAATGAATATCGAGCTTTGATATATTCTGACATACAACCAAAAATAAATCATTTTGAATGGAAGATTTTGAGTGCAATGATTCATGTAATATAAGACCTTTATTTTTTAAATTTGGTTTGAAAACAAAATATTCAGATGGAGGATTGAGATACTTAACATGTAAATAAACAAACGAATCAGGAGGTATTACTTCTCTATTGAGTAATTGTACCATGTTGGAATTCACCAAGACTTTATTACCATAATTTAAATGAGTTTGCTTTTCACTAAAATAGTTATCATCATTAGTATTCTCAGATGAGAAATTCTTACTAGGAATATTATTATCATTAGTAGACACATAATTCACCATATTACCATAATCAGTTGGAAAATAATTAGGAAAATAAGTAAAATTATCATCAATATAAGGATTATGAAAATTCATAGCAGAATGAGCCATATTATTTGTAAACAAACCATTATTTTGAACATTATAATAATAAGGATAGGTTGTATAATTGTTGGACAACTGTAAACTTGAATTATCATAATTTGCACAAGTATTATCAATGTAAGTATCACTCGTTAGATTATTTGACATAGATTCTTCATAATAAGACATTTTGTGTGCATCGAGAGAATATGGTACATTTGAATTCACATAATTATATTCAGAATTCATAAAATAGCAAGTAGGAGATTCATTATAACTTTGAAAAGGAATGTGTTTGTCCTTAATTAGGATAGACTTAAAACTTGGAGAAATAGTAATAGAATGCTTGTTAATAAACTCAAAGCCAAGTATGGCTTGAAAGTGAACATTTTGAATTTTTGTAAGGTAAAATACATGATGAAAAAAATATTTATCAATTTTAAATGCTATCTCTATGCATCCTTTGAAGAAAACCTTAGAATTTATGGTTGACACGGATACATTCCTGGATAAAAATTTGTAATGAAGCCTGGATTTAATGCTATTAAAGCATTCTTCATCCAAGAGAGATAAACTTGATCCAGTATCTATTAGTGTGGAGATTTCATTATGTTGAACACTTATTAGGATGCATGGAAGAACATAAGAGTTGTTAAAAGAACTGCATATGACATGATTTTCTTGTATGTCATCGTTGATTTGAAAATTTTGTTTGGAAGGCAAAGAATTATATGAACAAGAAGATTTGTTAAATTTAGATGTCATAGGAGAAGTTTGGACAGCTGTGGATGACACTAAAGTGACTGACGAGCGTTTGTCCAATTGTTGATGTTTGTTGTTGTTGTCAAAGTGTACTGACCCTGAATGAGAATTACGGGAGAGAAGGCGGTCAGTAGAACCAGTCTCCCTTATTTGTTTAAATGATAAACATTGTTATTTTCAGAAGAAGAAGAGGTGTGGCTTTTCTTTCTGTAAGGGTGAGACGAAACCTGAGTTGAAGAGTTTTGATTAGAATTACCAATAATGTTTTTGAATTTGTAGCATGAGTCCATACGATGATTAAATTTCCCACAGAACGCACACTGCACAACATCTCGTCTGTGATAAAAGGATGTAGAATTTTTTTTGTGAGAATATTTGTCAAAGGTTGGTTGATAAGGACGTTTCCGGTGAAAGTTTTGATGACGAAAATTATTGTTACGTTTATTTGTAGCCTCTTGTCTCGGTGGAGAAGGCGAAAATGTCCTAGGTCTTCTTTGAAAATTACGAGAAGTATGAGAACTGTCCTTTTGAGTTTGTAAAGGAGAGTAGTTGGTTTGAGAATTGTGATAAATTTTATCCTTCGTATGCTTTATAGGAGTTTTATGAAGAGTATTACTAGAATTATCGTGGACATTTTCAGAATCGATACAATAGGCTTGATTAAAATTTTCATAAGATTTTTTAGGGGGAGAGTCATAAATATTTTGAAGAAAAGTTGCTCGTTCAAGAGCTAATTCGAAGGACGTAATATTTTCTTCTAAGATTTTACGTTAGATTTGTTTAGGTAAAGCCTCAAGAAAATGAGTAAACTTTAATGAATTAAGAGCAGAAAGATCCAATTTTGGATAAGCAAGTCGAAGTTGTTTATCCAACCGAAAAGCAAAATTTTTAACTGATTCATTTGAATCTAAGGTCAAGTTCTGTAAAGATTTTAGAGAAACAGATTTTTTTGTGGGTAAGAAATAGTCTATAAATGCCTTTCGAATTTCATTAAAATTAGAGTTCTTGAGCTGTGACTGAGTTTCAAGAAAGAAGAGTAAGGCGGTGCCCTCAAGTTTTGATTTAAAGAGAACAAAAAGTTCCTTGTCTGTAAAGTTATTTAGTTCCTGTAAGTCAGATAATTGATCGAAGAAAAATTCTACAGTCTGAGGGTTACCGTCGAAAGGTTGGATTGCAATATTTAGTTTGGCTTTTGGAGGCATGATGAAAAATTTAATATAAGAGCTCAATATATGACATTATAAATTTGGTTATTGACTGGTCTTGTGATGAATAATATATATATAAATTGACTCGTTATTTAAAATATTGATGACTTTCATATACGTCATAAACCATTTTTATATATTAAAAAAAGAAGAAAACGTATACTAACATATTAGTATCATATGAAGAATATAAGACCCAAATATTTTATGTAAATATTTATATATAATATGGCTCAAGACATAAATTATTATATGTATGACAAGAAGAATAATTTATCTTAGCATGAACAATAATTTTTACCAGTACCTCCGTTAAATAATGCATATATATATTAGTTGCAAAATATAGCAAGACAAGAAAAAATATATATGGAAAAATTATGCTATATATATATCATGCACTGCACCAGAAAAATATTATTTCAGTATAGAATCAATATGTTGCAATTAATTACTGCACCACTCTCAATAAAATATAATTAATAATATTAATGTATGAAGAAAATAACTTGAAAAATAATGAAGAATTAACTGAAGATAATGACGACAATATGTATAAATATAACAAAAATACGATGGTGGCAAAGGAAAAATGGATGGTCATGGAATGTTGGACACGCTTTGGTGACGGCACCACAGGAAATAAGTGTTATGTATGAGCTGACGCTTTGGTCAGGGCATCAAAGAAAAAATAATGTTATGTTTACTTGATAGTGGAAAAAGCACTTTTTATTTGCCTCTACCCACAATTAGGCCAAATAAATGATCGTGATAATGACAGCACATCGCGGAGAATGGGGGCCTGCAAACGACCCAAGTGACCATCCTTACTTCACTTAAAATAATAAAAATATTCTTTTAACCATGAAGATGATAAACTAAATACAAAATTATAAAATATAAATTTGAAGAAAAAAACAAAGTTACCTGTGAAGTCCTTGGCAGATGATGAGTAGTGAATCCAAACATGCACAGGAAATTAATACACATTATTTGGTTGAAAATTAATATTTATTTATTTGTGTAAGACTTGTATTTTTTTTTATCATAAAAATCAAAATTCTTCTTTATAGAAACATTTTTTGTTTCTTATAGTAGTTAAACATTTGCATTATAGCAATAACTTTATAAATGAAGATATTTCTCGAAAATTAACATGTTTCAAACAAAACCAACATTCTTCAGTACAACACATTTTTTTTATATATATATATATCTCTTGAGAGCACGAACTACAAATTTTTTGTGATTCAAAAGGGAAAATATCATCATTTCCTTCAAGACATCATTCAAACATGTATTTTCAAAACATTTATATCAGAAGAAGAATAATATAGAGATATACCTGTATTCTCAATTATGCATAGATGTACACCAATATCTTCTTTGAAGCGCCCCGTGAATTTTTCAAATATATTAGAATAAAGATGGGCCAAATAATGAAATAAAATAAACTTTATGTAAATAAAACTTCTTCAGTTCACAAACGAAAATCTTCTCATCTTCACCTCTGCTTGTTTATTCAGAGGACGGCGATTATATGAAAAGATTAATGAAGAAATTTGGGCAGTTGAAGAAAATTGTTAACGATGAGATGATGAAAACCAAGTTAATACTTAGAAGACATATGACGACATTCCAATTTTAGATATGAAGGCACCACGAGAACAACCAACAGAAGGTCTATGGTGGGTCCTTATTTAACTTTTGTAATCCGAAAAAGAGAAGGCACAAAACATAAAAATTTCGGGATGCCTTTGAAGGGGCTTTGCTCCTCGCAGCCTTGAAAAATCAACCTTTTCTGAAACCATGGCGTGATCATAGCACCCTGAAATGTTGCCCGTATACAACGGTCTCGAGGGGCGCACACACACATGCCCCGAAAAATTCCACCCAAAACTTCCAATCATCCGACCGCATCCATTACGGCAGGTGTCTAGCAGCGCAACTCTCTCAGGTGGCCGAGAGCCCAGGGGAAAAAGAGAAAAGGTTACTGGAATCCCAAAATACGCCAATTTGGCAGTGAGCAAAAGAGGGGGTGAGGAAAAAAAATAAGCCAATTTACGATGTAAAGAATGGAGAAATATGAATTTAATAAAAACAGAATTGATAAACACGTAAAGAGGGGATGCCAAAGCAGGTGGCTCAGAGCTGAATGACTTAAAATACGTCACCTGTGGAAACGAATTTGATAGGCTAGGGGTGTGTCCGAATAAACGGAAGTTCCACCCAAAGAACAAGCGAGAATGTTCTCGAACGATCTCCAAAACCGGAAGGAATGATTTCGAACAGGATTTTACCGGCTTGGAACATTCGAAAGCTAAGTAAGAAAGAAAACATTACAGGCGACGAAATGAAAATAAACGAAACCGAAATAAAATTTAAATTGAGAACATTAATAAAAAGGAAGGTGATATGAAATAAAATGGCTAATAAAATTGAATTAAACTAAACATATGGGGGGTTATCGAGTAACCACCACAGAGTCAGTGAAAGCTTACATTGAAACTTAAGTTTCCTAAACTTGAAAAGATAAAAATTTATATGACTTCATAATTTTTCCCGTTTGAACTAAAGACACACGCGTTTGATTAAAATTCCATACATTTCTAAACAAAATTTCGAAGGTAGGCACACATCTTAAAAAAAAAAAAAAAAAAAAAAAAAAAAAAAAAAAAAAAAAAAAAAACGCAGGGAATGTTTGATGAAATTTAAAAATAGTTGTTAGAAGAATGAATAGCAAACGAAAAAGGAAACTTTTGGAGAAATCTTCATAATGCGGGCATAGCGAAAAGTTATCACTGTGAAAAATGACGCCCGCATATGCAAAGGGAAAAAAAAGGTCAAATTCATTTATTTTACTTCAATAAAGGTGACATGATTTATATTTGTAATCAAGAAATCATTCATAAAGTCCAAGTGAAAACGAATCAATAAGCAGTAAAAGCTTTTGATATATCTCACTGTTTATCTACTAGTCAATGACAAAGAAATTTTTTTTGAAAGATTAACGAGTTAATAAACGATTACAATTTGATAAAAACAGTGATTACATTAGATTAATTTATAACATTATAACAACATTTATTCTGTTGAGCTGATCCTTAGTATCAGACCAGATTATGTGAGCGTTAAGGTTATTTGGATGAAATAGTCCATCAGTGTTCGTGTCCGGGATGGGTCTGTTGGAAGAGCATTGGCGGCTTCAGCCAGGACATCCCTCGTTCTAATCCTGGCCCGGACTTTTTTCACTCACTTGGGAAATTTACATCTGTTAAAAATCGTGATGTTAAGATAAAATAGATGTAAGTGAAATAATTTTTTGCTAACTAAAATTTCTCAATGATCCCTAAGTAGTTTTCTTGTGAAACGTATAGCTATGAATATAAAGTTTTAAAAATAATCTACGATTCATCAAATACTTATTTTTGGACATTAATTTCAATATTAATAAAAATTCAACAACAGAACTTAATATGTTAATTTTCTGTCGCATACAAAATACGTTATTTCATTGAAAGTTTTACCACTTCAGCATTATGTATACCGTAATTTCGGGCATATCCGTCGTACTTTAGGTAAGTCGATTTCTTCCCAGAATTTATTTTAAATAAAATGTTATTTACGTCTGCTTAGCATCTATTTGATTTCATTTTTACAATAAAATTTCCGGTCTGAAAAACACTTAACTGAGCTGCGACGTATATATATACATATATATATTATACAGGGTGTCCCCTCTCAACGGTGGCCAATGGCTAATTTCTAAACCGTTGGTCATAGACATATAGTTCAAATTGCAAAAATGCTTTAAAAAAGGTAAAGAATTATTTTTTAAGCGATTTAGGTCAAAAAAAATTTCTACTAAAAAATTACGAAAATTAAATTTTTATACGGTCCCCCGGTCCTATAAGTGATATTTAGAAAATTTTTACCACTACTCTAACAAGTAAGACAAAAAAAATCCCATTCCTCTGCGATCAAAATTGACCGAGTTATAGCTGTTCAAAGTTGAAGCATATTTTTTGCTGCAAAATAGGGGTCAGTCACAAATTTACTGGAAATAAAAATAAACATCAGATAGAAAATTTAACTTTAAACATTAAGAGTAAAATTTTTTTTTACAATGTTGTTTCTGAATTTATGTTGACATTTACATGTTAAAGTAAAATATGCAATTTGTGCTCAAAATATAAGTAAAAAAATAACAGAAATGTTGTTAAATTAAACTATGAAAAGCAACAGTTTCAAATCGTTACAAAATGATACATATTTAAAGCTCTATTAGATTACTCAACTTAATAGAATTTGATGTAGTCCTATAAAATAAAAAAAATGAAACGCACCCAAAATCGTATTAATATTACATTGTCATCGGGTTTAAATAAGTATGGTAATGGAACCTCAATCAGATATTTGGAAGTGAGTTAAAATTTGAATATAGTTTTGAACTAGGAAAATTTACATACGAAAACTATGAATAAAATAAAAGCTTATCAAAATAACATGCCTTTTTAAAATAAAATCATGAAAAGAATCAGCTTCATTTGCTTACAAAATAAAATATACGTAAAAATACAGTTGAGGATATGAATTTCAAAACTCGACTTATCGCTTTTTGATTTCCCTATCAGTCTATACAAACCTCCACTATTGTAACAATGCAGTCTCAAAATTTATAATGAAAACCAATAGATGCATTTAAAGTTTTTTCACTATTTCCCAAAATTTGATTTTTTCGATAAAGAGAATTTTGAAATTCATGTCTTCAGTTATTTTAATAACCAATCTAGAAGTTAATTAATTATAATTAACACTATCGTAAAACTTATACGGTGACAGAGCCTTCAGTTAAATCGCTCATTTAAAACATTTTGTAATTGGAACTATACGTCTGTGACAAATAGTTTAGGAAGTAGCCTTTGAACAGCGTTGGAAATCGACTCCCTTTATAATACTTTAAGCACTTAGTGTACGTTCCCTTACAGCTAGGTCGAACTCATCCGTTTTCAGCTATAGAAAAGTGGTTTAAGTCATGAAATTTAAAGTTTCATAACTCGGTCAATTTTAATGTTACATGAATGGGACCTTTTCTGTATTACTTGCTAGAGTGTTGAAAAAATTTTACTAAATATCACTTATAGGACCGGGGGACCGTATAAAAATTTAATTTTCGTAACTTTTTAGTAAAACATTTTTTTGACCAAAATCGCTTAAAAAACAATTCTTTGCCCTTTTTAAAACATTTTTGCAATTGGAACTATATGTCTATGACCAACGGTTTTGAAATTAGCCATTGGCCACCGTTGAGAGGGGACACCCTGTATATAAGACTGGCGCCCAAATAGCATAAAAGTACCATTTTTTAAATTAAAAAATCATTTACTTATCATCGTAATCAATCTATTCGAAAATGATAAGTTAGAAAAATAATTTTTCAATCGAACTTGAAAAAGCAAGATATAACTCGGAAAAAAGAATTTACCTACATAACATTAGCATGTAATGTCATGGTCACAAAGAATTTATTGCATATTTATCTGTAGAATAACTATTACAAATTCACTTTCAAATAGTTTTACTTACGTAAACATTTACATTAAAGACACAAAAATGCTTCCAATGAATATACATAATATTTCCCACAATCAATGGAACACGACTTCAGAATTTCAATGCAGTAACTTACTTATGTAAAATGTTGCTTACCACGTAATCAACCTCTAATGCATATGCACAAGCAGTTCAGTAATGAACTCAAACTTAATTTATTTTTGTTATGAAGGAGAAAAGTCAGTAAGAACTGAATTAATATTAAATTTGCTGTATTTTAATTCCAAACTCAGCTGACTCTTTTAATTTGGAATGCAAGAATACACGAAATAAGTTTTCAGGAATTCAAAATTTAAATTAGTTGAAATTAGGTATTTAAAAAAATGAAGAGTCACTAAATCTAATTAATTATTGAAAATTTTTAATATCTTTGTGAATTCAAAAAATGGACTAGTTGCTCTAACAAAAAGTACCACTTCAAAATTCTTTTTTTTTTTTTTTTTTTTTTTTTTTTTTTTTTTTTTTTTACGTAATTCACTGTAAAAGGGGCCACCGTATTGGACCACCGTAATGCTTACCCATTATGGATATACATACTATAAAACATGAAAATAAAATCCGTGTAAACTATTTATAAAATGCAACTCCAAAATAAAATTTAAACGTATATTTAAATAATTTTAATACGTAGTAATGCTCTATTATCGAATTACGTGTACTACTTGATTATCTCATCGACTTATTTTGACAAATAATATAAATCGCCAAACTACTCTTAAGTTATACAAATTGGCATTAATTACATACTAATTACACACTAAATTTTACGTCTATATCTCAATTTGTCCGAGAAATAGAGCGCTTACAGACAGACATGCAAACAGACGGACCGCAATATTTATTTTCTAAAGATATGTTTTTATGGAATCTCCAGTGCATAAACTGTGTAAATCCATCAATTTTTTTTTTCAATTTTCAAAACAATTGCAAGACTTACCCTATACTACGTATGATGAGTAAGAAAAAGTATGTAAATATGTATTAAACACGTGAAATATTACATTGCTAACTAAGTGTGAAATCAACTGAGTGGAAAATGTATAAGTATGTAGGGGGAACTGGGGTACATTGATACATGGGGCACATTGATACACCCCCTCTACCGCTCACAGGGTCATTACAGGAAGTTTCACAACAGCTCCAAAAGGTGATGCTAGTGTATACAACTACATACAGAAAATCTTGGAATGATTCAGCAGTTTGATGAAATGGGACGGGTGATTTATTGTTTTTGTTGTTCAAAAGTAAATTTGAGTTGTACAATTGAAATGCTATTATATAACTGTTCCAGTATTTTCAACCAAAATGAATACTCTCCCTGGTACGTACAGCTACTCTTTATCAGTTCCTCATTATTTATTGTTAGATATATTGTGAAGTGTTGGAATTGAGACTCATTTTATTCAAAATCGCTGTATGGGGTACATTGATACAGTTTATGACGTGGCACATTGATACAGCCTAAATCCTTTAATAGTTCATATTTTCATTATCTTTTATTATTTTTTTTACCATACACTCCTTAATCCAACCTTTTTTTCACGAAAAATTTCTAATATTAGTTTTTATTGAAGAGAAATAGTTCTAATTTCTTTATATTAGAACATTTTATAGTATTTCTGAAAACAGAAGACGTAGGAACTTACCCAGCATCTAGTGCTAGTAGAACTAATAAAAGTAAAGGACGGCATTCTGGCAAATCTCGAATTTATATCGATTCTCCAGAGAAAAAAGTATTTTCGACATGAGAAATGTTAAGTAAGAGAAACAAACTGCAGAACAGAAAATGATACTTATATTATAAACAGAATTTTTAATATAATTATCCTTTATTTTCTGTTTATGAACCTATTTATAAACAGAAAAACTGGTAATTTTTTCATCTTTCTTAAGAAAGAAGATAATGCTGGGGTTGAAGTGCTAGATATGACAAAGTTACCACAGCCAACAATCAGACAAGAAACAGCCAGAACATCAGGTCATAATATATTTAATTTTGATTGCTTTAATATTGCTTAAAAATAAATTGTGGGTGATTTGACTTTTTATAAATAAATATAAAATGGTTTTCTAACTCATTTTTTATGAAAAATATGCATTGGTATCATTTTGTCGTCATTTTTCTTAAACGTATCAATCTGCCCCGGGGATGGGGCACATTGATACAAATGACTTTTTTTGATTTTTTTAAAATTACATGCAAAAATACTATATAAAACAATGATTGTACATTTTTATAACATACTACACAAGTTTTGCTGTCACCTCATGGAAAAAAAACTTGAATTTTCTCCTTTCTTGACACCAAAAAAAATCTTAGAAAAAAACTGTATCAATGTACCCCAGTTCCCCCTAATCGAACCTTTATTCTTGAAATAATGCTACGAAGACTATACTCAAAAGATATGAAGACTTGATATACAAAGACGATACCAGAATTATTCATGGGATCTGGCTTGGTTTCCTATGATGAACATTTTTCACTTTGATGGTTTTACGCTTAAATAGTAATGTGATATTTTACTTATTCAGTATTCAATGACTTCGGGGGTAATTTTACTGCTTAACCTAATCGAATATAAAATGAAAATTATTATTATATGCAATTATATAACAAAATATCTTATACATAACATCTAGAAATCTATTTCTGTTTAAAAAAGTATTAAAAATTCAAAAAATTAATTATAAAATATTTTTGTTTTGTAATTAGAAATATGAAATAAAAACTGTGAATTTTCTAAACTAAATCGAAATGTAGTACCTTCACATATGTACAATTACAGTGACATTATTCTAGCTCATTCTGCCTAGTAGGTTTTGAGGTATGTTTCAAAAGTTATTTTAATTTTGGATCAATTAGAAATGAATTTACGATTAGGAGTACGAATATATTAATTTTTATATAATAATTTAGTGTTTGCTATTGTATCGTTAAAAATTAGTGTTAAATCTAAATATAATGTGAAAATTCGTTATTTAAATTGCTAAATTTCAAAAGTCACACAATTTATGTATGTATATTAACCTCTAAGTAAAAATAAACGCAACATTATTTAAATGATAATTACTTTTTAAGATAATAAAAAATATTTTTCATTCACCTTTGTAAAAGGTTCCTTTTTTATTTGAGTTAAAATTATCCAATTTTTACTGCCTATTATTTATATATTTATTACTATATTTTTATTAATGATTATTAATTACTAGTGATTGGTATTGTATTCTGTTTTGAAACAAGTAAAAATAAATATTACATTAGAAGTCTTACATTTTAAACGTGCTAAATTACTTAACATAAATAATTCCCATCTGTTATCCTATTGTAAAGTTTTCCGACAAATTCAAATGTAATGTCAATAGTAGGTGTGACTGTTTAAAATCTGATACAATTGAAGTATGAAGATGATCGCCAATGGTTTTTTCTCTTTTTTTAACACATTTTGAAGGACACTATATAACTCAATATAATGAATATTGTGTATTTTTTGATTTGTATAAAAAATCGATTTGCCATCAAAATATATAAAATTTTTCTTTTTTTATTTCATTTATATTCAATTAAAAATGATAAGATTGTTACAGGTTATCTTTTCTCATTCGAGAAATGAGGTCAGAATTAAATAATATCAAACACAGGAAATTTATCGCTCACAAAGTTGATTTTAAACATTATGACATTAACACATGACACATTACATTAACACATGAGAACATAACCACATGATTAATTAACAACGAATAATTTTTAAAGGGAAAATATGCAATTTTAAGAATTTGTCTCTGCTAACGTAAAAAAGAATATTGGAAATAAATCAAAATCTTAAAAAAATTGTAATATAAAAATGTGAAAGAAACTACATAAATTACACTGTAAAAAAATCTGTGAAGGTACTAAACATTTTCTAAAAAACTGGGATTCCAAGAACTTTTCATGTAACGATAACAGGAAAAATTCATGTAATCGATTCTAAAACTTGAATTTTTGCTGTTACCGTTACAGGAAAAATTCTTGGAATCCCAGTTTCCAAGAAAAAGTTTAGTACCTTTGCAGATTTTTTTTACAGTGTAGAATATCATTTACAAATAAATATTAATCATAAATCTTTCATTTTTTCCATAACGAAATAATATTTAATGTTTTGATTTATTTAAATACTCTGCAGAATCATTATATTTCTTATTAACTTTTAAATTATATATTTATTATAGTAATGTATGGTCGTGTTTCGGATGGCAACGTATGTATTTTTTGGAGGATTAATTATGTGGTATGAGTTTATGAATATATGAATATATGAACTATATAATATATTTATGAAATATTGTAATAATATAAAAGTGAAAAAAACATAATAAAATGTGAAATTAAAACTACGTTCCAAAAAAATACTGTATGGATTAGAATATTAATCCGAAAAAAAACATTGTATTATAAATCTTCCTTTTTTTCGTAACGAAATAATAATCAGTGTTTTGATCTATTTAAATAGCTCTGCAGAATCATTACATTTCTTATTCTTTTTTAAATTATACTTATTATAATAGTATATGGTCGTGTTTCGGATAGCAATGTATGTTTTTTTGGGAGCATTAATTATGCGACAGAAGTTTATGATTTAAATCTTGCGGTTCTCATTTATAGAGTTTCTTCAACTTTTTGGATTTGATTTAACTGATGATCAATACTGGAATGAACAGCTTGAGTTTTCTCGTAATTTCTGGAGTTATTTTAGTTGGATTAATTACCACTATTGCCTTCAGTTGATCATCCTGAGTGCTTCGTGAGTACTTTTTTCCACTAAACTTCATTAATATTTCTAGCAGTCTGTGCTGTACGGCGATTGAGTTTAAACTCATAAAAATAAATTTGAGGAAAATCTTATGAAAACAACTTAACATTTGCTAAAAATTATAAAAATCGTTTAAAAATGTGAAATGGATTACTGCAAAATCTTCAAGTCAACTTCATTATTAATAAACCTTCCGCAAAATTTAAAAACAAATTATGCAGGAAAAGAGATCCAATAAAACAAAATCATCAGGGATATATACAGTGCACTTCATTGCAAAAAAATTTATGTAGGAATGACAATCACAAAACTTAAAACTAGGATCAAACAATATACAGCAAACATCAAACGCAACAAGAAAACTTTAATCAGACTATACAACAATGAACCTTTGAAAATAAAGGTGCAAATACTAATAAAAACATTAAAAGACCTTAATAATCTTTACATGTTTCGATTGAATTTACTCAATCATCATCAGAAAAACAAAATACAACTAAACACAAAGATGGAAAATGACAATAAACTATTACAAATGAAATTTAGAAAAATTTTCATTTAATTAATTAAATTAATTTTAAAAATTAAAATAATTTTTTTTTAAATTTTTAAATTTTATTTGTAATAGTTTATTGACATTTTCCATCTTTGTGTTTATTTGTATTTTGTTTTTCTGATGATGATTGAGTAAATTCAATCGGAACGTGTAAAAATTATTAAGATCTTTTAATGTTTTTATTAGTATTTGACGTCCTTTATAGCAATTAAATATTTTAATGCATATTTTTGAAATGTTTTTAATGGACGTATAAGAAAACTTCTATTTATAATTAATGTCTTTGAAAATAAATTTTTAAAGTTGTAGAAAATCTATGTGTCATGAGTTTATTTGCCAAAAATCAACAAAAGTCTTTTTACGGAGTATGAATGCATCCAATGATTCGACTTCCATAGAGTTTCCTAAAGTTTGGAAATAAAATAATGAAAGAGCTCTGTATAGTAATGAAAAAATAGTATACAATAATTAACGCGCACAAATACATAGCTGCAACATCTCCAGTTTTTTTCGCCCGAAAAAATTTTATAGTAAATTTTACCATTTCAAATCACCATAATCTTCCGATTAAGCAAAATAAACATATCTATTAAATATTTCTGGGCCAAAAAAACGGGAGAGTTGGCAGCTTTGTAAATTCCCATTTTTAATATTTCAATTATTTTCATTATGCATGAGTTCATGTGATTTTCGTTTACCAGTTTTCAATTTAAATTTGTTTGAGTGAATTAAACATTAATTACTTTAAATTTGTATCAGTATGTATACATCTAAAGAATGTTGTCATCCGAAGAATAAAACAAGTTGCTTTGAATAAATAAAAATATTTATTTGTTTTTTAAATGGATTTTTATCACTTTTAGCAAATATTAAGTTAGTTTGAAACGTCAAATGATTTTCATGTAATGTTTTAAAGAAAAATCTTGTTTTTTAATATTAGCATTTGAGGCCAAAATTATTAGTATAAATAGAGAAAACAACCATTTTAGAAAGAAAATTCCGAAAACAAGCTTTAAAATGATTTATAATATATACCAGAAGAACTAAATTCTGTATCCAAAATGCTATAAAATATATCGCATTTAATGAAAGTTGTAATCAAAATTTTGTTTTCACTAGATCTCATATATGATGAAGCATAAAGTTTTCAATTAGCATTTTCCATTGCATTTAGAAAACTCATATGATATGCATTATTAGCTGTCGCATATAATTTATAAGATTGTTAAATATGGAATGATGCTGTAGGGAATCACACATTTTCTTTATAAAATAGTTACGTACATTTTTTTTTTTTTATCATGAAAAACATTCACAAAAGTTTTCCATTTCAATCTGAAAAATAATATTTTTTTAAATTTTTATTTATTCTTTCTTAACATTGTTAAAATTATAATGGGATTAAATGATAATTAAAGAATGTATGTGTAAAAATATCTTTATGCATTAAAATATTATTTTAAAAAATTTTCAAATTTTTTCTTTCTACTCTTTTAAAATATCTATTGAAATTTTAACCAGTTTTTATTGAACCATTTTTTCCTAATCACGTCATGTAAGTTAACCATATTAAAATAGAAATTCAGATTACCGTTAAGTCTATAAAGATTCTCTGAATTGAATTTTATGAAATAAAGACAATACAAAATTAAAAATCAATTATTATTAATTTCATTTATTTTTTCACTTTGAAGTTTATTTTGATCAAAGGAGACGGCTCAAATATCACATTACTGACAGCCGAATAAATTGAAAAGCTGATATCTAATAGTGAAGTTTTCAGTTAAATCCAATTTGTGTCATATGAAAGAAAATATTAACACAATAAAAAATATTTTAAATAGACAAAAAAATTCTGTAAATGATCGTTCG
Source organism: Maratus speculifer (assembly GCA_964019185.1). NCBI lineage: Eukaryota > Metazoa > Arthropoda > Arachnida > Araneae > Salticidae > Maratus > Maratus speculifer. The sequence continues at coordinate 310,195,047 of OZ025290.1, forward strand.
ATAAAATACTTTGATTTTTAGAGATGTTTTGAAAATTTCAAAAGAAATAAAAGTTTTCATATAGGAAAGAAAATCTTTCTCAGAAATAACGATTTTACTATAAAAAAATCTATAAAGACTATAAAAATCTATAAATCTATGTAATTTTTTTAGGAAATTAAAATCTATAAATGTATGTATTTTTTTACGAAATTAAAATCTATAAATCTATGTAATTTTTTAGGAAATTGGTATGCTAAGAACTTCTTATGTAACATTAACAATTAACTTCCATGTAACAGATACACATTTGCACAATAAATAAAAAAAACCCTGCAAGATTACTAAAAATTTTCAGGAAACAAGGATTCGTAAAACATTTTGAGAAACTGCAACGTAGGTTACAGGTAAAATTTTAGTAAAATTACTGTAATTTTAGTAGATTCTTTTGTAAAGTTACAAATTCTGTAGCTAATTTTGTATAATTATACACACACACATATATATATATATATATATATACATATATTGTACAATGTTCAGATAAAATTATAGTAACTATAGAGATTTCTGTAACCTTACATCTGTAGAATAACAGTTTTAGGTAGATTTCGTATGAAATACTACCTATTGCATTGTCTCCCATGTTGGAATTTCTGAAAAATTTTTGCGGATCTACACGAATCATGACTCCTAGACTCCAAAACTACCATCAGTAAAAAAGTTTATATATCTATCTATCTATCTATCTATCTATCTATCTCTCTATCTATCTATCTATCTATCTATCTATCGGTGTATATCACTTTCTTCTAGACACGATAACTTCCATAATTATGCTCAGATCTTTTTCAAACTTTTACATAAAATCAAGGAGCTTAAAATCTCGGTCGAGTTCGTTAATGGGCAAAATCGGACCAAGGGGGTGGAAATAGGGAGGGTTTTTGTGAAAACAGAAAAAACGCGATAACTTCTTAATTAAAATAGATATAGAATCAGTTTAAAGTTTATATTACTTCTAAGAAATGGGCAAAAAGTTTATACATGACAGATTTTTGATAAAGTTAAAAATGGGATCAAGGGGCGAAAAAAACATGGTTTTTGGGAGAAAAAATTCATAACTTCGTCAATTCTCAAGATATCAAATCCAACTAAATTTTATATAAATGTACTCAATATTATCTAAAACTTTTGTATTTACAAGTTTTTGATAGGACCAATTTTTACCGATGAAAAAAATTAAAAACGAAAAGAAAAAGGGGGGAGGAAAAAGAAAAAAATCCGTAACTTACTAAATTCTTAAGCAATCAAATCTAATTAAATTTATTTTACATCTTCACAATAATATCTACAACTTTTATATTAACAAGTTTTTCATAGAACCAATTCTTATAGCAAAAATAAATTAAACAAAAATAGGAGTTGGAGAAAAAACCTCAAATCCAAACTGCTTATATTCTGACTCATTTTAAAATTCATTTTTGATTTTAAACGCATCTAAATCACAGATCCTCTTATTTAGGAACTATATAATGCGACGTATTGGCCAATTTTTTGATAAAGGCAAAATATATTTTTAAAAAGGCTGCCAAAAAAGGTATTTTGAACAGATTTCCCGAAGTTATCGTCATTAAAATATCGATTAAGTATAACAAATTGCGTTTTTTCTGAGTCATTTTTAAATTCATTTTTGTTCTCAAACCCTTCCAATTTACAGGTCCTCTTATTTAGGAACTATGTAATGTGACGGATTGGCCAGTTTTTTGATAAAGGCAGAATATATTTTTAAAAAGGCTGCCAAAAAGGGTATTTTGAACAGAATTTCACTAAGTTATCGTGATTGAAATTTGAGGAAATTTAAGAAATTGCGTTTTTACCGAGTCATTTTTTAATCTTTTTTTGTTCTCAAACGCATCCAATTTACAGGTTCTTTTATTTAGGAACTATATAATGTGGCGGAGTGGCCAGTTTTTTGATAAAGGTAGAATATATTTTTAAAAAGGCTGCAAAAATGGGCACTTTGCACAAAATTTCCCAAAGCGATCATGATTAATGAACTGTGGGTATTCAAATAACAAATTGGTTATTTTATGACTCATTTTTAAATCCAATTTTACTCTGAAACGCATTCAAATGACAGTTTTTTGTTACTTAGGAACTATATAATGTGCGTATTCGTCGATTTTTTGATAAAGGGTGAATATATATTTTTTAAAAGCTGTCAAAGTAAGCACTTCGCAAAAAAATTTCCCAAAGCGATCATGATAAAAGAATTGAGGCTGTATTCAAATAACAAATTGTTTATTTTATGACTCATTTTTAAATTCAATTTTCCTCTCAAACGCATGCAATTGACAGTTATTTGTTATTTAGGAACTGTGTAATTACTGTGTATTGGTCATATTTTTGATAAAGGCTAAATATATATTTTAAAAAATCTGTCAAAGTGGGCACTTCGCACAAAATTTGTCAAAGCGATCTTGATTAAAGAATTGTGGATGTATTAAAATAATAAATCGGTTATTTTATGACTCATTTTTAAATTCAATTTTGCTGTCAAACGAATTTAATTAACAGTTTTTTGTTATTTAGGAACTATAATGAGCATATTGGTCAATTATTTTTAAATAAAGTAAGAATATAATTCAAAATATGTTGCCAAAATGGGCATTTGAGTAGAATTTCGTTTAATATGATTTTGATAAAACCAGTTATTACAGAAAAATGAAATTAAAAAAATTTTAAAAGCGAGTTAAACTGGGTTTATCTGTAATCTTTTTTTTTTTTTTTTTTTTTTTTTGAGATGAAAACTTTTCGAAATCTACCTCCGCCTATAGGCCATGCCGAAAGGGATTTTTTTGTTTTACATTGTTGAAAATAAAAAGATGTATAATGTTAGACAGCAGAATGGCAACAATCAACAACACATTGAAACTAAATTTTGAAATTTTTTAAATATGTATGAATAGTTGATAGGAACATATTATTAATATTGGCGTCTTTCAAACCGTCTTTTGGCAGCCACAATACGCTATTGCGTTGCCACAGATGTGTCATTGCTTGCACCTTTTTTGTGTATGTGTCTTTCAAACCGTCTTTTGGCAGCCACAATACGCTACTGCGTTGCCACAGATGTGTCATTGCTTGCACCTTTATTGTGTATGTGTCTCCATCCTTCATTAAATTTGTTAAACATATATTACTTCAGAGTTAGGTATGGAAGCTTTTTAATTCAAGGTTAAAGGATGGGAAATTTTAGATTAGCCTACTGATGAGAGTTTCAAAAATTGTTAGCCTAAGATACTTTTTTTTTAATACATAGAGTTGAGATATTTTGGGCCTTTTATGGTATAACGATACAAAGCTCTATCAGACTAAGAATATATTTGAGATCAGAATAAAAAAATTTATAAATTTATTTTTCATACTTTCAAGGCATTGTTTCTTGTGGGCTTTTATTCGAATAATTGTCAACCAAATATATGTAAAAAAATGGAAATTTTACTGTCAAAGATAAGTGAAGCATTGCTTGATTTTAAAATTCCTTTTTCTTCTCATATTTTATATCATATTTTGTATCAGGTTGTATTTGTTTGCCTCTATAATATCAATTTAATGTTTTCAAAAAAAGTTTTAAAATACTTTAAAGTGACTGCTGACATCCACCACGAATTGCTTTAGTCATTCAAAAGGCAGCCGATTACCCGTTTGTAATGTAAATCTAGATACGATGTTACGGTTTGTTGTTTTATGGTATCTCTTGATAATCAATCAGAAATTCTACGAACAATGTTTCATGTACATTATTAAGAATAATTAAACTTAACACAACTAAACCCTGGCGTATCATTTATTTTTCCTGAGACAATTTGTTTAGCTAAATTTATTAATTTTTGTTATATTTCTTGCTTTTAGACTCCTATCTGAATTTTCTTGAAATACTGTATGTATAATAATGAATTAAAAGTTTTATTGTATAAACCGTCTGAAGTACACGTAGTGGTTTTTCCTCACTTTTCATTATTTTAGGTAAATTGTACAATGAACAAAGTTGAATTTTTTATTTTGAGACCATTGTTTTGTAATCATTATTATTTTCATGATACTTTTTATTCATATTTTTCACAAAACATTACTTATATAAATCACTCAACACGTGGCTTTGGTATGCTGCATTTTTTACGATTTAGTCTGTAAAAATATCTACAATAGTCTGCAAATATATACTCAGGAAATTACTGTATTTTATTTCTTTATTTAAGTTAAAAAAATACTTATTCATTTTTAAAAAATAATCTAAACTTTATTTTTTATTTTTTGTAAGTTTAATATAACAATATGGTTTTACTTCATCGATGGGGGGAAAACGGATGGTTTGTATTATCTATCTCTATCGAATGTGATTTTTTTGTTATATTATGTTTATTTTTTTTATTAAAAATATAATAAAATATCATAATACATATTTAACAAGCATTGCGTGCAACATAGTGTACGTGCAGAGCTTTAAAATTTACTTTAAATTCAGTTTCGAATTATGGTTTCAAGAAGAAACTAATAATAATGAATGACATTTATTCGCCTACATATACTTGATAAAGTGTTATCCATAATATCCCCATTGGATAGTTTTTTTTTCAATATTAATTATGCTACTATGCAGGCTTATTTTTATAAGACATTGCCGCCTACGTAGGTTTATCTTGATCAAGTCTCTTTTTTTCGTAAAGTTTTGTGTTCCAAATAATGTTGAAAATATTCTGGTAATACTTTTAGTATTCTCGAACATAAACATTTTAAAGGAAAATTATAATCGAATTTTATATAATAATCTCTTTTCAAAGTGAAAAACAAATATTTTCAAAAATTATAAACGAGAAATCAGTTAAAGTGAAATTTGCCAAAAAAAAAAAATATTTTTTTTCTTTTTCTTTACTCCTAAATTAAATTGAATTTTATTCCAAGAACTAAAACACACTTCGACATATTGTGTTATTTCAAACTAATTTATTTTGAATTAAAGTTTGAATTAAATGAGATTTTTTAAAGTAATATTGATAAAGGAAAAATTGTATTTTTGTAATGTTTTTGTGATTGAACATCTATACATCATTTGAACATACATTTGAACATCTTTATATCATTTGAACATCTATACATCAATTGCGTCAAGTATTATGCCTGAAAATCGTTAAATAGGATATGTATTTTTTAACATGTGACAATATCTATACATATATAAAATAGTTTGTCCTGACTGATAACTAACCCACAGCCCAAACTGCTGAACCTTAAAGCATTAAAATTGGAAACAAAATACTTCTTATGACGTAAGCTTGCACGAAGACGAGATTTATGAAAATCCCCTCCCCCAAGAGGAGGCGAGTCAAAAATTCTGGAACATATTTTCTATATCTCAGCAGCCGTTTTATGTCGGAGCGTTAAATTTTCAGAAGACATATCAACTACAAAAGTAATTAAATATGTATTTTAGCGACTTTAGAATTCCTCAATAAAGAGTTTGAAAAGGGTCGGAAAAATTAGAACATTTAGCACATCTCAGCAGTCATTTTGAGTAGGAGCGTGAAACGACAGAAAAGAAATCTATTTAAAAAACACATGTTTAAGCTTTTAAATTTTCTCTCCAAAGTTATCAAAGTGGGGAAGGAAAAATTCCAAAAATTTTACACCTCTCATGTGACATATCATTTGAAAGCCCACGGACCACTTTTTCATATTATAGATTTTTCTCGATAGAAATTACAAAAACCATATTTTTTTTACAAAAAAAGTTTTAAATTAAAGCAAATTTTTCTCTAAAAATATTTTTTCCTGTGAAAGTAACAGATATTTTACAGTGTAAAATTGCATTCAGATACAGAAGTGTTTAGAAGTTGATCCAGAGTGTAAAAATTAAATTCTAAAACCTTGTTTATAATCTCGTGTTATTACATTCTTTACACTTTAATAGCTCTTCAAATGAAATTATAACAAGCATTTTGAGACAATTATGAAAATTTATTCTACATAAATCAAGCCATCCGTAACCAAATTTTGTATGCTTATCCATTCAATTTGCTCTTGAAACATACTGCTTATAGAAATCGCCTAAGAAAAGCATATGTGCAACATTTGTTAAACAATTTATATCCTAACCTAGTCAGCATCTCTTACTGTCACAGTTTACCTGTTTAACCCTTTGAGATGCTCTTAGATATATTATAGCCCACCTAATTTTACAAAAATTCACGCAAAATGAATATATTACACGGAAAGATAATTTAGTTAAAATCTTTATACATTCCATCAGCGGAAGCTTTAACCGAAATATCATATAAATTTTCCATATTACTTTTTAAAGTATTTTTAAGGGGGATATCTAGGCATTTTTATGCGTTATAAAACAAACCGATATTGTCTTTCAAATATAAGAATTTCAATTTATTCTAATGAATATAATGTGACTTTTGAAAATCTTTGAAAATGCATTTATTGCTCAAGACTAATTTCACTTGAAAGCTATAAATTGTCGACCGAAGGCAGTAAATGTCAAGTATATTTTAGTCTTTAGATATTCGATTTTAGAGGACGTCTTATTATAACTGTGGCTTTAGATTTTTTTCTGGTACGCTATAAGAATATCTCAGAATAACGGAAAAAAATTGTCGGTTTTGATGTCAGAGGAAAACCTTTTAAATTACAGCAAATTTCTGAAATTTTTTCATAAAAATATATTTTTCTGTAAAAAAATTACAAAACTTTTACAAAATATAACCTTTTTTTCAAAACTTTCTTCTGTGCAAATCCATTCACCTGCAACTAAAATTTTAGCACAATTCACTCAATCTATCCTTGAAGTAAAACGCTGATGGATAATGAATGTAAGCAAAAATAGTCCAAGAGCTGACCGCACAAAATCCGAAGTCATCGCACACTAGAAAAAATTCTTTATTTTATGGAAGAGTAGTAATACAGAAATCTAATGTTCCATGTCTGCCGGAAGCGAAATGGTGCACATGCGGAAAATTGATACCACTAGTGGTTGACTCATAGGATTAGCATTGTGTTTCCCTGCACCCAGTTTTCCATGGTTTCCTAATTTTGATTGTACGGCAAACACAATGCAAAACCTACGAGTCAATCACTAGTGGTATAGATTTTTGGCTTATGCACCACTTCTCTTCAGGCATACATTGATCGTTAGATTCCTCTATTACTTTTCTTCCATAAAGTAAAGGATTTTTTCTTGTGCTCGATGACTTAGGGGTAAGTGCGGTCGGCTCTTGGAGTATAAATGTTAGGCGATTTACATCATAAATTATTCATCGTCTTTAAATGTCACAGTTTCACTAATTAGACACTTGAGAGTCTGTTGGAAATGTTATTATTGCGCTAACTTTCAATTAAGATTTGGACTATATACTTTAAACTTAGTTCCCCTTTTATAACTATCGCGAAAATTGGTTTTCTATACTTCCAAAGTAAAATTTTTCGAAATTTTTCAATATGAATTCAAATGTTACTGAAACGCAATTGTTTGAGCTTGAAAAAGATTATTGGAATATGAAATTTAATTTACTATTTTTTTAGACATAACTATCGTAGAAAGTACCAAATAATATGAATAATAGTAATAATATTCAGCGTACCTTTTTTTGCATTATATTTGCATAAGATGTACCTATAGACGAAATCGTTAAAAAAAATAATAATAATAAATAAATAAAAAATTGCAGCATAGCAGTGCCACCTATTGAGTGATTTACAAAAAAAAAGGTTTTTGAGACTTGCATAAAAGGAAAAAAACTCGCCTGAAAATAATAACGTTAACAAACAAAATGGTCTCAACATATAACATTCAACATTGTTCATTGTACAATTTACTGAAAATAATAAAACTTGGGGAAACATCTTTCTGTTTACTTCGGACGGTGACTTATAATTGAACTTTTTATGCATTACTATAGATGGAGTATTTGAATTAATTTCAGATGTAGTCAAAAAGCAAGACATGAGAAAAATCAATAAATTTAACAAAGAATTTTTGTCTCACGAGAAGTAATCAAGAGATATCATAAAACGATAAACAGAGCACTGTGGATGCCAAAAGATCATTTGTAAGAAGTCAATAATATGTTCATATCAATTATTCATCCATATTTAAAAACTCCAAAATTTACTTCAATGTGATGTAGATTGTTGCCGTTCTGCTGTCTAGTATTATGCAACTTTTTATCCCCAACAATGGGAAATAAAAAGCTGCTATTCTACTGATATAAGGTTGTGGAACTTTATACGGTTATTAAAATTTTATCTGCACACTACGCACACAAAAAAGATTCAAATCTTCAAAACTAGGTTACAAATACAGCTACAGAATCTGTTATAGAAGAATATATTAAATTTAAAGAAAACTTAGTAAAATTTTATCTGAAGCCCAAGTCGCAGTTATGTAAAAATTCCTACGTATATCAGTTTGCTAAAAAAATTCTTTCTAACTTTACATATTTCTTGATTTATATTGCAAATGTGTATTTATTAAATGAAATTTTGTTACTACCGTTACATAAAATGTTCTAGGCATACCAGCTTCCAAGAAATTTTTATATAGATTTATAGATTTTTTCAATCTTTATAGAAATTTTTCTATTTAACTAAAATAGATATTTCCCAGAAGAAATTTTTTATACCAAAAATGCAATTTAAATTTCATTTGAACTATTTAAAATAGTTAATATAAAAATCCAAGTATTTTATCAAACGTCCCTTTAAATATACTTTTTATGAATTTAAAATATTTTCTATTGAGTTAATATTTTCTTTCATACGGCACAAATCGAATTTCACCGAAGACGTCATTTTTAAAAATAAGTCTTTCAATAACTGCTTGTGATGTAAATTTTAAGACATCTCTGTAAAGGAAAATAAACTTAGGATATTTTATTAAATCTACTTTAAAGAAGCTTATAGACGTAAAGCTAATAAGAGTTTTTATTCTGATACGGTTATTATACTTGAAGTAGTTAGAAAATGATGCTTAAACGAAAACATGTTAATATTTTAATGGGTGTTTTCAGCATGTTCTAACAAATTTGAAAAGAAATTGATAAAGTTCCGCAACCTTATATCAGTAGAATAGCAGCTTTTTATTTCCCATTGTTGGGGATAAAAAGTCGCATAATACTAGACAGCAGAACGGCAACAATCTACATCACATTGAAGTAAATTTTGGAGTTTTTTAAATATGCATTCGGTTTGCCTGGCCGTCTTTCCGCGTGCTAACTCTTGTAAATACGCTCGGATTTCCCTGAAATTTTTGAACGTTATTGATGTTTACCCTAGCACGAACCCTCTTGAAATTAAGTTTCTGCCATGAATATTTTTTTACACGGAGAATCAAAAGTTTTCCATTACATTACAGCCTATGGGGAAAAATCGTTTCAAAGGAATTTTAAAGGTGTTACACCCTGTAATACATATTAAAATTTCATGAATTTACGAAGTGCATTAAAATATGCATTCTATAAAGTATGCGGTTGAAATATAGCTATTTATTCATTTACAACGCCACACAGAATGATTACATTAGATTATGGTAAAGGGAGGAATTGTGTGCGACATATTTTAAATATATTAAACTGTTTCATGTATAATAAAATTCATATATGTCACTGAGGCTTAATATAAATTATATGATACTGTCTAGTACAATATGAAGTACATAGCATTTACAGGGACACACAAAAGATTTCAAACAGTATGTTCTTTCTGAAGTACTGTATATGCATCCGGTGATGGATGAAATACATTTTAATTATGATATGCGCATTTAAGTTTCACTAAATCTATGCAATTATATTGTATCTATAGATGCCATAGTTGATATACAGAGCAACCCAAAAGAGCTCGCCAACGTTACTGCATATGAGCGTAAATTACTTAAAGTTGGTTCTTAATAAGTTATGCATTTTTTGTGCTGAAATGAATTCAATTTACTAAGAAATGTTTGCAGAATATAGATAAAATGATATACACTGCCACGCAAAAAATTGGGTACATGAATGCCTAAGAATGATAATTTATGAGAATGGGATTTCTGTTGTTTTAAGAGTGTTTTAATTTAAAATAAATCTTAGCATAATACTGAAGTGCAATAAAGATAAAAGGTAAGCTACAGGGCTGAACAAAAGTATTCATGTATGTTTCCATCTATTAGTATAAATTGATGAAAAAAAATTTCAAGCTACTAGACATTTTCTTACTAAACTAAATTTTCCCATTATATAATATGTATATCAACTGACAGATCAAATACAAGGCTGTTCAAAAGTATTGGAACATGTTTGGCTAAATACGCTTATTTCCCTAAATAACGAAGTTTTGTTAACAATTTCATGAAGTGTTGGAAAGTGCCATATAATCTATTTTTAACGCATGACTTTTCTTACTTGTTAAAAATTATAAAGAGAAATGTTAAAACTATTTAAACTTAGTATTTTTCTGCTTACTATGTTTGCATATACATATTTTTTTATGATTTTACTCGAATTGATATTAAAAATACAAAAATGAAAAATGAAAAAAAAAAAAAGCATTTTTAGCCCAAAATGGAAATTTTATTAATGTTATTATATTAAAGTAAAAAATGTACAACATATTTTTTTTAATGTGTAAGTTCCTGTCACATAATTCCACATTTCATACTCTTATAAAGAATATGGAATCTGCAGCTTTTACAGAAGAATCTACTAAAATTACAGTATTCATATTAAACATTTATCCGTAACCCAGATTGCAGTTGCGAAAAAATTTCTACACTTTCCAATTTCCCAAAACAATTCTTTGTAACCTTACAGATTTTTTGATTTTCAGTGCAAATGTTCATTTGTTAAATTTTTATTGTTACCGTTACATAAAAAGTTCTAGGCATACAAGTTTTCTAGAATGTTTTATGTAGATTAATAGAATTTTATAGGCTTTAGAATTTTTTTTACTGTGAAATCGTTATTTCTCAGAATGGTTTGATTTTCTGTACCAAAAAGGCAATTTAAATTTATTTTGAACTATTCAAAATACTTAATATAAAATCTAGGTAATAATCCCCTTTAAAAATACTTTTTATCTGTTTTTTTTTTTTTTTTTTTTTTTTTTTTATTCTATTGAGTCAATATTTTCTTTCATACTGCACAAATCGAATTTAACCGAAGATTTCATCTTTAAATATAAGTCTTTCAATTTATTCAGCTGTCTGTGATGTAATTTTTGAAGTATCTCTTTTAAGGAAAATAAACTTGGAATATTTTATGAAATCTGCTTTATAGAAACTTAATATAAATAACGAAAAGCTTAATTTATATTCAAATACGATTACTAAACATGAGGTGGCTAGAAATGAATTCTTTAACTAAAACGATGTTAGTATTTTAATGGATTTTGTTTACATTATAAAACGAAATATTGCAAATACTTGGAAAAAGTATTTTTATGCTAAACGATATGTATAAACATATATATATATATATATATATATATATATATATATATATATATATATGTATTTATGATTTTACTCCATTTTTTAATGATGTTAAAATATAGTTATTACATGAGTTTTTATTGTTACCGTTACTTAAAAATTTCTAGGCATAGCAGCTTCCTAGAAAATTTTATATAGATTTATATATTTCTGTATATAGATTTATATATATAGATTTATATATTTCTCTACTATACAGACTTTTTTCAGTTAAAATCATTATTTCTCAGATAGAATCTTTTATTTTTTTTCTATACCAAAAATGCTATTTAAATTCTTTTGAACTATTCATAATAGTATAGAAATAAAAGTATTTTATCAAACACCCCTTTATAGATACTTTTTTTTTTTTTAAATTATATTGAGTCAATATTTTCTTTCATGTGGCATAAATCGAATTTAACCGAAGACATCATTTTTAAATATAAGTCTTTCAAATTATTCAGCTGTCTGTGATGCATTTTTGGAATCATCTTTTTTAAGGAAAATAAATTTAGAATATTTTATGAAATCTGCTTTATAGAAGCTTAATAGATATTACGATAATCTGAGTTTATATTCTGATACAATTTCTAAACATTAGATGGATAGAAATCAATGCTTAAACTAAAATGATGTTTATATTTTAACGGATGTTTTAAAAGATAATAAAGAGAAATGTTGCAAATATTTAGAAAAAATATTTTTATGCTAAATGATATTTATACATATGTATATTTTTTATTTATGATTTTACTCCAATTTCTTTAACGATTTTAAAAATGAATTGTTACATGAGTTTATTATTGTTACCGTTACATAAAAAACTAGGTACACCAGCTCCCTAGAAAATTTTATATAGATTTATAGATTTTTGTAGAATTCACAGATTTTTTTTCAGTTGAAATCGTTACTTCTCAGGAGGAATATTTTAATTTTTTTTATATCAAAAATGCAATTTAATTTATTTTAAACTATTCAAAACTGTCAAACTTGGAATATTTTATAAAATCTGCTTTATAGAAACTTAATATGTATCACAGTAATCTGAGTTTATATTTTGATACGGTTACTACACATGAAGTGGTTAGAAATTAATGCTTAAACGAAAACATGTTAATGTTTTAATGGATGTTGTTAAGAGCCATTCTTTGGAAAATCAGACAAAGTGTGATAGTTGTAGTTTTTGATTTGCTTAATTTTTTTTGTTGAATTAGATCATATTTAATAAATATCGTGTAATTTTGAAGCCCTGAAAAAATTTTCTCTTTCTTATAGAAAATGTGAAATTTCTAGCTCGCAAATGCCAAGTGCTAGTAGGTTTGGAGTGGTACATCTCTAGCAAGCAATTACATACCGAAATTCTTTTCACATAAACTATTAGTCTAACACTACCTGCTTATAAATAAGTAGTTGTTTCCACGGAGCATTGTTATTTTATATCGTTATGTTTCAACAAAATAAATTAAAATGGCGTTTTTGACCATTTTCTGCATTAAATATCTTATTTAAGCAATAGTACCCCAAACTTCTTGTTATAAAATATGAAAGTGTACTAGTGGGATAAGCTAAATAATAAAATGCTGCATCGAGATATTGCAGTTAGCAGGTATAATCTGTTAAATATTTAAAATTGTCAAAATCTGCAACATTTAAATTAGTGTTATCTAACAGAGCGTCACGGTTGAATAAAATATAGCGACCAGTAGTTTATTATATGTAAAAAACATATAAAAGAAAAAAAATGGGGTCTCTTGATATTTTTAGTAAAATAAATGACAACATTTTCAAACAAACAATGTCGATGATACCATTTCTTCCTTATTATAAAATAAAAATTCCTATTTTTCTTTCCTCTTTTTGTCTTATTCCCTATAAGAAAGTGGAATATCCATTTCGCCTTCTGAAAGAGAAATAGGATATTTCATTTTTTGATAAGAAAATATGTGACCATTAACTTTTTTTTTGTAAGGTTTGGCATTTAAAAAAAAAAAAAAAAAAAAAAAAAAATATGACGAGATATCACTTTTTTTCTTTTCCATGTTTTTTCTCATATGTTCAACTACTATATGCTATACTTTGTTTATTCAACCGTCACGCTTGTTTTAGATAACACTAATTTAAATATTGCAGATTTAAAAACAATAATAATGTTTAACACATTATAACTGCTAACAGAAACAACATCTCGATAGAATATTATGTTATTTAGCTTGTCCTAGTAGTACACTTTAATATTCTATAAGAAAAAGTTGGGATAATATTCTTTCAATAAGATATTAAGTGCAGAAAGCGGACAAAAACGTCATTTTGATTGTAATTTGGGGCATCATAACAATGTAAAGTAACAATGCGCCATGGAAACAAATAAATTTTAATAAGCATGTAGCATTATACTAATAATTTATACCAAAAGAATTTTGAGTTGTTGTTGCCCACCAGAAATATAGCACTCCAAATTTATCGGATTTCACTTTTCATGAAAAATAGGATTCAAAGTCTTGAACTTTGATATTTTCTATAGGGAAGTGAAAATTTTTCCAGAGATTCAAAATTGCACATTATTCATTACATATGTTTTACTCAAATAAAAAAATATCAAGCCATTAAAAAAACACAACTACCAAAACATCAACTATCAAACATAAACTATCAAACATCTACTAACAAAACATCACTTCACAAAATAATGCCTCTTAAAGATTATAAAAGGAAATGTCGAAAACATTTAGAAATAGCATTTTTATGCTTATCGATCTTTGTATATATGTGTTTGTGTGATTTTACTCAAATTTATCATTAAAAATGTAAAAAATAAAAAAAGTAGATCGAAATAGAAAAGATTTTTTTATATTATTAATAATAAAGTTAAAATGTATGAAGTATTTTTAAAAATAAAATGTATGATTCCATATATCATTATTTTATATTTTGTAATCTTATAAAGAATATAGAATGTGTAGTTTTAGAGAAGAATCTATTAAAATTAAAGTAATCTTACTAAAAATTATCTGTAGCCCAGGTTACAGCTGCATAAAAAATTCTACGAATTCAAGTTACCTAAAAAAATTCTCAATAACTTTACTTTTTTTAAATTTACATTGCAAATGTGTATTTGTTACATGAATTTTTATTGTTACATGTTAGTTTTTTAATGGATATTTTTAAAGTTTATAAAGAGAAATGTTCAAAATATTTAAATTTAGTATTTTTATGCTTAACGATATTTGTATAAATTTATGTATTTTTATTTATGACTTTACTTTAATTATTTTTTAAAATAATAAAAAGGAAACTGAAACCTTTTTTTATGTTATTAATAATAAAGTAAAAAATATGCGAAATATTTTTAGAAAGAAACGTGTGATTCCCTACATCACAATTTTATATTTTATATTCTTATAAAGAATATATAACAACTGCTGATACAGATCATATCACCTTTTTTAAAGCAGTGGAAAATGCGGTTTGAAAATTTTTAATTTCATGAAATACCAGGATGATACAAAATCAATTTTAGATTTTTCAATGCAACAGATTTTATAAGCATTTTGTACACAGAATTTAATTCAAGTTGTATGCTTTATAAATCATTTATAAAGCTTATTTTATGCACCTTCTTTATAGATTTATTATTTTATTTATTTGTTTCATTTATTTATTTTCGGATATTAAATGACTTCAGGAGTTAAGATGTCCAAATAAGATTTCTCAATAATACTATACATGGAAATCACTTGAAACATAAAATTAACGTAACATTTGCTAAAAATGATAAAACTCAATTTAAAAGACAAGTAAATACTTTTATTTAGTCAGGTCAACATGTTTTATCACTCTAATGGCAACATTCTTTAGATCTATACGTACAGATGCAAATATTTACGCAAATTTAAATTAAAAATTCATAAACATCAACTCATGCATAATGCAATTAAATGCTAGATTAACAAGTTGGAAACTGCACGTCGAGTATGACAATTGAGTTGCATTCATATGATAATTACTTTTATAATTATTCATATTTCGATGTAGTAGCTAGTGAACTCTTATGCAAAAATGCATTAATATAAAATTTATTACAATTATATATCTTAAATTCTGTTATACGAAAATAATAATGTATCTTAAATAAGGCGTAATGATCATGGAAAACATTGAATCAATATCTATCATGGGATATTTCTGAATTAATTACGCATGGCAGGATATGGTAGCATGAAGAAAGCTGTTGTTATTATCTTTTTAAGTTCTATTCGATTTTCATTCAATTAGAAATGGATTCGGTTAGATAGATTTATGCTTTATGATGCGAAGAGACAGACCATTATTATAAGTGTCAGATGGCGATTATAAGGGCAGTGTAGTTAAATAAATGACATTTCTTATAAACCAGAATGCAATGCAATACTTTTGAGTGGCATTGTAAATAAACTGTGAACATTCAGTACTTTACTTTTATACCGAAATTGGCATAGTAAATCTCGTTAACATATATGTATTCTAGAGCAATCTAACAATATTCACGCAAGTTAAAGTTCAGACAAACAGACAAATGGATAGGCAAATCAAATTCATAAACAATTCCAACTACGTTGAAAAGGTTAAATCGCTCAATCGGTAGAAATTTGACTTTCAGAAATTTATACCAATTGATGGTAGCATACTTCAATACTTTTATACTGCCCTGTACTTTGCCTAATATCTTTATATATATGCCACTATTTATTTATTAATTAATTAAGTCTGAAGAATGCTTAAATCTAATAGAATCACGCTGCCAGAGATTATCTTCCATAGACAGCCATCAAATCTTTGCGTGGCCCTGTATGTCATTTTTGTATAATCTACAAACATATTTTGATACTCTAAATGCAGTTAAGAATAAAAATGCATAACTCATTTTAAAATTTTTTTGTTCATGCTCTGAAACCCTTTCAAATTATTCGTGTTACTCAGTATATGATTTACAGTATTTATAGACACAGCATAATAAACAGAAATTTAATTCATGTAATTAATGCACTTCTAATCAGTGTTGGGTATGAACGCGCTCACTGAACGAAAACTCACGAGTTTCGCTCGCTATTTGTGAATTTTGAACATAACTTAGCTCACTATTTTATAAACGAGCGTGAACTGAACAGAAACTCAAAAAATAGACGAGTTTGAACGAAATTTACGTTCAATTTTTTCATAATTTATTTAAAATTTTTCCAGACCTTAGTACACTTTTTCCCTCTTTCAAATACCATTTAGAGACCTACACGAGCCTCAGTACGGGTTAAGTCTGGATATCACTTACTTCTTTAGTATTAAAAATAGTTATTTCTAACTATTAAGAAATTTAATGATCATAATTACACTATATAAGCAATAACTAAAAATTACAAAAATATGCATGATCAATTTTTCAAATTATGTTTCTGGCTTTGAATATACAACAGCAAGTGAACAGCATAACAAACATAGTTTTTAAAAATATCTCTGATAAAATATTAATGATTTTAAAGAAAGCATTCTTTATCATGGAATTTTACTTCTAAAGTGTTTAATAACAGGAAATCTTCAAAAAGGCGCTAAGATAACTTTCAAAGTTCCACATGGCACGTTTAGGCGCCGCATTGGACAGTCGTGTTGTAATGTAAAGATTCGCGTAAACAAGGAGCGACACCCTCACAATAAATAAAAATAAAACAAAAATTGTCTTTTCTCGGGATTAAAGGTAGGAGAAATAGAGATAGTCAAACAAAATAATTTTTGCTATCCTTTTTCTGTGTGTTTCATTATTTTATGTTATTTTGAATGATTAAAGTTTAACCTTTACTAACAGATTAAAAACGAATAAAATTTAATTTAATTTGAAGAGATAGCTGGCAGATATATTCCGACCAATACGGTGTCTATACTTATATGTAAATAATCAATGAAAATTAATGTAATAATTCTAATACACAATCATCTTTTTGTATAAATGAAAACGTATAAAATGTAATATTAATAAAGATAAAATTTTAGTATCATTGAGCGATCACAAATATAGCTTCCAAGTTCGTTAGATTTAAATTTATTTTCCTTCTGTTTTGCATACAATTTTTTGATAAAAATTTAAATTTGTAAGGAAAAAAATACGCAATCTTATGCAGATGCAATGCATAAAAATACATTGAACTAAAGGTATGCGAGGGAAGAAAATATCAGGCTGAGGGCAACCACTACAATCCGTAGATTTTTTTTTTTTTTTGGGGGGGGGGGTTGGCAATGAATTTCAAAATTTAGCCAGAACTGCTCCGACTACAATTCGGCCCGTTAAAAAACTGTTGACCAAGCCCTGTGTAAAATTCAAAGCTTCGACCCAACCTGCGAAAACATTAATTGGCTGGACTAAGCACGACCTAGCAAGACCTGGCTGAACATCGATTTTTACGCCTATAAAGTTAAAAGTGTTTTGTACGAGAAGTCGTAGCTAAAAATACTTAATTTACTTTTTCATATCATATGTTTATAATATTTAATTTAAAAAAAGTGTTCTGAGGTATGGTATTTATTTTTTAAATGCATCTTATTATGCTATGTGTGTGTGTAAATATTGCATTTGCCTTTAATATCGTTAATTCAGATTCCCATTCTATGGCTTAGAAATTTAAAAATTAAAAAAAATCTATAGAAACAAATCTTCTAAGACGGAATTGCATGGGAAAGAAAAATCCGTCATGATCTAGTTATGATGAGCAAGGTCTATTGTAAATGCATTACATTGTTTTCACAAATACTATTATCCTCTTTTGCATATATCAACATTCTCTTTTGTTTTGTTAAGCACACGATTCCGTTACGCGCAGGTTTCTTTTCTCAAGTTTTACCGTATTTTAATTTTATTGCCTATTTTCATTCTTCCTAATCTTCAGGGACCAAAATAAGAAGTTCCGGTTGAATCATCCCGTATGAAAATCCTTTTCTCGACGGGGCCATGTCTGTTCAAAAATCAGTAAAATTTGGCTTGATTTTGCGAAAAAGCACATACTTTTAAGTTGCCATTATTATACAATTAAATATTGGAATTTTATTCTATTTTAAGAATCGTAGATTTCAGGCTTATTTAAATGAGTTAAACATATGGAACAAACTGCCTATGACGGAATTTTCTTTTAAACTGAAAACTGAAAATTTCTTTTAAAGTTCTTTTAAACTGTTCATCCATGCAAAATGGTAGAAAAAATATGTTAAACATTTACACCTGCTAAAAAGGAAACGTATTTTTTTCTTTCCAATGCGGTTTCATCTTAAACGATTTTACTTTTACCATATATCATTTTTTAAATTTTTATGTCTCCATAACATGGAAGATGGATTAATAATACTAATGATAGCTGAAACATTTACATACAACTAGCAAAGGTTCATTAAAAGCATAAACATCGCAGCCTACGGCACTTCTGCATAAATGGAGATTATAAACAGACTAAGGTAAGTTTTTTTTAGCCAGAACTCTTCCGTAAGAGTAAATATCAATGTCCTGTAGAAATGTACTCGGGGTCGGGCCGGGTTCGGTTCGAAATTTCAACTTTTTTTTCCTGGCCGGGCCAAGCTCGGGCTTTGTTTTTAGCTATTATATCGGGACGGGTCGAGCCTTGATTTTAGCTATTATATCGGGCTGCTAAATTTTCTCTACGAGCCGGGCTGGGCTCGGGCCGAAATTTTTATTTTAATATCGGGTGGGACATTTTTTTTCTATGGATCGGGCCTAAAAATTTCCGTCCGTGCATACCTCTATCTTAGATATCGAATAATCAAATGATTAGTTCACAAAATTTTGTAAATTTGGACAATAATATCCAAACATTGAAAAAAAAAAGAAAAAAGTGAACTTTTTAGTGAACTTCGTTCACTTTTACAAATGAGTTTGATTTGAACGAGTTCATTTGAAAATTTTTGAGTTTGAACGAGAACTTAAATCACTTTCCAGAAATTGAACGTGAGTTTGAGTTTGTTCGTTTATTTTGTGAACGTGCCCAACACTGCTTCTAATAATCATCTGATATATGTAATACTTGGGGTACAGTAAAATATCCGAAATCTTTTTCGTGTCCCTGCACTTTATATTATACAGGAAATAACTTGTAGTAAACCTCAACAATGTATATCAATTTCATTACATGTGAAATAATTTAACTTGGTTAAAATACACCGAAAAGAATGTATCCCCCCTATACCACTATGTAACGAATTTTTTTTTGTGTAGACCTGCAGATGAATAATAAATATTTTTTGTACCATATACTGTACATAATATTATTTTAAAATATTTCATAGAAGCATATCAATTTCATTCTGTTTCAAAGGCTGTAACACCATTAAAATACAGTCGAAACACTTTTTTTCTCATTGGCCGTTATATAACGAAATAATTTTGACTGACCCTGTAACTGAATAATTATGTTCTGCACTGAGAAAGTAAAAATTATTTTTCAAATTTATTTCAAATTTATTTATCATAAGTCCGTTACACAATTTTATCAAAAAAATATTCTTTTAATCAAAGACCCAATGCTGTCAAATGACAACAATCTACATTTTAGCAGTAAACTATACAATACAAAATATGATTTTAAAAGTATTTTTTATCCCTATTTATGTAAAAAAAGTGGAAGAACTTTTTTAAATTGATTTTTAAAAAAGAGGTATATAAGGGTTAAAAGTGATCCTCGGCCTGGACATCAGAAAAATATCAGCTTGTAAGAAAGATACTTTGAATGAAATATAAACGAAGTTCTTTTGTATTTTTTGACACGTAAAATATTACATGCAAAGAACATGATCCATGCAATTGCATTTATTTTTCGAATTCTAGATTTTTTTTCCTTGGTGACTTTTGAATCACCATTTATACCCTGTTGTATATGATAAAAACTACTTATTTTCTCACATTAGATAATTATATATAGCGCATGCAATGAAGAATAAATATTTATCTTCAGACCTGAAATAAAAACCTTGAACGTAAAAGACATTTTTTCATGAATATTTTAATTATTTCAAGACATCAAAATTCGTAAACTATCTGTCTTATACTTTATTTATAACTAATGAAATTAAGAATTATAAAAATAACTTTTAAATAAATGTATTTTAAATATTTAATACTTTTTTAGATTAAGAATGTTCAAATATTGATTTTTACGGCCCCATTTGAAATATACTTCTGAAATTTATTTTTTACTTTTGAAACATTTACTTAGAGTAAAAAAAGAGCATATTTATCCTAAGTATATAAAGATTCTTGAAACTTTTTTATATCTGAAAAGTATTAGTGGAGTTTTTAATTAAATGGTCTTAGTGCTAGTTTTTTAAAAATTTCTATCCATAAAAATTGGTGTTTAATTAAAAATATCTCTAATTAATCCGTAGAAAAAATTTTGATTTATATGCAAGAATATTTCATAAATGAAGGAATTTAAACGAATTTTTCTACATTCCGATACTTATTTTTTTAATGTAAATGCATAAAGAAATGAAACCGTTTTTAGATGCGTTCGTCATTACGAAAATACGTAATTATTATAGTCTTCAGTCTGTTTGTGCGCCTATGCACTTAGAATGGCGCAGTATCTGCCTAACAGAATGGTTTGAAATTTAATAAGGACCACCGGTTTAATAACACCACGTTAAGGTTCTACCAATTTTCACGGCTCAGTTTTAGTTTGTATTTTTCAAACAAATATATGATTTGATACAGCAACTCATTGACTATCTATATAAAAAAAATAATTTAATAGATATGTATTCATAAAATGTAATGGCGTGATTTCTTGACCAATGCTATTTGGCGTTATTACCCACCTATATGGGTAATAACGCCACGCAAACAAAACTATGAAATAAGATGGAATAATTGCATGTAGATTGCCCAATTCTAAAAATACAAACTCTACAAACTTAGAAATTGACAAATTGCATTCTAAGCTATTGAAAATTTTCATTTTTTTTATGAAAGTGTAAGAAAAATAAAGGTGTGGTGTGTGTGTGGAGGGGGGCAAAAGAATATGAGACCGTGAGCTTCTTTTTGCTTAAAAAGTGCCGCTTAAATAGAATTATTAGAAACATTGCACAGTTTTAAGTGTGTTTATTTGCATCAGTATTTAGGATGTAGCTCGGCCACTGTAGGGAATCAACCGGGGTATTAATGCCAAGGATTGGCGTCATTACCCCGTTATAGCTATTGCGCTGTACATTTTAAATTACAAATTATCTTGAGAAGATATCTAAAATCTTCAACAACATTTTGAAAGTCCATGAAATGTACTACAAATTTATGTAATTAACAAAGTATTTCCGGATAAAAATATAGTCTTCACATGACAAAACCTATCTCGCAAATTTTAGATCAAGAGTTAATTTTAGTTGCTTGTAAAAACAATAAGACCTAAAAATGAAACAAAGTAACTTGAAGCTATTTTTTGGGATTTATATGACTGGAAATCCTTCTGCGCAGAGCACATGGGTGTCATTTACCAGATTATTTCATAATTATGCAAAATATTAGCACTTGGCGTTATTACCCCGCCTGGCGTTATTACCCCAGACCACCTTATAATAATCGTTGAAGACTTTTGTTAAGTTATTTTAAAATTTTTGAAAGTTGAATCACAACTTAAAAGTAAATTAATAAAAGTTTTCATCATTTTATTGAAACCTGTTCTAATTAATTAATTGAATAATATAACATGATAGATAAAGATTCTAAAGTTCCATGGTGATTATGTCTTATTTAAGATGGAGAAATTTTCATATTACTGAATTACATTGTAATAAATTTCGTATTCATGCATTTTTACAAAAGATTACAACAGCTATTACACCAAGATTTGGATATTTATACAGTTACAGTAAGAATGCACCTTATATGCTATGTTTGAGGAACAATTTTCAACTTGGTTAAGTGTAAGACAGAGCCTTAGACTAGGCCTAATCTAAGCTTTAGAAATTTCCCGTTGTGAGATTTTATATTGTAACAAATATTATCATTGTCTATTTTGAATTTTTCAAATACAGAAAAATATATATGGGTGATTCTCAAAATAGGGGACAATTTATGTCTTTCGGCATACAAAAAAAAAAAAATTAGAGGTTTTCTGTCATGTTTTTATATTTAGATATGTTTGTCTTAATATTATTCATTATTTGCACTCAAGAATTACTCACTTTTTAGTTAAAAACACCTTAAAATAACAGAATAAATGTTCGAAATGTCATTAGCATGGATGTCCACAGCAGCTGTGCCTTGTATATACTAGCTTTTTCAAGAGTTAATATCATGTTTATAAAATAAAACAAATGTTATTCTTTCTTTAAATTAATCAAGGAGAGGATTTATCCAATAAATTTCTTTTTAAAAATAAAATTATAGTATATAAAAAGAGAATTAAAGTTTGTCCTCCATATTCTATTTTCAAAACAAGGTCATACTATAACAGCTGGTTATTAATCAAAATTTCATTTTCACATATGACAGTAGTTTGAAAATATAAAGTTTCTCCATGGCAACAAGTAGCCATTTTATCTCAGCCTGAAAATGGAAGCATGTATTGTATTTTAACAATAGAAGTTGAATATTAGGGGCGTACATCAATTGTATGTCATTAGAATAAATAATAATTTTCATGTTTATTTTATAATTAAATTTTTTATTTTATTTATTTGCATAGGACTTTTGTGTTTAAAAAGCCCCAGAAAGGACTATTGCATTGTGATTATATTATGGCTTATAATCTTATTTAAATTAAAATTTGTCATTAGCATGGACAAATATCAGTGTCATTAGCATGGTTTTTCTTGGCATGGTCACCATGGCATGGTCTTTAGCATGGTCACCATGCTAAAGACTCCTATATGCATAAATGTAACCATTGCTTATATTGTATCCTTTATAACGTTTAATTTTACATATAAATTTAGATATTACATTTATTATACCTAAAATATGCATTAAATCTGTCAGAAAATTACTAAGACAGCTTCTTACATTGTTAGTGTCAGAATGTTGCTCATGTAAACAAAGCTTGCTCTTTGGTAATGTTTTTATTCTCCTTATATATATATATGTAAAAATGGAAACCATTTGCTGAAAAGGAAGGCTAATAAATATAGAAAAAAATATTTAAACAGGAAGAAAATAAAAATTTCTTAATATATTTATTCCATGCAATTTGTTTTGTCATTAGCATGGCTCAAAAAATACTAATTTTTTTTAAGTTAATTTTTAAATATTTAGCTCTGCTGACTACATTTAAAGTATACCTAATGCTATATTAACAACACCTATTTTTTCAGAAATTTTGCTAACAGTAATTTTTTTTAGATTTCACTCTTGAAATTGTCCCCTATTTTGAGAATCACCCATATAGACAGTTATTTTGCCATTTATTTTAAATTTAGTTTCATTTAAACATAATACAAAAATGTTGGTCTGAGGTTTTTTTTTTCAGAACACTTAGAGAATCAACTACAATAAACCATTTGCACTATAAAGTTCTCGTGAGATTAAAAACCCATTTCCTTCCTTCAGCTTGTTTGAAAAACGTTGATTACTTTATTGTCAGAGAGTTCCATAGTGTTGGTTTTCCGGTTGCGACATTATAAACTTTTATTAAGTTTTTAGTAACTTTCCTTAAAGATTTCATCATAAAAACACAATCCGTATCTTTTAGTAAAAGTACAAGCGTAGATAAATTTTGATTTCTGAGCACCTGGTATGATAGGTTTTTTTTTCTCAAAATGCATTGGCTGATTTAAACAGGCAACGGACATTAAAAATTAAATCCCTCAATCAATTAAAAAATGGAATAATTTTTCACCCTTGCGGACTGTTGTACTATTTATAATGCCTGTCTTTTCATCGAGTTTTATTTATTATTTATTTATTTATTGACAATTGTTTTTGAATAATATACACTGCTCAAAACAATTAAAGGATATTTGAAGTTTTATATAAAATAAAGATATGAACGAATTTTTTTTCCCGAAAATAGAAGAAGAGAATCACAAATGCAAATTTTTCTGGTTTTCAAACTGTGGAGTATGCAAATTTTGAGTTCGACATCAAAATTGTCGCTTCAGCGGCAGCAAATGAAAACTGACTTTCAACTGGATAAACGAGAATGAAGACAAGGATGATCGGCATTCAGTGATTGCTTTGTTTCGATGAGTACGATGTCTCAGCGAAGTCATTTGACTGATTCAGAAGCTTGGAGAATTGTTGCTAGGTTAGAAGGGGGCCAAACTCAAGCCGAAGTAGCGCAAGCCATTGGATTGTCACAAAGTGTCATTTCCAGGATCTGAAACCGTTTTTTGGAGAGTGGATGTGCAGGCCGAAGACCAAGGCTAGGTCGGCAAGGTAAGGCAAGGTCGTAGACGGGCAACAACGCCCAATGAAGATCGGTATTTAGCGTTAACAGCTCGGAGACACCGAAACATGAATGCTACTCTTCTCCAACAACACCTTCGATCGGCTACAGGCACCACGATATCAACTCAGACTGTCCGAAACCGGCTCCATGCTGTAGGTCTGTATGCTCGCCGACCGATGGTATGTGTTAGATTAACATCAAGGCATCGTCGCGACCGCAGGAAGTGGGCAACCGAGCATGTCAACTGGAAGAGAAATGAATGGAGCAATATTCTGTTTCCTGACGAGTCCCGTTTTTCTGTGCATCTGAATAATAGGCGTATTTTCATCTGGAGGGACCGTGGCAGTAATAATAATTCCTGCGTTCGTGCACGAAAGTGTCAGATTTGGCGGTGGAGGAGTGTTGGTGTATGGTGGCATCTCCATTGACGGGCGCACTGACCTCTACATCATTCGAGATTGAGCTCTGACTGGTCGCCGATATAGGGATGCGATCCTCAGACTTATTGTAGTCCCTTACGCTGCAGCAATCGGAGATAACTTCATTTTAATGGACGATAACTGCAGGCCACATCGTGCATATCTGGTGGAGGATTTCCTTTTCGAGGAAGGAATAGTTCGAATGGAATTTCCAGCGTGTTTTCCAGACATGAATCCAATCGAGCACGTTTGGGACGCTCTAGGAAGACGAGTTTCTGGCCGCCAACAATCCCCACAAACTCTCCAAGAACTGGGAAGGGCTCTTCTGGAAGAGTGGGGCAGAATACCCCAACTCGTCATTAATAGCCTCATTGAGTCCATGCCTCAAAGGTGTTCAACGTTGCTGGCCGCCCGTGGAAACCATACCCCCTACTGAAAATGATTTTCTTTGAAGAAAACACCTTTTCTTATTCGTTTTTTCTCATATGCACAAATTGTGTTTTTTTCCTTTTGTACACAAATGCGCAATGAAATGCATTTTTTTCTGCCAAACATGTGTAATTTATTCTCATATAACCTACTATGTCTGTCGACCATGTATCAATCAGCTAAAAAGTTTCCCAGATACAAAATCCACCTAAAACTGCTATATCCTTTAATTGTTTTGAGCAGTTAGTTTTGCTTAATTTCTAATTGCGATTCCTTTATTTAATACATATATTTCTCCCTGTTCGAGTTTTTAATATCTTCTTTGATAACTTCTTGTTTCATATGTATATAGTTCGACTGCGTCCAACAGTAAAAAATTATTCCGTGTATAAGGAACACCTAGGAGGTTTGTCCTAATTTTTTGAAAAAAAAAAAAAATTCACCTTTTACACGAGTAAATATGGTATTTATTTTTACTTGTATTTATGCATATTCTTTATAATTTAAGTTGAATACCACTTAATAAAGGTCTAGCAGATCGAAATTTAAAGGTCTGTTTATTTTTTTTTGTCGCTCATAGTACAATATACACGATGCAAAAATTGGAAAAATTCGAACTACGCCATCTTGTTTGTACTTAACTTTTACAATGTATGTCATTTTTTCAGTATTATAAATTTCTTAAAATTTTCATTGTTTAAACTATATATTGTTTACATTTATGCTAAAATCTCTGCATGTTTTTGATTATATATAGGAAATATAGAATAACAGTATTAAGGATCATATATAATAATAAAATAAATTAATAATAAAAGATAATAAAATTCAAATAAAGACTTAGTAAAAAAATAATATAAAAGAAAAAATAGGATGAACAAAAAGTCATAATTCTGTAAATCTATATAAAAATAATTTAGAAATGTAATTTAGTAAAGCAATAGTAATAATAACAGGATAAATTGAATAGAGATACCATAGTCTTGACTGAATTATTTTTAAAACTGCCTATTGTTTTTATATGTTATTCATTCGTTTCTTGTTAAAATTTACACTATTATCTATGACTTAAAAATAGACTTCATTTTATAGATATTATAGAAAGTATAAAAAATTTTGCTTTAGAGCCACTTGCATTTCGGCATCTTACCCAAAGTATTTGAAAGTTGGCCAGTTATCTAAAGGTAAGATGCACAGTAAACAATAATATTTCCGAAGCTGTATGAACCATAATGGGACGAATAAAAGTAATGTTAATATTTTAGACATAGTAAAATTGTTAACTTTCTTAATATCGGAAATTACAAAAATGGGAACGTAACAAACGTTGACATTTAAAAAAAAAAAAAAAACAATTATTTTTAAAAAAAGATTATTTTCTAGTTGGCATTTAGAAGATTTGTAGGACTGAAGAATGCCTATGTTTAAAGATTTGTAATAAGTTTAAAAACGATAAATCTACTAAGGTAAGCTATTGTAGAATCCAGCTTTTTGATGGAATTTTTTATATGCTCCATTGTTCCTTTCAGAAACATTTCAGATATGCACAAATTACACATTTGCAACAACTTTTAAACAATCAACTGTTTCACTGAAAGCACTCGATTCAGTTACATTTACTTCGAGATTTTATTGCATTCTGCTAAACGCATTGAACATTTCTTCTCATTGATAAAAAAAAATCTCCATCTTTTCCATCTTGATAGG
The DNA here is from genome assembly GCA_964019185.1 of Maratus speculifer. NCBI lineage: Eukaryota > Metazoa > Arthropoda > Arachnida > Araneae > Salticidae > Maratus > Maratus speculifer. Next base: position 310,222,502 of record OZ025290.1, read on the forward strand.
GAATTTAATCATCATCCATAATATCGTCTGTTGAAAATTCTTTGACTTCTTATTTAATTCCTTCTTAGAAAGGCTTGAGACACCAGTAAATTTGTAGATGCTACTATAATACCTATATAGATTTATTTTTACAGGCCTTTAAAAGTATTTTTATTTGAATGATAAAATAAGAAACATAATTTCCGCAAAAATTACCTCAAATTTAAAATGATACATTTAAAATGTTTAATTTTAAATAAACGTTTTTAGCGGTTTTTTTTTATTGTTTATTTAGTCATTTTATTACAAGCTAGATTTAAATTGGTAGGTTTACCCTATTTAATCAATCACGAAAAAGCCGTGTTTATTAGTCGTTTAATAAGGATTTAGTTTTCTACAATCTTTTCAAATCAGATCAAATTAGCGTGTTTTTAAAATCTACTGTGTCTGGATTGGAGTTGGCCAGCGAAGATCGTAGGAGGCAGAAAACCCATAGTTATTTAAAACTATATATATATATACTATCTATATTTACATTTAGTAAAATTACTTATACCTGCTCATAACATAAAATTTTAACAATGATTAAAATTAATATTTATTATACACTTATTTAAACAGTCAGCAAAGTTTGTTTAGAAAGTTGAATACGTATAGAAACCTTTGAAATTATATTCACGTTAGATTTTAATATTTCTTTGTCATTTTCAATATTTAGAAAACTAATGATTTTAGACAATCACTTTTTTAATCAATTGTATAAAATCACGATTTAATCATTAATTTAACTTATATGATTAAAATATTTGACAAGTTAGTTAATAGCGAATAGTATTTTAAACAATGAAACAGCAACCAGGCATTCGGCCGCAAAGGAAAATAAACATCATCTTACCCCAAGGGAAAGCAGTCAGCATGCTACCCCAAAAAATTTCGTTTATTCACCCCAAAGTTTTGACAAAGACGCCGGTACCTCCATTGACCTGAAGAAGTGGAAAACGGCGAATATTTAGGTTATGCAAAGACCAAGTACCAGTATTCTAGCAGGTGGATACCTCACAGTCCATGACTTGGAGGGTACTGAAGGATGAACATTTGCTCCCGTTTCATGTGCAACGAGTCCAGAAACTGTCTCCAGGGGATTATCCAAATCGTATTGAATTCGCCCGCTGGTTTCTGCAGCAGAACGCGCTAAATCCACATTTTGGACGAACTGTGCTTTTCACCGATGAATGTACCTTCACACGTGAAGGTACATTTAACACACACAATGCACATGTATGGGCGGATGTCAATCCACATGCTACGTATCCACATGCTCATCAGAGACGCTTTTCCATCAATGTTTGGGCAGGAATCCTCGGAGACCACCTAATCGGACCGTACCATCTTCCTGAACGCCTCAACGGTAAAACATACCTCACATTTCTGCAACATGTGCTGCCAGACCTGTTAAACGTTGTTCCTCCACGCATCCGGCGGGTCATGTGGTTCCAGCACGATGGAGCGCCAGCCCATTACTTACGAGACGTCCGCAACTATCTGGACATCACATTTCCGAACAGATGGATTGGTCGAGGTGGTCCTGTTGCTTGGCCTGCTCGCTCGCCAGATCATTCACCCCTCGATTTCTTTTTTTGGGGACAATTGAAGGCTCTTATGTATGAGACACCCATTGAATCCCCCGAGGAACTGGTCGCCAGACTTTCCGCCGCTGTAGGGGAAGTGCTCGAAAAGCCTGATGTTTTCGCGAATGTTCGCCGTTCCATTCTTCGCCGTTGTTCTGCGTTCATAACCTCTGGTGGTCACAATTTTGAACATTTATTGTAATTACATGTTAATAAATATGCTTTGGTAACATAATCCTAATTTGTGTCTTTTTACCTCGTATCACAGCACACAATGTGTGGACATGGTAAACTGAACTGTGCTCAGGAGTAGAAATTTCAAACCCCTCTCCCCAGAAACTTAACCACGTCTAACGATTCACATTTTGGGCTGAAAATTTAAGTCTAAGCTTTAGAAAGCATTTAACGAGACACAAAAAATAACGGTATAAAATAGTTGTTCGTTACTCCAAAGTCTAAAGCGCCCTCTATCGGAATTTTTTGAAAATTTTCTTTAAAATTTATTTTCAAGAAAATACTGACATAAAGAATAATTTTAGCAAAACGCGGCAGTAGTTAGAGCCTAATCTACGACACAAAGATCGGGAATAACTGATTTTTGTTCTGGAGGGAGAAGGGTTTCAAATTTCAAATTTCAGTTTACGCTACTTAACTACTCGTTAGGACTCAGATTTTTAGATCAAAATTTAAGTTTAAGTCTAAGCTTTCGAAATCATTTAAAGAAATACAAAAAATAACGTTAAAAAATAGTTGTTTGTTACTCCAAAGTCTAAAGCGCCCCTTATCGGCATTTTTTGAAATTGAACTTTAAAATTTTATTTCAAGAAAATACTGGCATAAAGAAAATTTTTTGCAAAAACCGCAAACGAATCGACCAATTTTTCCTGCCCCCTATCTCCTTGGGAATACGTCTGGGACCCTTAGTCTCCTATTTAATATTATTTGTCTTTAAGTGTACTATAACCCCTTAAAGTTCTGCCCATCTTTTATGAATCACCCTGTATGTTTTAACAAGATTAAATATTCAATTCGCATTTATTAGAAAACTGTTCTTTTTACATCAAAAAAAAAAGCAAACAAAAATATTTTTGAGCATTTTTAATAAACCAGATTTACGTTATTTTGTTATTTTTTATAAGTTATTTTGTATGCCAAAAATTTAATTTACGTTCTGCTTTTATTACATTTGTTTATCTCTTAAAAGGGGGAATTATTAACTGGATAAAATTTGCATTTCGATATATCATATTAAGAAAAGATAATATTAGTAGATTAATTTTATATAAAATTATGTTGCTGATATTGAGGTATTGCTTTGGTGTAAGAGCCATTTTCAAATTTCGCTTACATATGCTATCCCAGAGTAAAAAGAAGAAAATTCAAACATAAATTATAATTAAAGTTTGATTTGAGCTATGCATTAGCTAAAAAAGATTATATTGAATATTTCTAGCATGAAAAAAAAAAAAAAAATTTTGAGATATAAATCTGTAAAATTTTCATTTTAATCAAAAAAGTTTTATATTTTTACTGTGTTTTTGTTTACTTTGAGCTAACTTTTTTAAATAAAAAGGTTTAATTATTTTAAATATGAACTGTTGGTGTTCTATATTAATGAAAAAATTATTACAAAATATATTTTCTTTAAGAAATTAACAAAAATCTTCTGTCCCTTACTTTTTGTCAAGTCCGTTACCTTGTGATTATTTTAGTCAAAATAGGTTTCGAATGCTGCCTAAAGTTAGCAGCAAACATTTTACGATATAGTTAAACTGTTCACGCAACTACTACTTGCCATTTTTTACTCTTCAATTGGGAAGCAATGTAATAGTGACAAGAATCAGCTTTCATCAAAGTTGAAAATTTTTTTTCACTGTCAAGTCTGTTACCGTAAATTTTAATATTAAAATAATGATTAAATATTAAAATAATGATAATCTTTTCGTGAGATTCTTTGAAATGCAGAATATAATATCCCGATATTAAAATAGTTACATCAAGTTTCTTTCTCGATTCTTTTAAATATTATAAATAAAAACATTATGACATTAATTATTTATCTCCAATTTTAGATGTATGTCATCATTTAAATTCAAAAATATAATATAGAAATGCAATCACTATATATATATTTTAATTATTGTCTGATTTTTTTGTTTCATACTGACAAAACTACTGACTTTTTTCATACTGACTGATCGAATATATACTGATTAAATATATTTCATTAATATTACTGAAAGCAATCAGATTTATATTTTCTTTGTCTACCAGTTGATGAAAAGTCTTTGAAACACTAAAAAAATATGCAATTAATGTTATATAAGACTATTTGGTTAGAAACAATTTAATAAAAAATACGCTTTAAAGCTTATTCCAGGTTCATATATCGTTATGCAAATTAAATAATAAACATTTCAAATAACGTGCTTTATTTGTAAAAGGGACTCACATACAATCTGTTTTTGTTGTTATTTATACCCATTTTATATTAATCAACAAGAAAAAATCTTTGTTATTCGATGGTCCGTAATTTAAAAGGTGAAGTTTTCATAATGATAGAATTCTCTTCCATCGAGAAAGTAACCTTTACGCTAATGCCACCATTATATGAATGATATTTAATGACATTTATGGAAAAAAAAACTATTATACGGAAATTTCCGTCGAGTCTGAACTACTTCTCTATATAATTCAAATAGTGCTTTTTTTCACTTTTTAACAAACACTATGAGAAATATTTATCTTTATGCACTAAATTATTCATCATTTTAAACAAAAAAATTTCCTACTCTTAGATAACATGCTTTTGCTATTAATTCTTCCCAGTATTAAAATAAAAGAAAAATCCTGTTTATTTTTTGTACGCATGCGTATTGACTGTATAAAAACAAAATTCGAATTTATTTTTTTAAATAAAAAATCTAAAATTAAATAAATTTAAAATATTGTAATTTATTTAACAACAACAATCAAACAAAAATATTGCTTTCGAATTTAATAAAGTAACAATTTTCTTATTCATTTACACTTATTTTTTTAAAGTGTTAAAAAACATATTCTTATGTAAGATATATACTAAACGAAGGCATTTAAAAAACACGTAGCAATTCAATCGACTTTAAAAAAATTCGATTTGATTAGAAAAAAAAAATAAGATTTCTTTGCGAATTTAATAAAAATATGATATTCATCTAACAATCAAATAATCTTTTTAAAAGAAAATATGCCTAATATGTAAAATTTCTTATTCTCTATTGTTCTATGTGTATTATAACATCAACCATTATTTTCTAACGACAATATGTCCCCCGAATGTTTAGTATCGTTTAAATTTCAGAGGCTTCTGAACAAGAAATTTAACTAGCCTTAACAATTCCCTAGTTGAAGAAACCCGTGTATCCATTTAAAACAGGCTGACTAAGTGGTTTGGATAGTCTTTGAATATTCTTCTAAAAGGATTCTTGGAAGAATAAGAGAAGTGTTATTTTAAACTATATTTTTAAGATTATGGAAATTTTCTATTTTCGAACGGAAAAAAGAACGGAATTTCTTCAGTTTTTGAATACCGCATTTACTCATGTATAACTCGCACTTTTGTTTAAAAAAATAGGGGAAAACCCCTAGGTGAGCGTTATACATGGAATATTTTTTTACTGCTGGATGTAATCGCACGATATACATACGAATCAAGAAATTTATTCAAAGAAGACATAATCAAGCTGAAAATCTTAGTTAATTGAAGTATCACTGCATCTTTATTTCACTTTTTTCACTTTTTATAAATTAACATTATATAAACGCTTTTTAGAAATTCTCACTGCCACCACTTACTCCTACTTTCCGTAGTTCACTCCCTACCCGAAGTCTGAAAATGCATTTTTGTCTTGTTTTTGGTTTGAAGTAGTGTTTGTTTCAACTTTCTTTACAGAAATTTCTTTTAGTCATTCATTCACTTGCATGTAGAATTGACGAGATTTTAAAATTATACGAGATTATGTACGAGATTTTAAAAAATCTCTAGTTTTTCTTGTTAAGTACGATGTGCGCTGTATACACGAGTAAATACAATATACAGTATAAGCGCTAAAGTCTGTTGCCATTCCAATTATTTCCGAATGGCGAGAGCTATAGTCATAGAAGTAAAATCCAGGTATAGTAAAGTTGCCATACGCTACTGAATGCAACCGCTCATGTTGCCACCTTGTTAAAAAATGTGGAGTTGGTATTTCATATCTGGAAAACGATAGAAAAAGATAGTTTGCAAAATTCTAGAGAGTCATCCACTTAGTACGAAACGATATGTTGTATACATTAATAAGAAAAATAGAACGGTTGAAACGCATATTTGTTTTCTCATGATTTCCTAGAATGTGTCATCACGAAACTTGAACGAAAGGAGAAATAATTTTATTTCGGACAAATGTGCATTTAAATATGCATCGAGCCGACGGTAAGAAGTAATAATAAATTAAAATAAATCAATCGAATCAAATAAATCGTCTCAAATAAACGAATATTGTTACAACTAGTTTTTCTCCGAAGATCGATATGTCACACCACAGTGTAGGAAATCACGAATAAAAAAAACAAATGCGCGTTTTAACAATCCTATTCTTCGCATTAATATCCACAAGGTGTTTTTCAGTACTAAATTGATAATGCTCTACAACTGTGTAAATCCCTTTCGCCTCTATCTCTTTCCGTTTTCGAGAGAGGAATGTTAACTCTGCAGTTATCACCAGATGTCGACATAGATAGTTTCATTTAGTAGTGCATGGCTACTTTAGTATACCCAGACTTCACTTTCATTACTTTAGCTCTTGCCTTTCAAAATTACTTTAGCGGGCACACTGTATACCAGCAGCATTGGTACCAGGAATATCTCTGTGAATTAGGAAAGTCAGAGATTATCGATCAAAAGCGTTTATCTCTGCGGTCTTCCATCCTTCTGTCAACCTAAGCTATAAATCTCATAAATATATTCAGATTGTCATATAATTGTTATGTATAAGAGAATTTTACGACAGTATGCTCGCTGTCAAAAAAAGATGTATATAAGGATATATTGTTAGCTTCTAAGGACAGACAACAGTATTTCAGAACTTTAGGGTCCTTGGTGAGAAATCGTTTGAGATGCGTTTTTTTACTTTTACAATGCGTGAAAAATAAAAACAATGAGTACTTTTAAGATGTTAAGGCGAAAATCTCGCCAATTACCATTCCAATTTTTTTCACAGTTGCAGCATTAATTTTACCAGTATGTAAATTAGATTGAAATTAAATGCCTTAGCAAGCAATACTATTTCTTATCTTTATTATTTTTATTTCTTTCTTTTATTTTTATTTATTTATTTATTTATTTATTCATTTTTACAATATATATAACAAGTGAATCTAAATTATTTTAAATGTCTGTAAGAGTACATTCTAAATGTATGCATTAAATTAAAGTTATTATGTATTTTAAATTAAAGGAATGCAATGGAATGACGAATGACATCAATGTAACAATATTTTTCGGTTTACCAGCTGTACCCGGCTAACATAAAAAAAATCTCAATTAAAAAGGTTCCTCAGATGAACAACATGCTGTCTATAGATGATAGATGATGGTTTAAAATATATGCACAGCAGCGATGCATTACAGTATTGTTTATGTTGAAAAAATATTGTTAAATATTTTCCATTTTGTAGAACTACATAAAATACAAATAATTTGACATAAACTACAGACATGTACTACAGTATGTTTTCATTAGTGAATGGACTTTTTAGCATTTATCGTTAGCTTACAGAATTATATATACAGGGTGTATCTAAACTCTTGGGCAAAACTTTAAGTGGTGATAGTACTCATCAAGACAAACAATATTAAATAGGAAACTAAGGGTCCCAAACGTATTCCGAAAGAGAAAGGCGTCATTAAAGTTTCGGGTCCAAAATTTCAAATAAACATGAAAAACGGAAAAATTGGTCCATTGATTAGCGGTTTTCACTAAAACTATTTTTTATGTCAGTATTTTCTTGAAAATAAATTATAAAAATAAATTTAAAAAATGCTGATAGAGGGCGTTTTAGACTTTGGAGTAACAAACAACTATTTTTTTGTCTTTTTTTTTTTTTTTTTTTTTTTTGCATTTTATTAAATGTTTTCGGAAGCCTAGACTTAAATTTTGATCTCAAAATCTGAATAGTTGGGAATGTGTTCAGAGGTTCCAGTTTCAAATGATTATTAAGAAGGAAAAATTTGTCGATTAGTTCGCGGTTTTAGCTAAAACTACTCTTTAAATCAGTATTTTGTTAAAAATAAATTTTAAAGTTACATTTCAAAAAATGTCGATATAGGGCATTTTAGACTTTTGAGTAAAGAAAACTTTTTTTACAGTTATTTTTTGCATCTCATTGAATTTTTTTAGAAGCTTAAACATAAATTTAAATTTTGAGCTCAAAATCAGAATCGTTGGGAGTGGTTAAGTAGCGCAAACTGAACTGTGTTCAAAGGGGGGGGGGGGGAGTTCAAATTTCAAATGATTATAAAAAACAGAAAAAATGGTCGATTCGTTTGCGGATTTCGCTAAAACTATTCTTTATGTGAATATTTTCTTGAAAAGAAATTTGAAAAAAAATTTCAAAAAATTTCGTTAGAGGGCATTTTAAACTTAAGAGTAACCAACAACTATATTTAACCGTTATTTTTTGTATCTAATTAAAATTTTGCAAAAGCTTAGATTTCAATTTTGAGCTCAAATTCTGAATCGCTAGGAGGGGTTAAAAAAAGCATATTGAATTGCGTTTAGAAGTTGAAATGTAACCCTTCCTTGCGCCTTCGAAAACAGTTCAATTTTGCGCTACTTAATTCGTCTCAACGATTGAGATTTTAAGCTCAAAATTTAAGTCTACGCTTTTGCAATCATTTACTGAGATTAAAAAAATAAAGGTTAAAAATGGTTGTACGTTACTCCAAAGTGTAAAGTGCCCTCTATTGTCATTTTTTGAAATTTATCTTTAAAATTTGTTTTCAGGAAAATACAGATTAGAAGAGTAGTTTTAACGAAAACCGCGAACGAATCGACCAATTTCTCCGTTTTTTATAATCATTTGAAATTTATATCTCCAAGCACAGTTGAGTTTGCACTACTTAACCATACCCAACTTTTCAGATTTTGAGCTTAAAATTTAAGTCTAAGCTTCCAAAAAGATTTAATGAGATGCAAAAAATAATGGCAAAGAATAGTTGTACGTTATTTCAAAGTTTAACGCGCCCTTAATCGGTATTTTTGGAGATTTATTTTTAAAATTTATTTTCAAGAAAATACTGATTTTAAGAGTAGTTTCAGTGAAAACCGCAAACGAATCGACCAATTTTTGTGTTTTTTTTATTTATTTGAAATTTTGGACCCTAAACTTTAATGGCGCCTATCTCCTTCCGAAGACATTTGAGGCTCTTAGTTTTCTATTTATTACTGTTTGTCTTGATAAGTATTATTACCCTTTAAAGTTTTGCCCAAGATTCTAGATACACCCTGTATATATATATATTTATGGTTCTACAAATTCCATTTGTATTCATATTGTTATTCTTTCCTTCCATATTCAATGTGCTATAAGTTAATAAATTCAATGGTGAATTTCAAATAGTTAATATTGTTTACTATTAATGGTCTTATATATATATATATATATATACAGGGTGATTCAGCTCGTCGGTGACAAACTTTAAGGATCGATAGAGCACACCTAGACGAACATTTTTGAATAGGGAATGTAGGGTCCCTGACGCGATGGTAAGGCGCTAGGCGCTTTCGAAAATTTGGGTGCCGAAATTCGAAACGTCATAAAAACTAGCAAAATGGTTAGATTTTCTTGCTTGTTGCGTCGAAATGATTCTGTTTGTTTAGACTTTCTTCAGTACCAATTTGATAAGCGTATCTCTTAAAACATGGATAGGTGGCGCTGCAGACTTTGGAGAGCTAGACAACAACTTTAAGCCCGTTATTTTGATAATTTAACACATGCTCGCCAAAGTTTATACTCTAACTTAAAGTTTTAACCCAAAAGTAGAGCCCTGCAAAAAGCGTAAGAGCCGGAATAAAATGTCAAAGTACAGGGTGGTCGAAACTCGAAGGCTCCTAAGAGATAAACAAACAGATTTCTTGACTTATGGCATGCATTTTCATGATTCTGTTTGCTGGGGCTCTCTGAAACTCAGTTGAACGGTACAAAAAGAAACATCGATAGGGGGCGCTTTGGGCAAAAAACATAATTCGTTGACATTTCGGACGCTAACTGGAAACGGGGCGCTACGATCAGTTAGTAATAATGAAAACACATTTTCTACCTCTGCTCAACACTTCTGAATAAATTTAGACCAAAAACATCAATGATACTGGAAATTTATTTACAAAAAATAACACTACAGAAGATGCTCGAAATTTCGACCTTTGGCCATGATGCTGGCTTCGCACCTCCGTCGCATTGAGGAGTGTGTGTTTCCAACAATGCCAGGAGTATCTCTGATCTGCCCTGCAGCTGCCACAATGCGCGCCACAAGTTCTTCAGCACTGCTGACAGGTGTATGGTATACCTCGGCCTTCAGGTAACCCCAAAGGAAGAAATCCAAGCAGGTGAGGTCTGGTGATCGGGCAGGCCAGTGAACTGGACCCCCACGCCCGATCCACCGCTGGCCATACCTTGCGTTTAGATGGAGACGCACGTCGTTCGTGTAATGGGCCGGAGCTCCATCGTGCTGGAACCACATCTGGCGACGCGAACCTTCGGGTACGTGCGCCTCCTCCAGAAGCTGCGGCAGCACTTGATCCAGGAAAATCAGGTAATTTCCACCTGTCAGCCGTTCAGGTAACAAATAAGGGCCAATGAGGCAATCCCCCAGAATGCCGGCCCGCACATTTACTGAGAAACGCTCCTGGGCTGCTCGGCTTCTGGTTTCATATGGATTTTCATCACACCACACATGACTGTTGTGGGCGTTCCACATTCCCTCCCGGCTGAAGCTGGACTCGTCCGTAAACAAAATGCTGTTTACAAAACGGGGATCCCTGGATCTCATCGCCAAGTACCATCTTGAGAATTCCACTCGAGGGCCAAAATCCTGCTCTCTGAGCAACTGCACCCGCTGAATGTGGTAGGGGTGCAGATTCCGGGAACGTAAGATGCGCCACGCAGTTGCTTGCGAAATGCCAACATGTCTGGCGATATCTCTCGTGCTAAGACCTGGGTTGTCCTCAACCAGGTTAAGCACAGCCTCTTCGTTGTCGGGGGTGCTCACTGATCGCTCCCGTTCAGGCCTGCCTCCGTCGAAAGATCCCGTTGTGGACAACCTCTGGTGTACTCGAGCGAAGAAGGCATGGCAGGGGATTTGCCTGTTGGGGTAACGCTCGGCGTACAACCGCTGAGCGGCTCGTCTATTACAACCAGCAGCGCCATACGCCAAATGCATGTCAGCCAATTCAGAGTTTGTGTACCGTTCCATCCTACTACCGATCTGCAGACAAGTAACCCGAAGCTTAAGTAGGTACCGCACGTTCAAAAGACGTGTCTGCGCATACAACTACGTCATCTCGCGTTGTCGTCTACGCATTACGTATCTTTTGCATATCGATATGGTACGATATCTTTTGCATAAATCAGCAAAAAGCACCTTATGTAAATTTTATTGCGCGCATTGTGCATGATTGAAACCAGCTATGTTTGTTAAAAAAAACAAACAAAGTGCAGTTTTAATAGCTTCTTATGATAAGTAAATTACTCTCTTGTTTTGTTTCTAACTGATCGTAGCGCCCCGTTTCCAGTTAGCGTCCGAAATGTCAACGAATTATGTTTTTTGCCCAAAGCGCCACCTATCGATGTTTCTTTTTGTACCGTTCAACTGAGTTTCAGAGAGCCCCAGCAAACAGAATCATGAAAATGCATGCCATAAGTCAAGAAATCTGTTTGTTTATCTCTTAGGAGCCTTCGAGTTTCGACCACCCTGTACTTTGACATTTTATTCCGGCTCTTACGCTTTTTGCAGGGCTCTACTTTTGGGTTCAAACTTTAAGTTAGAGTATAAACTTTGGCGAGCATGTGTTAAATTATCAAAATAACGGGCTTAAAGTTGTTGTCTAGCTCTCCAAAGTCTGCAGCGCCCCCTATCCATGTTTTAAGAGATACGCTTATCAAATTGGTACTGAAGAAAGTCTAAACAAACAGAATCATTTCGACGCAACAAGCAAGAAAATCTAACCATTTCCCTAGTTTTTATGACGTTTCGAATTTCGGCACCCAAATTTTCGAAAGCGCCTAGCGCCTTACCATCGCGTCAGGGACCCTACATTCCCTATTCAAAAATGTTCATCTAGGTGTGCTCTATCGATCCTTAAAGTTTGTCACCGACGAGCTGAATCACCCTGTATATATATATATATATATACAGGGTGATTCATAAAAGATGGGCAGAACTTTAAGGGGTTATAGTACACTTAAAGACAAATAATATTAAATAGGAGACTAAGGGTCCCAGACGTATTCCCAAGGAGATAGGGGGCATTAAAGTTTAGGGTCCGAAATTTCAAATGATTATAAAAAATGGAAAAATTGGTCGATTCATTTGCGGTTTTTGCAAAAAATTTTCTTTATGCCAGTATTTTCTTGAAATAAAATTTTAAAGTTCAATTTCAAAAAATGCCGATAGGGGGCGCTTTAGACTTTGGAGTAACAAACAACTATTTTTTAACGTTATTTTTTGTATTTCTTTAAATGATTTCGAAAGCTTAGACTTAAACTTAAATTTTGATCTAAAAATCTGAGTCCTAACGAGTAGTTAAGTAGCGTAAACTGAAATTTGAAATTTGAAACCCTTCTCCCCCAGAACAAAAATCAGTTATTCCCGATCTTTGTGTCGTAGATTAGGCTCTAACTACTGCCGCGTTTTTCTAAAATTATTCTTTATGTCAGTATTTTCTTGAAAATAAATTTTAAAGAAAAGTTTCAAAAAATTCCGATAGAGGGCGCTTTAGACGTTCGAGTAACGAACATCTATTTTATACCGTTATTTTTTGTGTCTCATTAAATGCTTTCTAAAGCTTAGACTTAAACTTAAATTTTCAGCTCAAAATCTGAATCGCTGAGCGTGGTTCAGTAGCGAGGGGAGGGGGTTCAAATTTCAACTTCTGAACATAGTTCAGTTTGCACTACTTAACCATGCCCAACGATTCTGTTCTGTGATACGAGGCAAAAATACAACTTTCGTCAAGGACTGCATAGTCGGAATTCACTCATAAAGGCACTGGCACAGTTGGAAACGTCGCTCATGCAAACGTTAAAGCTCCATTCCTGACGCTAGTCACCGGGTGAAGAAGGAGACAGAAAGTATGCAAATGTCAAATGGGGAAGAAGAAGAATACGTATGCAAAATTTCGACACGATTCAAACATGAACGGTGAACAAACCACTGAACAGTGAGTCAAGTGTAAGTCGCTGTAGTAATGAATCGGAAGATGGTGCCCTTCACGAATAAGGAAAAGGTTGAGATGCATTTAATTTACGGAGCGGCAGATGGAAATGGTGCAGAGGCATAACGAATGTACGGAGAGCGATTTCCCAACAGGCGGTTGCCTAACCGCAAAACTTTCGAGCGCTAGCACAGACAGTTGTGTGAGAAGGGATCATTTCTCGCTTCCCGGTCGAATGCAGGTCGTGCAAAAAAGGACGAATCAGTAGTTGTTGCAGAAGCCTTTCTGGATGTAGTAGCGGCGCAGCCAAGTACAAGTACACGAACAGTGGCTAGGCAGGTGGATACCTCACAGTCCATGACTTGGAGGGCACTGAAGGATGAACATTTGCTCCCGTTTCATGTGCAACGAGTCCAGAAACTGTCTCCAGGGGATTATCCAAATCGTATTGAATTCGCCCGCTGGTTTCTGCAGCAGAACGCGCTAAATCCACATTTTGGACGAACTGTGCTTTTCACCGATGAATGTACCTTCACACGTGAAGGTACATTTAACACACACAATGCACATGTATGGGCGGATGTCAATCCACATGCTACGTATCCACATGCTCATCAGAGACGCTTTTCCATCAATGTTTGGGCAGGAATCCTCGGAGACCACCTAATCGGACCGTACCTTCTTCCTGAACGCCTCAACGGTAAAACATACCTCACATTTCTGCAACATGTGCTGCCAGGCCTGTTAAACGTTGTTCCTCCACGCATCCGGCGGGTCATGTGGTTCCAGCACGATGGAGCGTCAGCCCATTACGTACGAGACGTCCGCAACTATCTGGACATCACATTTCCGAACAGATGGATTGGTCGAGGTGGTCCTGTTGCTTGGCCTGCTCGCTCGCCAGATCTTTCACCCCTCGATTTCTTTTTTTGGGGACAATTGAAGGCTCTTATGTATGAGACACCCATTGAATCCCCCGAGGAACTGGTCGCCAGACTTTCCGCCGCTGTAGGGGAAGTGCTCGAAAAGCCTGATGTTTTCGCGAATGTTCGCCGTTCCATTCTTCGCCGTTGTTCTGCGTGCATAACCTCTGGTGGTCACAATTTTGAACATTTATTGTAATTACATGTTAATAAATATGCTTTGGTAACATAATCCTAATTTGTGTCTTTTTACCTCGTATCACAGCACACAATGTGTGGACATGGTAAACTGAACTGTGCTCAGGAGTAGAAATTTCAAACCCCTCTCCCCAGAAACTTAACCACGTCTAACGATTCAGATTTTGGGCTGAAAATTTAAGTCTAAGCTTTAGAAAGCATTTAATGAGACACAAAAAATAACGGTATAAAATAGTTGTTCGTTACTCCAAAGTCTAAAGCGCCCTCTATCGGAATTTTTTGAAAATTTTCTTTAAAATTTATTTTCAAGAAAATACTGACATAAAGAATAATTTTAGCAAAACGCGGCAGTAGTTAGAGCCTAATCTACGACACAAAGATCGGGAATAACTGATTTTTGTTCTGGGGGGAGAAGGGTTTCAAATTTCAAATTTCAGTTTACGCTACTTAACTACTCGTTAGGACTCAGATTTTTAGATCAAAATTTAAGTTTAAGTCTAAGCTTTCGAAATCATTTAAAGAAATACAAAAAATAACGTTAAAAAAGAGTTGTTTGTTACTCCAAAGTCTAAAGCGCCCCCTATCGGCATTTTTTGAAATTGAACTTTAAAATTTTATTTCAAGAAAATACTGGCATAAAGAAAATTTTTTGCAAAAACCGCAAACGAATCGACCAATTTTTCCATTTTTTATAATCATTTGAAATTTCGGACCCTAAACTTTAATGCCCCCTATCTCCTTGGGAATACGTCTGGGACCCTTAGTCTCCTATTTAATATTATTTGTCTTTAAGTGTACTATAACCCCTTAAAGTTCTGCCCATCTTTTATGAATCACCCTGTATATATATATGATGTTATAAGGAGAAACTCGAATTATCTTCACTGGTTCCCTTTTTTTTAACACACCGTCGGGGCAAGCAAGGGAAAAGCAACATAAATAAATAAATGTAGAAGATTCATTAAATTACACATTGACTGCTGCAAGTTAGTTTATTAAACTGTTGCCATATAGAATGGGAAATGCTCTCTTTGCAAGCCGTCTTGAACCGAAACATCTCAAAAAATATTCCATCATTACTTTAGCAAGCCGTCCTTAACGTACTCATCGAAGAAGAATCTCTCTCATCACCTCCAGGCTTCCTTCTTAAATCTAAATATAAACTTCTAGAAAATTCTCTACTCTCTAACCATCATTTTCCCATGTAAACATAATTCATGTCCAGCGTCGAGATTTTTATCTCATTCAGACGATAAATTTTATTTTAAAAATATTATTGTTTAACTATTTTATAATCGAATTCAGAATTTCGAATACAATAGGCAGACGATATTTTTACAAACGATTAATTTTAAGAGAAAAACAAAGTAAATGAATTTATTGATATGCACAAATATCAAATGTTGAAGAAGGGTAAAAATAAATACATAAATAAAAATAATGATACTTTTTGAAAGGTATGTTTTTGGAATAAATTTAATAAGACTTTCTTAAAAAGGGTTGATAAAAACAGGGAAAAAATGAGTATTATTTGGAATATTAAGAAATAAAGTTTAATTAAGTATATTTTTAATTTAGAGCCATCTTTTTAATGTACGCATATTGGAATAAATGTTTTTTAAGGCGAACTAAGAATTTATATCGTTTCCGTAAAGATTAATATATTACATCTAGTAACAGGATTTTAATTTAATAAGTTGAACTCAGTACGAAATATTTTTAAAAGGAAATTAATATAGTATAAAGGTAATTTTGGCGAAAAAAAATTTAATTTGTAATATATATATATATATATATATATATATATATATATATATATATAAGTCTATTATATATATATTAATGAGACATGCTACGAGAGCCTTGCTGGATGTACATTTTATTAGTAATGTACATTTCTTTAACAAAACAGTAACTTGTCACGTGATGAGTAGAGCATGTATTCTAAGTTTTATGTACAAACCTAGATGGAAGAATTTGCATGTATGAAGAACAATGGATAACAATTTCTATATATTAATTTTGTACTGTATTATACATCGTTCAATAAATAGTTTATTTAGATTGTTTCAGTTTATTATTCATTTAAAATATTTATTGTAATTCTTTATTTAGATCGCATTTCTTGTATGGAAAAAATAAAAATTCTTAAGAATATCATGATATTATCGGAAAATGTTTCATAATTTTAGTCTGACGCATAATTTTACAATCTTGTTTTCCGACTTTTCGACATGAGAAGTATACAGTGATTTTTCCAATTGTTCGTAAGTTTATTATTAATTTCTTACTCAACTCAAAATTAAATACGCATCTCTCAATTTAAACAGTTTATTCTCATGAGAAAATTCTTCTCAGTTCTTTCGAACATAGATAATTTAACCAAACACAACTCCAATAAAAAACCATATCATTTTTTCACATGTACTCATAAAAAACATTCTAATCAAAACTCAAAAAACAAAAAGAATATTGTTTCACACAGCTTAGATAAAAACTGAAGAAATAAACAGATAATGTATTTATCACAAATTATCGTTTGCACAGAAAACTTTTTACATTGTGAAATAATTAAATATATCTTGGTTGCTAGGTGACACAGCCAGTAGAAATTAAATAGCATTTTATCAAACATACCGCCCCTCTTGAAACCTCTGAGGGGGGTTTCAAACTAAAACACTGGAATTACAACCATTGTAAAAAATATAAATAACAATACAATTAAATACAATATAAATGAGTCACAGTTAAGTTAAATTTAAGCAAATATTTAAACAATTTTACATAATACATAATAAATAAAGAAATTTTACAATAATGTACACTTTCTTATAAAAAACTGAATTACTTTTCAAGAGGTAATACAGCAATTTTGGATACTGCTCTTTTATATATTCAATTTCGGGTTTTTATATTTATAACTCTTACTCTATTATCATTACCAAAAAATATCTCTACAATTCTCCCTAATAGCCATTTAGACACTGGAAGATCATCTTCCTTTATTATAACCATATCTCCTATTTTGAGGTTGTTTTTTGATATCATCCACTTATGCCTTTGCTGCAATGTACTTAAATAACTATTTTTCCACTTTTTCCAGATGGTCTGAACCATTTTAGTGTTATTTTGCCATAAGTTAAGTCTATTATCTTCAATATTACTCAAGTCAGATTCAGCAATGTCATTAAGTGGGCAACCAATAAGAAAATGTCCCGGGGTCAAGACCTCCAAGTCATCAATATCTGTACTCAAGGGAGTAAGCGGGCGCGAATTTAAGATACCTTCAATTTGGACAATTATAGTTAACATTTCTTCATAAGTTAATTTAGAGTTGCCCACAACACGTTTAAAGTGATACTTGAAGGACTTGACTCCCGATTCCCATAAACCTCCAAAATTTGGAGCTCTAGGGGGAATAAATTCCCAAGGAATACCTTCAGATATCAAGTAATTAGTAAGGTTTTGGTCTGGTTTGTTTACCAACTCATACAACCTTTTAAGCTCTACATTAGTCTTCACAAAATTGCCTGCATTATCACTGAAAATTTTTCGAGGTTTGCCTCGTCTGGAAAGAAACCTTTTTAATGTGGCAATAAAAGCCTCAGATGTTAAATCATTGACTAATTCCAAATGCACTGCCTTTGTTAACATACAAATAAAAATACAAACATAAACTTTATGAAAAATACCTTTACGTTGACCTTTATATCTAATCAAAAATGGACCACAGAAATCAGTTCCTGTGCAATTACAAACAAAGTCTACATTTATTCTTTCTTTCGGGAGCTCGCCCATAATTTGCTCTAACAATTTAGGTTTGGCCCTAAAGCATGTAATACATTTATGTACATTTTTTCTGCAAATAGCCCTACCGTTTAAAGGCCAAAATTCTCTTCGAACACAATAAAGTAAATTTTGTGGTCCTATATGTAGATATTTTTTGTGATAAAACTCAATAATTAATTCTGTTAATTTGTGTTTAGAGGGCAGTAAAATTGGGTGTTTTGGGGCATAATTTACCGTGCTATTTTGGAGACGACCTCCAACTCTGATTAAATTATTTTTATCCAAGAAAGGATTTAATGAAAATAATCTACTATTTTTTCGTAACTCCTTACCCTTAGATAACAATGTGAATTCAGAACTGAACTCTTTTTCTTGAACAGATTTTATGATAAACTGCTCAGCTTTCTTCAATTCAGCAGATGTTAACTTACCTGAATACCTTTCTTTTGGCTTCATGACATTCTGAATGAACCTGAAAACATAGCTAAGAATTCTTATTAATTTAGCATAATTATTACTCAATTGCAAAAAATAGTCAATAAAAGATGTACAGTCTGATATTAAAAGTGTAGTCTCTGAAAAAGTCTTTGAAGCTGTATTTTTAAGTTCACTTATGTATAGATCCTTATCATTTTGCTCAAATTCAACAATATTTAAAGAATGTTCAGTTTGTTGTGTTAGGAATAGTGGACCCTTCCACCATAAGCTACTCTGGAGAAGTTTGTCTGGATCTACACCTCGTGACACAAGATCAGCAGAATTGTCAGAAGAAGCCACATGTCCCCAATGATTGATATCAGAAAAATTCTGAATCGTAGCCACACGTGATGCCACAAAGGTTTTTAAGTCACATGGCTGTTTTCGAATCCAACATAATACAATAGTACTATCTTAATAATAGTAGACAGCTTCTTTAGGAACTTTTAAGGTTTTGGCAGCCTTATTCATCAATTTGGCTAATAAAACTGCACCACAGAGCTCCATGCGAGGCATAGTGATTGTTTTGATTGGTGCAACTCGACTTTTACTGCAAAGCAACTGAGAAATTTGCTCTCCTGAAGAATTTGAAGACACAGCATACAATGCCACACCGTAGGCTTTCTCCGAAGCATCTGAAAAGCCACAAATTTTAATTTGCACTGGATTATTTGTAAAAATGTATCTAACAGCACTTATATTGTTGATGGCTCTTAATGATTCTAAAAACTGCAACCAGTCATCAAGCTCAGCTGTAGGGAGATTTTCATCCCAACCAATTTGCAATCTCCACAGTCTTTGTAGGAAAAATTTTGCTTTCGTCACAACTGGTCCTAGTAGACCCAAGGGGTCGAAAATGCGAGCAATATTTTACAGCACACTTCTTTTAGTTACCTTGGTTTGCTCACTGAATGATACACTAAATGTAAAAGTATCATCATTGGCATTCCAACAAAGTCCTAGTGCCTTAGTTTCACTCATATTTTCAAAAGTGTAATTCTCATTTTTAAAGGCTGGCTCCATTAATTCTGGATGGTTACTAAACCATTTAAGTAAATTCATTGCGCACGTATTTAATAGTTGAATAAGTTCAATTTGCAATCTCTTAGCCGATTTTAGGTCAGCTGCTCCAGTCAGGACATCGTCCATATAAAAGTCTGATTGTACCACACCAGAAGCATACGGAAATTGAGATTCACCATCTATACCAAGCTGTTTAAGGCAGCGCATGACTAAATAAGGGGCACTAGTTGTGCCATATGTGACGGTACATAGTCTGTAATATTTCATCTCACCATTTACAGTATCTTTCCAAACTATGCGCTGTAAATCACGTTGACTTTTATCGATAAGTATCATGCGATACATCATTTTTACATCTGCTGTAAATGCATAGCGGTGTGTACGAAATCTAAGTATTATGCTAAACAAATCATCTTGAATGACACCTCCATTCAGCTGTATGTAATTTAGGGATTCTCCTGATGAAGTTGCATGTGAACCATTAAAGACAACTCTCAATTTTGTAGAACTTTTACCTGGGCGATAAACAGCATGATGAGGTAGATAATTCGCATGTATTGACTCATCTGTTTTCTCTACTTCCTCCATATGGTCTAACTCTCTATACTCCGCCATAAATGCGCAATTTGGATTTTTGACTAGCCTATTCCAAAGTGAATTTAATCTATTTTCCGCAAATTGCTTTGATTCTCCCAAAGAACTAGGATCTTTTTTCAACGGCATTTGTACTATGAATTTGCCCGTTATATCTCTCTGATGTGTGTTTATAAAGTGGGTGTCGCATGCTAATTCTTCTGTATTTCTCAATGGTGTACTTTCTTCTACTCTTTCAATTTCCCAAAATTTTTTCATTTCGAAATTTAAATCTGTTTCAGTAATTAACCCACAATGTATTTGTTCCTGATCGTTACAATCGTAAACACTCCCACTTACTATGCAACCGAACACCGTATTTTGCAGTATTAATTTAGAATTTGGTAGCTTCATACGACCCATCTTTATCAATTGTAGAAATACTTCAGCTCCTAGCAAAAGATCTATTTTCCCTGGTCTATTAAATTCAGGATCAGCAAGAATAATAGACTCTGAAATTCCTAGCTCTGAAATATTAATATATTTCGAGGGCATAATTTGCGAAATCCTTGGTATGATAAGAAAATCTAACTCCCGACTATAATCTCCCAAATTATTACTGATCAAGGCAGTAGTTTTATTTTTTACCACTACAGAGGATCCACTTAAACACGATACCTAAATATTACTTTTTTCTTTTCGGATTCCTAATCTTTCAACTAACTGCAATGTTAAAAAATTGCTCATTGAACCATTGTCCAATAAAGCACGCACCGGAACTTTATTTCCGAATTTATCTCTCATATGAACAATAGCAGTGGAAAGAAGAACTGTTTTAACATTATTCGATATCACATTTGAAGTACCAGTGAAATTTTGAATTTGGTTATTTAACTGAAATGGTATGGCGTCAGCATTTAATGTTGGTTTACTTTCATTCGTTGACAATGCATTTGGCACTTCCTTATCACTATAATTTTTTGTGTTTCCCACCGCATTGGAATTTCTCTCACGCCTATCAAAACAAAGAAGTATATTGTGGCGTTTATGGCATTTTGAACACGAGAATGTTAAGTTACATTTTTGACGCAGTGGAATTCTCAAAGACAGTTAAAGCACATATTGTTTTTTTTAACAAATTCTATTCTTTCCTGTACATTAAATTTTTGAAATTTGAGACATTTAAAAACACTGTGATTTTCCTGGTTACATACAACACATTTGTGCATATTTTTCTCATTTAAACTCGCAACCATGGATGTTACCTTTGAAAAGCTATGCTTTGTTTGGCTTTCATTTTGAAAATTTCGCTTTGTATTTACTTGTTTGGACGCACTTAGTGTACGCGCGTGGTCTCTCAAGAATTCTAGCAATTCAGTTAAACTCGGTAAATTATCCCGCTTAAGATGCCTTTCCCACCACATTTTTGTATTTACATCTAATTTTTGAGCCAAAATATAAGCAAGCATAGTAGTAGAAAACCCCTCAACCTTTTGTTCTAAAATCTCTAACGACCTAATACATTTATTTGTTATATCTATTAGATTTAATAATGCTGCTGGGGACTCATTCTGAATAACAGGAATATTTAAAAAACGTTTTAAATGCGCGTAAACTTGTTCTCTCGAATTTGAAAACCATTCTTCCAAAAGCGACCATGTCACTTCATAATTAGAATCCACGATTGAAATAGAATGAATTATACGAAAGGCATCTCCTCTCAATGAAAACTTCAAATATTGTAATTTCATTGCCCCTGACAAATTTGAATTTTCATGTACACTAGATTTAAATATATCCTTAAAGGAAAGCCACTCATGCAAATTACTCGTAAATACAGGAAGAGTTAACTTTGGCAATTTAATGTTATTATCAGCCTTTGTGGCGTTTTCTAAATTAACAGTTTGCAATTTCATTTTTGATAACTTTTTTGTAAGTTCAAATTCCATTATTTCTAAAATTTCATTAATTTCTTCGTTTTCCTTAATAAAATCCTCAATTTCATCATCTTTACTTATCTTATAAATAGACTCAAATAACTCAGAAAAGTTTTTCTCTAATTTATCCCGTTTCTCCTTTATGAGAATTAATTCATTTAATTCTAGCTCAGAATTCGATAATTTTTCTTTTAATTTTGTCAAGTTTGTTTTGAAAATTTTCTTTTTTGCTTTTAATTCTTTCATACTCATTTTTAATGAATACAAATTAAATGGGTGCACTTACCCCTCTTGACTCTTTAAAAGATGATTTCTAGATACGAAGAAATAGGAAAACACAACAAAATATTCACCATTTATCCTTCAGTCATTGACGTAGAAAAACAACTCGCTGATTTTTCTCCGGCTCGACGGACCATATGATTTTTCCAATTGTTCGTAAGTTTATTATTAATTTCTTACTCAACTCAAAATTAAATACGCATCTCTCATTTTAAACAGTTTATTCTCATGAGAAAATTCTTCTCAGTTCTTTCGAACATAGATAATTTAACCAAACACAACTCCAATAAAAAACCGTAACATTTTTTCAGATATACTCATAAAAAACATTCTAATAAAAACTCAAAAAACAAAAAGAATATTGTTTCACACAGCTTAGGTAAAAACTGAAGAAATAAACAGATAATGTATTTATCACAAATTATCGTTTGCAGAGAAAACTTTTTACATTTTAAAATAATTAAATATATCTTGGTTGCTAGGTGACACAGCCAGTAGAAATTAAATAGCATTTTATCAAACATACAGTAATTTTATCCTTTACAGATAGACATGAGTTAATGCGCCCAGAAATCACATATCTTTCGATAAACGATCGGACTGCAGCAAGCAGTGTCGGTTATGTGTCGGCATAAGCACATATTTTTCCGGGAAGTGTCGACAACATGTCGATAACAGAAACATCAGAATCTGCATTTTCAGCTACCGGTTATCGGTCCTTTTATGATTTTATATCTGCAAGCGACTAATACCGGCAAGTGACGCAGGAACGATATGTGATTTCTGATAATGGCCCGATTAGATTTTCGGTCCGAATTCAGAATCCTTGGGCTTAACCGACATTTATATTTTTTTTATTTTTCAAAATTTTGTTTAAGTTTTGGAAATATATCTAAACTTTATGCATATCATATAAAATGCAAACAGGCATAAACAGAATTTTTTTAAAAGCAACCAATATTTCTTTATCTCTTTATTTTAATTCATTAAAAAAACTTACATTTATTTGAATTAAGAAAAAATATTTTTTAATCGTTCTTTAAAATTATTATTCATTATAATCTTTATCGTAAAAAATAGTAATAATTATAAAAAAATATTTCATAAATTAATTCAATCTTTTTTTCCATTATATATTCCTTCAAAAAATTTAAACGAAAAATTCAGTAATCCCTCTCCCTTTTGTACAAAAAAATATCAAACGAAAATAAATAATATTTATAAATATTCACTAAAAATATAATTTACAGTAAATAATCAAATGACATAAAATGATTTTTTTATTCTGAAAAAAAAAAACCCAAATGAAAATAAATAATATTGATAAATATTCACTAAAAATATGTTTTACAATAAATCATAAAATGACATTTTTATTCTAATGAAAAGTGATTAATTACCAATTTATTTTCTTATTAAAAGTTTTTTTTAACTTTACAAATATATATTTTTTAATCTAACAAATTTAATTGCATTATTATTACTAAAACAAAAATTGTATCAACGGAAAATTTTCTGAATTCTTCGAATTTATTAAATGCTAACGTATTCTTAAATTTACAGAACGATTCACAAATATCCGCCATTTCAAAAATTATCTATCGAAAGAAAAAAATATAGATATAAATTAATATTTGGTTTTATTTTTAAATTATAAAATATTAATGTGTAACAAATGGAGTAAACTGAGTTTTAACCCACTTCTAGGCGACGTGTTTTCTACCGTGCGATAACTACGCCGCACCTTGTTTACCTTTACTTTTAGCTTTTGTTCTCCTCGGCATCCCTCGGAGCAAAGAAGCGATTTTTCCCCCTTCGTTTGCGGGAGCTTGCGCATGCTCTGTTTGTTCTTTCTTTTCTAGCTTTCTTATTGGACAAGAATGGAGAAACTTAAGAATTTTAATTCTGGCGCCTTAAAATTAATTGAATTTCTGGTGTGTTATTAGACCGTTGGATTACGAAGAGAATTCATCGAGTGTATGTGTATATAAATGAGATTTGTTTTGATTTTTCGCAATATGCATGCTTTTTACATCCTAATTTTTGCAATATTTTAAGATTCTGCGTTAATATATGTATTTTTGCTCTATTTTTATTGTCGCGATCTCCCAAACTCCGTTAATAACCTAGTTTCTCGGTAAGTGTGTTATTTTTTTTTATGTATGATATTTCAAATTCTTTTAAATTTCTATGTTTTAAAACATGTATTTTTGATTTATTTTTATTATCGCCACTTTAAATTGCGTTCTTTTGCGTGATGTCTCTTGGAGTCAAACTCCGGGAGACAAAACGCAAATGCGCGCCAAAGCGGCGATATTTTGAAAACGCGCCAAGAAGGGGGTTAAAACTCAGTCGCGCCTAACAAATGATATAAAATGAATTCTTAGTCTAATAAAAATTTATTGATTGCCAAATTACTATTTTTGAAAATAAGTTTTTCCATGATTAAAATATATAATTTATAAATTAACGCTATGCAAGTAGTTACATTATAAATCCTAATAAAAAAAAATTATTAACTAATACAAAACCTCTAAAAATAATTTGTTTTATTAAATACATATTGATTTTTAAATGTATAAGATAAATAATTTCGTTTTTCATATCGTTTAACTAATTCGCTGAGATATTTATTTCGTTCATATAAATATTAAGTTAATCTTTAAATACACACGCATAAGACAATTGCAAAATAAATTTATTAACAATACGTGTATAAATAATAATGCATTAATTAATAATACATGAATCAAAAAATAAAATAAAGAACATATCAAAATGCAAACGGGCTCTATGGAAATGGGCTAATACATTAGTGCATACCATGCTTACAGTCTTCGCAAATGAGGGATGATGGAACTCAAAGACATTTTCCTGTCATAAATAAGTTACCAATGTTAATACAATTTGCATTAATTGGAGATAACATTTATCCTTGAAACTTTTACGGTATACTTGAAACGAAATTTGTCAAAAGTTTCAAGTTTAATAATGTTTCATGAAGCATTTTATTAAATTTTGACGTGATAAAATATTTCATATGATAATCATATATGTATTGTCTGTAAGGCAAATAAATAAAAATATATTCAAGAATTTTTATTTTATTTTACTTATTTTATTATTTATTTATTTATTTATGTATTTATTTTTGAAGATGAGGTGTAATATTTTGAGATTTAAATTTAAAATCCCATTAAATGAATTTAAAAATTCATTAAACAATGTTCTCGTATTTCTTAAAAACGACACAGAAAACGAATAATGTAATATAGCGACTGTTCTTTATTGCTTCTGAAGAAGTTAGATTCTAAAATAAGAGAAACACAATTTTATGAAATTTGTTCATATATATTGTGCCCACATTTTTTTTTTAAATTATTAGATTTTTTTCTTAATATTTTTCTTCATTATTTTAAAATATTCTAATTTTTTAACTGCATCATCATTACATTTATTTAGTTTTATATAACATTTTCGAAAAAATTAATTAAAAAGTTTAAAATTAATAATTTTCAACGCTATAATTCCAAAGCAAAAAAAAAAAAAAAAAAGAAATGAAAAATAACTATGTGTTTTCCATTTTTTCAAAGTTCTGGCAATTCATTAAAAGTAATGATAAAGATTTTCAATTTGTATTTTAGAAAATAAGAATACAATTATGTAAGATAGAAGAAAATTGTATTGTATTTTTATTTTTACTTAAGATTAAAATCACATCATAGATTCGGCATTTTGTTGCTTGCAACCCTTTTACGTTTCGTAATTATAATTATAAATGCATTATTACGATGCATTATGTTCAAAAGTAACGATTATACAAAATGTCGCAATGGCTATAACTTCAGATTGTTTTAAGCATGGAATAATGTAAATAAAAATAAGGATATGATATACTGGAAAATATTTTTAATGATTTGTCAAAAATACGTTTTTTACTTAGAATCTTTCAGTTTATTTTTTTTTCTTATCAAGAACTTTGAAACGTCCAGGAAATTGCTCCTTGAATTCATTATGAAAAATTATCATTTGAACATTCTTTTAGCGTAAAATTTAAAGGGAAAAAATTATGACTTTAGAATCCATTTTATCCATTTTTCTAAAATAAGTTTGAGACATTTTTTTTTTCTTTACAGATTATAATAATAATATACTGAACGATTTGAAAAACCATATCATATTCTGAAATTGTGAATGCAACTAATTATTAATGATTTTAAATGAACCCATTGAATATAATTTAAAAAAATCATATTGCCCAAAAAATCGAAAAAAAAAATTCCATTTCTTTCGAATTTTAATAATATACAGAAATATATTAGACTAATTTATAATACGATTATTCAATCGGTAAATATATTATAACAAAAGTAAATTTTCCAAGTGGGTGATAAAAAGTCCGGGCCAGGATTTGAACCAGAAACGTATTGGCTAAAGCCGCCAATGCTCTTCCAACTAAGCCATCTCAGACTAATAGAGGAGGACTATTTCACCCAAATATACTTAGGGTTCGCACAATCTGGTCTGATACTTCGGATCAGCTCAACAGAATAAATCGAAGGTTAATATATGGAACTGAAGAAAACGCTGAAAATGATATTTTAATAGATTAATTTATAACAGAATTTTTTAATCGGTAAATGAGTTTAGAAAAATGTAAATTTACCAAGTAGTTGTGAAAAGTCCGATTCCATGCCTTTTTTTCTCCCACTTGATCGTAAATTACCCAAAAGTTGATAACGTTATATTTCCACAGCCTCTGAGCCAAACTGTAAGGGTAGGTAATGTACATACAAAGAAGCATTTTTCAGTTAGCAATATGGGGTTGGAAATGAAAACTTTTTAGCGAAAAGCAACAAATGCGTAGATAATGAAGAAAATTGTGTTATTTGACATAACACTTACAGCAAGTGTTCAAATGTGTCACCACAACTTATCGATACATACCTGAAAGCGTCAAGCAAGTTATTGGCGTACCCCTTCGAAGGGGGCAATATTTCTCATCTTATCTTCTCTATCTCATCATATTTCTATCATGAATCTGATGAAGACTTCACTAAAAGTAGTTTCTGCAAATGAGCACTTGGAATCTGCTAAAAGGAATGTCAGTCACTTGCTAGATGCTGGCAGTGGTATATTTTAGCATTTACTGTGATTGATATGTGAATAAAACAATCGTTTTTATTTCCTCGGCAGTTTTTATTTTTTCACGAAAACTTTTAAATTCTGATCTTACATTGCTGTTTAGAAATTTTTTCTTTCTATGTGCTTGTTTACTTACTTTTACAGTTAGGATCATTAATTCAAGCACAAAATGTATGTATGTAATTTTTTACAGATCTGATTTTTACTGATTTGAACATTTTTTTTTTGAGCATATGAAACATATAACTTATAGCACTTGCTTTATAAGATATTATAATAAGATCGTATTATATATAGATGGTGTCATAAAATAGAATGACCCGTTTTAAAATCAATTTCTTTGTAAATAGTGACAGTTATAAAAAATTTCTTGCAGGCGAGTTAGTTATATCTGAAGTCGGTAACATCTACATCGTAGTTTCTAATTTTGAATTGGATTTTATGAATTAGATGGCACTTTGATTTTTAGATACACCTTCAAGGCAAATAAAGAAATAACTCAGTGGGGTGACAACCAAAGTTTAAATCAGGCTGCATTTATTATTCAATATTATTAATATTGTTATTATTATTATTAATACAATCTTACTTATTATCCCCAAGCAAATAGCTTTTTTTAATCCTCGAATCCAACGGAAGAATAATATCTATAGTGCCTTTATGAATAAAAAGCGACATTTTAAACATAACTATTTTATAAAAACGGATTTTCAAGTTTGTAATTAATTTTAATTATCAATTCAAAAAACAACCATCGCTGTCACGACAACAATGAATGAAGCAGTGGTAATCGAAAAATATCTCATTCAGCCGGAAAAGCATGGCAATCCAATTACAGAAAATAGTTGTTGTTCGTGACAATATCATTCAACCTTCCGTAACCTGGTAATATTTTTAATGAAAATATATACATTACCTTAATTTCAAAGTTTGAACGGAGGTTGGCGGACGTAGCCCGCAGGAGGCACAGCCCTTAGCTTATATATAATATTAAAAAATAATTCGTATTCGCTTAACAAGCAATTATATTATTTAAGTAACATTTATCTACCGATTTATTTAAAAAAAACGACGGTTATTTTTTATTAATCATTATTATTTGCTTATATTTAAAAGTAAGTTTAAGATTACTTAACATACATAAAAAAAATCTTTAAAATATGCAAAATTTTTATCAGGTGATTATATAATATTATTTGTTATCTAATGTACATGATTTTATTGAATTTTAAACAGATAGAAAGTATCTATATCTGCCATCCATTGTTTAAAATAGCAGAACTGTATATTGCAAATAGTTTTTCACGGAAAAACAATTAAACTTATTACACAGAAAATAAAATTATACATATTGGAATCAATCTTTTACATACGAATTGTTAAAAAATATTTTATCCTTCAGAGAAGAGGCGGTTACTAAAATAGAAATGTCAATAGTTTTCTAATGCTGATGTCGCTAACTAAATTCCGTGTTACATCAGTAACTATCTTTGTGAACCGACATTATTTTAATATTTTAATTAAAAAAATAAAAAAAAGGAAAGAGAAAAGAAAAAAAGTAATATTTTTATTATTTTTTTAGACTATTTTCAATGAATATATATATATATACATATATATATATATACTGAAAAAGTGCAGTCCCAGAGAATAAGTAAAAATTATTTAAAAAAATTCTTAAATTTGTGATTATACACATACATGCATACGCACACACATGCATATATATTATTACTAGAGTTAAGTGTAAATATTACAACGACTTCTATAGAATTCACATGATCATCATTTTAATTCAAAACTAGCATATATTAATTATTAATTAATAAATTAATTAATGTAAATTAGTAATTAGTGTAAATGATGTAATTAATGTAAATTAGTGTGATATTTTGAGTGTTTATTCTACTCTGATAGCAGAAGTTTAAATTAAATATTTCTATTTTTTAATCTATTGAACAATGCTTTTAATGCATCAGTAAGCTTAAATTTACGACTAACGTTTCCTAATTTTATCAGAAGAGAGTAGAAAGTGTAAACTTTCAAAGTTTTTGTTCATATTAAGATTCGTTTAGTTGCTACTCTTAAAATTTTAGCTTCCTAAAGACAATCCATTAACGAAAACTGTAAACAGAGATACATCACACGTAAAATGAAAGAAAATGTTTGTATGTTATACATTGTTGCGAATTTATGATCTACTTAGCAGAGAATATTTAAGGGATAGTAATTTGTCTTACCCATTTCCTTTTGCAGTTTCTCAGTCAAAAAGGAAAAAAAAAGAGTGATATTTACACTGAGTGTTTATTTTGGGTTGAAAGGTAGCATAACTCTCAATGTAAGGTAAGCTTGGGTAACTGGATTAATGAGTTTACTGAACCATAAGTTATTTAATAAAAACCGTTGGTATCTTTTAAATTTCAGCTTTTTAAAAACATTTCTGCCACATCTCCACATCTTAAAACAACGTGTGTCAACTCAATCATAATTGTGTCTTTCGTGTAATAATTTGAAAAAATTTGCGTTTCTTTTTTTAAAAACTTCGACTTTCTCGACGTTTTATAAAAATACGGTAAGTACTTAGGCATGCACGTTTAGATATATAAATAAATTAATTATATTAGGCATCTGTACATAATTACTTAATGTTTCAAATGTAAGACCGGTGTTCCAGTTACCACAAAAAAAAAATTCAAAAATGGGGTAACTGGAATATCTGTCAGGAGTAACTGGACCACGTGGAATTCAGTAACCACAATCGTCATTTTTTTTTTTTGAGTTTTCCTTGCTACGGAAAATTAATTTCTCTATTGTTTTTTCTCCATTGTACAACAAAATATAATTGCATAATAATTTATTTAAATTGCACAAGAATATTTTAAAAATATGTTAGGTGGCTATGAAACCAAATTTTTTAAATGAGACAGTCAAATCGCAATTTTTTTTAATCGATTTTATTATAGAAATTAATAAAAAATAATTCTGTTCGATATAAAAACATGGTTATAGTCTCCATACGTCAATCAGACTTATTAAACTTTTATTGAATTAAATGAAAAAGAGAATGAAAGTCTTTCCTTCGTACCCATTTGTTCATAGATTATTGTTATTTTCTTTTTTCCTAAAATTCTTATGTAACTTAATATTTTTTACTTATACTAAAATAGAAAATTGCTTACTTAATTTTTATGTTTTTTTTTATAAATAAATACAATAATTTCACATTTGGTGCTTGTCTTAGACACCCTTACTGCAAAGATTTTCCTTACTATGTTCTTTAGTTGATATATAATTTACGTAATCTGTCTCTCTCTCTCTCTCTCTCTCTCTCTCTATATATATATATATATATATATATATATATATATACATACATATATATATACAGTCGGCTCTCGTTAATTCGAACATGTCGGGACCACAAGAAATGTTCGAATTATAGAAAGTATGAAATGAAAATATGTTTAATATGTTACTAATACAAAGGATTTAATGTTATAGTGTTTTTTTACTTTCGTCTGTTATCATTAGAATGTGACTTAATATTAAATTAGAATGTATAAATACATAAACTAATTAAGACATTAGAAACAAGCTCAATGGAAGAAAAATTTGAAGCGTCACTGATGGACAGGCGGGGTACTAAGAAAATGGATATCAAATGCATGGGATTATATGTATATTCGTTCGGAACAATTTTCACAAAAATTAAAGGAAGGAAGTTATTCAAATGATCCGAAATCAGAGAGAAAGAAAAGAAAAATGAAAAATCGGAATTCTCGTTAGTTCGAACTAAACCTAGTCAAGAGAAAATGAGTTCGATTTAAGGAAAATTTTTAACATTATTCTGCCATTGAAAATTTCGGGACCTCATGTTTACTTCGAATTAAGCAAAGATTCGAATTATCCGATTTCGAATTAGCGAGAGTCGACTGTATGTATAATTTTTAAGCATTAAAATTTAACTTTGAACATTACTGTCTGATTTAGGGAACCTAATTAAACATACTTTCAAAAGTTCGGACTTTAATTCAAATGCACATTAGATTTCTGAAGCTGAGTTATCAGAATCCCCAGAGTCAGATTATAAAATTATGGTCCAGTTGGCCGATGAAATCTTATACATTCAGTTTTTTGTCAAAATACACCTGTTGCTGTTAAATATAAACTAATACTTCATTTTTTAAATTTTTTAATTTTCACGAATATGTACTTAAGAAGTGTATTTTTAAAGAACTACATCTTACAGAGCATAAAATGAATTTACTCACATTATTCAAACAACTTTTTAGAAATTCTGTTTGGCATGAATTTTGCCGAATTTGATTATTTAATGAAACATTTTTATTTTTTTATCAACTGAAACTTTGAAGATATTACTGAAATAGTAAAAATTGTGCATACGAAAAATTAGAACAAATAGAAAATTTAAAACTTTAACAACAAGATATATTAATGCTATTTTTGAATGCAGAAACTAAATATTTTTAAAAAATATATATGAAGAACGACAAATGAAAAATACGCTTAGAATGTCTTATGCTCTGTTTTTCCAAAGATGACCGACCACTTGCGATTTTAAACATTTCGTTAAATGTCTAGAAAAATATATAAGGAATTATCCTGAAATTCTAAGTGTGTAAACATAACAGTACAGGTGATACATTTCCGAGATGATTTTTTTTCCCGAAACACGTTAGGGGACCTTCAATAAATTGAAAAAGAACGAAAATCTTTTGAATAACCCTGTCAAAAATTTAATTAGCAAAAGCATTCAAACGGTAGATTATGATTTAGTGGCTTATTGTAATAAACTGTGTTCTTTTTTTTGTGCGGATAGCATGTATACTTGTAGAAAATTATGGTTTTTATAAAAACAGTCCAAAATTTTTCCAAGTTTTTCTCTTATAATTTGCAGAATTCTAAATATAAAATAACGTTATTGTCCGATAATATGACAAACATCACTGTACATAATATTTTGTAATCAGAATTTAAAAAAATAATGAAAAATTGTATGAAAGATGAGCAACTTTACTTAATAATTTTTCAGTGGGCATGCCTAAACCCTATCAAAATTTATTTGTCTATTGCGTTAGATAAATGTATAGTGCACATGTTTAATTGAAACTTTTGTAAAAGTCTCAAAATTGTAACTTGGAAACTCTGAAAGTGATCGTCGATAGAATAAGGTCAAAATCCGTTATTCTCAAAATGAAGCAAAAAAATGAGAGGATGTGACCATTTATCCATTGATTAGTATCAATATAGAATACGCAATATGGCACACACTACTATATTTGGATATAACCCCTCATTTTTTGCTTCATTTTGGGAACAACGGATTTTCAGCTTATTCAACCGACGAGTTTTAATGTTATGTTTATGAGTCTTTTACAAAGTTGTTCAATACTTCGGACTAACACAGGATGCAAATGAAATTTTAATAGCGTTTACGCATGCGCAATGGATAATTATTTAGTAAACCTGCTCATTTTTAATGCATTTATTATTATTTTTTTATTTTGATTACAGGGTATTGTGTACAATATTGTTTATCTTATTTTCGGAAAGGAACATTGTTTTATATTGCGAACTCTGAAAATTGTAAGCAAAAAACTTAAAAAAATTGAGATTGTTTTTATAAAAACCTTAATTTCTCTACAAGTATACATGCTATACGCATAAAATTGAACAAACGCAAATTATTACAATAAATCCCTTAATCAAAATCTACAGTTTGAACGCTTTTCTACATTAGTTTTGACAGGGTTATCCAAAAGTTTTCGTTATTTTTCAATTTGTTGACGGTCCCCTATGGAGATTTGGAAAAAACCTTTAAGTAAATGTATAACATGTACTATTATGTTAACACACTTAGTACTCATGTATTTGTTTAGATATTCAAGAAAATGCCCACAATCGCAAGTGGTTTTTCACTTTTCGTCATATAGTGTATAATATTACGGAAATTGTCATTTCATTATAACTAGACAAAAATTCTAAAGACTGAATTAAAAATCAAATATTAGTATGAAAATATGACAAACAAAAAAAAAGGCATTTATACATAGATTATTTACAGTGCTATGTAACATAGCAATATTGGTATTCTCAATCGTCAAAAGATATTTGCGTTAATTTATGACTTAAAGAAAGCAGAATATTTAATTTTGTATTATTAAATTCTTATCGCAAAATATGAATAACATATTCTTATTTGTTTTAATATGGAAATTTAGACTAATAATTTCTTTTAGAATCCCTTAAAACCATTATATTTTCCATTTTTTTTAATTTTAAAACAAACTTATATAAGTATACGTTAATATCAGGTAACCAAGAAAGTTCGTGCGGTGTTTGATAACAGCTACTTTTGTTGCGCAGGCGTGGTCATACTGATTCTGATGACGTCATTTCTGTACATTGCCTTTAAAATGCAATTAGTGGAGAATCGTTTAACGTATCTCACGTTCCGCTATCAGTTTTGTATGAAGTACAATCGTTGACAAAGTATGTCGTTGACAAAGGAGATTTTGAGGCCGATTTTGCTCTACGAGTTCAAATTAGAAAACAAAGCTGCAGAGGCCGCTAGAAAAATATACTCCATGTTTGGAGAGGCTTTAGTGAGTGAACGGACCGCTCAAAAGTGGTTCCGCAGATTTTCGTCCGAAGACGAGAACCTCGAAGACAAGCCCCGTGCTGGTCGTCCATCCATCTTAGACCATGTCCAGCTGGAAGAGGGAATCGAACAGAACCCTGATCTAACATGCTAGCAGCTGGCGCAGAGGTTTGGAGTATCTGACGAAACCATCCGAACGCATCTTCATAGCCTTGGGATATCGTGGAAACTTGATAAGTGGGTTCCTCATGTCCTGTCCGAGAAAAACAAGCTCCAACGATTGAACATCTGCTTGTCATTGCTGTCGCGCAACAAAGGCTCTTTCCTGGATCAGATATTGACATGTGACGAGAAATGGGTAATGTATGATAACCGAAAGAGAAAACATCATTGGTCGACTTTGGGTTCCGTCTCATTGGTTGCTAAACCGAACATCCATCAAAAAAGATAATGCTGTGTATTTAGTGGACAAGCGCTGGTATAGTCCACTATGGATTCGTAGAAAGTGGGGAAACAATCACAGCCGAAGTCTACTCGCCGCAGTGTAAAAGGGTTTCAGCTGCTTTGCTCAAAAAGCAGCCAGCGCTTGTCAACAGGAGAGGAGTTCTTCTCCTCTACGATAATGCCAGACCTCATACAGCCAAAGCGACCAGGGACGTGATAAAAGCATTGGGCTGGGAAATTTTGCCTCACCCACCTTACTCCCTGGACATCGCTCCATCAGATTATTACTTGTTTTTGGCCGTGGATAATCATCAGCGGGAACAGCAGTTCCAAACCCAAGATGATGTCACAAAAACTATAACCCAGTTTTTGGACTCTAAACCAAAAGATTTTTTCAAAAAGGGTATTTATAAGCTTGTGTCTCGTTGGGAACACGTAATTGAAGCCAATGGTGATTATTTCAAAGAATAAAATAAGTGTCTGAGATTTTTATGGGTCGTTTTTTATGTGTGATGAAAACCGCACGAACTTTCTTGGTTACCTGATATATATATATATATATTAATTTCACTACTTTTTTATTAATAGAACACACATATTTGTTTAATTAAGAACGTGATGATCTAAGATAGACTAAGAAATTGCTAATTCAAATACATCAGAGTAAAACCAAATTGGTTTTTATAAATGCTACCATGCATTTTCAAGATCATTTTTTCATTGTAATATAAAATTATGATTATATTTAACCACGAAATCAAAAATATTTATTTAGAGGGTTTTAAAAATCCTTCTATAGTAAAAAAAAAAAAAAAAAAAAAAAAAAAAAAAACTAGCCTTAAACAAATCTCCAGGAATGAATCCTGGAATGATGCTGATGTGTAAGGTTTCCGGAAATAACGCATCCGGGTGGACCACACCTTCCATGAGTCGAATAGACCAATCAAGAAAGGTCTCCGTCTATGCTCGACCAATGAGGAAAGGGATGAATTCCAAAATTGAGTGTACACTGTTAAAAATCTGCTGCATTTTGTTGCAACGCACTCCATCGCTTGAATATAATATCTCTATTCCAACCAATGAGAAAGCTCCATTTCACGGCCAAGTAACCGTTTTCTATACAAGCAGGCGAGTGCATTGCAACAAAATGCAGCAGATTTTTAACAATGTATGGAAAATAAAGTATCGCGAAGCGATTCTATGGGGTATTGGCGAGCGCAGCAAGCATGGGTAGCCAACAACTTGGAATCGCGAAGTGATTATGCGGGGGGTTGGCGAGCGTAGCGAGCAGGGAGGCGGAGCCCCCCTAGTTTACATAAAGAATATTAAAACATTTTAATAAAAATTTATTAATTAATTTTTATTAAAATTTTTATGCAAAAGGTGAATGTTTTAAAATCTGATGATTTAAAAAATCAATTGGATTTAATTAACTTTTTATCATAATATTAAAACATTTTCAATTTCTGAACATTATTTGCTCAGATTTTTTAATTTATTTTCTAAGATGATATCAAACTAGTCAGATATGGCAAGCCCAAAACTTTCTTCTACCTCATACTTGTTAATATTTCCAAAAATAAAAGAACACAGAAGCGTCACGGGTTAGGTTATTTACACCAAAATTTAATCAGCAACAACTTATTCCAAGTTCTAACTGAATATGAAGCTTGCTGAAAATTTGTATCTTAGTTTTTGCGATAGTATTATTGCTGAAATCGTAAACAAAATCTGCCAAAAATTTCCGTCTGTGGAGCAATTTACTCCAAAAATTAAAGACTACTAATTTATATCAGTGATTAACTTAATCTGAAGTTTGATAAAAAAAAAAAAAAAAGTTGTGCATTTGTTCCGGAGATAGAGCTAATGTGATAATCATGAATAATATTGCATAATAGTGCCACCTGTTGGTCAATTTAATCCAAACTTAAAAAAAAAAAAAACTAATTTATATAGGGGACTAACTGAATCTAACTTTTGATGATATTTCGTGCGTTGGTCCCTAAGATAAAGCTAGTACGATAATCATGAAAAATACCATATAGCAGTGCCACCTGTTCTTTTGCGATTTACACCAAAACGTAATTAGCAACAAATCACATTAAAGTCTAATAGAATCTGAAGTTTCTTGAAAATCCGTTCATTAGTTCTGGAGATATAACTATTGAGGAAATCGTGAAAAGGGCAGTGCCACCAGTTGGGCAATATGCACCGTTTTATATCAAAGTCTAATTGAATCTAAAGTTTTTTGTAAAGCAAAAGTTCTTGAAATAGACGCCCACAATTTTTTTCACATACAGAGTGACCGACTCACAGATTGACATTTTGTAAAAATCTGTTTTTTGGGTTTTCTGACCCCTAAAACATGTAAATCCGTTGAAAATCGAAATGCGAATTTTTCATGAATCTAATATTTTCTTCTTTTAACGATAGAAGAAAGTAAAAATAAAACTACATGCATTAATTAGTTTTTTTTTTAAATAATTCAAAAAATATAGACAAGTAGAGCATTTTAGTAATACAAAAAAGCTATTGATTAGTGAATGCTAAATTAAAAATATAAAAATAAACAAACCTTTTAACAAGTTCTTCATTTTTATTGAAAATATAAAATCTATCGGCAACATTAACGAAATACGCGATAAAAACAATAAGTTGTTCCTACGGAAAAAAACACATGTGAAAGGATGTAATTTGCAAAGATTAATTATATGAAAATAAAATGCCTTAAGAAAAAAAAGGGTCGTTTTTGCTCATTTCTAAACTTATTCTTCCTTATACAATCATTATTCATCTTTTTGTAAAAATAAATACTCTAGCAAAACTAAATAAAAATAAAGAAAAAATATGTTTACAAACATTAAGGAAAAGCGCATAATTACTTTATTTTGTAGAAAAAGTGTTTTTATTCAGAAATATTGAAAACAGAAAATTAGTTATAGATTGATTCACATTTTTTTGCATTGAATAAACAAAGCAGCATAAAATATGTGAATGCTGTTATGTTTCTTTTTCTTTTTTTTTCAAAGATATGTTATTAAATAAGACTTTTATATTTTAAATGGTTGTTGCTTTTCCTCAAGCAAACCTTTTGTATAAGTTTATAAAATAATCAATTAAATATATCTTATTCATTTGTTAGGTAGGAATTTAAAATTCTATAAATAATAAAATTTTAAATAAAAAAATATTTTGAATAGATTATTCCTTTAAAAAATTCTTTTTTGAAACAATTTCTTCAGATTTTTTATTGATCTGTATTTATAAGACAAAATAATGAAAATTGTTAGGATGTTAGGATATGTTGTATTTTAAATTTCATTTTAAAATCTCATGTTCTGGGATATTTATGTTGTTATGAAAAACAAAATATTATAGTGTGCGTTTGGTTTTTACGCTAATAATTTCCCTGTGATTATTTAGAAACAAAGTAGGTCAAGGCAAAGTCAGAATCACATAGTATGTAACATAATTTAGTGAATTTCTTTTTGCAAATGTGTATTATAAAAATAATTTCATCGTTACTTGCAATTTAAAAATGCTACAAAAAAGTGATCACAAAATCTATCTTAGAAAACACATAATTCACAGAAAATGTGATATCATATGTTTTTCTACGAATATAGTATCTAAAATAAAATAATAATTAAAAATATTACTTCGTGCGACTTTCAAAATAGGATATCAAACATTAGATGTAATTCAAAAGTAAATCTCACTTTAATCAGCAATATTACATGAAGTGAGTTTAAAAAGGTCTCATTTATAACAGAACATTTAAACAAAATGCAGTTTATTCGAACGGTTTTAAAACCTTAAATTTATTATTAAGAAATATACACGTAAAAATTAAATTTAATTTTTCCTTCCCCCCCCCCCTTTTTTTCACTTTTACTCATTTAAAATTCATTTTTTCATTAAACATGTATATGTGCGGAAACAATTTACGTTTTCTGAAATAATGGGGCTATTCTCAGTCATACTAGGAATTATATTCAAAATTACCTCAATTAAAAACAATCGTTGAAAAATATAAAAGTATAAAAAATAATAATTGAAATTGTTTAGACAAGACATTTTTGGCAAAGATATAAGCGTTGTTCATTTTTTATGATGAGGAACTCAAGGTTACAGAAAAGAAAAAAAAATAATAAATCTTGAGGAACCTAAAAAAAACCTTTTACCAGAGTTAAGAAATTGAATGAAAAGGGTACTTTGGATGTTGTCATAATAACGTGTTTAAATATTTTTAACAAAATATACGTTTTCATTCAACGGTACTGCAAATGAATCAATGTAATATACAGTAGAATACTACTAATGCGAAATAATTGGGATCGGTTTCCACTCGTGTTAGAAAAAAAATCGGATTACTAAAAATTTTGGTAAAAAAAAAAAAAAAAATGTTTGAAAAGAAAGTTATAATATATACGTGATAGTCCTAGTATATCTTGAATTCTTTTAGTTAATAGTAATAGAAAAAACACGCCCCCCCCCCTTTACATTGAAAAAACAGATGCGCTTCTGTATGAAGTGACATTAACTTATGGTGATATAAATCTAGTTAGCCGTGAAGTGCCATGACGGCTGAAGTTAAAGAATAGAGAGAAAGTAGAAAAAGAGAGAGAATAGAGAAAGAGCAAAAACTTCTTCTTTCTTCATCAAAGTACAGCTTTGCATGGGTTTAAGCTTTAATTTTCCAACATATAAATTATTCACTTTCCTACTCGCTCATTCTCGTACGAACATGCGTCTCACTGACACTTGATTCTATTCTAAAAAATCAAAATCACTTGCTTTGCATGGAACGCGTTAAGGGAGACCCGTAAGAAAATAACCTAAAATTTTTATTATTGATTTTAAAGTAATGAATTTTGATGTACTATTTAAGAATCTTCTTGTAAGGAATAATTAGCAAAAAAATTCACTTTTTATTAAAAAGTATATTTTTTATGTCGATTTTTATGATTTTTTTTGTGGAAAAATACACTTTTTAAAATTACTATTCCTTATACAATTTTCAATATTTTAGTATTTCTAAAATTTCTTAAATAGTGTTATAGTATATGGAAACGACCTAGGGAGAGATATTTTTAATTTTCTATTTTAATCAGCTAAAAAAAAAAAGAAAGAAATTACGCATGGTAAATTTTCTTAAATTCGTTATAATTATCATGTTTACCAATTTATGTAAAATTTTTAGAAATAGTTAAAAATATATCTCTCTTACTTTTGTTGCAAATTTTTTTAAGACTCTAAAAACATAAACACTTTGTTTCTAAACCATTTTACCACTGAGCCTTAGTACTTTGAACTTAGGCAAAATATGGAAAAAGTTATTTTCAGGAAAACACATTTTAAATGGCCGCTAGTCCTTTAAACTCTAGTGACTACAATTAAAAAAAAGCTCATTTGCTACCTGTTCCAAGTGTCCCCGAGTTCTGAAATTTTGCATGCATATTCGCAAATATGTATTTTATCGTTTTCTGAGATAATTTTTTAAAGCAATAATTAGTAATTCGAAAAGGAATTGCAGCAAAAATGAATAGTTTAGTTTGTCGACACCGGAAAGTATGTTTAAAAATGTAAAATATTGAAAGTTCAATTATGAAAATATTGACGAGGTTCTTTAATTTATGTTTTCACACCTGTGACAAAAAGGGGAATCCTATATTTGGTATGCTTATCCACGTGGATTAAACACTTTAAAAAAACCTATCTCTGTTGCAAGAAATGGATCATTTGACCGCTGAAAAAAAAATTACGGAGTTCGTCAGTTGTACATAACTGAAAAAAGCATCCTCTGACTGCATGGGTACTAAGGAATTCATAAAATAATTCGATGACTTGATTTCCCCCAAAAGTATTTACCATTGCAAATGTATTAAAAGAAGTGTCATATATTTTTAAGCGTCGCTGCAAAACGTCTTATTTGTCAAGAAGAGTTTGTGCTCTGGAATTTAAAATGAGTGAAGAATGTGTAACAGTGCTAGATGTTCTAATATCTAATGCTACAGTTGGTAATTGATTACAAGTCAGCTTTATAGAGATTTCAAAGAACTCTAGAGCATGGAAAATGTTTAACATAAAATATATTCTTGTATTTTACAGGAATCAGAAAAAAACATGTATGACCTCTTAATTCATCAAATAGTTGTTCCTAAAGAAGTTTGTTTCAGCAGTAGAAATTTTGCAAAACTTTTTGCAAAAGCGTTATTTGCTAATTTTATATAATGATTCATCTCATCCAGCAGCAAAATCAATGCGTTGCTGAAATATAAAAGCAGTTTTCTATCTTCGAATGTATGATTATAATTACAATATATGTAATAATATTCATTATCCTAATGTATGCTTTGTGCACCAAAAAACTGCTGCAAAAGGTAAAGCGCAAATACAAGAAAATACTACTTCGAAAACGGTTGTAAAAGCGACGCTTTATTATCAGCTACATAAATACAAATAAAGGAATCATCTTTTTTAATTCAGAAGAAGCCACGAAATAATAATTTGATGTAGAAGAAACTGATAAGACACAGAATGTTCTGCTTTACCAGCCTAAAGCCTCAAATATCCTAGAAAAAGAACTGCGATATACAGAACAGAGTGTAAATGCAGCATCAACAGACGTTTTCAAAACGTTGACATAGTATAGCTTCCTCGCTCAGAATAACATCAATTCATCAGACAAATTTTACAAATCCCTTCCCTCAACAAGATCATTAAGATAATTAAGTATCTAAATTGTCAATTCAATGTGCTTCTATTAACAGTTACTACCATTCTTGAATTATTAGATTAGTTTTATATATTTTACAGGCCGAACCCGATTTTAGGCCAAACTAGATTGGCCAAGGCCAAACCGGTCTATCCTAACGCCCATCAAACAAACTAGATTTTCTTAGGTATAAAAACATTTCATATTTATTTACTTAGAACAGGTGTCATGAATAAAAATTAAAAAGTTGATATGTTTCGGTTCATTCATAAGAACCGTATTCATAACACATAAAATCAGTAGAAAACTAAATGACACTGGATATAAATATAATTTAAAAATCCAAAATACAAAACATTGCGCCTCCTATGATCGTGAATAGCCATTGCCACCGCGGCATATAAATATAATAAATTTTGATCATATATTAAATTTAATGCGTTTAAAATTAATATTAATAAAAGTAGAAAACTAAATGACACAGGATATAAAGGTAATTTAAAAACCCAAAACACAGAATTTTGAGCCCCCTATGATCGTGAATAGTCAATGCCACCGCGGCTCCCCCTATTAGACTCACCCTTTAAATATTTATTAAGTAATTCTAACCACAAATTCGGAATGTCATAAGAATAAGAATCATTACAAACCCTATCCCTCCTAGAATATATCTCTATGGATTCACGGATGATTAATTTTCGGAATAAACTAGAAATGAACACTAATCTACTATCTTTAGAACAAATTTTAACCCCCCCCTCTTTAAAAACAATCTTGATAACGCAGTCTTATCCCTACCAAATTTTATGTCACATTCATGCTCTTTCTTTCTAACCCCAAACTTTCTACCTGTCAAAGAAAAGAAAGACTTAGAAAGAAAGAGCATGAATGTGACATAAAATTTGGTAGGGATAAGACTGCGTTATCAAGATTGTTTTTAAAGAGGGGGGTTAAAATTTATTTTAAAGATAGTAGATTAGTGTTCGTTTCTAGTTTATTCCGAAAATTAATCATCAGTGAATCCATAGAGATATATTCTAGGAGGGATAGGCTTTGTAATGATTCTTATTCTTATGACATTCCGAGTTTGTGGTTAGAATTACTTAATAAATATTTAAAGGGTGAGTCTAATAGAGGGGGCCGCGGTGGCATTGGCTATTCACGATCATAGGAGGCGCAATATTCTGTGTTTTGGGCTTTTAAATTACCTTTATATCCTGTGTCATTTAGTTTTCTACTTTTATTGATATTAATTTTATACGTATTAAATTTAATATATGATCAAAGTTTATTATATTTATATGCCGCGGTGGCAATGGCTATTCACGATCATAGGGGGCGCAATGTTTTGCGTTTTGGGTCTCAAATTGTATTTATATCCAGTGTCATTTAGTTTTCTACTGATTTTATGTGTTATGAATACGGTTCTTATGAATGAACCGAAACATGTCAACTTTTTAATTTTTATTTATGACACCTGTTCTAAGTAAATAAATATGAAATGTTTTTATACGTAAATGAAAAAGGTGAAGTGGTTTTGTTTTAGTTTTTAGTTTTGAAAAAACGAAAGCTAACAACAGTTTTAACATAGATTTTCTTAGGCCAAACCGGTCTATCCTAACGCCCATCGGATAAATTAGTTTTTCCTAGGCCAAACTAATCTGTCCTAAGGCCCTTAGGACAAACTAGATTTTACTAGGCCAAACTGGTCTGGCCTAACTCTCAGAGGATAAACTAGTTTAGACTGCTGTTTATTGGTCTGAACTAGTTTATCCTAGGCCGATCTAGTTTATCCTAGGCCAATTCAATTTGGTGTGGTTTTATTCAATTCAGCGACCGCCTCACATTGGGGTATTTGACAAATCTGGGCGGCCAAAATTATTTTTTTGTTTTAAACTAAATTAAGCGGTTCAAAAACGTTTATGTAATAAATATTGTTTACTATTTTAAAAATAATTAATGTTTTACAACTCTGTACTAGTTTTATTGAACGAAATTAGTATTATAAAATAAATGATAATAATGATAAATGGCATTATTAGTGTGGTAAGGAGATGTATTATTGGAGTATTATTGGTGTAGTAACAGTGAGGCATACAATATATTTTGCCAGATAGTTTTGTTGTTTAAGTTGCAAATTAATTGAATAGGAACTAATAAGCTCTGAAATATGGAAAGAGGAAGAGGAATCGCTCTCAAATTTTTGTTTTTATTGCGTTTTATCACTGCCCCATTTAGGTATAAGAATTAATGCACATTTTCCCTCTTCATTTAAATTTCCAAAAATTCTTTCAAATAAATGAATAATCGTTTCACTGTTAAATTAAGTTATTCTTAAGTATTGATTTATGCGCAAGTTTCGGTAATTTTAAAAAACTGCTTTTCTGGATAGCAATGAATTTCAGATTGTTGTAGAAAACTGTAGCACGGGTATACATTTTATTTATATCATCTTATAATTTCATATTGGTTCCTGGAAAGATTAGTTTCGACAAATAGGATAATGTTCAAAAAAGTGGATATTTGTGTTTCTTTTCTGTTTGCCGAGTTCTCAAATATGCTTTTTATATTTGGATGCTTGCTTTAGTTATTATGTTAATTCATTTAACACATGGGCAGCATCTATCTTCTCTGAAATTTCTAATTTTAACTGAGCGGCATGTGTAAGTACTTCCACATCTGTTGATCTCATCAAATTTCAAGCATTCTCCGCTTTGTCCTATCATTAAATTCAGTGAAAGATTTTGCTGTCGTCCCTGATCCATTTATTTTACTTGAAATTTCTACTGTACCTTCAAGCCAGTCTTTATTTTTTTTCATAAAAATATCTAATTTGTGAAGGGC
The DNA here is from genome assembly GCA_964019185.1 of Maratus speculifer. Classification (NCBI taxonomy): domain Eukaryota; kingdom Metazoa; phylum Arthropoda; class Arachnida; order Araneae; family Salticidae; genus Maratus; species Maratus speculifer. The sequence goes on from OZ025290.1 coordinate 310,266,537, forward strand.
TGCGATCCATTTATTCTTGAAGTTACTCTTAAATTGAGAAAAATTGTGCTTGAAATTTTTTAATTCATCATCATCAAAAGTATATCATTATTAAAAAGGTAATTTTCAAGAAAATTCAGTCGATCATTTACATTTGATGGTCTTGCTTTTGCATAATGTTAAAAAGTTCATTTCTAATCATTACTTTGACATTCGAAAACCCTAAATTAAAATAAATACAAAATGTAGAAAGAGAATGCATAATAAATATATACAATTTAGATAGATAACAATATTTTATCTTTTATATTTTTTAAAAATCTTGCAATCTTTCACTAATTTTTAACAAAAACTTATGTAAAAGTGATGCGACTTATTTTTTAGACAAAAAAAAAAAAAGTTAACAACAAGCAATAAATTCCTTTCATTTTCTGAAAAGTGCTTTAAAAGATAAAAGGAAATGAATACATTATTTTAAAGTATTTTTTTTTTTTTTTTTTTTTTTTTTTTGCAAATTAATATAAATTCATTTCAATAAGATTGACTGAAAAGTAAACAAATATGATCATTTTCTAATAAATCATAACAATATTTTTCATTTTAAAATTTATATCATAAATATGAGTTAAATACCTGTACATAGTAATTTCGATGCTTACTCAGAAATTTGAAAGAGCATAATTATATTGCCTTCATTTTCAAAAGCGGACGAATGCAGAACTACTTTAAACGAAAACACAAAATACAGGGTGTATACTTTTTGGTACAACAAGTAACTCTGCTTGGAAAAGCTTGGAAATATAACTAAACCCTTCGTGAAGTCAGAAATAAGGGACAAAAAGAATAGAAAAATATACGTTGTTTTACATTAATTTTGCAAATAAGAAAACTATCTTTCTCTTAATTCAAAAATTGAAAAAATAATAATAGATACCTGCCTCGTCACTATCCATAACGATTAGATTTTAAATACTTTCAAAAATAAAGTTATTCATTTTCAAAAATAGAAAGTCACAATGCACAACGATCTCACGCCGATGCGTTTAACGGAACACTCTAATTTCAACTGATAACAGGAAGTCATCGTTTGCTTAAACAAGATAAAAATGGTATCACAGGATTCCCCAAAGATTCAGCTTCAACCTGTATCCCTCCATTCGATCGTGCGTTGTACTTTGAGAAATCGACTTTTGGCTAGCCAGATTCTTCAAATACCCCACAGTGCGCCTCAACGTCAACATTCTTGTTTGTCCTAGGCTGATCTAGTTGATCCTAGGCCAATGTAGTTTTACGTGTTTTTAGCTCACGGGCGTGAAAGCCGGAGAAATAATTGGCTCACAGGTTCTGTATATGCATGTATGTACGTATGTGCGTACGTATGTACGTAACGCGATAACTATTCATAGAGATATCCGATTTGTTTATAATTTTGTAGGTTCATTCTGATAAGGTACTTTTCTGATTAATTTTGGGAATTCATTGGATAAGAATAAAGGGGGCCGAACAGGAGGCATATCACCCACCGTTAAATTAGAGAAATTGATTTATCATGCAGAATTATTAGTTTTCATTTCAAATTTCAGATATAGGATCATTGTGACAAAGCGCCTCTGTGATTAGTTGTGGATTTTTACTGTTTAAGTCTAAAAGAAAGGGCAATGCAGGTAACAAAACATAACTTAGATAAATGGTTTTTGTCGCAGAATTGACCAATTTGCTTCAAATTTCTGATATAGGTATTTTTCGATAAGGCGATTCCCTAAATAGTTTTGGGGGTTTAATGGTTAAGTATGAAGGGAAAAATGAAGGATACCCTCTGACTTAGGAAAAACTAGTTTATTCTATGGAGTTTATATAAACAAGTTTCGCGTGGGAAAAACTAGTTCATCCAATTGGCGTTGGGATACATTTTTTTGGCCTAGACTAATCTAATTTGGCTCGAAATCGGATTTGGCCAATAAAAAACATGTCTTTCACAAGAGTAAGTATTAAATGTGTGTAAAGAGTCATTGCTTATAACATCAATATACAAATTTAATATGTCCCCCGTAGAGACATGATGCATTGGACATGGTGTTTTTTTTTTTTTGCAGACTCGTGCCAACTGAGATCAGACTTGCATTTATTATTATTATTATTATTATTATTACTATTATTATTATTATTATTATTATTATTATTATATTGCTTATTCCAGCCAGATCGGAGCTGAACATAATTTGGAATCGAACAGCGTTTTCCATTTTTGAGAAATTAATTTCCTGTCGGCATATAAGCTATTCTTGTCATCGCGTCAAGTTTTTCTTTTCCGAAAAGTCATAAGCGGTATTTGATTCAAAACGTAGCTTTAATAGTCTCAAATTTAGTAAGAGTATTTTTTCAAAGGTACGTCGCTTTTATGAAAAAATGGTTAACGCCATTCGACTACATATTTTCTGAGTTGAAAAGCCTGTTAATCTTATATATTTCCGAAAATGAATTAATTTTTAAATGTGTTAGGATGTAGCTCTTTTGGATTTGAGAAAAGCCTTAAGGAATGACAGAGAAACAAATTCACAAATCTACTTTTTACTGAACAGATTCAATAGTTATGATATTTATAACTCTCCTTTTTTTACTTTTGTTCTAAACTACATAAATTATTTAATGAATCCCTATTTGAATATTGAAAGAATTAAGAATCTAAATAATCATTAAAACATTGTGTATTTAGCATTCTGTGAACACATCATAATTTAAAAATACATTGTAAATGTATGCTATAAATATGTATGCAGTATTTTTTAAAGGAATCCTAATTGTATGTTATGTAAAATCTGAATAGTTTGCAGAAATTGAGTAAGACCAGATTGAGCCGGACTGATCCTCTTTTCACTGAATTTTGTACAGGCAGGGCTCGTCCTGAACTTTTAATTTTTACACCGGATGACGTCAAAATAACTTTCCTTCAGGAAGGGACCGGGCCTTGAAAATCCGGCCCGTGCAAACCTCTGACAGTATTCTACAACCCTTCGAATAAAATACATTATATACGGGTGATGACAAAACCACTTTGCACAAGGTTAGCTATGGAGCAGTGGTCGGGATCAATATTAAAAGGAACATTGCCTAATTAAACTGATAGCTTTGCATTCACAGGCTGTTTACACTAATTGTGTATTACAGCCTTATTTTTTAAAGAATAATAGCCTCGAAGAATGAAGTAAATTGAATTGTTTTATTCCATTTCCCCAATCAACTTAACCATTGAACCCCCAAAACTAATCACAGATACGCTTTATAAAATTAAACAACTGTCCAAAATTTGAAGCAAATTGGATAGTTCTGCTTACAAAACCATTCATCTGATTTAAGGAGGATAATCCCCCCATTGCTCCCTTTATACTTAATCATTAAACCCTCAAAACAATTCAGGGATTCGCCTTATAAAGAAAAAAAAATTATATTAAAATTTAATGGCAAATCGGATAAATCTGCATAAAAACCCATTTATCTAATTTAAGGAAAACGATAAAACGACCACTACCCCATTATACTTAACCAAAGGAAAAACCCAAATTAATTAAAGAAGCGCCTGATCAAATGAATTCAGTTCCAAAATTTTAAGCATATTGGATAATTCTGTATTATAACATATTTATCTAATTTAAGGAAGGGAATAAATTGTAAGTTCCCCCCCCCTTATATTTCACCGAGGAACCACCAAAATTTATCAGTGAAGCGCTTCATCAGAATGAACAAATCCAAAATTTGCAGCAAATCATTTAATTCTGCATGAAAGACCCATTTGCCAAAATTACCTCTTTCTTCCCGTTGCTCTTATTCAATTAACCCCAAAACTAATTAGGAAAGCGCTTTATCAAAATTAATTTTTTCCTAAATTTTCAAGTAAATCAGCAAATTCTGAGTAAAAAAAGCATTTATATAATTTATGGAGCGTTACCCCAATTCCCCCCTCCCTATATACTTAAACAATGAACACCTGTAACTAATCACGGAGGCGCTTTAAGAAAATGCTCCTATATCTAAAATTTGAATAAAATATTCCAATAATAAATGGAAACAAATTTATTTAAATTAAAGGAAGAGGTGAATCAGCCTCCTGGTCCCCCCCCCCTTATTATTCTCCAATGACCTCCCAAAATTAATCAGAAAGGCTCCTCATAAGAATAAACCTATATTGAAAGTTTGATGCAAATAGGGTATTTCTATCAAGAATTATTGCGTTACGTACTTACGTTCATAAATAGGTACAGAACCTACGGGAACATTAGTTCTCAGGCTTTGGTAGCCTGATCAGATAAAAACACGTCAAATTACATTATTTCTATCAAGAGGTATCGCGTTACGCACTTACGTACATACATGCGTACATACATATATACAGAAGCTGTGAGCCCATTATTTCCCTGGCTTTGAAGCCCATGAGCTTAAATTACGTAAAACTACATTGGCCTAGGATAAACTAGATCAGTTTAGGACAAACAAGAATGTTGGCGTTGAGGCGGTCATTGAATTGAACAAAATCACGCCAAATTGAATTGGATTAGGATAAACTAGTTCAGACCAATAAACAGCAGTCTAAACTAGTTTATCCTATAAGAGTTAGGCCAAACTAATTTGGCCTAGGAAAATTTAGTTTGCCCTATGGGCCTTAGGATAGACTAGTTTGGCCTAGGAAAAACTAGTTTATCCGATGGGCGTTAGGATAAACCGGTTTGGCCTAGGAAAATTAGTTTGTCCGATGGGCTTTAGGATAGACCGGTTTGGCCTAGGAAAAACTAGTTTGTCGGTTGGACGTTAGGATAGACCAGTTTGGCCTAAAATCGGGTTTAGCCTGTAACATATATATGTAAAAAATTATGCAAGGTTAAAAGTACTTTTTTTTTTTTTAGTATACTTTTCAATTATTCTGTTCAAGTATAATTTTTGAAAATATAATGGGTTTGTTTAGACCTGAATTCCGGTTTAACTGTTTTCTACTGCATAGCTTAAAATTCTATTCAATCTGTCTTTTGAGACAAAAAAAAAATATTTAACGCATGTTTATTTTAAAAAACTAACCGGGAGAATAATGCAATAATGAAAATAACTTGGAATTACTTAGGATTTTTCAGAATTTTGTATTGCAAAACAAAATTTAGGAATAGATATATATAGGACACTTGCACCATAAAATTTAACTAATAATAACACATTGCACAAAACAGGAATTTTAATATACATTAGTACATATTAAAACAAATTATTAGTAAAATTTAGGAAATTATTAACATCCATTGAAGGGAAACTTCCATTCCTAAAGCTAATGCTAATGAGATAGAAATATATAATTTCATTAAATTAAAATTTCCTATTCCTTCTATTATATCAAAACTGCGAATGTTTCTGAAGTTTACATAAATGTATCTTTGGAACAAAAATTACACCTACTTCTTATTAAAACAGTTATTCAGTACTTCTTAAAACATCGCGTGACCAGAAAACTGCATAAATCTCAAACTAATTCTCACATTTCGTTATACAATTCTTGGATAAAAGAAGTTAATAAATAAATTATCCTCTAATAATAATATATACCTGTGATGGCCAACCTATAACACGTGTGTCAAAACTGACACAGGATAGTATATTTTCAGCACAGTGTTGATGGAGGTATTAAAAAAATAAAATGAAGTTAAACAAAACACGCGAATTTATATAATCTGGATTAAAACGAAGAAGCTAAAAAGAAAATTTGAATTTCTTTCTTTCCTTAAAATAAAAAATTCTGCACCATATTGAAATGTATCTTTATGTATTTTATTCCAATGTTAAAATGACAAGCATAAGTGAGACCAATAGCTAAAAAAATCTGTTCGTAACAGAAGATTTTTTTCGAGAAATTTTTGACATTCAGTGAATTTTGACTTTCACATATTTCAAGTATTTATTCGATGTAATTTATTTATTTGTGTGAGTGTATTTTCAGAATTTTAATGTCTTAATAAAAATGTGAGTTATTGTCTTCTAATGTCTTTTAATGTCTTAACATTTCATATAAGGACTTTTATTATTCCTTTGCTTCTCGTACTATCTAAGCTCGCCTGCATTTGTGATCTCCAGGGGTTTCCAAGCTTTATTGGTACGCGACCACCTTAAATAAAATGAAATTTCGCCACTCACCTAATATGAGAAAATACAGTCGAGTCTTTCTATAACGAAACTCCATCCAGCGAATTTCTCTATTTAACGATTTTTTTGTAAGAACGGTCAATTTTTTCATGATTACAATAAAAATAATCTCCATATAACGAAATATATATCTCTCCATTTAACGAATTTTTTCTAATTATTTGTAGAATATCTTTTTTTTTGTTGATTTTTTATTTATATTTCATAGCTATATCCCTCTACCTTATTTCTTATGTCCAAAAAAGACGTTCAATCCCGTCCTTCCCCCCCCCCCTCCCAAGAAAAACATCAATTTGCATGGTTACATTTGACTGTTTTAGCCAAGATGAGTATGAGTTCTGGAAAAAGACTTTTGCTTGCTGTTGGAGAGATTCGCAACTATCACAACGCATCCTAAAAGATAAAACTATTCAACTATCGTCTTGAAAATGTTGTTTCTTTTTTGGTTTGGATAGTAAGGCAGGAATAAGGAAGGCATAAGGGAGCAAATGCAGAAAAAGTCATTTTTTTCGACTGGTTTTCATCTACCTAAACTAACTCTCATTACTTTTAGATTTTAGAGTGGATGCTTGTTTTTGGAGACTCGAAGCATTTTTTGTTGTGCGCGATCATTTGAATAAAGAATTGTTACTAAAAGTCATCTATGCTGGTGTTATCTTTTACTCCATCTCCAGGATAAGCATAACTCTTTCTGATATGAAGTAATAACATTGAAAATAATCGATATGACACTGGAAAAAAAAGAAGCAGCGGAAATGATTGAGATTCTGAATAAATTCCATTAAATATTTAAAAAACTTAATTAAGTACCTCAAAAACAAATATTTTCCAGATTTTAAATATTAAATTAAATTTTTTTCTCGTTCTCTATTCAACGAATTTTTTGACTGAACGATGGATTTCGTTATATAGAAACTCGACTGTATATCAGAACAGAAATTGTCGTATGAACTGCGTAAAAGCACTTAATAATTTAATAAGACGAAATAACACTAAACAACTAATAACACTAAACACCTAATAACACTGGCGATAAATAATTATATATATATAATCCCTCCTTGTATAACGATTCCGGGGTCAACCCATTCACGAGAAAAAAAAAACTTATTATGACCAATGAAAAAAATCCATTGTGAAAAGTTATCTCCGATTTTAAAGGCTATCAATTTTTTGTCCAATGCAAACGTTCCAGAGTCGTAATGGAGCGTTCTAATTTGTCAGATTTACAGTTTGAGCTGTAAATGACGTCACTACATTTTACTGTTCTTTGAAATCTTTTCCCTATTTCAAACACAATATTCACACTGTTAAAAATTTTACTCATTTGCTGCAGTATTACTCCACTGCTTTTATAGAAAACGATTACTTTGCTGTGGTATGGAGCATTCTCATTGATCATAAAAGAGACATTCTATAAAAGCTGTGGAGTGACACTGCAGTAAACGGATCAAATTTTTAGCAGTACACTGTTAAAAAATTGACCCTTTTGCTGCACTCCCCAGCTTTTATATAATAAACTGTAAGTAACACACACAAAGTAACCGTTTTCTATAAAAGCGTTGGAGTGATGCTGCAGCAACTGTTAAAAATTTTATCCACTTGCTGGAGCATCACTCCACTGCTTTTATATAAAGCGGTTACCTTACTGTGATGTGGAGCATTCTCATTGGTCATAAAAGAGATTTTCTATAAAAGCTGTGGAATGATGCTGCAACAAATGGGTCAAATTTTTAACTGTGTAATACGGTAAAGTAATCATTTTCTATAAAAGCTGTGTAATGACGATGCAGCAAAACAAATTTTTAACAGTGTTTAATTAAAACTTTTTATTGAAGAAAAGCGAAGGTGCGTTTTAAATACAATATTGTTAGAATTTTTATATTCGTGTTGCTTTATTTATTCATTTTTTTATTTTTATTTATTTATTTATTTTTTACAGCCATGAATAACTTCTTTGTCACATAACGAATCACGATCGTTTACCCTTTATTGTTGACATTTGCTTTCGATCTTATAAAGTATTTTCTTTTAAGTATTAGCTAATGGTATAAAATAGTTAATTCACAAATGTTTTAAAATAGCATTATTAGTGCATGTTTCGAATTATTAATGCATGTTAATTTGCATGTTTTTTGTGAAATAATTACTGTAATTTTGTGAGTGAAATTCATTAACTGCATATTCTATGTCATTTTTTTACCCATTCAATTAACAATTTGGCTACCCTCTCATATTCGTCTGGAAATGGCCAAAATGAGAAATTTTTTTATACATTTTGGATGTTTTTATTATTTTCTCTCAGTATTTTAAAATATTTTTTGCCTGTAGTTTCACAATGTATTCTTTTATAATTGATATTTTACCTTACTTTATTCTTTTAAAATTTATGCATTTACCATTTGTTCATTACAATCGATCCCCATCCACCAGATAGTTTTGTTATAATTTTAAATGCAGATTTCTACTGATTTTTTTTTTTTTTAGATTTTTTCCTCATGTTCAATCTTTGTATTTTTCAAAATTGTTTAAGCCTAAAGTGGCTATGATTGACCAAGGTTGTTGTAATGTTTTTTCATTTTTTAAAAAATGGAAACACGTCATTTTGACGGGCTACCTTCTAGTAATTAAAATAATAGACTTTGTAAAAATCAAAAAGACTTTGATACTGTTTTGACTTTGTGCCCTTACGGACTCGTGTCTGCTTCAGTTGATGATGAGCTGTATCGTTTTAGCTCGAAACGCCACCTTCTTTGTTTTTTATTATATGGTGATTTTTACAAACTCTATTATTTTATTTTTTTATGAATTTTGCAAGGTATGGGTTATTCTATCTTACGATAAATGCGAATTTTTGAACAAAAGATACACTATAAACGAAAAAAATCCCAATCGGTACAAATGGAAAAGCAATTAAAAATGCTAAAATTACAAAGATAATTAAAAATACGGTTAATTATTAAGGAAACATAACTTTATAATCAGTAAGATTTCTGGAATTGGTGTTTAACGTTGAAGAGTTAAAACTGTTTTATTTCAATTTTAAGCCACTTGCTAGAAGTAGTTTATTTCTATGTTTGTTTTTCAAACATAGCAGAATAAAACAACTTGGAAAATAAACGTCAAACGTCGAAACTCACGTGTGGTCCTACTGTAACAATGTTTTAAAAATATTCAGATCTTGGTGCTTTAGTAAACTTCGGATAAAGTATAAGTATCCGAAATCGTTTATGTGTCCCTGTAAATAATATCGGCTTTCTCTTATACAGGACGTAACTTGTAGTAAACCTCAACCATGTATATCAACTTCTCAAAATGTGAAACAGTTTAATAAGAATAAACGCATCCCAAAACGATGCTTTGTTCTATACCATTATATAATGGAATAATTTTATGCGGGGTTGTAAATTAATAAAATATTCTTTGGAGTATTATATGGAGAGATTTTCATTGTATTTCAGTATAACTAACAAATATTCTGTAAAAAATTCTATAATTTTAATGAGATTGTAAATTTGTTTTCTATGGAACCCCCTTGTGGTAAAAATCACAAAATTTTACTCGATATTATCTATTCTATTTCTAAATACGTAATAATCTATAGACAGAATTACAATACGCAAAAAAATGCGCTTAAATGATATTAATCATCTAGATAAATAATTGTGGGTCTTTCTAAGCCCTGAAAATGATTAATTATAAATCCAATTAATAGACAGGCATTTTTAAATTTACAATTATGTTTGTAAAATATATATTGAGAAAATCTGGAGCTACATTCATTACAGCTATGTTTATTATCAAAAATATGTTTGTACATTTATTACAAAGAAAATGACTTGCATGTGACTGTAATATTAGAAAAGTATCGGAAAAAGTTCAGGAATCTTAAAGGCATATTTGCGAAAACATATCGAGTCCATTGTTTATAACCCACCATTATCTGACTTATTTTTATTTCCATTAAAACTTCTGTCATATGTATACTTTTTTAATTTTCATATGCTTCGCTAAGGCACACAACTTTGATGTGAAATGTAAGCATTAATCATTCTACAAAAGCTTTATTCACATTTTTATTCACTTAAACATGGATCTGTTTCTTTCCAAATGAGTAATAATAGAAATATATTACATTCTGCATGTTTACTTAGAATGGTAATAAATTAAAGTCATGACCATGAGATATAACGCGGTTTTTTAGGCAAAATTTCCTTTTTATGAACTGACTGAAACATATGCAATAAATAAATATTTGATGGTTTTGTATTATAAAAATGGCATCATAAAGATATATGGATGTAGTTTTACACTAATAGGAAAAAGTATTTCTATAATACGCGTGGCGTTTTCTGAAATATTATTAACGATGAAATATTGCAAATAGTTATGTATTTTTTTTCCTGGGAGATAGTTTAAATTTAAATTAACATATGTTTGCGTTAAATTGATGACTAAAACTGTTTATGTAAGGTGTCTAATTATTTTTCTCGGATGGTTTAAATATTTGAATAATAAGTAGATAAAACATTAACATACATAGAAAATAAAGGAAATACGTGAGGAGACATTATTTCACGTGGGTTGTAAAATGACAGCATTAAAATATTTTCTTCTTTTTTTTCCTATATAGAAAATACTAAGAATAAATAACAATAGCCCTGAAATCCTTATGTTTGTATATGATTGTCATCTGATTACTTTATAAGATAAATTAAAAAAAACAAATTCAAGCATTTTTGGGAAAAGAAAGATTAAGGATAATGTGTGAGAAAGTTCTGTTATGATTTTTATTGCGTGTAACATGTTATACATAAAAAACACTTAATAAAAGCTTATTATATTTTAATTTAAGAAATTCAAAATGCAGAAAACATTATTATATTGAAATCAATGCGAATTTTATCGCTAGAGATTATATCCATCATAATTAAAAGTGGGTAAAAATTTAAAAAAAATCTTAACTTGTACAATGTTGCAAAATAATTGCATCTAATTTAAAAATGTTTGTTTTTTGTTATAGAATGTTTCAATTAAATTTTAAATATTGAGTACAATATCTCGCTGTAATAGAATGAAACATAGATTGGAATAGACATAATATTCATTCTGTTTTTAAATGGACTCATTAAGTTTTCTTTAAGTAAGCGCGTTTTCATATAAATACGAAAATAAAAATCAGCGTTTTTAAAGCATGATGATATTTTTAAATTAAAGTGACAATCGACGGGATGAATATAAAATTAGATTATTTTGAATATCAAAATATATCGTTGTCACTGATAAAGAAAAAAGAAAAAATATTATTATGAAATTTTATTGATATTTATTCGAAACAGTGAATAAATATCAAATGTAATAAATGAGAATAAGAAAGAAACCTAACTTTAAGTGTACGCAAAAAATTCCGCATTCAGTTAAATATAAATCCTAGGTGAAAGAAATTATGTGATTGAGACTTTAGAAGCTACAACTAGGATTCATACTTTTCTGTAAAATTTCAACTTGGATTAATTATAAATCCTTCAAAAAAATTATAAATTATGGTCTTTTATTTGCGTCACTTATTGTTAGTTTCACGGTGTAAATATTACCTAAAAACTAGAATATAATACTATATATAGTATAATCTATATAATACTAGAATATAATATTACCTAATAACTAAAAATTAAACGAAATAAATAAATAAAGTGAAAATAAAATATAAGAAAAATAAGAAAATACATCCTGATTAATAAAAATTCCTGCCAGCTCGGTCTACAGGCAGAGATGGATTTAGAAATTTAGAACTAATTTAAACTTAAAAAACTAAATCGAGATTAGGGATAAAAACAGTTTAAAATTTTATCCGGACTCTTTCACAAAGTTTTAATTGTCATTTTTATGTAAGAACAGGTTTTATCACAACTATTTTAATGTGATATTTTAAATAAAAAAAATATAAATAATTATTAATAAAAATATATTTCCATGCCCCACACCTCGGAATCTTCTGAAATATTTTTAGAATTACTTTTTAAAAGTAAAATCAAGAAACTTGATGATGTGATTTTGAAGAGATTTTTAATCCACTCGTGTTTTCATTTTTCGTTCAATTAATAAGAATTTTATTTAAAAACAACTACTTTTTCAAGGGGATCAATTTTTTTCGTTTTCAACACTATTGCTTTCGTAAATTTGGATTAAAATAGTTCATTAATAAATTAATTTATTACTTTGACTGCATTTTTTGAAATGTATTCTAAATGTGTATGCTAAAGAGTGGGTCGGGCAGGGTGGTCTGGTGTTTTGACCACTGGATCGCTCGACTCACTGACCTGGCGTACTTCCTCAGAGGATATTAATCATGCCACTGGTTTGAAAAATTTTGATTAACAATGCTGAACCCCGTCACCTCCTCGCCCAGCACACATAATTAAAAAAATGTTTAAGTTTCATTTATTTTAATTATGCCCGTTTTACTTTACTCTATTTTGTCCTAGTTATTTCATTTTTTACTTTGAAATACTAATACATAATTAATAAATCTTCTAAATTCTTCTTCGCCTAAATTTTATGATAACCTTTTACCCCGTTCTTTGGGGGTTCTTCGGGGGCATTAGGATAAAATAGTTTGGTCTGAAATCTGGTTTGACCGATAAGATACATATATAAAATTACATTATTACATACACATATATATGCAAGTATATATACATATTATATAACTACACATTTTACCGATGGTATTTCTTGCTTAATTGTTTCCAGATACGGTTTAATTCTTTGCCATTCGCAGACTGTTGGAAGCGTCTTCTCATAACTTTTTAAATGTGCTTCTCCGTGACAAGTTCTAAGTACAAATTTATGGGCTAAACACTATTTAATACGTTCTAGGATTGTATTAAAAAATAAATAGACAAATAAAAAAAATGCTTTGTGCGGTAAAGTACAATATAATAAGGTAAGTCTAGAGTAATAGTAATGAAAAGCAACGTAATATATAGTACTAATTTACACAGTAGACATTCTAGCGGTGCAGCCCAAATTTCAAAGAAGTGACTTCTCTAGATCTGTAAAAAGAGATTATAAAGATAGTTTAGAAACATTATTTTTTATTATTCACACACTTCTTCATATTTTAAGTATATCTTTTATCCTAGTAAAAAAAATTAATAGTGAAGGTTAGTAACTTTTTTCAATTTTAATACGCACGGGAAAAATTAACAATCGTGTAAAAATGTATTATTAAAAGAACAAAAAAAAAAAAAAAATAGATCTAATAATTGTTTTTTAGAGCCTGAGATCTCACAAGTTTTAAAAGAGTAAAAAAGTCAATCGAAAAATAAGTAATTTTTATCCCCATTTTGTATTGAGCAACAAAAGAAAAGCCTTTTTTTTAACCTTAAAGATAAATATTATAGATTATCGATTACGTATTTCGAGTAAATTTGCTACAAGAAAACCGAACATTTATTAAAATCTCAAACTAAAAAGAAGCACATAGAGGGATCTTTCAGAATAAAGTAATCACATCTTAAGTAAAGGGACTGTTGGAAGATTGGTTTCTAATCTCCAGAGATTGTTCATAAATAACTTTAACTCCCGTTTCTTATTTATTAGACGATCTTAAATGCATAAAAACCACACGAGAGTGTTTTATTATATTTTAATGAAATGTATGTAAAACATAAAATACCACTTCAGATAAAATTAGTAAATTTTCATGAAAATAATTTAGAGTGGAAAAGATTTCAGTAAATTTAAGAAAGAAATAAAACAAACTTAAGAAACAAACTTACATATTTAGCTTTTAAACAACTAAAAATTTCTTTGGTATTTACGATTTATAAAGGTGTGATGGGGTAATAACGCCCCGCTAAGGTTCTACCAAGTTTCACGACTTAGTGTTTGATATATACATTGCATGGTGATGGCACCCATGTCGAAAATGAGTAATCAAAATAAAAATTTTAGTTTCTCCGATCTGTATTGTAATCAAAGATTAGTGTATTGACTCTGTGTCATATGCAAATTTCCTCCTTGCGCCCAATCGAGTTTTTTCTATGTGGGGGAGGATTCGCAGAACGGTTTTTTGTGCGTGCATAACATGTCCGTTTCTTGCGATACACGTACGGCTCCAACGCTATTTAGGGTTTTCGCATGCGCTGAGCATTTTGCGATGAAAAAGAAATGAGTGTTGCCATTGGAAATTTTCGAGTTTCTGTAATTATAACCGTAACCGTGAGCGCCATTTTGTTGCCGTTCACAGAATCTCGAGCTCATACCTCTGAATAGCTATATCTGAAATTTCATCTCGATCGGTTGAGCGGACTGGCCGCTAGAGCTCCATATATCGGCAAAGTTTTTTTATGACCACCCTGTAGATAGATAAGGATTAGGATGAATGGTTGCTTAGCAACCATTAAGAGAAAATAAAGAAAATGAAATAAATACATCTGAAATAAGTAAATCTCTAAAACAAATTAGTTTATATTATTACAACACATTTATATAAAAAAAATTACATTAATAATTTTTAAAATCTGACAAATGCGTAGACGAAATTTCAAAACAATACGAATAATTTAACTAGTAAATTTCAGTATCCATTTATCATTGAATTCCATTAATGAAATGTGTTATTTTCTCTCAAGGTCAAGGAAAAAATATTGAAAATCATTGGATTTGCCATAGAAAAGCATTATTGCGCAAAATAAAATATTCTATATTTTCCGAACGAATGAACCAAATCTAACAAAAAACTATACAATTTAATCCCAGTGCCTGACTAACATAACCACTTAATTTCAATTCATTTTGATGTTTTTTTGCGTCAGTTATCGCGGAACAGACAGACAGAAAACAAAAAATTCCGTGTCTCCACAGTAAGACTTCACTGACTTGTAAACTTTCACTAGGGTTTCGGCAATAAATGGTAAGCACCGAAAATTGTTTAATACCAGTAAATCTGCAGATCAGGAGCCTCAACGTCAGCTTTGCACATCATTTCTTTTTTAAAACACACTTTGTGTAGTATTCAACTTCCTGGAAAGTGTAATTTAAAATTTTCAAGTTACGTAATTATTTATAAGAATAAAATAATAATAAAAAGTTTTCAGCCAACAAAAGCGTTAAATTGAAGATTTAGTTATGTTAGGATATTCTGAATTTTTCATGATTTATTATTTTTGTTTTTTCATTATAACATAGTAAATTTCTTCAGGGGGGCTCCGTCCACCCCCCTGAACCCCTCGTAGTCTCATTAAACTTAAATTTGTAACTTTCTATCAGTTTGCTAATGGTTATCGATATCTTGTATTTCTTTATATATTTTGATTTATAAGGATAAGTAACAGTTTTAATAAGCATTTTTCATTATCCTCATACTTCTACATACCTGTCCACACCTAAATCTGATGTATCAGCAACTTTTGAAAGTGTAAACTCAGTAATCTAGGGTTTTACAATTTTGTTTCCGAAAAAAAAGAAGTTTTAATTGCATTTTGTGGCAGATATCGCGGCCAGACAGACAGACAGACAGAAAACTAACAGGCAGAAAACAATAAATTTTGTGTCGCCAAAATAAGCCTTTACTGAAGTTACGGCAATGACGTCATTATTCATGAGTTATTGCTATCCATGTTTCTTATATTTTTAACGACTACTATAAAATACCTGTTTTATTTCAATTATGACGTCAAATTTTATCAGGTGAAATATTTGTTAAAAATATAATTATTTTTTTATTCTTTTACTTCGAATTATGCCCACATTTTTGTGAGAAAAATTCTTATTAACGAAACAAATTTCCGTGTTTAATATTAAACAAAGTACTATATTTATTTTTATTTTAATTCTGACATCATATTTATTTTTTCTTAGTTTATTTTTTCGAATGGAACTTGCTCAATTGAAACTTAATTCCGTTGACAAATTATTCCAGTTTTAGGTAGCTTTCATTACAAAAAGTCCTTCCGGCAATGCCGGGAGGAAGAGGTAGCTTTCATATACTCATATATTTATTTATTTATTTTAAGGTAAGTTATATTGTTCAAAAATACTAAGCTCAAATTAGTGGAAATAATCCTATAAAATTAGTGATTTTATAAGATTGAAACTAGTTTTTGTCAAGACTGAATATTAATAGGAATTTTTAGAAATTAGTCATCTTTTATTCAACCTGGTTTTATTTTAAGCGATTTAGAGAGTCACCAAATTCCACGATATCATAAAGTGTATGCCATTTTAAAGCAACATTGTGGATCGTTCTGATCAGACCGTTTCAAAAAGTCAGCCATAAGCAAAATTCAAAGTGCTATAACTCAGTCATTTTTTAGGTAGCTTTCATTACAAAAAGTAAAAAGCTACTTATTGCAGCCGTCCGGAGGAAAGCATTTCCGGAAAATTTTGGTATATTTTCACCGATCATGACCCACAGACCCCAAAACCACCCTCCGTTCAAATGTTGACATATATATATGTAATAAAATAAAAAAAAAAAAATTTGCGCCATTTTTTTTTATTCTCTCTTAGCTTCAATTCTAAATTTGTGGAACATATTTCAATCTTAGTTTCGTAACTTGTAACAGCTAAAATTCTTTTTCTTACTTTAGTTATTAATAAATTATTTCTTGCTTCTCAAAAAGGCGGGAAGTATTTCGTAAGCTTTTTACTTTCTGGCATATTCCTGCGATTTTAATTTTATTTTTTATTTTTTAACATCGCGTGACAAGTGTTACTACGCGTTGCTAAAGGGCTTAGTGTTCCGAGGAAAAAATATAGTTCTTGCCAATAGACCGCCTTTTACGGCCAATTAGAATTGATCATTTTGTCCGTTAGAGGCTCGAGTCCATCCTGATTGGATTTTTAAAATGATTGACGCGGAGTAGGAGGGCGCTAGTTTTGTCGTGAAAATGATTTTTTCATTTGGCTTTTCAGGAGAGTAGAATGCACCTTTTCTTTAAACTATCAAGACGCGCGTTTTATTGCTCCGCTGAATTAGAATGCATTTTTTCTTAAAAAACTACTCGGAAGCCATGTCATGTTTCCCGAGAATGCGATTGACTTTCAAAAAATTATTAGGATGCTGTTTCTTCTTTCTCCCCAAAATTCTAATATTGTGGAATGTAGCTTAATCACGGAGTTGGTGAAGTGGAAGTTATTCGATGAGAGTGCCAAGGTGATTGCGTGAAAGAACTTAACTTATTTATGAGTTCTAATAAAATTAATTTAAAGACTGCTTGATTGAACTTTCTTATGGGGAAATAGCCCAATAAACTCATCCACTGCTGGTCAAATTGCCGGAGCGACTGCTCAGCTCGTCCCACTGTTGATTCTTGGTAGTAGTAATATGTTCTGCCTCATAGATGGTGTGCCACTGGAACTTGTACATTGTTATGGAACATCGATCTCGTCGAATCATTACATATTAGCCGGTAGGATTTCTTAAATGAACCTGCATACGTCTCTAGAGAATTCTTCGCAACGCTGTGTGTGCACGTGCCATTTTCGCCGAGCTTGAAACTAATTGCTGGAACTTCGGCCTTTGTTTATTACTCATCTTGAACCGACATGAATCAATCTGTGAAAAAAGATCGTCTTATAAAGTTTTGTTTGTAATTATGTGTGGTATCTACATCTACAAATATTTTAATTGTGAAATATACCTCGCATTCTAGTGAGAAACTTTTCAACTGTGAGATATGCAACCAAACTGTGAGATATGCAAAATAAAAATTACAAAAGATCACCTGCATGAAATCAATTCAACATCATTTTCTTTTATTTATTTATTTACTGTATTTTCTAGGTAAAAGTGCATAAATATTTTGATAAATTTTCATTTCATAATAAATGAACACCTGCTGTATGGTTGCGAAACTACGGTAGATTCCATCAGTAATACAAGATAATTGAAAGTTACACCTGTGAGTCGTATCTACGAAGTTCTTTATTTTTGTTTAGTTTAATAAAAAATTAGGTATTTGAACAAGGCCACATCGAACATGTCTGTAAGTTATTATTTATTATTTTATTGTTTTATTGATTAAGAAATTTAATGATAATTTCTTTGTTTAAATTCTTGATTTTTTTTTCTCTCTTTTATTACAGATATTAAAAAATAAATTTGTTCTTAATTTATAATTAATTAAAATTTTCTGCTCATAGAAATTTTATTTAGTTTTAAAGGTGTTATTTTTTTTTTTAAATCGAAAGATGGATTAATTTGTTGTTAAAAAAAATACTCTGTTGCAAAATTTATTTTCCATACGTAAAGAAAAGTATTTTTGTTTTTAAAATTATTTGTTATTTCCCATGTATGGAAACCCGATATTTATTATTTTATTACTTATTTATTTATTATTTATTTATTTTTATTATTATTTATTGAGGTATTTGAAGTATAGTAATTGAATTTTAATAATTGAAGTATAGCATTTAAATATTTTCCATATGAATTATCCTTCTTTCATGTTACTAAGGTCAGGATTAGTAAAAGAAGAAAAAATGTCAGAAAATAAACTTGATATTGTCCCTTTTGAATTTGGGTCGGACATGGATATATTTAAATGGTTTAAACATTTTGATCGAGAATGTTCGGTAGAAAAGAAAGATAATGAGTGGAAACACCAAAATATTTCAAAATATTTAAAGGGGGAAGCGCTAAAAACTTATATAAATGATTGTTTGGATTGTGCTACTTATGAAGAAATTGTCGAGATTTTAAGTGAAAAATTCATTCAAGTTAGAGTTCCAAAATTTTCTGAATTTACTTCCTTAAAGTTAAATGATCTAAGTGATTTGGATTCTTATTTTAGAAAGAAAGTTGAGATTGGAAGGCAACTTCAGCTTGAGGAAAATTTAATTATACAGGGATTAATTGACGGCCTTCAGCCGGAGTATCAAAATTGTTTGATGGTTAACCCTCCTTCCAATACTCGTGAATGGTTTCGCATTGCTAAACAATTAGCAGCGATTCCAAATCATACCTCTAATAACGGCAATAGAAATTTTCAACAAACTAGACCAATGCACAATCCCAATCCTCAGCTCAGACATTGGACTCGACCTACTCCAAACAATCCATCCCAAAATTTTAATCCTAGGTTTTTCACTCCTAGAATGCCTGCAACTCATTATCAAAACAATTACCCTAGTCGTCCGTGCAGAGTATGTTTAAACAGAGGCATAGAAAATGCATATCATTGGGAGAGGAGTTGTATATTTAACACAAATTCCTGTCAAGCTCAAACTCCTGCTCATATTCAACCACCCCCTACTAATAATGTCTGACAATTATTTATCCCTGGATATGTGGGCAATAACAAAGTGTATTGTGTGGTGGATAGTGGATCAACTGTCTCAATTTTACCCCTCAAATTTGTTCGATATTTAAATGGTAATTTACATAATGTTACCCCTATTACTATCAGACAGGCACAAGGAACTCTTACAATTAATAAATCTTGTCGATTATGTATTAAATTTGGTAATATAAAGAGATATATTAATTTTTTAGTAAGTCAACTTGATTTGGACTATGCTATTTTAGGTTTACCTGATTGTGCCAAATTTAAATTGAAAATTGATTGTGCAAAAAGCCAGGTGTTACAAGACAATATTTCGTTAAACCCATATGTCAACATATCCAGTGATAACTTAGAATTGCTTCATTTTGATATTATAAAAAATGATACTACTGTGCAACCCGATTATGGAAATACCATAACTCCTCAATCCTTGTCGCGAACTAATAATGATGATTATAATCTATTGGGGGATCTGAATGCTATTCAAAATAAAAATGTAAGGGAACTTTTAAGGGATTATTTAGATATTTTTGCAAAAAATAAATATGATGTAGGGAGAATTAATATTGAACCTCAGCGTATTTATCTTAAATCTGACCTACCAATATCTTTGAGGCCTTATCGTACATCCACTGCTGATGAAAAAGAAATATCTCAGCAAATCCAATCATTATTAGCTGCTGGGTTAATTAAAGAAAGTTATAGCCCATACTCTTCTCCAGTTACGTTAGTAAATAAACGAGATGAAGGTAAAAAAACCCGAATGTGTGTTGACTACCGAAAATTAAATTCTATCATGAAAAATGACGCTGAACCTTTACCCCGAATAGATGAAATTTTAGACAAATTAAGTGGTGCCCAATATTTCTCTACACTAGATTTAGCCTCAGGCTATTGGCACATACCTATTCACCCAGCCGATTCCGAAAAGTTAGCCTTTACTACTAATTGTGGGCTCTGGGAATGGAATGTTCTCCCCTTTGGTGTAAAGGTAGGCCCCCCAATTTTCAACAGGACAATTAGAAGAATTCTTACAAAATATAAAATAGACTTTGCTTGTTATTATTTTGATGATATAATTATTTTTTCTAAATCAATAGATGAACATATACAGCATCTCATCCAAATTTTTGATTTATGCCAAATAGAAAATATTAAATTAAAATTATCTAAATGTACTTTTGCTCAAAAACAAATCAATTTTCTAGGGTATGAAATCCAAAATGGAACTTTAACTCCAGCTAATACTAATATAGAAACGATTAAAAAATTAAAACCTCCTACTAACACTAAAGAATTACAAAGATTTCTTGGTTCTATAAATGTGTATCATAAATTTATTGACAAATATGCTGAAATTAGACACCCCCTAAATAAATTACTTAAGAAAGATACTATTTGGGAATGGAATACTGAATGTCAAAACTCTTTTCAAAAATTAAAAGATGCCCTCATTGCTAAACCAATTTTAAAGATTTATGACCCAAAATTACCCCTACACATGTTTGTTGACGCTTCTCAGGTAGCGGTAGGTGCAGTTCTTAAACAACCCGACCATAATAACTTTTTACATCCAATTGCTTATTTTTCTAGAGGATTGAGAAGTTATGAGAAAAATTATTTCATTACCGAACTAGAGTGTCTTGCTATCATTGATACTTTAGATAAATTTTATCATTACTTTCACGGTGTACAATTTACCATCCATACTGATCATGCATCTCTTGTTTGGTTAAAAAATGTCAAACATTTAAGAGGTCGATTATTTAGGTGGTCATTGAAGTTAAGTATGTTCGATTACAAAATAGAGTACTTAAAGGGATCTACAAATGTCGAAGCCGACATGTTGTCCCGAAACCCTATTTCTCATTTTTGTAAGCCCCTTACTTTTCTTCTTGACGTTAAAGAGATTATTGAGATGCAAGAAAAAGAAAATGTGTGTGGATCAAATTATATTAATGACAATGGACTGATTATAGTTAAAAGAAAAGGTTTTCGTAAAGTGGTAGTTCCCATGTCCCTAAGATAAAAATTGCTTAATGTTGCTCATGAACAGTTTGGTCACCCTGGTGTTCAAAAAATGCAAAATTTAATTTCTCCTAACTATTATTGGCCAGATATGACCCAAGACATTACTAACTTTGTTAAATACTGTGATATTTGCCAGAAAAATAAAAAACCTAGACAGAAAAAATTTGGCTTATTACAAGCTATGCCCACTACAGATCAACCTTTTGACTGTCTGTCTGTTGATACTGTAGGAGGGTTCAATTATTATAATTCTACAAAAAAATATCTCCATATTATAATAGACCATGCCACAAGATATGTTTGGGCATTTCCTTCCAAAAGTGTCACTACAGAAACTTATACAAATTGTCTGAAACAAATTTTCAATATCAAAATCCCTCAACAATTATTCTGTTTTAGTAAGATTTCAAGTGTACAGTCCCCTCAAAGAATACTTAGTGACAGGAATGCTGCTTTTACTTCTTCAAGATTCAAAAAATTCCTGCGAAATCATAATATTAAACAACGTTTGACCACTGCCCATCATCCATAAACGAATGGGAAATGTGAAAGAGTAAATCAGACAATAGTAACTAGATTAAAATGTAAAGTAAACTCCACTACCTCTAAAATTCCCTGGACTAAGCTTTTAACTGAGGTAATTAATGAATATAATAATACACCCCATTCTATTACCAAATTTCCACCTGCGTACTTGCTTTTTGGCCAATTACCCTATGACTCCCCCTTACAACAAAATTATTATCCCCCTGTTCATGAAGCACTTAAAATTGCTAAAACAAGAACTGATGAATTTCATTTAAAAAATAAAAGATATTATGATAAAGATTATATCGAACCAAAATTTAAAATAGGAGATCTAGTTATCTATGAAGAATTTCAGTACCCTAATACTAGAAAGTTGTCACAAGTATTTAGTGGCCCTTATAAAATTCTTAACAAATTATCCGAAGTAAATTTTGAAATTGATAGGCAAAACCAGTTCAAAAGTTCAGAAATAGTACATGTATCTAAATTAAGGCCTTATTATTCCCCTGATAAATTTAAATTAAGTCATGAGCAACAACCCCCTAATCAACAACAACAAACTCAGGTAAAAACTGTAGCTTAAACTATATCTCTAGTTTATCATTTTATAATTTTTTCTCTTAAACAGTAAATTTCTTTTCATATTTTAATTCAGATAATATCCTGTAATTCTCACAGAATGGCAATGATATCTCTTGACTGCAGCGAGAGTGTCACTTGTCTGGAAATTTTTATATTTGTTTATTTATGCCGGCGTAGACGAACAAAGTGGAAATTTCTTATTCTGTACTGAATTACTCTACTTAGAATATTTTTTTTTCTTTCAACTGAACCTATTTGTAATATTAAATTTAATCTATCAATTATTAAATTAATTATTTGCCAAGTAACAAAATTTTTATCACTTTATTTTAATATATTTTTTTTTTCTTTCCCTCTTTCTTTGCTTCTGCATTCCAGTCCAAGTACATGTCAATTATAATATAATTTTGTTTCTTTTTCTCTTTCCTACTTGCATCTTGCAATGTTTTATCACACCGAGAGAATATTTATTGCGTAATTATTTGACATGAATAGATCTTGTTTTTTATTTTTATCATTTATTAATATTTCTTTTTAAGAATCTTAGTAGTTTAAAGGTCACGTGCATTCTCAAACATGAACAAAATTTTTATTTATCTTTATTTTATTTTAATTTATCATATTATATTTTAAATTTTTTTTTTGTACATATTCCTACTTAATCCTGTACTCGGATTACCAGATTAAGTAAATGATTTCATAGTTGATTGCATTTTTTATTTTATTCCACTTCTCTCTATATTTCATCCCAAAAATATGAGATGAGATAAACGAGATTAAGTATTTAAAGAATGTCTTTTGTGATATTTATTATTACTTATTAAGAGATTTACTTATACCCATTATGAGATTTACTTACACTTATGATATTTATTATTATTGATATTTTTCCTTATTATGTTTCTTAATTATATTGTTTATTATTTACATTGTTAAATTTTATTATTACTATATTATAAAATGTGTTATTAATTAAAAATACAATTATAAAAGTATTTTCACAAAGATTCCAAAATGGAACTGTTATGAATGTTCAAGGACTTACTCACACAAAAACTGAACTAATATTATAATGTTAGCTGATGAATTTGGACAGTTAAATGAATTAGACATCCTTGAAATGAGGTAATGAACTATGCCATTCCAAATATGACTTTAAGAGGATTTTTGAAACAAACTTTTAAAAATTGATTTCTAGATTTGACATTGTTAAAAAAGAATTTAACGTTATTGTTTTTCATTTTTATGTTTCATTTTTATGTTATTACTATGGGTAATTGCTTATATTTTCAAATTACTCTTTGATGTGTACTTTAAACAAGATTATATCTTGTATTTGTATTGAAGCCTATTTTATTGTATTTAAATTTGAAGTTATTCCACGCATCACCTTGGTGTTTTTAAATTTGAATTCTATATTTATATAAAAAAGAGAAATTAATTTAAATTTTTTTTTTATTCAGTATCTAATTATTATTACTTATATCAACAACTTCGTGAGCTAAGTCTGCATCATCTCCCTTTCTGTGAAATTGCAGGTCTCAGACCTACTTTTTCACCCGTCTTTCTGGGAGGGGGGATTTGTAATAAAAAAAAAAAATTGCGCCATTTTTTTTTATTCTCTCTTAGCTTCAATTCTAAATTTGTGGAACATATTTCAATCTTAGTTTCGTAACTTGTAACAGCTAAAATTCTTTTTCTTACTTTAGTTATTAATAAATTATTTCTTGCTTCTCAAAAAGGCGGGAAGTATTTCGTAAGCTTTTTACTTTCTGGCATATTCCTGCGATTTTAATTTTATTTTTTATTTTTTAACATCGCGTGACAAGTGTTACTACGCGTTGCTAAAGGGCTTAGTGTTCCGAGGAAAAAATATAGTTCTTGCCAATAGACCGCCTTTTACGGCCAATTAGAATTGATCATTTTGTCCGTTAGAGGCTCGAGTCCATCCTGATTGGATTTTTAAAATGATTGACGCGGAGTAGGAGGGCGCTAGTTTTGTCGTGAAAATGATTTTTTCATTTGGCTTTTCAGGAGAGTAGAATGCACCTTTTCTTTAAACTATCAAGACGCGCGTTTTATTGCTCCGCTGAATTAGAATGCATTTTTTCTTAAAAAACTACTCGGAAGCCATGTCATGTTTCCCGAGAATGCGATTGACTTTCAAAAAATTATTAGGATGCTGTTTCTTCTTTCTCCCCAAAATTCTAATGTTGTGGAATGTAGCTTAATCACGGAGTTGGTGAAGTGGAAGTTATTCGATGAGAGTGCCAAGGTGATTGCGTGAAAGAACTTAACTTATTTATGAGTTCTAATAAAATTAATTTAAAGACTGCTTGATTGAACTTTCTTATGGGGAAATAGCCCAATAAACTCATCCACTGCTGGTCAAATTGCCGGAGCGACTGCTCAGCTCGTCCCACTGTTGATTCTTGGTAGTAGTAATATGTTCTGCCTCATAGATGGTGTGCCACTGGAACTTGTACATTGTTATGGAACATCGATCTCGTCGAATCATTACATATATATATATATATATATATATATAACCATATATATATATATATATCTGATTTTTGTCATGCGATAACTAACGTATTTATGAACCGATTTGAATGAAACTTGGTATGTACATAGTACATACAAATGTCTCGACCGAGTTCGTTGGTCAGCATCATCCGCCATTTTGTTTCAAAATGGCGGTCATTTTAAATTTTTTTAAAAATTTAAAATTTAAAATTAAATCCGAAAAAATTAAAAGTTGAAAAATATTTTCCTTTTACGTGTTAGAACGTAAAACAAAGATTTCAGAACACTTTTTATTTTGTCTATATCTTAAAAAATGATTGAGTTATAGCACTTTGAATTTTTCTTATGGCTGACATTTTGAAACGATCTGATTTTTGTCACGTGATAACACGCGTATTTATGAACCGATTTCAATGAAACTTGGTATGTACATAGTACATACAAATGTCTCGACCGAGTTCGTTGGCCAGCATCATCCGCCATTTTGTTTCAAAATGGTGGCCATTTTAAAATTTTTAAAATTTTTAAAATTTAAAATTAAATGCGAAAAAATCAAAATTTGAAAAATATTTTTCTTTTACGTGTTAGAAAGTAAAACAACGATTCCAGAATACTTTTTATTTTGTCTATATCTTACAAAATGATTGAGTTATAGCACTTTGAATTTTTCTTATATCTGACATTTTGAAACGGTACGGTCTGATTTTTGACACGTGATAACACGCGTATTTATGAACTGATTTCAATGAAACTTGGGATGTACATAGTACATACAAATGTCTCGACCGAGTTAGTTGGCCAGCATCATCCACCATTTTGTTTCAAAATGGTGGCCATTTTAAATTTAAAAAAAATTTAAAATTTAAAATTAAATGCGAAAAAATTAAAAATTGAAAAATATTTTTCTTTTACGTGTTAGAACTTAAAACAACAATTCCAGAACACTTTTTATTTTGTCTATATCTTAAAAAATGACTGAGTTATAGCACTTTGAATTTTGCTTATGGCTGACTTTTTGAAACGGTCTGATCAGAACGATCCACAATGTTGCTTTAAAATGGCATACACTTTATGATATCGTGGAATTTGGTGACTCTCTAAATCGCTTAAAATAAAACCAGGTTGAATAAAAGATGACTAATTTCTAAAAATTCCTATTAATATTCAGTCTTGACAAAAACTAGTTTCAATCTTATAAAATCACTAATTTTATAGGATTATTTCCACTAATTTGAGCTTAGTATTTTTGAACAATATAACTTACCTTAAAATAAATAAATAAATATATGAGTATATGAAAGCTACCTCTTCCTCCCGGCATTGCCGGAAGGACTTTTTTAAGATATAGACAAAATAAAAAGTGTTCTGGAATTGTTGTTTTAAGTTCTAACACGTAAAAGAAAAATATTTTTCAATTTTTAATTTTTTCGCATTTAATTTTAAATTTTAAATTTTTTTTAGGTAGCTTTCATTACAAAAAGTAAAAAGCTACCTATTGCAGCCGTCCGGGGGAAAGCACTTCCGGAAAATTTTGGTATATTTTCACCGATCATGACCCCCAGACCCCAAAACCACCCTCCGTTTATATGTTGACATATATATATATATATATATAACCATATATATATATATATATATATATATCTGATTTTTGTCATGCGATAACTAACGTATTTATGAACCGATTTGAATGAAACTTGGTATGTACATAGTACATACAAATGTCTCGACCGAGTTCGTTGGTCAGCATCATCCTCCATTTTGTTTCAAAATGGCGGCCATTTTAAATTTTTAAAAAAATTTAAAATTTAAAATTAAATGCGAAAAAATTAAAAGTTGAAAAATATTTTCCTTTTACGTGTTAGAACTTAAAACAAAGATTCCAGAACACTTTTTATTTTGTCTATATCTTAAAAAATGACTGAGTTATAGCACTTTGAATTTTTCTTATGGCTGACATTTTGAAACGATCTGATTTTTGTCACGTGATAACACGCGTATTTATGAACCGATTTCAATGAAACTTGGTATGTACATAGTACATACAAATGTCTCGACCGAGTTCGTTGGCCAGCATTATCCGCCATTTTGTTTCAAAATGGTGGCCATTTTAAAATTTTAAAAAATTTTAAAATTTAAAGTTAAATGCGAAAAAATCAAAATTTGAAAAATATTTTTCTTTTACGTGTTAGAACTTAAAACAACGATTCCAGAACACTTTTTATTTTGTCTATATCTTACAAAATGATTGAGTTATAGCACTTTGAATTTTTCTTATGTCTGACATTTTGAAACGATCTGATTTTTGTCACGTGATAACACGCGTATTTATAAACCGATTTCAATGAAACTTGGGATGTACATAGTACATACAAATGTCTCAACCGAGTTCGTTGGCCAGCATCATCCACCATTTTGTTTCAAAATGGTGGTCATTTTAAAATTTAAAAAAAATTTAAAATTTAAAATTAAATGCGAAAAAATTAAAAATTGAAAAATATTTTTCTTTTACGTGTTAGAACTTAAAACAACGATTCCAGAACATTTTTTATTTTGTTTATATCTTAAAAAATGACTGAGTTATAGCACTTTGAATTTTGCTTATGGCTGACATTTTGAAACGGTCTGATCTGAACGATCCACAATGTTGCTTTAAAATGGCATACACTTTATGATATTATGGAATTTGGTGACTCTCTAAATCGCTTAAAATAAAACCAGGTTGAATAAAAGATGACTATTTTCTAAAAATTCCTATTAATATTCAGTCTTGACAAAAACTAGTTTCAATCTTATAAAATCACTAATTTTATAAGATTATTTCCGCTAATTTGAGCTTAGTATTTTTGAACAATGTAACTTACCTTAAAATAAATAAATAAATTTATAAGTATATGAAAGCTACCTCTTCCTCCCGGCATTGCCGGAAGGACTTTTAAAATTTAAAATGGCCACCATTTTGAAACAAAATGGTGGATGATGCTGGCCAACTAACTCGGTCGAGACATTTGTATGTACTATGTACATCCCAAGTTTCATTGAAATCAGTTCATAAATACGCGTGTTATCACGTGTCAAAAATCAGACCGTACCGTTTCAAAATGTCAGATATAAGAAAAATTCAAAGTGCTATAACTCAATCATTTTGTAAGATATAGACAAAATAAAAAGTGTTCTGGAATAGTTGTTTTACTTTCTAACACGTAAAAGAAAAATATTTTTCAAATTTTGATTTTTTCGCATTTAATTTTAAATTTTAAAAATTTTAAAAATTTTAAAATGGCCACCATTTTGAAACAAAATGGCGGATGATGCTGGCCAACGAACTCGGTCGAGACATTTGTATGTACTATGTACATACCAAGTTTCATTGAAATCGGTTCATAAATACGCGTGTTATCACGTGACAAAAATCAGATCGTTTCAAAATGTCAGCCATAAGAAAAATTCAAAGTGCTATAACTCAATCATTTTTTAAGATATAGACAAAATAAAAAGTGTTCTGAAATCTTTGTTTTACGTTCTAACACGTAAAAGGAAAATATTTTTCAACTTTTAATTTTTTCGAATTTAATTTTAAATTTTAAATTTTTAAAAAAATTTAAAATGACCGCCATTTTGAAACAAAATGGCGGATGATGCTGACCAACGAACTCGGTCGAGACATTTGTATGTACTATGTACATACCAAGTTTCATTCAAATCGGTTCATAAATACGTTAGTTATCGCATGACAAAAATCAGATATATATATATATATATATATGGTTATATATATATATATATATATATATATATGTCAACATTTGAACGGAGGGTGGTTTTGGGGTCTGGGGGTCATGATAGGTGAAAATATACCAAAATTTTCCGGAAATGCTTTCCTCCGGACGGCTGCAATAGGTAGCTTTTTAGCTCACAGGCTATCATAGCCTGAGAGCTTATGTGCCCGTCCGTTCTGTATGTATGTGCGTATGTGCGTAACGCGATAACTCATGATAAAAATATCGGATCCACTTGAAATTTTGTATATAGGTATATCCTGATAAGGCGCTTCCCTGATTAGTTTTTGGAGTTCATTCGATATGTATAAGAGGGGGAACGGGGGGCTCATGCCCCCCGTTAGTTGATATAAATGGGATTTTCATGCAGAATTAAGTTTTCAAAATTTAGATTAGGATCATTCTGATGAGGCGATTCCGTGACTGTTATTAGGTGTTCATTGAATAAGTATAAATAGGGGGAACAGGGGTTCTAATGCCTCCCCCCCCCCTCTTAATTTATATAAATAGGTTTTTCAAGCAGAATTTTCAGATTTCGTTCAAATCTCTGAATCGTTTTGGAAGTTTAATGGTTAAGTATAAAAGAAGGGGATAACTCCTTTTAAATTATATAAATGCTAAATGGGTTTTTATTAAGAATTATCTAATTTGCTCTGAATTTTGGATATAGATTTTTTATATGATAAAGCATGTCTTTGATAGTATAGGAGGTTTAATGATTAAGTATAAAAAAAAGAGGAAAGGGGAGAGCTGTTTCCCCTTCTTAATTTTTTTTTCGAACGGAATTAACCCTTGAAAATATAAGGCTTTAATGTACAATTAGTATTTGTAGCCTGTGAGCTCAATGCCATCAGTTTAACTGGGCAGTATTCTTTATTACTTTTTGTAATGAAAGCTACCTAAAAGTAAAAAGCTACCTATTGCAGCCGTCCGGAGGAAAGCACTTCCGGAAAATTTTGGTATATTTTCACTGATCATGACCCCCAGACCCCAAAACCACCCTCCGTTCAAATGTTGACATATATATATATATATATATATAACCATATATATATATATATATATATATATATATATATATATATATATATATATATATATATATATATCTGATTTTGTCATGCGATAACTAACGTATTTATGAACCGATTTGAATGAAACTTGGTATGTACATAGTACATACAAATGTCTCGACCGAGTTCGTTGGCCAGCATCATCCGCCATTTTGTTTCAAAATGGTGGCCATTTTAAATTTAAAAAAAAATTTTAAATTTAAAATTAAATGCGAAAAAAATAAAATTTGAAAAATATTTTTCTTTTACGTGTTAGAACATAAAACAAAGATTCCAGAACACTTTTTATTTTGTCAATATCTTAAAAAATGATTGAGTTATAGCACTTTGAATTTTTCTTATGGCTGACATTTTGAAACAATCTGATTTTTGTCACGTAATAACACGCGTATTTATGAACCGATTTCAATGAAACTTGGTATGTACATAGTACATACAAATGTCTCGACCGAGTTCGTTGGCCAGCATCATCCGCCATTTTGTTTCAAAATGGTGGCCATTTTAAATTTTTTTAAAAATTTAAAATTTAAAATTAAATGCGAAAAAATTAAAAGTTGAAACATATTTTTCTTTTACGTGTTAAAACTTAAAACAACGATTCCAGAACACTTTTTATTTTGTCTATATCTTAAAAAATGATTGAGTTATAGCACTTTGAATTTTTCTTATGGCTAACATTTTGAAACGGTCTGATCTGAACGATCCACAATGTTGCTTTAAAATGGCATACACTTTATGACATCGTGGAATCTGGTGACTCTCTAAATCGCTTAAAATAAAACCAGGTTGAATAAAAGATGGCTAATTTCTAAAAATTCCTATTAATATTCAATCTTTACAAAAACTAGTATTCAATCTTATAAAATCACTAATTTTATAAGATTATTTCCACTAATTTGAGCTTAGTATTTTTGAACAATGTAATTTACCTTAAAATAAATAAATAAATATATAAGTATATGAAAGCTACCTCTTACTCCCGGCATTGCCGGAAGGACTTTTTGATTTTTTTTTTTTTTTTTTTTTTTTTTGGCAACAATAAAAGAAATTGGTTAAATTTTATCTAAAAGATCGCTATTGATTCTGCATGAAAAAGAAGGAAATTTTGAATTATTAAGGAAAATATGTGAATAAAATGAATAAAACATAGTCTATATTCTTTTCTGGGCTATGTTATAGTTATACACAAAGATACAAAGACATTAATTCATCAGTTTTCACGTTGACTTCATTAAAATTTTCGCGTTCAATAATTACACGCATTAAAATTTATAACATTATAAAAGTAAGGATTAGGATAAATGGTTGCTTAGCAACCATTAAGAGAAAATAGAGAAAATGAAATAAATACATTTGAAATAAGTAAGTCTCTAAAGCATATTATTTTATATTATTGGAATACATTTATAAAAAATCTCCAAAATTTACAGTAATAATTTTAAAAATCTGACAAATGAATAGACAAAATTTCAAAACAATACGAATAATTTAACTGGTAAATTTCAGCATCCATTTATAATAATGTGACATTTTCTCTCAAGAAAAAAAAAAAAAAATGGAAATCATTGGATTTGCCATAGAAAAGCATTATTGCGCAAAATAAACATTTTATATTTTCCGAACGAATGAACCAAATCTTATAAAAAACTATACAGCTTAATCCCAGTGCCTCACTAACATATTCACTTAATTTCAAGCCAATCGGATGCTTTTTACGGAAGTTATCGCGGAACAGACAGACTGACAGACAGACAAACAGACAGACAGACGGACAGACAGACACAAAAAAATTTTGTGTCTCCAAAGTGAGCCTTCACTGATGCTTCGGCAATTAAAGAAAATATAATTTGAAAATATCACTGATTTTTCTTAAACAAAAAAACACAATGAAATTACAATAGACAAGTTTAATTTTCTGATGTAATATATATTTAAAATAGGAAATGTTTAATTAAAAAATTCTTAAAATAATTTTCAAATTTGATTTTTTTTTTCTTTTAGATTGTATACTTAGGGACATTTTAAACTCAGGATTAAGATAATATTTTTTTTTTCATTAAGAAAATAAATGTAAAAAATAAACACATCAGCGTGTTTAAATAGCGATTCTAATATTTTTTCATTCTAAAAGAAAAAAAAATAAGGCTCAGAACTATTTAAATATACATATACTAAATTTCGCTTAATTGTTTTGAAAATAAATATATATATTTGAATTTCAAACTTTTGGGACATCAAAATGAAAATATTCATAAGGTTAGTTTGAGCGTTTATAAGATATTTTTTTTAATTAAAACTAGCAGTTATTTTTATAATATTAGTATTGAAACGCTTATTCTCTTAAGAGTGAATGCATTAAGTAATCTGTAATATTACTGAATATTGATAAGCAATATAATTTTTTTTATGATTTCTTATTTCTTAATATTCAATTAAACAAGATAAATTACTGGAATACTTAAAAAGAAAGGTTTACCCATTATTGTTAATACATTACAATTGAGTTGTAATTGGCAAATACGTTTAATTTTTTATAAAGGGAAAATAAGTTCTCGTCTTCTTGAATGGAAGGTCATGTTTTATATATATATTCTTTTCTCCAGAAGACATTCTTAACCTTATTTTTAGATTTTCCCAAGATCTATCTGTGATGATCCGTCATTTTTTTGTTTAGACCGGGAGGCGGCAGCACAGACAATCACCTCATCGATTTTATGGCTAAAAACATAGAATTAGTTAAATCTCAATTCGCATTTTAAATCGCAATCGGTCTGTAAGTTATATCTCGGTGAAAAACTCCTAAAAACGGTTGACTGGTGGATTTATCATTGTGCTTTTTTGCACCCAAAAGTATGAAAACACGGAGGATTAGGAGTAATAAAAAATAATAGTTAACCTGCGAGTCAACCAACGAATTCCGGCTTTTAAGTGTTTTCCACCAACATACGACTTTGCAGAACAATTACGTTTGAATATGCGAATCGAAGTTTAACTAAACCTAAAATTTCAACCGTGAA
This sequence comes from Maratus speculifer, assembly GCA_964019185.1. Classification (NCBI taxonomy): domain Eukaryota; kingdom Metazoa; phylum Arthropoda; class Arachnida; order Araneae; family Salticidae; genus Maratus; species Maratus speculifer. Next base: position 310,299,524 of record OZ025290.1, read on the forward strand.
CTCGATGAAGTGGTTATCTGTGTTGCCACCTCTTGGTTTAAAGAAGAATTCCATCAAGATGCCTACACAGGCTATCAAACAACCGCTGACATAGTGGTCTCGTTCTCGGAAGCTGTAAGATTGGTAATCTACTCCCTATTTTTCGAGGTAAAAGTGCATCGAGAATGGATGTTTCACACGTACGATGCCAACTAAAGAATACTCGTAGTTGGTAAACTGGGTTTTCCTTGCCAGCTACGAGATAACTCGTTATTGATTTATTTATCTAAATCGCCGATTACGAGTATTGCCATAGGAAACACGTGTTTAGTTGTTCGGCACACAGAATGAGACTAAGTAATACACTTTGCGTTTATTCATCATTTTATCATTTATTTATATTTAACAATTTAAAGCAATTTAAAGCATAATAGCGGAAATATGACTTTGGCATCTCTGAACAGGTGCACTGAAAGTATTAAACTGAACAGAGTGTTGCCACATTGGACCTGGTCCAAAATCAATTATCTCAGCACCGTGCTAAACGGGTTTTATTGTGTTCAGAAGTTAAAGGGGCGTAAGCATCGGGAGGTATTGGAAACAAATCTCTGTAATGTAGCTTTCTGCAAAAAGAAACCAGGCTTCCTGTGGCCGCATAAAGGTCACGAGAAGCTATTGCAATCATGTTATCTCTCGCTGTAAAGGATATAGAGCGATCTTCGTTGTCCATCATGGATCTTGGAAGATTTTACGCAGGTTTTCTCTATGTATATCCTCTGTCCTTAAACGTTTCTGTAAGTCTGACATGACTCTGGGTATTATAATGAAGTCTCAAAGAATCTGCAGTTTTTATTGCCCCGTTGTCAGCCTTTCCGAGATCTGTAACCTCTTTTTATCATCCAAACGTTGGTGTCTGATAATTATTACCGTTTTCTTTTGCATTTCATCAAATGAGTCAAATCACTCTATTAATACCAGTGTCTTGATGAATTTTACATATTTTTATTAAACTTAAAATATACAAAAAATACTTAAAAGGAGTTGCAAAAATATATTTTATTTATTTATTATTTACCTTAGATCTTTCGGATAACTTCCATCCATTTTCAAAGGAATATAAAAAAAGATAATTTATTAGAAATAGAAAACGTAAATACAAAAACAGTCCGCGTGTACAAACAAAGTCATATAATAAAGTCAAAGTCAAATTCTTATAATATTCCCACACACTTTGTACAATATCCTTGGTGTTTCGATGAATTCCTCGTGACTTTGTTTGTACACGCGGACTGTTTTTGTTTTTATTTTGTTTTTACGTTTTCTATTTCTAATCAATTTTCTTCTTTTACATTCCTTTGAAAATGGATGCGAGGGCATCCGAAAGATCTAAGGTAAATAATAAATAAATAATATCTATTTTTGGAACACCTTTTATTTATTTATTTGTATATTTCAAGTTTCATCAAATGTTTAAAAAATGCACCAAGATATTTGTCGAGGTGCACTTGCGAACAAAACAAGAAAAACAACAAGAACACAAGAAGAACACAAAAATTTGCCATGCTCGCTAATAAGCCCTGTTGCTCCACTCATTTCACTCATACATACATTTAAATTTACGTGTTCGACGTAAGCCTTTACCCTTTCGAGGGCGGTGGTCTTAAAAAAGACACTTAATTTTTATTTAATCGGCATCCATAATATTTAATTAAACTTTTTTTATAACATAGTTGAAAATAAGCAAGTTTCTCGTAAATTTGTTTATAAATGCTGGTTTAAATTAATTATTTCAAAGAGATTTACTCCGCGCCACTAAGGTTTAAAGAGTTTCATCTTTCTTTTCAAGCATTCGATTTACTTTCCGTTCTGTATTTTCCATGAAGTAGGATAAAAAACATTTTTTTTTTTCAATTTTGAACATCAATGTAGTTTGATGCGTTGTGTTGTTTTTACGACGATCGATTATCTACACGAGAGATATAGGATCGAAACGCTTGTTTGTGTTTGTGTTTATGACGGCCAGTTATCTACACTTTGAATATAAGCCCTAAGGGGGGGAGTGCCCTATGTGGGGGATCTTTGTAAGGGAACCTAACCCGTATTCCCACAAGGAAATCCAAGGTTCGAAGAAAAACACGGAAACTTCCGAACGGTTAGGTTAACGGCCTTGATTGAGATTGAACATGGCACCTGCCGTCTACCAGAGAGAAGTTTTCGGCTGCTGGTGGGGCCAGGACCGAAGGCAGTGCCCTTCTTTGGGTCCACTGGTGGGACCAAGAGTGTGCAGTTCGAGCATTCTAAAAATTTATACTATGTCTTATTTTGCTTTGCGTAAATCTTTTATAATAAGTTTTTGGAAACTCATGAGCAATGAGCAATATACAAATGCAATATTATTCCCAGCATTATATTATGTCTTTTTTTCAACATTTTTTCAAAAATTATGATGTACTTTGATATTGTAGTCGTTAAAGTTTTGTATGTTTACTATAAGCGAATTAGTTTCTGTGTGTTGAATTTTTTCTGAAAGGAAAATCAACAAACTTTCTGGGAATGAGGTATTCTATACATAAAATATTTTTCTTCCTTTGTGTCAAAATCTGTTTATTACAATGAGAAAAATATCAACAACAATATTTTACAGAAATATAAATATATATATATTTTAATTAAAGATACGCGTGAATATTTTTAGCAACAAACAGAAATGTTTTACTTTCTTAATTAATTATGTTCATAAAATATTAAAAAACAATTAAATCGGTCTTGAATATTTAATTAAATAAATTAAATATTTGAACAGTTAATAGTTAATTAAAATGGACGATAGGATAAATAATTTTCTGTCCTTATGATATTTTGTTAAAAGTTTTAAAAGACTTTTTTTACGTATATAAGAATTTTCAGACATAATACTTAACATGATTAGACCGATATAATGCAAAAAGAACAAAAAAATAAAATACATATTAACTGAATCTTCCTCTGAGACAAGAGTTGTTTTTCAGTATACTTTTTTCAATATATATATTTTAATAAAGGACTGTGAAACAATCTAAAAGTTTTCATATATTAAAATAGATTTAATTATTAGAAGTAAAAAAAATATTTCCTTTCAAATTTCATACAGAATTTTTTCTAATGGTAAAGAGATTTTCTTTTATATATATTCTTAAAATAAATATTTTGGAAAGTATTTTCTATAAATAAAACTATCTGATTACCATGTAAAGTTATTGTTTTTTACGCCCGGGTAAAAACAAAAAAGTAGGATATTTTTATGTAAAGAATGGATTTAAAATTTAATATTTTCGTTTTTTATCAATTTGCATAACTTTACAACTTAAAAATATACTTAAACTAGTCAGATACGGCAATTCAAAAATTTTCTTATATCTTATACATGTTAATAATTCCTAAAAAATGTACATAGATGCTTCTCCGATTAGGTTATCTATATGAAAATCTAAGGGGCAACAACTTATGTCAACGTCTAACTGAATCTGGAAATTAATGAAAATCTGCGAATTAATTTCTGAGGCACAACTGCTGAAGAAATATTAAACAATTATTTATAGCAGGAATACTTGTTGAGCAATGTACACCAAAAGCTAATTAGGATCAATTTCATCAGGTATTAACTGTATCTGAAATTGAATGAAAATCTATACGTTAGTTCTTAAGATACAACCATTGCGAAATCGTGAAAAATGCAGCATAGCAGCGCCATCACCAGATTTATACCAAAAACTAAATAACATTAATCTATATCATGGACTATCTGAATCAGATTCAGATTCAGAATTAGCCAGGTAGGGAGGCCTACTATTTGGTTTGAGCTCAACAAGCCCCACCCAGCAATGTTTATTAAAAATATACAGAATAATTATACAGTAAATAAAGGTAGGTAACAAAAAATAATTGAGATAATGAAACAATGAATTAACTATAGGTAACTATAGTAAAATAAACTAGTTGAGTGATTTACAGACGTATAACACATAAATTTTTAAAACAGTCACAGTAATTCTATAACTGTTTTAAAGTAAAAGTTTGTTTGATTAGTTCCACGACTCATCATCATTATCATATAAAAAGTTACGCAGACTACCTGAATCTGAAGTTTCATGAAAATTCGTGCATTATTTCATGATATAGAGCTATTATGATAATCATGAATAATTTAGCATGGCAGCGGCACCTGCTCAGCAATTTACACCGAAACGCACTCAACACCATATTATATCTAGGACTAACATAATCTAAAGTTTTATGACTATTTGTGAGTTAGTTTTTGATTCGTGTACTAGATAGAGCCATTCTGAAAACTGTGAATAATGCAGTATAGCAGCGCCATCTGTTAAGGGATAAACCCCCAAAAATAATTATATCCAGTTTCTACCACGTTGAACTGAATCTAAAGTTTTATAGAATTCCGTGAACAACTACTTGAGATTGAGCGCCTACTATATTTTTGTCACATACAGAGTGACAGACAGACTCACAGACCGAAATTTCCTAAAAAACAACAAATCGTGTTCGTGACCTTCTAAAACGAATAAATCCATCGAAAACCAGCCGTCGAATTTTCTAACGAATCCAATACTTTTTTCTTGTAAAGGTTGGAGAGAAAAAAATACAGATTATTTATACTGTAATAGAAGCTGTTTAATTGTTTTTTCTTTCAATTTTCTATTCATTTATGAAAGTTTCATTTTACTGACAAATTTTACAGTAGCTGATGACAAGGTTTAATTTACTACGTCAATACGCGTTCTGAATGTTTTTATTTTTTTATGGTGATTCAAAGAAAACTTTATTATTTTATCATGGAGTTATTGTAAATTATATATAATTTTAATCATTCATATTACTATTATAATTGAAGGTATACAAATCATTAAATAAGTGATTTTTTGGTTGTTGTTAAGTTTATGAAATCGCTTTTTGCTGGATTTGTGTATTATTACATGATTTTGAAGTCAAGTAGATATTTTTATGTATATTTCGTTTAAGACTGGAATGTAAATATAAAATTTTTCAGCAAATGCAAATGACCTTATATTATATAAAATAAAAGTAAGGTACCCTGGGGTAATAACGCCAGGCGGGGTAATAACGCCAAGTGCTTATATTTTGCATAATTATGAAATAATCAGGTAAATGACACCCATGTGCTCTGCGCAGAAGGGTTTTGAGTCATATAAATCGCAAAAAACAACTTCAAGTTAATTTGTTCCATTTTTAGGTCTTATTGTTTTTAGAAGCAATTAAAATTAAAGCTTGATCTAAAATTTGCGAGATACGTTTTGTGATGTGAAGACTATCTTTTTTATACGGAAATACTTTGTTAATTACATAAATTTGTAGTACATTTCATGGACTTTCAAAATGTTGTTGAAGATTTTGGGTATCTTCTCGAGATAATTTGTAATTTAAAATGTACGGCGCAATAACTATAACGGGGTAATAACGCCAATCCTTGGTATTGATACCCCGGTTTATTCCCTACAGTGGCCGAGCTACAACCTAAATACTGATTCAAATAAACACAGTTAAAAATGTACAATGTTTCTAATAATTCTATTTAAGCGGTCCTTTTTAAGCAAAAAGAAGCTGACGGTCTGATATTCTTTTGCCTCATCCTCCCCCCCCCCCTCACACACTACACCTTTATTTTTCTTACAATTTCGCAAAAAATTGAACATTTTCAATAGCTTAGAATGCAATTTGTCAATTTCTAAGTTTGTAGAGTTTGTATTTTTAGAATTGGGCAATCTACATGCAATTATTCCATCTTATTTCATAGTTTTGTTTGCATGGCGTTATTACCCATATAGGTGGGTAATAACGCCAAACAGCATTGGTCAAGAAATCACGTCATTACATTTTATGAATACATATCTGTTAAATTATTTTTTTAACATAGATAGTCAATGAGTTGCTGCACCAATTCATACATTTGTTTGAAAAATACAATCTAAAACTGAGCCGTAAAAATTGGTAGAACCTTAACGTGGCGTTATTACCCCAGGGTACCTTATGACTTTTATGTCGTGAATATAAAAAAAGTTTTGCAAAAATCTATCATTTTGAATACATTGACTTTGAAATGCTTTAGAGGATGCATTTTTATTGTAGCTAATTTTGTAAGTTTGTTGTAAAATATTGAAACAGATCCTTCTTAAATCATCTTTTTGGTCCAAATTCAAAGAGTTTCTTTTTTTTCATAGGAGGCAACACTAAATTTTGAAAAATCCAGAATTCCTGCTTCCTACATTTTTAACATTTTCTTTTGATCCATTAATAAAATTAGCCCACCGAATATACTTGCATAAGGGGTTACTTGGTCATTTCACTACCTTCTTGAACCTTGAAAATTATTCTTAAAAAGATAGTAAATTAAGTATAAAAAGAATAGTATTGATAAGTTTCATTAATTTCTTTTGATAACTCGATAAAATTTGTCGTACTCAATCTTCTTTCATGAGATGTATTATAAAAAAATACTGTAAAGATACTAAAAGTTTTCTGGAAAACTGAAATTCCCAGAACATTTTATGTAACGGAAAAAGCAAAATTCAATGTAACAGATACACATTTTCACAAATAATCAAAAAATTTGTAAGTCTTTCTAAGTTTTGTCTGAAAACCACAAACGGGAATTTTTTGAATGACTCTAGAAGCTCTCCTAATTGAGCTAGAAAGCTATGAGAGATGCCATTTTACAGAATTTTTTATGCTCTTTCCTGCGATATCCAACATTTTATAGTTTAATACAAAAATATTTTGGCAAAATAAAAAAATAATAAAATTTCAAAAATTTCAAAAAGTACATATTTTAAAATTTTCAAATAATTCCCTGAATAGTTTGTATTCTTGTAAATCATTTGGAAAAATATAAATTTGGGATGACAATGGGTTCATTGTAAAAAAAATGAAACTGGAGTTTGTTTTTCATTATTTTCTAATATTCAGGAAAAAAATTCAAGAATGATAAAATTTACACTTTATGTAAAAATAAATTTGAGTACTAACCTTAAGAAGGAATGCAGAAATGAGTCTAAAGTAAAATCTTGCATTAAGTAGTAGGATATGTTTATTAAATAAAGTTTGAAAATGCCATTACTGATACCCACAGAACATCGGCATTTCTTAGCTAAGAGAATGATGTAGATGGCCCAGAGGGATGAACAAACGTTATTTTCACTTCATCAAATTCTTCATTTTTCTGCAAAACATACCCAAGCTACAAGTTTCCTTCATAGACTGCAGTAACAATAGCCTGATATGTCTTCTATTTAAGTTTATTTGGAGATTCTGATGCTTCCTTTTCCCAACCTTTAAGATCATCTGAAAAAAAAATCACCAATAATTTTGATGTAGTTATGGAAATAAACGCATGGTATTGCTGTGCTCCTTGGATTGCTAATGCCTGATCAAAGCGACTTTTCAAGAACATTTCTGATTCAGCGTATTCCTCTTGAGTTGAATAGACAAAATTTATATCAGTAATGTTTTCTAATGGCTATTCAAAAAGTTGTCGTGGGGTTTGAATTTGATCTTCATAGGGTCTTTGCAAGCTAGCACGAGCCGCCAGTCTTTTTACTGAATATACTAATCCATCACAAGGGCCTTTCCCATGAGAGGTGGTCGAAAAATGCCACTCTACTTTCACTTTAAAATCTTCCTCATGAAGGCAGAGGTCCAAAAAGGTTTTCTTATTCTTATACTGGGTGAAAGACCCGTCGGAAAAGTAAAAAACCTTCTGTGGATGTTTGTAAAATTTGAATGTCAAAAAAAATTAGAGGTTTTTTTTTTTTTTTTTTTTTTTTTTAAAGGTGTAAACAGCCACTACGTTGTGCTCAAAGCAATCAGAAACAACTACATAATTAAGATGTTCAATTTTACTTTCCTTGTTGAAATAAATTACGAAAGGATGTATTGTGAATTGTTGGTTTGGCCAATGATAGCTTTGACCTTCGTTTTGCTATACTATAATTTTCAGAAAAATCACAGATGACAGTAAATTCTGATTCTTTAAGATTTACTTTTGGACAGTTCAGGAACGCTCTCTGTTGTTTGTCAATGAAGTCATGCCGAACCAATGAAGACAACTTACTGCAGAATAAATCCATAAATTCTTCTGTAGTTTTCTGTAAAATATCTAGGTTACAACGATCAACTGAAACCAACTGGCGGAACTGAACTTTTTCAATTAAATTTGCATTAAAGGATTGTTGCGAAATTGTACGTATCTCATAAATCTCATCTAATTTATATTCAGGTAGTGTCCGACATAAATTGATGTTGATTGCTTTTTAGCATAAATCGCACAACAGGTGGAGCTGCTATGTCATTTTGTACGATTTACTCAGCAGTTATATCTCTAACTAATAACTGGATATCCACCAAACTTCAGATTCAGTTAATCCTTGACATGAATTGATGCTGTTTACATTTTGGTTTTAATTACTCAACAGGCGACGCTACTATGCTACATTTTTCACAATTTTGCAATTGTTCTATGTCAAGAACTAATGCACTGGATTTAATAAAATTTTATACTGAGGTATTCCCTAATATAGATTGATGCTGATTAGTTTTTAGTGTAAATTGCTCAACAGCTGTAAATTGCTCTGTTGCATTTTTTGCAATTTACGCAACAGTTATATCTCAATAACTAATTTACAGATTTTCATAAGCCTATCATTTAATTGTTTTGGACTCATTTTTGCATTCTTTCTTCAAACTTGTGATCATATTTATTTTCACATAAAGGGTAAATATTAGCATTCTTGAATTATTCTGCAGAATATAGGAAAATAATGAAAAACAAGCTCCAGTTTTAATTTTTTTTAACAACGAACCCATTGTTATCCCAAATTTATATTTTGCCAAATGATTTACAAGAATACAAACTATTCAGTGAATTAGATTGAAAGTCTTAAAATATGTACTTTTTAAAATTTTTAAAATTTTAATTTTTTTTAATTTTGGCAAAATATTTTTTGTATTAAACTATATCATGTTGGATATCGCAGGAAAGAGCAAAAGAAATGCTGTAAAATGACATCTTCTATACCTCTCTAGCTCAATTAGGAGAGCTCCTAAAGTCATTCAAAAAATTCCCGTTTGTGATTTTTAGACAAACATTTTTTAATGTCATGTGCTATAACTCAAAAACTAGTGGACATATCTCAAAGACATTTGGTATTTTTTCAAGTCTATATGATTAGTATACGAACGCTAAATTTCATGAAAATCTGAGATGGTCAGATAAATTTTATTTTAAAATTGTGTTGATTTGACCTGAAATGACTCTGCTGCAGATAAAATTTCAATGAGTTTTCTGCAATCTTACTAAATTATTTTGTAAAGATTCAGTAATCTGTAACTTTACAAAAACTACACTGTAAACAAAATCTGTAAAGCTACTAAAGGTTTTCTAGGAAAGTGGGATCCAAGAACTTTTTATGTAACGATAACTGCAAAAGTTAATGTAATAGATACACATTTACACTGAAAATCACAAACCCTTTAAAGTTGCTAAGAATTTTTTAGGAAACTGTGATTTCTAGAATTTTGCATGTAACTGCAACCCTAGTTACAGATAATATTTTAGAAAGAATACTGTAACTTTAGTAAATTTGTTTGTACAGTTACAAATTACTGTAACTTTACAAAATTAGTTTGTAGATTTACATTTTTTACATACATCACAAAACTGAGCTGCTCAGTTTTGCTTTTTCTAGCTCGCTGAGTCTTGCACTGAAGAAGAATCTCGACAGTAGATTCGAAACAGCTGTTTGCTACATTTTCATATTATATTTGTGCATTTATATTCGTTGGTTTTCTATCTTTAAATATTCTTGCACAAAGGCATTATTTGCTATATTTATGTCCCGAAATCTTCTATAAAAAAGGCACAAAAAGACATTTCACCTTTAAATCTTTTCTTTAATTTTCATTACATTCAGTATGAAAATTATCTCTTAAATTTATTTATTAACGTAGATTTTAAAAACGACACAATTTTCACTTAAACCGATTTTTCATCCTGAGACTAATAAGCAATTAAAATATAGTTTTTTGGGGGGAAGGGCAGTTTGCAAATGTATCTATATCAATAAGTGAATTTTTAGAGCTCTCATCAGTACATACTTATACCTCTGTGAAATTTCTAAAGGGTTATCACTGATTTACTATTTGTGCAGGAGGGTTTGTCTGGTATGCCTGACATAATACACCTGCGTGAATTATCATATATATTATAACGCAAGCAAATCTTGTACGTATGTGTATGTATGTTTGTGTCTACATTGAAACTTTAGCTAAAAAAATTGCACAAACGAATTTTATTAAATTTTGTGTCATAGCATTTTGGGATATCAAAAAATCATGAACTACTAACATATTCATGAAAAATCGACCAGCGAGTTATTTTGTGATCACTGCGAGTCTATAATTTTTTAATGTGGACGAAAGCTGAAGCAGTTCTTAATTTCTTGAACTGTTGGCACAAAACGAAATAAAAAAATTTGGCAATACTTGTTAAAATATTGGCAAAATTTGGAAAGATGTTCGACGTTCCAGATAACTAATGCTTAAACAGATGTTTGGCATCAAATGAAAAAATGTTGACAAAAAAGAAAATATTTGACAAAATGTTCGCTATTTTATTTGAAAAAAACTTGGCTTTAAGAATCTGAAATTATTTTCAAAAAATTCATAATAAGAAACCTAGATACATGATTCAACCAACCAGTGTCCAATTTAAAATATAGTTTTGAAAGATGTTCTTTGTTTGTAAATGGAAGCAATGTAAAATTTGGAAATATACACACAGTTTTAATATTTATTGTTTCAGTAAACATTACTGTTATAAAATAAAACATCTTGTGGAAATAATACAGCTAAATTATATTTTTATATCGAGTTGAACACTAAGCAAATTAAACTGAGGGTAGCCAAGTCAATAGTTCTTACTAATTATTTAGGTTATTTTTTTATAATATAAAGCATTCTTTTTGCCAATTATTTTAATTCAAGAATTCAGAAGAAATCTATATTAGGTGTTTTAAGTATTTTAGAAGTTCTTATAGTAATAGAATTTTTTATAGCGAGTACTCTTTGGCGATCCCAAATATCTGTACCCACTATCAAAAGCATTGGAGTCCCCAACATTAGAGGCCCCACCAGTGGCCGAGAGGTACAGACCTCTCAACTGGTAGACAGCAGGTGCTGGGTTCGAACCCAATCGCGGCTGTCGGCCTAACCGTTCGGAGTTTTCGTGGTTTTCTTCGACCCTTGCGTAAATACGGGTTAGGTTCCCTTAGAAAGACCCCCACGAAGGGCACTCCCCCTCTGGTCCTATATCCCTAGCGCAGATAATCGGACGACAAAAATAAACCAAACCCCAACATTAGAAAAATGTGTAACTCAGTTGTAAATGTTATTTACTGGAAGTGCCTGGGTTAAAATATACATGTAATTTCTGTATAAAAAAAAGTAAAAGATTTTATTTGCTTTAAAAAAATAATAATTAAAAAAAACGGACAAGTGCGAGTATTAGTCTTGCTCAGAAGGTTTCGTACAACAAGCATATGAATTGTTAACAGTATTATTGAAAAAACGTTGTTAAAATAATATTAATAGTTTCTAAAACACTATTCAACGTTAGGGTTGGGTATAGTTGTATTATTATATACTAAAAGTTTAAATTAAAATAGCATAAAAGTTCAAAGATATATGAAGTCAAAATAAAATCTATATCGCTATTCTGTGTAATTCCTTTTTTATCTAATACTAATCTGTCCTGTCTTTTATGAACTCAATTCAATAATGATAAGATAAACAGTGCATATTCAAACTCATTTGGCATTTCATAATTTTTTTTTACAGTGTAGCTAAAACAAAACCCATGTCCAAAATTTAAACTTAAGGTGGTGCTAACTATGTCTCGAAAGGAAGTTGCAAAGTTACAACGCCGACATGTTTGGTGCCGCGTTTTTTCAGATAGATTTTTAATTAAAACTCAAAGACACAGAATGCGTATTGAGCGATCCACTCAGTGCAAACCAGTCGCGAATCCAAACTATGTGATTAATTCTAATTAAATAGGTCTTCTTTTATCATTTTAACATTGATTGATTTTATAATGCAACTGGGGCGTTGTATTATACAAATATAATATTAAAATTGTTATTTAGGTTTTAAAGGTCGGGGGCACATAGAGTGCATCGCCCCTGTCATTTTAAATTTCGAAATGTCCGTGTTTTTAAGGCTTGATATCATGTCTAATTACAGACTTTTTTCCCCAAAATTATTATCAACAATGCTCTTCTAGTATTGTTACCTCCAGCACTTCTCACTAACTTTGCTAAATGCTCGTAAATTGAAACTTGTGTACAACAGGAAAATGCGCCTATCACAAAACTATGTGAGCTAGAATAACCGCTGTAGTTTTCTTATAAGATATAAATTAATATCTACTAGCTCTATTTTTTTATTCATTTACTTGATTCGGAAATAGAATTGAAATGAGAACAGTTTTTTGAGCTTTATTTCCGATGATATCACAGGAATTATAATACCTAAAATTGAAAAAATGTATTTTTGAGTTCACCAGTACGAAAGTTTTCACACTATATATCTTACAGCATATGCAAAGAAAATATATTTTCTTTTCAAGTGACTTAGTTAGCCCCTTTGCATTCTCCCTACACATATATGCAAACGTTTAATAATCTAAAAAAATGCTTGTCAATAATCTTTACTACTTTTCCCATTTTAACTTTCTGCGTTTCATAGTTTACCAGTAAAATGGCTGTGATAGACAGGCACAAGAGTGAAATTATAACGGCTCATTTTTTACTTTTTAAACATGGAGCCCTAAAAAGGTAATTTCCTGATTTCTTTGTAAGACATTTTCCCATATAAAAATTGAATAATAAGACGAAAGACTAACAAAAAATGTTTAAATAAAGAAACAAAATCAAAAGATAAAGAATCTGTTTTATATGTGCATCGAAAAAAAATTTTTAAAGCATTTTTTTATAAGCATTTAAAATTTTGTGATTTTACATTCATAACGGAAGTTCGACTGTTAATTAAAGAATATATTATTTCGTATGAGAGAAATGTATACATAACTTTTAACATCGAATTAGCCAATATTTATGTATGCTTTTTAAAATGTGGAAAATCAATAACGTAACTGTAATTTCGAAAAAGCCTTACGGATGCACTTACGTATCAGGACGAAACAAATCTGTGAAAGTATCACATATATTCTACATCCACTTTAAAACATTGATAAAAAGTGACATTATGCAACTCTAAAGGCGATATTTTAAAATAAACTAACAAAAGGTAAGCTATATTTACTCTTTTCTGTATTGACATTTTTAGGAGTACATTGCGCAATGCAAGTGAAATGCATAAGTTAAAATATATTGCGAAAGTTTACTGCTAAAGAAAGAAAATATTTCCTGTCTCAAAAACAGATATAATGTTAAGTGTTGAAATAGAAAATATTTTATTCGTGATAGTCAAATAATGCTTTAAAAGTAATTTTAGGAAGAGTTTTATAAAAGATAAGCAAGTAGTAGGTATTCAATCGTGTGCATTTGCTATCCCTAACCTCTTATTTCGTTCTTATTATTTAAGTGTTGAAATAGAAAATATTTTATTCGTGATAATCAAATAATGCTCTAAAAGTAATTTTAGGAAGAGTTTTATTAAAGATAAGCAAGTAGTAGGTATTCAATCGTGTGCATTTGCTATCCCTAACCTCTTATTTCGGCATCTTTCAATTGTTTTTTTATTTTCTGTTTTAATAAAATAATAATAATAATAATAATAATAATAATAATAAACATGAAGTTTGAAAAAAATCATTTTTTTTAATAAGTTAGTTTTTTAGGTATGAATGAATTTGAAAAAATTGTATTCATGTGCATTTTTAAAAAATAACACTATAGCCAATTTTCCCTCTTTCAAAAAATAAATAGATAAATTGCTTGCGAATTCCTTATTTGGACTCCAAATTTCGGTGCCATATTTTTTTACTATTAGAGAGTCATAAAAAAAGTTTTCCTTTATTTTTATTATTATTTTTTTTCTAAACAGTTTGAATAACAAAATCTATAGTTAATAAGAAAATTCTTTATAAATTTAAAATATGCACTGCAGATTCGTAAAACACTTTTAGAACACCTCTGAATATAATAATTAACATATCGAACTAAAATCGTTTTTTATTGTTTTGTGAATGTGTTACAAATGTTTTGTGCCAGGTAAAAGATTGTGAAGAAATATTATTAAAAATTACGTATTTTTTTCCTGAAATGCAGTGATTGATATTTTTTAGCAAAATTAGCCAACTCATTCAGCAAATCTTCTACAATTTGTTTGTCTATAAAGCAAACTTCCCTTATTTTTTCTTTTTAGTGCAGTTTATTTTTTAAGATACCATGTACCAAGTGTTTTAAAAGTGTTTTAAATATGATCTTCCATAGTGTTTCTAAAATGTGTTGTGAATTTGGTTCAAAGTCATGTGCAGCACAACAGTATTGTTAGAAAATATTTTTATTACATGAATTTATTTTTATTTATTTCAACGCAATTAACAACTTTATTTTTATAACATATTTCTAGATAGCAACAATTTTGCAACATATGAAGAACACATTTTCAGATAACAACACTTTTGCAACGCATTAAGAACACATTTTTAGATAGCAACACTTTTGCAACATATGAAGAACACATTTTTAGATAGCAACACTTTTCTAACGTATTAAGAACACATTTCTAGATAGCAGCACTTTTGCAACATATTAGAACACAATCACAGCATAAAAAACGTTTTGTGTATGAAATTTTCTAATTCAGAATATATTAATATGTTGGAGATTTGGTGACAAAAAGTGTTTTGAAATGTGCTTATTTGAATTTGCAGTGGTGTAACTCAGATGTTTTATTTTCTAAAAGAAACTTTATAGCAAAAAAATATTAATTTTACTAGTAAAAAATAACTATTAAGAGAAGACAAGACTAGGTGTGACTTTGTGGGAACTATGCAAAGTTTAAGACGCGTTTCCTCGGAAGTTATCAGTACGATTTTGATAAAATTTGGATTCTTATTCACTAGATTGTGCTCAAGACTTATGGTAGATTGTTTGCTTTTTTCGACTAAACTTTTTTATCTCTGAGCAATGGCAATTTTTGAGAAATTTTCTATTTTCAGAAATATTTTTTCTGAAACCAATTATTTTTTTAAATATACCGCCACATATAATCTTATATTTTTACTTCATCACCATTTTTTTAAAATCAAAATTGCTAATGTACATTATAAGTTAATGGAATTTTTAGATGAAAAATAGAATTTTTCGGAGAGCTAGAAACTTTAGACACTTTCAATTTGCATGAAATTATTGCACATTATGGAATACAGGATTTAAATTTATTAACACTTGACTGAAATTTAGTAATATATAATAAATGAATATGAAATGTTAGAGTTAAATTAATGAAAATGAGCGAGTGTCCCAATTCTGTCTTCCCTTAAATGTATTTTTTTTATTGTAGATTCTTTTTATTTGTACTGGTCACTCTAACCTCATTCACCACTCAACATTCACAGATAGCATTATAAGGTTTCACTGAAATAACTTTAAAATATCTTTGAGCTCATATCTTAAGAAAACCCGTTAATAAATTAAAATAAAATAAAATAAAACATGTTCTTAAACAGTACTCCTTTAAAAAGAAAGAAAGAAAAAACCTTAAACTATGTTGACTGTAAACTTGTCCTCTCTTGTGTATTGGAGAAAGTTTTAAAATAAGTTGCCTGTGAGTGTGATGTATACACTTGTTTACAATTTCCGAAAACAGGTATTCTCATTATAGATACTCGGCCCATTAGTGATGCATTCAACTTATTTATGTGACAAATTTATTCTCCCTTTTAGAAACAGAAGTCCTTGAAACAAAAGTTTGGTGTTCTCTTACATCATTAATTTCCATCGAAAAAGATATATTTAAACATTTTCATTTTAAAATGCTTTTAATTAAAACTACGTAGTAGTAAAGTGCACATCTCAATAAACACGCTCTGAGCTGGTTTAAATAAACAAAAGATAGGTTCAGATAAGCCGATTTTTTCATGTAGCGACTTCTTTCTTTCCCAAGTACGCCTATATTGATCTTAGTTTTAACTTATAGTTATACTTAAATTGTAGAAAAATGCTTTAAAGTAGTCGTGCATCCTGATTGAGTAACTAGATTATACCTAAAATATATATTTTTGTTGTTGTTCAGGGAGATGGGGTTAAGAGTATAGTGCCTTACTTTAAGAACGTGATCAGGTGCATTTGTTTACCAAAGTTATTTGTGAGCATTCTTTATTCTGCTTTCTTCCTTTAAATGCACATTTTTTAATTCTCGTGCCGATTTTTTTCTTTTCACACAGACTTGAGTGTTTCTCTCTAGAATAATCTCTAAGTTAAGGATTAATAAACACAATCCATCTATACATACATAATCAATAATATAAGAAATATATTATAAAAATACACAATAAAAAATATAGAAATTTAATATACCAGGCGAGCCAAAAATTTGTCTGAATTTTTAGCAAAATAGTCATAAAATAGTCTGTTTATCATCAAAAAAATTTTTGTTAGAAAAATCACTTACAGAGGACTCTGGTTACCCGGAAAACAATGAACAGGACTCCATTCATTTATTCTTGCAGCTCCAAATGTTTCACATGACCTCCAGAACATTCTACAACACAATTAAGATAACACATATTACCCATTACATATGAATGCAACATGTCGGAATGAATTTTAAAAACCTCACAACAGATGGAAAATTCAAGTTCAGCCAATGTTGAAAGGATCGAAAGGTACACAAATGATTTGAAAAGGCCCAAAAGCAGAAATCCATCGGAGTGAAACCGATTAATCTACAAGGCAATGCGACTTTGCTACCTTGATTCATTAGTTTGTCTTCGACAGCGCCGTGTGAAGGAGGCGATCGCGTCAGGCGCGGAAATTTAAGAGGCGACAAACTTATAGTATCAACCTAATTTTTGACCTGTCACAAGAAGAAATTGGGAAAGGGGGCCACCAAATTCTAACTTTGCCCGGGCGCAATTTTCTCTTCGCACGACCCTGATCTCGCTAAAGGCTATCAGTAGGAAAAGTTTTACTGGATTATTATAGTGTAGCAGGGCACCATCTTGCATAAAGCTTTTTTACAGACAATAAATCTCTTTCACTTAATGCGGTAAATAATGTATTTTTCTCATAAAATTGTGAGATAATAAGTAGTTAGGTGCATGTTTTTTGAACCAAATATTTGACACCGTTTTTCTATGAAGAATTGTTTGACTGTGAAAGCTAAGATGAAGCCACATAAAACCGTCAATTTGGTTCGATGCAATGATTTCTTTGTGTATTCGTGAGGATTAGACGTCAAACACATACGAGTGGTGTAATGTGAATAGCGCCTCATACATACAGAAAACGTTGAGCAACCACTGAGAGAAGCTTTCATTTCTTGCCACAGCTAACTCGTCAAATTAGTTTCTCGTAACAGTGTCTCCCGGTTGTAACGTCTGCAGTGATTGCAATTTATAGAGTCAGAGATGCAATATCACTTGGAGGATGCGTCGAATCGATGAGTGAGGCAGATCCAATACCCTTCCAGTTTTGCGAGTTCTGCAGTCTCAAAACGAAAGAAGGGATTTGGCTTCTCAAGAACGAGCTTTAATTTAATGGATCGTGAATGAGCTATTTTCTATACGTTTTACTCATCTTGTTTTAAGTTGTTTCTTTAAATTGCTTAAAAACAACTCGTTCACTTGAGTTATTTCAACTCATCTGAAGCTGACTTTCACATCGTGAGATCACTGAATTTCGGTTCAACTTCGGTTATTTTTTAGCTGGGGTTTTAAGACAAAGCTGCTTCTTGTAGACTCTGCTAAATCATTTTTGTTTTACTGCAAAAATTCGGCCTTTAGTTAACCAGGGTCTTTCACTGCGTGGCCAATTCTCAAAAAAGCCAGTTTCTTCGATCTTTTGACTTGACTCTCTGTTTAAAGACACTATAGAGAGGCCATTCTTTCCATAACAACGCCATCTACATATGTTTTTCTATATATGTTTTTTTTTATTAAATGTTTTATGTTAAATAATAATCCGATGATTTTGTCAGTTTTTTCTTGAAAACCTTACTTTTATATCTTATTTTCTTTTTATTTTATGAAATTTTAAAGTTTTAACGAACTTTTGGCTCACCCGTTTGTATAAATATATAAATTTTTTATTAATCACATAATACACTTTCTATCATTATAGAATAAATATATTGGTTCAAAAATGCGAACAAATTTAGATAGGCGTAAAGTATTGTGTAATAAGGGAAATATTTCTCTGCAACGCAACGGCGATAAATTTTAACAAAAAATCAATATTTAAGACTTTTTCTTTTAAGCTAAATATATTTTTTATGTAAAACCCATATTTTATTTCAATACTTCTTCTTTCAGCGGAAAGCATACTATTTTAGACAAAAATGTAATATTATACATTTTATATGACCAGGATGAAAAATAAAGTAATTAATTTTCTCAAGCTAATCTCTAAAGCATTAAACAAAAAAAAAACTATTAGAAAGTTCCAATAATAAATTTTTATAATAGATAGTGTATAAGTAGAGATTAAACAGAAAATTAAAAGTTCTAACATATCTTATTTGAGCGTAACTCTCGCAAAATGCAGAAACAAGAGTTTGATTACAATAGAATTTTGAAGTAATTTTATTTATAGTTTTCAGTAAAGACAGTCAAGGAAAAAATTTATTTGAAATTTTAATAATTATTAAAGGATGAAGGAAAATGACCTGAAATGGCTGACGTATTAATTTATAGGGTCATTTATTGTTTCTTTATTACCTATAGGCAATTGTGTTTTTATTTTCACAATACAAAATTGGAAATCTTTAAATTTTAACGCGAAATTCTTCAGATTCGGAAGAACGTTCTATGACCCTATAAATTTATGTACCCCAGAGTTTCTAAAATCCAACATAGCATTCATTTGTCAATAAAAATACATTATACTTAGTATATGTTTATTATTAAATTAATATATCTTTCATGTAAAACTGCTAAACTAAGTACATGTTTATTTGAAAAAATCTTTTTATAGCATCCTATATAATCAATGCATGCATTTGACATGAGACTATGTAATTGATATTCTGTTAGAGTATTTGTTATCTCAAGTATTAGATTAGAGTTCGTTTTATATGTTAAATGAAATGCAGATTATATCTTACTACATTAAAAGATTGTCGCTATATTTGTGTAAGATTTACGAATAAAATTTTTTCTTTAAAGAATGTTTCTTCAACAAAAATATCAGAATTTTTCGCGACAAATTTAAGATTCCTGATGTATTATTACTAAATCATTTAGCTATACCAGCAATTTAATCAAGTAAAATTACTTTTGGATGTGCCCCGCATTAATTTATACCCTCTAACTTTCTTTTTATTTATTTATTTATTTATTTATTTTTTTTTTTGGAAAAATTGTGTACTGCAACAAAAAATCTTTACGTAAAAATTACTTTTCAACTAATTTTATCTTACAGAAGAGTTGATCGTTTATATTTAGTTCAATTAAGAAGAGAAATAAAAAAAACCCAAATATTTTCTAAATATTGAAATTTCTTTTAAAAAGTACCACTATATACAAGGTGTTTCAAAATTACATGAAATAATTTTAAAATCAGGTAAAAGGTGCCACGATAAAGCGATCACTTATAAGAATGTGGGTGCAAAAATACAACGTTGAAGCAGTAGAGGACGCTCTTAAGGGAAAATTTATATAAATGTTCAAATAAATGCTCTTCCTTTACTTGAATAGTCATTCTCCGTACGAATTTCTAGCAACATGCATTATTACACAAATGTGGATCTTGCCGTTATACATTACATGAGTGGGGTATCGTCAAGAAGTGAATTGGGTGCTCAAAGGATTTACATGGAACGATTCCAGTATAATAATTCTGCCAGATTTCCAAACATTTGAGCGTCTACATTGCGAATTTTGCGCTAATACATCCTTTAAAGGTGCATTTTCACTGGTTGTCCTAACGACCTAAAAAAACCTTAGCGAAAACGACCTAAAAAAATCTTAAACTAAGAGCGTATTTACTGGTTATAGATAAGTGTTTTGTGACCCTCCCACCCCCACCTGCCAAAGGAAAAAAAAACTTTTATGCATATATATATATATGCTATTATTTTTATATACAAAATATTTCTGTTTATATATAACAAAATAAATGGCTTCTTTACATCAAATTAATTGCATAAATATTCAAAAAAATCTGGTGTATAAGAAAATGGTGAATATGTTACCAGAAATTCATAGATGTAACTAAAACTATTTTGTCTGGTATGCGCAGGCCCTCACAAGTTCTTTAGGTATATTCAGCGTCATTTTACTTGGTTCACCCTACATAATATATATATATGCATATATATATATATATATATTACTTTGTATGGACGCAATAATTTCCATAACTAAGCACAATTCTTTTTTCAAGCAGGAAATCTCGGTCAAGTTAGCTAACGGATAAAATCGGGCCAAATGAGTGGAAATGGGGAAGATGTTTGTGAAAATTGAAAAAAAATTATAACCTCTTAATTATACCACATATAGAATCAGTTTAAAGTTATTAATTCAGTCAATAAACGAATACATAACTTTGTCTATCCTTCAGATATCATATCCAATTAATTTTTTTTTTATAAATCTTCAATATTATCAAAAATTTTTATTCTATTTCAAAGTATTTCAAACGATAATATTAAAGTGGACATTTTGAATTGAATTTCTCTAAAGGATAAAAAAATTAGACTCTTGAAGATAATTTATACATTTTCTGTAAATTATATATTATATAAACGTTAATATGTTTAACAAAAAAATGATCTGCATAGTTTTTAGTATATTATATAGTCCTTTAAGACCTGCTAATCACAAACACTTCCACCACAATATCCAGTATGTATTATTCGTTCTTATTTAAATGTATCTACGATTAATTTAAAATTATACTGTTGGAAAATATTCTTCTGCGATAATCGGCTTCACTCACAGTTGAAAATTTTCTGTGAAATTTCAGAGAACATACAGGTAATCCATTATCTTCAGTCTTATGTAGATTAGAAAAATCGAGATTCTTTTAAATAACGGAGACGTTAATCGGTAAATTTAGAATATAATACGTAAATTAACATGGTTAAAATACACAAGACTCTGTAAATTTACATTTAATGATAACGATTTAACTTAGTTTTTAACCCTTTGGGGTCCGAATTTTTTTTTCATTTTTTTAGGAAAAATTACTTTTTGTTAATAACATTAACACTAGCTATCCAAATAAATTAATTAATATTTGATGAATATGTCATGGTGTGAAAAATAACAAATGTTGTTTTGTTGCATACTCTTTAAATAGTATTCATATAAAAATAGGCTGAGGAAGAATTTTTGGAGATGTTTAGAAAATATTGTATTGCTACAAAATTTAATTTATATTACATCTTTCTAATACTTTTTACTCTTTATTACACATGATTCTTTCAGAGAAGTAACTTTAATTTGAAATACATGTTTAAAATAAAATAATCGCAAACGGCTCAAAGAGAATTAAGCAAAAAATAATAATAATTGTTATTACTAAATGCCTAAACATAAATGAGGCCATATAGTAAATGCATAGTCATATACTAACATTACTACAAGTAAATAGTAGAAAAAATATTTCATGAAGCAAAGTAATACTCCATTAAAAGACATGTACTATTAATAGTACACCAGACCCGAAAGGGTTAAAATTAGTATATCACACAACCTTCAGTGAGTTTTAAAGAACATGAATTTTCCGAGGAAATTTGAATTGCTGTGTAATTAAATTATAACACAATTTGTTTCTAACCTTCTTGGAGTTTGAACCCGAGACCTCAAGACAATGAAAGAACACTCTACTGACTGAATTTAGGAACATTTGCTAGGGAGTATAAAGTATTTCTTTTATGATTCAGCTGGGAAAAATTCTCACTAAATCTGATGTGATGATTTTTCCTGTCTGAATTATTCTAAGGAAAAACTAATGTACAAACTAAATTTTCTTCTTTAATAGCTCCAATATAATTACAAAAGAAATTTACAAATGTGTATTTTGAATTACAAAATTAAACAAAGATAAAAATATCTTTTAATAAACACCTGGAAAACGCTATAGAGAATTAGATATAAGATAAGGGAAATGTGTGTAAAATTATGGCCGAGAAACTCAATCGAATGCATTTAATCAAGTATTAAGGTGGTCTGGTGTAATAACGCTAGGCGGGGTAATAACGCCAAGTGCTAATATTATGCATAATTATGAAATAATCTGGTAAATGACACGCATGTGCTCTGCGCAGAAGGGTTTTGAGTCATATAAATCGCAAAAAAACAGCTTCAAGTAAATTTGTTTCATTGGTCTTATTGTTTTTACAAGCAACTAAAATTAACGCTTGATCTAAAATTTGCGAGATATGTTTTGTTATATGAAGACTATATTTTTTATCCGGAAATACTTTGTTAAATACATAAATTTGTAGTACATTTCATCGACTTTCAAAATGTTGTTGAATATTTTGGATATCTTCTCGAGATAATTTGTAATTTAAAATGTAAAGCGCAATAACTATAACGGGGTAATAACCCCAATCCTTGGCATTAATACCCCGGTTTATTCCCTACAGTGGCCGAGCTACATCTTAAATACTGATTCAAATAAACACAGTTAAAACTGTGCAATGTTTCTAATAATTCTATTTAAGCGGTCCTTTTTAAGCAAAAAAAGCTCATGGTCTGATATTCTTTTGCCTCATGCTCCCCCCCCCCCCCACACACACACACACCACATACCTTTATTTTTCTTACACTTTCACAAAAAATTGAACATTTTCAATAGCTTAGAATGCAGTTTTTCAATTTCTAAGTTTGTAGAGTTTGTATTTTTAGAATTGGGCAATATACATGCAATTATTCCATCTTATTTCATAGTTTTGTTTGCATGGCGTTATTACACATATAGGTGGGTAATAACGCCAAATAGCATTGGTCAAGAAATCACGCCATTACATTTTATGAATACATATCTGTTAAATTATTTTTTTTTATATAGCTAGTCAATGAGTTGCTGTATCAAATCATATATTTGTTTAAAAAATACAATCTAAAACTAAGCCGTGAAAATTGGCAGAACCTTAACGTGGCGTTTTTACCCCAGGGTACCTTACTTTTTTCTCAAGAACAAGAACTAAATTTACAGAGATTTTCGCTTTTTTATCTGTGTTTTTACAAAACTTTTTAACATTGTACTCATTTGACGCGTTCATTATTAGATGAAACCTGTCCAAAAGTACTCATCTCTTTCGTATTATAATGTATTTTGTTTAATAACTAAATATTTTATGCTATTTTCTTGATTATGTTTTATTGACGCAGTAAAACGTATTAAAAAATGCTAAAATTCCTCATATTTCAACATCTATTTTATTATGAAAGATAGCAGAAATACATTTTTTTTCTCTTTTTTCTATCATAAAGTCTTTCTTACATTTTTAGGATTTGAATTGCTGCACGTGACTAACAAAGCTCGGAAATTCTTCTTTCAGTCTACATCTTTTATATTTTTTATGCAACTTTTTTGCACATGTTTAAATAAACATGTTTAAATAACATGTTTAAAATAAAATCATATAGCAGAATTTTGCCTTTATTTTTAGTAATCTAATATAATAAAATATTTTTATAACAAAATTTTTTTTTTTTTTTTTTTTTTTTTTTTTTTTACAAAAATGCAATATGTCGTTTCTGATTTCCATTGAAAGGCAACCCGTCCCAAAATGAAAGAAAATAATCCATATTTCAATATAATTTTTGTAACAGAAGTGTAAAATAATGTCTTTAATATAAATTTTACCTTTAATGTAGATAAATTAAGATATAGTATTCATTAATGTTTAAATACGTTTTTTTTTTTTAATTTGAAAGTAAATCTAATTTTCTTTGAAAAATCGGATTAAAACGAATTTACCACAAAATACTGAAAACATAATCCGAAAAAAAATAACACTTTACCTTGCGTGTACTTGCAGAAAATCTCTAATAAAATTTTTCAAATCTCGTTACCTCTACTCTCAGAAAATCACTTATGAAAATTTTCTTGTCACTATATGTCGTAAAATTTGAAAAATCCATGATCCATTTTAGGCGTTTTGTGGGCTGACAATCTGATAACTAACTATATTCCATACTTTTTTCTTTCGATTATCTGACAAAATTAGAGATTTTTTCCGGGATCGCTTCACAGATTTTATGATTTTTTTTCTGTAAGTATTACACAAAACTGTCTTTTTTCTCCTCATCATGTGTTGAAATTCACAATATTTTCCCGTGAACAACTGACGAAATTCCACATTTTCTTTCTGTGATATTTTCATTTGTTGAAATTCAACTTTATCATTTGTTGAAATTCGTTATTTTTTTTTTTTTACCTACTGCCGACTAATAATATTTGTGATTTTTTGCGTAATAGTTAAACAGAAGTTTGGATCTTAGGGATTATTTGACGAAATTCTCCTTGATTTTTTGAGTAAATTTTCAAGATTTTTTGTGAAAACATTTGACAAAATTCGGTATTTTTTTTTTTTGCATTCCTTCTACGAAATTCGAAATTTTAATTTGTGCGGCTGCTTCACGAAAACATTTCTTTTGATGATCTCTGTTGAAATTAGTGATATTTTCCACTTTCCTTTGAAGAAATTATGGATTTTACCCTCAACCATTTGGAAATTTTTTTTCAAAAAATTAAAAAAAAAAAATTGCATTTTTTTATTGATGAAATTCCAAATAATGAAATTCCAAATGAAATTCCAAATAAAAAGAAAACTCGCTCACTTAACAATATAAAAAAATGCGGAATCATCACATGACTTTCAAAGTATTCAAGGAGACAAAAGTACGCTGGCCTTTTTACATTGTACGGGAATTTCCCTTTTTTCTGTGTGATTTACGCTGTTCTGCACATTCTCTGTTCCCCCAAAAGAATATTTTTCCTTGTACTACACCAGGAAATTCCAAGGAACTCGAAACTACGCCAGGGAAAATGGCACACCTGTGTAAACCCGGAAAAAAAAAAGAAAAAATGTTTAAGAGAATATATTTTTTTAGACATGTAGTTATAATGTAGAGTTCATAGTCTTTGAGGATATTTGTGAAAATTGAACCTGTATATAATAGAATCCTCTCTAAGAAGAGAAAAATCATATTTAATACGTTGAAATTTTAGCTGCTAATATAAAAAATCATTTAATACGAAATATTTCATTAATTCTTGAGTTTCTGTATTCAAAGTTTTTACTTGTTTTTTAAGCATGATTCAGTAAATATTTCTCGTTCGAAAGTGGGGGAGGCGGGTAGATACTCCGATCTTACCTTCCTTAACTATATAACTTCCTTAAAAAAATTTTTTGCCCCAGGAAGCATATCAGGAATCATTATCAAGAAATTATTATCAAGGTGATTCAATCTAATATTTATTGTGCATAAAATTTGCATAAAACGGCACAATAAGCGAAAGTTTCCATAAACATAAATGTGCATATTTCTCGAAAAATGAATAACCTAAAGAATAACGGAAGCAAAATCAGAATAAGCGTAAGAAAACTTATATAAAATTAACCGACTTCAGCATATTGCTATTACAGAATTGAAATAAAATATTGCTTTTTTAAAGAAAACAATAAAATTATTTTTTAAAAAAATTAATAAAATGTCCATTTTATTGTAGACAAATCACTTAAGTATTGTTTTCGACGTGACATATTTTCTGTAAGAAGAAACACGGAAAATCTTTAGACGTTTCATAATGAAATCTGTTGAAAGTTTTTTTTTTAAATAACACATTTAATTAAATTCATAACAGCAATAATTGAAAACTTTATAACCATAAACTTAAAAATTCAAATTTCTCAAAAAGTGGATATGCCTACAGGAAAATGGAAGCATATTTGGAATCGGCGAAAAAAAACTTATTTAAAACTAACAAATTTCAGCATATATTTATGGTAGATTTGTAAAAAGTATTGCTCTTTGAACGAAAGAAATAAAAATATTTTTGAAACATTTTATCAAAACATCCATTTTAACGTAGGCAGATAACGTAAGTATTGTTTTTGGTATGACACACTTTCTGCAAGTGCAAATATGCAAATTTTTTAATGTTTAATAATGTAATTTAAGTTTAATAATGTAATTTTTGAAAGTTTTGTTTAATAATATGTTTAATTACGTGTATAAAAACAGTTGTTGAATACGTTTATTTGGCACTGATGTCATATACGCACCACATTTGCACGTGCTTTTTTCCCCCGCCAACTAGGCATTGTACATCTGCGCTAAGGAGAAGACGCCGTTTAGTAAGTTTATAACTATTGTTAAGAATGGGAAAAGTTAAAGATTTCAGTGAAATGTACTGATTATATGATACAACTACATGCATTCAATGTGGCTATAAGCTTTAATATTTACGATTTATTGTGAAAATTATGTTTACTGTTTTGTTACTTATTAAGTTTATTATTTATAACTATTTGTTTATTGTTTCCCTTTTTATTAAATTCATGTTTATTTACTGTTATTTTTTATTTTAATTCTTTAAATTACAATATACCATATCAAAAATTATTTATATCAAACTGTTATTTATTTATTTTTATTTTCTTTTTTAGAATACTAGAATTTCTTTCATTTTTTTTTTTTTTCAAGTTATTTTTTTATATTCCTATAAAAAATCACATCCTGTTAATGCATACAATTTGTAACTTATATTCAAGAACATAATTTTTGCCGAATGGGTGGGGGAAAGGAGCACGTACAAATGTGGTGCGTATATGACATCTGTGTCGTTTAGTTTATTTCATTTCTAAATTTATGCAATGAAACGTAACTATTTGACAAGCTGTATCTAAACGTTGATTTTTGAAAAATACAGTTTTAAATAAGATAGAAATACACTATTTTTATCTGCTATATTTGAAAAATATATTTTTCATACAGAATAGATACAATAAATAAAAACAAAATTTTTTCAGATACATTATTCATTTTTTTAGCTACGATGTCGTTTAAATAAATAAATAAGGGCAACACACGCTAGAATTGAGAAAGATATCAATACAGACATATTCAAAGAATTGCTTCAGCCATTCTGATAAATGTTATTGAAAACACTCTTCTCAATTTTCTTTTAAAAGGAACAGCATATATCTGACAAATCTCAATGCTCAATACTTACACGAAATTCTTCTAAAGCCTTGTCAATGGAAATTCAATTCAGTAAAGCTGAAGTCAAATATTTTATAAAATGATTTCATCACATGCACTGAGAATATTCTTATTTTTCGCACTTACATGAAAGTAAATATTATATAGAAGTGCGTATTATTTAAATCGTATGTATCATTGTATATTTATTTAATGTGTGGTAGGTAGAAGGGGAAAATACACATAAAACAAAGGAACACATTGGTGGTTTAATATGAAACGACTTTCCTGCAAATATGAGCACTTCACTGTAAAAAAGAATTCATCAATTGAAAAATTAAATTAAAAAAAATAAGTGGAGAATTTTACGCAGATTGCGCCAGTACAATCCCTGTTTTTTTAACTGGGAAATTTAATAAATTGCAGAAAATTTTCCATTTTTCCACCCCAAAAAAATTCTGGAATTTACAATTTTTTCCGTTACAAAACGGTTATTGTAATGGCGTAAAAATTGCCAATACAATCTTCGTATAATTATCCGTTTTTTTAATACTTTGGTTTCTAGTATAATAGTTCTGTGTTCAAACTTTCTGAAGAGAGTAACATTCCATGCCGATAAAATAAAGTAAGTTTCAACTATCGAATTTTTATATGAAACTTTTAAAATTTCCCGATATTTTTCAGCTCAAAGTAACTGAAACTCTTACAAATCCACGTATTCAGTGAGAACGCAAACTCTTTACTTTTTAAATGTCGTTTAGTTTATCTCTATTACTTATTTAAACCTGCAGATAGCCGATTAATTAAAATGCTGCAGAATGTATTAAAAGCATGCAACCTTCTTCGGGCAAAGATACTCACAAATTTAAAATGCATGTCTTGTTCCATCGTTTAAGCTAACAGCAAAACTTTCCACAATTACGTATGGAGAACCTTATATTTTTTCTAAGTAATTATTGTACTATAGCTTTGTAACTATTATAAGTTAGTTAATCTTTGTTACTGTTTTAGCATTTTTTAAAAATAGTACGTATTATCTACCTACTTTTAAAAATCAACATTCTTCAAACATGAAATGGTTTTGTTTGTCAGACTGCTGCTATAGTCAGTTACTACAATTTAACTTTTATTTTCAGTTAAGCTATTAATTTTATTTTGATTGATTTGTTTAAAAACTTAGTAACAACACTACAGTGTTCTGAATAAGGGAATTTCAATTATAAGAGGACTTTACATAAAGTTTAGTACGAAATTAGTATTGCATGAATCAGTTGACTCTATTTATTCTACATCAGGAGTTTTCAGACACCTCTCACAGTATTCTTGTAATAATTTTTGTCACAGCAATTAAGGTTAACTGCTGTTTGCGGTCATATAGACTGCTGAGTTTTTCTTTTTTTTCATGGTTTAATTTGTAATTTTCAACTTAACTATTGATATTAATGAAGTTTACTGAAGACTCTAATTTAACATATAGGTATTAATTTCATAAAGAGTCTAGCATTAATTCTAGAAATACTGAATAGGTGATTTTTAATTATCTTGTATGTAAGGTTTAATTCAAGATATTCCCTGGCTTTTGACAAACTTTAACGATTTGGCGAATAAGAAATAAAAAACAGTTGTTATATGAAAAGAAATGTGAGTAAAATGGATTCAGTGTGAAACACTGAAAAGCGTATTATTAAGCCCTTATTGTATCTTGTTTTCTTAATGTTCTAAAATAGCCTAATTTAATTGCTTATAAAATAAAAAATCGCCTATCTGATACAGAATGTACAGTTGTACAGTTACAAATGAGTACATTCTAAATGTCTCCAACAACCCTTGGCTCAAAGTTTCCGATCATTACCCCCAACACTACCATTTTTTATAAGAAAACATTATTTATTCTCACTTCATGAAAATTAAACGATTATTGAAGATAATAAATTTGTAATATACATCATGAACAACATTATGCAATAAATTAGAATCATTATACATCAATTTATAAACAAAATAATGGTGATTGAAATTTAAACACCAAAGAAAAAATTATCCAATCACGCTTTGATTCGGAAAAAAATAACCGATCACTATAATCAATATTTAGTAAATCCATTTTTAGCTCAGATGACAGCCGAAATTCTTTGTGTAATGGACTCAGTAAGCTTTTTATACTCATTGAGAGCGATTTCACACCAATATTAACTTATAACTTTACGTAGTTCTATGGCATTTGTGATCCTTCAAAAATCGGTTTTCCTTTTTTTAATATATTCCACCGATTTTCGATGGGATTAAGATGCGGAATAATAAGTGGACAAGGCATGGTCTTAATTGTATTTATACCTACAATTTGTATGAATTTCTTCACTGATCTGGTGCGATAGGGAGCTGCGTTGTCATCTTGAAATAAGAAGTCATTTTGATCTCCGAACCATTGATCGATGCTGGAAATAAAACATCCTCTTAAATGGCAATGTAAACTTCAAAGTTTACTGTCCGTATTACAAAACACAACTTGTCGACGCTTTGTGGTGTAATATAACTCCAAACTTCAAATGTAGGGGAAAATTTAATCTATGTATTGACACACTTATCATTGAACTTTTCACCAAACTCTCCTCCAAACAAATATTCTAGTGTCATCACTTTTACCCAGAGATATACGAGATTCCTTGCTAAAAATTAATTTATTTCATTTATCATATGGTCAGTGCACATGTTTTTTACACCATTGCATACTCTCTTTTCTATGCTTCTTTTTCAAGTAAGGTTTTGTTTTAACTTTACAGGATTTAAATATACCTACATTTAGACGATTACGCACAGTTCGGTCACATATCTTTACGTTATACTTAGACCACTCAGAATCGAGCTTTTTTGAGGTTGCTCGTCACTTTCTTTTTGTTATTTCCACAAGTTTTCTTTTCCTTCCTAGGTATTGACATTCGTGGTCGTCCACTTCGAGGTAAATTTTCCACGCTGTTAGTCAACTGATATCCTTTTCAAGTATCGCATACCGTACTTTGAGCGCAATTTAATAAAGCAGCCACTTTCCACTGTGAATTTCCTTCTCCCAAGAATGAAACCATGCGGATTTTTAAATCGCGACACAGGTTTTTCACACGAATCATTTTCCAGCACTCTAGAGCAGCTTTTGATCTCGCAAATGGAAGATTTCTTCTTTTAAATAGGTATCAGATATCGTACGAATACGATGGCACTCTAATCTGTCTACAATATGCAAATTTCAAACTTGTTTCCTCAGTGATCGATTACTATTTTCCAACTTCCGTCTTGATCGGATATTTTTTCTCGCGAAGAAACATTTTTGCCTTCATTAAAATTATAGTTTATATGATTGTTATATTGAATTTACTTTTTATTTATATTTTAATACACTCTCTTTTATTTGGAACATTGTAAAACGCTCCTATGCTCTTGAGTCGCGAAGTATATGGTTCGAAATACAAAACTCATAAACTTGATAACAGTGATCGGAAACTTTCTGCCAAGGATTGTAGTCTTAAAGGTGTAAATGTTTCGCACATCCTTTTAGCAGCATAAATAAAGATTAAAAACAGCTATCGTTAATTTACCATTGTGAATACATACGTTAAAAATTGCTATAAGATTTTGACTCGATACAAAAAGTTTTACATGCCAATGATTGCTTTCCATACAACTAAAAATAAATAATATGGTAAATGGCTAATTTCAGCACCACATTAAAGCATTTTTTTTCTGTTTGACACTTGTTGTGTGTAATTTTGTTTATGTTTTTGCTGATACGACGCAAATATACCAATAGTGATTAACTGACAATAGATAAATATATATTACATAATCATTTCTAGCTTTGATTGTTGCTAATCAGAATTGGTGCTGAGTCAGTATCTCTATAAAAAGAAGAATGCAGATTGTACGATGCGATTGAACATGTATAGCGATATCAAAATGTTCATCAATGTAATTAAAAACCGCTACTGTATAGATACACATACACACAAAAGCAAAGGAGCAGAAATTGAGCCATCGCAATTTGTTGAGTCTGATTGTTCTTTTACTCGCCAAATAGAGGATTTTGTCGCGTTTTGATGCAGTGGCGTGGGGCAGCGAAAACCCTGGTTTAGTTCAGAAACAATGTTAACATAATATGCATTTACATAATATGCATTTACATAATTCATTCGTTATAGTATAAATGAAGTAAAAATACGCACTGCGTAAATTGTCGTAAATTTTATCTTCAGATCTTCAGTAGATTAGATCTTCAGTAAAAAAAAGAAGGCAGTCAATCATGAAGTTTACAAATTAGACAGGTTTATTATTCGGGTAACCTGCTAAATTTATTTTTAATCGTTCCGAAACAAAATTAAATTGAGTTAATTATTTAAGAGTAACTAAAAATCAATTAGCAAAATGAGATACAATTTTCTATTCGCATAAGTAAGGATTCTAGATTTAATATATCTTGGAAAATCCATGAAGTACAATTTTTGTTTTGTTCGAGAATTAATTTTTAAGAACTACATAGTTTGAATTTAATTTAACTCAATATATTTTTAAATCAAATTAAAAATTCTAAATCAATTTTTTTAAATAAAATTTTAAATTCCATTTTTTTTTTTTGAAAATATGAAATTAAAAAAATTTATCCAAGATATAATTAACATCTTGAATTTCTACAAAAGAAAAATTTGTTTAAATGAAATTTAAAATGCTGATTCATTAATATATCACAATTTTTTTTTAATTGAGAGAAACTTCAATTCTCAAAAATATTATGAATGTCAGATAAACAAAACCCGAATAATATAAATCTTTAAATTAGCAAAAATACGAAATTCCTTTAATTAAATCAATCGTAATACGAAAATTCAACTTGTAGTACCGGAGATCGACCTAAGATCCCTCTGTTTGCTAGCAATAAATTCTAGCTCCCAGGTATGATGTTTACATGGAAAAATTCAAATTAAAGTTCTCTTTGAAAATTTAAATTAAAAAAATGAAAGGATGGTATCAAAAAAAAAAAAAAATAATTTTATTCAAATAATAGACTTTTTCTAAATTTTATTGTTTGTCGCGTGACACGAGCTATTCAGCTGTAAGTACACAAAATTTAAAATACGTGACATATACAGTAGGGTGGATCGAAATTTTTTTTTCACAGTGTCAAAACCTACCTATGCGGAAAAGATGTTCTCTTGGATGGAAATTAAGGGAAAAATAATAAAAAAAATTAATTTTAAATTTTACTACTGCCACAATGAGGTTGAATTTCGAAAAAAAATGAAAAAAGACCTAATTTTGGCTAGATGATTTTTGATTCAAAATAATAGTTTAAAAAACTATCCAAAACCTACCTATGCGTAAAAGATGTTATATTATATGCTGAATATGAGAAAAATAATTAAAAAAATTAATTCCAAAATTTAAATCTGCCGCAATGTGGCTCAAATTTATGTATTTGAACGTTTTTACAATAAAAAATCTTTTTTTTTTTTTTTTTCGTAAAATAAAATATGAATTTTAGAATTTTTAACATTTATTGCAATGAGGAGATATTTAATTGATTACAAGATAAAAACTTTAGTTTCTTATTTAAAAGCTTCATTAGTATTAAATCAAGAAAAATCGTCAACATTGCAATTGGTGATAATGACGTTCGGTATTGAAAATTGACATGAGATTTTGTAATTCAATTCGATTTTTATAAAACCGACTCTTATGTATGGTCCATACGCAGAAGAAATACTTCCGTGACTCCTTTGATTATTAGTTTTTTAGAATGAGTGTTGCGTGAATAGATACTATTGATAGTAGATGTTATTGCCACTGGAATGATTGCTGGATTTACCTATTGCTTCTGAATTCACGTTGTTACTAAATCCGTCAGTTAGTGGAGGTTCGACACATTTTCCTATTTAATTAAATCTATGTAATCCTTCGCAAAAGGTCAAAAAGCTGGTAAATGGAAAATATAGATTTTTTTTAATGTAATAATTAGGATTACAGCCGACCGTTTGATTTCACTCGCGCGCTTTTAGAATTCATATACTGACATAAATGAAAATACAAAAATTTTCTAACATGCTGCGAATAATCTTTCTATTTCACCAGTGAAACATTTGTTCTCAGCCGCGGTTACATCCACTCTGGAAAAAGATGACAAAGTGGAACCTCATTGGTGTGTAACTAACACAAAAACCATTGTAGTGGGCGCTTTAAGATCAGTTCCATATTTCGAATAACACATCCTTTAACATCTATGTTAACAGATACTCCGTCACAACCGATCGCAACCAACTTTGTTACATGTATATTATTGTTAACACATGACAAAAAAATGTACGTCGTGTTTTCAAATTGTTTGGTACTCTCCCAGAATTTACATATATGTGGCCGATATATTCGAAACCAAGTTCTTTTTTCAAGCTCAAGACCGCTTCTATTATGATTTTTCTTCTGTTGTCTTCTAGTGATGTAATCTGTCTTTACACTCATCCAACTTTAAAGAAAATGGCCATGATCATAATCTTTTACAAAAGACTAAAGAGAATGGCTAAAACGATGGAGTGGTCTTTGGTTTGTTTTGTCATGCCGATTTTTTCTGTCAATAGCATTCTATTCATAGTTTTGTGAGATAATGCCCATATCTTGAAGTGCACCAGACACGATGGCAGTACATGCTTGGCCGAAAGTGCCGAAACTGTCCAATATTCTCGCTGATACCAATCTTCGTCACTACAGGTGATGTGACACCTAGCTCGGCAGCATTTTGGCTTTTCAGTGATAGCTGATGATGCAGAAAAGTGAGTTTGCTCTCAATACATCGGTTTAGTTTACACTCAATATTCATATTCATATTCAAATCTATTGTACTGAAAAAATAGGCAGTATTTTCGGAAATGGTTCAAAAGACTGTAGTAGCTTTCAATATCTTATTTTGTTTTACAAGAATTAAGAAGAGCGCAATATTTGTCGTTAAACAGTTTAATTTTTCTTAAAATGCTGCTGTGGTAAATTATTGAAATTGAATCTCATTTACAGGTCACTTGTAACTTATTAGCAACTCTTTCTCACTGGCAGGAAATAAATAGATGTTGGCCGATTCCTTTCTTCGGTTATTTTTTAAATACCAATATGTAAATTTCATAACTTTTTGTAATAGGGAGCATATTTACTGCCATATCAAAGCCAGACCCAAATAGGGTGTAATTCATCTCTCTCTCTCTCTCTTTATTTTAATTTTTAATTTTTAATTTTTTTAACAAAGCCATGGTACAGTAATATTCAAGGTACACTAGCTACACAATACACAAGCAGACAAATCCTAACTGAAAAAACTGGAACTGCCAGTTTTTCAAAACTTTAAATCACTTGTAGCAGTATTAAATATCGAAATTAGTTTATTTATTTATTTATTTATTTTTTATTTAATATCCATGTAATATAATATTTCTTACGCAAAGGTAGGCTTTGATTGATATTAAAATGATTATTTTGCGTCAAAAATAAATCTAACCAAAATTAGATCTTTTCCCATTTTTTCAATATTTTATCGAATTTTCAACTTTTTTGTGGCAGTATTAAATTTCGAATCCATTACTTATTATTGTTTTTTATTTAACCTCCATACGATATAACATCTTTTCCGCCTTGTTGATTTTTAAAAATTATTAAAATAATTAGTTTTTGACAAAAATAACCTAACCAAAATTCGGTCTTTTTTCAATTTTTTTCGAAAATTCAATCCTTTTGTGGCAGTATTAAATTTTAAAATTAATTTTTTTTATTATTTTTCCCTTAATCTCCGTACAATAGAACATCTTTTCCTCGTAGGTAGATTTTGATGAATGGGAATTTTTTTACACCATAGACAATTGATCCACCCTAATATACAGTTTTAGTGTACGGACTCTGTGACGGACGGGCAGACAAAGAGCAGACAGGAATGTAGCTTCGTCAGATGAAAGAAACCCTAAAATGTAGGAAATGTTAATAACACCATATTTTTGCATAATTGCAAACAAGTTATTTATTAAGAAATAATCATTAGAATTCGTTTTATGCACCGTTTAAAAATTTAGTAATTTATTTTAAAACCAAAGTGTATTTAATTTTCAAATGTTTTGATAAATAATATCTTCATTTGCCTGGAGGTTACAACTGTGATAATTAAAAATGAAACAAAAGTTTGTCCCGTATTCTAAAATGAATCTTTAATAATTCTCAACATTCCAGTTTTGGATAATGTTTCTTAATGAATGAAAATAGTACACAGCGTTCTAACATAAGAATTTTAATGAAAATAAATAGATGGAACCTTGTCATTTATTTTCTAACAATTACTTTATGCTTGTATAGTTTTGTGAGTAATGATGTCTTCTTTAAAGATTTTCTTTAAATTTGAAATGGCTGATAAGTGTTCTTAATGTCTTTATGTAAGTGCATGGAAAAGTTAGTTGATGTTAAAAGTATTCGATCTTGCGATAATGGTTAAATGTTGAGGTAGAGTTTAAAGTTTAATTAATCGAAAATTTCTTTAAATTTGTAGGGAAAAAAGATACATTTAATTATTACCTACTGTGGTTTTTACAATGGGTGGAACGAGTCAGCATTAATGAATGTAACTTGGAATGTAATTAAAAAAGTATAATTGAAAATTTCAAAATATAACAGAAATTTAAAATTTTTTGTTGAAAATACATATTATCGTAGATAATGCATACGCGACAGCTTAATAATAATCCAATCTGAATTTCTCAAAAAGGTTGTCTGTGTTATCAACGAAATCGGATGTAATTAAATTGACCTAATTTTTTTATATGTAATTTTGACTGTGTTATTTCATATTGTAAAATCTATCTATAGGGGAGAGTTGATCAACTTTATACAATATATATATATATATATATATATATATATATATATATATATATATATATATATATATTACCTTTGACAATAAAGTTCGGTGAATGAATTCAAAACAACCGATCTGGCAACTCTTCGAAAACGAAACGCTGCACCTGCATAGAGGCAAGTGTTGACCATCTTCCCCCACCGTTGTTCAGTTGAGCGTCGTTTGTGTTCTGTGTAAGACGTGCTTTACTAAGTACTTGTTCAGTGTGTTGGTTCTTAACAGAGAACATGAAAATGAATGAACAAAATATTAGTTTAAAATTTTGTTTTAAGCTTTGCAAAACACCGAAAGAAATTCATGAGGTGTGGTGCATATTGAACATTCCCCTTACTTGCCAGATCTCAATTCTCCAGACTTATTCCTATTTTCACGACTCAAACTCTCTTTGAAAGAGATTTGACCATATTGCTGACATCCAACGAAACGTTACGAAGCTTTTGAACTCCATCCGAAAAGAAGACTTCTTGAGAATTTCCCAGGACATGTATAGCAGATGTCAGTGGTGCATAATTATGGGAGATGACTTTTTTGAAGGATGGCAGTGTAATTTTCATTAGTATTTCATCTACATTAATGTTACAGGACTATTCACTGAACTTTATTGTCAGAGGTAGCATATATATATAAATATATATATATAGATAGATAGATAGATAGATAGATATATTAATACTGAACTTAGAATAAAGTTATCAATCAGTTATTTAAAGTCAATTGCTACAAAACTATAGAAGTTTATAAGAAATTTTAAAAAAGATTTGTTTTAATTATGAGAAAATGATGGGTCAAGGTATATTTAAATATTTGGTAAGAGAAATAAAATCGGTTAAAAAAAACTAACTTTATGCTTCATGATTTAAATATTTATTAATAGTCATTATTACTTAATTATTTATTTAATTATTAATTAAAAAATATCTTTGAAGGTGCTTAAAGAAACGAGTTTAGATGGAATCGCAAGTCACAGGAGAAGCATTCCGTTTTTAAAAAGATTTTGTATGAATAGGTATAATTTATATAGCAGTGAAAATGAAATTTTAGCATTTAAAGCAGTAATCCGTTAATGACAGGTTCCGTCTTCATAGAGTGCTGTCTACTAATATGTACTTATTTAGGAGAGAAGCCCATCTCCATTCTTTAGTTATAAAAAATGTTCGAAAATATTCCGTACAGATAAAAGATTTGGAAGGAATTTACCTGTATGTCTGATTTTGTGCACCTATAAGCCAGTCTTTAGTATTTTTTGATAAGATATATTTTATGCAATACTTAGATTTTTTTTGGGGGGGGGGAGGAGGTTAAGGCAATTGAACAGTATCCTGTTTCAAAGCTTTATGTTTTTGGAATTTTTATATGTTTGTTACGGTTTTTCCGTATTTCTCTTTCGCATTTTGAAAAAAAATAGGATGGTCACTTAAATATCTTAATAGATTCTTAATTAAAATGTTCAATCAAAAACAAGAAAATGTTATAAAACTTGATGTTCTGTTGAAAAAATCTGAAAAAAAAACTACTATTCATATAATAATTTTATACATCTCATATGTTTTTCGTTAAAATCCGACAAGTATTTTTGGCACAGTGCGTCCCTTTCCAAAATGGGCGTTAAGGGGCCGCTTCACTCACGCTAATGCTAATCCTATGGAAGAAATTTATAAAGATATCTCGGTTGCATTTTAATATTTTGAAATGATTATTTTTGCGTTGGATAGCTGAGATTTATCTGAATGCAGGCCATTTTTTTTTTTTTTTTTTTTTTTTTTTACTTTTTCGCTTTTGTTTACAGTTATCTTTTATGGGGGTGATTTGGCTTTACAAACCGGTTTTGAAAATGAAAGCGTTCTCGTAAATAATATCTGTAAACAAAATCAAAAAATTAAAAATCGGCCTGCATTAAGATCAATCTCAGCTACCCAATGCAAAAAGAATCATTTAATAATATTAAAATGCAACCGAGATATCTTTATAAATTTCTTCCATAGGATTAGCATTAGCGAACGGGTCTTTTCATTTGAGTGAAGCGGCCCTTTAAGGAGTCATAATCCTCCATGGACTAAAAGTGTGAACTTCAAACTGGGGAGAAATGCGTTTCATTTTAAGAGCTACCGATTTATGTAGGACTTAACATGGTTGGCTCAAGAACATATTTTACTAAGAAGCACAGCTATTCCGTTTCTTGATTAACACATCTCCGATAACTTTATCATACGATTGAAAATAAAATTAATGTAGAATTTTTATTAATAATTAAATCAAAGTGTTTATAATAATTCATTTAAATATGAACAGGGAATTACTTATGTGTGTGAGAAAAATAAGGGGATTTTAATATGCCTTGAGTCAGAAACTTTGTACTTAACAATGATCCACCAATGTTTCCTGTGTTTTAACTTATTTCAAAATACCAGAAATATTGATGGATCTTTCTTAATTATAAAAGCTGAAGTCTTCTAGAATTTTCGACTTTCTTGTTCAATCAAGATAAAATATCTTAAAAGCCTGGAAATTGTAAACAACATTCTGATATGCTATTTTAGTGAAAATAAATGGACTTTATAACTGGAAATCTTTCTGGTTATATATCTTCCGAAAATAAATTATGTGCATTTGGATTTTTGATTAATGAGACGGAAATTTGTTTCCTTAGGCGATATTTTTAATATCAAAATTGTTGATGAATAATCAAAATAACTTTTAGTAGAATGCTAAAAATGTTGTCGATTTTAAAATTAATATTTATATTTTCTCTGTTCCAGGCGGTATGAAATCATAGATTCAATTTTTAATAACAATATAATAATATGTGTTGGTACAGTACTTCAAACTAACATAGAAATATTTTTTTAATGTTGTAGAATAACCTATTTTACTAAAATTTTAAAAAAAATCCTTTAAAAATAACAACTATCTTTATAACTGTGAATATTTTTTATTCAATTTTTTCGAACATTTATTAGAAAATACTATATTAAACTATGCATGGATTTTTTTATGTATGGGATTTTACATTTAATATGATTTCTTTTTCTCTCGAGTGTATGAAAAGAATCAAGAAAATTAAAAAATGTCTCAATTAATATATTTTTTTTATAAATTAACTATAAAATTGAATGTTAAATCCATACACAAAACATTAAATATACCCTGGGAATGAAGTCAAAAAACTTTATTTATATTAGCAAAAAAAAAAAAAAAAAAAAAAAAAAAAAAAAAAGAAAGAAAGAAAGAAAGAAAAAAGAAATTTATAAAAATATGAACACGGAGAAAAATCAGCTTAATGTTGTAATTTTTATGCGAAATTTTGCTGGATCTCTTAACAAAATTTTCGATATCTCATGATATAATTGTTGTATGTATTCTATATTTTTTATTTATTGAATTAAAATTTTGAATTTTTTTCTGGTGGTTAACCGGATCATTTGTAAACAATATAGCATGGTAAAACTTCTTATATTATTTTTTTTATAATTTAAAAATCTAAAAAAGTAAAAAAAAAGGTTTTCGATGCAAGATGTTTATTTTTCTTCAAGTTTAAATCTTCAAGTTTTGTCACACGTATACGATTACATGATAGCAAATGGTATACAAATTGAAAAGATTTTAATTTTATTTAAAGAATTCAGCATTAAAAACATACTTTTTTATGTTTCATTTTTATTTTCGATATAAATATTATTTATCTACAAATCATTACATTCATTTTTTTATCGTAGTTACGCTTTTGGAATCCAAAGACATAAAACAACAAAAGTAAATATGTCACAAGAGAGCGTTCATAAGGAAATGTAGCATAACATTCAGTGAGATAACATTTAAGTTACCAAAATCACATAATTCGTTAACTGTGATTCCAGAAGTTTAAGAACTAACAAATGAAAAGGAACCACATTCATGTTCGCTGGTCAATCTGTGCATTAACTGTTTTCCTCTCTAACTTTTTAGTGTCAGAATTGAAAACATTTTACTTCCTGTGGTCATAACGGTCTCATTTCCCTACCAAAAGTACTCTGTTAATAATCAACCACAAGGATTGCTTCTAAGTAGCTAAATTTTGTACAACGCTTAAGGTAATAAAATGTAGAAAAGGTGTTTGCAACGCGTTCAGTAATGAGCAAGGACGCCGCTAAAGGTTCATATTGTTTTAAATACTGGCTAATTTTCAATACTGACTTTTGTCTAAGGTTCATTTGGAAACACTGGGTAGCATAGCGGGCATAGCCTGCTAGTATTTGTAATAAAATTTCCCAACACATTTTAAGTACATGCCAAAATACATTCAAAACCATTCTGAAATGAAAAACAAGTCTGATCATATGTATATTCGAAATACATTCATGTAAATTTTAATATTTCGCAATTTCATATTTTGCTTACGCTGCATTACAAACATGACAAAAAGAATGTTCACTTTTTCACAGGATTCTTTTGCCGAAACTTAACTGTAAACAAAAAAGGATGATTTTACGAACGTTCTCTTGGTAATCTGGACGGCAGTACAATTTACTGTTTTTTAACGGAAAGATTTCCGTAAATTTCAGAACATTTTGTCCATTTTCCTGGAATTTACGGGAATTTTTCCATTAAAAATCAGTAAATTGTACTTACATACAGATTACCAGTAGTATTTCCATAAAATCGTCCGTTTTTTTACAGTGTCTGATTTATATGCAAGTAATGTGCAGTGCAAGTTTTTCTCCTTAATATTTTTCAATAATGTAATTATTGAGATAGATTTCCTTTAAATAAAGGGGCAAAAAATATTATGGCATAGTAAAGGAAAAATTAAAAAAAAGAAATGTTATATAAGAGCTATAAATGATTTTTTGTTCGAAAAGCTTTCGCAACGCCATAAAT
Source organism: Maratus speculifer (assembly GCA_964019185.1). Taxonomy (NCBI): domain Eukaryota; kingdom Metazoa; phylum Arthropoda; class Arachnida; order Araneae; family Salticidae; genus Maratus; species Maratus speculifer. The sequence continues at coordinate 310,340,695 of OZ025290.1, forward strand.
ATTATAAAGAAATTTAATCATGATGTGGAAATCTTTCTTTTAAAGTGATTTACCAAACATATTCTTTTGGAACAACAACTTTCTCGAAATGGCTAAATTTTACCGAAGAGAACAGAGAATTTCAATTAAAAAGGCAATTTTAATACAAAAGGCTAATTTCGTATAAGAGCATGACTAGTTTATTCGGCATTGTTTGAAAATATATTTTTTTTTCCCGGAATACATTTTTTTATTCATTACAAGAATACTAAAGATGCATTGTACAAAATGAAAAAATTCTTAACATTTTTTTTTTCATGTTTCAAAAATGCTTGAAAATATATTTTAAAAGACCATTTTAGCATTAACGTATTTTTTCTCTTAAAAGTAATGCCTTTAATCTAATGTGTTCTATTAAGCATTTTTATATTATGAAATAGTGTTTTCAGGTTCATTTACTAAATTTTAATAAAAGAACTTAAAAGTCAACCACTTCTTAGATTTCGCTTTAATAAGCAAACATCATTAATTGTAAACAAAACAGGTAATTTAATCAAACAAATAAACATTGGCAGCAAAGAGATTGCAACATTTAGAAAAATACACCTTTTGCAATTTTAAAACACTATTATGTTTGCCTAAAATTAATTTAGTAGCGTCAAAGCATCAAATAGCGTAATTGCCAGTCACTATTGCAACATACAAATTTTATGATGTCATACATCAATCAGTTTTAAAATACAGAAAATAAAACTGAGAGAATGATTAATTGTCGTAATTTTTTATGCTGCCAAAATATGGTTTCATATTTTTGACTGATAACTCTAAAAAATTATGGCAGTTGCTTTAAGTATTAAAAAAAATCTTTACGGAAAGTATAACCCGCAAAATAATAAAATACCATGAACCTATAATTGCTAAAAAAATTACAAAGAAGCTTAAAACTGGTGATAATGGGAGAAAAGTCTAATTGTGCCAAACGTTTATTATAGCAGTGTCTGAAAATATATATCAAAAACTGAGGATACTTTGACCCTCCTTTTATAATATTGTAGGAAAACGGGTCTATTATTGTTATGTATATGTTTATTAGGGTGGGACGAAAAATATTTTTCGACTTTTGATGATGACGGGTGCGGAAAACTGGCCACTAGTTGGCATCCAGTTCACGCAAAAGAATTGAAATTTTTTGGACAATATCTTACTTAGCCGCAAATGGCTTGAAGTTTTGCAAAAATTCTCATATTTTATCCTTTTTAACAAAATGTTTAGAAATGCTAAATTAAGTTTATTCTCTTTGTATTTAGTTGAAAAGATGTATTTAATGTGCCAAATGTTTAAATAGCCTCTAATCATGCGTTATTTTAGTGCTATGTTCTTTATAAATGTACAGCTTTTAGCTTGTTTTGCGTTCGGTACCAACGCGAAACAACCCAGAACTCGCTACGAAGATGTATCTGAACGATTACCTGCCCTCCTACCCACAGAATGTTATATTCAAAATGCACTGAATCGTATTTACGCTACTAAGTCTTTTTTATAAATGAACTTTGGTATATTTTTCCGTGCTTGCAGTTTTCCTCTAATGAAGGAAACTCTTCCTTCACTCCCGCATACCCTTGATACAACTTCTGTCACAATTTTAACGACTCTTTCCACAGCCTGGGAGTGACTTGGAAATTAAGCTAATGATTCATCTAACATGGATCCTGAAATTATGTTTTCTTCAATGTCTTCTATTGAAAAAGGTTTTTTTTATAAAGGAATCACTGATTTCAGCGGCGACCCAGTCGATACACTCATAGTTTTCAGTTGCTTTAAGGTTCAGCTTTGGAACTTGGAACTCGCACTATGTTGGTTTTTATGTTTTTAAAATGCGGCATGCATTTATTCTTTCCTATGCCACTGTTCTAATATTTTGTATAAAATTGGTTGCTATTGCTACCAGTAAATTCTCAGGATGACCATAGTATCCTTTTGTTTGGATGATTGAATGCACTGTTTTCTTTAGGTCACCTGGTAAAAACGTTGGATATTTAGCTGTCTTTCAGACTTGTCTAGGTCCGTCCGCGCAACCTAGCCTTTTCCTAACAGAAAACCACATAAAATCGTATAACGTACTTAGCAAGATATATTTTAACGCTTTATCAGGATTTGAACTACTAACGCACGAGCGTAAAATTCTGTGAGCAGTTGTGATCCATCTCGATTTTACAATTGCTCCTGGTTTTCTGCTTTCCAGTTCTCGAAGACATACTCTCGTTAAAACTGCTGCACAAATAACCAATAAATACTATTGATCGGTACTTAGATCTTCAATATTTTCCATTTCTGATATCCATGAAACAGCGATAGGCTCCAACAAAATGACACGTAAATTCACACCCCGTTAGTATAGCACCGATTGGTTTGGCAAAGGTCTTAGGTTCCGTGGTTCCACCAGCAAGTAGATATCCTAATGGGATTTCGTCCTATGAAGAATACATATCAAGTATTGCAGGCCTCTTCCTAGATTTTTTCAAGACAGGCAGTGACACAATAGCGTTTTCCTATATTAACAGCGGTGCCATCACACCCATGAGCTGTCAGTTCAGAAAAACTAACTTGTACTGACTTAGAAGATTATATAATAATTTTGCTATTTCTTTTCGGTGACCGGAACGAGGCATCAAGTGACACAAGTATTCCTAGCCAGGTCCGCACAGCACGGTGATATTTTCCTCGCATTTCTCTCGATGGTGCCGCTTGTCCTTTTTTTTCTCTGAAGATAGTTTTATCCTTTCTACCATCAAAGAATATGTTTTTAATTTTCTTTCATTCAAGATCTTCTTCCTGCTGTATATTCTTTCGAAGTTTCTGTTTCTCTCTTCTGACGTTGTTTTTATCGATGACGAGATTTGTATGCTCTGCGGTCACAACTTTTACATGTTGAAGCAACCAATAGTAGTGACGCATGATATCAGCATAAGTTGGCAATTGCAAATCTTTCAATATACATGATGCTTCAAAAAGGCCACTTTTTACGCTATCGCGTAACTTTACATTGTCATGGCCTTTCCTACTAGCCATTTATAAGCTCGTCATAATAAAGCGCACAAAAACTATAATGGCATGAAACGATCCAAAAGCACGGTATCTCACTAGGGAAATGTTTTACATTCACACTAAACAAATGACGGAGGGTAATTGAGCATGGAAAAATAATGAGAATCCGTTATCGCATCTTCGCTCCTCTTCTATTTTGTACTTCACTCCCTCAGTTTTACAACGAGTCATTGCGCTCGCTTAGAGTCCTGCTTCAGAACCTTCTCAGCCCTTCAGACCTCTTCTCAACTTACAAATATGTTTTTGAATCATACTGTCGTCCGTTGCCCAAACATGTGACCTTTGACGTATAGAAAAAAATAAAGAAGACCAAGGGACATAAAAAAGAGCGAAACTAATCAACGATTCAAACAAATACAACTTTTACCTGTTAGACGCGAAAAAATATAAAAATCGGCTAATTTAATATGCACACAGCAATTAAATAATTCATTATCAGAACTTTTTTAAACATTTGGTGCCTTGAGTATGCCTTTACAAATAAATGCAACAACAATAAATTTAATTTATATTTTAAAATGTTTTGCTTAAAAAAGTACAAAAATCAACATTTTTGAAAAACTTTAAGCCATTTGCGGCAGAGTAAGGAAATGTCCAAAAGACCTTAATTTTTTGTGTGAACTGAGCGCCACCAGTGGCCGGCACACCCTAATATTTATTGATGTGTTTATCCATGTGATTAATTCTAGCTTTTCTTAAAGGTTGTTAGTGAAAAATAAGGGCTTACAAAGATAAACCTAAGGGAAGGCATCATCGCAATTGTACTGAAGAGAATGGAATGATCGCAATGGGAGCTGTCAATAATAACAAAAGTAAAAAAAAAAAACTTTCTGCAAACTAGCATTCAAAATACCCCGTAGTACTCTTATCAATAAGAAGACACCCCAAATCTGTGGGTCATCCGACAATCTTTACTCATGAAGAAAAACAGTTGATTTCTAAAACCATGGGAATCGTGACTGACTGGAAATTCATCTTAACCAAACACGGTGTTAATAAAAAATGATAATAGAAAAAAACCTTAATAGGAAGATTGTTAATATCCCTATATTGACTAACAATATTCTAGGTGATGATATATTCAATGGCTTCACCCAGAAAAAAATATCATAAATCAAAAATAAAATAAATCATTCGAAAATTTTTTTTTTCGCAATAAATCCTAAAATCCCATCATCCAATTGCCTTTCGGTGATTAAAGACATATACTTTTTTATTTTACATCCATATCTGAGCTAACTTTGTCGTAAATCTTACTTTGTCACTTTTTTATATTTTTCCCTTACGATATTTGGCGTAGCATTTGAATCTGCTTTTATGTTGATGGGAGTCGGTAGTTCGATAAGCCTGTATGTTTTGAGGCCCGAAATCGAAGAATTAAAAAAATGTGCAAAAGTATATTTAAAACTTGTCAAAGTATCCCCGCTTTATATTAATATCTCAAATACATTTGTTTCGGTAACAATCATACAAGGGCTCTAAGCTTAAAAGATGAACTTTAAAACATTTGCGATGCTAATATAACTACACAAACTGTACAAAGACGAATAACGTGATCTGCATGCTTATATTTAAATTTCAATGAATCTTTGATCACAAAAGCAAATACAAAAGCGGCTTGATTCGGTGAAATAACATGTTTCAGAAACAAGGGATAATTAGATTTCAGTCATTATTTTAGATAAATCTAAACTCAACCCCCATGCATTGGACGGAAAGCGGCATAATAGGAATAGAAATTGTGCAGCATATCATTAAGACTGCATTTTGACGATTGTGAAATCCATAGCATGTCTGGAAAAATATTCAATTAAGAGAGTGAACGACTGGAATTATTGCTGAATATTTGTTTTTCCTGGTTTGAAGGTGTATTTAATACCAGTTAATCGAAAAAAAAAAATGAAAGTTGTGAAAATAAATGCATTTTATAACAAGACATAATATTTTGTCATACGGCGAAATTGAAAAATTTAATCTAACTTAATAACAAATGATTTTTCTTTTGCGTCATTTGCAAGTTTTATATATAATTTTTTCTATTATTTTCCAAAGTTTATTGAAATCAAAGAAGTTTCATCCAAAGACTTTTCATGTCATATGGAAATAAAGATTTGTTTTTAAAGAAAAGTGATCTATCTTTAGTGTTTACAGACTTGTAACAATACATGAAATTGTTAATTAAATGTGGGTCACTATGAGAGTCTGTCTATCAAGCTAATCGTAACTTCAAAACGGCTCTAATGACATTGATTAAATTTTTTACTCTGCCATTTTCAATTTCGAGAAGATTGTTGGATTTGATCAGATGCTGAAGAAAATCCTTATTAGTGGATCATTTTGTATCATAATGGGCCAAGTTGAGCTTATTATATATGATAACGACTCAGACAAGTTTGATAATTGCTTTTATTGTACCGTTTTTCAGCATGAGAAGACCATTGAAATAGGTCACATGTTGAATAAATTTCGACTAGTGAACATTTTTGACTCACCGTGAGTAAAGCTATAATTTTACCCAGAAAAAAAAAACTCTAAATGTTTTGACTAAATGGTTTAAAATTCTATCGTTTTCGGGTTCCACTCGATTAGTTCACATGCTCAAACAAATTCGATTAATGGGTCATTTTGTATCACTCTGACTCAAAATCAAGTTAATTGTATGTTAAACTGCAAGATAGATACATTGAAATTGAGCACAAAGCTATTTTTTAACGACCTTAAATCGTTCATTTCCACAGGTTTTTTTTTTAATAACATACATCTGACTTGTGTGCTCGACATGAAAGTCTGCTTATAAGTCATCGTCGATGTACAAGGACGAGATAGTATAAGAAAATTTACATCACAAGAGAAATACAACCAGAAGCTCCACACAAAGTATGCATGCAATGGAGCCAGCGGGAATCGAACCCACAACCTCCAGATTAGCAGAGTGGCATCTTAACCACTCGGGCACGGAGGCCCCTCCGCAAGTTTTTATTTTATGTATCTATAAAAACTTAACGTAATCACTAATATCAGGTAATAAGGATCATGAATTATGTCAATACTGCAGTTTTCCTGTAATTGTTGAGAATGAATATATTCAGTAATTCAATTTATGAAATGCTAAAAATTGCTAAAATGTGCGTCATCTGAAGATTTTATTAGTGTATATTTTTTGTAATTATTTTTTAGCAATCTGATCTGTGTCTGATCAAGATTGATCATTGTATTTCAGGAATTTTCTCATATATGTTTTATAAAAAATGTTCATTAAGCAATCCATTTTGTCTATATAATACTAGTAAAATATAAAAATATGCTTCATGCATATTGTATTGAAGTATTAATTTTTTATACATGCTTTAAAATTATTTTCACTCAGCAACCTATCTTCCATGTGACGCTAAGAAAACATAAAATCATTCGAAAATTCTATTAGAATTTTTTCTTATAAATGTTCTATTATTATTTACACTCAGCAATGCATCCTAACTGTAAATTCTGAGAAAATTTTAAAAATCTATTAAATCTGGATATTGTATTCTTATCATTGCAAAGGATATTAACGTAAAATAAATTTAAAAAATATATTCAATATCTTTATTCACACAAAACTCTCTCAACAACACTGTTTTCTTAAACATTAGTTATTTATTTTAAGCTGTACTTCTTTTTTATACTAAATATATGATTAAATAGTCTTTACCTCAGACAAATCTGAACAAACTTGGATTAAACTAGGCTAATTGTATAAACACATGGTCATCGGCGCTCATTTTTTAAACAGTCTAAAACTTCATTTGTTCATTGCAACGAGCGCGAAAACTAGTCGTTGGGGGCCACCGTAATACTTACCCATCATGGATTAACGTAACATAAAATATGAAAAGAAAATATGTATAAACCATTTATAAAATGCATCGCAATTTCAAAATAAAGTTTAAACGCATATTTAAGTATTTTTAATACATAGTAGTCTACATTAATGAATTGCTTATAAATCAGTTTCGACAAATTACTTAAAACTCTTAATTACTCAAGTAGTACAAAATTAAGTAAAAGAAATATCCTTATAACTTAAAAAATAATAATCATATTAACTAAATGTTTACTGCGTTCGACATAAGCGTCTCATATCCAATGAAAATATAACTTTAATTGAAATTTTAATGAAATACTGGTTCACGAAAAACCGAAGAGTGTTGAAAATAGGATCACAAAAATCTCTAACTAATTTCCCGATCTACTTCATTCTTTATGCAAAATTTGTGTTATTTCACTGACTTTTACATCCACTCCTTGAATTAAATAAATAAAAGAAAAAAGAGAATTCCAAATCATTCGTAAAATATTGGAACATAGTTACAAATAGATTGTGATTATAAAAGTTTAATAAACTTTTCTAACAAAAATTGAACCGACTTCAAAAACTACTACAAAGTGAAAAATAATTTTTTTACATAATAATAATAAGAAATTAAATTTAGAGCGTAGCATTGACAATGCGTATTATTATATTTATGTACATTAATTTGATTTTAGTCGGTGCCAGCCAAGTCAAGTTCAAAATTAAAATTAATTATTCAATGCAAATCGTAAAAGATTAAAGTTAATTTTTTTAACTAAATATTAAATCGTAAAAAAAACTCATAAGTAATTGGATGTGTGTCTATTTGATAATTTCATGTAACTTGGCTTGGCTGGTACCGACTCCAAAAATCAAATTAATGTACATAAATATAATAATACGCATGGTAAATACTACGCTCTTAATTTAATTTCTTATTACTATTATGTAAAAAAAAATACTTTTCACTTTGCAGTAGTTTTTGAAGTCGGTTAAATTTTTGTTAAAAAAGTTTATTACTTTTTCAAATTTGTTTTCAGATTTAAAAAAATACCTTAAATTTCAATACCGGTTTAAAACAGTTCTGAAATTGAAACTATCGTACTATAAAAAATATATAAGCAAAATCGAAAAAGTAAAAACTAGGTCGTTTGTAGATCGTCCTCAGCTATCCTATGCAAAAAAATCATGTAAAAATATTAAAATTTGAGCGAGATATTTGAAAAGAACGCTCCCACAGACTTTACATTATCATCCGGGTCTTTTTATGTGACTATCGTGGGGCATTAATTAATTATTAAGAAAGTTTAATCGTGTAATAAATAAAAACTAATTTTAAATAAATTTTCAGTAATTACTTAAAACAATGTATATTTTTTTAATTTTAAATTTTATATCAGGCTATCAGTCACCGGTGACTGACGTGGCATTCAACGGGCTAATGATTCTTTTATTCACCATTATATCATATTTCAGGTTATACTTTCACCTACAAAATATTTCACCACTTTCGGATTCCTTTTTGCATCTCTTGTCTGCGCCAAGTGATCGCCCATCAAGACATTTCTGGTGCCATCCTTACGTGAATAATGGGGCCTTCTGTATCTCTGTTCCGATCTTTTCAGTGGTTGCCAGTGCTCCGATGCCACATCGTGAAAGTTTGAGTAGATGTCGTCAGGTCTTCCCTGGTATCTAAAAGCAAAGTGTTTGATTTTATATGCATGGATACGCTATTACGATACGGAGTAAAAGCAAATTGGCATTTTAATAATCTTCATTACAGGGTTTTGTTGCATCAGGTTTTTAGAATAATGAATTAATTAATATTCCTGATGAAAAATCGAACAATTATTTTTGAAGCACTCTTGCACCCATGATTTGATAGTCCGAGTTGTAACATCGCGTTCTTTTGAAACCAATTTTAGCTTCGATGATTTTCATATATATGAGCATATAACAGTTTAAAGATGCTGCAGATAATGAAACTACAAGTCAGCTGGTGTGACAGTTGGAGAAATCCATAGAAACATTGTGTATCCAACTGCATTCTTAAATGAATGGTAACCTGATTACGGATAATACCTCCAAGTCTCAGAAACTTCGATAGTTGGGTTGCCATTCATTTAACAATGGAGCGGAACGTAAGAGACTTTCGTGGCAACATCCATCCGCTGGTGTGCCAACTGACAGTGGCAGTTTCGTTATCTACACCATGCTATCAAGCAGGATGGTAGCCAACTCACCATACTAAGAAACAGAGGAACACCAAGAATCATACATCAGATTGTAACTGCTTATTATTCGACTCACTTCTTTTCAGCATTCGTAATATTTTATTTTGTTTTTAAACGCAGACTGCATTATCTTTTTTTTTTTTTTTTTTTTTTATTATTTTTTTTTTATTTTTATTTTTTTTTTTTTTTTTACCTGCTTAAAAATTTTAATGTTTCTGATACAGTCATGGAGTTATCTTTTATACGGAAATGCAGAGAAATTGTAGAAATTATCCGTTAAACGCCAAACAATCGATGACGGTTTTCATTTTACTATGAATGTGATTCAACTTTAATTGTATTCAATTGCTCCCTCGAGACGAAAATTTTTTATGAGTGTCGAGCCCAAAAGTCAGCCTAAAATGCTAACTTTAAAAGCGTTTATTACAAGCTTCTTTGCTTTTATAAGAAAATGAGGAAATTGCAAATAGACTTGAAAAGAGAACAAAGTATCTCTTCTTAGTACATTGACAGAACTTCTGAATTTTATACATTTAAGGATACACCTAAAACTTTAATGCATTTACGAATAGAAGTAAAGTGGGTATACGCTAGAAATAGCCAAATAGATTTAAAATACAACCTCTGAGAATAAAGTTCGGTGAATACCCTGTAACATTAATGCAGATGAAATATTAACGAAAGTTGCTATACTCTCCTTCGAAATAGTCATATCTCAAAACTATGTACCGCTGAGAACTGCTATACATCTCCTGGAAACTTTGCAAGAAGTTTTCTTTGGGGATGGAGTTGAAAAGCTTCATCATGTTTCGTTGGATTTCAGGAATATCTCCAAACCTCTTTCCTTTCCGTTTGATTCATGAGAATAGGAAAAAGTCTGGAGGATTGTGATCTGGCGAGTATAGTGGATGTTCAATTTGCACCACCCCTCATGAGCTTCTTTCGGTGTATTGCGAAGCTCAAAACAAAACTTTAAACTGAAATTTTTTGTTCGTTCATTTTCCTATTCTTAGTTAAGAATACAGCTCGAACACACTAAACAAGGACGTTGTAAAGCACGTCTTACACAGAACATAAACGACGCTCAATTTAACAACGGTAGTGGTAGATGGTCAACACCTGTCACTATATAGGTGCAGCGTTTTGTTTCGCTAGTGTTGTCAGATTGACTTTTCTGAATTAATTCACCAAACTTTTTTGTCAGAGGTTATATACAATTTGCTAATAAAAATATGTGGCGCCTGATGCAGCCCCCCAACCCGAAAAAAAAAGTGTCATGATCTGTAAACGAATTTTAAAAGAGAAAGAGGGAGAGAGAGAGAGACTCTAAATGCAGCACTGGGTCCGCTTCTGGTCGGTACAGCTGTTCAAATCACAACTGCGTAAGTGCATGAGAAAAAAATAAATAAAAGTTCTAAATATTCGAGAATAGTGTGATACCTTTAAAGAAAGAAATTCGAAACTTGACATATTTATTATTCTTAACCGTTTCCTGTGCTGTGTGTCCACTCCGGGAACACTTAATTTTAATTCCAAAATTACAAACCGAACCAAGAATATTTTAGAGAAATTTTTCTTTTACAATGAAAGCGTGGATTTAGGAACATAAAGTCATATTCCTAAAATATTAGTCAAATATTAGTTTCTATAAAAGTCGTTTTTAAATTCCGGTGCCAATCAATAATTTCTTATTTTAAGAGCAGAATTTGCGGCCGGAAAGTATTAAAAAGTAAATGCAGAGAAGAATTGTTTTGAAAAAAAAATTAAAATTAAAACATGAAACGGGCCGAAAACTTTATAAAAAATATATATATATATATTCGTTCTAAATTATACAGTTGTTAAAGTAAGAACTTGAAATCTGAAATGATTTTTACAATTCGTTACAACTAGGAATTAAATGCTCACGATGAACATTTTCTAATAAATTTGAAATTAAAAAAATGCAAGACCAAAAAACCATCCAAAATTAAAATTTTTGTGGCACCGTTCGGGATAGAAACCTAAAATATATGCATTGTGGTTACTTTTAAGATTTAAACAACAGCTGAGAACGGTTTCTAAAAAAGTAAAAATTTAAAAGTTCCTGACAAGAGATAAAATATGCTTTAAAAAAAATACTAACCGACTAAAAAAAAAAAAAAAAAAAAAAAAAAAAAACCAAGCTTGGTGACAACTTGGCACTAACGCATATGAAAGCATAGTTTTAATATGGTTATGACTTGAAAACATTGCAACAATGAAAGATGATTTGTCACAACTCATTATTTTTTTTATCAAAACCACATTTTGTTATTTAAAAAACATTCTAATCACCAGAATTTTATGAAATTAAAAGATCTAGTATCGGTGTAAGAGTTATAGCCTGAAATTTTATTTGTTTATTGTACACACACATCTGACTTGTGTGCTCGACATGAAAGCCTGCGATTACCTGAAAAATGAATGCTTCTAATTGGATGACTGCTTCAAAGAGTTGGAATTTTCATGTTTTTATTTTTAAAAAGTTCTAATCGCAAGTATTTGATAAAATTGAAATGGGGGCATCTTACACTTTCAAACAAAAAAAGAATTATTAAAATCGGTTCATTTTTACGGAAGTTATGAGTGAACAACAAATACATACAGGTCGAAATCATAACCGCCTTCTTGAAGTCGGTTAAAAAATTCGAAAATTTGTATATGCCTTTCATCAGAATGAATATTTCGAGATTCCGAAAAAAATAGTTCCGTATAATCGAGGTTACTAATATTAAATAGGCTTCTATTCATTATTACATAGTAAATACACACCAAATTTCAAGTCTCGATCTCAGTTTGTTCGAGAGGTAGAGCTAACAGACACACGGACAGACAGGCAGACACACAGACAGAAGGACGGCAATTTATTTTTTTTTTAAATATGTTTTTCGTAATCTCCGGTGTCTGAAACGTGTTAATCCGTTTAAAAAAATTTACGATATTCAGAACGATTGCAAGACTGTCCTTATAATACGAATGATGGGCAAATAGTAAAATTGATTTAGAAATAAATAGATAATTTTAAATTATCCTATTTCTCAGCAGGCTCTTAGTAAAAGAGTGAAAAATCTGAGGCTGATTGAGAAATAATTTATTATTTTGAAGTTAGCCTTATTATGATACAGCTCTTTTCAATAATCCTGATAAAAATCATGCCGATTGGAAACACAAAGAGGATTCTCCAATTAGCGGGTTTTTTCAAAGAGCTGGATTTCGCAATTACTCTACAACATTTACATCTAGTGTTTGCTGTTAGGTATATATGATTTTGAATCATTTAAACTTTCAATGTATTAGGGTCAAGCTTTAAAATAAAACATGTTTTTCATACGAAACGTTTGTTTTATATAAAATATTTTTATTAAAAATTTCAATCATTCCGCAATTAAAACTAGTCGAATGTGACAATCTCAAAACATTCTCCTATCTCATTCACATTAATACTTTCAGAAAAATGAAATATAGTAGCGCCACCGGTTAGGTAATTTACACCAAAATCTAATCTCCAACAACTTATTTCAAGTTCTAAGTGAATCTAAAAATTGATGAAAATCAATTGATGAAAAGTATTAGTAATTGAAATAGAATTATCGTAGAAATCGTAAAAAAAAATAGAAGCACAACCTCTTGAGTGATTTACTCTAAAAACTAAAGAATACTAATTTATATCAGGATCTAAATAGATTTGAAATTTGATGAAAATCTTTTATTAGTTCTTGAGATAAAGCTATTGCGATAATCATGAATTATGCTGCATCTCAGCCCAATCTGTTGAGCGATTTATTCCAAAAACTGAAGAATACTCATTTATATCGGGGGCTAACTGAGTCTGAAGTTTGATGGAAATTTGTGCATTAGATCCATAGATAGAGCTATTGCGATAATCATGAATAATGCCACACAGCAACGTCACCTGTTGAGTGATTTATTCCAAAAACAACAGATTACTAATTTATATCATTGACTAACTGAATCTAAATTTTGTTGAACATTTGTACATTAGTCCCTGAGATAGATGTATTACGATAATCCTGAAAAATACCGCATTGGAGAGCCACCTGCTGTGCGATTTACACCAAAACGCAATCAGAACCATTGTCGGACGTTTCCTACTAGTCCGCAAAACTTTGAAGAAAGTCCGTAGTAGTTATTGCTGCCACCACCGATATTATCAGGTGATATCGGTCACCCACTGTAAGGATCGTGTAAATGAACACCAACGCTGTCAATTAACTAAATTAACAGTTTATTTATACTCTATGTACACACTATAATACACTATATACAGTTACAACTCGGATATAGGTGATCCGGTTCAACATTAAATTAAATACAGTAAAAGGTTGGCTGTGTACTGTTCAAATTACACCTTCTCCCCCTCACTCTACACTCGTTAGATTCACTTTACCGGAGATCAATTTCGAATCTCCCGACACATGGGTTCTCAGCCTACGCTATTCGGCCCAGAGCACTACATACAGGGACCTCCATCCACCACTGCTCTCACGGTCCGAACTGACTCTATCTCAGCCAAACACTGCACTTCTCCATTCCTGCATTTCCCCAATGTAAATCCCCCTATTCGTGGAAATCCTTTATTTTCCCTTCTTCAATAGACATCCCAGAAGGTCAAACACTCTCGTCTGCAATCTTCTTTTCTTTTCTCTCACCACCTGTTCACTCAGGCTTAAGACTAAAAAAGAATGTCACCTTGAAACTTCAGTACACAGCCCATACAATACATAAAATATTAGGATAAAAATAACATAAATTCCAGGTCTAATAGAAGATGTTTTCTCAGAACCTGACACACCCCACCTTAGCGGAAAATATGCCATTTAGGGGCTAATTTCCCCATAAACATATAGTAATATCACAGAAGAGTTCAATAGTCTGTTTGCAGGTTTCTTCATTATGCTTATTACATAGGTTTTTCCAGGGGTCTGAAAATTATCTACCGACATCTCTAATGAACCTTGCCCTAATGTTATTATTACATAAACACTATACATGCTAATACACTATTAAAAACACAAAATTAAAATATAATTACACATGCATAAAAAATTAAACTCGTGATGACATCCCTTTAAGGTTGTCCACTATTTGGTCAATGATACTGATGGGCTAGCAACTGGCTGTTCTTCCCAGCTCTTCCTATGTAGCCTAGAAATTGCATCAGCATTCAAATGTTGTGCTCCTGGACGATGAATAATACTCAGGTTCCAGCGTTGCAAGGCAAGAGCCCATCTAGTCAGTTTGGGGGACCTTGGGGTTGTTTCAGTGAGAAATTTTAATGGATTATGATCTGTAATGATCTCAATTTGAGATCGATAGGTCCATTTTTCAAACTTTCGCAACCCAATGAGAACACTCCAAGCCTCTGTCTCTATAGTCGGCCAAGCACACTGAGCCCCTGGCAATTTCTGACTGGCAAAAGCTATCGATTTAAACTGACCCTTTTCATCTTTTTGAGTAAGACAACATCCTACTGCCAGGTCGGAAGCATCGACGTGAAGCTTATATTCCCGGCCTACGGTAAGTGTAGCCAAACTCGTCACTTTACATAACTCATGTTTAAGGGTATTAAATGCTTCTTCTGCCCTTTCATCCCATGGTACAGTATTTATAACTTTCCTTTAGTTATTTCGGTTAAAGGTATAGCAATTTCAACATAATTTGGTCGGTAAAATCCCATTAATCTCAAAACAGATCTAACTTCCTTTTTAGTTTTTGGTCTCTTTAAATCCCTTATTGCTCTTATTTTCTTCTCATCAGGTACATGCGTTCCACTCCCAATTACATGACCTAAAAGCTTAGATATTTTTTCTCCAAATTTACATTTATCCAGCCTAATCGTAAAATTTCTACTTTTAAGTTCTTCTAAGACAGACCTAAGATGCTCACAATGCTCTTCCCAGGTGTCGGAGAAAATGATGAACTCATCAATATATGCTTCCGCATACCTCGATGACCTTGAAGAACCTCATTCATATCTTTCTGGGACTTAGCAGCCGTTCCTCATAAACCAAAATGCATAGTCGCCACAGATATGTTCCGTTATGCGTTGTAAAAGCTGTCAAATGTTTACATTCCTCAGCCATTTTAATCTGCCAATAACCCCTCATTACATCAATCGAAGATAAATATTTAGCTGCCCCCGCAGTATACATGATTTCTTGTGACTCATTCATCGGAAAGGCTGGAACTTGCGTCACCGAATTTAAAGCTTTATAATCTATACAAAGTCTCACTAATTTCACATCCAGAATCAACCAATCCCTTTGCTTTTTGACCATTTACACTAACTTCAATTTTCTCATATTATTTAATTTCTCACCAATAACATTAGTTCCCTGTTCGGCCTTTGCCCATATCCTCGCCACAATAGCTTCAATAGGTAACTCTATGTTTCCTTTTACAACAATCTTATTTACACCCGCTTTCTGTTCTCGCCCTTTATAACCATTATTATTTCCCACATTACCCATTTTATTACAAAAACGTTGGTAATGACCTCTCAAACCACATTTAAAGAATTTAGGAGCTGAAACATCACTAGGTTTCCTAAAATTAATTTTTCTATCCGAAAAAGAATTAGTCTCATTACTCCCGTTTTCCTCAAATTACCACTAACTTTACTATCCTCCCTCGGTCTCATTTTTTCATTGTTTACATACCTATCTTTACCTTTAAAACTTTTATACGTAACTGCATAAGACTTGTTTTTATGGTCAAAATAATGGTCGCATTCTTTAGCAATTTTAGAAGCTTCTAACCATTTACCCTGCTGAGTTAATCCAATATACGATGCAGTTTCCTCATCTAACGTACTTAATAGCTTATCAATAATTATTAACTGGTTGACCTTTTCATATGTGTCAGCACCTCTAATCTTACAATAATTTTCCCATGTTGCTATTAAACGCGATACAAATAATACATGAGTTTCATTCTGGTTTCTCATAGCCTTCTTAAAATTTTCCAAACACGCCTTCGGTGTCGGCTCATGTTCCCTTAAGACTAACTCCTTTAATTCCTCATAATTCTCCATTTGTTCCCTAGTTTTATAAATTAACAAATTATCCGCTTATCTCCTAACATATTTAGTAGAATTTCGGCCTGCTGGTTTTTCCCATACATTTTTAGTTTTCAATGCCCTTTCTAAACTGTTCAAAAAAAAAAATTCCATCACTCAGTCCCTTCTGGTACTTTGATAGACAGAGTTTTAACACTTTTAATCAATTTTTCAATTTTACTTTCATTATTAGATTCTCTAGACCCATTAGAGTTATTTGTCGATCCTTGAACCCTTACTCTTTACATTTCTAATTCATGTTCCATCCTTAATTTTTCAATCCTCTCTTCTCTTTCTAACTTTTCGCGTTCTAATTTTTTCTGTTTTTCTAACCTTTCGAGCTGTAGTCGTTTCGTAACAATAGTGTTAGATAATTCCGTAATAACCCCTTCGTAATACTCATCACTGTCCATTATCTTTTTCCTAAGCTGAATTCTGGTATCATCTTCCGCGAATTCAACCCCCAATTCTTCGGCTATCATCTGAAGATACACCTTTTTTAGTTTCAATAAGAAAGCCATACCTTCACCGATTGTTATTACCACCCTACAATACAATAATATTTAAACCTACCAAATTAATATTTCCCAAATTTCTTCCTTAGTACAGTTATAGCTCCACATATTATACTAATTAATACCCTTCAGATAATCGATGTATTTCTAATTAACCTACTATAGAATCTGATTTTCCCCAACCATTGATATCACACAATTTACTTTCAATAAAACAAAAGGTAAAACAGTAATTTCGATTTAATTACTATGCAATACACAATTAGATAATAACATACAATTTACATAATAATACTGATACGTTGAAACTGAATAAAAGTATTGATGTCAATAGAAACATCCACATAAAGAAAAATTTTATAACATGCACATGTAAATTTCTACCATTATCCTCACTAAAATATTTCCAAATTCAACACTGGTTCTCATTCTTAAAACAAAGATACTCAAGACCTTCACTTTTATTTTTCCTCACTGCGGCCTTTTTTTTTCTCTGAGCCTTTTCTTTTTCACTGTGAGCCTTATTAAAATTCTAAGCAAATGTTTATTGCTCGTTTGTTATCAACTCTTCAAAGTTAAAACAGTATTGCTTCATTTAAATATTACTTGAATAATAATTTAATTTTAATAAATTCAATTATTCCTTCCAACTACTATTAACACAATGCATTAATTTTGTTCACTACTATCATTAGTAAAAAAAAAATAGAAAATCAATATTAGCTCAACTTATTATGACCTTTCCTTAAAACAATAGAAAATATGGTTATTAATACTTCCTACCTATCTGAACACAATTATTTAATTGCACATAAATTATCTAGACAATTTATCTTAAATTACTATTAATTATACAACAACAACTAAAATTGGTTCGAGATGTCAGCAGAAAGAAATGATCAAAACACCTTACCTTATTCTTTATCTGCTGAGGTACTCTTCTATTCACCGGTAGTTCCAGGATGTAGCGATAATATGGCACAAACAATAATTATGTTGTCCGTAATAACTCTAGAGCACAACACTTTGGTTCAGTTCTCTCTAATGATGATGAGACACAACACTATAGTTCGGTTCGCTGTACCGATGTAGGGCACACACACACTGTATTTCTGTTCGATGCTTCAATTTTATCCCTCTAAAATTCCACTCGACGATCCGGCATTACCACGCAAGAATTCCACTGGGTCCTCCGGCACTAACACACTGCAACACGGCTCACTGGTCACTGGTGTCAGACGATTCTATTCCACCTCTGCCATCAATTTGTCGAACGTTTCCTATTAGTCCGCACAACTTTAAAGAAAGTCCGTAGTAGTTATTACTGCCACCACCGATATTATCAGTTGATATCGGTCACCCACTGTGAGGATCGTGTAAATGAACACCAACGCTGTCTATTAACTAAATTAACAGATTATTTATACTCTATGTACACAATATAATACACTATTTACATATAAAACTCGGATATAGGTGATCCGGTTCCACATTAAATTAAATACAGTAAAATGTTGGCTGTGTACTGTTCAAATTACACCTTCTCCATCTCACTCTATATACGTTAGATTAACTTTACCGTAGATCAATTTCGAATCTCCCGACACATGGGTTCTCAGCCTACGCTGTTCGATCCGAGCAATACATACAGGGACCTCCGTCCACCATGGCTCTCACGGTCCGAGCTGGCTCTATCTCAGCCAAACACTGCCCTTATCCATTCCTGCATTTCCCCAATGTAAACCCATTCGTGGGAATCCTTTATTTTCCCTTCTTCAATAGGCATCGCAGAAGGTCAAACACTCCCCTCTGCAATCTTCTTTACTTTTCCCTCACCACCTGTTCACTCAGGCTTTAGACTAAGAAAGAATGTCACCTTGCAACTTCAGTACACAGCCCATACAATACATAAAATATTAAGGTAAAAATAACATAAATTCCAGGTCTAATAGAAGATGTTGTCTCAGAACATGACAACCATATTATATTTAGGACGAATTAAATCTAATTTTTTATGAAAATCCGTCGATTAGTTCTTTAGATATAACTATTGTAAAAATCGTGAAAAAGGAAGCATAACAGCACCGTTTATTGTGCGATATGCACCAAAAACTAATCAGATCCGGTTTACATCAAATCTGACTGAATCTAAAGTATTGTGAAATCCCGCGCATTAATTACTAAGATTGAGCACCCACACCATTTATGTCTCATACAGACAGACAGACTCACAGGTAGACTTTTTGCAAAAGCATCTTTTTGGAATCTCTGACTCCTAAAACGAGTAAATCCCTCGAAAACCAGAAATCGAAAAATTTTACGAATTCAATATTTTCTTCTTGTAAAGATAGAAGAAAGTAAAAAATATCTAATCAATCTGTTTTGTTTATGAAAATGTATCAAATAATAACATGCTTATTTTAAGAGATTATGTAGGAAAAAATATTTAAAATATTACTAATTCACCAGAAACTTTATCCAGAATTAAAAATTAAATTATTAAGTACAATTATCTTCGTTAAAATATTTTTAATATATATTAACTCAGACATTTTGGTTAATATTTTTGAAAACGTAAAATTATCTGAAACTCAACATCATTTAGCAGAAAACAGTGTGTAATTAAAACGCAAAAATGGAAAGATTTATAACTATCTTTTTTTTTTTTTTTACTACACATCCTAATCATAGTCATAAATCTTTTACTTTTAAATTCCCGAACCACTTATTTAAATATTTAATAAATTAGATCCTAATTGTTTTTCCAGTATAATTATTCAGAAAACTTACTTAAAATATTCTCATGCAAATTAAATTAAAATTGTCATTTTCTGTAGATTGATATTTATAACATGTAATTCATTCCTGTAACTTGATAGAATATTTTCTCATTATATATTATTTTTCTATCTTACAATTTAAATATGCCGAAAAGAAATTAAAAATAAACACAAGATTTGATGAATACTTTAAAATGCATGGAAAAACTCTCATTGCTATACGTTTGTCTAATAGATATTTATAAAGTATTTCAGTATTTCAAGCAAATACATGTGTTGCAAAATCCCAAACTTTTATTTGTGAATGAAAGATGCTGTTTGTTCTGATACTTCAATAAACTAATTATTTTTATTTGATCTTAAAGGAAGAGATGTTGGGTGCAATCTTATGGATAATATGCGAACTTTAACACCCGATTTTTCAGAAACTGCTCAGCCAATTTTGATATAATTTGGAATTCATATGCACTGGATTATGCTCAAGACTTATGGCAGAGATTTTTTTCTGTGATTAAAACATTTTATGTTAGAATATCTTCAATTCTTCAGAAATCTTTCATTTTTCAGAATTTTTCTGAAATTAATAAAATTATTTTAAAACTGTCAGCCGCATATGACTTCATATTTATGTTTGTCAGAAAAATATTCCAAACAAGATAAATTAATGAACTCAACGATTTCAATTATCGATGCGTAAGATGCATGAGACAAAAAGAACGTGAAAAAAAACATCCCCAGCGGAAAATATTAAAATAATAAGAAAATAAGATATACACGTAGAGGTTTGAAAATAGAAAAGTTCCACAGATTTATATATTAGGATAAAGACTTTTAGTAGTTCTTTTTTTAGTTGTATTTTCAAATGTGCAAGTTGTGTATTGTTTTATTAGTGTAAATAAATTACAGGCTTTATATTAATTCATACCCGAAATTAAATGTTGTTTAATATTTAAGTAAAGTTGTTTCAATCTATAAGATAATTGAATTTTCAGTAGGTAGAATATCAAATGCTACATTTTTATTCTAAAACCATTTTTTTTTATCGAAATCGCTTGCTTACTTAAGAAGTTTATGCATAAATGCCAATGTGTTTTAATTATTCCGGAAAAATATATAAGGCAAGTCGGAAATTGCACGTCAGACAACAAATAAAGTGCGTTCATACTACAAAGAAAAATGTAAAAATATTCAGATCTTGGTACAATAGTATTCAGATATTCGGATACTGTATAAGTATCCAATATCTTTTGTGTGACCCTGTAAATACTATTTGCTGTCTATTGAACAGGAAGTAAATTGTAGTAAACCTCAGCGACGTATATCAATTTCATAATATGTGAAATAGTTTAATGTATTTAAAACGTGATGTAAACAATATTTCCTCTATAACGCAATGAAATACTTTTGTGTGGCCCTGTAAATTCTGAAAAAAATTTCTTTGGAAAATGGATCGTACAGAATATATATTTTAATATATACTTCATTGATGCATATAAATTTTATTATATTTGAAAGAGTGTATCATCATTAAAATGCACATGAAACTATTTTTTCCCATTGACCGTAATGTAAGGGGATAGTTTGGCTATCCCTGTATATGAACTATGCCTCTGAGTTTCATGAAAGTTGAAATGACTCGACAAGATTATGCAACAGTAAGACATTTTAAATTTCAATGGATTCGGTTGAGTAGTTTTTGAGTCGTTATATGCTATGGACTGACGGACAAACAAATAGATAGACAGACGGATAGACTGAACGACGATTTTATGTGCTACATATTCATTTTGAGATTTTTGGTTAGATAAAATTTCCGGTTAAAAATATGTTCATATTGGATTGACGTTTGAATAATTAAGGAATATTGTCATCTATATTCGATGGGGCTTTTCGCTGAAAAGCATCATTTTCCAAAGATTTAAAAAACTTTCACAGTTCCAACTTGTGAGAAGCTCACTGTAAAAAAAATTCTGTAGAGGTACTAAACTTTTTCTAGGAAACTGGGATTCCAAGAACTTTTCCTGTAACGGCAACAGCAAAAATTCTAGTTTTAGAATCAGTTACATGGATTTTTCCTGCTATCGTTACATTAAAAGTTCTTGGAATCCCAGTTTCCTAGAAAATGTTTAGTACCTTTGTAACGTTACATGCATGCTGAGTGTCATTTGCAACGTTTGGTTGGTCGTGGTGGGAGTTAAATGTAGACATACTCAGTAATTAAGATAAAACAACAAAGTTTATTAAAATGATAAGGGCTGAAGGGAAGTGGAGCAAGTCTTAATTTTACACAACTGAAAATACTATGAAAAAGCTAAACGCATACTCACAGGCTCCGGCCTAGCTCAATCGTGGCACCTTCTAATACTTCTCCCTATCTCTTGGCTGAGCTGCTAGATAAAGCTTAATTAGACAGCCCGTGGCTGTGTGTAATTCTTTATTCACAAATAATCAAAATGAAACTACTATGAAGTTTCTTACCCCGGCCAACTCTCAAGTCAACTATCGAAACTCCTTTACACTTCACTGGAGGCCCGCTGCTACTTTCAATCGGCTAGCACTTCGCTGAACAATATCTCACTTCGCTATCTAACGCCACAGATACTCACACACTGGCTAACGCCACAGATGCTCTCTCGCTGGCTAGTGCCAGAGACACTCGCTGGCTAATGCCAGAGACCCTCTCCATTCACTCAAACCCAAGCTTTTATATGCTGCAAACTGAGATACTTCACATTAACATATTACTAATAACCGCGAGCTAACTGCAGAATCCGAAAGAGCACACACACTCTAGAAAGTTAAAGTAAAAGAGAGGATAGATGTCGCTTTTACGCTTACACATGTTAAATTATTGACGTCACGATCTCAGAAATACTAAAGTGCCTTTATGACAAAGGTCACTCCCTAACACCTTTACAGAATTTTTTTTACAGTGCTCTTGCATAGTTTTGTGAAACAAGTGAATTACAATTTTAAATAAATGCTTAGATAAAATTTATTTATACTTAATAAAAAATTTTAAATCTTAGAATAAAATTAATGTAAGTGGGCATCGCATCCCGCTCACATTAATTTTATTCTGAGATTTTATATCATAAGATTAGGCTACCGGCTTGGACGTTTTTCACTCTGTTTTTTAAGCTTAGTTAGCAATGTGATAATACGTTTATTAAATACACATAAATTACTTTTTGTTAAACATAACTGAAACAGTTGTGAAACATAATTGTTTAAATATATATTTTTTTTTCTCTTTGGAATAACATATTCCAATAAAATTCAAAATTAATTAACAAAGTTTATTAAATTAGAGGAATGTTTTCATGAAATTATCAAAAAAATTAAATAACTATAAAATTAAACAAAAAATATTAAATTAATTACTTACAAATTAACTAACCGTAATTTAAAAGCCTAATTTTGATTGTTATAATATTCCACTAGAAATTAAATCACAATGTATTAGAATTATGAAATAAATTATAATCATATTAAATCTATTCAATTCTATTATATTAATATTTATTTATTACATTTTTTTATTTTAATATATGGATCGATACAAATAAATTAACATAAATTTTAAGAGGTCAAAAAACATATTTAGAAAAAAAAGTTATAGAATCCGCAATATTTGATATAAATAAATTAGTAAACATAAATTTTGAAAGACTAAAAAATATGTTGCATTTGAAAAACTCTATAGAATAAAATTTATATAGAATTTCTTAAAGTTTTATGATGCTATATCAAAAAACTTTCTATAGAAAGAAAAATCTAAAAAATTCTGCATTAATATTTTCTTTACAGAACATATTCCATTGAACACTTTGAAACTCTATAGAAAGTCTATTCTATAAAACTTGTAAATAATTCTATACAAAGTTTATTCTACAGAGAGCTTGGTGGCACTGCGAGTCAATCTAATGAATTCGTCAGCAGATTGAAAATATTTAATTTATATTTGATTTCAAAGCTGCTTCATATTTATTTTGCATTGTTATAACATTTTTATTGTATACCTGGGCCATTTTCACCATTCGCTTACATTTCAGAATTTTATTTTTATTTTTCAAACTTAATAATTTCTTTTAAAAATGGAGACAGGTGTTAAAGTAAATGTTTAAGGTACATGAAAAAATTTTGGTTGAGCATTTTGCCCTTTAATATAATATGCAAATTCTATTTAAAGTTCGTTTGTAAGGCAAAATGTTCAAGTCAAAATTCCTAAAAATACTCACCTTTAAATTTACGGACTTACGGTAACGGACTTGACACTATGTTGTAAATGGCAGACCTGACTAGCACAAAGGAATGATTGATTGTGTGCGTCCAAACAGCATTAATTTTGAAAACATGTCCACCAAAATATAATAAGCAACACCTTAAATCACGTTGTAACTCAATCTGAAATTTAATAAAAATTAGAGGATTAGTATTTTAGATAACGATATTACGAAAATCGAGAAAAATGCAGCAAAGCAGCGCTACATACTTGTTGGACAATATTGTTCTATGTAATTTGTTGTCCTGGGGATATGACAGAACTACGCTTAATGTTTATCAAAAAAGTCAGCAGTCATTTTAGATATCTGATAGTAGTGATCTTGAATTAAACGCTTGGCTTTACGTAATTTTTTTAAATATAGTAAGCGAAAGGTAATATCACTTTCTTCATAATTTCAATATAGCCGTGCTGATACAATGGCTTATTAACCTCGGCAAGATTTTCAATCCACAGTAAGTGAAGTATCCTTAGACCATCATAACTTAACTTACTATTTGTACAATACCTTAAACACAATCGTTATAAAGAGCATTTGCTCGTCAATGATATCCGTGTCCGGATATGAAACTAGTATCACAGTATGCTTTGACGTTACCGAGATCCAGGTAAATCGAGATTTTTATAGCCTGCAACCGAAAGGAAGAATACAGTCCATTTTTTCGAGGCTTATTAGCTGGAAATAAATTTTATACAACTGATATTCTTTTAAATGAAAAAAAAAATCGTAATTGTCTGAATGCGGTAAGTACAATATGCAGTGATTGCGAGGTGTCACAAATGGTAAAATAGCGATTTTTAAAGCATGGAAAAAATGGAAAAATACGGTCCATTTAGATTTTTAAAAAATTGGCAAAACGGATAACTTATTTGTACAAAGATAAAAACAAATGTGACATCATATATTGAAAATAAAATTACTTACTGAAATAAAATGCTTGCTGTTTATACAGTTCTTTAAACACAATCGTTAAAAAGAGCATTTGCTCGTCGATGATATCTGTGTCCGGCAATATTACTGTATTGGGGAAGTCCTTTTCAGATGTGACTTTTTTGTGTGAATACCTTATCACGAGTGATTGTGTCATTGCAGACTACTTATTATATCCGTATTATTGATTTTCTAATTTTCACTCAGAAATTGCAATGTGCGACCCAAATTAGTTATTTTTCAAAAACTGTTACATAATTTCAAATTATTTTATGAGCCATTATCATGACAATATTTAGCTCACTAAGAGATTATTTTCTTCGGACTACAATTTTCATGCAGATTTGATATCGATTGTTTTTCTTTCCACAGTTTAAAAACACATTTTACGGTATTGTGTGATACATTAGTAAAGCAATCACGGACTATGTGATGTGCGCATCTATGTGATATTTCTGCATCACATAGATACAAGGCTAGAATTCACATCATGTAATCTCTTAAAATACAGCCTGTAGTTATTTTTTAGAAGAAATTAAAATCAAACTTGGTGGACCATATAGCTTAAAATATTATTGTTAATTTACGAATTATGCTACAGGTTCTTTCGAAATGTACATATGCAAGTGATTTGGTATGAATTGGACAATCTTTAACACAAAATAAAAGACAATTTTAACTTTCAAAAAGACAAACATGAACTTCTTATAAAAAAGTACTTGATAAAAAAAAATTGGTTCACTTACAGATGAATTTATGGATGAGAGTCAATGTATCTTCAAAATAACACTTCTTTTCACAAGTCTATGTCAACTTCTTATAGGTCATCAATACATAACATTCAAATTTTAAAAAGTTCCACCTAAAGGTAACGATTTAAATGTCAGAGAAAAAAATAAAAAAGTTTTGGTTAACTAAGTTTATGCTATCTAAAAGTAGTTTGGTTCGATTATTGAATTGGTATCAACCATTTTTAAATTGTGAAACAAAATACCCACTTCTACATGCATAAACCTCGGCAATTACTTCCTAAAAAATACCTGGAGGTCATCCATACTAAGAGAGGCAAACAACATACTTAAAATTAATGTACAAATCTTCTACATATGCTATTTAAATAATAAATTTATCGGTTCTAAAATATTTTCAACCATGTTTATTATGAAGAATTTAATTTTTTTTTTACTTTAGAAAAGATATTATTGTAATTAAAAAAATAACAAAACTTCCATTACTTCATGAGCATAACTTTATAATGACACATTTTTTTTTTCATTTAAGAGCTTTACTGTTTTCGTTCACGTAGCAAACTTTTTTCGAGAATTGTTTAAAAGAGCTATTCATTTAAAAGCAACACAAGTATCTCATTAACAATAGAAACAGTCTGAAATGTTTATCTTGTTTTAAAAAACATGTTTGTTCTTAAAACATTTTGAGTCTTTCGGAGTTTCTTTTAATAGTACATGTCTTTTAATGGAATATTATTTTGTTTTAAGAAATATATATGTATTAAATTTAAAAAATCGCCATTTTGCCCGCCCTGAGTTTTTAATTCTAACGTTTTATGGAACATACTTTTATTCTGACTTTCCGTAATGTATTAACATTTTAACAGCTGAAGTTCTTTTATTTTATTTTAATCCCTGTCAATGTTACTAGAATGCCAATATCTTATTGCGAAATCTTTCTTTCAGTACACAAATCCATTTTCCTTTTTAGAAATGAAAAACATTTATCAAAACTATAATTTTGTTTTATTATTTAATTAATCGTCTGATGGGATTCATACGCCTTGCGCGTGAACAGGTTAGGCTATTGCGCGATCAAATAAAGATTCCCTGCATCTAGCCATGCCTACCGACCAATAGGAGATAGTGTGTTGAATTATCTTTGCGTTGAAAAGTAACCTAATGAATCTTTAAAAGCCTTACGTAAAAAAGGGGAGGGGCTAGTTTGGCTTGTAATGTGAGAGACTCATTTTGCTTTGGAAGAGAGTTCAGAATGCTTCTAACCGTTCAAATGCTAGGAGACTCGACTCATCTTTGGCATAATTTTGAACGTTGAGATGATACAGTCTTAAGAGCGAGTTATAAATAAATAAATAAACAACGTTAAAGAGCACAAATATTGTAATATTAAAAAGCATACAGCTTTTTAACATTACAATATTGTGCTCTTTAACGTTGTTTATTTATTTATTTATATATAAGCACGAAGTACAATCCTTCCCCCTTCTTTTAAGAGCGAGTTGTCTAGTGTTAATTTGTGTAGACTGGTGACATGTGGAGTAACTTATGGTCGTACTAAGAATTAATAAAGGACTAAAAACTGATTTTATTCTATTTTTATTGGAGAAACTCCCATGGAGCACAATACCATGTTTTCCGTCTA
Source organism: Maratus speculifer (assembly GCA_964019185.1). Taxonomy (NCBI): domain Eukaryota; kingdom Metazoa; phylum Arthropoda; class Arachnida; order Araneae; family Salticidae; genus Maratus; species Maratus speculifer. The sequence continues at coordinate 310,367,846 of OZ025290.1, forward strand.
CGGCTGCTAATCCTGTTTATTATTTTCAAGTGAATCGACTTATTCTTACAGCAAAGATGTTATCCCACGAGAACCGATGTGTTGTTACAGCTAATCGCCTTATTATTTCATATATACATATATATACTTACTACTTTATCATTTGCATGAAGTATATGTGTAGTATATGTGTAAGTATATGTGTATGCACTTGCTATATGACTTCATTTATGTTTAGGCATTTAGTAATAATAATAATTATTATTATTTTCTTACTCTATTGGCGACATTTGCGATTCTTTATTTTAAACATACATTTCACACTTTAAATTTAAAATAAAGGTTACTTTCTTGAATGAATCATGCGTGATAAAGAGCAAAAGTATTAGAAAGTACAATATAAGTTAAAACTTATTGTACTACAATATTTCCTACGCATATCCAAAAATGCTTCCATAGGCTTAATGTCATATGAATATGAATTGAATAGTATGCGAAACAACAACATTCATAAACTATCTAACAAGGTAATATTCAATGAACACTAATTAATCTATTTGAATATACTCTATTTGAATTCTACACTGCCTAAAAAAGTTTATAAAGCTACTAACTTTTTACAGGACACTGGGATTCCTAGGACTTTTCATGTAGTGGTAAGAGGAAAAATTCATGCAACATGTTCTTTTACATGAATTTTTGATGTTACTGTGACATGAAAAGCTCTTGGAATCCCAGTTTCCTAGAAAACGTTTAGTAATTTTAGAGACTTTTTTTTACGGTGCAGTTTTTATATTATTAACGTAAAAGTAATTTTTTTACTGAAAAATCGGATCCAAAAGAGTTGACGTACTCGGTAAATTCGTTATTATCGCCGTTCTAGCGTTAAAATTTTATGTATTATTCTATGATCCCGATTTTTGCTCTCATTAATAAAGCAAACTTATAATTGAAACAAGTTTATAAATTATAGAAGAACATTTTATGATTGATGAAGTTTTGGCAACTTGCATTGGTGTCAAAGGACTAAAAAATTGAGTACTCGAGTAAACTTTTAAATTCTTAAAGAGGTATTACTTTCCCGAGTTTGTTTAAATTGTTTAAATATTTACTTACAATATTGCAAAAAATATTTATATTATTCATTAGATAATTATGTTAGAGTTGGTTTCCAAAAGATGAAACGAAGTTAAAATAAATGGTATCTGCGAATTTTGGAAATTTCGTTTTGAAAAACAAAGGCCTCAACAGTTTTTATTGGCGTATACACTGTAAAAAGAAAAAAAAATGTAATCTTACAAATATAGAGTTGCCGAAATCTGTATGCTTACAAACATTTTATCTGGTTTCTTTACAAGAAAAGATGTAAACATACAAAACTAATTTTTGTAAAGCTACAGAAATCTGTAACTCTACAAACGAGCATACTAAATTTTCCGTTATTTTACAAAAAAAAAAAAATTCCTCTGTAACCTGGGTTACTGTTACACAAATGTTCTAGGAATCCCAGTTTCCTAAAAAATTTCTGGTAACCTTACAAATTGTTTATTTTCAGCGAAAACTTGTATCTGTTACATGACCTTTTTCTGCTGCCATTACATAGAAAGTTCTAGGAATCCCAGTTTCCTAGAAAACATTTAGTGCATTTACAATTTTTTTTTTTTGCAGTGTACAAACTGTGCCTTTTTCTATTTTTATATGCAGAAAATTGCCTTTTCATTTACCATACATTTTGTAAACTAATAAAATATGATTTTGATGTATAAAGAGTTTTTTAAGCGACAAAACAAATCAAACGATTTAGTGAAATCCTTATATTGGAATTACTTCTTATAACTCAGTATTAACTATTTCAAAAGTTGCGAAAAACACAAAATGCACTGGTGATAATTAATAGTTAAAATATAAGACTCTATAGAAATCACTATAAAATAAAAAAACAAAGCAAGACTTCATTTATTACTCTTTCGTTAGGCTTTTTTTATTTAATTTAATTATTTTTTCACTCTCCGCCACCACTTTTACTTTGTATTATTTTTGCATCACATTTGTCTTCCGCCTGTGCTCTTGCAACGAGCGCCACCTGACCCGATCTTTGCAATCACCACACTCTTTCAGTTCATCTCTGACATTGGCCACTTACGGACAAGGGTATGCTCTAGCTGATGAAGGACAGTTACTATTTTAGCTTGAAATGCGCCCTGCTTTGTTTTTTTAATGGTAAATAGGTATTCAGTACAACAGGTATTCAGAAATGTTACACTGTAAAAAATTTTGGTCAGAAAACACGGTGGTTATACCGTCAACTTTGTGCCACTTCCTTTTACCGTAATTTTACTGGACGGTATATATACCGTAAAATGCTTAAAGTACATGTACCGTAATTTAACTGAACATAAATTAAAACATTTTGTGGTATATGTACCGTAAAATATTTAAAGTATATGTACCGTAATTTAACTGAACGGTATATGTACCGTAAAATATTTAAAGTACTTGTACCTTAAAAAAATATTCTTACAGCATTTGTACCGTAAATTAAATATATGGTATATGTACCGTAAAAAATACTTATACAGCACATATACCGTATGTTAAATATACAGTATGTATACCGTAAAAAATATTTATACAACATATATACCGTAAATTATATGTGTGGTATATGTACCGTAAAAGCAGTTATAATCAGCATGTGTACCGTAAATAAAATATACGGTATATATACCGTAAAAATACAAAATGATCCAAAAAAAAATACCCTCCCACATTTGACAGGATAAAAAAACACAAACGACTCCAATGAGAAACTTATTTGTTAAAAATATAGAATAAGTATGACGAGAGTTTAAAATGACTATTTTTCAGAAATGACGTCAGAAAAGTGTCTTACCAAGCATCATTTCTAAAACATAGTCATTTTAAACTCTTGTCATACCCATTGTATATTTTAAAACAGACAAGTTTCTCTTTACAGTCTTTTTTTGTTTTATATTATCCTGTAAAACATGGGATATTTTTATGTGTTATTCTCTAATCAGAATCGCCGAATATATATAGTGAATACAAAGTCTAAGTTATTATAAAAATTTATTTTGGCGGAAAATATTAGATATGTGAGGATACATTTAAAAAGTTTTTTAATAAGATATTTGATAGAACATTGAAAATTTGATAAAAATTTTAATAATACCATTTGTGGGTCACCAAGTTGTGCAAAGATATGTATACTGGTAAAAAAACAAAAAAATATATTTTATATTTCTTTTTTACAAATGTTAAATTTTCTTTATTTGTTAAGTTTTTTTTGTCGAATTGCGCAATTATACTTACATAGCTGCCAACTTCTACCCCTTTTTATACATTTATTTTTCATACCACTATTTTAAAACAGTTACTGCTGTTACATTTCAGGTTTAAATATATAACAAAAAATATTATTTTAAAATATAGATATAAAAATGTTATAAAAGTTGTATGCACATAGAGAATTAAAAAAAAATTACAAAAATGTGTTTACCGTAATTTCGGGTGTATAAGCCGCAGATCAAACAATTCTTTTTGGACCCAGAAATTTTATTTAGTGATTGAAGACAAATATTTACGGCGATCTGACTAGTGATATTTGTTTTAAAAAAAATTCTGGGTCGAAAAAGAATTGTTTGAGCTGCGGCTTATACACCCGAAATTACGGTACATTTGTGACCGCTATGATAATGTGAGATGATATCTGATAAAATAAAATGCTAATATTAAATTTCTTTCTTACATTTCTATAAACTATTATAACTTAAAATAATTAATAGATCTTACATTATTTTTATTAAATTGTAATAATTTATTAAGTTTTATTAAATATTAACAAATAATTCAAGAATACTGACAGACGAAAAATTATTTCACACTTCTTTTGTTGTTTGAAAGTCATAATTATAAAAACTAAAAGATCAGAAGGGCGTAAAGAGAATACAAATCACATAAATTTTTAAAAGATAAAGTAAAATTAATAAAAGTGGTTAAAATTATATACATTGATATTCTTGTTATTTACTTGGAAATTAGGATTTTTATTTTCTTTCTCAACACACAAATCTAAATTTTCTTACATTCAGTTAAATGTTTAGAATGCCACTGTCTAGCAAATCACCGCTTTTGTATTTTTTATTTTATTTATAGATTTTTTTTTATGGAAATGTGGTATTATGCTATTCTTACAAGAATTGATATGTAGTTTATAGCTTACAATCTTAAAAACAAGCTTTAATTTTCCACACAGATCAAAAAAAGTAAAAAACTAGTTGTCGTGGGCAAAATTGCTTATAACGCGAAAAATAATTAATAAAAATGAAAAATGTAATTTAATTCCACATTGGTAAATAGTCAAGACTAAATTTATACATTCATGCTTAAAAAAATTTAAAATTGTATCAAAGCTCTCCATTGTTAAGGAGAGGGTTGGAAAATCATATTAAAATTCAAAATATAAATGTTTTGGAACGTTTAAAAAATAAATTAATATCATTATGATTCAGACATATTTAAAACAAGCAAATAAAATATAAAAAAGATATTTATTACAACGATTAAATTACATTAACACACTATATCATAATACATACTTATAATATTTATGTATACAATTTATTTTCTTTTACACAGTGTGTCATTTACTTTTATTTACAAAATCCAATAGTTTTGTTCAATTTCAGCATTATTATTATCCGCCAATTGATTTGTTGTAGTTTGTACCAAACACAGGGTTGATCAACATCAAATACCTGAAAGAAAAAGATTCATTCAACATGGGTATAAGCATTAAAATAAATTATTGAAGAAAATACAAAAGTAATTTGTAGAAATGGTTTCACAAAATTATCTTAAGAGGTTATTTCAATATTCAGAAGAAGGAACAAGAATGCTAATAATAGTTCTAAGGGAGCGTTATTTTAAAATTTTTCTCTTTGATTTTAATATATATATATATATACAGGGTGTTTCTAAATTCATGGTAAAAACTTTAATTGGTGATAGTACACATCAACAAAAACAATATTTAAATAGGAAACCAAGGGTCCCAAAGTCTTCCGAAGGCGATAGGCGCCATTAAAGTTTAGGGTCCAAAAATTCAAATGATTATGAAAAACAGAAAAATTGGTCGATTCGTTTGCGGTTTTCACTAAAATTATTCTTTATGTCAGTATTGTCTTGAAAATAAATTATAAAGATAAATTTCAAAAAATGACGATAGAGGGCGCTTTAGACTTTAGAGTAACGAACAACTATTTTTTACCGTTATTTTCTGCATCTCATTAAAGGTTTCGTAAGCTTAGACTTAAACTTAAATTTTGAGCTCAAAATCTGAATAGTTGGAAGCAGTTAAGTAGCACAAACTTAACCTTTAGATTACGGAGTAGAACTGGCAACTATTTTTATATTCATTCGTACCACAATTTAGAAGAAAAATTCTTCGTATTAGCTATCTCGTGAAATTACACTAGTATTAGTTTATGATAGGGACTAGTTTTCAAAAATTGGTGCGAAAACAATAAAGAAATAGTCTCTGGGACGACATATATCCCAACCCCGTAAGCAAAGGGTTAACTGTGTTCAGAGGGTTTTAAATTCAAATGATTATAAAAAACGGAAAAATTGGTCGATTGATTTGCGGTTTTCACTAAAACTATTCTTTATGTCGGTATTTTATTGAAAATGAATTTTAAAGATAAATTTCAAAAAATGCCGATAGAGGGCGCTTTAGACTTTGGAGTAACGTACAACTATATTTTACCATTATTTTTCGCATCTCATAAAATTTTCTTAGAAGCTTATACATAAATTTAAATTTTGAGATGAAAATCTGAATCGTTGGGAGTGATTAAGTAGAGCAAACTGAACTGTGTTCAATGGGGGTGGGAAGGTTCAAATTTCAAATTACTTTAAAAAACGGAAAAATTGGTCGATTCGTCTGCCGTTTTCCCCAAAACTATTCTTTATGTCAATATTTCCTTGAAAATAAATTTTAAAGATTAATTTCAAAAAATACCGATCGAGGGCGCCTTAAACTTTAGAGTAACCAACAACTATTTTTAAGCGTTATTTTTTGTATCTAATTAAATGCTTGCAAATGCTTCGATTTAAATTTTGAGCTCAAATTCTAAATCGATGGAGGGGTTAAGAAGCGGAAACTAAACAGTGTTCAGGAGTTAAAATGTTACCCTCCCCACCCCTCGAACACATTTCAAATTTCTGCGCTTAATTACTCAAAACGATGCAGATTTTGAGCTCAAAAGTTAAGTTTGAACTTTTACAAGCATTTAATTAGATACAAAAAATAACGGTTAAAAATAGTTGTTGCCTACTCTAAAGTTTAAGGCGCCCTCTAACGGTATTTTTTAAAATTAATCTTAAAAATTTATTTTCAAGGAAATATTGATATAAAGAATAGTTTTAGCGAAAATGGCAAACGAATCGAACAATTTTTCCGTTTTTTATAATCATTTGAAATTTGAACCTCCCCACCCCCATTGAACACAGTTCAGTTTGCGCTACTTAACCACTCCCAACGATTCAGATTTTCATCTCGAAATTTAAGTTTATGTCTAAGCTTCTAAAAAAAATTTATGAGATGCGAAAAATAATGGTAAAATATAGTTGTACGTTACTCCAAAGTCTAAAGCGCCCTCTGTCGGCATTTTTTGAAATTTATCTTTATAATTCATTTTCAATAAAATACCAACATAAAGAATAGTTTTAGTGAAAACCGCAAATCAATCGACCAATTTTTCCGTTTTTTATAATCATTTGAATTTAAAACCCTCTGAACACAGTTAAGTTTGTGCTACTTAACTGCTTCCAACTATTCAGATTTTGAGCTCAAAATTTAAGTTTAAGTCTAAGCTTACGAAACCTTTAATGAGATGCAAAAAATAACGGTAAAAAATAGTTGTTCGTTACTCTAAAGTCTAAAGCGCCCTCTATCGTCATTTTTTTAAATTTATCTTTATAATTTATTTTCAAGACAATACTGACATAAAGAATAATTTTAGTGAAAACCGCAAACGAATCGACCAATTTTTCTGTTTTTCATAATCATTTGAATTTTTGGACCCTAAACTTTAGTGGCGCCTATCTCCTCCGGAAGACTTTGGGACCCTTGGTTTCCTATTTAAATATTGTTTGTCTTGATGTGTACTATCACCCCTTAAAGTTTGGAATATGAATTTAGAAACACCCTGTATATATATATATATATATATATATTACATAGAATAGATGAAGATGATCTACAACTGGGCTAGTTTTCTTTTTCCTACATTAATTATTGATTTTTTATGTATATTTGGGTAGTTTCAATTTCAGAACCAGTTCTGTAAGTGAAGAACAAATTAAGAAAACATCTAAAAGTTATAAACTACCCTGGGTAGATCGTCTTCATTTATCCTACAAAAAATCATTTAAAAATATTAATATCCAAATTAAATATTTGAAAGTAACGCTCCCACAGAATTTACATTAGTGTTTTCATTTTTTCCCATGACTGGTGTGGGACCTTCCCATTACTCTTAAGAACCTACAACAGTACCGTGGCTAAATTCCAATATTAATTTTAAAATCACGGGGAAATATCTTAAAAATTTCTCACTTGTATTTTAATATGTTTATATTATTATTTTTTTGGATGTGATACTTTAAATTGATATCTATTGTTGTGTGTATGCACTTTTTCAACTTTTGTAACAATTTATTTCTGCAATTTATTTATTTTATTTTCAGAACTGCTTTCAAAGTAGAAGCATCTGCATATTAAAAAAGCTGTAACAAACAGTTGAAAAAGTAGAAATGCATAGTAAAAAATAGATACTGCATCCTGTGTAAAAAAAAAAGAATAATAATAATAAAAATATTAAAAGGGGAGGGGGGGCAAGAGGTCTGTAAATAACACTACCACAGGATTAATATTAGATTGAACATTTATTACCCAGCCGAGTGTAGGCTATGTGTTTAAACAAAAATGGAAATGTCGGAGCTTAAATCCTTAATTTAATATATTCACTCAATAAAGCACATATTTTCAAGTAACTGTTATTTATTGAGTTAAAATTTTGAATTTTTTTTCTGATGGTTTACCATATCATTTAGAAACAAAAGCACGTGACTTAATTTCTCATAATGTTTTTTAATTTTTAAATTTAATAGTTATTAAAAAGTGGGGGTAATTTAAAATCTATAACTCAAAATATTATTCGTAGAATTTCTTTTCATTTATATGAACAGAAATATATAAGATTTAATTCTGATTTAGGAGTTTAAAAAATATTAATTTAAATAAAATTTAAAAATATTTAATGTAAAAAATTGAAAAAATATAATTTTTTAAAATCATACTTTCAAATTTAAATATTTTTTTTTAAATTTGCTGAATCAAAATTAAAATAAAACAATTGTAAAAGACATGTTCCAAATTTTAACAAGTTTTCTTTAACAGTTCTTCAGTTATCGCAGTTTAAATACAAGAAATGGTGAAAAAAACTCACCAAGAAAAAAAAGTATTTTCGGAAAAAGTCATTTCTATGAGAACGATTGCTTTGAAAGCTAGATTTTAGAAAGAAACCAAATCGAAAAAAAAAATCTCTTAATTCAGTAAAAAAAGAAACAATGTTTTATTGTTAAAGGTTTTAAACGTCATTTTAAGAAGAATATTTTTAATGCAATAAAACTGTTTAATAAAATTTTAATATTTTTGTGTCCCGCGCACCCGTAAACACCAGAAGTTACAAGTCGCAGGAAAATTTGCCGTGAGTAGCATCTGACGACAGTGAATCTGTAATTATAATGAAGAGCAGGGTATGGAAAAGAAATCAATTTAATAACTCTGTTTACTTGGAGAATGGAGGAGAGGTTAAAAAGTTTTTTTCTTTTAAATTCTAACTAGAAATAAATAAAAAGTATGCGTATAACAATGATAATACTGAGACGCCATTTTAGCTGAATTATGTGTGAATTTTAAAGTACCTACAAATAAAATTATGCTATTAGTAATAACTAAAAGTCATTATTTTATCATAAGAATTATGGGTTTGAAATATTATAAGAAATGTATCAAGCCGTTAATAAAAAAAAAATCAAATATCGACTTTAATTTGTGTTTGATTGTATTTCTTTTTGAAAAATTAAAAAAATAAACTGTGATTAGTATTTATGCAACAAAAAAGTGCTGATATTCAGTCATATCCACTATTTGTTGCAATTATTATTCATATAACAAGCCATTTGCCAGAAAGTTAAAGAATGTAGACGGGTGTTACAGATTTTTTTTTTCTTCTTTGTAGATTATTTTTTCATGAATATTTATTTTGCTCTCTATTACATTTAACGCTTTATTACTTAATCCAAAAACTTGAGTTAGTAATTAATAGAAGTGAATAAAACGAATAAAATCGTTACAAGTAAGTGTTTAATTAACTTTACAACTGCAAAACATTTTACCTATGGATTATTTTCTGCCGTCTATATGTCGCAGACCATTGAGATATTTTTTGCCACTGGATAGTAGATAATTCCAAGTCTACTCCTCCACCGTACTTCAAAAATGAAACTGGGTAGCCATATTCCTTCTCCATTTCAAATTTCCTGTTATTGAAAATAAACATATATTATTTCTTAATGACTTAAATATACCAAATGAAAAAAATCTTTATACCAGCCATTTTATTAGTAAATATCAATATTTTTTCTGGATTGCTTGTCAAAAACTGTGAAAACATGTTTTAATTCCAAAAAATTTTGAAGAGTTTGGACGATAATGACTGTAAAATAAATAAATAAATAAATAAAATACCAGATGAAGACCCCTCCCTTTTCCGTCATATTAAAATTACTCATTTCGAAAATAAAATGTAATAAAAAAATATATACATATATATAAACCATATTCTTTCACTTCTCTAAATAATCAATTTGAAAAAAAAATCACACAAGGTTTTGGCGTACGTAAGAAACTAAATAGTTATGCTGTAAATCAATGGTTTTTACAGTTATTAATATTTTATGACAAAAATTACGCAGGCTGATTTCGAAGATCCCAAATAGATGATAATTATAATTTACACTTCCCGTAAACCTTCCAATATTGAAAAGATGTGATAAAATGTGGAATGGAAGGTACGGCTAGGGAGTTCTTAACAGCTCCTCTCAACAAGCGCAATACATTTTGACGCATATACAAATTCATTTTTAACAGAAAGATATAAAATTGGAAGGCCTGACTATGGAATAGATTTCGAATCGAACTTAATTTTCCATTTTATGTAAGTAAATTACCTGTCCAGCGCTTAGCTATTTCGATCACGTAATCACCCTTTTTCCTCCAGCGTTTCTACCGGTTTTTCTGCATTCGTCGGGGAATGTGTTCAAAAATGTCAATTTTGAAAGCTTGCTATAAACGATCTATTGCATTTTTTTTAAAAACAGAAAATTGAGTGCAATTAGACAGTTTCTGAATAACAAAACAGCTGCTATTTTCATGCATTTCCGAAGAAAAATAAATTAAAGCATATTTCACAAAGTTTCTCTTTAAAAGACTTTGCGCCAGTTGTTCCCTCTAGTTGCTCCTATGCTATTACTATAAAATTTATTTCGTTTTGTATCATCTAATAATTTGTACACATTACTTGCTAGAATGCTATTAAATTTTAGTGGCGCGTGACTGACTCTGCTGGTGCCTATATTGTTGCACCCCTGGTCTCAGATCTAAATATGTAAAACTCTAAATTTTGAATGTAAATTTACGTAATCAGGCTCAATTAAAACAAAATTTGGGGCCTATTTAAGAAAAAAATTCATTTAATAATAGGCCCCTTCACAAAATCAGACATTTCATTATTTTTACCATCCAAATTAAAAAAAAAAAAAAAAAAAAAAAAAAAAAAAAAAAAAGAGTTTAACAGAAAGTAAACCTTTAACATAAAGACTTAAATCCGATTTAATAAACTCTCTCTGTGTGCAAAAAAGACAACACGTTCGCTGCCGCTTACGTAAAGATGTGATGAAAGATAATGCCGCACTGTAGAAGTGGGTTTTTCTCAGAAGCCGATTTACTTTTTATAACAAAGAATCAGTAAAAGAATTTCCCGCGCCAGCGCGTGACTGGCTATTGGACATCACCCCACATACCGCACTGGCGCATGAGTGGCCCCTTAACGTTGGCGCCATACCACGCACTTTCGGGCGACAGGCAGCGAACGTGTTAAAAATATATATATCACTCCAGTAATTAGACTTTAACTGCTTGCTTTTTTTTCCTAGGGAGGAGGGGGTGGGATCAATATTGGCCGTAATTCGCATTTATTTAGCAAAGTATTTGAATTATAAGTAACACGTTTTTAAGTGTTTTTTAATTAGTTTAATGACACTTATATTCGTGTATAACATGCTGAATCCCAAAATACCGAATCGACTATTTAGTCAAACATTAGTTTAAATGAAATTTAATTGACTTAGAATTTAATAAATAACCCAGTTTCTAACTAGTGAAAACATAAATACTGTTAATAACACATAGATATGAGCTGTCAGAGAATTGTAATCATAATTGCAAATATGCCAGCTGATTTTTAAAAGTTCCATAGAAATTAGTTTATTCTGGTTTAAATTGACTTAATTCCCATCCCCCCCTCTTTTTTTCTGCGTTTTATAAAATTAAACAAGACGATGACTTTACTTTTAAGAGCAATTAATCTACAAGTCTTATTTTATATTTTATAAACATTTAAAACCAAACAAAGTCTTAATATAAACACCATTTCTCACTATTTTTAAAATCAGCATTATGAATGTCATATGAATGAATATGCACACTTTTAAAAAGCAACTAAGGTGTAAAACAATTATTGTTTTAAAAATATCTATGTATATTTTTATTTAAATCAGATTTTGTTTTAAACTTAAATCGGGGTTTTAGGATTTTTTTCGTGTGTTAATATACTATGTTTTCAAGCTTTAATTAATTATTGTTATTAGTAGTACGGGATATATTAGTTAGTACTAGTTCTAATATTAGTAATAAATAGTACTAAAATTTATTACAATATTAGTTAGTAAGGAAGAATGGGATGGAATAGGACAGAAATTTTTTCTCGTTATGCATTATTCTAAGCATCAATCACATACTAGATAAACGGAGTGGCATAGCTAGTGGGGGCGGTCCGAACCGGGTGTTATCCTTTAAAGGGTGTTACCCGATATTTATTTGCAAATAGATATATATAATCTTATGTGATTTTGGAAAAGAATTCTGAAATAAAATTAAATTTCTAGCGTACGACGAAATAGAGATAATTTTCTTTTCTTAGAGAAGTTGAAATTTTATGCAGACTGGAGTGTTTAAATAAGATATATGCACCAGGTAACAAAAACTAACCTATCCAACGAGTGGCTAAGAAAAGCAAACTTTAAAAGAAAGAATTTTCTTCTACATACAGACACCACATTGATTTATGCGAATTATGGGTTAAAAAAAAGCCGTTGCTCTGTTTTATTTTTTTCATTCGTAGTGAAAGGCAAAAGGTAAATGAGGAATGATGTAATAATTTGTTATAATAGCGTACAATTGTGAATGAAAAAATATAATCGGCGGGGGGTGGGGATGACACCATGGTGGCTGGGGGTAACACAATTTACATCCGCCCCGGGTGTCACCTATTTTGGCTACGCCACTGAGATGCAGCTATATTCTGTTGAAAAAAGTTGCTGATCAACATAAACTTAGATTTGTATTAAAAAAATTGTTTATTAAAAAAAGTAAATTTGCTTCATTTAATTTTAATGTTTGCTGTATATTAATGACTTGTTTACGTGTAGCTGTAATAGTTCCCCTGTTTAGAAAACCTAATGTTATATATTATCCATAATTTAAACTAAACTTAACAGCAGCACTGTTGTTTATATAAGCAGTTTAACATAAAAACAATAGTGGAGGGGAATGGGACTGTCTAGCAAAAGGAGGAATGAAATAAGTCAAATTCCTTCTTTTACATAAGATAAGTGTAAATTACTAATATTATGCAAATATTCTAATTAAAAGGATTAAATTTAAAGAGAAATAGTTGAAATGTTGAACAGAAAATATTCTAAAACTTACAGACGTCAATTTTCCAATTAAAAAGAAAAAAAAATAATCCAACGCGCACTTTTGTGATTTATTTTCCATTTCTTAGGTAGTGTACACAAACAAATTAATTACATACTTTTAAGACAAAGAAATTTAAAATATATATAATTCAAATTATTTATCTAATTATGTAAGTTATAGGAAAAAAAGAAATATAACCGAATAACTCACTTTGAATAACTGAGCAAGCTTCCATTGATCCACATCAACAAGTTGACACCATTAGGTTGGTTGGTTGGCAAACACTGAGACTTATACTACTACCCGTAAAGGAGGCTTTTGACTCGAAGATCTGATATCAGTACTTCCGTCGAAAACAAAATTTCGTGTACTGCATTATCTTACCTATAATCTAGACATTTTCATGGACAATGTTTTGATTAGTCAATAATTATGATGGTTTTACTAGAAACAAGAATGATAATTTGTTTATTAGGGGCTGTACCAGTGTGACCGTTTTTGGATTGTTGTAAGAAATCTGGACTGTTGTAGGACTTACAACAAGCTAAATCAAGCTAAAAACTCAGGCTAAAAGATAGTTGTCAGTCTATCAGTATATTGACCATCAATAGAAGGCAGGACCATCGAATTTATTTTTAGCTTGTTGTCAGTGCAAATCTACCTGCTTTGAGCTTGAAAAAACGGTCACACTGGGCTGTACATATATAACATTATTATTTTGGGGGGAGGGGTTGTCTGAAAGATAATATCGTAAGATATCTCTAGGGAGGGGGAGGGTGTTGCCTTTTGATATTAATATCATTTTTGACCCAATCAAAACTTTTTTTTCTTTGTAATGTGGATTTTTGTTGAAAAAAAATTACAATGTGATTTTTTTTAATTCAGTTATCTATTTTTATGAAAATACAAAGCTATCATTAAAATCACTAAATTATAATAAAATTATCTAATTCTAAAATATGGTATACCCCAACGTTTTGACATTCCTATTCATATTCATATGTGTATGCATATATAAACATGGATCGAGGAATCTTATAATAATTTTTTTTGAAATGCAGCTTGTGTTTCCTAATAAATAAAAGCGAAAGAATGTTATCCACTTGTTCTGTTGATAAGAATTTCTACGTCTCCCCTCGCCCCCCCCCCCTCATCCCTCCTTCGTTGGAAGGGAGAGTTCAACAAGACTTAATTACTGTTAAATGCACTATGTAAGAAAAACTCTTATAAAATAATATACTTTTAAATAGTCACCTTTTTTTTTAATTTTATTTGAATAAAGCGATATTTTATTAAATTATCTTCATTTGAACCAATAAAGTTTCCGAAAAATAAATTTAACCAGTTTTGTATATTACTCCAAACAAAAGAACTAAATCCTAAAAATAAAAATTTTTTACACTTTGATAACGATATCATTATCGGGGGGGGGGGGGGGGAGTTGATGGATGATAACGTATGATATCCAAAGGGAGGTAGGGATCCAAAATTAACAATTAGCCCCTTACTGGTCGAATGGAATTTTTGTAAATTAATCGTGTTTCTATAATTTACTTGAAAGATGGTAAATTGAGTGCAAAATATGCGATCAGAGAATCATTATTTTACAGACATCTTTAACAGTGTGTTAAGAAGAACAAGGTCGATTAATCGTTCCATCCGGATAGGAGCAACACCCACTATAGGGGGTGTTGATAGGAGGCGTAGGAGGCAAAGCATCAATGGTACTTTTTGTGTCAAAACTCGAATGATGACCACTGAAGTAACCTGAAAGTATCATTTACCATCTAGCCTGAATAATTTATCTAAGACGGACGGAAGAGCGACCGGGGGAGGGGGGGGGGATTGCCGAAGATTTAGAGACATACGCATAAGATTGAGAATTAACTTTAACTGTCTAAATGGTTTTTAATATTAGAATTCTCCAGAATTTAGGGGGGGGGGGGTGTGAAAGAGAGTGAGTTACCGTACGAGAGACCCTTTCGTTAACGAAAATAGCAGTCTCGCCGTATCAGTGTTGAATTCATGAGGTGCCCGGGAGGGGGGAACACCCATTTCCTAAGCAATGAAATGTCCCCCGCCGGAAAAATAGAGTTTTTGTGTTTTTACTGATGAAAAAATGCCATTTCCTCCGGAATTCTATAATGTCCCCCCCCCCGGAGCCACTAAAGTCCCTCCCGGAGAAAAATGTCTGAATTCGACACTGCGCCGTATGGCGAAATAGCATTATTGTCAGTATGTTGAGTGAGATAGGTTCTAAAATTTTGATTTAAGATTTTTAGAGATTTTGAAACTTTCCCCCTTTTTAAGATTTAGATCAACAGGATTGAGAATTACTAAATCTCTGAGCTCATCAAGATTGTGGCAGGAGGTCATTAAAATTTAAACAACGTATGCATAATTTTTGAATTTTAGCTACTTATGAGAATGGTAGAGGAAAGGGGACCGGTGTTTGTAGTTTTACCGATGGATTATGCATAAATCTAAGCCAACTGACTGTTTGGTATTTTAATATATTTTTCTAATAAGCATGTATTTTTTTCTGCTTTTATGATAATTTTGTCTACATTTTAACAGGGGTTATTCAAGGGAAGTGTGTATTTATAGTCTCCAAAATTTCACCATCTGAGCACACCCGATACCATTTCGTTTTTTTCTTAAACAGACAACGTACTAGCCACCGATCTTCAATATTGAGTGAT
Source organism: Maratus speculifer (assembly GCA_964019185.1). Classification (NCBI taxonomy): domain Eukaryota; kingdom Metazoa; phylum Arthropoda; class Arachnida; order Araneae; family Salticidae; genus Maratus; species Maratus speculifer. The sequence continues at coordinate 310,383,656 of OZ025290.1, forward strand.
GCGACTTTCGATGCATTAGTATTGTAAGGAACGTTAAGGAATTGTCTTGCTGAATACGGAAAAAGAAATGGTAAAACAGATCGTGCTGCCCAGCTTGGAATTTTCGAAAAATAAGATATACCATATCTCGGTGCTTCTGTTTATTTTGCTTCATGAATTAACTCAACTTTGAACGGAAATTTTTAACATTGTATTATTAGTTTTTTCAATAAATTTTGAATTTTAAGTAATTTTTAGCTGGCAAATTTCTTATTTGTCATACCTAAAAAAATGTTTTTTAGAGCTAAAATAAATTAATAAGACAGATATATAACATTAAAGAAGAACTTTATTAAGAATTTATACAAGTTAAAAATGTAATAAAAATACTTGCATACTAATTCCTTTCACTTAAAAATAATTAAAATGTTACATACTTCTTTGTCTCGCACATCCGGTAAAAGGATCCAACTGAATAAAACACAAAGAGCATACAAAGATGAATAAATCCTTTTAACGTATATCACTGGTATATATTCAATGGTACACAATATTTTAATTTTAATTACATGACTTTGAATGACTGATTAATTACACTAGTTTAAAATCCTAGAGTTTCACTTCTACGAATGCTATAATTCTTCAATAAAAATTAAGGATTGGTTGAACTCATTCAATATATTAGATTGAAATTTCGCACTAGAAAAAGACATCTATCCAGGCCGTCGAGAGCCGTGACGTGCCCAGGATCAGTCACACATGCCCTTCCCTCTTATGCAGACTCTCAAGATACATAAAAAAAAGTACTGCCCAGTTAAATTGATGGCATTGAGCTCACAGGCTACAAATACTAATTGTACATTAAAGCCTTATATTTTCAAGGGTTAATTCCGTTCGAAAAAAAAATAAGAAGGGGAAAAAGCTCTTCCCTTTCCTCTTTTTTATACTTAATCATTGAACCTCCTATACTATCAAAGACATGCTTTATCATATAAAAAATCTGTATCCAAAATTCAGAGCAAATTAGATAATTCTTAATAAAAACCCCTTTAGCATTTATATAATTTAAAAGGAGTTATCCCCCTTTTTTATACTTAACCATTAAACTTCCAAAACTATTCAGAAATTTGAACGAAATCTGAAAATTCTGCTTGAAAAACCCATTTATATAAATATAGGGGCGGAGGCATTAGAACGCCTGTTCCCCCTATTTATACTTATTCAATGAACACCTAATAACAGTCACGGAATCGCCTCATCAGAATGATCCTAATCTAAATTTTGAACGAAAACTTAATTCTGCATGAAAATCCCATTTATATCAATTAAGGGGAGGGGCATGAGCCCCCCGTTCCCCCTCTTATACATATCGAATGAACTCCAAAAACTAATCAGGGAAGCGCCTTGTCAGGATATACCTACATACAAAATTTCAAGTGGATCGGATATTTTTATCACGAGTTATCGCATTACGCACGAACGAACATACAGAACGGACGGGCACATAAGCTCTCGGGCTATGATAGCCTGTGAGCTAAAAAGCATGTGATTCTTTAATAAGACCTCCTCGACTTTGAAGACTACTTTGTTCGTCTCTCATAAATTAAATTGTTTATTTTCCTGAATTTAAAGATGCTAATTAGATATTCATATTATTTAACAAAAGTAATTATAGAACTTTCCTTTTTTATTGTTACGTTATGGTATACGTAAAAATTAAATGTACAATGTGTATTGTAACCATTGGACTCCTTTGAGCTTCTTGGTCCTCCAAACAATTTGCCCCCCCCCCCCAACCCCTTCTCTCCTCAGATCTGCACTCATTAAGCAGCAAGAACATCATCTGCCGTTCACCGAGGCGAGAATACCATTTTTTTCCCTTACTGAAATATAAGTATTTTACAGTATAAATGGCGTTTTTAATGAAAAAACATTATTTTGTGGTACAAATACTGTTTATAATCGAAATAGCATAGATACTGGATTTTTTTTATACCTAATATGCCTTAAAAATACGGTACTCATATCGTAAAGAATGAAAGCAGTAGAAGCACCGTAAAATTTAGGTGCATGTATTGAAATGCTACGAAAATGTTTAGAATGACATTTATCTTACTGAAAAATAATTATTTTACGGTATAAATACCGAGTTTTTACTGAGAAACAATCATTTTACTGTGTAAATACCGCTTTCAATCGAAAGAGAACAAACTGTATTTTTTTACGCTTAATATAACTTAGAAATACGGTATTCATACCGTAAAGAGTGAAAATGGTAGTAGTACCGTGAAATTTACGGTACATCTACTGGAATTTTACAAAAATTTTTTACAGTGTAACACATACATAGTCTCAATTTTTATATCAAACTGTAGTTATAAAATGCATTAAATAATATAAATACAAACTAATATATTTATAAAATTAATAATATAAGTATTAACTAGTTAAAACTATAATTACATTTATAAGTACTATAGTATACGTACAGTGAAACTGCGTATGCGGCGTCATATAACGATGACTCTTATTATTACATTTAAACTCTTCTTATGAAAAAAATTCGTTAAACAAAAATCATTTCAAATTCATGAAATTTGTATAATAAAACACACGCGCATAAAATGAAAAATACACATAAAATGGGAATCTTGCAAAAACTGTATTTTATTTCATGTCGTAACTTTTTATTATGCAATGTAGACATAGGAGAAAGATTTAATTTGAATAATGTCTAAAAAACCAAGAACTATAATAAAGAGATATAAACAAAAATTGCTAGTGCTATGTAACTTTTCCCAATATTTCAATTCCTGAACTTAAAAAAAATCTGTAATACTACTTGATAGTGTCACTCCGAAAATGTTCAGATAAATACAGTCTTTCATAGTTAGGAGAGCAATTAAGATTAACAAATAGTTTATTAAATAAAATATAATACACATTAGAATATGAACACTAGAAGCCAAGATACTACATTTTCACTTTCATTGGTACAAAATCAATTGTTATTTTTATCTCATACAGAGCCATGAAATTTCACAATACTTAACCATAATATTTAGTAGTTATAGAGCCAAAATCGTACATGATCTCTGCTTTTCAAGGAAAAATATAATAACAAGAAAAAACATCAAAATATGTTTACGTCATCGTAATACAATATTGTAATTAGTTTAATCATAAGTCATAGTAAATTATCTATAATTTATTTGAAGTAACAATAAATTCGCATTAAAATGACATCAAACAATTATAAAACCAATAAATATCTCTTAATGATTTGAAAATTAACATAACTTTTCAACTTATCAAGAAATTAAACATTAAATTAATACTAAATCAATCAAGAAATCAAACATTTAATTATAAAAACAAATAAATCAGTTTTAAGTAACTTGAAATCATTATTTTACCCATAAATATTTATCAAGAACTTTCAACTGACACAAATTACATGTTTTTCAAAGTCAAATCAATTAAATTTTCAAAAAATTTTATTTCTTTCTCAAGGCATTACGCGGAAACACCACTTTTTACTGGTTTCTTATAAGAAATGCATTGTTCATTAAATTTTTCGCTTTATGTAAGTACCCGAATAATTCCTCTGTATCATTATTGCGAGGCTGGAATCCCCTTGTTATTGCATCGAAAACTTTTAGCATTTCTTTTTTTAAATGGGAAAAAAATAAATAATTTAATTTTCATACATTCCGCTGAAATGAAATCATACATCCATCGTTGGCGCATCATGTCCCTAAGGGGAATTTGCGCCATTAGAGCTCATAGAACCAGCCAACCTACATCAATCGTAACATCACTCTCTCGGTTTGAATGTTACACACACATGTATCACGAAAATGGAATAAACTTCGTTATACAGAATATAATTTTTGTAATATGGAGAATAACTTGCGTGTTAATGGTGTTCAAAGTCAAGGTTTAACAGAAAACTCGTTAAATAGAAAACTTCATTTGGAATCTTCGCTAAAAGGAACTTCAACTCTATTGACTATTACAGTTGCAAAAAAGAAAAAAATACTACTTATTTAAAACTATTAGTTTAAAAAATTTTTATAAACCCATATCTATAACAAAAATTTATATTTAATCAGACAAATTATTTAAATTGAAGATAAAAAATATTATTAGAATATTTTAATGCAAAACTGTAAAATTATTAAATTTAATTAGCATGTCGGTTTTCGTTAAAGAGTTTAAAATCCTTCTATAATGGAAAATGAAATCATGAATCTAAAGCAAAAAAAAATATTATTCATTTTGAATTAGTTTTAGTGATATTAGAAAGGTTAATATAACAAACGAATAAATATTTTAATTATTGATGAATGTTTAAATAATACATATAATCCTGTAATTTATACATTCTTTATTGTAATATATTTTAATGTCTTAGGAAAGTATTTTAATATTTAAACACTAGCTGCTTTTCAATGCATCTTTCCAATGATATTCTTTCACAAAAGAATAGTTTGAAACTTGTTGTTTTGAAGTTTTGCTTGTTGTTGTTTTATATTATGAAATTTTAAATGAAATAGAGATAATCATCCTTATTTATTCAAGATGCTTTATAAAAAATAAGCATTTAGAAGTAAATTCTTAACTCTTATTACTCCTAGTTTTAACTAAAAATTAAATTTCTGCATTTTGATGCTTCTTTAATACATGCATGATTTTGAAAACTTATCTAATTATCAAATTAAGCATTTTTACAGACAATATAGTTTTTAATTTTTTAGCCACCGATGTGCTATTTCTTCCCATCAATATTAAATCTCCTCGGTACCTGAGTCCAGATGCATTGTAAATAATGTTGTAAAGTTACTAAAGTTCTTCTAGGAATCTGGTATTATTGTACAGCTAATAACTTGCAACAAACTGTCTTGTCAGTTTTTTTTTTCTTTGAAAGAACGATTCCATAACAGTAATTCAATTATATTTGGACCATAATACGGACAATACTATGGTCAGAATAGCGTTAAATTACAGTTGTGAAACTTTTTGCGATAAAAACTACAGATTAACTGTACAGAATGCTGAAAAATTTTAGAACATTTTATGTAACGACAGCAACAGCAATCCATGCAATAGATCAGCGGTTCCCAAACTTGACTGCTATACGCGACCCACTTAGTAAAAAATATGATCCACCTAATATAAGGATTTATATCGGTATGAAAATTGATGTATGTCCTCTATAAGCTGTCGGCTATTCTATCTTAGAAAAACTCAAAATTTCATACGAAGAATACACTACTAGCATCAATATAAACAAGAATTGGTAATCGCAATGCGTGTAACTAAAAGAATAATTAAAACAATCTCAAACTACAAAGATAATTAAAAATACGTTTAACTATTACTAAACTATAACTTTATAATCAATGAGAATTCTGGAACTGGATGTTAAACGATGAGAGTATCTATAGAAAAATTAAAACTGGTTAGCTTTAACCTTAAGTCACTTCTAAGCAGAGTTTGTTTCTCTATTTCTTTTGGAAAAGAAAAGCAAAGTAGAAAAAATATGTTCACACAAAAGTTGAAACGTAGAAAGGACATCAAAGCTTTAGACATTTCTTCATATTCTACTCATATTTTCATCCAGAAGGAAATTATGTAATTTCTTTTGATATATTATTCGTTGTTGAAATTCCTATATTTTTTAAACAGATTAAATATAAGATATATATTTGTGACAAACCTGAATTGTTCCACGACCCACCAAAACATCCGTCGCGATTCACGAGTGGGTCGCGACCCATAGTTTGGGAACCACTGCAATAGATGCATGTTTGTGCCGTAAATCTTAAAACCTGTAAAATTACTAAGATTTTTTTAAATGAAACTGAGATGCCTAGAATTTTATATGCAACTAAACCCCGGGTACAGATAAATTTTAGTGTGTTTATTGTAATTTTATTATATTCTTTTGTAAAGCAATAGATTTCTGTAAATTTGCAAAATCTAGTTTAGTAGATTTAAAACTTTTTATTTTCTTCTATCTTCAATAGAAGAAAATATTGTAATCGAAATTTTTTTCGACTTCCGTTTTTCGACGGATTTACACGTTCTAGGGGTCAGAGATTCCAAAAAACATGTTTTGACAAAATGTCTGTGTGTCTGTGTGTGTGTCTGTCTGTGTGTATGTCGCCCTTCTACCATCAAACAGTGTATGAAGTTAAGCATAGAATTGAACCAAATTTTTTGTGAATGTTTTTGGCTGTGGCAAGCAGGTCCTCCTTCAGTTTTGAGATATTCCGCCCGAAGGGGGCGCTGCAATCGCAGTTTTTGTGCCATTTTCAATATTGTACCGACCAAAAGTATATGAAGTTATGCATCGAATTTAACCCAATTTTTTGTGTAAGTGTATGGCTATGGCTAGTTGGTCCTCCCTGAATTTAAAAAAAATCCGCCGGAAGGAGGCGCTGCAATCGCGACTTTTGTGCCATTTTCAATATTGTACCGACCAAAAGTATATGAAGTTATGCATCGAATTTAACCAAGTTTTTTGTGTAAGTGTATGGCTATGGCTAGTTGGTCCTCCCTGAATTAAAAAAAAATCCGCCGGAAGGAGGCGCTGCAATCGCGATTTTTGTGCCATTTTCAATATTGTACCGACCAAAAGTATATGAAGTTATGCATCGAATTTAACCAAATTTTTTGTGTAAGTGTATGACTATGGCTAGTTGATCCCCCCTGAATTTGAAAATAATCCGCAGGAAGGGGGCACTGCAATCGCGATTTTTGTGCCATTTTCAATATTGTACCGACCAAAAGTATATGAAGTTATGCATCGAATTTAACCAAATTTTTTGTGTAAGTGTATGACTATGGCTAGTTGGTCCTTCTTGAATTTGAAAAAGATTCGCCGGAAGGGGGCGCTGCAATCGCGATTTTGTGCCATTTTCAATATTGTACCGACCAAAAGTATATGACGTTATGCATCGAATTTAACCAAATTTTTTGTGTATGTGTATAACTATGGCTAGTTGGTCCACACTGAATTTGAAAATAATCCGCCGGAAGGGGGCGCTGCAATCGCGACTGTTGTGCCATTTTCAATATTGTACCGACCAAAAGTATATGAAGTTATGCATCGAATTTAACCAAATTTTTTGTGCAAGTGTATGACTATGGCTAGTTGGCCCACCCTGAATTTGAAAATAATCCGCCGGAAGGGGGCGCTGCAATCGCGATTTTTGTGCCATTTTTAATATTGTACCGACCAAAAGTATATGAAGTTATGCATCGAATTTAACCAAATTTTTTGTGCAAGTGTATGACTATGACTAGTTGGTCCTTCTTGAATTTGAAAAAAATTCGCCGGAAGGGGGCGCTGCAATCGCGATTTTTGTGCCATTTTCAATATTGTACCGACCAAAAGTATATGAAGTTATGCATCGAATTTAACCAAATTTTTTGTGTAAGTGTATGGCTATGGCTAATTGGTTCTCCCTAAATTTAAAAAAAATCCGCCGGAAGGAGGCACTGCAATAGCGAATTTTATGCCATTTTCAATATTGCACCGCATAAAACTGTATGAAGTTAGTTCTAGAACTGAACTAAAGTTTTTGTATATGATTATTTTTTGGTAAGGCAAGTAGGTCCTCCCTGAATTTAAAAATAAAAATCTGCCTATCATTATATTGTCCATCGGCTCGTGCAGAGACGAAAATTCGTTTTTACTCCGATAATTGATTGAAGCAGAAATTTAAGATGAAAATCAAAGTTGGTATGGTATTGAATTAAAATTATTAAATCATTAAAATGAGTAACTATTTTTTTTAACTATTAAAATGTACGTTTTAGATAGAAGAAAGTTTTGGGATTGGCACATCCAACTAGTTTTGTATAGTGCACATATTAAAAATTAGTTAGTATTCAAATTTTCGTAAATTTACATCTGTCGAATTACAGATTTATTTTTATAGTGTATGTGAACCTCTATTCTTTTCCTCATAAAAACTAAACTGTTTTATTATTATTATTATTATTATAAATATTATTATTATTATTAGATTTATTATTGTTGTTGTTATTTTGCATTTTGAGTTCATTCCTCAGGGTTTTTGCATATATAACATTATTATTTTTTGGTATTTTTGAACCCGGTCCCCCACTTTTAATATCATACGTTATCATCTATCGACCCCCATTCCCCCATCCTAAGAAATGATATCATTATCAATGTCAAAAAATGTTTTCATCTTTGAACTTATTTCTTTGTTTTGAATGATATACAAAACTATTTATATTCATTTTTAGCATACGTTATTGATGTAAATGAAGAGAAGTCAATAAAATATCATTTTACATTAAAAAACACTTTAAAGAAATAGTTAATATTAAAAAGTATTTTATAAAAGCTTTTCTTGCATAATACATGCAACAGAAAAAGTATCATGATGCATTTGCCCATCACAGACGAAGGGGAAGGGAGGATAGAAATTGTAATCAACAAAATAAATGGACACCATTCTTTCTCTTTATCTTTTATTTATTAGTAAACAGAACTTTAATACAAATATACTTCACATACAGTTTCTAGAGTAATGACTATATAAGCATAAATATGACAGAAGAATAGGAATGTCGAATATTGGCGTATTCTATATTATGGAATTATATAATTTTATATAAATTTAGTGATTTTAATAATAACTTTGCATTTTCAAAAAATTGATAACATACTAAAAAAAAGATAACATGCTTTTTTGTATCGAAGACCATATCACAAATAAAAAGAGAAAATTTTGATTAGATCAAAAATGATATCGATACACTGTAAAAAAGAAACAAAATCTGTAAAGTTATTGAAGATTTTCTAGGAAACTGGGATTCCTAGAACTTTTCATGTAACGGCAATAGCAAAAATTCATGTAACAGATACAGACTTATTACAGAATATGTAAGATTAGTAAGAATTTTTTAAGAAACTGGGATTCCGAGAACTTTTCATGTAACTGCAATCTAGATTATAGATAAAATTTTAGTAACATAACTGTAATTTTAGTGGACACGTTTGTAAAGTTACAGATTTCTCTAACTTTACAAAATTTAGTTTTGTAGATTTACATTTTTTCTTGTATAGTGTACAGATAAAATGATAGTAACCATACGGATTTCGGCAACTTTACATGTGTAGGATTACAAATTCTTTTTTACAGTGTATCAAAAGACAACCCCCCCCCCCTGGAGATATCTTATGATATCATGTTACAACCCCCCCTTTTCCCCTAAAATGTTAACATTATATTTGAACAGCTTCTGAATATTTGGATGTTTTTATCTTAGCACATTAAGTGCCTCATCCGTCACCCATGATTTACAGTATAAAATTTAAAAAAAAAATTACATTCAAACACATCTTGAGAAATTTCAGGTAACCAGAAAATTATTTTCCAAAAAATTAATGATGGGTTTTATTAAAACACAATAAATATTAAATCGGTTGTTTTCCGGAGGTACACTTTAAAAAAATTATGTAACGTTACTCCATAAAATTGTTGGCAGCTGCTGCTTCCTATTTTATGCAGTAATTTCTTTCATTGTTATAATGGTGTAATTTAAACATATATTACTGATGTAATATTACAATGTAACACTGGTTATATTGGATAAAGTAATCCATAAAATTAGAGTTTGCCACTAATTTCATGGAGTAACGTTACACAAATGTTTTACAGTGTATCACAAAATAAGGCAACTTGCACAGCTAATTTTCTGGCCATTCCTTTACAAAATTATGTCGCATTTTCTCCGTATTATAGTTCACAATACCATCACACTTTAGAGATTTACACAGTTTTTTTTTTCTTTTCTTTAAGAGCCAACACTAAAATCCGGATGATAATGGGAACGTTCTTTTCTAATATCTCGCTCAAATTTTAAAATTTTGACTTTTTTTGCATAGGATAACTGAGGCCGATCCACAATCGGCCTAGTTTTAATTTTTTTGATTTTGGATATTTCTTTTTATATTAGGATAGCTGCATAACCGGTTCAAAACAGTTTTGAAAGTTAAAGTATTATTTTTTAAAATCTCACAACAAAATCGAAATAGTGTAAACTAGGCCGGTTGTGGATCGTCCTCAGCATTCAAATTTTCTAAAAATAATTATTGCGTTAAAAATTTTTTTCCGAATTTCTTTTCGGCTTAAAAATAACGTTTAATACATGTCCCTTTCTTATCGGGAAGTGCGAGTATTAAGTTTTTCGTTTAGTTTATTTTCAATATCTAGCTTTTAAGCAATGGTTAACATGGAAATGACTTCCTGTAAAAAATGCGTTTTTCTTCATAATTAGTTTTTTCACCATTTCTCGTATTTATATTGTTACAACTCAAGAACCGTTAAATATAAATTGTTTGAATTTGAAACATGTCTTTTTCAATTGCTTTACTTTTGTTTTTATTCAGCAAGTAAAAAAAAATTATTGACGATATGTTTTTCTTTCCTTAAAAAAATATTATTTTCTATTCAAATTGATATTTTTAAAAATGCTGAATGAAAATTAAAGCTTACATATTTTGTTGATTTTAATAATTAAAAATTAAAATTTTATAAATAATATTTCGAATTATAAGGATTTTAAATTACCCTTTAAAAAAATAATTATGAGAAATTTAATCATGTGATTTATGTGATTCATTTACATTGACCATAAAAATAATCTCAAAATTTTAACTTAATGAATAAAAATTATTTTAAAATGAGTCCCGGAGAACATTAAAAGGACTTATATTTTCATATCCCTATTTGTGAACCTAAACTAATACTCACCTAAATTATCAATTACCGAAATTTATTTTTCTGTCATCTATGATGTTAATTTTTTAAAATCAATGAATGAGTATTGGTAGTATTTTAACTTCAAGAATGAAGAAGATATAATGCACAACTGTTAAGCTTTGTCTGGGGAATCGCGATCTTATCAACACTACAGCTGCAGACTCCCAAACAAAGCTGACCGCGCCGTACAGTGGCAAATATTGCAAGTTAAAATTTTAATTCAGTTACGTTAAAGATTAGTAGTGAATATAAAATCTTTAGAGTTTTTTGAGATGGTAAGATACGGCTGAAAATAAAAAAATAGTAAAGGACTCACCCAGAGTTGATTACAACAATGAAGACAACTTTATTTTGGAGAACACTCCTTTTATTTTCATTACACACTAAAAGTAGAAAGATGTGGCCACACCTACCATTACTGAACATGGATAAGAAAAAATTGTAAGCGGCGTATCATTGTATGAAGATTTACAAATGATCAATGTAATCTCTTTATGTACTGATTGTATTGAGATAGTTCAGTCTGATTGAAAGTTCTTAATGATGATATTAATTCGACGGTTTCTCCTCGCTGCAAAGTTCTGCAGGACAAAATTGCTGTTCGATGATACAAGATGGATACCACGATTAAGGATCACTTGCCCTCGGCATGATGCTTTCCATGACCACACGGATGATTGTTGAACACACCGGAGAAGCTGGTGACATCTTAGAATGGTTGGAACCGATGATAAAACAATCATGATGGCTGCAATTCTGGCATCATGGACATCTCTGCAGAACTTTTTTGATTATACTGCATATATTTTCATCTCCGAAAATTGCGGCTGGAGGCAACAAAAATTTTTGCAAAACAGGCTGATATCTCAAAAGGAACTTAGACGCTGTGAGTAAAAATCTTCAAAAAAATTTTAGACAAGGCCAAAATATGCCAACCGTTCGTCTTAACAAAAATCACTAAGCTGACCGGCCGGGCCCGTAGGCCCGACCGCACGTCCTTTATCTGCGAGTGTTACTGTCAATCTGAGTCGAACTGCCCGCGAATCTTCGGCTTCCTTCGGAGACGCGGGCTCACAGCCGATCCGCGAGTCTTATTTTTGCAGCCAATTTGCTCTCTTTAAGCGTCTGGCAAGTTCCAAAACTTTCTTAGCTGACCGTGACTCATGTTCTAAACAGCGACTCCGGTTTTTGGCGCGAAATTTGCACTCTCGGAAGATGCCGAAAGTTCTGGAATTTTCTCCATTTACGATGACTCATGTGCAGCCTGGCAAAGAACGTGAAAAAAAAGATGGTTATACGTTACCTTGAAATACTGGGCCCGCGTTGTATAAAAAAAGCTGAAACAGAGTCACTTTTTAAAATTGCATAACTAGCAAATTAATTGTTTAAAATGCTGAAAGATATGTTAGAATAATTTATATTTAAAATAAAAGCCGATTAGTATAATTTCAAGATTAAATGACCAATATTAAAAAATTTTGAAAAAAATATTATTTTTGGTAAATTACTATTTCTATTTAGTGATATTAGAAAGCTACGATGTTTACATTGATTAAATAATAAATAAATATTAGTTTTAACTGATTTATTAATAAGATTATTGCAATTTTAAGATTACGTTTCTTGAAATAGGTGTTTGGTGATTAATTTTTTCTTAAAAATGATGATTGAAATTTTTGTAAACAAAAACAATACTTAACATTTACAAACAATACCTAACAACAACTAAAAATATAAGGTGTTCTGGTGTAATAACGCCAGGTGGGGTAATAACGCCGAGTGCTCATATTCTGCAAAATTATGAAATAATCTGGAAAATGGCACCTGTGGGCTCCGCGCAGAAAGGCTATGAGTCATATAAAACACAAACAACAGCTTAAAGTTAATTTGTTCCATTTGTAGGTCTAATCGCTTTTAGAAGCAACTAAATTTAATGCTTGACCTAATATTTGCGAAGTAAGTTCTGTGATGTGAAGACTATATATTTACCAGGAAATATTTCGTTTACTATTTAAATTTGTAGTTTTTTTTATGTACTTTCAAAATGTTGTAGAAGATTTTTATTACGTTCGCAAGATAGTTTGTAGTTTAATATAAACTGCGAAATAAGTATATCGGTGTAATAACGCCATTCCTTGGCGTTAATACCCCGGTTGATTCCTTACAGTGGCGGAACTACATCCGAAGTGGGTTTATTTTTTACTTTACGCATGAGACAGAATTATCGTCATTATTGAAATGAGTAGATTAAGGGGAGGGGGGGGGGGTCCGATACCCATAACTGATCTTCCTTTTTTAATATTAATGTAAAAACTATTTTAAACTCTTATAAATAAAACGATATCAAAATGTTTTCAATATTCTAATTCATTCATTTTCAAAATCAGGTTTCTATTTAAATCGCACTTGATTGTTCAATTGAATTCTAAATTTTAGTTGACCGCTTTCTCAGCGTTCTGTTTTTCAAAATTTTCAAAAATTAACCTTTAAATGATGTGATATAAATTGTAACGGAACTAATAGGAAGGGATCTATGAGACCGTAAGATCAAAAGTTGAATAAAAGGCATGATTAACTCATAGGATGGAATTTTATACTAAACGTTTTCTACAAGACGATTATCATTAATATTCATCCTTTTAAAAGCCTCTGGTAATAGTACTAAAGTTCCATATGAAACAAAATTTCGGGAGTGTTTGTAGTTAAACTGAAAATTACATGTTAAACTATACAAATTGCAAAAAGTTATGGTCTGTGACACGGTAACATTAGTTAAAGGTTAAAAGGCGATCAATGATTAAAACTCATAGAGTACTATTTCTGCACTAAACCTTTTGTACAGTATTAAGTCTAATTAAATTTAATCTATTTATATATTTTTAACAATAGTACGAGGACTTCAAACGAAATAGTATATCTCTTGTACCTATAGCTAAATTGGAGACTACAAGTTAAAATCTAAAATTTGACCCCCCCCCCCCAAAAAAAAAAAAAAAAAAAAAAAAAATCAGCGTTTAGTGAGATTGCTAACAGCGTAAGTTAATTTTGTTGCTAATATAGAGCTAATGAAATATAAACACATGAATCATGTGTAAAATTTAATAAGGAATCTCACAAGGATATTGATGATAGGGAAATCTTATTTACTTACTTAAAGATACAAATTTATTAAAAAATGTTTAATATAACGCCGACATTTTAAATTTAAGTTTGAGCTAATCCACATTAGTGTGGGATTTACAGGTTAAAAAGTGCAATATTTTTTTATAATTATATTTAAGTGGGACTTTTAAGTAAACAGAAACTGAAGGAGTTATATACTGTAGATGCTCCCCCAATCTCTTTTTCTGTTCACTTTTACAAAAAAATGAACGTTTTCTATCGCATAGAATGCATATATGGGAACATAAATACTGATTTAGATAAACACAGTTAAAACCGTGCAATGTTCCTAAGCGGTCCTTTTTGGGCAAAAAGAAGCTTAGGGTCTGATATTCTTTTGCATCCCCCCTCCCTCCTTTTTCGTGCACTTTCACAAAAAATTAACCATTTTCTATCGCTTAGAAAAAAAAATTCAACAATTTGTCGCTGTAGAGTTTGTATTTTTAGAAATGAACAAACTACATGGGATTATTCCATCTTATTTTATAGATCTATTTGCATGGCGTTATTACCCGCATAGATGGGTAATAACGCCAAATAGCATTGGTTAAGAAATCACGCCATTACATTTTATGAATGCATATCTTTTAAATTATTTTTTTCTATAGATAGACAATGAGTTGCTGTATCAAATCCTATATTTGTTTGAAAAATACAATCTAAAATTAAGTCGTGAAAATTGGCAAAACCTTAACTTGGCGCTATTACCCCAGGATACCTTATTTATTTTACATGAGCCAGCCGTGAAAAGAAGCAAATGTGTCATTAAGGAATTAATTACTGATACTCTCTACTGCACGCTTCTAAACTTCTAAGCATCGCACATTTTACTTTTTACCTTCGTGCAGTATTTTGAAGTGCAATTTGTTTCAAAACTGCATCAGAATTTATTTTTTAGATATTTTTACTATTGCTCCTATTATTTATTTAGTTAGTTAGTTTTAAATCCCATTTCTGGAATTTCGTATTCTGAAATACTTCATTTCTGCAAAAAGTAAAAGGAAAATAATTGAAAAATAGTAGTTTATAGTATCATTTTGATGCCATTTTCATGTAACAACAAAAAAATCGTGCTATTTTGAAAAAGTATAAATGAATGATTTCTGAAAAAAAAAACATGGAACTGTTGTAAATAATATTTATAATTTTAATTATCTATATTAATGTACGAAGAAACTTAGGCATATGAATTATTACAAAGCTTATATTGTCTTTTTTCCGACACCGCTTTTTCAGGGTTTGTTTATTGTTACACTTTAGTGACGTCATATACATCATGTATTATAGATATTGTTTAAAACTTGATCTTAAATGTGGAATTCTTCTGCGTATACAAATAACATTATTTTTATATAAAAATGAAAAGTGTATTTTAAGTCTTAAAATTGAAATACGTTTTATTCATTGTTTTGACATTATCTATAAAATAGTTTTTATTGTGTATGTGCTGCTTAACTTACTTACTTAAGTTATATTTATTGGAGTCAATAAAAGTATTTTGTAAAAAATTGTCAATGTGTGTTAAGTGGCATTCAAACTGATAACATCAGAGTATTTTTCATAAGAAAACATAATCACGATCATTTCTTCATCTCTATCATGAGATTTCTGATAAATTTAAATTAACAAATATTTTGATAATGAAGATGAATATAAAAATACTAGAAAATGTTCAGAATAAACCATTAAAATATGACTGTAGAAATATATATTAGGCATATAAGAAAGTGTAAATATATATGCGTGAATACTTGCATGTGTGTGTTGTGTAAACATTTAATATTCTATCGTTGTAAAGAAAATTCTAATTGCTTTTTTATTAACGTCTCATTAATTATATTTTTTTTTTGTAAAAATATTCTGTTTTGTAAGGGTGTGAAGTAGATGTCTTTTGATCTAATATAGTCTTTTGATTTTAAAGAAATTCTCAATAAGATCAATTAATTTTGAAATAAAAAGACAAGAAAATTAAAGCCATTTCCAAAAATATCTCGCTCGACAAGTTGTTTTCTGAAATGTAGTCAATAAAATTGTTTTTATAAAAATAAAATTGTAATTAAGAGGAGAATTCTGTAGTTTAAAAAGACCCCAGAGAATTTAATTAATGAATTATACGAAAGAATTAATTAATTAATTCAATGCTATGGAATATGTGGATACGTTTATGGATATGTTATGCAATTTAATATTATGTTAATGCTTAATTAATTCAATTCGGAACATTCGAGGCTTGAAAAGACTCATAAGTTCTGGTTTTGTAATTTATTTCGAAACTCTAATGTACACTAGTTTTTTTTTTTTTTTTTTTTTTTTTTTTTCTTAAGACGTGCACTTTTTGTATTTAATATAATTAACAACACATGAAACTCCTTTCAGTAAATTTTGATAGAAATAATTTTGTCTGTATTTCATATACTATAATAAAAATTTAATAACAGAAATTTTTCTCAAGCTCATTTTTAACATTGTCAAGTAATGGAAAATGGAAATGCAACAGAATAAAAAATATCCAGTTTTCAATTTCTTTCTTTTAATCTTTCATTTTTAAAGCAAAAATTTCGTTTATTATAATAACGAAATTGTAATTAGTGAAAATGTTTCTTCCTTATGTTTGAAATAACAGCATTCCATTCTTTTTTGACATTTCATTTCGCAGATGTTGCAACATTGCTGGAAATATTTCTTTTCTAGATGGATGCAATAAGAGGATTAAATAATATTTTGACAAATTAATAAAATAAAACTGTACATAAGAAAATACGTTTTAATGAATTAAAAATCTTACAATAAATAAATAGATTTTTCTTACGACAAAAAATATATAACAAAATTTTAAATACTATGTAAATTTTGGTACATTTGTTTTTTAATCCATATTCTTATTTTAAACTAAAAAATTTCATAAGTTTTTAATTTCGTTTTAATTAAGTCAATCAGGCATCATTATACCTTTAAAATTGTGATGTTTAACTTTTACTTTTCAGGTAAAACTGTAGATGGCGCCCCTTGTCCATTCCATTGAATTATGTAAGGAACATAAATGTACTTGCGTTCCAGATTAGTTGTTCTATGTTTTTCAATGTAGTATATGTCGGGTGTAGTGAATTATGTTTATTAAATATGTTTTGTGTTAAAGTTCGTCCACCTCGAGTTATTGAGTACTGTTTTATGCCTTAAGTTAATATGTTTAAAGATATTACAACTGGCGACGCATGGAAAAAACTTTGTATCGTAAAAATGATAAAAGAATAACGGCGAGCCAAATTGAAATGGCTCATTTCAGTTTTGATTTGAACATTTCAAAAATGTAAAGCAGCCTTCCAGAGTATATCATCAGCTACAAAACAAGGGGGTGGTAAGTGCATTGAATTTTAACTTACTTTTTTTTCTGTCTTATTAAAACCTTTCTACCCTAAATGGGTCTAATCGACCCATTTCTATTATTTATTTCATAATAGCTCCGTCGGGTTTTAACTAAGAGCTCTTATATTTTAAGTATTCCTCAAACAGATAAATATCTTCAGTTTATAATTTTTTCAGACTTCCGAAATTATTTTTTTTAGTCAAAATAAAAAAAGTCACATTTTACCTGAATGGGTCTAATCGACCCATATCACTAATCGCATATAAATGCATGGAAAACAATTAGATTTTTCGATGCCATTGTGGAAAATGTTTAATCAAAATAAAAGTTTTAGTTTCTCCGATCTGTATTGTAATCAGAGATTAGTGTACTGACTCTGCGTCATATGCAAATTTCCTCCTTGCGCCCCAATCGAGTTTTTTCTTTGGGGGGGGGGAGGATTCCCAGAACGGTTGTTTGTGCGTGCATAACATGTCCGTTTCTTGCGATACACGTACGGTTCCAACGCTCTTTAGGGTTTTCGCATGCGCTGAGCATTTTGTGATGAAAAAAATGGGTGTTGCCATTGGAAATTTTCGAGTTTCTGTAATTATAACCGTAACCGTGAGCGCCACTTTGTTGTCGTTCGCAGAATCTCGAGCTCATACCTCTGAATAGCTATATCTGAAATTTCATTTTGCTCGGTTGAGCGGACTGGCCGCTAGAGCTCCATATATCGGCAAAGTTTTTTATGACCACCCTGTATTTTCTGCATTATTCGGGTTTCAAAAAGATATGACACTTGTCTCATATGTGCCGAAAAAAAACAAATCGGTAATCCTCCTTTCAACTATGCATCATGAGGCCAAAGTTTCAAATGGAGAAAGAAAAGAAACCGGAAATAATTTTATATTGTAATGAAACTAAAGGTGGAGTGGCTACTACTGATAAATTAGCTGCTGCATATACATGCAAAAGGGGCACTAGGCGACGGCCTGTGTGTTTATTTTACAATTTAATTGATCTAGTTGCAATAAATACATTTGTTGTTTTTAAGCATGTAAATCTTTCTTGCAATCAAAACAAACTATACAAAAGGCGGCTTTTTCTAAAGGAACTTGGGAAACAGCTGACCGAACCTCACAGAGATATTAGGATGAAACAAAATATCCGAGTAATCATAAAGAAGCAATTGGCTACCTCAGCAGGTGAAAAAAAAGAAAGTATTAGTTCAGCTAAACGTGGAAGATGTAAAGAATGTGGTCCAAACAGAGATCGAAAAACGCAGACGAGATGTACTTCATGCTTATCTTTTCTTTGCCAGGAGCATGTAAATGTGTACTGTAAATCTTGTTTATCATAAAAAATGTATCAAAACAATGGAAATAAAACAAATTTCTAATGTACATTTTTTATTATTATTTTCCAAATTATTGCTTATATAAACAAGGCATTGCAAGGAAGAGGGGGAGGGGGTGCAGTTAAAGTGGGAGGGGGGGGGTATAAAATATGTTGGTCTGTAATAGTGAATACAAAAATAATATCTAATATAAAGCTAGTTAAAAATACTTGTTTTGAGGTAGAATAAATAAAAACAAGTAAACTGGGTCTAATCGACCCATTCAGGTAAAACGTAACTTTTTTTTGAACAGGGTAGGAAGGTTAAATGAAATTACGATGTTGGCATTTGAAGAGTACGATGATAAAGTGGAATCATTTCAAGCATATATTAAACGCCTGGAGCAGAATTTTATTCTGAATGAATTAAAAGAGGAAAAAAAAGTTGCGGCCCTTTTATCCTGCATGGTAATTTATGTTTTCCAAAAGAGTGTGAAACATTAAAATATTCTGAGATTGTTGACATTTTGATAAAGCATTTAAGCCCCGCCCCCAACAAATTTATAGAAAGAATAAAATTCCGTAAGTGTTACCAAAATGAGTCGGAATCAGTTCAAGATTTTGCTGCTAGATTTAAAAAAAATAAAACTTTTTGTTGTTTTACGGGTGATACATTAAATGAAAATTTACTTGAACAGTTTTTACGCGGTTTGAAAAGCGAAAGCATACAAAATAAATTGATTACGCAAGTAGATGATTTAACTTTTGAGAAGGCAGTTGAAAAAGCTTTATCCTTACACAATGTAGATTTTCTGTGTGAAATTTCTGAAATTAAAAATAAAAATTTCAGTATTAATAAAATTTCAAGTTCAAAGAACGTACACCCCAAGAAATTGTCGAACGACTGCCAGAAGTCAAATGTCTACAATCATGTAAATAATACAATTCCTGAAGCAAATAAAAGTAAATTAAAGTGTTATAGATGCGGAAATACTTCTCATCTAGCCAATTCATGTAGATTTATTAATGCTATTTGTAAAATATGTAAGAAAAAAGGCCATATTGGAAAAGTATGTAGAAGTAAAATTTTCTAAAAACACGTAAATTCGGTAGATACAGTAAATGTATTAACTGTAAAAAATACAGGTGCAAATCCTATTAAATTATCTGTGTTAATTGAAAATAAAGCAAGAGCTGATATGGAATTGGACACAGGTTCGGGAATTTCTGCTGTTCCTTTGAAAAGATTTCGCAGAATTTTTCCTGATTATAAAATTTTCCCCCCAGATATTCAGTTAAAAACTGCAACTGGTGAAATTTTTAAACCTGTAGCTTATGCTGAAATAAATGTTACTTATGAAAATAAAACAGAAAAGTTAAAATTGTATTTAATAAAAGAAGATAACTTTTCATTATTATTTGGCCGAAATTGGGCCTGTGCATTCGATATTTTTCCGCATAATTTAAGATTTGTCTATGTTAATGAGACTGTAAATTATTCTCATAAATTACAAGAATTGTTAAATGATTTTTCTGATTTATTTTCTGATAAAGTAGGGGAAATTAAAGGGCTAAAGGAAGAGCTTTATCTTGAAAAGGATGCTACACCCATATTTTGTCAAGCTAGGACTGTTACTTATGCACTACGTACTGTAGTCAATGAGGAATTACAAAGATTACAAGACGCTGGTATAATTAAACCAGTTACAAATAGCAAGTGGGCAACCCCTATTGTTCCAGTGGTAAAATCTAATGGAAAAATACGTTTATGCGAAGACTTTAAAGTTACTTTAAATAAACATCTGAAAGTAGAAAAATATCCCTTGCCTAAAATAGAAGATATGATAGCTATTTTAAGTGGTGGTGTTCATTTTACAAAAATAGATTTGAATCAAGCGTACCTCCAACTATCCGTTGATGAGGAATCCCAAGAATTATTAACCATTAATACATCTAAAGGATTATTTCAGTTTCTTAAATTACCAATGGGTCTTAGTAGTTCTCCTGCTATATGGCAAAGAAAAATCGAGCAAATTTTAAGTGGAATTGAGGGAATTACAATTTTTATTGATGATATAGGAATAACTGGGGAAACAGATGAAATTCATTTACAAAGGTTAAAGCAAGTATTAGAAAGGTTGAGAAATTATAATATTCGGATAAATAAGGAAAAATCATTCTTCATGGCAGATGAAATTACTTATTGTGGGTATAAAGTGGATAAACATGGTATTCATAAAACACCAGATAAAATAGAAGCAATTGTAAATGCCCCTAGGCCAGAAAATGTTTCCCAGGTAAAAGAATTTCTTGGTCTTGTAACTTATTATGTTAAATTTGTGCCAAATTTATCGACAATTGCACATCCTTTGAATAATTTGCTTAAAAAGAATGTGAAGTTTAATTGGTCTTACAAATGTGATCAAGCGTTTAAAAAAATAAAAAGAGAAATTACTTCTGACAGAGTGCTTACTCATTTCAATCCGAAATTACCTTTAATCTTAGCTACTGATGCTTCTCCCTATGGTATCTCTGCAGTTCTTTCGCATGTGATGCCAGACAATACTGAAAAGCCTATTGGATTTGTATCCAGAACCTTGAATAATGCCGAAAAACGGTATAGTCAAGTAGATAAGGAGGCATTAGCAATACTATTTGGTGTTAAGTAAGTTTTTCAATATTTGTACGGTAACAGATTCACTTTGTTTACTGATAGTAAACCACTAGTTTCAATTTTTTCACCTTCTAAAAGTATTCCTGTTTTATCAGCCGCTAGAAATCAGCCGCAACGATATGCCATATATTTACAAACGTTCCAGTATGATATTCGTTATAAGAAAACTACTGAACACGGAAATGTAAATGCGCTTTCACGTCTTCCATTACGTAGTGAAGATTTGCCCCACGAATATAATTCTAATGAGGGACTTGATGAATCTGAAATCATTCAAATAAATCAGATTCTGTTTTACCTTTAAATGCTAAATCTATTGCTTCAGCTACAAAAACTGATCCTCTTTTGCGTCAAATTTTTCATCATCTCATTTCGGGTTCAGAAATTCCTAAGAATTTACTTTTTGGCGGAAAACAAGAAGAATTTACTCTTCAGCATGGTTGTATTTTAAAAGGTTGTAGGGTAGTTATCCCAGAAATTCATCGATAACAAATATTAAAGGAATTACATTTTGGTCATTTTGGTATAGTGAAAATGAAATCTTTAGCCCGTAGTTCTGTATGGTGGCCAGGAATAGACCATGATATAGAACAAATTGCAAGAAATTGCTCTATTTGTATAAATTTGAAAAATAATCCTCCCAAAGTTGATACACATCATTGGGAATGGCCTACAGCTCCATGGCAGAGAATTCATATTGATTATTTTGGTCCTGTTAACGGGAAAATGCTTTTATTAGTGGTTGATGCTTATAGTAAATGGCCAGAAGTATTTATAGTTCCTAGTACAACTTGAGAAAATACAATTATTTGTCTTTCTTCTCTCTTTGCTCGATACGGTTTTCCCATTTCTTTGGTATCAGATAATGCTAAGCAGTTTACATCTGAAGAATTTGAAATATTCTTGAAAAGTCATGGTGTAAAACATAAGTTTAGTGCACCGTACCATCCATCTACAAATGGACAGGCTGAGAGATATGTGCAAACGGTCAAACGTGGATTAAAAGCCTTAGCGTCTGAACCAGGTACTTTACAAATGAAGTTGAATAACTTTCTTTTGCAGTACAGGAAGATGCCACATGTTACAACGGGGGAAAATCCTGCATCTTTATTTATAAAATGTCATATAAGAACAAACATAGATTTGATAGTGCCGAATGTTGCAAATTTTGTTCATGAAAAACAAACTGCAAGGAAAGCTAAAGTTAAAGTAAAAGAATTTGAAATCAACCAGAAAGTAGCTGTAAGAAATTATACTCCAGAAGCCAAATGGAAAATTGGTCGAATCGTAGCAGGAAAAGGAAAATTACAGTACAGAGTTCAAGTTGGTTCGAATATTTGGAAAATGCATGTGGATCAAATAACTAATGTAGGGGAAGATATTTCTTTAACTAATGATCCAAATTCGGAAGAAAATGTTACAGAAAATTTGAGAAGTGAAAATGCAAGTGTGAAGCAAAATGATTTTCCACCCTTACAGTCAAGTTTCACACATCCGCAGCCAGTTGACTCTCATGTTCCAGTTGCTCCAGATCCTACGCCAACTGACTTTCATGATCCTGATTCTTCGAGTTCTAATTCAACTAACTCTGATAACATTCTTCCCAAACCGTCGGTTCCTACTAGTGCTACAGTTGATGCTCCTGAACATGTAAAAACTAATTCTTCTTCTTCTCCACAGGTACTTAGACGATCCAGAAGACATAGGAGAGCTCCTGACCGACTTCATTATTAAGTGGGGAAGAGCTGTGATGTTTAACTTTTACTTTTCAGGTAAAACTGTAGATCCCTTGTCCATTCCATGGAATTATGTAAGGAACATAAATGTACTTGCGTTCCAGATTAGTTGTTCTATGTTTTTCAATGTGTATATGTCGGGTGTAGTGAATTATGTTTATTAAATATGTTTTGTGTTAAAGTTCGTCCACCTCGAGTTATTGAGTACTGTTTTATGCCTTAAGTTAATATGTTTAAACATATTACAAAAAATATTAAAAAAAAACACTATGAATCATTCATTTCGGAAGTTTTATGAAAAATAAATTTAACTTCACGCTTTAACTTAAATATCTTAAAAAAGACACAAGATGTTACAAATATGATGTTTTATAAAGAATTAACAACAAACACATCCTACCCTAAATTCACTTCAGAACATTCGAGCAGAGCTTAAAAAGTCTCTTAAGTTCCGTGTTTTATATTTTATTTTGAACCCTATTATGTACTATTTAAAGTACTTTTTTTAGACGTGCACATTTTGTATCTAATATAATTAAGAAGCAAAATTTATAAGAGTCCGGCCGGTAATTATACACACCAGTTTTGAATTTGCTGAAATTTTTTTGGTGGTTTCTTTTAATGATTTTATAAGATATATATATTTTGTTTTCCCCCCCCCCCCAAAAAAAAAAAAAAAATTGTGACTCACAAAAATTTCAAGCGAGTCACGACCCAGCATTTTTTTCGAATCGACATCTTTCTGTATTCTATTATCTCAGTGCATTGAACATCAGCCAAAGTAATTTTGTGATTATGACATTACATTTAGTAGCTAAATTGAATTTTTTTGTAAATTTAATCGCTGACCTTTAGTGCAACTCGGCGTGGTTCGTCAAACTTTGTAACAAAAGTGAGCCTATCGCGGTAACCTCATAGATCCATTGCACTGAGTGTCAGCCACAATTTTGGGGTTTAATTTGTGCAGTACTGCTCAACATTAACTGAATTAGCTCATTAGTTGTATGCTTCACCCTCAGCGCTGCCAAAAAATAGCTAATTTTGTATCTAATGAAACAGAAAAAAGTCTTTTCGGTGACCCTGTATTTCAGTGCGCTGAGGGTCGATGTGAAGCTTGATAATTGTATTTTATAGTATGAAACCTACCTTTTAACAGACGTTTGATAGAACTTTGTCTAATGGCCATGCGAACACATAGAGCTTATTTGAAGCCATTGTAGAATGGAAAATATAGTAACAATATACAGGGTGTATCTAAACTACTGGGCAAAACTTTAAGAGGTGATAGTACACATCAAGACAAATTATATTAAATGGGAAACTAAGGGTCCCAAACGTCTTCCGAAGGAAATAGGCGCCATCAAAGTTTAGGGTCCAAAATTTGAAATGATTATAAAAAACGGAAAAATTGGTCGATTCGTTTGCGGTTTTTACGAAAACTATTCTTGATGTCAGTATTGTCTTGAAAATAAATTACAAAGATTAATTTAAAAAAATGCCAATAGAGGGCGCTTTAGACTTTGGAGTAACTAATAACTATTTTTTACCGTTATTTTTTGCATCTCATTAAATTTTTTTAGAAGTTTAGACATAAACTTAAATTTTGAGCTCAAAATCTGTGGTTAAGTAGCACAAACTGAACTGTGTTCAATGGGAGTGGGTAGGTTCAAATTTCAAATGATTATAAAAAACAGAAAAATTGGTCAAATGATTTGCGGTTTTCACTAAAATTATTCTTTATGTCAGTATTGTCTTGAAAACAAATTATGCAGATAAATTTCAAAAAATGTCGATAGAGGGCGCTTTAGACTTTGGAGTAACGTACAACTATTTTTTACCGTTATTTTTTGCATCTCATTAAAATTTTTTAGGAGCTTAGACATAAACTTAAATTTTGAGCTGAATATCTGAATCGTTGAGCGTGATTAAGTAGCGCAAACAGAATTTTGTTCAATGGGGGTGGGGAAGTTCAAATTTTAAATGATTATAAAAAACGGAAAAATTGGTCGATTCGTTTGCGGTTTTCTCTAAAACCATTCATTATGTCAGTATTTACTTGAAAATAAATTTTAAAGATAATTTTTTTAAAAAGTCCATTAGAGGACGCTTTAAACTTTAGAGTAATCAACAACTATTTTTAATCTTTTTTTTTTTTAATCTAAATAAATGTTTCAAAAGCTTAGACTAAATTTTGAGCTCAAGATATGAATCGTTGTGAGTAATTAAGTAGCGAAAAATTGAACTGTGCTCGTAGGGTGGGCACGATAACATTTCAACTCCTGAACACAGTCCATTTTGCGCTTCTTAACCCCTCCCAACGATTCAAATTTGAGCTCAAAATTTAAGTCTAAGCTTTTGCAAGCATTTAATTAGATACAAAAATTAACAATTAAAAATTGTTGTTGGTTACTCTAAAGTTTAAGGCGCCCTCTAACGGAATTTTTTGAAATTTATTTTTAAAATTTACTTTCAATGAAATACTGGCATAAAGAATGGTTTTAGAGAAAACCGCAAACGAATCGACCAATTTTTCCATTTTGTATAATCATTTGAAATTTGAACCTTCCCACCCCCATTGAAGTCACCCACAGTTCAGTTAGCGCTACTTAACCACTCTCAACGATTCAGCTTTTCAGCACAAAATTTAAGTTTATGTCTAAGCTTCAAAAAAATTTAATGAGATGCAAAAAATAACGTTAAAGAATAGTTGTACGTTACTCCGCAGTCTAAAACGCCCTCTATCGACATTTTTTGAAATTTATCTGTATAATTCATTTTTAAGACAATACTGACATAAAGAATAATTTTAGGGAAAATTTCAAATCAATTGACCAATTTTTCTGTTTTTTATAATCATTTGAAATTTGAACCTACCCACTCCCGTTGAACACCGTTCAGTTTGCGGTACTTAACAACAGATTTTGAGCTCAAAATTTAAGTTTATGTCTAAACTTCTAAAAAAATTAATGAGATGCAAAAAAATAACGGTAAAAAAATAGTTGTTCGTTACTCCAAAGTCTAAAGCACCCTCTATAGGCATTTTTTTAAATTTATCTTTATAATTTACTTTCAGGACAATACTGACATAAAGAATAGTTTTCGTGGAAACCGCAAACGAATCGACCAATTTTTCCGTTTTTTATAACCATTTCAAATTTTGGACACTAAACTTTGATGGCGCCTATCTCCTTTGGAAGACGTTTGGGACCCTTAGTTTCCCATTTAATATTATTTGACTTGATGTGTACTATCACCCCTTAAAGTTTTGCCCAGTAGTTTAGATACACCCTGTATACAATTAACTATAGACTAGACTGTAACTTTTTCACCATATGTCACATTTTTTTACGTTCCCCTCTTTACAAGTAAAAAGTATTGGATTCGTGAGAATTTTCGAAATCCGGATTTCGTCTGTTTTACACGTTTTAGGGGTCAGAAAACCCGAAAAACATGTTTTTACAAAATGTCAGTCTCTGAGTCTGCTTGTGTGCATGTAAGAAAAAATTTCTGGGCGCTCTATCTCAAGAACTAATGCAATTGAATTTCATAAAACTTTAGATTCTGTGAGACCTTGATATAAATTAAATCTGATTAGTTTTTGGTGTATATAGCT
Source organism: Maratus speculifer (assembly GCA_964019185.1). NCBI lineage: Eukaryota > Metazoa > Arthropoda > Arachnida > Araneae > Salticidae > Maratus > Maratus speculifer. Next base: position 310,410,312 of record OZ025290.1, read on the forward strand.
TAGTAGGTGCGCTGCTATACTGGATTATGTACAATTTTCACAATAGCCATATCTCAAGAACTAGTGCATGGATTTTTATATAACTTCATATTTACTTAGTACTTGATATGTTAGTGCTGATATCGTTTTGGTACAAATCGTTCAACCGCTGGCGCTGCTGTGGTGCATTATTCGTGATTATCGCAATAGCTCTAACTCAGGAACTAATGCACGAATTCTCATCAAACTTAAGATTCAATAAATCCCTGATGTAGATTAGTGTTGATTAGTTTTTGGTATAAATTTCCCAACACGTGGCGTTTCATGAAAATTCATACATTAGTTCCTGAGATAAAGCTATTGCTATAATCATGAATAATGCCAAATAATAAAGCCACCTGTTGAGCGATCACCTTCAAAAACTAAAAAATACTAACTTAAAACAAATTCATATAAAGCACTAACTAAATCTGAAATTTGATGAAAATTCGAGCATTAGTTCCTGAGATAGAGCTAGTGGGATAATCACGAATAATGCACCACAGCAGCGTCACCGGCTGAGCAATTTGCACCAAAATGTTATAAGCACTTTGTCATATCAAGTACTAAATCTAAAGTTTTATGAAAATCCATGCTCTAGTTCTTGATATATGGCTATTGTGGAAATTGTAAAAAGTCCAGTATAACAGCGCTACCTATTTAGCAATATACACTAAAAAGTAATCAGATCTATTTTAAATCAAGTTCTCGTAAAAAATGTAAAGTTTTATGAAATTCAAGTGCATTAGTTCTTGAGATAGAGCGGCCACAATTTTTTTGTCCAATACACGCAGACAGACATTTTGTAAAAACATATTTTTCGGGTTTTCTGACCCCTAAAACTTTTAAATCAGTCGAAAACTGGATTTCGAAAATTCTCACGAATCCAATACTTTTTACTTGTATAGAGGGGAACGAAAAAAATGTGACATTTAGTGAATAAGTTACAGTCTAGTATATAGTTAATTGTATCTTTTGTTACCACATTTTCCATTTCTACAATGGCTTGAAGTAAGCCCTATGTGCTCGCATGGCCATTAGCCAAAGTTCTGTCAAACATCTGTTAAAAGGTAGGTTTCATATTATAAAATACAATTATCAAGTTCCACACTGACCCTCAGTGCACTAAAACACAGGGTCACCAAAAAACCTTTTTTCTGTTTCGATACAAAATTAGCTATTTTTTGGCAGCGCTGAGAGTGAGCCATGCAACTAATGAGCTAATTCAGTTAATATTGATTAGTAGTACACAAACTAAAACCCCAAAACTGTGGCTGATCCTCAGTGCATGGATCCATGAGGTCTCAAATATGGCGTTTTTTCACTTTCCGCGATACAGTTTGAACCACACCGGGTTGCATTAAAGGTCAGACATTAAATTTACAAAATAATCCAATTTAGTTGCTAAATGTAATGTCATAATCACAAAAATTACTTTGGCTAATGTTCAATACACTGAGATAATAGAATTCAAGAAGATGTCGATTCGAAAAAAATGCTGGGTCGTGACCCACTTTAGAAATTTTTGTGGGTCACAAAAAAAATTTTGGGGGGAAAAACAAAATAAACATATCTTCTAAAATCATTAGAAGAAACCACCAAAAAAAATTTCGGCAAAATCAAACATTTTGTGTGCAATGACACCCCCATTTCTGCCTGACTCTTATAAAATCTCTCTCTTAACAACATGTTAAACATCTTTTACTAATTTTTGAAAGAAATAATTTTGTCTGCATTTCACTTTCTATAATAAAAGTATAATAATAAAAAGCTTTCTGTAGCTCATATTTAACATTATCAAATAATGGAAAATGGAAATGCAATAGAATAAATAATATTCAGTTTTCAATTTGTTTTTTTATTATCTTTCTATTGAAATGCAGGAATTTCAATTTTTTTAAATAGCGAAATTGTAATTAGTGAAAATGTTTCTTTCTTATGTTTGAAATAACTGCATTCCATTCTTTTTTGACATTTCATTTCGCAGAAATTACAACACTGCTGGAAATACTTTTTTTTTCTAGATGAATGTAGTGAGGAGATTAAATCATATTTTGAAGATATAATAAAATAAAATTGTACCTAAGAAAATACATTTTAATGAATGAAAAATCTGACATTAAATAAATAGATTTTTCTAAGGACAAAGAAATTATAACAGGATTTAAAATATTGTATAATTTTTTATAAATTTTGTTTTTTAATCTATATTCTTTTCTTTAACTAAAAGTTTTCATGAGTTTTAAATTTAGTTTTAATTAAGTCAATCAGACATTATTATGCCATTAAACTGATTGAAAAACACTATGCATTATTTAGTTTGGAAGTTTTCTAAAATAAATTTAAATTCACACTTTAGCTTGAAGCTACTAAAAAGGATACGAAATCTAACAAGCATGATGTTGTATAAATAATTAATCGCAGAAGCATTCTTCCCTAGAGTCATTTCATAACATTCAAAACGGGGTTAAAAAGTCCTTCCGGCAATGCCGGGAGGAAGAGGTAGCTTTCATATACTTATATATTTATTTATTTATTTTAAAGTAAGTTACATTGTTCAAAAATACTAATCTCAAATTAGTGGAAATAATCTTATAAAATTAGTGATTTTATAAGATTGAATACTAGTTTTTGTCAAGACTGAATATTAATAGGAATTTTTAGAAATTAGTCATCTTTTATTCAATCTGGTTTTATTTTAAGCGATTTGGAGAGTCACTAAATTCCACGATATCATAAAGTGTATGCCATTTTAAAGCAACATTGTGGATCGTTCAGATCAGACCGTTTCAAAATGTCAGCCATAAGAAAAATTCAAAGTGCTATAACTCAATCATTTTGTAAGATATAGACAAAATAAAAAGTGTTTTGGAATCGTTGTTTTAAGTTCTAACACGTAAAAGAAAAATATTTTTCAACTTTTAATTTTTTTGCATTTAATTTTAAATTTAAAATTTTTAAAAAAATTTAAAATGGGCGCCATTTTGAAACAAAATGGCGGATGATGCTGACCAACGAACTCGGTCGAGACATTTGTATGTACTATGTACATACCAAGTTTCATTGAAATCGGTTCATAAATACGCGTGTTATCACGTGACAAAAATCAGATCGTTTCAAAATGTCAGCCATAAAAAAAAATTCAAAGTGCTATAACTCAATCATTTTTTAAGATATAGACAAAATAAAAAGTGTTCTGGAATCTTTGTTTTAAGTTCTAACACGTAAAAGAAAAATATGTTTCAACTTTTAATTTTTTCGCATTTAATTTAAAATTTAAAATTTTTTAAAAAATTTAAAATGGCCGCCATTTTGAAACAAAATGGCGGATGATGCTGACCAACGAACTCGGTCGAGACATTTGTATGTACTATGTACATACCAAGTTTCATTCAAATCGGTTCATAAATACGTTAGTTATCGCATGACAAAAATCAGATATATATATATATATATGGTTATATATATATATATATATATATATATATATATATATGTAAACATTTGAACGGAGGGTGGTTTTGGGGTCTGGGGGTCATGATCGGTGAAAATATACCAAAAGTTTCCGGAGGTGCTTTCCTCCGGACGGCTGCAATAGGTAGCTTTTTACTTTTTGTAATGAAAGCTACCTAAAAGATTCTTAAATTCTGTGTTTTATATTTTTATTTCGAATCCTAATGTATAGCTTAAAGTACTTTTTTTAAGACATGCTCTTTTTCTATTTAATATAATTAACAACCTAATAAATATATTCTAGTAAATTTTGCTAGAATATATTTTGCTTTTATTTCATGTATTATAATAAAGTCCTTCCGGCAATGCCGGGAGGAAGAGGTAGCTTTCATATACTTATACATTTATTTATTTATTTTAAAGTAAGTTACATTGTTCAAAAATATTAAGCTCAAATTAGTGGAAATAATCTTATAAAATTAGTGATATTATAAGATTGAAAACTAGTTTTTGTCAAGGCTGAATATTAATAGGAATATTTAGATATTAGTCATCTTTTCTTCAACCTGGTTTTATTTTAAGCGATTTAGAGAGTCACCAAATTCCACGATATCATAAAGTGTATGCCATTTTAAAGCAACATGATGGATCGTTCAGATCAGACCGTTTCAAAATGTCAGCCATAAGCAAAATTCAAAGTGCTATAACTCAATCATTTTTTAAGATATAGGCAAAACAAAAAGTGTTCTGGAATCATTGTTTTAAGTTTTAATATATAAAAGAAAAATATTTTTCAATTTTTAATTTTTTCGCATTTAATTTTAAATTTTAAATTTTTTACAAAATTTAAAATGGCCACCATTTTTAAACAAAATGGTGTATGATGCTGGCCAACAAACTCGGTCGAGACATTTGTATGTACTATGTACATACCAAGTTCCATTGAAATCGGCTCATAAATACGCGTGTTATCACGTGACAAAATCAGATCGTTTCAAAATGTCAGCCATAAGAAAAATTCAAAGTGCTATAACTCAATCATTTTGTAAGATATAGACAAAATAAAAAGTATTCTGGAATCGTTGTTTTAAGTTCTAACACGTAAAAGAAAAATAGTTTTCAAATTTTGATTTTGTCGCATTTAATTTTAAATTTTAAATTTTTTAAAAATTTTAAAATGGCCACCATTTTGAAACAAAATGGCGGAAGATGCTGGCCAACAAACTCGGTCGAGACATTTGTATGTGCTATGTACATACCAAGTTTCATTGAAATCGGCCTATAAATGCGCGTGTTATTACGTGACAAAAATCAGATCGTTTCAAAATGTCAGCCATAAGAAAAATTCAAAGTGCTATAACTCAATCATTTTTTAAGATATAGAGAAAATAAAAAGTGTTCTGGAATCTTTGTTTTAAGTTCTAACACGTAAAAGAAAAATATTTTTCAAATTTTGATTTTTTCGCATTTAATTTTAAATTTTAAATTTTTTAAAAATTTTAAAATGGCCACCATTTTGAAACAAAATGGCGGATGATGCTGGCCAACGAACTCGGTCGAGACATTCATATGTACTATGTATACCAAGTTTCATTAAAATTGGCTCATAAATGCGCGTGTTATTACGTGACAAAAATCAGATCGTTTCAAAATGTCAGCCATAAGAAAAATTCAAAGTGCTATAACTCAATCATTTTTTAAGATATCGACAAAACAAAAAGTGTTCTGGAATCATTGTTTTAAGTTTTAATACGTAAACGAAAAATATTTTTCAATTTTTAATTTTTTCGCATTTAATTTTAAATTTTAAATTTTTTTAAAAATTTAAAATGGCCACCATTTTGAAACAAAATGGTGTAAGATGCTGGCCAACGAACTCGGTCGAGACATTTGTATGTACTATGTACAGACCAAGTTCCATTGAAATCGGCTCATAAATACGCGTGTTATCACGTGACAAAATCAGATCGTTTCAAAATGTCAGCCATAAGAAAAATTCAAAGTGCTATAACTCAATCATTTTGTAAGATATAGACAAAATAAAAAGTGTTCTGGAATCGTTGTTTTAAGTTTTAACACGTAAAAGAAAAATAGTTTTCAAATTTTGATTTTGTCGCATTTAATTTTAAATTTTAAATTTTTTAAAAATTTTAAAATGGCCACCATTTTGAAACAAAATGGCGGAAGATGCTGGCCAACAAACTCGGTCGAGACATTTGTATGTGCTATGTACATACCAAGTTTCATTGAAATCGGCCTATAAATGCGCGTGTTATTACGTGACAAAAATCAGATCGTTTCAAAATGTCAGCCATAAGAAAAATTCAAAGTGCTATAACTCAATCATTTTTTAAGATATAGACAAAATAAAAAGTGTTCTGGAATCTTTGTTTTAAGTTCTAACACGTAAAAGAAAAATATTTTTCAACTTTTAATTTTTTCGAATTTAATTTTAAATTTTAAAATTTTTTAAAAATTTAAAATGGCCGCCATTTTGAAACAAAATGACGGATGATGCTGGCCAACGAACTCGGTCGAGACATTTGTATGTACTATGTACATACCAAGTTTCATTCGAATCGGTTCATAAATACGTTATTTATCGCATGACAAAAATCAGATATACAGGGGTTGGACAAAAATATGGAAACACCTTTTGAAATGCATGTTTGAAAAGAAAGATTGATTATAATGAACTATGTTGATGGCACTGGAGTTTTCGCCTACTGACGCCACCTATACAACTTCGTAAAATCGCTGCACTGTTCAGTCGTTGTTGGAGCACTGTTATGTGAGGTTATCATTGCATTATGTCAGAGTTAACAGACTTCGAACGTGGACAAATTGTTGGCGCGCGTATGGTGGGTGCTTCCGTAAGCAAGGTAGCCAAGGTTTTTAGTGTTTCAAGAGGTACTGTGTCGAAGATTTATTCCTCATATTTGAAATGCGGGAAAAACATCATCCGCTAAATCACAGCGCGGACGAAAGTGTGTGCTGAGTGATCGTGACAGACGATCATTAAAGAGGATTATCGCGAAAAATAAGCAGACCACAGCTGCAAAAGTTACTGCCGAAATGAATGTCGTGTTACCAAATCCTGTGAGTACCAAAACAATTAGAAGGGAGCTTCATGAATAGGGAATTGCTGGCCGTGTTGCAATTGAAAAGCCATCCATCAGTAATGCTAATGCCTGTAACAGGAAAAAGTGGTATTTAAGTCATAAAGCCTGGACTATAGAGAAGTGGAAGAGCGTAATATGGTCCGATGAGTCTTCTTTCACATTGTTCCCTACTTCTGGCCGAGTTTACGTCTGGAGAACGCCATCTCAACCCTATAAAACAGACTGCTTGTTGCCAAGAGTGAAACATGGCGGGGGTTCGGTGATCGTTTGGTCAGCCATATCATGGTTTTCTTCTGGCCCCATGATAACTCTGTAAGGGTGTATTACTGCTCAGACTTATGTGAACATTTTGGCCGATCAAGTCCATCCAATGGTACAAGCTTTGTTCCCCAATAATGATGGTATCTTCCAAGACGACAACGTCCCCGTTCACACAGCTCATATTGTCCAGGACTGGTTTTCTGAGCACGAGGATGAATTTTCGCATCTCCCCAGGCCACCACAGTCATCAGACTTCAATATTATCGAACCTTTGTGGTCTACATTGGAGCGGAAAGTGCGTTCTCGCTATCCACCACCAACATCGTTATCTGAACTTGCTACCGTTTTGCAGGAATAATGGTACAATATTCCCTTGGCAAACATACAGAAACTGTATTTATCCATTCTGAGAAGACTGCAAGCTGTTTTGAATAACAACGGGTACCGTACACCATACTAAGCAAGGAAACGTGTTTTTTTTAAGGTGTTTCCATATTTTTGTCCAACCCCTGTATATATATATATATGGTTATATATATATATATATATATATATATATATATATGTCAACATTTGAACGGAGGGTGGTTTTGGGGTCTGGGGGTCATGATCGGTGAAAATATACCAAAATTTTCCGGAAGTGTTTTCCTCCGGACGGCTGCAATAGGTAGCTTTTTACTTTTTGTAATGAAAGCTACCTAAAAAAATTTAACAATAAAACTTCTTTTATAACTCATTTTCAACATTGTCAAGTAATGGAAAATAGAAATGGAACAGAATAAAAAGCATTCAGTTTTCAATTTGTTTCTTTTAATCTTATATTTAAAATGCAGAAATTTCGTCTATTAAAATAACGAAATTAGTGAAAATGTTTCATTTTTAAGTTTGAAATAATAACATCTATTACTTTTTTACATTTCATTTTGCAGCAATTACAACATTGTTGGAAATATTTCTTTTTCAGATGGATGCAGAGAGGAGATTAAATAATATTTTGACTATTTAATATAGTAAAATTGTACATAAGAAAATACATTTTAATGAATTAAATATCTGACATTAAATAAATAGTTTTTTGAAATGACAAAGAAATTATAACAGGATTTAAAACGCTGGATAAATTTTAAAGCACTTCGTTTTTTAATTCATTTTCCTTCATTAAAAAAAAGAGTTTTTATGAGTTTTTAATTTAGTTTTAATTAAGTCAATCAGACATCACTGTGACTTAAATTAATTAAAAAATACTGACCATTATTTATTTGGCAGTTTTAGGAAAAATAAATTTAAAGTCACATTTCTAACAAATGAGGTGGGTTCGTACAATAACAAAGTTTAAAAAATATTCAAATATGTCTGTATTATTATGTATTACATTGAATACAATATAGTGTCCGAAATCTTTTGTGTGTCCCTGTAAATACTATCTGCTTTCTATTACACAGAAAGTATGTAACGGTTGGGTGCTCGTGCTGGGAGTTAAATGCAGACATACTCATGAATTAAGATAAAAACACAGTTTATTAAAACTATAAGGGCTCAAGGGAAGTGGAGCAAGTCTAAATTTTCACAACTGAGAATACTACTAAAAGACTAAACGCATACTCACAGCTCCGGAAACTAGCTCAATCGGGGCAACTCTGATTACTTCTCAGCTATCTTCGGCTAAACTGCTAGACAAAATCTAATTAGACAGCCCGTGGCTGTAGATATCTCTTTATTTAACTTTGAGATAATCAAATGCAATTTTTATTAAATTTCTTACCACCGGCTAACTTCTCTATTCGAATACCGAAACTCCTTCACAACTCACTGAAGGCTCGATGCTACTTTCAATCTGCTAGATACCAGCGGGAAACGCACTTCGCTGACTAATATCACTCGACACACGCTCTGCTGGCTATCGCCAGAGACACCACTGCTAGCTGGCTAATGCTCTGCTGGCTATCGCCAGAGACACACCACACACACTCAAACTCCAAGCTTTTATATGCTGCAAACTGAGATACTTCCAATTTACATAATACTACTAACTGCGAGCCCTAACTGTAGAATCCGAAAGAGACACACACACTCTAGAAAGTTAAAGTAAAAGAGAGGATAGATGTCGCTTTTACGCTTACACATGTTAAATTATTGACGTCACGATCTCAGAAATACTAGAGTGCCTTTATGACAAAGGTCACTCCCTCACAAGTAATTTACAGTAAACCTCTTCAACGTATACCAATTTCATAAATAAGAAATAGTTTAATAGTACTAAAACGCGCTCCAAACAGTGTTTCGCAAGCATTTTTGCCGATCCCACCGAAGCTAGCATAGGGGAGAAAAATACGGACTTCTGATTGGTCGAAAAATTTTGCTTTCCTTCATTTTTGAGTTTACGTTTTTTTAACCATCAATTTCTGTTTCAAAAACTTTTGAAAGCTGGATTTTCCTTCTGTTTTTACATATTTATTAATAGGTAAAAAAATAGATAATTCGGAATTTATAATTAAAGAAGTTAATCAGGATGTTTAACAATTGTTCTGTATTACTTTTAGAAAATAATAAAAATGGAATTGCCATTTCTTCTTCGTATTTTTTTTAACATGATATGCACATGTATACACAATCAGAACAATTTATTTAGAAACAATAGTATTTTCATTTTACTCCGTCAAACTCAATTGTTCTATATTACTTTTTTTTAAAAATTGCAATTTCTTCTTCTTGTTATTATTTTAATGATATACCCATACACGCTCCTAATATTACAAATTAGCATTCAGGATGGTCTATTTGCAAAAAATTTTCGACCAATCAGAAGCCCGCAATTTTCTCCCCTATGCTAGCTTCGGTGGGATCGGCAAAAATGCGTTTCGCAAGATACCATTGTATAATGGAATACTTTGTGTTTAAATTTATAAAAAATATTCTTTACACCACTGATTGTACAGAATGCATTTTTTAATATATACTTCATAGATCTTTAAAATGAAGTAATTATAAGTGAATATTTTTAAAATTAATATTTTAAAAATATTCAAATATTTGTGGATAATGTCGTACATGGGATACAATATAGTGTCCGAAATCTTTTGTGTGTTCCTGTAAATACTATCTGCTTTCTATTATACAAGAAGTAAATTATAGTAAACCTCTGTAACTTATACCAATTTCATAAATAGGAAATAGTTTAATAGTATTAAAACGCGCCCCAAACAGTGTTTCTCACGATATCATTGTATAATGGAATATTTTTGTTTAAATTTAATAACAAATATTCATTACATCACAGATTGTACAGAATGCATTTTTTAATATATACTTCATAGATTCATATCAATTCTATTATGATCGAAAGAGAATAACATCATTAAAATACACTTGAAACTGCTTTCCCCCAATGACCGTCATGTAACGGAATGCTTTTAGTTGTCCCTCCAATTAAACTTTACAACCGATTTTTATAAAATTTGAAATGACTCGACAAAATTATGTAAAAAAATATTTTTTAACTATCAATTTATTCATTTGAGAAGTTTTTTTCTCTGTTATATGCGGACAGACGGATGGACGGACTGAACGTCGACTATTGATGCTACGTATTTACATAATTACGAACGTACCTCAAAGGGTCACACAATATTACAAACATGAACTTGTATAAATAATGAGCACCAAAAACCATACAATTCAGTAAAACTAATTGGCAGAAAGAAATATTTATGCTGCTTAATATATTAGAATGTTTACTTCTAATGGAAATTCATTCATGAGAATGCTATGAAATACGAATTGTTATCTAAGCAAACTATAGAGAAATTTGAATTATTGCAAATCCTTGTCGCACTGATAAATATACTAGACAATCCCTGCTTTATAAGAATTTCTTGAGTGGCTATTATATCACTCGTATGTATTTATTCAATATGTATACTAATTTTTCATGTTATCTTTGTATTTTTTACTGAAGTTCTTACAGAATACGCTATTATCATAAATTTGTTCAGGTCAATTTATATTACATTCATGCTATCCCTTCAGAACGGTTGTCTCAAACAACTTTCTATGGAGTGCGTATGTATTTTGCTTTTGTAATTTTTATTTGTAATTTTTCTTTTAAAAAAAATCTAGGAATCCCTGTATTTAATAAGACGAAAACAAACTGATATTAAAAACTAAAATGGCCTTAAATGACAATCTTCATAAGGCGCGAACATTAACAAATGTTTATTGATATATGAATAATTAATTGGATTGGTAAATGTTGAAAAAATAGCTATCGTTATTTCTGAAATATTCAAACTTGAAACGTCGAAATCTTTCTACTTACTAATGTTTTTCAGTTCTACTTTTTCCCAGAAGTAATAAATTATTTTGTATTGTAAAAATAGTTACTGAAAATTCCAAAATTCCATATGTGACATCGTCCTTTTTAGTTGTATTCGAAATTTTACTCTTGTATTCGAAATTTTACTATATGCATGTCTTCTAATTGTTAATGTAATTTACGTAATGGAAGCAGCAGCAAAATTACTCATTTTTTTTAAGATGAAAAAAAAATAGAATAGTGATTAATAAGTTTTATTAACGCTATTTTCACATTTAAATTAAAACATTGAGATACATTTTTATATTAAATTGATATAAAATAATTATTGATTAAATTATAATTAAAAAAATAATATATATATGCACTTATGCATACATAGAAGTTATAAGTATCATTTTTTCATTATCTTAAATCTGGAAATATAATCGTCGTTCGTTGTTACTTTTACATTCCAGCAAAGAAGTTTAACAAATTCCTTTCAAGAAAAGTTTAAACTGTGCATTCATCCGGATAATTACTGAATTCAAGGCACAGAAATTTAAAGATGAGACATGGATCTTTTATCTCTCTATTGTATAAAGATGATAATAGAAATATTTCATAAGAACGCTTTAAAAAAGCATTACTTTAATTTATAAAATATTATATATACATACACACACACATATATATATATACATATAAGGAAATCATTTTCATAGGATATCCACGGTGACTGAATTATATAATATTAGAATATAATGTTATTATCAGAAGAATAATGAGAGAAATATGAGAAGAATAAAACTTTATTGAAAAATGAAAGGTGCGTTTAAGATTAGAAAATTCTTATCATGCAATATAAATATGTTCTTTCATTGGAAATTTTGTATTGCAATACAAAATTATAAGTCATTTCTACATGAGGTATAGAGTTAGTTTTCTTAATAATGATACATGTGGCTCATGAAATTTAACTGCATTGAATTGCCACACAGCTAACATAAGATAAAAATGAAACAGAACAACACCATCCATGAAAAGAATCTAATAATCTAAAGAATCTTGAAAATGAAGGAGAATTCGTGCACTATTAACCACAGTTCTTGAGAAAATGAACCAAATAAAAGTTTATTAGAGAATAAAGAAGCTAGGAAAAGTCTAAATTATCACACAAACTTCGGAAAGTTACTTTAATAAAGAAAAATGCGATTTGGAAAACCACCGTAAGTCTATCTGGTACGGACATAGAATAGAAATTTTGCTGTTACTTACTCTTATCTTTATTTAGAAAAGGGTAAGATATAATGAAAATCAATAGTTTTGATAATTAAATTATGCAATGCCAGCTTAAGATGTTTAATATTAAACACAACACAAATAGAATACTTTAATATTATTATTTGTTTTTACTTCATTATTTTTTTATGTATAAACACGAAATTTGGTTTATTGATTTAACAGAACTTGCTTTTTAACATGATACAACTAGAATACGACTTATCTTTTACCAAAATTGTGTATTGATGAAATTAAAATAGCTCTTTTTTTAATTCATAAGTCATCGTGCCCATGATATCTTGAGGAAATATAGATGGATTGTTATGAAATTATATATATATTAAATACATATGTTTTTTCAAAATGATCTAATCTTAGATAAAAATTATTTCATTAGCTATAAAAAATATATGTTTAAAGATGATAATTAAAATATTTTACAAAATCGCTAACATAAAATAATAATAATAATAATAATAATAATAATAATAATAATAATAATAATAATAATAATAATAATAATAAACATTATTTTAATTTATAAAATATTATATATATATAAGAAAATTATTTTCATATGATATCCATGATGACTGGATTATATAACATTAGAATAGAATGTTATTATCAGAAGAATAAAGGTGAGATGTAGGAGAAATATTAGAAGAATAAAACATTATTGGAAACTGAAAGTTGCATTTAAGTTTAGAAAATTCTTATCATGCATTATAAATATTTTTTATTATTTAAAGTTTTGTATTGCAAAATAAAATTTTAAGTCATTTGTACATGAGGTATGGAGTTAATTTTCTCAATAATGATACATGTGAAAGAACTAATAAAATTTAACTGTATTCAATTGCCACGCATCTAGCATGAGATAAAAATGAAAGAGAACAACACCATCCATGAAAATAATCTAATAATATATTAATATTAAAGAAGCTTGAAAATGAAGAAAAATTCGTACACTTTTATTCACAGTTCTTGGGAAAATAAACCAAATATCTGTTTAATAGAGAATAAAAAGAATGGGAAAAGTCTAATGAAGAAAGTTGTGATTTTGAAAACCCCCGTATAGTGTTTCTGGCACCGACATTGAATAGAAATTTTGCTGATGTTTTCTCTTATCTTTATTTAGAACAAGATTGAGAAATAAGGGAAAATCAATAGTATTAATAATTAAATTATGCAAAGCCAGTTTAAGATGTTTAATATTAAGCGCAACACAAATAGAGTACTAAAATATTTTTTTTTTACTTCATTATTTTTATGTATAAAAATGAAATTTGATTTATTGATTTAAAAAAATGTGCTTTTTAGCATAATTCCACTAGAACACGATTTAATTCATAAGTCATTGCGCCTATGATATCTGCAGAGCATGTAGATGGATCGTTATAAAATTCGATGTATATAACAAGTACATATATATTTTCAAAATGGTCTATTCTTATGTAAAAATTATTTCATTAGCTATAAAAATATATATTTAAAGATGGTAATGAAAATATTTTACGAAACCGCTAAAATAATAATAATAATAATAAACACTAGTTTAATTTATAAAATATTTTTTTTTTATGTACAAAAGAAAATTATTTTCATAAGATAACATGGTGACTGGATTATATAACATTAGAATAGAATGTTGTTATCGGAAGAATAAAGGTGAGAAGTAGAAGAAATATGAGAAGAATAAAACATTACTATAAATGAAAGCTTATGTAAGTTAAGAAAATTCTTATCACGCATTATAAATATATTTTCTCATTTAAAATCTTAGATTCCAATAAAAATTATGAGTTATTTCTACATAAGGTATGGAGTTAGTTTTCTTAATGATGATACATGTGACAGAGCTCATGAAATTTAACTGCATTCTGTTGCCACGCAGCTAACATCAGATAAAAATGAAACAGAAAAACACCACCAATGAAAAGAATCTAATTATCTATTAATATAAAAGAAGCTTGAAAATGAAAGGAAATTCGTACACTATTAACCACAGTCCTTGCGAAAATGAACCAAATAACTGTTTATTAGAGAATAAAAGGGTTTTTTAAAGCCTAAATTATCGTACAAACTTAGGAAAATAAATTTAATAAAGAAAATTTGATTTGGAAAACCACCGCATAGTGTATCTGGTACCGAATTCGAATATAAATTTTGCTGTTATTTACTCTTATATATATTTAAAAAATAGCTAGAAATGAGTTAAAATCAATAGTCTTGATAATTAAATTATGCAATGCCAGCATAAGATGTTTAATCACAAATGCAAAAGAAATAGAATGCTAAAATATTATTATTTTTTAACTATTATCTCATGTACTGTTTTCTATAAAGAGTCGAATACATTTAAATTTTAAAAAAATCATCAAAAACATTGAAAGTTTATCTGAAAGTTTGATTGAAAGTTTACTATATCTGACTGAAATTACATAATATTAGAATAGAATGTTATTATCTGAAGAAAAAAAGTGAGTAATATGAGAAAATTAAAACATTATTGAAAAATGAATGTTGCATTTAAGTTTAGAAAATTCTTATCGTGCATTTTAAGTATGCTTCCTCATTTAAAGTTTTGTATTCCAATGAAAAATTATAAGTCATTTCTACTTAAGGCATGGATTTAGTTTAATTTTAAGTTTAATTTTAACAATTTCTATAACTGCGTTTTATAGAAATAGTATTTTGTTTATTTGACGATAAATATCGTTTGTTTAAGAGTTAGACGTACCAATATAAAATGCATTTTTTACTATAACTAATTTTGTAGGTTTATTTCATAAGTTAATGAAACAGTTCCTTCTTAAACATTTTCTTTCGTCAAAATTTGACGGGTTCTACCTTGTATATTGTAAAGGAGAAGTCTCACTCTAGTGAGGATGTTCTCAAACAATAGTTTTTCAAGTTTACTCAATATAGTGCAAGGAGTTCCAATTCTATCGATTTTAGTGTAGATATTCCATTAGTTGTGTTTCCGAGATTAAATGAAAGACACAAATTTCAAAAGCTTACAAAAGTTTTATCCCTTTTACATTTGTAGCATATGTTACATAGATGTTAATATGCTAAAATCGAGTATTATAACTCTTTTATTTTTTATATATTTTTTTTCATTTTATTTATTTTTTTGCTCAAACTCCTTTTTTAAAATGAAAAAGAAACTGTTCAAACAAAATCCATCACGGCTTTTTTTTTCTTTAAGTTATTTAGTTGACATTGACGTTGTCCTTCGTTTTCACAAAATATATTTGGCATATTTGGAAAATTCATTATGAATACACTTTTAAAAACTAAAGAATAAGCCAGTGTAATAAGTGATTCTTAAACATTAATATAATATTAAAACAAATGCCATAGTATAAATATTTTATGAACATTAGTTACAAATGTATGTTGTCTCATGTATAATGCGATAGTGGAATAGGGGTTAAAGAGTAAATGATATGTTTAAAATAATGTCATCACCGACATTTGCAAAGAGAATTAAGTAAACTCTTATTATTATTATTGCATTTATTATTATTATTATTGGTAAATACAGAAACATAAACGGAGTTATAATTGGAAATACATAGACATATATTACCATTAGTACACGTTGATAGTAATAAAGGTAATTAATTGTTAAGAGAAAATAATACTCAATAAACAGTCATGTACTATTAATTATAAAGAAGACCCGAACAGGTAAAACTAAATTTTGTGAATATGAAGGGAATATTTTTTATCAAATAGTGATAATTAAAAAAATATAAAAGGAATGTTATGTATCATATCATATAAAGGAACAAATCAATTGTTTCTAAGTGTTCAGAAAGCATAAAACAAAACGAAAACATGAGGTTACTGACCGACGCTGTTTCAAATTTGTTATAAGAACGCAAAAATCATATAAAACAGAAAAGAAGTCATTTGTATGCTGGAAATAGAAAGCTCCCATATATATGTCACCAGAGGGAAAACAGTGACAAGATAAAATCTAAGAAATAAAATCGAATAGTGGTTCCGTTTCAACATGTAACAACTTTGTAGCTTCTTGATAAATGATATATTAGCTTTGATATAAGTCTCAACGATTTTGAAGAAAATATTTTGAAATAAATGTATGAATTTTTCTTTTACTTAATAAGCTTAAGAATTGTTCAATTCTTTTGCAAATAAAGTACTTATTACACATTTTAATATATCAGTTTCCGTATCAACAAGTAACAATTTGTAGCTTCTTAATAAAAGTTAAAATACTATTTTTAAATGCCTAACATTTTAACTACTACAAATAATAAGCAATATATAATGTAATTGTTAGGACTTTCTATTGAAGTTTCGTTCTGACTTCATTATCATTACATTTGAATTTAAAGTAGATTAAGATTATTTACAATGTAACCGTTAGGACATTCTATCGAAATCCTGCTTTTTATCAATGAATTCTAATATCAAATAACTTGTCCCATATTATTACAAAAGTAAAATTTTTTTATGTCTTTTTGTGGCGATGTACACTGTAAAAAAAAATTCACGAGGTTACTAAAAATTTCTTAGTAAATTTGTATTCCACAGAATTTTTTAGTAACCATTACAAACTTTTTTTTTGCAAGTGAAACAAGCATTTCTTTTGTAAACTGAACAAAAGAATTTTTTGTATAACTAACTTAAAAATTTTTAGTATGAGCCAACAAGCAAATTTTAGTAATAGCTCCAAAATTATTTTTAATAACCATTACGTGGGCTGGAAGGGCAGGAGCTTCCTTCGAGCTGCATCCAAACTTCTGAAGCGGAAGATTTTCGGCAAAAGCGCAATAGATGGCAGCACCAAACATTCCCACCCGCTCCGACAGGATTTTCATAATCCCTTTTTTAACGAGACACTACATACATTCGGGGCGTATTTGGCGGTGGCAAGTTTCGAACCCGGGACCTTTTAGCCTGGAGTCCGTTACTATAACCACTATGCTATCAAGTCCACACCAACTGAGTTTTAGTAAGAGCTATTAAAATATAAAACTATTAACTCTATTTGTTGCTAACTTTTTTCTAGTAATTCTTACAGATTTTTTTGTAACCGACTAAGATTACTAAAAAATTTTTAGTAATTACAAGGATCACTAAAGTTTTTTTAGGAGATCGAACCTTTTTTTTTACAGTGTATATGTTAGTTTCTACTGTAGTAGATTACTAGTGCCAATGAAATATGGAATTATTTTTAAAAGTTTTCTAACTGCATTATCAAATAATTGTCAAAGGAGCAAACTCGTTTAATTATTTTAAACTTATATACTTATTTTCGCTTTTGTAAAGATAAATCAAAACATTCTCATAAAAATTAAATGCATTTCTTTAGTCGGTTTATATTTTCAATTTAGGGAATTAAAGTAATAACAACGTAATTATTGATAAAGTAAATCATTGATAAATAAGTTTTTTTTGGTACTACTAGGTTATCCCGTCAACCGATATCGCCAAGTTATACAAATCGCCAAACTAATAGCGAAATTATACATATTGACATAATTTTTATTTTAAATAGTAGAATAGTATTATAATTAGTAGAATATTATTAAAATTCAAATAAAAAATCGAAATAAAAATCATTTAACGACGTTTTAAACACGCGCATTGTATTTAATGTCATTGAATGTGACATTCGCGATCATCCATTATTGACATTTAATCTTACATTTTGACGATAGTTTTTGGTCGACGGGATAACCAAGTACTACCTTTTTTTTCAATTAATTGCATTAACCATGATGCAAAAAAATATTTAAAAAAATGTACAAAAGAAAGCTCCTTGTAATCACAATGTCTTAATCGGGAGTACAAAACCTTACTTGCAACCCCGATGAAAAACTGACTATGGAATGTTAATATTCTTTACTAACTTTTTATCATAAATCATCTATATTAAGATATAATTTATACAGTGTTATGGAACTACATTGCATTTTCTAGAAATTTTTGCTTCAAAATTTGGAATATATTTAACTTAATATAGAACTATTAATTGCTTTCGAAATCATTTCTGTGTTCTTTAATCATTATGAGTCTAAAACCATCAAATTTGACGACTGAAAATGTTTGAAAGGATTAATTGAATGAATTTTAAAAAGTAATAATTACAAAATTATTTACAATTAAAAATCAATCTTATTTGGGCTGCCTTATCTCTTAAAATGAATAATATTTTTGACTAAAGTTTAATTTAATTTTTTCAAATTGTTAAAAAACTGAATTTCAATCATATATGTAATCGGTAATCTACAATTCAGATAAAAAATGTATGAAGGTATTAATTAAATTAGACTTCGATCTTTGGGTTTACACAATTAAATATCGATGAAAATTGCGCCACTATGGCTCAATTATAATTTTTGTTTCCAACAAAATAAAAATAATAATTTTGTTTCAGCCGTCACAAAATTTAAATGCATACATTTCACATTCATATTCACAGGTCTAAAAATATTATAATTTGCCAGAGATTATTAATAAATATTCGCCAAAAACTTCGCGTCACGTTAGCCAGCTTTAATATTCCATCTCAATATTCGTACTCTTGACTTGAGTGCCGATGAAATACAAAAATGTATGTCACTTTACACGCTCCCGTAATAGAATACTTAATTGTTAAATAATCAAAAATATATACTCATTTTTTTACTTTGAATGAATGAAGCATAACTGTTTGCACATTGTTACACATGTTTACACATTTTTCTTATGACGTCATTTTCATTAACTGAAGTCCTCTGAGAATAGAGTCGCAATCAATCTGCACGTATAAAAACATTTCATATTTATTTACTTAGAAGGTGTCACAAATAAAAATTAAATTAAAGAGTTGACATGTTTCGGTTCATTAATAAGAACCGTATTCATAACATATCAAATCAGTAGAAAATTAAATGACACTGGATATAAATATAATTTAAAAATCAAAACAAAACATTGCGCCCGCTATGATCGTGAATATAGCCATTGCCAACGCGGCATATAAATATAATAAATTTTGACCATATATTAAATTTAAAAAGTATAAAATTAAAATTAAAAAAGTAGAAAAACTAAATGACTCTGGATATAAAGGTAATTTAAAACCCCCAAAACATAAAATATTGCGCCCTCTATGATCGTGAATAGCCAATGCCATCGCGGTTCCTCCTATTAGACACATCCTTTAAATATTTATTAAGTAATTCTAACCACAAACTCGGAATGTCATAAGAATAAGAATCATTACAAACTCTATCCCTCCTAGAATATATCTCTATGGATTCACGGATGATTAATTTTCGGAATAAACTGGAAATGAACACTAATCTACTATCTTTAAAACAAATTTTAACCCCCCTCTTTAAAAACAATCTTGATAACGCAGTGATTAGTGATTTTGTTTTAGTTTTTGAAAAAACGAAAGCTAACAGCAGTTTTAGCAATCAATCTGTTATAGCGGAATGAAAAAAATTCTTAAATGCGAAAGCTTTATCAATAAGGAGTGCTTTTTTTCATTTAACGGGCGTCATTTTTAGTTCAATATAATATTTAAAGATGCTTTTTAATTGCCGAGTCGTACCAAGTCGTTGTCTGTCAAGTCACATCTTGATGGAAAACACCTGAAAACCCGATTTTTGCGATTGACTCGTAGGTTTGCTAATGTATTCTTCTGCACTAAATTCTCCATGTTTTCATAACTTTGGGTGCTTGAAAACGCAGTAATAAACCTAAAAGTCAATCACTAAAATCGGGTTTTCAGGTATTTGCCACAAATAAATGACTTAGCAGACAGATTGCGTTTTAATTTGTGAATCGAATTTTAACTAATTCTGGAATTTTCATTAACTCAATGGGATGATTGTTTGTGCTCCCGCTTCTCGATCTATATGGTTAATTAACTACATAAACAATAATTTTATAATTAATAAAACGTTTATAAATCCGCCTGTTCTAAAATTCTTCCATTAATTTTAACAGACACGAAAAAATATTTTATACACATGAAGCACGTATAGCAAAATATATTTAAAAACATCATGTATTAAAAGAAATTCATAAGAAAGGTAAACAGAAAGGTTGCGTAATACGTTTTCTCCTTTCGTAATCAACAACGGAAAATATATTGACAAAAAATGATGGAGAATCACAAAATATATCTTCATCTCAGAATGAAGGAGAAAGAAAACATGTTTTTTGCGATTTGGTTATATGGATTTCAGCTCTTTCTATCCATATATGTATGTAAGATTAAAAAAGAGATTAATTTATTTTTGCATATGGCTACATCCTTTTTTAATTTAAAAACTCCAAGTTTCCAAATATTACTTTTATAAAAACTTTTTCATTTCAAAATCCTTGTAGTAAAATTGCAGTTTCCTTTTCAAGACGGCACTGCGATGAATTTCAACGATGTAAAGATTTTTTGTGATCAAATAATCCTTCTATAGTAAAAAAAAACTAGCCTTAAAAGGAATGACTCCTGGAATGATGCTGATGTGGAAGATTTCCGGAACTAACGAATCCGGTTTGTCCACTCCTTCCATGAGTCGAATAGACCAATCAGGAAAGGACTCCGTCTATGCATCGCCGTATGGGTTACCATAAAGAGAGGAAAGGTTACCATCGCCAATAATCGCCAAGTTTGTCGCCAACTTGGCGATATATCGCCAAATTTGGCGACCAAAATTAGTTGTCAAAAGTGACGCCAACTTGGCGATAACTGTAATATTTCGCCAAATTTTTAATTTCTTTACAACACCAGTCGTTTGATACATCATTTGAGAGGTTTGCAACTGCTTATTCATATAATGGATGTCTTGTGTGTTATCCCCCATTCTGCTCCCCAGGGGGGACACATTTTTAATTTCTTTACAACACCAGTCATGTTACACAAGATTTGAAAGGTCTGCAACTGCTTATTCATATCATGGGTGTCTTGTGTGTCACCCCCACACTCTGCTCTCCCCAGGGGGGGGTCACATTTTTAATTTCTTTACAACACCAGCTGTGTGACACATCATTTGAAAGGTCTGTAACTGCTTATTCATATTATGGATGTGTTGTGTGTCATCCCCCACTCTGCTCCCCAGGGGGGCACATTTTTAATTTCTTTACAACACCAATTGTGTGACACATCATTTGAGAGGTCTGCAACTGCTTATTCATATTATGGATATCTTGTGTGTAACCCCCCCCCCTCTCCCTCAGAGGGGTCCCATTTTGTATTTTCTTTACAACACCAATTGTGTGACACATCATTTGAAAGGTCTGCAACTGTTTATTCATTTTATGGATGTCTTGTGTGTCCCCACCACTCTGCCCCCCCCAGGGGGGCACATTTTAAATTTCTTTACAACACCAGTCGTGTGATATATCATTTGAGAGGTCTGCAGCTGCTTATTCATATTATGGATGTCTTTTGTGTCGCCTCCTACTCTGCCCCCCAGGGGGGCACATTTTTAATTTCTTTACAACACCAGTCGTGTGACACATCATTTGAAAGGTCTGCAACTGCTTATTCATACCATGGAGCATTGGCGAGCGCAGCAAGCAGGGGTAGCCAATAATTTGGAATCGCGAAGCGATTACGCGGGGGGTTGGCGAGCATAGCGAGCAGGGGGGCGGGGCCCCCCTAGTCATGTAAAAAATTATTAAAGTCTATTTTTATAGAATTATAGAATATTTAATTATAAGCAGTGCCACTCGGTATCGCGAAAGGAGTTTGGCAATGCAACACATTTAAACAAAACATAGATTTTTTTCTATTTTTTTAATTGAATGATCATGTAGAAAAATAGATAGCGCTCTATTTTTATAAAATTAGAGAAAACAAGGATATTCGATAGCATGAAAATAGGTACCATCGTTTGGTACCCTTAAATTCAGAAATCCTTCTATAGTAAAAAAAAAACTAGCCTTAAAAGGAATGACTCCTGGAATGATGCTGATGTGGAAGATTTCCGGAACTAACGAATCCGGGTTGTCCACTCCTTCCATGAGTCGAATAGACCAATCAGGAAAGGGCTCCGTCTATGCATCGCCATATGGGTTACCATAAAGAGAGGAAAGGTTACCATCGCCAACAATCGCCAAGTTTGTCGCCAACTTGGCGATATATCGCCAAACTTGGCGACCAAAATTAGTTGTCAAAAGTGACGCCAACTTGGCGATAACTGTAATATTTCGCCAAATTTTTAATTTCTTTACAACACCAGTCGTTTAATACATCATTTGAGAGGTTTGCAACTGCTTATTCATATAATGGATGTCTTGTGTGTTATCCCCCATTCTGCTCCCCAGGGGGGACACATTTTTAATTTCTTTACAACACCAGTCGTGTTACACAAGATTTGAAAGGTCTGCAACTGCTTATTCATATTATGGATGTCTTGTGTGTCACCCCCACACTCTGCTCTCCCCAGGGGGGGGGTCACATTTTTAATTTCTTTACAACACCAGTTGTGTGACACATCATTTGAAAGGTCTGCAACTGCTTATTCATATTATAGATGTGTTGTGTGTCATCCCCCAATCTTCCCCCCTCAGCGGGGCACATTTTTAATTTCTTTACAACACCAATTGTGTGACACATCATTTGAGAGGTCTGCAACTGCTTATTCATATTATGGATATCTTGTGTGTAACCCCCCCCCCTCTGCCCTCAGAGGGGGCACATTTTGTAATTTCTTTACAACACCAATTGTGTGACACATCATTTGAAAAGTCTGCAACTGTTTATTCATTTTATGGATGTCTTGTGTGTCACCCCCTCTCTGCCCCCCATGGGGAGCACATTTTTAATTTCTTTACAACACCAGTCGTGTGACATATCATTTGAGAGGTCTGCAGCTGCTTATTCATATTATGGATGTCTTTTGTGCCTCCTCCCACTCTGCCCCCCCAGGGGGGCACATTTTTAATTTCTTTACAACACCAGTCATGTGACACATCATTTGAAAGGTCTGCAACTGCTTATTCATACCATGGGGTATTGGCGAGCGCAGCAAGAAGGGGTAACCAATAATTTGGAATCGCGAAGCGATTACGCGGGGGATTGGCGAGCATAGCGAGCAGGGGGGCGGGGCCCCCCTAATAAATAAAAATAAACTTTTGAAGAAATAATTGAAAACAAATCAATTAGAAATTCGCGTTGCAGATTTACGTCTTTTTGAACGACCAGTTTTACTATCTTTGTTTTCTTTTAATATTTACAAGCATAAAATTTAAAAAAGTGTTGTTTTATTGTAAAAATTGTTAGTATTGTAAATTAAAACTGTTAGACAAACTGCGTGGGAAAGTTAAAAAATTGTATTTTTGTATACGAAATTTCAAATCTAATGGTTATGCCTTTTTTTCAAATACTAAATTTTTTACAATAGAATACCGCAGCGAAACCTTTACACCTAGCTTTTAATGGTCGTTTATTATAAAACTAATAATAAAATAAACACAATTGTTGTTTGTTTGTTTGTTTTTCTCAAAGCATGCGATCATAGTAGGTAAAAAAAATGCTCTAGCAAATATTTTTAGATGCATTTTTGATTAAGTAAAAGTATAATTGATTGTGAATTAAAAAATTAAAATCATTTTGCTTCATTTAATAGGTTATACTTGCAGCACCATCTATCACCTTAAAAAATTGGAAATAGTTATGCTGTACTATACACAGTAACCGAAAAAAAAAAAAATCTCGACACTTGCGATTTTATGCGTTTTGTTAAATATATAAAAATATACATGAGGAATAATTCCGAAACTCCAGATATATAAACAAAATAGTACAATTCATATATTTTCGCGAAGATTTCTTTCTGAAATCTCATAGGGGACCGTCATCAAATTGAAAAAGAACGAAGACCTTTTGGATAACCCTGTCAAAACCTATGTAGAAAAGCGTACAAACTGCAGATTATGATTAAGTGGCTTATGGTAATAAACTGTGTTAATTTTTTATGCGGATAACATGTATACTGATAGAGAAATTAAGGTTTTTATAAAAACGGTCCCAAATTTTGCCAAGTTTTTTTGCTTCTTTTAACAACTTTAATGGAATCTTTTAAAAAACACAGCAAATGAACATTTCGGACATGTCCTGAATATTTAGTAATATAAAGGTCTAAGTCGTTTAAGACCGCAGAATTTTCATTGAAGTTTCTTATCAAAAGAATTAGGAAGGCTGCTGCATTCATTGAGCAATAGTCAATTATAAACGTAGTGATGTGATACAAGTATGCAATTGTAAGTCTTGCAATTACAAATATCTCTACTGGCATTCCATGAAACTCAATTTAACCATTAATAAGCAACAACAAATAAAAGTTTTAAAATTGTTTTTATTTTTGTAGCATAAATCTGTGAGAACGACCTCGAGAATAATAATTTATATCTATGATTTCTGTATTTTATTTTCGTTTCAAAATTAAAAACGAATTCCAGACATATCCAATACCAATGACCTAAGTATATTAGAAAGTCAATGTCCAATACTAGAAATGTCTGAAAGTAAAAAATTAAACTGCAAGAACAATTCCCCAAGTTTTTCCCCAAAAATATCCATAGTCCCCAAACATGTCCCCAAGAATTACGTGTCCCCAAAAAATTCCCCTGAAGGTTCAAAATTCCCCAAAATGGGGACAAAATCCCCAATCTGGTAACACTGCTGCGGTGGTTTACAACGGATTTGAGTGTACTTCTAGTAACTGAATATCAAATCCATTGCTTATCCCAGGAGATAAATTCTTTTGAAATTTTTTTAAACTTTTTCTGGTCCGATTTCTTTTTTTTTAACATTTAAAGAAGATTTTTTTATCTCGTTCCTAAAATTAAAAAAATTCATAAAATATGCTTAAGTTTAACCGTTATTCCTCTAGAAACATAGATTTTAAGTCGGTATCAAAAATATCTTGCCTATATTTTTTTCTTTAATGAAAGTTTCCTGTTTCTTTACAAATTACTTATTTTAATTTCAAATCGTCATCTATATAATTAACGAAATAAAATAACATTGCGTCTTGAAGAAACATGGATTAAGTATAATAATCCAACCTTTTGTTAAAATTGTAATAATTCAAAAAACCGACAATCCCCACGAATCAGGCAGATGTAACTCAATCTACATTTTATTGTAAGCCGATAACACTTCTTAAATAATCGTAGATATCGTGGAAGAATAAACGCCAAATAGAAAAAAGATATAAGAAAAGTGTTTTTTAACAAGAATTTATAAAAATATGGATTTTATAAGCTTTCTTTTTTATGCAAAAAGCATTTGTATCTCGTTCCTAAAATTAAAAACAATTTCATAAAATATGCTTTTTCATTGAAATGAAACAATCTCATACTTTTTTAATGATAAATATCATTCACTAAAAGATTTCAAAGAATATGTAATTCAGTTCAAGCAGAACATTAATTTTAACAGTTTAATTGCAGTGGTTTACAACGAAATTCGAGTCTACTTCGAGTGACTGGAATGCAAATCCATTGCCTATCACATGAGAGAAATTATTTTGGAGCTTATTTTTTTTTAAATACTTTTCGTGTCCGAATTTTTCCTATTTTGAGAACAAAATTACTTTTATCATAATAACGTTTATCGTAGTTATCCAAATTGACTTATTGAAGTTTAAAGATACCTCATGATCTGAAAAAAAACTTTAAAGATACCTCATGATCTGAAAAAAAAAACGAATGCACTTATTTTTGTATATTATACAATTCATATTTATATGGTAATAGGATCAAGAAGAGTTTCTGAAGACATTTGGAAAACAGCGTATTACAACAGGATTTGAGACGGTATTACAATTTTCTAATGTTTTTTTAGTTTTATTATAAATATTTAAATAAGAAAGATGACATGTATTTTAACTTTTAATAATGAAATATGTGACATCGCCAACGGTGCAAACAGAACAAAAATAACTTTTAATATTATTATTACTTAATGTCAAAGCATAAATGAAGTCAAAATAAGAAAATAATAGTCATATAGTACCATGCCTATGTGTAGAAAATAACTAAATAATTGTTTATACAAAATAATACTCGATGAAACGGCATGTACTATTAATAGTACACCAGACACGAAAGGGTTAATAAAAGTGTATTTCTTGATTATTTTTTTAATTTCACTCACAGTTTGTATAAAATATCTTTTGTATATTTTACATTTAAAAGAAAAGTTATTTTTCCTCTATTATATAAAAAGCTTTGCTTTGTTATATTGGAATCAGCCAGACTATTTGAAATATGCATTTGCTTTTCTATGGATTACCATTGGTAGATATTTTTGTTTTGTTTGGTCTTTCTTCTTTAATATTATACCAAGCTATGATTTGTTTTGTTAGATTGTTTTGTCTAAAATTTTAAAATCCGAATTTCTATTTTATTTTCATTATTTTGAGATGCATTTGTTTTCTGTTGTTTGTCAGAAATGCATTTTTTTTGTTTACAACTAACTGTATTTCTTTTTTCCAAAAGTTTATAAAATATTAATAATAATATACAAGACGGATTTTAAAACAATAACAAAAACAGTAATAATAATCTTATTATTATTAATAACTCAAAAATGAAAAATGTCTACATAATCTGAAATTGTAAATTACTTACTTTAATAAAATTTAATTACTTAAATTACTTTAATTACTTTAATGAAAAAAATTTTATTATCCTTTTTTGCTTCTGTCACAATTTTTCACTTTATAATATTATCGAAATTAAATGGCTTTTTATATTTTTTTTCATGGCAGATTACTTATTCTAAGTATATAATATAAACTTAATCCTAACATATTTTACATTTAAAATCATATGCCATGCTGTCTGCTATATTTGAAAATTATTTTTATTGAAAATTTTAGAGACTATTTTGAAACAAAAATTATCATTTTAGAGTATATCATTTACTTCTTACAAAAAATCAAACAAAATTAGAAAAGCAAAATATATGATCTTATAAAAACAGTCCAATATTATAATCAGATTGAAAAAAAACTCTTCATTAATCAAAATTTTTTCTCTGATTATATATACGTCATAATATTAATTATTAAATATTTTGTATTAAGAGTTAATTAAAATAATAATTTCTGGAAATGTGTCGAAAAATTTAAAAATTCTTGTATAAAGTAATAATATAAAAAAGACTATAAAAATGACACTTGACTTACTTGTGAATAATAAATAATAAGTCTGATAATTTAAAAAATGTGGAGTACATTTTGCCCATTTTGCTGCCTATAAAATAAAATAAAATTTCATTATTGTACACTGTATTTATAGATCTATAGGATTTTCATTGAATGCGTTATTATCGAATCAGAAATATGATTTTCTAGCATATTTTAATGCATTTGTATTGTATCATTTTTAATATTTTTTTCTATAGAAAGCACTTCCACCATAATTGCAGTTTCGACAAACGTTACTCTTTAAAAATAAAGTACTTAAAAAATTGGGATAATATTATTACTGATTGCATAAAAAAATTAACTTCAATAATTCCAATGTCGTAACTTCAATGTAATTTCAATACTTAAGTATTTCGCCCAAGAGTATATACTTATTGTCCTGTTTATGACATGGAAACAATCTTATAAAAATCAATCGAATAAGTAAATACATTCGAAATTATATAAAAAAGAGGAATAAATAACATAATTAACATAATTAAGAGAACGGAAATGTCTATAATTATTTACTCATTTCTTTTCCTGTTTGAAACATATACTTTAGAGATCAGTTCGGGTTCTCACTCTCTCTCTCTTTCTCTGTTTTTTAATTCTTGAGCTCGATCCCGTTAGCATTTTTAGAAAGAATCACGTTTTGAGCACCAGCTGTGGAGAGTTGGCGAAAGCGAGAACGTTCAGCTAGCTGCATCGCCAAACAAAAATAAACTAAGTTCAAATGTGTCATAAAACATATGATGAACAGAATTAATTTTATTACAACAGAATCTTTACTACTGTTTTTAATTAACTTCTCAACTTCTTCGAACATAGCGAGTTAAGGAAATAATATTTTTGAATTGAGGGAAAAAAACTATGTTTAGATGTTCTTGAAATTTAAAGCATTTTAATATGAAAAAGCTCTTTGTTTAAAGCTATGTTCTAATCGTAAACAACGGTGAATAACATTTCCTCATATTATAGACTTTGCTTGATAACATTTACGGAAAAAACAAATGAACAATAAGCGCGATCTCTTTGGAGAAAGAAGGGTTGCTATTCTCTAGGCGTTTGACGTCACAAACAAGAAAGGGTGCGTAGGATTGACTTCATTTTTGCGCCAATCGTTGTTCTGGCGACAAGGTGCTCAAAACGTGATTCTTTCTGAAAATGCATCCCGTTACCGAAAGTACGCATTAAAAAAAATTCTTGACAACACTTTAAAATATTTTTAGAATTATTTTTATATTTCAAAAATATCTGTTAAATATAACTTATTTTATGCTTTGTGTTCAATTTGTTTAAAAAATCGATGTTTATGCGATTGTCGCAATTCTTCAGCAGATATGCTTCATACGGAACAGCGTCTTTGTTTTTTAAGACCATTCTATGAATTCTGATGGTTGAATCTTGTATGCCGGTTCATATTGAGAATTTCTGGAAAATTACTTAAGATTTAGCAAGTCATCATTTTTTACAACTGTCATCAATATTTAGAAACTTGGCGACATTCATTTTTAGGTACAAAGCATGTATTATGACATTCACAGAACATCGATTTTTTCGCTGAGATCATGCTAAATTTCGCCAAAATTTTGGCAGTATTACCAAATTTGGTGAAATGATCCCAACTTCGTTCTTCTGTTTAATATCTATTGTTTAAAAATTTAATAATTGTTTAAATCCCAGTCCCATTGAAATGTATTAACCCGTTGTCACCCCGAAATGATCCACAATTAGATTTTCCTCGAACATGTTACCTAATTGAATAATCTTCTCTTAATTCGAATAACGTAAAACGAAATTCAATAAAAATAGCTAGAACCGTATTTTATATAAAATTAGCTTAACTCGTTGTGAACAAAAAAAGGCCTGCTAAACGACTTTCTTCGAACAGTTGGCTTAGACCAATGGCCGTATCGTAATATCTATATAATAAAGGCCAAACGTATCTGTGCGTAACGCATACGTCATTTTTAGAATGGCAACACTTTCTGATGAAATTTAACTTTTGCAATTTTCATTACTATAATTTTTTTTAACTCCTAGACATCGCACATTTTCAATCTTTACACCGTTGTGTAGGGAAAAATATGTACTTTTAAATGCAATTTGTTTGAAAACTGTATCTTAATTTGTTTTTGAGATATTAATTTTTTTGTAGTTTTTAATTTAATTTTTCTGGAGGTGGCAACTTGAGTACGGATTTCTGTGCAAAGTAAAGGAAAAATAGCCATAAATAAAAAGAAGAAATAGAGATTTTTTCGCCGCGATAGCAAGCAAACAAAGACGATCTTGGCAATAGTTCCAGGTTTAAAGTAATGTCCAGTTCCCCAAATTTTTGTCCAATTGTTTGAGACATGCAATTGTAATTATATTAAAATAACATTATTAGCTTAATGTATTTTTTTTTATAAATTTCAGTTAAACTTTCAAGAGCAGACGACATTTTTAGTTTTTTTTTTTTTTTTTTTTTTTTTTTTTGTTACCTGTCAATTTTACCAGAAGTAAAATGCAAAACAAAATTATTTAATTTTTCTTTCTTATTGGAATAAATATTTTTTTATGTTATTTATTTTTTACTTTATTTTTAGAACCATTTTTATTTTCTAAATGTATTTTCAGAAAAGAAAAAAAAAAGTGCATTTTCATATAGAAAATTGATCGGAAATAGAAAAATAATTATATAAAAGACGAAATGAGGTTTCATAATTCGCCAATATCCAATGTTTAAAACGTAATTGAAAATTTGGTTTGGCATGATTTGTAAAAATCAAGGTTTGCGTATTTCACGGAAAATACAGCATCTTCTTTGCACGTTGAAGTGACGGAGTGCAATGTTTATTCTTTTAATTTGTGTTGTGAATTTTAATTTATAAAACGAATTTTAAATTTGTCATAGAGTTAACTTTGAAGCAAACTTTTTTGAAAAAAAAATGTACGTGCAATCCTTTTTTTACTTTTAACATTTTAGCATGCGCGTAAGAGTTTTCGGTACTACTTGGTTATCCCGTCGACCAAAAAACTACCGCCAAATTATAAGATTAAATGCCAAAAATGGATGATTTGTGAATGTCATATTCAATGATATTAAACACGACACACATGTTTAAAATGTCATCAAGAGGTGTTTAATACTACTTTTTATTTGTATTTTTATTCATGTTTTACTAATTTATTTGTTTTTTCTTTATTAAAAATAAAAATTATGTCAACATATATAACTTGGCTATTATTTTGGAGATTTTTTTAATTTGACGAAAATGGTCGATGGGATAATCAAGTAGTACCGATTTTTCATATGTGCAAAATCTATACTGTAACAAACAAATGCGTCCGTGTTTTACTGCCGTTATTTTACGAATGACAACATTTCAAGATAAATGACTTTTTGCAATTTTTTAATCTTCAAAAACATCGCACATTTTCAATTTTTATTTCATCATATAGGAAAAGAAATCTACTTTCAAATGCAATTTGATAGAAAACTGTACGTCATTTGACTCATTTATTGCGAGCTTATATTTTTCAAACATTTTTTTAAAAATCTCTATCCCATATCTCCATTAAGAAATAATGATACACAATTTACTCATAAATCTATTAATATTGTTCCTGATAATTTTACATTATAAAATTAAAATTGGTTGAGTACTAAAATAAAAGAATGGTTAAAAACGCAGATTAAATTATTAAAAATCACAAATTCTACATGTAATCAAGCAACTTAAAATTTTACAAAGCCAAATAAGAAAAAAAAATGAAAATATTTTGAATTTGTTTGAAAATTGTATTTGACTTTGTTTGAAATTTGTATTTCAATTTACTGATTGGATGTGGTTAAAAAAAAAAACAAAAAACAAAAAAAACAGGTGCGAGTTATTTTTAAATTTATCTCTACCGAGTGAAACTCGATTACGATAGATTAATCTATTTGTCCTTAGAAAAATATAAAGAGTTCGGGATTTGCTTCCGGCTAATATACTATAGCAAAATTAAAATTTCCTTTATAAATAATAAAATACAATAAAATAAATAAATACAAATTTAACAGACATGTGATTGAATTAAGTGCTCGAAGCACTGAAATGACCAGAAACAAAATTGCTGCCGTAACGAAATCTTTGGCTAATAACTTCCGGCATGCGTCTAATACGGAAATATGACTTTTGAAAAAAACCATTGTTTTATTTGATTCCATAATTAATATTTTTCATTTAATCCTTTAACCTAACCATGTTAGCCTAACCATGTTTTTCCGATATGTAATATTTCAATTCAAAGATTGATTTAATATAATATTGAGATTAATGTTAATTTTTTTAATTGTAAAAGATAAAAATTATAAGTACTGCTAGGTTATTCCGTCGACCATTTTCGCCAAATTATAAAAATCGCCAAACTAATAGCCAAGTTACATTTGTTGACATAATCTTCATTATACATAACGAAAGAACAGATAAATTAGTAACACATGAATAAAAATACAGTTAAAAAGTTAATTTAAAACCACTTGATGGCGTTTTAAACATGTGTATCGTGTTTAATGTGACATTCACAATCATCCATTATTGGCATTTAATCTTATAATCTGGCGAAAAATTTTTGGTCGACGGGATAACCTAGAAGTACCAAATTATGTAAAGTTATCAAATACAAATCTTCATACCAATACTTTTCACAGTTATTAATTTATGAATGAAACATGAATGAAAAAATCTGCAAGATACTTAACCCTTTGAAGGAAAAAGCACGTCAATTCTTAAAATGCTGAAAATCCAGAATTAAAAAAGAAATATGTTTCAAAATATTTAAAAGCGTTACTTCACGTATTTGACAAAAATAAAATTGCTATTCCAAATTACTGGCGTCAATGTGGCGTTTTGCAATTAAAATTAAGTGGGATATATTTTATATCACCCCCTTGAAGGAGTTAAAGGGTTAAAAATGCTTTTTTGGAGTTAGTTAGCAATCTAAAACGCATATTACATGTAAAAAATTCATTAAAGTTTTAAATAAAAAAAATGCTTTTTATCTTTGCTATGTAACCCGGGAAGCCCGGGTTCGATCTACTAGTAAAACGGTAAAATTCAAAAACTAGTCGAAATCTTTACAACTGTTTTTTGTATATAATTAGACTGTTATATATAGGGACTCAAAATGGTCCACGAATAAAATTTTCTAAAAATGTAACTCGGCTAAATAGTCTTCGTGTACCTCAAGATGGTACGGTGCAAAATTTTGTCAAAATCATTAAAGTCATTCTTAAGATAAAATCATCTGTACTCTGACCAGATCTCTGCTGTAAAGAATATATTAAAATATATATAGGGGAAGGTGGTGTACCTCGGACCTATTTTGACTTTTTAATTTTTAAATTTTAAAATAATTACCAAAACTAAAAAAAGAAAAGATTTTATTAAATTTATGATGTTTTTCACAATATATATTTGTCTTAATTTTTTATATAAATAATTTCCATGAAAAATTTTGAATTAAAAATAAAATAAAAATAGAACCGAGGTACACCACAAGTGGTGTACCTTGGTCCCATTACTAAGAATGGAAAAAAAATGTTTTTGGCGAATAAAATCAACATTCATTAATCAAGAAGCAACATAAATAAATTTTTGATACATTTCACTGTTTATGAAATTTTAAAAATAAGAATGTCTACATACAGATAAAATTTCAGAACAATTACACTTACTATAGTCAAAAAAGATCCTGTCAAACTCTGTCAAACATATTAAAATATGCATTCTATAAAATATAAGGTGAAAATTTAGCTATTATTCATTTACAGGGCCACACAAAAGAATTCCATTAGATAATGGTAAAAGGGGGGATTGTGTGTGGCATATTTTAAATATATTAAACTGTTTCATGTATAATAAAATTGATTTATTCACTGAGGCTAATATAATTTATACGATACTGTGCCTTGCCCAATATGACGCACATAGTATTTACATGGACACACAAAAGACTTCAAACAGTACATGGTTTCCGAAATACTGTATATGTATCCGATGATGGCCAATGGATGGATGAAATGCATTTTAATTATGATATGCGTGTAAAAGTTTCACATTATATGGTGTGTATAAATGCTATAGTTAATATACAGGGCTACACAAAAGAATTCGCCAATGTTACTGAATATGAGCGTAAATTACTTAAAGGTGGTTCTTAAATAAGCTATATATTTTTTCGCTGAACTGCATTAAATATACTAAGAAATGTTTGCAGAATATAGATAAAATTATATACAGGACCATGCAAAAAAATTGAGTACATGGACGCCTATGAATGATAATTTATGAGAATGTGATTTCAGTTGTTTTAAGAGTGCTTTAGTTTAAAATAAATTTTAGCTTAATACTGATGTGTAATAAAGGTACCAGCCAGGCAAACTACAAGGCTGAACAAAGTATTCAAGTATGTTTGAATCTATTAGTATAAATTGCTGAAATTTCAAGCTAATAGGCATTTTTTGCTAAACTAAATTTTCCCATTATATAGTATATATATTGGCTGACAGATCAAATACAGGGCTGTTCCAGTATTACTAGAATATATTTTTGGCTATATTTGGCTTTATACGTTTATTTATCTAAATAACGAAGTTTTGTTAAAGATTTTATAAAACGTTGGAAAGTGCTTCATAATCTATTCTTAACGCATGATTTTTCGTACTTGTTATATACTTATAAAGCTCTTTTTGATTGTTTGATGCGTTATTTTTTCTTATAAGTAATGTTAAGGTATTTCTACTAAAAGGTAAAATTAAAAAAAAAATCTTGAAACACTTCTATTATAAAATCATGATAAACATAATAAATAAGGTCAATTGATTGCACAATTTTATTTAAATTCATTCAAATTTTCTATTCATAAATAAAAGCTTCTCATAGAAAGCAAGCAGACAGAAGAGCATTTTTATAGGACGCTATAGTTAGATATATTTTAACGATTTATAATTTAAATAGTAATGATATTTTTATAATTAAATTACATTATGAAAGTAACTTTTTATGCAATTAAATATAGATGTGCATATCAATATTTAATTGTATTTTCAGTGACATTTATGAAATAATTATATCCATTGAAGTAAAATAACCTATTGTAACGGAAACATTATTACAATTTAAAAACTTGCATTTACATGCATATGTTAATTTACTCTGAAAAAATTAAAAAGTTTCATTGTAATGAAATTGCCATAAAAACTAAGGGCCACATTCTACATTAGCGCATTTTATGACCGGTATAAAATGATTGATTTCATTGTTCATTAATAAGCTTATAAAAATCAAATCTTGCACCGTTAAGTCTTCCGTTGATAGGCAGCGTTCATGTAAAATTCAAAACAGAGGTTTCAAAATCATAAAATAAGACATTCAATTGTAAAAAATCCTCTATGCTTGGCGAAAATTACATTGCATAATTATGTACTTACATTATGTAATTTAATTATTTAACTAATTAAAGTTGATTATAACAAACTTCCAAAACTATTTTTTTTAAATATATAATTTTTGAAAAAGATTAGTTAGACCTGTATATTTTTTTACACATTTTGTAATTATGCGATGTAACCTTAATAGGATAAGATGGGAAAATTATGATCAGGCGGTAGCTGTGACACCATCATCATGGAGAAAATTGCATAGGGTAAATTTTGTTTCAGGATTAGATATTCACCTTATACTGTTATTTTCATTTTGGACAGTTAATTATCACTAGTATGAAGTATTATTGATATCCAAATTGCAATTTGAACAAAGTCCTCTAAAATTTTTGATAAACTGATTTGTCAGTTTGGAGTCCTAATTATCTTAATTATGTCCAACAAATGTGTATAGGCAAGTACAAAGACGAAATATAGTGGTCATATTTTCCCCACTAATGGTCTTAATTATCCCAAACTTTTGTGATTGTAAATTTTTGATGGGGTAATTATAATAATCTTTCAACATAATTGAAAGGGGAGCTATAAGAATTGAAACTTTTAAAAGGTGTTCTTAAAGAGTGAAAGTTACTTACTATGTACTGAAAACACAATTTTTCCAAATACAAACATGTAAGCAAAAATAACAATGTTGAAAATGTATAAGGT
Organism: Maratus speculifer; assembly: GCA_964019185.1. Classification (NCBI taxonomy): domain Eukaryota; kingdom Metazoa; phylum Arthropoda; class Arachnida; order Araneae; family Salticidae; genus Maratus; species Maratus speculifer. Next base: position 310,446,042 of record OZ025290.1, read on the forward strand.
TGTCATAATAACGCTTTCTGACTCTATAATTTGCAAATACTTTTACAAATATGTTTTGCATGCATGTCATAGTTGTTTTTGGCATGCCAACGTTTTATTATCAACAAAACGCCCCACAATGCCAATGCGATGAAATAATTCAATTCGTTAATTCTAAATTCATTGCATTGAATCATTTGCAGATCAGCGCTATGCACATAACTGAATATTTCCCCGTGGCCCATTAAGACCAAACAAGATTTACCACTCGATTTTGTCGGACGCAAAGATTAATATGCACAAAGTTTTCCCAGTTGACATCTACAACATTGATCCTTCACACCACCAAACGAAACGAAATGAGATTTAAAAAATTTGATTTATTGCGTCGTGAAAAACAAGTTCGAAAATTCAATTCGATGATGTTTGATGATAAAATATTATTATTATATTTTTTCAATATAGAATTAATTTTTAAGTCTAAAAATTTTAGCCCGTGAAAATATCCTTTTCCAAATGGTCGTTGTAATTTCCTAAATTATTGTTTCTTTACTTTTTTATTTATTTATTCCGGTAAACGACGATTTTTCTGGTAGCATTTCTTCAGAATTTATGTTAAATAAGAAAATTTAATTTTTTAATGATATATTGCTCCTAATCAGTGCTCGACACAAATCCAGAAAAAAAAATTCGCATCTCAACAGCCATGATATATATTGACATATAGATTCGTTTTAAAGATATATGTCACCCGGCCTGAATATCATATATACGCACACAAATATTAGGTGGTGATAGTTAAGTAGATTGTACATAATATGGTCATAATATGGACAGGCAGTTCGACAGACAGAGAAAGACGGACCGAAAGATGACTGTAAGTGCTACGTATTTACATAATTATAAACGCACCTCAAAAAGTATTACAATGAAACTTGAACAATTTGTACCTTATACGAAACATTATAACATCGCGAAAAATTCTGGAAAAACAGGGTGCTGAAGCAACCGATGATACCGTATGAACTAGTAATCGTAGTCCAAAATGTGGAGCATTAAGCACATATTGTTGGCGTGTATAATGAAAACTTCTACTAATTTTTTTTTAATATTATTACATTTATAACAAAGATGTGAATGCCTGTTAATATTTTTGTTATAATATACTTCAGTTTTCTAAAAGTAATTGCTATAAATATAAATGAAGTAAATTCAGAGAACCCTGAATTTTTGATTAACTATGTGATTTGTGACTGCTTGTTGGGAATGGTTGTGGTAATTTTTCAGCCTCTTGGTTTTAACACCTTCTCTTAATACTTTCAGCTCTAATTTGTTTTCCAATTTTGAAAAAAAAGTTTTTTTACGTTAACATAATTAAAATTTAAAAGTAACAATCGAAATCACAGAAGTTACAGTTTACTGAAACTTAACGTATGCTATCTTTACCGAATCCTAACGAATGTACTTATTTTGCTTGTTTCACATATGAAAATAGTTTAAGAAAATGTTTTTAAGACGCTTGTAAAATATCGTACTATAACAAGATTAAAGATTTATAAAAAACGAGTAGTACTTTTTATTTTTTCCTACTCCCTAATTTCAAAAAAAGTCCCTAATTTCAATTTAAAGAATGAAATATATGTTTGAATCAAAAGAAATGACAACAGTTTACTAGTAATTAATAAAACTTTTATTATTATTTTATTATTTTTACTAAATGCTGCACATATGCTATCAGTATTAAAGCTGAAATTAACATAAATATTTTTTAAGACAAAGAAATAGTAAATAAAGGATATGTCCTGTTAACAGGTCATCAGGTACAAAGAGCTTCATTTATAGAATACAGGAACACCCTGTTAGTTATTTTGCATCACAAATTATATTAATTTACTGTTTGTTTATTTAATGATGTATAATATGTGTTTTAACTTGAGGTTTTACACCACTCTTATCTGAAAATAACATCATTTCCGCGCCTTTTACTAGTTTTATGCAGACGAATTCCTGGATTTTATTTTATTTCATTTTTTTACAGTTTTAATATCATATATGAATTTTACGCAGAAAATGCTAATATTTGATGAAACAAAATAGTTATTTAAAGTAGAAAAGTCAATATTTTTCTTAGATTTCATGGAAGAAATTTATATGAAACTTTGGGTCTCACCACGAAATGATTATTTTCTTAGATACGAAAATCTATATTAGCAGAAAAAAAATCTATGCATTTTTTAATATGGTAATCTTTAAGTTTTTACAAAAGCTACATTTTTTATCAATAAAATCATTATAATAAATATACATAATGAACATGCACTTCATGCAAGATAGGTGTATATTTTGCTATTTCATTTTCAAGAGATATTTATTAGTTAAAACGAGGACTATATAGGCGGGTAAAGGCATACCAGAATATACAGTGCGTCCCAAAAATATCGACAGAAGAATAATACAATTTAGAGTAAAAATAAGAATGAAGTGATTTTTTTTATATGTGTCTAATTACAAATAGTACATGAATCACAAAATCGGGTTAATTTGCATTAGAAAACACAACAAAAAATGTTGTGATATTTATTTTGAAATTGAATACATTTAGAAACCATAAGACGGGGTGTAGCAAAATCAGGAATGTAGTGGAGGCAGGGCCGTAGCTAAGGGGGCGCTATGGGCGGCTCAGCCCCCCTAAAACTTTTGAGCCCCCTCCCCCCTTCAAAAAATTCCAAGGCCACTAAATAAATTTCTCTTCCGAAAATCAAAATGAAATTCTGTTCAAAAATCTAATTTAGTTTTGAGACCATTTCACAATTTTGAAGAAATTCTAAATTGTAACTAAAGTATGTGTTTCAACACTTTCTCATCTTACTTGCACTTATAAAGCTAACATGATGTTATATTGCGTTAGTTATACTCTCGAATTTTTTATCATCCTATTCTTTTATTGTCATAAAACGAAGTTATTACAACTGTTTGATAAAAAACATAATACCTACAGTGTGAATATGCACTAATTTATATTTCTGCGTTAGAAAGAGAGATTGAAAAAATATAATCCCCTCCCCCTACATTTTCATTAGCCCTCCGTGCTATTCACTTCTAGCTACGGCCCTGAGTAGAGGGTATTACAGGAGTATAAGCCGTATACCTACTGTATTTTTTAAAGGAGCACAATATATCCTCTGTTTCTCAAGAAAGCTTATAGTATACACATTCTATGGTATCTCTTGTCTTGAGCGTATGGCCTTTGCTTAGTTCGTATAGCCCCCTTTTTTTTTTTTTTTTTTTTTTTTTTTTTTTACGACTACACCCTAGAGCATAACTATTGAGAATATTTATTTTGAGGATTATTTAAGCGGTTGAGTATCACAGCTATACATGCTAGTGTTTAATTGTATTTTCTTTAGCTTTAATCCCATTAAATACACAGTTTTCCGTCTAAAGTACAAAGTTTTGCGTTACTTTTGAGGACAGTTCATACCATGCGTGACCTGTTGTAGCTGTAAGGGCCTTGGTGGAAAAATATTGGTGTCCATTTTTATGTAGTTTTCGTGCTATATGCCTATCGATAGAATTCTGTGGCAACCAGGTCCTTTCCATGGAGGAAAAAGATAGACAGAGGTGCAGTATGCTTTAAAATTGACTTATAATATGATGTGCGTTATTACTCAAATTTAAATGCCCAAACAAAACAATCACCTAGAACAGGGCAGAATTCTTTGGAACCAACCGTGCATTTTCCTTCTAAGCAAAAATTATCTACTTAAATTTAAGCAGTCTAAAGTAACATTTCATTGCATTATGTATTAAAAATTGCATTATTAAAAAAAATCTTCTTTTTTGCTAAAGCATGTGGTAGTGTTTGGATTTAATGCCACGGAGTTTAGGGTTACATTTTTGGCGTCACCTCCAACCGTTATATTTTATCTCTATTCTTTATTTTTTTACTCTATGGGCCTTTTTTCATTACTCCACTTGTAATCATTATGTAAATTTTATAAACAACTTTTACGGATCTTTTTAAAGTCTTTGATATATCTTTAAAATTTTGGCAATAAGTTTTAAATTCAGAACTTTGATGATCTCTTCTTTCAAAATCTGATTTCCTTTAGTTATTTTGTATTAGATCAACAAATTCTACATACATTCAAGAAATGTGAAAAAATAATCGCCTGCCAAAAAAAATATTTTACTAGACAGTAACGTTACTATTAAGTAACTTTACAATTTAAAGTTGCTAGTTATAATATCCTTAAACAAAAATAAAAATTATATGATATTATATATTTTGAAATTTTTTGAAATTTTTTTTAAGTTTTCGGGACTTGATTGACTTCCAGAAATTGAGAGGGAGAAATATGGATTGCGAATAAATAATTCAAGAGCCTGAACTTGGCCCTACGGAACTATAGGAGTCCACGGTCTTTACTTGAATCTAGGGACGTGAGTATAACTAAATGAAAAAATGGTTTTAAAAATGAAGATTCGATACAGAATGTCAAATTTAAAAACAATTTTTACTAAAAAAACTTTAAGCGGCATTATACTGGCCGCGGAGGGACTTATTACAGAGATACACGGAGGGTACTACAGATATAGATGCTACTGATATTAATACTACAGATATTAAAACCGACATGAAAATTAAAAGTGATAATAACTAAATACAAAGAGGATTCCAAAACAAAGATTAGATTAGAAGTAAGTAATTTATTAAATATTTATATTTTCAGAAACTTCAAGAGGCCTTTAAACGGGACACAAAGTTCCAGGATCATAATTGGAAAGTAGAAAATAAGAGAGAATATGAGAAAAGAGAGATATAATATGGGGCCCGAAAGGGGCCAGCTGACTGTTAGAATTAACATGAAACCTTAACATGAAAACGTGTTAAAATACCCAAATACTTAGCGCTTTAGATCTACAATTGGTTAAAATTGAGCTTAAGGTATAAATTATTCATTAGAATAATGTTTAAAGTAATGCACAAATGATTGGATAAATGCTTAAAAAAAAGTACCCTAGAATATGAATAAAAATTTGAGGATGTTGGTAAAATAAAAAAATCGAATACTCAATTTTGAAATTTTAATTGACAAGTTAAAAAATGTAGGAGGTGAAAATTTTTTGGGAAAAGAAATGGGAAACGGGCACAGGGTCGGGCCTATGATTCTCTAGGGAGCCCCAATGTCTTATATGGAATGTACATGTAGAACAACGAAAGAAAAGGGGATGCCAAAAACGAAGATCAGATTAAAAATGAACAATTTATTAAATATATATTCATAGAAACATCAAGGAGCCTTTAAATGAGCCCCAAGTGTCCCAGGTCATAATTGGAAAAAAAATTGAGATGTAAGAAGAAATTGAAATATGAAAGCAAAAACAGATAAGTGGAGAAAAATCCCTAAAATTGAAGAAAATTCTATAAAAGAAAATAAGTTTTTAAAAATTCAGTGCATAAAAACTTAAAGGGATCCAGAACCCCGGCTCTTAACAAATGCAAAATATAAGCCTAAAGTGCATCAGGGCCTGTTTTGGGCTATCTAATCTATTATCAGGCTTCTACGTAAAAATGTATGCTGTAAAAACTTCAAGGGGCCTAAATAGGACCCCAAAAAGCCAGGGACTTTTTTGACATGTAGTTGGATATAACAACATTTTTAGTAGTTATTGAATTAATGGGAGGACGCTGAAACAATGTTAAAAATATTGAAAGAACTTTGTATCTTTTTTAAAGCAGCTGCTTCAAGGGCCCCAACAAGATGATTAATATTCAAACTAGGTGGTAGGTGAAGTCTGAAAATTGTTTTTGTCTTTCATGCAGTAGATGGAGGACCTAGTAAATCGTTATTTAAAAAAAATAGTGAACTGGACCATTTTTGAGGGAGCTGTAATGGTGGGCCCAAAAAAGACCAACTCACAGTTAAAATTAGGGCCCTGACATGAAAATATGTAAAAATATCTGGATACTAAGCGATTTAGATATAAAGTAGTTCAGATTAAGAATATAGTATGAATTATTCATTACAAGAATATAGTTCGGAAATGAACAAAAGATTGGTAAATGCTTAAAAGGGGGTCTTACGGCCCCAATAAAGAATAAGAGGATGCTAGACTAAAGAAAAAAATTCGAATCATTTTGGAATTTTTACACCGAGAAGGAGATAAATTTAAGGGGGGGGGGATTTTTTTGACGCACAAAAAGCTCAAGTATTTCTGTGTTGGGCTCCATAATTCTCTAGGGGGGGGGAGGCAGTGTCTTATATAGAAAGTAAAAACGTGAGAATAATTAATAGGAAGCAATTTATTAACAATTTATATTTTTAAAAAACTTCAATGGGTCCTGAAACGGGCTTCTAGGTTCCAAGGTCTTAATTGGTAAGTAGAAAGGCAAAAATGATTAAGAGAAGAAAGGTCCCTCAAAACGAAGAAGACTAGATACAAAAGAACACACATTATTAGCAGTTAAGTAACTAAAAACTCAAAGGGACCCAGTCCCATGCCTATAAAAAATAAAATCTGACTCTCAAGTACATCAGAACCTGTCTTGGACTATCTATACTTAAATTTCAGACTTCTACATGCGTAAATTTCGCTAGCCATCGCACACACAAAGACATGCATACAAACAGAGTGATTTGTTATTTTATTAATATAGCTAATCAAATAGACAATACTGTCTTGAAATTCATACATTTTTTAAAAATAATGTAAATATATTGTGTTCTTAACTGCAAGTGGACAGTTTTTTGAAGTTGTAAATTCTTTATAAAGCGTTTTTTAAAAAGTGAAAAATTACACCTACGGATTCAGAATAATAAACATAATCTTCAATTTAATCTTCAATCCGTTTAGCCGCGATTTCTGAATGTTATCAAACAAACTATTTTGTACGAATATTAAAATCTGCTTACATTAAAACGGATTTAATACATTTTATGTTAAATTTTCTTTCATGATATTTAAAATTCCCGCCAAAGCGTAGAAATTTAACCAAGAGGGATACTTACAAATGACTTTTGGTATTTGTCATAATTATTATTACCTCGTGATTTTTCTTTTCCTTTTAAATAATTTTTAAAAGGTCACTCCAAAAACTGTATCGAATATTCTAAGCATTTAATCTACTTTTAAATATTGAAATCTAGTGACCAGAAAAAATTATAGTATTATTATTAGTTATTAAACATTAATAAAACGTATTCGTGCTTCCCTGTTAGCAAATTGTATGATACCTACGATGTTTCATATGATATGTACGGAATTTTTACTACTTTAAAGGTGCCAGTAAGATTTGAAATAACGAAAAAATACTAACTTATTATTATTATTATTATTATGTTGTTGTTGTTATTGTTTGAATCTTCAGTAAAGTCGTCTGATGGGAAAATTGTTAGATAGTAGGAGTCATAAACATTGAGTCGAGCAGACTACCCACCCCAAACACACCACAAAGACTCAATTATCTTAAAACAGATTTTTTTAGCGCTTTTTATACAATGACAATTGAAAAAGTAAACGATTTACATGTTTACTTTTTTAAATGAAATAAATTAAATTATTTACAAACAACAGCATCAAAACAAAAGTCCCAAAAATATAAATATGTTTTTATAGATTTTTAATTTTTCATTGTTATTATTATTTACAAATATTTTCTTGCTTTCCCGATATAATCGAAGGATAACGAAATAAGCTGCATAAAAAATAAAAACCGCCATAAAAATAGAAAACATCGGCTTCAAAGTCGTGACAAAACTTGTTTTGTAAGATTTTTTTTTAAATTGTAACAATGTTAAAACATTTTACTTATATTTTACAACAATAAAAAATGTATTTTACTTTTATAAAACATAACTAAATGTTTGCAAAATGAATTAATAGTCTAAATTAATTATTAGAGAATTACTGATCTGTAGTCAAACTTCAGTCAATTTCCGTTACTTTGAAACTTTCTCACTTTTTTAATGTATAAAATTTCAGCTATTCCATAATCGTGCTTCCTTGTTACTGTACGATTTACTTAAGCAATACCTGATCATCTAGTATCATTAAAAATCTGTATTGAAGGATAACAATTTGTTTGAAGTTGTTTAAGAGTAAATAATCCGTTGTTTTCTCCATAACAGAAGAAGAGAACTATTGATTTAGTCTGCTTTATTCGCTTTATTTGAAGTTACGTGTTGTGTATATTAGCTAATTACTAACATTGAAATCAATCCTTAATAGACAAAGAAGCAAAAAACTAAATATTTGCTTCAAAGCTGATTAAATTGCTTAGAAAAGTTAAATTCTATCTCCTATTCGCTGATTTCGCTATGAAAATTTAAACTAAGCTAATTTCAGAACGTGTACTTAAGATCATTCTTTAGAAAATTTTATTTTCTTATATTGTTAAAGCCACGTTTTGAAAGTTTTCATAAATGTATTTTTGTTTTATGCATAGTGTTTCTCGTTTTTTTGTTATATACATGCATATAGAGAGTGTTTCAACATAGCGATTACGAAGTTTTTGGAAAGATAGAATAACATTAGATAATGGAAAATTACACAGCAATGCATGTCGGAATTTTTTTTCTGGCGCAGTAATGACGACACAAAATATAAGAAAGGAAACACACAGAAAAGGTGAAAGCATTACCATTAGGATGGAGGAAAAAATAACAAAAATTGGACAATTAAAGTGTAATACCAAGCAAAACTTGTGTGCGTCCTCAGTAACAAAATTGCACATTTTATTCGAAATCAAATTTTATCTTATGATGTTCTCGTTCCCTTCCACCTCATCAATTTGTGCGAATTTCGGCAACAATGACTTGTATAACTTATAAATCTAAATAAACATAGAGTTGGAAAATGAAAAAAATCTCATACCGTATTTCCAACTTTATGTTTATTTCGATTTATAATTTTTATAAACCATTGTTAAAAATTTCTTAAAAATTGGAGACGGGGGATCGGAGATATCATGTATGGTATGTTAGTAATATGTCTGCATCACAGTTTATTCGAAATCATATATTATCTTCCAGGGCCCCAATCTTTAGAAACTTGTAGAAAAAGGCCATTAATAGACATCACACAATCTCGATTACAATTTCACGGTGCAAGATATTTTTGACGAATTTTGTAAAAATTAAATTATTTTGAGAACCAGAAAAAACTTGATTTAAAAAAAACTGCTCAATTTCAGTATTGAGGATCATAATTCTATTTTTGCGCGGTATTGCATTTTGATTTTCCGATTTTAGTTTTTTTTCATTCCACACTAATATTTATTATTTTTAGTAATACAAAAGTGCATGATGTGGTTCTTGACTATTACAGCACTAATGTTTGTTTCCACTTTAATGCAATAGGTGACCAACAGCGAATCATGCAGGTTGTTCCATTGTATTGGTTCGCTGAATCATCACACTGAAAAAAATGAAGAACTCAATAATGAGAACATCGATGTTCTCATATCGTATTGAGTGTATTTATATCAAAAATGAATTCATACATTGCTTTCTCAGTTTTGAAATATCAGATGTCATCAAATACAAACAGACATGTTGTACCATGCATTGGTCCATTTCAATCATTATAGCATAAAAGATGCTTATTAATGTAAATATTAATAAATTATGCACAGTACTATGAAATAATTTAAAAGTACTTGTAAATAATGCTCTTACCATAAAAATATTCGATTTGCGTATTTTGCTAAAAAATTTGTTTTTTATTCTTAATAAATAATGAATTAAACGTTTATTGTTAATAATTTTGAGCAAGAAATGAATGTCAGTATATTTCTATTTTAATTTGCAAGTTCAGAGGGCAGTTCTCGGAGATTTATATTTGAACACAACCATGGAATCAAAAACAAGTGCGTGTGTTTCTCAGTTTTGAGTATATTTGGACAACAGCTATTTTCAGTATGTGAAGTACTTAAAATTGAGTACTTTTTACTTAATTTTGAGAACCTAATTTTTTCAGTGCAGATTTCATTTGACATGAATACTTATTCTGGGAGTACGCCAGGATTCTGATGAACGAAACTCCCATTAAAAGTGATGAGGGATATATTCCACGCATTGTAGCAACTGCTTGGAAAGTCTGACGCACGCCCGGTATTTTCGAGAACATTAGATCTTCCATCTGCTTAAATATCATGCCTTTATCATGCCGAGGGTCGTAATTTCCAAAACCTCTTTGATAGCGATCGCTGACTCTTTTTGTTCTTATTTCTTATATTTTTGCTATACTAGAAATGAGAAATATATATATTAGTTTATATTAAGTTGGCGTGGGTTTTATTTTTTTAATTTTTTCAAGAATAATGAATTAGTTATCATGTCATGTAACGTAAGGCATTAAGCAATGTCTCTGGTACTATCAGGCAACACGCGCTTAATGTTTAGTGCACCAAATTCGTTAAGGAAAATTTGGTATAGAAACATTTTGATGTTGTAAGATGTTATTTATATATATAACAAGAACTTTTAAGATACTATAAACAGGAGACTGGTGTCGCTGATGTTTGTTCGTCATTAATGAAAAATGGTAAAAAAGCTAAATTCCTATTATAACAGGTCAGCAAATATTTTATAAGAGAGTGCCATAAAAATATCTCATTATTAAAAAGCCTTTGAATAGAAATATGCAAAATATTTTTTTAAATGTATGCTTTTAAAAAATCAACGGAGAAAAATTTGTTCGAGCTATCACTATCTAAATATAAGAACGTTTGAAGTTATACTTGCAAAATTTGTGTCTGTAGAGGACTGTAGAATTTTTTTAACGGTTCCAAGGATTCATCGAAAAATGGTAATTTTAAATATTAATATTAAAACCAGTAAGTGATTGAGAAAAGAGTCCAGCGCAAAAAAAGGCAACAGAAAGAAGAAAAATGCTCAACTGTCAGTCACTAAAGAAAAAACAGATGATAAACATTCTTCTTCAGTTAGAACACATTAAAAAAAACATTTCATCAAGCTTTTCTGATGGAACTAAATACAAAGAATATAAAATGAGAGAGATATTTACTAGCAAAGATATTTTTTCGAATTTACAATTAGAACTATGCTTCCAAATATAGCATTGTTAGAAATGTTTCTCATAGATCAATGGCAACTCTTATACATGCAGCTTTAAAGAATATGGGAATAACTACCAAAAACAATTTTTCGAAAATAGTCGAATGTATGAGCAATATTGGAACTGAAAGAATAAAAATATCAACAACTTGAAAAAGGAGAAGAGAGAAAACACTCTTCATCGTAATGGAAAGAATATAAAACGTAGAACATTACAAAAAAAAATAGTCACGAATTTGAGATTCCTTAATTACATTTCAAAGCAAATGAGTATGTAGACTTATTTAAACTGCAAATAGTGATACATAACTATACTGAGCCTCCACTTATTCTATTTAATTCAGATAATGAATTTAAAATGTTGATGACTTTAGACATTCCTGGACAAATTTATATTTTAAAATGTCCGCATCAAACATAAGGAGTAGCGGGTTACGTGAAATTAGTTATTCAAGAATCATCTGTGGTGAGTGGCAACAATGAAAAAGATGCATTCATAATATCAGAAATTGCATCCAAAAGGCATTACGAAAATGCGAGACCAAAACTTAATACATTCAAATTTCTGGGGACAATTAAAGTAAATGTTTAAAGACAAAACGTGAAAGAGTGATAAAACTCAATTGGCAGACACCTCCACGTGATAAGATCTGGATTATTTTTACACAGAAAAGAACCGAAAAACTGCATTAAAAATTAAAAAAATTAAAAAAATTTGTGAAATTTTCTGGGGCAAATTGACAGTCAAAGGTTACTTTGTAGTAAGCTCTTTTTAATGTAAATGAGTACAATTATAGGTAGCAACTTTTACACATATAAACTAATAAATTGGCAAAAACATTTTTTGTTTAAAAATTCATTAAACATGTTTTGAAATTTCAATTCCACACTGGTAGCTAAAAATTACTTTATAGTAAGCTCAAATTTTACACAGATGATAATGTTTGTGCGTAACAATTTTTCCGCATGTAGGTTAATAAATTGGACAAAACTTATTTTGGCAACATTTTACTTCCTCCCTATATATACACGTATATATCTCTCTTTGTGTGTGTATGTGTTAGAAACATAATAATAAAAGGATAGTTTGTGCAGTAGGGTGGAGCGAAAAAAAATTTTTTTTGAAAATCAAAAACGGGTAGGTGCCGAAAGTTGCCTTTATACTAGTACATCAACTGTGTGAAATTTTACCGTTGAAAAAATATGGCTTGAGTCTGCGCTTTTGCTCCAAAAATCGAAATTTTGGGTAAAATTTGTCATTTTTAGACATTTTTTCAAAAAAATTAAAAAATTCCTACAGAGCTGGTTAGTACTTAAAAGTGTAGCTTAGACATTTATATTTATCTGCTTAACATATTTAAACTATAAAATAATATGTTTATTCCCTATAGCTGGAGCAAAACAGACAAATTTGAGTAAGAAAACAGCATTACCACTCTATTGGGTCATACAACGAATTATTGTTTTTAATACAGCTCTTGTTTTCAAAACTACCTTGGACATGCGTCATGGAGGTGGTTATATTTCCTATACCACCCGGCCCAACTATTCGATCATCTTAGTACAGTGTTTTATTTATACATTGATTTGTGATTTTCTTTATAAAAATTTGGCATGTTTTCGATGCTTCCACCTTGTTCATCTGTTCTTTGCATCCACATGCTGCTGTATTTATCTTCATGTATATTTTTACAGTTTATACAAAAAAATGACAAGCAGAGTAACGCACGGGATTATTATTAAAAGGATCTATTCGGCCATCTATTATATTTATCAAACTTACATTCAGTTGATGAATAGTGATTAGAAGTTCTGTTACCACAACATTTTTTCAGTCAATTGTATTTTTTTTACGTCATGATTTGCTTCAAAGATGATTTCAGATATTTCAACTATAAGTATGCCATCATTTATTCTACTTTTGCATTTTTTATATGTTGAGAAGCGAGCTGTTTCATGTGATGGTGATCCTCAGAGAGAATTGCAATGAAAATTTGTACTCCATATGTAAAGCAACCGCTATTGTAAATCCCTTTTTTTTTGCATTAGTTTTATGCCGTTTTCTAAGTGTTTTCGTATCTAGGTAATTTCCTATTAACTTTTAGATCCCCTTTTTATGAGCGGACAACATTTGATGGTGAAATGTCCTGGGCATAAACTTATAATGCATAGTACTTTAAGAGGGAATGTACGGATTCTAATCGACTATAAGTGCTCATTTAAAATTAGGTGAATTTTATTTGTCACTGTGAACCATTTTGCATGGGTAAAGCTTAGAATTGTGTATAATATTGAATCATTCGCTACTTAAACTCCAGTGAATTTCCTCTGCGTCAATTATTTCAGAAGTCGATATAAAATGTTCTAAGCTACATGGATTCACCGGGTCAATAAGGAAAATCGTTGTCTGCGTACTATTCACTTCCTATTGCAATTTTTTTTTTATAAAATAGAGAATACTTTTAAAATATTATTTTCTCAAATTGAGAAAAAGATACCCAGAACAGACTAGAAATTTCTGTCGGAGATTGCAAAGCTAATTCATAAGGAAAGCTATTTCTCAGAAAGAATGGGGAATAGGAATGTAGAAAACATCTCACACAAAAGACAGCTCATAAAGTTAATAAAATTTTCCGCTTTATATAAGCACAGATTGTCAATCAGCGTTTATGTTCACTCACAAAATGTATAATCCAAGTTTATACCGCGGGAATGGTTACACCAAATGTACTACACACCTAAATAAATCTAAAATCTTATTAGAAATTACTAGACTACGGAACAACACAGGAAACGATATAAAGCATACTAAAACTTCTTTAGAAATATTGTTGTTTTACAACAAGTAGTTTTTGCAAATTTTGGTTGCAATCCTCTGTGACAATCGTTATAATATTAAACAGCTAGCTTCTCAGCATATATTCAATGTAATATGTTCAATAAATGATGACATACTAGAAATTAAATTCATACAATCCATTTTTAGGCAAATCATTGCATATAAAATGTAATTGATTGAAAGAATGCTGTGATAACAAAACTTCCAATCATAATGTACTAATTGCATGGAATTTTAATGAAGATAATAGACTGCTGAATAGGTTCAATTAAGAACATACCCAATACATTGCTCAGCTTCTCTTCTATTATACATGGTATAAAAATATACGTGCAGCAGGTCACACCAGCATGATCCAAATCATCTAAAGTCAGTGAATATAAAGAAGAGATAAATTACTTTGATATATAGAAAACTTATACTCGTCTTCGGGAAAAAAAATAACAATTCAATACATAAATAAAACACTGGGTCTAGATGATTGGAAGGTTGAGACGGGTAGGATAATGCAAACACCTCTATGAGTTATATACACAATAGTTTTGAAAGCAACTAGGTAAGAAATGCATTCAAAACAACATTTCGTTGTATGCTCCAATAGAGAGGTTAACGCTGATTTTTCACAAAAAGTTGTCAGATTTGCTCCAATTATACAGACTACAGATATTGTTTTATAGTTTAAATATGTTAAGCAGATAAATATAAAAATATAAGCAACACTTTTAAATACTAACCAGCTCTGTTGGAATTTTTTATTTTTTTTGAAAAAATGTCAAAAAATGACAAATTTTACCCAAAATTTCGATTTTTGGAGCAAAAGCGCAGACTCAAGACATTTTTTTTCAGCGGTAAAATTTCACACAGTTGATGTACTAGTATAAAAGCAACTTTTGGCACCTACCCGTTTTTGATTTTCAAAAAAAATTTTTTTTCGCTCCACCCTATTGTGCAGGGGTTGTGATGCATAATCATCTAATGTCAGCTCAAAAATCAAAGCATATAAATACTCCACTTATGAAAATAAAACAAAACAGTTTATTTTTGAAGAAGAAGAAAGCACAGGGTCCCATAAGGACACATTGTTTGACAAGGGCACTTCATCTGTTGTTTGTTGGTTCAATGGTTACATCCAAAGTGAATTGAAAACTCAATTACATATATTCGTCAAACGAGGAGAAACAAATACAATTCATAAAAATTTTGCAACCAGGCATTTGTTTACAGAGCTTTTGGCATGATAAAATCTTGCGATTAACTTGTATGCGTTTTTCGGCTCGGTGGCTTTTGGTATTGTATAAATTCTTAAGGCCTGAGAATGGCAGAAGAAATAGCATTACATCTGTCTTTTTGCATGTTAGATGCAACTAACTTAGATAACAAATTGCATTACACAAACTCCATGTAGAAGTTGAGATGTCAGATGTACCTGAAATAAAAAAAACTTAAGCAAAATACATAAGAATAAAGAGTTAAACTATGCAGAAACACGGAATTTTATGAGGGGAAAATAGGGTACAGCTGCATTACAATATAATTATAGAAAACAATGTACAGCTTTTACTTAATGATTCATTTACATTCGCTTTTATTTTTATTAACACAAGGAATTAAAGGCAGTTAATATTTCTCCCTACATATGTATGTGCGAATCTAAAAGATGGGGAAAAAGAAGTGAATAAAACTTCATGTTTACTTTAATTAATGAGAACTTTAAAAGTATTAAAATAAACTTATATAAATTTTCGGGCGGGCAAGAAAGACAAAAGTATTATATTAAATGGCAATTAAATTAAATGTCTTAAAATTGCATAATTGCAAAGAGTTAAAATTTAAGTCCAGACTTTCTAGGGGGAATTATAAAGAATATACAGGGTGTTCCAGTTAAACGTTTCAGACCTCCTGGGAGAGGTAGGGCATGCATCCTGACGACTCAAAATCATATAGCAATGTGGGGTCGGAAATGTTTTCCTGAAGCGGTGATGTACACAGAAGCACATAAAGAAAAGACACTGTAAGTGAAAAATCGTTTTATTAATACATATAAAAAACAAAAGGTACATGAGTCATCATCCGGTTACAGTTCCTGGACAGGCTGCACGTGAAACGGGTGCATGTCGTGTTCTCGGGGAGTCCTCCAGACGCTGGAATGGGAAACCCCGACTGCATGCGCTAGACATCGCGCACTCATACTGGCAATCTCCTGCACCTGCTGCAGCATATTCTCTTCGACAGCCGGAATCTTTGCTATTCTTACCCGGTCCCTGGCAGCTCTTTGAAATGAGCCTCTCTCAGCTAACCTGTGGTGCAGGCTTGCAAAGAAATTATGACTGGGGATACGGCTTGTCGGATATCGTTCAGCGTACAAGCGCTGTGCGACTGGCCAACTACAATCTGCAGCCCCGTATGCCAAATGCATATCGGATAACTCTGTATTCATATAATCAGCCATCCTACTAACCTGGCGCTCTTGTGCGAAATGACGATTTCCTGCATGAAAGCTCGGAACTTTTGCAGAACGCCATTTAGCGCTTCGGGAAAGCATTACTGACCCCGCAATGCTATATGATTTCGAGTCCTCAGGATGCACTCTACCCCTGTTAGGAGTTCTGAAACATTTAACTGAAACACCCTGTATATATATGTAATAAAATTTTAAAAAATGCACCATTTTGTTCGCTCTGAATTTTTAATTCTAACTTTATGGAACATACTTTTAATCTCAGTTTCGTAATGTATTCGTAATATTTTAACAGCTAAAGTTCTTTTTTCTTATTTTATTTAACTTAGTAATAATCTATTGATTGTTTCTCAAAAAGAGCGGGAAATGATTTCAAAATCTTCTTTCAATATAGATATTTTAATTTTATTTTTTATTGGATCGTCTGCGAGTGTGTTCAGGCACGTATGTGAACAGGGTATTTCTATTCCGCACAAGTATTAAGATCTTACGGGAGGCCACGCCCCTTCTGCCAATAGGAGATAGTGATGTCTGACGTCATAGCCTTGAAGTTAATCCTAATTGGATCTTTAATTTGCTGACGCGGACTTTGGAGGGGCTAGTTTTTTCATGGAGTCTCGGATTTTCATTCTAGGTTGGAAAAGCGGGAGGATGCAGCTGACTTTTAAACTACTAAGACGCTCGTTTCATTTTTCCGATAAATTAGAATATCGGATGATGTAGATTGGATAACGAAGATTGTAGTATTCGATGTGTGCAAAGGTGACTGCTGGAACAACTTAACTTATTTTATGAATTCTAATAAATATGAATTCAAAGACTAATTGATTTAACTTTCTTATGGGGAAATACCAAAATAAACCAATCCACTGCTTGTCAAACTACCAGTACGGCTGCTTAACCTGCTGTTAGTTCTTAAAAAATGAACGTATTGTACAGCGGAGATGGTGTTCAACGAAAATTGATGCCTTTAGATGGAATACCGCCTATCTCGTCGCGTATATATATGACAAAAAAAATTCTCATACAGTTATTAAGAGAAGATTGTCCAGTATAGTTTAACGTTAGCTAGATAGTCGAAATATGAAAATAGTTATTTGTCGATACCCACCTGGATTCAGGAGCATTATTTATGCGTGCTAGGTCTGCAAACCTAGGAAATCACAACAGAGACAGTGACACTGAATTTGCCTTTTATACTCCGTGGTCATGTTAAAGTGTATGCATATTTTTTTACCATGCACTTCGAAGGTATCGAGATATGGAATACTTGTTTGCACTTTATAGTTTAAAATCAGATACAGAAAGCAGGTTATATTCGGTAACAGTCCTCAGATTATTATTACTGTGACTGACATTTCTTATGGATTTCTAATCATTTGAAATGTTTGCTTGGAGCTAATATAGAAATTGATTTACCTTTTAAGAAAAAAAATATATTAAATGATTTGCTTCAGAAACAGATTGAATAGATATTATAGAGAACCTTATCAATTTTATATCATAGATTAGAAGTGAGTAATACAGCCAGTGCTATAAAGAGGCAACTATTAAATGAAGTAAGTGTTGATGCCATTGTTAAGTAAGAGAAGTTGTAAAAGGATGCTTTTTAAAAGACGCACTCGTTTCACGTGTTCACATGTTATTTATTTTGTAAAAGAGTTTTTATTTTGAAATAACTGGAAAAAAAAAATTAAGTGAGATTTTAAGATATTATTGGGTACTCATAAGTAAACATATTTTTATGGTGCTTTTATAAAAACGCATTGTATGGAAATAATTTACTTTTAATATAATTTAAATATCAGGTTGAATCATTAATTTCAAAATAATGTGGTTCCATTAAAATGGTGTAAAAAAAGATAAAAAGTCATATAAACAAGGATTAAAAGGCTATTTCTACCCTGAATATTGCTTAAAATGATGATGCAGGTGTGATGATGCAAAAGATTGTAGGCGAGTTTATGTGAACAGGGATTAAAATGCGTTTTCTACCTTTAATATCGCTTACAATGATGATGTAAGTGTGATGATGCAAAAGATTGTAGGTGAGTTTATATGAACAGGTATCTGACCATTTGACCACAGCATCTTTTTTTGATAATGATTTGATAATATTACTTCAGAAAATCACAATTCAAAATCTTTATATTTTATTTACAGAAGGTCCCATACAGCAAAGCAAACCTGCATCGGAAGTTTCTAATCAATCTAAAGATTACGTTCTTAATCCCTTTGAGACCTTCGGCTTTTGTCTAAAATTTATTCGATTAACATCACTTAAAAAAAATTACCAACATATAAATAATGACTAATGCTGTGATTAAAGAAAGCAAATACTACTTTTCTCTTTTCTTGGTGCCAAAAACAAATTCTGTATGCTCTCTTTTGAGGTGCAAATGTACACGCATGGTCCCGAATGGTTTACAAGTTTATGCACATCGACTAGTTTAAATGAAAATCATACCATCTCTGCAAATTCAAAGGATATCATTGATCAGTTTTCGACAATACTAATTACACAATACAATATCAATAGCTTCCTGGAGAAAAAAAAATGTAACGATTTTTCTAACAAACTAATAACGTGTTCTTTATTGAAAAATGTGAGTTAATAAAGAGTCAATATTATAAAAAGTAGCACTAATTTATTTCACAGAGTGAGAAATGAACACAGTGAAAACAGTTGAAAGAGAATAGAATAAAAAAGACAATGACGAAGAAGACTGCCCAAGTCCATTGCTGTTTGTAGCAAACAATGCACGAAAGATGATAAAAAATGAATTCAATGCACTAGGTGTAAGCAAGCCCGTATCAATGCATTTCTATTCCTAAACGTGATCCGTATATTACTGCCAACTCTGAATCCTATAAGGAATTGCATGTTTCTGATGGAAGTTAAACCGAATAATTAATAGTTAAATCTTTTTACAACATTGAAAATAGTTTTCTTCTCTTCATAGATTTGTTTATTACTTTCGAGATTGGATAATGTGCTAGAAATATTAAATCTTTTTATTTTTTTTTTACAATTTGTATGACCTTTTTACTGTAATTATTTCTGCCAATTGTAAAAACAAGCAAATACGTTTTATAATCCTAATAAATAATACTATAACTTCCGTTATTTCAGCGAAAAAAGCTCGGTTTAGAGCCTTATAAACACCTGTGGCTGAAAAAACTCCCAAGTGCATTGCTTTGGGAAATAATATATTCATTAGAAAATGTGACAGCTTGGCATTCCTAAGACATATATATATATATATATATATATATATATATATATATATCTAATTATATATATATATATATGTAATAAATATAAGCTGAACTCGACTAAAATAACTATGTTGCATAAATTCTACGTATTCTTAGCAGCACGGGCAGAGTAGTCGCTCCGACAGTTGGCAAACAATAGAAGACTTTCACTGGGGTATTTCCCCATTATAAAAACAGACAACATCAGTCTTCAAGTTCTTTATTGATGAGCTTAAAAATAGATAAACTCTTCCCCGCTATCACCTTAGTCCACATCGACACCACAAATTTCATTATCTCGTCCACATCATCAAATATTCTAATTCAGCGGAGCAATGAAAAACGCGGCTTGGTAGTTTAAAGAAAAGATGCATTCTGTTCTCCTGAAAAGCCAAATGAAAAAATCTTTTTCACGACAAAACTAGCGCCCTCCTACTCCGCGTCAATCATTTTAAAAATCCAATCAGGATGGACTCGAGCCTCAAACGGACAAAATGATCAATTCTAATTGGTCGTAATAGGCGGTCCTTGGCAAGAACTATATTTTTTCCTCGGAAGACAAAGCCCTTTAGCAACGCGTAGTAACACCTGTCACGCGATGTTAAAATAAAAAATAAAATTAAAATCGCAGGAATATGCCAGAAAGTAAAAAGCTTACGAAATACTTCCCGCCTTTTTGAGAAGCAAGCAATAATTTATTAATAACTAAAGTAAGAAAAAGAATTTTAGCTGTTACAAGTTACGAAACTAAGATTGAAATATGTTCCACAAATTTAGAATTGAAGCTAAGAGAGAACAAAAAAATGGCGCAATTTTTTTTTATTTTATTACAAATCCCCCCTCCCAGAAAGACGGGTGAAAAAGTAGGTCTGAGACCTGCAATTTCACAAAAAGGGAGATGATGCAGACTTAGCTCCCGAAGTTGTTGATATAAGTAACAATAATTAGATACTAAATAAAAAAAATTTAAATTAATTTCTCTTTTTTATATAAATATAGAATTCAAATTTAAGAACACTAAGGTGATGCGGGGAATAACTTCAAATTTAAATACAATAAAATAGGCATCAATACAAATACAAGATATAATCTTGTTTAAAGTACACATCATAAAGTAATTTGAAAATATAAGCAATTACCCATAGTAATAACATAAAAATGAAACATAAAAATGAAAAACAATAACGTTGAATTCTTTTTTAACAATGTCAAATCTAGAAATGAAGGAATTTAATAGAACTTTCTTGAAATCAATGTTGAAAGTTTGTTTCAAAAATCCATTTAAGAGTCATATTTGGAGTATTCATGATCTCTTTTCAAGGAAGTCTAATTATATCTTATTACTTGTCCAAGAGTAATATTTGGAGTGGTATAGTCCATTGCCTCTTTTCAAGGAGGTCTAATTATATCATTATTAATTGTCCACATTCAATATAGTAAGACATTTTATAATATAGTAATAATAAACTTTAACAATGTAAATAATAAACAATATAAGTAAGAAACATAATAAGGAAAAATATCAATAATAATAAATATCATAAGTATAAGTAAATCTCATAATGGGTATAAGTAAATCTCTTAATAAGTAATAATAAATATCACAAAAGACATTCTTTAAATACTTAATCTCGTTTATCTCATCTCATATTTTTGGGATGAAATATAGAGAGAAGTGAAATAAAATAAAAAATACAATCAATTATGAAATCATTTACTTAATCTGGTAATTCGAGTACAGGATTAAGTAGGAATATGTACAAAAAAAAAATATATATATATATATAATATGATAAATTAAAATAAAATAAAGATAAATAAAAATTTTATTCATGTTTGAGAATGCACGTGACCTTTAAACTACTAAGATTCTTAAAAAGAAATATTAATAAAGGATAAAAATAAAAAACAAGATCTATTCATGTCAAATAATTACGCAATAAATATTCTCTCGGCGTGATAAAACATCGCAAGATGCAAGTAGGAAAGAGAAAAAGAAACAAAATTATATTATAATTGACATGTACTTGGACTGGAATGCAGAAGCAAAGAAAGAGAGAAAGAAAAAAAATTAAAATAAAGTGATAAAAATTTTGTTACTTGGCAAATAATTAATTTATTAATTGATAGCTTAAATTTAATATTACAAATAGGTTCAGTTGAAAAAAAAATTTTGTATATTTTTAAATATTTATTTGTTATTAAACTATTCTAAGTAGGGTAATTCAGTACAGAATAAGAAATTTCCACTTTGTTCGTCTACGCCCGCATAAACAAACAAATATAAAAATTTCCAGACAAGTGACACTCTCGCTGCAGTCAAGAGATATCATTGCCATTCTGTAAGAATTACAAGATATTATCTGAATAAAAATATGGAAAGAAATTTACTGTTTAAGAGAAAAAAAAATTATAAAATGATAAACTAGAGATATAGTCTAAGCTACAGTTTTTACTTGAGTTTGTTGTTGTTGATTAGGGGGTTGTTGCTCATGACTTAATTTAAATTTATCAGGGGAATAATAAGGCCTTAATTTAGATACATGTACTATCTCTGAATTTTTGAACTGATTTTGCCTATCAATTTCAAAATTTACTTCGGATAATTTCTTAAGAATTTTATAAGGGCCACTAAATACTTGTGATAACTTTCTAGTATTAGGGTACTGAAATTCTTCATAGATGACTAGATCTCCTATTTTAAATTTTGGTTCGATATAATCTTTATCATAATATCTTTTATTTTTTAAATGAAATTCATCAGTTCTTGCTTTAGCAATTTTAAGTGCTTCATGAACAGGGGGATAATAATTTTGTTGTAAGGGGGAGTCATAGGGTAATTGACCAAAACGCAAGTAAGCAGGTGGAAATTTACTAATAGAATGGGGTGTATTATTATATTCATTAATTACCTCAGTTAAAAGCTTAGTCCAGGGAATTTTAGAGGTAGTGGAATTTACTTTACATTTTAATCTAGCTACTATTGTCTGATTTACTCTTTCACATTTCCCATTCGTTTGTGGATGATGGGCAGTGGTCAAACGTTGGTTAATATTATGATTTCGCAGGAATTTTTTGAATCTTGAAGAAGTAAAAGCAGCATTCCTGTCACTAAGTATTTTTTGAGGGGACTGTACACTTGAAATCTTACTAAAACAGAATAATTGTTGAGGGATTTTGATATTGAAGATTTGTTTCAGACAATTTGTATAAGTTTCTGTAGTGACACTTTTGGAAGGAAATGCCCTAACATATCTTGTGGCATGGTCTATTATAATATGGATATATTTTTTTGTAGAATTATAATAATTGAACCCTCCTACAGTATCAACAGACAGACAGTCAAAAGGTTGATCTGTAATGGGCATAGCTTGTAATAAGCCAAATTTTTTCTGTTTAGGTTTTTTATTTTTCTGGCAAATATCACAGTATTTAACAAAGTTAGTAATGTCTTGGGTCATATCTGGCCAATAATAGTTAGGAGAAATTAAATTTTGCATTTTTTGAACACCAGGGTGACCAAACTGTTCATGAGCAACATTAAGCAATTTTTTTCTTAGGGACATGGGAACTACCACTTTACGAAAACCTTTTCTTTTAACTATAATCAATCCATTGTCATTAATATAATTTGATCCACACACATTTTCTTTTTCTTGCATCTCAATAATCTCTTTAACGTCAAGAAGAAAAGTAAGGGGTTTACAAAAATGAGAAATAGGGTTTCGGGACAACATGTCGGCTTCGACATTTGTAGATCCCTTTAAGTACTCTATTTTGTAATCGAACATACTTAACTTCAATGACCACCTAAATAATCGACCTCTTAAATGTTTGAAATTTTTTAACCAAACAAGAGATGCATGATCCGTATGGATGGTAAATTGTACACCGTGAAAGTAATGATAATATTTATCTAAAGTATCAATGACAGCAAGACACTCTAGTTCGGTAATGAAATAATTTTTCTCATAACTTCTCAATCCTCTAGAAAAATAAGCAGTTGGATGTAAAAAGTTATAATGGTCGGGTTGTTTAAGAACTGCACCTACCGCTACCTGAGAAGCGTCAACAAACATGTGTAGGGGTAATTTTGGGTCATAAATCTTTAAAATTGGTTTAGCAATGAGGGCATCTTTTAATTTTTGAAAAGAGTTTTGACATTCAGTATTCCATTCCCAAATAGTATCTTTCTTAAGTAATTTATTTAGGGGGTGTCTAATTTCAGCATATTTGTCAATAAATTTATGATACACATTTATATAACCAAGAAATCTTTGTAATTCTTTAGTGTTAGTAGGAGGTTTTAATTTTTTAATTGTTTCTATATTAGTATTAGCTGGAGTTAAAGTTCCATTTTGGATTTCATACCCTAGAAAATTGATTTGTTTTTGAGCAAAAGTACATTTAGATAATTTTAATTTAATATTTTCTATTTGGCATAAATCAAAAATTTGGATGAGATGCTGTATATGTTCATCTATTGATTTAGAAAAAATAATTATATCATCAAAATAATAACAAGCAAAGTCTATTTCATATTTTGTAAGAATTCTTCTAATTGTTCTGTTGAAAATTGGGGGGCCTACCTTTACACCAAAGGGGAGAACATTCCATTCCCAGAGCCCACAATTAGTAGTAAAGGCTACCTTTTCGGAATCGGCTGGGTGAATAGGTATGTGCCAATAGCCTGAGGCTAAATCTAGTGTAGAGAAATATTGGGCACCACTTAATTTGTCTAAAATTTCATCTATTCGGGGCAAAGGTTCAGCGTCATTTTTCATAATAGAATTTAATTTTCGGTAATCAACACACATTCGGGTTTTTTTGCCTTCATCTCGTTTATTTACTAACGTAACTGGAGAAGAATATGGGCTATAACTTTCTTTAATTAACCCAGCAGCTAATAAGGATTGGATTTGCTGAGATATATCTTTTTCATCAGCATTGGATGTAGGATAAGGCCTCAAAGATATTGGTAGGTCAGATTTAAGATAAATACGCTGAGGTTCAATATTAATTCTCCCTACATCATATTTATTTTTTGCAAAAATATCTAAATAATCCCTTAAAAGTTCCCTTACATTTTTATTTTGAATAGCATTCAGATTCCCCAATAGATTATAATCATCATTATTAGTTCGCGGCAAGGATTGAGGAGTTATGGTATTTCCATAATCGGGTTGCACAGTAGTATCATTTTTTATAATATCAAAATGAAGCAATTCTAAGTTATCACTGGATATGTTGACATATGGATTTCACGAAATATTGTCTTGTAACACCTGGCTTTTTGCACAATCAATTTTCAATTTAAATTTGGCACAATCAGGTAAACCTAAAATAGCATAGTCCAAATCAAGCTTACTTACTAAAAAATTAACATATCTCTTTATATTACCAAATTTAATACATAATCGACAAGATTTATTAATTGTAAGAGTTCCTTGTGCCTGTCTAATAGTAATAGGGGTAACATTATGTAAATTACCATTTAAATATCGAACAAATTTGAGGGGTAAAATTGAGACAGTTGATCCAGTGTCAACCACACAATACACTTTGTTATTGTCCACATATCCAGGGATAAATAATCGTCAGACATTATTAGTAGGGGGTGGTTGAATATGAGCAGGAGTTTGAGATTGAAAGGAATTTGTGTTAAATATACAACTCCTCTCCCAATGATATGCATTTTCTATGCCTCTGTTTAAACATATTCTGCACGGACGACTAGGGTAGTTGTTTTGATAATGAGTTGCAGGCATTCTAGGAGTGAAAAACCTAGGATTAAAATTTTGGGATGGATTGTTTGGAGTAGGTCGAGTCCAGTGTCTGGGCTGAGGATTGGGATTGTGCATAGGTCTAGTTTGTTGAAAATTTCTATTGCTGTTATTAGAGGTATGATTTGGAATCGCTGCTAATTGTTTAGAAATGCGAAACCATTCACGAGTATTGGAAGGAGGGTTAACCATCAAACAATTTTGATACTCCGGCTGAAGTCCATCTGTTAATCCCTGTATAATTAAATTTTCCTCAAGCTGAAGTTGCCTTCCAATCTCAACTTTCTTTCTAAAATAAGAATCCAAATCACTTAGATCATTTAACTTTAAGGAAGTAAACTCAGAAAATTTTGGAACTCTAACCTGAATGTATTTTTCAGTTAAAATCTCGACAATTTCCTCATAAGTAGCACAATCCAAACAATCATTTATATAAGTTTTTAGCGCTTCCCCCTTTAAATATTTTGAAATATTTTGGTGTTTCCACTCATTATCTTTTTTTTCTACAGAACATTCTCGATCAAAATGTTGAAACCATTTAAAAATATCCATGCCCGACCCAAATTCAAAAGGGACAATATCAAGTTTATTTTCTGACATTTTTTCTTCTTTTACTAATCCTGACCTTAATAACATGAAAGAAGGATAATTCATATGGAAAATATTTAAATGCTATACTTCAATTATTAAAATTCAATTACTATACTTCAAATGCTTCAATAAATAACAATAAAAATAATAAATAATAAATAAATCAATTCTGTTTGAATTCATGTGAAATAAATAATAAATAAATAAGTAATAAAATAATAAATATCGGTTTTCCATACATGGGAAATAACAAATAATTTTAAGAACAAATTTATTTTTTAATATCTGTAATAAAAGAGGAAAAAAAATCAAGAATTTAAAAAAAGAAATTATTATTAAAATTTCTTAATCAATAAACAAATAAAATAATAAATAATAACTTACAGACATGCTCGATGTGGCCTTGTTCAAATACCTAATTTTTATTAAAATAAACAAAAATAAAGCACTTCGTACATACGACTCGCAGGTGCAAATTTCAATTAGTCTATATTACCAATGGAATCAATCGTAGTTTTGCAATCATGCTGCAGGTGTTCATTTATTATGAAATGAAAGTTTATCAAAATATTTCAGTACTGTTATCTAGAAAATACATAAATAAATAAATAAAAGAAAATGATGTTGAATTTTGTCGTGCAGTTGTTCTTTATCTTGATAATCATCAGCACACGTTTTTCGTCGCTGTCAAGAAAAAAAAAATACTGCAGGCATATCTCACACTTAAAAATTTTCAGATGCTAGACATAGTCACACAAAACTTCATAAGACGATCCGTTTCCCAGCTGAAGGGTTTATCATTTATGCACATGAAGAATCGGCGTATTCGGCGAAAATGGCGCGTGCAGTTCTCTTGATGTAGTTGGAACGGGAAGTGTAAGACAAACACATTTCTTCCTAGAACATGGCGAGCACACACTCATCGCTGTAGGTTTCTCTGACAGGAACAGTCTGTAGTTGGCAAACCATACTAGTTTAATATTTTCCCAGAGATGCACGCCGGCTCATAAATCCTACCGGCTAAAAATGTAATAAATATAAGGTGAACTCGACTAAAATAACTATGTTGCATAAATTCTACGTATTCTTAGCAGCACGGGCAGAGTAGTCGCTCCGACAGTTGGCAAACAATAGAAGACTTTCACTGGGGTATTTCCCCATTATAAAAACAGACAACATCAGTCTTCAAGTTCTTTATTGATGAGCTTAAAAATAGATAAACTCTTCCCCGCAATCACCTTAGTCCACATCGACACTACAAATTTCATTATCTCGTCCACATCATCAAATATTCTAATTCAGCGGAGCAATGAAAAACGCGGCTTGGTAGTTTAAAGAAAAGATGCATTCTGTTCTCCTGAAAAGCCAAATGAAAAAATCATTTTCACGACAAAACTAGCGCCCTCCTACTCCGCGTCAATCATTTTAAAAATCCAATCAGGATGGACTCGAGCCTCAAACGGACAAAATGATCAATTCTAATTGGTCGTAATAGGCGGTCCTTGGCAAGAACTATATTTTTTCCTCGGAAGACAAAGCCCTTTAACAACGCGTAGTAACACCTGTCACGCGATGTTAAAATAAAAAATTAAATTAAAATCGCAGGAATATGCCAGAAAGTAAAAAGCTTACGAAATACTTCCCGCCTTTTTGAGAAGCAAGCAATAATTTATTAATAACTAAAGTAAGAAAAAGAATTTTAGCTGTTACAAGTTACGAAACTAAGATTGAAATATGTTCCACAAATTTAGAATTGAAGCTAAGAGAGAACAAAAAAATGGCGCAAATTTTTTTTTTATTTTATTACATATATATATATATGTAAAGATATATATATATGTGTGTGTGTGTGTGTGTGTGTGTGTGTTAAATATTTGATTAAGTAAAAAATTTTTATTAATATGAGATTTATAATTTCGTTAAATAAAATACAAAAAATATTTAAATATTTTCTTTCATCCCTTAAGAAAAGCAATGTTTATAAAAAGCAAATTTTCTGTAACAAAATAGTTAATCTATTAAAATTTTCATAAACTATATATTTTTATTCGTTTTGTTTAATTACGTTATTACTTAAAATGATAACAAAATTCATATTTTTTATTTTATTTATTGTTTAAGCTTTTATATAAATTTTTCTGAATTATTAAGTTTTAGCAAAATAAAACAATTTATTTTTGCATAAAATTATTCAATAAATTTGAATGAAAAAAGAATCATTTTAATAAAAGAAATGTTTAATTAACGAAAATATAGTGCTAGAACTTTTTCTAAGCAAGTGTCTAAATATTTACATAAGATCATTGATTAATTTAAAGTAACTCACAAGATTTATTTTTTTTTATTTCTTAAATTAACTGATAAACGTAAACTGAAATAGCTACCTAAGTAAATCAAATTTCTCAACTAAATTTTTGAATGTCCTAAATTTATTAGTCTGGAATCCATAAGGCTTATGTTTTATTTTCATCTTAATTTTTTCCTTATTAAATCTTTTCTTACGTACATTACAAGTTTTCATTAGCTTGAATAAAATCTCATTGTATAAAATATATATCCTATCTCCGTATGTTATAGGGTATTAAAAATTATATTTTAATTGAAATCATTGTTCGTGTATAAAGCCACACTAATGTAAATATTATTTCAAGTACATTTTTCTGTATATCAGTTAGAGTTAATAAAAGTCATAGATAATTTACCGAGTTTCTTTCTATAGTTTACATCATTTTATTTATGACTTCGTTTCTCATATAAATTTAAAAAAATGGATTTACTCAATGCCTAATATATATATTTTTTGTAATATATGTACAAATGGCCTCATTGTACTAATTCTTTTGTTCCACTAAAGAATAATACCATATTGTATTTAATATTACTATGTAAAAATGGCAATTTTTACATAATAATTATTATTTTTTGAAATACTAAAACACATAATCAATAATAATAGAATCCCCGAATGCTTTTCTTGTTATTTTAAAGTCTCCATGAAAATCACGTCGTTACGTAGCATGTATGTTTCGTAATTATTAGTACATTTTATAAAAATAGTACGTTTTCTACCATGGTGATTTCTGTTGGGATCTGACTTTTAACAAATTTTGTTGTGGTAGTACAATATGATCCGCTAATCAATATGATAATACCCATATGGTATTTCTTGGGTTCCTTGTTTTGGGAATTCAATGCACTTTGTCACATCTGAAGTTCAGATATCCAGAAATATCTTTATTCGAACTTTGATAAAGTTTGTATTTTTTACAAGCCCTTTTTTAAATTACGAATATATACGAATTTATTAACACTTAGCGCGTCCAAACTTTTTTTCTTCCACATACCAATTTCTTCGGATTTTCATTTCGGAATGCGCAAATTTCTCATAAACACCCCCCCCCACACACACACACACACCTCAACTCATCTAGATAATACAAATCATATATATTAAAACAGTAGACTACTTCTTTAAGAGCAACTCAAATTGGTCTTTGAGCATGCGCGAAGTTGAACTTATAAGCCCTTCCAGTCAGAAGAAAGTCGAAGCAAGTCTGGTTAGCTCAGTCGTTTAAGGGTTGGATTCATAGCTGTGAGCTTTTGTAGAGGACTAGGGTTCGATCCCAACGCTCGACAAAATGTTGTTTTTTTTTTTTATACATATAATGATACATTTTACTAAGAGAGGAAATTATATGATTTTTATTCTTTTGTTATCATTACTATTTTGATGCTTTATAATTAAATAAAATTTAATCCTCAACAATCATTTTTTAAGTAACAATTTTATTTTTAAAATATTTCAAGTTAATTAAAACATAGTAATTGTTAGATATAAACAGCCAATTCCCAATTCAGGACTTTAGAGATACATTTGTAAGAATAAAATTATTGAAAAACTTTACAAATTGCATTCTTTAAAAAAAAAGTAAATAAAAAACAATAAATACAACACACACAAATAAAAATTGTAAAAATGTCGTAAAATTTAATTTAACATCTAGCAATATTTTAAAAAAATGTATTCTAATTTTCTAAAAAAAATGTAAATATTTAAACATTATTTTGTCGGTAGGTAGTAGCAGCATTTTTCCACTTTCCTGTCATGTGCGTGGAAGCTTAAAAAAAGTAATCCATTTGTAAACTGTAATATACGTGAATTACATAAATAAATAAATGTTATACATCATTTAGATCATATATTAAAGGATTTTTAACTAACTACTCGAGTGCCGTTATGAAGTGATATCTGAATCTTTATAATTGTGAAGTATGCTAAAATATTTTAGAAATAATTTAATAATTTTAACTTAAAATATTTAAGCTAAAGTATTTTTAATTTAGTTATCTTTTAAATATATTAAACTAATATAAAATTTTTGTTATATTGCATTTGAGGATTACAAGGAAGATATATGTTTTTGTGCATATGAGAAAAATTATTAATAATTTTCCATGGAAAAAAAATAAAATTAAGAAGAGAAAACAGGGGGAAAGAAAAATAGGCATGTAAGACTTAAAATTGAACTACTTTGTGATATTCATGGTTTAATAATTAAATAATGTATGAAACGTTATGAAAAATTCAAATAATTCGAATATATTATAAATAGTTACTAGATAGCATGAAATTTTAAGTTTCGGGATTTAAAATGAGACAGATAAAAAAAGAAAAAAAACTTTTCAGCATGATTTTAAAAATTAGAAAATACTAAACATTGTTATTTAAAAAAAAACACTGAGAAAATTCACTAAAATAAATATCAGTTCAATTAATTTTACTTATCCTTCTGCTAAAAAGCAAACGCTGTTAAAATTCTTAAAATTCTGCTTAAATTCTTGCAGATGATTACTTGAGTAGGTCAAACTGACAGAACCATGAAACGCTTTGAATCTGTTGAAATCATATAGATAACATTCAAATAAATCAAGTTTTCAAAACTTTATTTACAGTTTCCAATTAATCTTTTAACATGTTTATCGTCAAATCTTGACGGGTACCATCTAGTCTGCTTTTATTTGATATTTGTCTTCTTATCAAAACCAAATAATAAATAAATACAAAAGTCATCATTTCTAGCATTTTTGTGGATTTTTTAACCATATTTGTGATTTCTGCCATTACTGATTTTATTTTCACGTATTCCCAGAAAGTCACCCCTTACCCACAGGGGTACGCATATCCCAGAATAGGAACCATTGATTTAGATTATTAATAGACCTTATTTTAAGATCATTATAAAACATGTACTTGTAAACTATGTATATAAAAAAATCTTTACATAATCTTAAATGTGTATTATTTTTGAAAAAAATTGCATTTATAAAAACACATTTACTATATAAAGTAAATTTAAAAAATTTACAACTATATTGTTATTTATGACTTCATTAACGTGGTATTCAGGGAAGAAAGAATGTTAATATTTAAGCAATAAATTCCCTATTATAATTAAGCAAAATCCCCCCTCTATTATAAAAGAAAAAGAACTTATAATTACTCCATGTACTTTTTTCTCAAAAATCCAAATTTATTTTTAAATATTCATTTCAATGTTGTTCTCATATCCACATTTCGACTTCCCACTACTTGAAATTGAACAGAGACAAACATTTCCTTTCATTATTACAGCTTCAGTCGAATAATAGAAAAGTTATTTATATCCAAATAGAAAGGAAATAACATTGTTTGAATAGCAATAAGAAATGAAAAAGCTTAACTCTTTTTTTTTATTTATATCAACACGTATAAATAAAACAGCTTGGATGATTCATCTACGATATTCGTTTGTAATATATTATGAAATGAAACAGATATGTGATTTATTACCGTCATTTATTTATATAATGTATTTGAACATACTTCACTTACGTATTTCTTAATAAGTTATTTGATTCTTCATATCCAATGGAAATATGTAATAAATGTAGGAAAATATTTCATATGTAAATATCAAGGATCTATGGTATAATACTCATCAATAAATAAGAGAACGTCTACAGTTCTTATTCATGTTTTAGAAATTATCTATAAGTAATGTATTTTGTAATGTTAAAAGTCAAATATCTTTTCATTATATATATATATATATATATTGCTTTCTAATTAATTGTGTTTTATATTTAATTTTATTGAAGAATAATTTAATTTTTGAATATGATGACAAATATAATTAATTAAAAATTTATTAGGAGCTAATAAAGCAGAAACGAATTTTTGATCTTCAACTTAAAGATATCTGACGGTTAAAACACTGTTAAAATTTATAATTTTTTGGAGAAAATGATTTTCAGACATTATTTTGTGCCGCTGATTTAATAAATTATCTATCTATAGCAGCGATTTCCAAACTTTTGAACTCGCGGGGCCCTTTTTGGGAAGAATTTCTGAGGCGGTGCCCCTGGACCCAACGATACTCTGTGGTTTACAAATTAATATTTTTTATGCCTATGGAACAGAGAAAAATCTGCTTGTTAAAAATCTAGGCCAGTAGTTTCCAACATTAGACTAAGTTTTTCAATTTGGCCTTTCCTGATACAGAAATACTGAATTGAAAATAGAAATTTTAAAAATGAAATTTTCTATTATTTAACCCTTTAACAGTTTTATTTAATATTACTATTATTGGACTTATTAAAATAAATAAGGATTAAAAATCTCTTTTTTTTTTGTATTAAAATATCTACCTTGTATAATCGAGATATTTCACAAAAATTATAGTTAAAAATTTGTGATTTCTGAAAGCTTTTATTAACGAGGAATACAGTGCCCTTTTTTACCCGAGAGATATTCAAGTAGTACTGTTTGGGGGTTAATGACATCCATTTTTAAAATAAGAAATATTCTTTTGGGATTTCCAGTAAGAACTCGGAATTAAAGATCAAAATGACAACCATGTTTGGATTATCCATATCTTTGAGGCTTACTTAAAACTATTATTATTTATGGCGAAAACCACGCACAGAGAGAAATTAAGGTAAGATGTACAGTTTTCGTTTGCAGAGAGATACTTCTGTGTAATTCCAGTAAGCTACAGGTGAAAAAAGAAGAAAATACGTAGTTCCGTCACCCATGAGTAATTTTGTAACACGTTATCGCTAGTTCCACTTACCCATAATAGAATTATCCGATTATGGAATATTTTTTCGTTCTTTTTAAAGTTTCTAGTACTTCTAAACATGCAATGAAAATAAATTGCCTCGCAGCTTCTTTTTTTTAAAACCATTTTTTGAAAAGACATTTAGAAGTAGGTCATCGTTTTAATGTTTAAATGGTAGCGGTAAAATCTATAGAGTGTATTGTTAAATGCAGCATTGTGAACCCCTTGGGGACGAACGACACGTATACTTGCCGCAAAAAGGCTTAAGAATCCATGTTTATCCCCACTAGTAAAATTTAACTGTAAAATTTGCCTTAATTAACAGAAGCATTTTTTCGATTTAATAAGGCACGCATTTCTGTTTTTAAAAACCTGTGACAAAACATTAAGAATTTCGTAAAAAACTTCCATCGCGAAGGGGTTAACTTTTTAAAATATTTTATTTAAAGTATTCGGTTATTATTTATAGTTTTGAAAGAAAATTTCTTTCGTCATGTTTTTGCCTTAAAACAGCTATGCAATTAGAAACTACACATGCTAAACGAACTGAAATTAGTAGAAAAACTTTTCTAACACAATGGGATACATATATCGGATTAGATTTATATTATGGCGGGTACTCATTGACAAAAAGTTTAAGCAAGGGATGTAGCTGAGCAAAATTTTAAATTCTTAATGTGATGACAAATGTAAAGAATATATTTTTTAAATTGCTGCATACTTATTTCTTATTGAAAAATGTGGCAGAGACCAATTAAAAGAAAATTTTAATGAGGGGTTGTAAAGTGATAGATGTTAAAAAATTCGTTTTCATCAATATAAATTACCTATAATAATTAAGTACAATTATGTAAAATAACATAGAAAATTTTTAAAAAACTAAAAAATTATAAAAATAAAATAAATAGATTAAAGCTATTAAAGTTACAAAAAACAGAATCTATATACTAAACGCATATAACTATTAAATGAATTTAATGAGCGGTTTATTAAATTATAAAAGACACAAAAGGGGGAATTTTATGCGACAAACGAAGCTGTACAATGAAAAACAGCATAGAAAATTGAAATGCACAAATAATATAAACAGATTAAAAAGTTTAAATTTATACATAATAAAAGAAATATATGTACACAATATACACAAATGTAATATGAATTTAACCCCTTGGGGACGAGGGACACGTATACGTGCCGCAAATAGGCTTAAGAATCCGTGTTTTCCGCCGCCAGTAAAATTATACGGTAAATTTTGGCTTATTTAATCGCAGCATCTTCTCGATTTAAAAAGTCACAAATTTCTGTATTTTAAAACCAGTGACAAAGCATTAAAATTTTGTAAAAGGCTCCCGTCGCGAAGGTGTTAACGAGGGATTTTAAAGGATAGAAGATGCACTAAAAATATGTTTTTAGCGACAAATAATATTTTACTATGAAAAACAGTATAAAAATGTTAAATAATTAAAAATTAATATCAATAAAAGAAACATAAACATATTAAAAATAAAGATATAAAAATAAAAAGAAATATGTACACACATTACACACAAGTTAATCTAGTGAGGGATTTTAAATGATACAAGATCTTTTAAGTAAAGACGTTTTAAGCGACAGACATTTTTTCAAAAATTAAATATAATTTTAAAATTAGGATAGAAGATTTAAATAAGTAAAATTTTATTAAAATAAAACAGGCAGTTTAAGGAAATAAAAATTCCGAAAATAAAAATAACACATTATGCAATACATACAAATATTAAATACCGATAGTTATTATTATTATTATTATTATTATTATTATTATTATTATTATTATTATTATTATTATTATTATTATTATTATTATTATTATTATATTTTGCATGAAGTTTGACGAACAATAACATATAAAATTTTAGAGTGAAAAATGTGCTTGAATTGTTTTGCATAGTTTTTTGATATCTGGTTCAATTTTTGACAACTGTAAGCAAATGTTTGGGTCTGCATTTGACTGGTTACTTTATTTTGTTTTCATATTTTTGTAAGTTGAGAATTCAGCTTCACACGGATATGTCGTTGAAAATGGGCGTAAAATTAATTTTGCTCCGTCTAACAAGATTTTGTATTTATCTGTCAAATGACACCAAAATTCAGTGATACTTTGCTTTGAAAAGTGATTACTAGATCGTTTAGAGATGTTAAATCAGTGAGAGCTTCGTTTTCTTCAGAGCTTAAGCTGTGTGATTTTGTTCTTACACTGAATGGATTTAATACCCAATTAAAATCGTCCAGCATCTTATTTTGAGCAACTGGAAAATAATGCTCAAATGAATCTATGAGAGTTTCGAAATTACCTTGAGTACTTTTCTGAAAATTTGTCCAGAAACCTTTGTACTAAGCAAAAAAGAATTAAGTATAAATATATGAATAGCAGAAGTTCCAAAGAACAAAACTATTCTCCCTTTTGTTCGGCAAGCAGAGTTAACAGCACTGGAGGGCCTTTTCTGTTTCGATTCACGTTGTGCATTCGATTCAGAATACTATTTGTTGTAGCTTATTTTAAATCGAATTTTTAAAACACATTAAATGCAGAAACATAAAATAAAACAATTCAAAACAAAAATATTATACAGAAAATAGGTACATGTATAATGTGAATATTTAAATAGCTTTAAAGTGCATTATTGTATTTTTTCATCCCAGTTATAGATATATTTATTTTTTACACACATGGACAAAAATTTCTACATATTTTTGAAAATATTTCACTTGCAATACGGTAATTTTTTTCATGTTTTGTTTGTTTTCCTAGAACGCCGCGGAACATACTTTGGGAATCTCTGATCTATAGTATATATTGAATAATTCAAAGATAAATAACAGTATAAATCGTTTGTATCACCATCATTAGAAAGAAAAATAATGCTACAAATTAGCGCGCTTACTCAGGGAATAAATGGTTTTAAGTTTGTCAATAATATAATCAAATTATAACCGTTATTTCACTTAGATGGAGACAATCATTATAAATTCTGCGTTAAAATAAGTTGAAGATTTAAAAAAAAATTAGTGGTTATAATTGCAAAAATCATACACACTATGCCGGGTCTAAAAGGCCCGGCGCGGATCATCGCGGTTAAACAAGACATTTATAAATTTATAAATCTGAAGTTTGATGAAATTTTGTGCCTTAATTCTGAAGATAGAGCTACTGCAAAAATCGCACAAAACGCAGCATAACAGCGCCACCTGTTGAAAGATTGACACCATAATATATAAAAAATGTTCTTTGATTTAATGGACTAATAGAATTTGCAGTTTCACGAAAATTTGTGCTTTAGTTCTGAAGATTGAACGATTGCTGAAATCTTAAATAATGCAACCTATCAGTGCCACCTATCGAACGATTTATACAAAAACATAAAGAAAAATTAAATCATGTCAGGGTCTAACTGAATCTGAAGTTTTATGAAATTTCGTTCATTAATTCTGGAGATAGAATTATTGCGGTAATCACACAAAAGGCAGCATATCAGAACCATCTGTTGAGAGATATGCTCCAAAAAACTGATCAGCACCAATTTATATCAAGGACTAATTAAATTCAGATCTTTATTAAATTCTAAGCATTGGTTTTTTGAGATAGAGTGCCCACAAAATTTATGTCATGCCATATATAGAGAGAAACAAAACTACAGACAGACATTTTGTAAAAACATGTTTTCTGGAATCTCTGAACCCCTAAAAGTTTAAATCTGTCGCAAATCGAAATTCAAAAATCTTGACAAATATAATACATTTTTCTTGTAAAAATAGAAGAAAATAAAAAAGGACTTGAACCACTGCAAATTTAAGCACTTCAAATACGAAAAATTAAGCGATAAGACCATTTAAAAGATGGGAATTTATAAAATCTGAAAACTATAAGGACATTATATATGAAAATGATTCTTGAAACATGAAACTTCCCATTTTTATTGTTTTTTAATTCCACACTCACACACAGAAAAAATTAGAAATTTCGCAATTTTAACCAAACTTTATTTGAAATCTTGCAATTTAATTCTATGATTTCGTCAAATTACTGGAATAGTCCTACTGAAGTTTGGCCTTTTACATTTCGTAATTAGAAACGTAATTTTCAAATGTATTCTTTTTTCTTACAAAACACAAAAAATATGGAAACAGATTCTGAAATTCTCCAGTCAAAAGAAAAATACCTGTAAAACATACGACTGACTTTTCTGATAACTCACGGCTGTACTTTAACTATTTTTAAAAGGGGCGGGGGGGAGAAACTTTTTGCGAGTATACTTATAACAAATTACGAATACATAGCAGTATATTTCGACATAGTATTTTTCGTATTTCATGACCTAAAAATATATAAAATATTTGAAATTCCCAGCTCTGTTCTTTTCTTTTAGTTTGTATACAAACTCACTTCTAGTTTGTCGTTATGGTTTTTTTAAATTTGAGATATTTAGGATGTGCAAAAAAGATTGAAACACATTTTATATTTCATATCATATGCTTAGTCAATGTAAAGGGTATAGCCGGGTTTCTTAGTAAAATATGCCCTCCAGTCAACCACATCGAGTTCTACATGGATCCAAAGCCCATAAAAAGAAATTCATTTCGTCCCAGTTTTAAGTTTGTAGTTCAAGACCATGGGGGTAATGGCCCTGAATGCCTGTTTTGGAAAAGATCGCATTGTGACGAAACTACTAAGCAGATTACAACGAAAAATATAAGGGATGTAAAAAAACACCATACGAATGTTTGGCAATATTTTCACACTTTTTTAAACAAAAGAATAAGTTTTCTAACGTTTTTCCTGTATTTAAATGTACACTTGAATTAAAAATAAATTAATTTTGATGTATGACCACCTTAATTTTTTTGCATGAAATACTATGAGACATGATGCATATCCACTATCAATTTACTTTCTACGTATGGTGCATCATATTAAAAAAGGGCAAAATCATATTCCGGCGGAAAGGTGGAGCGTGTCGCGGACAGATTTTATGCATTCTTTTAAAAATACTGTGTGGATTAATATGTGAAATTTGAAAAGAAGGTGTGAAACTTTTCCGAGACACGCCCCACATTTACGCCGGAATATGATTTTGCCTTTTTTTTTAATATGATGCACCATACGTAGAAAGTTGAAATTGATAGTGAATATGCATCATATAGTATTTCATGCAAAAAAAATTAAGGTGGTCACTCAGAAATTTCAGTTTATTTTAAATTAAAATGTTCATTTAAAAACAGGAAAATGTTAGAAAATTTGTTCTTTTGTTTAAAAAAAATCTAAAAAAAAATGTCAAACATTCTTATGGTGGTTTTTTACATCCCTTATTTTTTCGTTGACATTTGCTTAGCAGTTTCGTCTAAATGCGCACTTTTCCGAAACAGGCATTTAGGGTCATTACCTCCCATAGTCTTGAGATACAAACTTAAATCTGGGGAGAAATGAATTTCTTTTTAGGGGCTATTGATTCGATGTGGTTGACTCAAGGGCATATTTTACTATAAAACCCGGCTATATCCTTTAAGAAAATGTTAAAACTAAGATAAGAAAGATTTTTAGAGAAATCAAATCGTACATTATAAATTTTTATACGACTCACAATACAAAATAAGAAGCCAGATATAGCTTTCCTTTTCAATGAACAAAGTAATTAGAAAATAACTACATATCTTTATCATTAAAATTAAGTAACTTAGTAAAAGTGAAATAAACTGACTTATATTAATTTTCTTAACAGTAGTATTCCATCAGTAAAAATAAGCACTAACATACACAAATTTATGATGGCGTTCATTATCTACAAAATGTATACCGGAAAAATACATCATAACTACACAAAAATCTATCATTACACAGTCATAAATCATATTACAAAAAAATGAAGGTTCAAAAGATGGAAACATAATTTTCTTTTAAATAAAGCCATTATCCATTTCAAAGAGTTTTCTCTGATCATTAGTGCACTGCTTAATTCTTTTAATAATGCTTCTATAAATATTTTAAAATTCGTTTTCACTAATATTGTTGCATACGTTGATTATTTTTTGTTTCAAGGCAATGTAATAACATCCGTGTTTCTTCTCCTCGAAACATATTACACATATTGCATTTATACTTTTATACAAGATTTTTCGTTTAGAAAATTTTCATGTTGAAGTAGCAATAATTCTTTGAACTGTCAAGAAAAAAATGTGCTATTTTTATAATGTTATTGTAAGTCAAATATACTTCTAGTTTTCCTATAAAAATTTAAAGTTTCTAAAATTAATGACATAACTTCTTCATTAATAAAACGCTGTCCTGAGCTTCATTTTTAAGTCTTTTGTAATATATATAACCTACTTATTTCCAGCAGTATAACAAAATACAGCGCATTTCATCGTTTTTAACTCCATTTTATTTTCATACTGCTGCACGAAATGAGTATTTCTAGGTTAAAATTTTAATGATGTACTTAAATGTATTTGAGAGAAAACACAAATTTTGAAATAATTGAAAAAAACATTTGAATTGCATTAAATACGACTTCCCGCCCACTGTCTTTCTTTTAGTGTCCGTATACGCGCAGTGTGTCAGTGTTTTATCTCTATCTATATAATTTTCATTTGTTTCTACGCCTCCACTAGAAATAAAAGCAGACAACTAAAGTTTTAATAGCAAAGCATCTATCAATTGTAAAATGATCGAAAAATAAATATATTTATCATTCTCAAGAGTTGAGTAAGCGAAAAACGTGCTCTAAATTCTCACGGAGTTATTATTGCTCCAAAACATTTTGATGAAAGGTTTTAGCAATAAATTTTGGTTCATCTGCAATAGAAGTCGTTAAATATTTATTGCAATAAATTATGTATAGAAACTTTAAAAGATCTGTTTTGAAATTACTTATTATAAATTCATATAAAAATGTTATTTTAAACTACTTACAAAAAAAGAAGAAAAACTTTTCTTTTTGTATAGGAAATAATATGCATAAATATATTAACTCATTAACTATCGAGCTTCTTTTACAAATCTTTAAATTCTTCGACTACAGTTTTTTCCACATCATAATTTTGAATCATTTAATTGCTCAAAATTTAAGATTAGATGCTGGGAAATTTTCCAAACTAAAATACTGGTATTCATAAGTGAAAGTTTTATTCACCTTCCATTGCACATTTTCATGCCAGCCGGTTTTAATGAGATAATATCCAGATATCAGCATTTGTATAATAATGTGTACTATATGGCATTCACTTTTACCATATAAATACGTGGAACTTTGCATGCTTACTAAATATAAAACAATGGATAAAATTATTTCTTTAATGAATTATATAAAACTATAAATTTGTTTGAAAGGAAATACTTCGTTCTTGAAACATATCTTTATCCACATTATTTCTACCATCTTTATTATTCGCGTTATCAATAAGCACATTTCCGTTATAAAATTGAGATGTTTGTTTCGGTTTTGTAGCATTATACGTATATTTTGGCAGCTTTACAAAACAATTTGGTCAAATATCGTAATACTAATAATATATATTCTACATAAAACCAATAAGAATTTATATTATAAAAAATATTTTGCTACTAAGACGTTGTATATCAATATGAACATTTAAAATATATTAAAAAAATTTATTTACATGTTTCAACTCGTATAATAGAGTCGTTCTCAGAATGTAAATAGAAAATAAAAATTACAAATACAATGAACGTGAAAATTGGAATGAAGAATTTATGAAAATAAATTAAAAGTATCACGCGCTTTTTAATTTGGACATTGTCCTTGGTTTAGTTAAATAATTACCGTGTAAATTGTTTAACCATTCTAGCCATATATTTGGGATGCGAAATGATACAATATCGTTACACAGTTGTGAGCTTTTAAAATAAATTTCAATTGATTCTCTTATGAATAATTTTAAATAAAAATTAGACCTGTATATTAATTTACTCTCGTTAAAAAGTATGTTAATGTTCTCTTTTTAATTTAATCTGGATAGAGCTGTTTTCTTCCTGTTAAGTTTTATATATGTTATGTGTTTTTTATGTCTGATTTTAAATTTACGTTGGGTCATGCCTATATAAAAGTTTTTTATTCTTCCTTCTCTAATAAATGGAATCATATAAATTCCCGAAAGGTTTTTTCACATTCATAATTTGGTCAAATGTTTCAACAACCTATTTACGCTACATTTTCGGTTTAGTTGCAATTTAAATAATAGTACAAATCCAGTTTTACGCAACCTAAATTCAGCACATGGAAAATCCGTAATGTAAAAAATGTGTTATTTTGTTTTATCTTAATAAATATTTGACATAAAAAGTAACGTCCAAAAATAATAACCCTAATATTCTGATAAATGGCAACATAATTTTTACCTTAGAAGTCTTTCGTATTTTTAGACTATATTCTCAAGTTATTATACAAAAACATTTCTATCTGACATTACAGAAAAATTAAAGTAATATAAACAGAATAAGTACTAAGTATTTTAAATAGTTTTAACTGCGTGTTGCTAATAAAATGTAATTTTTATTATTGACTAGGATTTCATTTAAATATTTCAAATGTTTTTGCCAAAATTAAATGCAAGGTTGAAAAAAGGAGATTTTTATTATTCTTATATTATAATAACATTTTTGAGATTTAACGTGTAATAATTCATTTTAACGATGTCGTAAATAAAATACTTTAAATTCATATCTGAAAATTCACGTTTCATTAAAAAATGACTCGATTCTAATGACGGGATTTTTCTCTTTTTACAATTTTACTTTTTGATTTATCATTTATATCACGATAAATTTGTAATCAGACACTTTAAATTTAGACCATGATAAAAACAGCGAAAAGTGAATCTTATTTATACCATCATTGTAGCGTGTTTATTTTTTAATGATACAGCTACAATTTTATACATATAGTGTTTACTCAAGTAAGATTGATGTTTTTGTATCTTATATGTTTAAAAGTGTTACTTTTTTCGAGCGAAAAAAGGGTTTAGCGATGATAATTTATAAATAAAAAAGTATTAATATAAAATGTTTCGGTTTAAATTGAAAATGAGTTCTTCCGTTTTGAATACGCTCTTAAAAGTTATACCACTTGAAGTACGAGAAATGTAGCATAAAATGCATATTATAAAGTGATTGTACATTTATGTATATAACTAAGTTCAATAAGTTTTTAATGCACTGTTACGTTACCACAGTTATTGTTCATTTTATAAATATTATAAAAAATAAAAGTTCTCGATTATTTTATTCATTTTAGTACAC
This sequence comes from Maratus speculifer, assembly GCA_964019185.1. NCBI lineage: Eukaryota > Metazoa > Arthropoda > Arachnida > Araneae > Salticidae > Maratus > Maratus speculifer. The sequence goes on from OZ025290.1 coordinate 310,488,423, forward strand.
GAACTAGGTCCTGGATTTCAAATTAAAATAAAGTATTGTAAAAATATTTGACTCTATAAGACAACAGTTAAAAATTCCTAAAAAACAACGATTGGACACACAATATATAAATTAACTTTTTCGGGTTCCAATTGTATTTTTCAGTTTTTAGAAGAAATTACTTTTGCATTAATAACATTAACTTTAGCTACTCAAATAGATTTATTAATGTTTAACGAATATTTCACTGTCTGAAAGGTTTAAAGAACGTTGTAGTTTTGAATATTATTCAATTACCATTGATATGCCAATAGGCTAAGAAACATTTTTTTTAAGATTTTAGAAAATGTTGTAGTACAATAAAATTTAACTCATATTACAATTCTCTAATACTTTTTGCGCTTTAATACTCGTGATTCTTTCAGAAAAGTAATGTTTGTTTTAATATTAAAGAAAGTTAAAATACATTCTAAAAGATATATTTAATATAAAACAATCTATAACCGCGCAAAGAGAATGAAACTAATAATAATAATAATCACTATTATTACTAAATGTCGAAACATAAATTAATTCACATAGTAAATGCTAATCATAGACATATATAATACTAACAACAGACATATACTAAAAATACTACATGTAAAAAATAGCAAAAGTAGTTCTTAAAACAAAATAATACTCTATGGAGAGACATGTACTGTTAATAGTACACCAGACCCAAATGGTTTAAGAATTGCTAACATAACCGGACATACACGTTTCATGAGTACTAGAATTCACTTTATCAATGTTTAAAATCAATATATAAAATTAACATCCCCTCAACTACATGCAAGACGAAAGTTATACATCTCCGTATATCACTGTAATAGAAATAATTAAAATAATTGAATTTGATATTTTACTTAAATTTGTGCTAGATGAAATGTTATTGTAAAATGCTATGGGCCGAATCCATGTCGATTCAGGCAGGGGGGTTACCTTCATAGTCTCAGAAGTTCTTTGATTCAACATATGTTAAAATTCAGGAAAAAATAAAATTCCCGAAATTTTTGGTTTTCCCCAAAAAAATTTCTGGACCGAGATACAGGGTGCCAAAGATGGCATCCCGAGCACCTTTTCCCGTTTGCGATTTTCGAAAAAAAGTTTAATGTGCTCTATCTCTGAAACGATGCAAGATATTTCGTTGCAATTTATTTTATTTTAAAGCTAATATATTTCTGCTTAAAAAGATATACTCCATTTTAAAATATATATTTAATTATTTTTACAGCAGCCTTCTAAAAAAAATTTTTTTTAATCAAAAATAATTTTTTTCTCAAAAATGCCAATCTCAAAAATTTTGATTTTTTTACTGTTAGTCAATACCATTGAGTACTACCTTCACTGTGAAGGAGAACTTCCACTTTTGAGTTTAACAAGTTTTAGAATCATTTCAAGAATTTAGAGAATTTTACAGGAACTGCATGTCAAAAGTTCCAGTAAAAGTCTCTCAATTTTTGTTTATTTGTATCATATGTAGCCTATTACATATCCTAAACAAGTTAGAAATCACACGTCAAACATGGAAAATGAGGTGCATTCATACTATGACTAGTTTCATAAATATTTAGATCTTGGTGCAATAAGTATTACACTCTTCTGAAAACTGGCATGAATACAAAATTTATTATGTTTATATATATTAAATTCAGTAATACGGAAGTAATATGAATCCATCTTAAAAAGAATGTAATCACCAGGGCAACCTAGAATCATTACCTATCATGGGATATGTTTGAATTAATTATGCGTGATAGGATTTAACAGGCTGAATAAAATATTTGTGAGTGTCTTTTTTTCAAAGTTTTAATTTGACTTTCATGACATTTGACAACCCTTTTCACAACATTTGTTGCTTTTTTTTTGGGGGGGGGGGGAAGGGTAACATTTTTTTTGTTTGAAATGATATATTTAATTTTGAAAAAATGTATTCATATTTTCTGATGCAGCCTTGTGATTTTTTTTTAATTAAAAGAAATCAAAAATGCCAATCCTAAATTTATTTATTTATTTATTTTTTTGCTGTTGATTAATACCATTGAGTACTTACTGCCTTCCTTATTTCGAAAAACTTCCACTTTTGATTTTGACAAGTTATCGAAAAACATGTAAAATTTTGCCATATATTTTACCAATTTCTGTATGACAATCACATACTGGTCTCAGGAAATCAGGGTTGCCGGCTTTTTTTGGTTTTATCCACTTAAAAAAAGCCGGCTAAAATTAAAAAAAAGCCGGCTTTTATTTTTAAAGTGTTAATTTGTATCAAATCCATATTAAATTTGGATTGATTTATTTTTAATTATTTACTACTAAAAAAATTATAAATTTCTATTTAATTTTTCAAATAAATAAGTTTTTAACTGCTAGAAGTCAACTGTGAAGGTATTATATCTGAAAGACATAAATCTTGTAAAAAGAAAATATACTCAAAAAATGTGTTTTAAACTTCTATATTTCATATTTCTACTTATATTACACTTTCTTAAGAATTATATTTTATTGAATTATGACAAAATGTAACCAAAGCATTCATGGAAACATTCTTACAGGTCAATATGTAAAGATTAAGTGATAAAATGAACAATGTTGAAAGAGAAATTAGGTAGGATTGAATATTTGAGGAGAATTTAATACATAATTATATAAAATTAAACAACAAAAAATGTTCTAATAAAATTTGTTGGATTAAAATTTTAAATAGCTCTTTGTTATTTGTAAGTTCATATATGCCCACTAGTATGAATGAATATATTCATGCATATGCTAATTGAGAATACTGAAATAAATTGTGAAATATAATATATTATTAAATGTGCATAATTCGAAATACTATTTTCAAAAGTGAGAAATGGTAGTTTTTTTTATATGTATGATTTTAAATGTTTGTAGGGAATAAAACATGACATTTTAATAACTCTTAAAATTAGTTAAGTAATAAAACATGTAGCTAAGTAACTATAGTCCTCTTTAATTTTATAAAACAGTGAAAATAGAAAAACAAGGGTAGGATTAAAGGTCAATGTAAGTTAGAAAAATCATTTGGTTGGTATGGCCATTTTATAATTTAGCTGAGACATTTGCAAATCTGACTATAAATCACTAGCAACTCCATTAGCGTGTTATTTTAGTATTAATGCCTTCATTATTGAAAAATTGGGTTATAACCAATTTTTCATAATGAATCATAAATAAAATCCCAATTTTTCATTTAAATAAATTTATTAAACTCAAAGTAAATTAAACATCATTAAAATTAGTTAAAAGACACTTAAAAGTGTGTAGCTTATAATTAAAATGCTTCACTGTATAAAAGCCAATTATGGCCAAAAAAGACCAATTTTGGCCAAAAAAAGCCGGCTAAAACGAATAAAAGCTTACCGGCTTGGCTTTTTTTAATTTTAGCCGGCTTTTTTGCAACCCTGCAGGAAATCAAAATCTTAGTCTTGTTTGACATAGGATTTTATTTCATAATAAGTATAAGAAACTGACAGCTTTAAAAATAGCTTACAAAAGAAAAAAAACATACACTAAAGTTTACAAAATATATATATAAGTTTCAAAACATATTACTTCCAGTGTACTCTGCTTAGAACTGAAATTAGAAATTCATAGACTTTATAATTTGTTGAACAGTATCTGTATCTTCCTTTGATATTTAGTGATGCCTTCCTGTTTAACTAATAGGGTCTGGGGCTTCCATAATCCTTAAAACATTGTGAATAGGAAGTGAACACTGGTGGTAGTGTTACTGTTTAGCAGGTGGAAATCTATATCCAACAGCCGATCCATGTGGGAGCACAAAGTTAACGACAATTTCATAAACAACTGATTTCATTTACCTTTGCAATCCACTACTCACAGTAATATACACAAGCAACAAAAATTCCTTTTTATAAATTGTGAATCTGAATATTTTGCAATTGTTTCAGAGATCTTGGTTGGACAAATGAAATTTCTTCTTGCTTGCTGTTCAAAGTTTGTGCAATTTAGATACTATGATATTAATAGATGAATATACCCATCACTATGATATTAATAGATGATTGTTCATTCTATTAAATTCTATCATACATAGTTAAATATCACATGATAGGTAATGATTCTAGGTTGCCCTGGTGATTATGTTCTTTTTAAGATGGATTCATATTACTTCCTTATTACTGAATTTAATATATAGAAACATAATAAATTTTGTATTCATGCAAGGCTTCACAAGAGTGTAATACTTATTGCACCAAGATCTAAATATTTATAAAACTAGTCATAGTATAAATGCACCTCATTTACCATATTCGACGTGTGATTTCTAATTTGTTTAAGATATGTAATAGGCTACATGTGATACAAATAAACAAAAATTGAGAGACTTTTATTGGAACTTTTGACATGCAATTCCTCTAAAATTCCCTAAATTCTTGAAATGATTCTAAAACTTGTTAAACTCAAAAGTGGAAGTTCTCCTTTACAGTGAAGATAGTACTCAATGGTATTGACTAACAGTAAAAAAATCAAAATTTTTGAGATTGGCATTTTTGAAAAAAAAATTATTTTTGATAAAAAAAAATTTTTTTTAGAAGGCTGCTGTAAAAATAATTAAATACATATTTCAAAATAGAGTATATCTTTTTAAGCAGAAAAATATTATCTTTAAAATAAAATAAACTGCAACGAGATATCTTGCATCGTTTTAGAGATAGAGCACTTTAAACTTTTTTTCGAAAATCGCAAACGGGAAAAGGTGCTCGGGATGCCATCTTTGACACCCTGTATCTCGGTCTAGAAATTTTTTTGGGGAAAACCAAAAATTACAGGAATTTTATTTTTTCCTGAATTTTAACATATGTTAAATCAAAGAACTTCTGAGACTATGAAGGTAAGATTTTTACTTTGGCTGCCTGAATTGACATGGACTATGCCTATGTTAAAAGAGTTAAACCTTATTCAATTTGTTTTGTTGATTAATATTTTAATTAGTTATATTTTATTAAAGTTTTAGATAATTAGATTTCTTGATATTACTCTGTTTAATTAAAAGAAATAAATATCATAATTTAGCTTATATGTTCATAATGAGAATAAATACAAAAATATTTGAATGTTTCTTAGACTTCAATATTTTACTCTAACTATTGAATAGCAATTTTATTTCTCGCTTTATACAACTTCATAATAGACGAAAATTAAAGATTTTTTTTTTTTTTTTTTTTTTTTTTTGGAAATAGAAAAACCAAATGATTTTTTATGTAAATTTATAATAGACAGAGTGTTGTCTTACTCAATTTTTGTTGATTAATGTTTTAATTAGCTATGTTCTATTAATTTTTCGTTTAATTGCACTTCTTGATATTACTTTGTTTAACAATAACTAATAAAAATTCGAAAATATATAATTATTCAGCTTACATGTTTATAATGAGAATAAATAAAAATAAATACTTGTATGTTACTCAGGCTTTAATATTTTACACTAATTATTGATTAGCATGTTATTTCTCTTTTTACACAACATATCAAAAGTTCTCTTAATGGGTACACTTTAAACAAGAATATTATTATTAATCAGGAATGTAATTTTTACATTTTGATGTTAAAAAAAATTGCAATTACAAAATATGTTTTCTTTTTTTCTTTTTGCAAAAAATATTATTATTATAAATAATCGTAAAATTATTTGACACAAAATAGCTACAGTTGCCAAATGTCAAACGTTTATCTGTAAAAACATAATGACCGTGAAAATCTTCTAGTGAAGTAGTTTCCAGCTCCTAGCAGGAACTATGAATACACCCTCGAAAGTAAAATAAACTGTTTTTCACACGTAAACATCGTAATTTTTTCTTTTTTATGTCTGAGAAATGGCGGATGTGAATAGGCTTGGAAAGTTATTAACACTCAAAAAATACTCTCTTATGTGTCTACCAAAGAGATGATAATGGCCATTCCGTCACTAATTTTTTTCATCCAAAGTTTTAGAAATGTTTTGTATGCAATAAAGATTGACATACTGTTCAAATACGTCAGACTAAGAAATTGTAAGATTCTAAGAAAGAAACCAAATGAAGCTCGGCAGGCAGCTGACAGTTGCAAGAATGATAACTTCCTGAAACTTTCTGAGTGTGGTTAGTTGTTGATGTACTAAATTATTCTATAATAAAATATTTCTACGTATAGTTGCATTTCATAATTTCAATGAAAATTTCTTCCAAAATGCTTATTTTTTAAATGGATCAATACGTTTTTCAATTTTTATTTGTATTTACATAAATTAGCCTAAAATAGAATGAAAACTGAAATCTAAAATTTTTTAATTTGTTATATGTATATTGCCCACGTGCAATAATTCTACATAAAATATATGTTTTCATAATCCCTGAAAATATCAATAGAATATTTATATTATCTTTTCCTTAAATTTCTAATTAATAAACAAGAGTTATTAAAGGATTTAAAGATTGCATCGAAATCAAAATTTAGACCATTATTACAATGTTTCTCGCTCCTTACTTTTGCTTAACCCTTTTAAATTTTCGAATTTGCATTTAACTGTTCTTATAGGGCATATATTTTTTATAAGTAACCACATTATCTAAAGTTTTGTAGTCTCTTTAGGCTAATGTTAGACTACCAATTCTTTTTCGTGTTGGTGGTTTCTGCATGAAAATGCGTCACCTACCACACGAGCACTTTTCTACTCTGCGTTCAAACAAATACGGCAAAATAAATAAAGATAATGGAAGAGAAAATTAACAAGAATTTTTCTTTATGGTATTTATCGAAAAATATTTAAAGAAAGAAAAACGGTCTTTGTATGTATGCAAAATAATAATAATAATAATGATAATTTATAGATAATTACGAGATCTTCCTTAGATTTTTCTGATTCTTTTTCTTCTTTACTTATGTTTTTTTTTTCTAAATGATGACAGATGCCAGACGTCTCTATTCAAGTTATTATTATTGTTATCTTTATATAATTCGGACAAGGAATCCCACTCATAATATCAGAAGTTCTTACATTTAAAAAATTACGGAATTCACGTTGAGGTCTGCGCGGGACTAGTTACATTCACCGCACTTGGTCCGGGCCAAGCCCTTGCTTTTGCTGAGGGGTCGATCACATCTAGACCATGACCTGGACTTTACTTTATTATGAAAGATCAGTCCGAGCCGATCCTAACTTATTTTTTCCGTACCGAACCGGTATTGATGTCATTCTTCTTAGGTCTGCTCGGGCCTAAATTTTCAGCCCCGGCGTCGACACATATCTGTAAGAAAATTCTTGTCCTGATATGACTTTTGATGTAACCAAAAATTTTTAGCAAAGGGTGTTCTTCCGTGAAATTCTGTGCATTAGTTTTTGAGATAAAGCTATTGCGGAAATTGTGATAAATGCAGCATATCAGAACCATCTGTTGAAAGATTTTCACCAAAACTAGCCAGCCCCAGTATTTTTCATGATTAATTGAATATATATTTTTATTAAATTCTGTGCATTAAATTCAGAGTGACAGACATTTATGCAAATTGCACATCAAACGTGACAAATTATTTTTATCACATTTGTAACTATGCTGGCCTGTTCTAGGTTACTTTTAATTTTCTGTTTGGGTTCGTTCCTACGTTGTTGGAAATGGAAGGGATTAAAATGAAAAGATAGGGTAACGCTAAATCTTCCACAGAACACTTACGAGCTGCCTAAACGACAACCGAAACTCAATTTTGATCTCGTACTTTAGAACCTTGATCAGGTAACGAAATCTTCACCTGACTAGGCACCTCCAGAGGTATAATTCACAAAAGCTTACTAATTTGGCGCAAATCTCATTCACATTCCTTATTGACGAATATTCTTTTACCGGGTTTATCTCCTTTTACCTGATATTCTTAAACACTGATATTCTTAAAATTTAAGTAAAATTAGCTTTGAGTAAAATTTGCAAAATTTTAAAACCAAGAATTTTGAAAGCCACCTCTTCACGACGGCACAGGCCGAAACAGCATTTCATTTAGTAGTTTAGGCTTCGGTTGCATTTCATACGCATTTGGTAAACGTCCTTAACTTTTTTTTTTCATTTTAAATTCGGGACATTAAAATTGGTAAATTTCATAGAATCTAAAATGTAAACATTACAAATTAAAAAAAAAACAGTATATTATCAAACTTTGTTTAAAGCTGGAATTAATCAAACAAAATAATTAAAGGTAGAACCAATCCGCCATTTTTCAAAAGTTATTTAATGATGTTAATCTTATTATTTATTGAGAAATAAAATACTTCTTCCGTTTTACTTTACTTTGATTTAGATTTTAATGACAAAAGCGGTCTCACAAAGCAGCGACTTTTTTGTATTATTTAAATTTCAAATGTATAATTAATGATATAATTTTATTTTAGAAACCTGAACCTTTAAATATCATTCTTATATCATTAAATATCATTAGAGATAAAAATGAAATTCTAATAAATATCAATTATGCATCTACAAAAATAAAATGTGTTTACAAAATGAAAATTTCGATAAATTAATTTTGGTGTGCTCATTAAATTTTAAAGCTTGATCAACTTAAACGAAAATCCTTTAAAAATATATTTCTCGAAAATATGTCTTATTTCATTTCCAGTTAATTCGCATAAGAATGTATTAGTTTCTTTTTAATATTTTTGCTTGCACTTTTCCTTACGAAAGCAGTCTAACAATTATTGCTTTAAATGTTAAATACCTTAAATTGTAAACAAGATTTCTTTAATTTGATTTGAATTTATTTACGTATTACTATTTAATCTCCTGAAAATGAATTGAATGAAAATTCCATAAAAATATTTTTTTCCTAAAGATTTTATTTATATTGAGTTGTTTTAATTGCTTCGAATTTAAAAAAAAGCCAATGTTTCTAAATACTTTAGCAATACAAAATTCAGAATTGTAGAACGTTTTTTGTTTCTGTACCTTCTTAGGGATAGTGACACCGACATGTAATTTAGCCTATTATGGAGAAAAAGCTGTCATCGTCATTTTGACACCGATATTTTAAAAATCAGTTTGGAATTTCATAGGATTGCGTATAATTACCCATCTAGAATGTTTTTTGCTCATTTTAACCCCTTTAAAATTTCGAATTTCTTCACAAATGCTCTTATTGATAATGTATATTTTATAATTGACTAACATTCCAAAATTTCATACTTCTAGGATCTTCAGTAACACAAAAATTGCATTTTTAGAAAGAAGTTTACACCTACACCCCTTCGGGTATAAGATATAGCTAATACTTGGCATTAGCTTTATCTTGAATACTTGAATTCATGAATTTAATTTCCATGTAATTTGCATAAGAATATACATTATGTTTTTTTTTATGTTTTTGCTTACACTTTTCATTATCAAAGCAGTATAACATTTATTGCTTTAAATGTGAAATAGCTTAAATTATAAGCAAAATTTTTAATTTGATTTGAATTCATTCATGTATCATTAATTAAGTTTCTGATATGGAATTTAACAAAAATCCGATAAAAATAATTTATAATTTCTTACAGTTTGTTATTGCACTGTTTTCATAGAATTGAATAAAAAATAGACCATGTTTTAAAGAGTGGCAAGACACACCTCAATGTAAAAAAGCCTGTTAAATTACTAAAATGTTTCTAAAAAACTTGGATTCCTAAAACATCGTATATATCGGCAACAAGAAAAGTTCATGTAACGAATACACGCTTGCACTGTAAACCAAAAATTCTGCAAGGTTACTAAGAATTTTTCGGGAAATTGGGAAGTGTAGAACTTTTTTTTGTAACTGCAACCTAGGTTACAGATAAAATTTTAGTAAAATTATTGTAATTTTGTTAATTTTTTTGTAAATCTACAGTTTTTTGTAGCTTAACATAAACTAGTTTTGTCAATATGCATCCCTTTTGCGCACAGCACAAATATAAAATTTAATAAGCATGCAAACTTAACTTTAAACCTGTAGAATTGCAGATTCTTTTTTTTTATTTTACAGTGTACAAAAACAATTTTGGTATAGGAAGTCAGAGTCGTAATGCATTTTATAAGTATAATACAGATGTATCTTTCGGTTTCTATATAGGAATGATTTATTTTGAATTTATATTAAATACAAGGACAACTTTTTAAAAAAATTGACGTATAAGTCAAGAAGTTATATTTTTAATCATCTGTAATTCAAGAATTGTTTTTTGCAATCTGCAAGCCTTATGGAAATGTGTTAAGATTAACTCTGTGGTTACATAAATATAAAATAAATATGAACAGCAGAAGATCTGTAATGTATTACCCCATAAGGGATCCTAAAAGAGAACACTTCCATGGAAAAAATTACTAGTCACTAAAACTTGACTTTAAATTTCCGAAAAAAGATTTTGCTCACTAAAACTTTCTTTCCTTTCGTGTTAATCAACCCTCTCTATAAGTACTTATTTGTATCGCCAAATAAAAATATGATAAAAATACGAAAGTTCTAACATTATAATTAACTAGATGGTACCCATAAAGATTTGACGGTAAACTTCTGGAAAGTTTCATTAGAAACAAGTTTCGTTTTTTTTTAAATTAGTTACTTTTAAAGTAAATTTTAAAAACTTGATGTGGACCTATATTACATGTGATTCCTACATATTCAAAGCCTTAGATTATATATATAATGCTGTTAGCCTAACCTACTCAATCAATAAAGGTAAAGAATTTTAAATTTGTAATTTTAATTATGCTTGCTTTTAACAGAAGTGTAATTCAGAAATTTATTTTTGTAACAAATAATAATATTTAGTAGTTTCTAAAACTTTTCAAGTACTTTTAGACGTTTTCATTAATTTTATTTATACATGCTCATTCTAAAGCCCTAAACACACAATTTCAGGTACCATCAAATGATTTATAAAATATGTTTTTTAATTACTTAAAATTTACATTATATTTTTGTACATGATTTAATTATTAAAACATAAGTACCAAAATAATTCATTTATAGTGTTTACGTGAATATTTTTCTTTTTTTTCCTGTTGTATGTTCTTTTTTCAAAAAATAATGAATGCTTTTCTTTCTAAAGATAGGCATATTCACGCATTATACATGGTGCGTCATAAACTCGTGCAAAGTTTAAAAATCAATAATTAAAGAAGTAATGTTCGGAAAAGTTTTCGGTTTGAGCGAAGATTATCAGATGTATTTTGGTTTATATATATATATAGATAGATAGATATAGATATATATATATATATATAATAAAAAATGATTTGAAAAATAACTAATAAAAAGCGCTTACACGTCATATTGAAACATTTTATGCAAATCAGGCAAACGAAAACAGACAACCCGTTTTTTCCAAACCTCCTATTAAATTGAGTATATCATTCAATGAAATAGAGCTTTTTTGCTCCTTAAGCCCTTTTTCCATGCAATACTTTCATAATGCAATAGTTGTGGATTCACCATTCTTGTAGAAAAGTTTAATCACCAGCGATCGATCTGGTAACGATAGTATACTGACGAGATCAAATGATGAATCCATTTACAGCCAGGTGTTTTATTGCTAACCTAATTTACATAAAATGTCTCATTATGACGTGTGAGCACCTTCTACTGATCACTTTTGAATCTTTTTACTATACATGGAAAAAAACCCAAAATCCATGTGATCACACTTGAGCAATTCGAAATTTTTTCCGAGCAGTACTTCTTTTGTTATGGATTATTAAAGTTTGCACCAATTTATGACACACCCGGTATGCGTCTTCTTGATAATGCTCATGAAAAATACGGCAAAAATTGTAGACGGGTTCAGTTTATTTAAACATAATAGCATAAAAATATTTTAGCTTAAATATTTTAATATAAAATTGTGTAATCACTTATAAAATAATTTAGCAGACTCGTCAAAAAATGTTTGACGTATTGTTTTTGTCTACATGATGCACTACATTTAATAATTTATATAATTCACCTATAATGCTACGTACAAATGAATTGATTTATCTGAGCTTATACGTGCATAACAGAAATAAGTTCATACTGATTAGTTCTGCTACCTACCGAAGAATGTTTAAATATTGGCGCCTTTTACAAAAATTATTTTTAAAATACTGTTAGGTGCTCAATTAAACTTTACAAAAGATTCAAATTTTTGAAAAATAACAATTTTTTTGTAAATTATTATTCTTGTTTTTTTTTCTTCTCTAACTTACCGATTTTTGACAATTTTTATCAATCTGTCTCTAAAACCCTAAATTTCAAATTCTCTGAGCTAATAATTTATTGAATTTTCTTTTACATTTTTATGCATTATTTAACTATTCAACCATAGCTATCAATGTAATAGATTTTAGCTATCAATGTAATGTGTTTATAGATCTTATATAAATGATTTTCTTTTCTTTTTTTTAATAATGAATATTTTTCTTATTATATACACTAAACTATTATCTTGACGATAATCATTCAAAATGTATCAAAAATTGAAGGTAAAATTAAACTTACGAAAGTCTTTATTTTTTGAAAAAATACCGATATGTAGCATTTTTTGACTTATTTTATTTGTTTAACTACGCAATCCTTATGATTCTTCATTAAGGGGCCGCTTCACTCAAATGAAAAGACCCGTTCGCTAATGCTAATCCTATGGAAGAAATTAATAAAGATATCTCGGTTGCATTTTAATATTTTTAAATGATTCTTTTTGCATTAGATAGCTGAGATGGATCTGAATGCAGGCCGTTTTTTATTCTTTTGATTTCGTTTACAGATATTTTTTCGATAATGCTTTCATTTTCAGAACCGGTTTGGAAAGCGAAATCACCCCCATAAAAATATCTGTAAACAAAAATCAAAAAAGTAAAAAACGGGCTGCATTCAGATCCATCTCAGCTATCTAATGCAAAAAGAATCATTTAAAAATATTAAAATGCAACCGAGATATCTTTATAAATTTCCTCCATAGGATTAGCATTAGCGAATGGGTCTTTTCATTTGAGTGAAGCAGCCCCTTAATTTTATTTTTATCAGTCTCACTCTAAAATCTTAAACTTTTTGTATGCAGCTAATAATTTATAATGTTAATAATTTATTAACATTAACAAATATATAATTAAGTTAATAATTTATAATGTTTATAATGCTAATTAGTTATAATATATATTTTTTAAATACATGAAATTAATTTTGCATTTTCATGATTATTTAGTTATCATGTACATTGCATGAATTATATTTTACATTTTTATGCATTTTTTAAATAAAGCATAAATATAAGGTAATTTTTTTATAGTTCTTATATAAATTTTTTTCTTTTTTTTTTCTCTTTTCAATTTCATTTTTTACGGAAAAGAATCGCTAATCTTTCTTTATGACACATACATATAGTCTTGAAATAATCAGACACTATAACCAAAAAAAAAAAAAAAAAATCTCAATTTGCTTTACCATAAAAAATATTTCAGCATAAATATTTTAAATGTAAGTTTTTTTATATTTAAAAAGACATTGTTGAATGTTAAATCTCATTTAATTTTAAAACATTCAAATAATAATAATAAAATACAAAACATATACCTTCTCTTCAAAGTACTATAGGTCGTTAAGGATACGAGTTATCGTCAAAACTAATCACAAAATTCCTGTTGCCGGCTTTTGTGATCGATCATACCTCCTGAACACAGTGTCCGAAACTGGTGCTTTAGACATCTCGGTCATCTGGACCTGCTATTACTCACCCCTGCAGGAATGAAATTACAATTTTGACTTCACGCATGCGTAGATGCTGCTTTTTTTAAGGGTTGATCTTAAAATATAAATCTTTATATATATATGATGTTACATTGAGCTCCTATGATAAAGTTAGTATTAATAAAAAATGTTGGATTAATCAATTGATTGTAAAAAAACAATGGCCTTCTACCATTTGTTAAATTACGATTTGAGAAACAAATTACTCAAAGAGATTTTAATTGCTAAAGGAAGTATTTGACAATAAACACAAATAGATACTTGAAAATCGTCAACTTATTTTCTCAGAATCATATCGTATTACTTACACATTTATCATCAGACCTCATTATATGCATGTGATAATTGACATTATATTAATGTTATATTGAGCTCCGATAATAAAGGTGGTATTAATAAAAAATCTTGGATCAATCATATGATTGTAAATAAGCAGTGGTCTTCTACCATTTGTTAAATTACCATTTGAAAAACATGTTACTCAAAGAGATTTTAACTGCTAAGGGACGTATTTGACACTAGACGAAAACAGATATTTGAAAATCTACAACTTATTTTCTCAGAATCATATTGTATCACTTGCACATTTACACTGTTAAAATTTTTGCTCTAGTTTGAACTCTTTGACTCTTGATCTTTGCTCTAATTATGATAGTATGATCGTATAGCTCGTATGATCGCTTTAGTTCGTATGATAACTTTACCAATCAGTTAGATTGTGTTAAAATAATAGTATATCTACGTATCCATCGTTCTATGGATTTCCATTACCAGCGGCTTATTCTGCCGATCTCTCTAAATGACAGACCAGATGTTATGGCCAATAAGGTTATCTGAGCGAAAAATCCCAGACGGCAATCTCCCGGTTAGCTTAACAGGTAAAGCATTGGCCTTGTAAGTCAAGTATCCGGGTTCGATTCCCGGCCTGGGCAATTTTTCGCTCAGTTGGAGATATTTAATTCGTACAAATTTTGGTGCTCATCAGCTGTCACCATAATATTGTGAAATCTCGTACCAATATTTTAAGCTTGCTATTTCAATCTTGTTCCAACTACTGTAAGTATGCTTCAGCAGGAGCACGAAATATTGGTTCAAGATTTCGCCATCTTAGAGTGGCAGCTTTTGAGCACCAAAATGTGGTTCAAACTTGCAGAAGATTTTTAACAGTGTATCATCGAGCCTCATTATATGCATGTGATAATTGAATCAGGTGAAATGTATGAATGAGAATAAAAATTATCGTAAGCTATACAAAAAGATTTTTTATTTTGTTTTTTGTACTTGTTCACTTCAATATCAAACCAAATGAAATAACGATTCGCGATTTCTATTAAGTAATAAAATTTCAAAAGGACAAACTATACCCCATATCAGGGACGCAAAAATCTTGGCGCCACAAGACAGTCTCATACCACTAAATTTATTTCTTTACTTTTCGTCTAATATTTCGTAAAAAATTCTTGTAAGAATGCTATTAAATTTTAACCGAGGAAACCTTATAAATTTTAGCAATGAGACATTGCCCGTTGGCGCCTAGATTTTTGCACCTCTGTTCTAGAATTTTCAACTCTTATGAGTTTTACGTTGTTTAATATAATAATAATTTCATTATTTTATTAAAAATCACAAGAAAATTTACATATTTATAAAGTATTATTTAACAATATTTATTATGAACCTGAAAATTTAATCATAAAGAATGCCCTTTTAAAATAAATATTATAATTCTATTTTTTTTTTCATTTAATTTTTTTCAGTGTTTCATTAAATTTTTATTAAAAAAGAAATGTTTAACTCTTTATACGATAGTACCATGCGGTAACCAATGGTAGAATAAATTATCAAAATAAATAAATAAAAAATAATGATAACTTTTTATAAAATTCATATAATATATGTATTACTAGCAACGCTATCTAGAAAAAGTTATAGGTACTTTACTTTTCTTTTCTCAAAAAGTCTATTGGTTGAACCAAACAAAATTTTTTTCAAAAGGATGATTTCTTTTGACTTTGCATGTTTTCAGCCTTCTTGACATTGAAAGATTGGGAGGAAAGTTTCATTCCTGAAATATTTATATCTTTCCTATATAAGAGCATACATATATCTACATTTCGAAACTCTATAAAAAAAATAAATATTTTAAATAAAAGATGTGAGTGAAGTTATAAATATTGCACAAAATCCCTGTACTTTCAAATTTGATTTATTAATTTCAATTGTCACATCCTTCTAAAATTTTTTAAAAGATTCTTTCTTCTAACTCAGTTTTCAAAATTCATGAATCATGATTTAGAAGGTAAAATTTTCAAGAATTTTTTTATTTGGAACGCAAAGTGTTCAAAGATGTTGAAATGAATATTTGACCCTACATTATTTAGATATTTAAATCTGTCAAGCATACAGCAGAAAAATGTAAGGCTTTTTTTCTGTATCCTCCCCAAAATCTCAAATGAATAAAAGTTTTTGACAAGGCCTGAAAACATTTAAAAAAGACATTTTTCTTCAATAAATGAAAAAGAAAAAATAAATAACAAAATTTGAGACGGAAGTGGTTGATTTCAACCGTGAAAGAAATTTAAGGGACGTCTTTCAAAATGTATATTATTATAATATGTTACCTTTTATCATTTTAAAAGTTTGAAATATTTCTTACCCATTTTAAATAAAAAACTGAAAATAAAATTGGTTTCATTAAAGCGAGAGCTGCATCAGATTTTTTTCCTTTTAAAATGTGTTGTTATTTTCTTCTCTGCATTCACCAGATATGCATTTTTAGAAATACTTTTACGAAACCTTTTACTATATAAAAGATTTTAAGACGAAGCTTTTTAAAACCATACAATCAAACCATGAGTATATCATCATTACGTCATTACATCAAACCATGGTTCCTCATGAAATATATTCCAGCAGATAAGGCTTGCTATGAACCACGTTGCTCACCGATTAATGTTGAAGAACCTGATTCAATCCCTGGTTTGGACACATTTTTTGGACACATGTGTTGTTTGTTGCTTTTTTATAAAGATTAGCAATTATAAATTTCACATTACTGAATTAAAAGCTTGCAAAATTTACTACGAAGATTTCCAAAAATTATATGCATGTTTATTCAATTTAATCAAAGCGGGATACTCTTCCATTTCGTGTTTTCACTAATGTTGATGCCTCATCAAAAATATTTCATCGTGTGCTGAGTTTGCAGCCTTGCCAGCAAATAAAAGTAACAGGTGCTAGGCTTGGTATTGTCCAGGTAGCTCAGTGATATAGATTTGACGCGTAATGTCGATGGCGCTGGTTTGATCAGAGACATGGACACTTTTTCTCTCTATTTCTTGTACACGTCTAAAGGCAGTTGAATAAAAATTCAGCACTTAAAAAATTCTTCGTATTCTAAATGTTATGGTAAAATTTGAAACTCAAAGCAAATATTGTGTTTGTTTCATTTACGATTTCAGGAAATTAAAAAAAAATTGTTACATTTCAAATATATCCTCAAAAAGAACTAAAATTAACAGTTGTTGGGAATTTTGCAATTCAACTCCTGCCTCTAATCGTCTAGATTTTTGTTTAATTGACGTCTAGATGATTATCACTAAAAGAAAATAATAAAACTTTTTGAAAGCACATTACAGTCCCCACTGTAATCTGGAAATATATAACTGTAAATATACGGAGCAATGAGTCCCATAATCTTTTAAAGTCATAATTCATTGGTGTACCAAAAAGTACACAACGGTGTAGTTTGAAAATGATGAAAGGTTAAAATATAACAAATACAATACATATTTTGTAAATTAGAATAATTGGATAAAAAAAATTAAAACTTTGTAAAAGCAAATGGTTTCTTAACAAACTAGTTTTTATTTGTATGTAGGACAATATTTATGTTCATTTTATATGTCAAATTCATTTTAATAGAAAATTTTAAACGTTGACATATTTTTCCAATTTTAAAAAACGCCTGCTAACCAGAAGGTCTCATAAAACTAATGAAACTAATTAGCAGACTCCAAATGAAAAATACGAAATAATAAAACTCATATATTGAAATAAAAAATTTAAAAACTTCATCAAATGTAAAAGAATCAAATTATAAAAGAAATTACTTTAACAAAAGGAATAAGTATGTTACGTAATTGAATATATTATATAAACAGTTATTCACAAATTGCGCCACTAATTTAAAAAGATTTTTTTATAGAAAATTAAATGTTTACGAAATACAATAAAGTAAAAAAAGTAAAATTATCAGTCAGATTATTCCTATTTTGAAGTCTCTGAAAAATAAAATGTCATTCTGAAACGAAAGTATAAAAAAAGTTAATATGTTTTTTGATTTTAGATTTAATTCACTTTATTTTAATTGCTATTTTTCAATTTGCATATTTCTGAAGTCATCAGAAATTGTAATTATTTTTTTAAGATTGCATTTAATGCGTTTATGTATTATTTCTTTTTCTGTAAGAGTTTTAAAGCACTTAACAAATACTAAAAGCCTGCAACGACATACTAAACAAACAAAATTCGAATGTGTAAAAAGACAATTGAAGTATTATTAATTTACTTCGAGTGTGCAACAAATAAATTAAAGCATAGCACGGCAGTGCTATGCTTTATTTATTTCCAATGTGACTCCATAATGTTATTTTAATACGGAATTTAACCTTGAACGAGTTATTTACTAGACATTTTCCCACATTTTGTACGCGCTTCCACAAATTTTCTTCAAAGGATCTTATTGTTTAAAAAATAATTCCTTCCAATCAAAAAAATATACAGAGGTCAATGGACATATTTCCTGTAGCAATTAATCACTTTTACGTGATAAAAAAAATAAAATTGATTTTTTTTTTGTAAGAATTAAAAACGGTATATTTACGACGTCATATTAGAAATGAAACGGAGATTTGCAAACATTTCGTACAAATACAAGAATCGTCAACAGAAAGCAAAATGAAGCATGATTTTAAAAATAAAAGGACATTTTCAAACATTGATCAAGAAGCTTCTAACAGAAGAAATATAGAAAATAAGTAAATTAAACTTTTTCCTACCTATTGTCTCTGCAAAATAATAGAAAATAACTTAAGTATATATATGTAACTGGTATTTGAAAGCGAGTTTTTTGACACATTGGCATAAAAAAAAGAGGGAAAAAAAATTGCACCAAACCCAGTGCATATATGACATTTGCACCGGGATTTCGTATTTACACCACATTTTTAAAAATTTCTTCGTCTTATATGTTCGAAGAAAATCAAAATAAATTTAGGTGAATAAAATTTTTCAAAAATAATAGTGTTTGAGAATAATAATATTTCATCCTTGGTATGTAATGAAACTAGTAAATCTGCAGAACTGTGTCTTCAAACATAGCAATTTTTTAAGGCTAAACCGCAGAATCGTCAACTACTTGGTACTAGACTTTTCGACACTGCAATAAATTCGCCAATTCTATCAACCTAAATATTCAAATCCTATGTAAACAAGTATAAACAATGTTTACAAATATATTTTTTTAATTCCCGATTTGATGATTTTTTTTAAATCGTGCCTAAATTTGTAATGTTACAAATAATTAATCATTGGATAAAATCAATTTTAAATCAACGGTACTATTTGGTTATCCCGTCCACCAAAAAACTATCGCCAAACTATAAGATAAAATGCCAGTAATGGATGATCGTGAATGTCACATTCAATGACATTAAATACCTACACTATCTACCAAAAAGTATTTGTACACTTTCAGTTTTTGACATTTTGTCAAATATTTAAAAATATACTGGTCGGATTCTTCTGGAACTTCAGAAATATAAAGATTATGTTTCACTTTATATTTATTTACATTCATTTGTTAAGCGGGTAATTAGGGGGCCGGCAAAAAAACAAAGAATAATAGAAATATTTGGGATCGCCCTGTACATGAAAATGCACGAAACGACTTATCGCTTTAGAATAAAAATATATGAATACAGTAGAATATGTACACTAATTTTTGTGAGAATAGCATGTATATTTATGACGATAGAGCGATTTTTTTGAAAAATTCAAAAAATTCTGGTATGTTTTTTGTTTATATCATAGAGGGTTTTTGACCAAATTTAACGCAAATTTCAGAAAAATTGGCAAAATCTATTTAAAAAAAATATAGCGCAATTGGAATATAAATATATTTAATACTTTATGAAATATGAGTAGTTTTATGAAATAATTTTTATCTGCGCATGCGCGAACGATAAAAACAATTCTTTTACATCATTTAATAGTCAATTCTATGGAGTAACTTATAAAAAAAATCCAATCAAATATCGTGAAAATTCAAAAACCTATCATTATTATAAGTAAGCTGTTTTTACATTGTTCTCTAAAAACGGCTGAATGATAAGGGATTCTCCACAAATTGACATTTTTTATTAACTGACTTTTAGGAAAAAATTAGTACTATTTAATGAATACAATATTGCTGCTAATAAGTATCTTGACACCTGTGATAGGAAAGGAAAAGGGCTTTTATTCTTTTCCATCACAGATGTCAAGATACGTATTAACAGAAATATTGTATTAGATATTGTATACATTAAATACTAATTTTTTCCTAAAAGTCAGTCAATAAAAAATGTCAATTTGTGGAGAATTCCTTATCATTCAGCCGTTTTTAGAGAGCAATGTAAAAACAGCTTACTTATAATAATGATATCTTTTTGAATTTTCACGATATTTCATTGGATTTTTTTTATAAGTTACTCCATAGAATTGACTATTAAATGATGTAAAAAAAATTGTTTTTATCGTTCGCGCATGCGCAGATAAAAATTATTTCATAAAACTACTCATATTTCATAAAATATTTAATATATTTAAATTCCAATTGCGCTACATTTTTTCTACTGCATTTTGCCAATTTTTCTGAAATTTGCGTTACATTTGGTCAAAAACCCAGCATGATATAAACAAAAAACATACCAGAATTTTTTGAATTTTTCAAAAAAATCGCTCTATCGCCATAAATATACATGCTATTCTCACAAAAATTAGTGTACATATTCTACTGTATTCATATATTTGTATTCTAAAGCGATAAGTCGTTTCGTGCATTTTCATGTACAGGGCGATCCCAAATATTTCTATTATTCTTTGTTTTTTTGCCGGCCCCCTAATTACCCGCTTAACAAATGAATGTAAATAAATATAAAGTGAAACATAATCTTTATATTTCTGAAGTTCCAGAAGAATCCGACCAGTATATTTTTAAATATTTGACAAAATGTCAAAAACTGAAAGTGTACAAATACTTTTTGGTAGATAGTGTATACGTATTTAGAGATGTTATCAAATGATTTTATTTCCACTTTTTAGAAGTGTTTTACCCCTTTATTTGCACTTTTGTTATAAAAAAAATGCCAATAGGTATAATTTGGCTATTAGTTTGGCGACTTATATAATTTGGCGGAATAGGTTGAAGGGATAATCAAGTACCGAATTAACTTGTATTAAATTCATTATTCCGATGATTTTAATATGATAAAACACTACACGATTTAATTTTTAAAATATCGCAAAGAATTTCTGTTGAAAAATAGCTGTTTTTCATACTTTAAGTTAATATTTTTATGGCACTACTAGGTTATCCCATCGACCAAAAAATTATCGCCAAACTATAAGATTAAATGCCAAAAATGGATGATCGTTAATGTCACATTCAATAACATTAAATACGATTCACGTGTTTAAAATGTCATTAAGTGATTTTTATTTCGATTTTTTATTTGTATTTTTATTAATATCCTACTAATTATTTGGTTTTTCGTTATTTAAAATACAAATTAAGTCAACATGTATAATTTGGCTATTAGTTTGGCGATTTGTAGAATTTGACGAAATTGGTCGACGGGATAATAGAGTAGTACCATTTTTATAAAACTTTTTATTCACTATCTCTATCAGTTAAGAAAATTTAAGCACATTTGGAATATTCATAATGCGTCACCTTTATGCACAGATGTCTAATACTTATCATGTTGGCGCAGTTTTTTTCTGACGCCAATTTGGCGAAAATTTCGTTTTCAAATACATATCACGTATATATTTTTTAATTATTTTCTAATATTTAAAAAAAAATAAAGATAAATATAAAAAAGTTTATTAATAACTATAGAACAAACGATCTACATAATTTTTTTAAATAAAAGTAATAGAAAATAAACAATTTATTAGTAAAATAAACAACGATAGCCAGGTTAGCATGTGAGGCATATAATATCCATTTTGTTCCAATCGCGCCAATGTATTGCATTATATGACATTTATCCCTAACTTTTCTACGCTGAACCCTGCCCAGAGCTCCGACAGCGGTTTGAAGTTCTGTCGATGTTAAGTTTCAATTTTGGGCAGAGTTTCAATTCAAACATTGATTTATTTATAAAGAAGCTTCTAAGGGAAGAAATACAGAAAATAAATAAACATGGTGTCATACACAAAATAAAAAAATAAATACATTTTATTGATACTATGTCTTGAGGTATTGTTGGAGGAATATTATATTGTCTAGAGGTGAATGTCTAGAATTATACTAGACATTTATGACGTCATATTGGAAATGAAACAGAGATTTTGAAATATTTGGTATCAAGACAGGAAGCATGTACAGAATTCAGTTTTAGATGTAAAAAAAAGTTAACGATTTGGAAATGGATCAATGAAAATCTGTGCAAAACCCAATGGAGAAATGAAAATCTAACGTAAATACCACGGAGATAGATAGAGTTTTTAATTGGGGATGGTTTTTGAGTCTAGGTATCAGGATCGGTATAGATCTGGAAAAATAAATCTGATATTGCTACGTAAGGGAAAACGTAATAGTTAGTATTTCATCAAATGAAATTTTGTTCAAAAATCTTATTTAACTTTGAGGCCCTTTCACAGTTTTGCAGAATTGCTAAATTGTAACTAAAGTGCTTCAACACTCGCTCATCCTGCTTGCACATATGAAGCCAACATGATGTTTAATCTTGAATTAGTTATACACTCAAATTTTTCATCACCACATTCTTTTTTAGCATAAAATGGAGCTATTGCAACAATTTAATAAGAAACATGGAACTTACAATGTGAATATGCACTAATACATATTTTTGCGTCAGAGGAGAGAAGAGAAATGTCAGAGGAGAGGAGAGAAAAATATGAGCACCTCAGACGTTCTCTTGAGCGTACCCCCCCCCCCCCATAATCCACTTCTAGCTATGTCCCTGGGTAAATTACATCAGTAATTGTGATACGATACCACATAAAGGAAGTCCTGATGATGATACCCTCAGTTCATTTTGAAAAGAGCTCATCTGAATGCAGTAGTTATTAAAAAACTTGAGATATTAAACAAAAACATAATTTGCAGAACAAATTAAAAAAACAAAATTTATTTCCTGCTCTATTTAAGCCCGAGAAGGGCTAGATATTAAGAATTTGATTTATTTATTTCTACATTTAGTATTAAATTTTTGTATCAAATAATTTAAATTATGTGAACATTAAAAAAATAAAAATGAAATTCAAACAATATGATACTTAAAAACCATAAATCTTAGATTTCGTTCAAACGAAATCTAAATAAATCTTAGACTTTTTTCCAAACATAACTTGCAAATATTTGTTTTGCAGATTTTGTATAATGTTTACGGTAGGTATGGATAAAAAGAATAGACACATCTAAAAAGCAAATGTTCAGAAAAAGTCTAAGATTTATTTCGATTTCGTTTGAACGGTATCTAAGATTTAGGGTTTTTAAGTATCATATTGTTTGAATTTCATTTTTATTTATTTAATGTTCACATAATTTAAATTATTTGATACAAAAATTTAATACTAAATGTAGAAATAAATAAATCAAATATCTTAATATCTAGCCCTTCTCGGGCTTAAATAGAGCAGGAAATAAATTTTGTTTTTTTAATTTGTTCTGCAAATTATGTTTTTGTTTAATATTTTATGAATTGAAATGTTCAATTGCCAAGAAAACTAATTAAAATATTGTAGCAAAACTTAGCAATTATCACGTAATCATTTCAGATAAATTTTATCTACTTCTTAGTTGTATTTTCTCTTAGTGGGTCTGTAAGTAAATAATGTTATCAACTTTTCACAATTTTAAACCCTTCCTCCCCTATCTTCTTTACAATAATATGAGTTATTATTCATCGACGTTTCCTTACAGTATCGAACATTACCATTTCTTGAATCTCTACTCCGTAATTCTATCGTTATCAGTGTGTAAATGTTCTTTTATGTTTATTATTAATTTTTTTTACACATTTGCAATTATATATTGGATTAAAAAGCCGTTTTTCGTAGGACATTTGCTTACAAACTGCTCTCCAGATGGAAGCACTACGAATGTATTTTAAAGAAAGGAAGTAATTATCTAGGCAACATCTGACGTCACAGATTTACTGCGAACTCTTCTTCTCTAGAACAATTTTTTTCCCGCGTTTGTCAACTGTTTGCTCAAGATCATGTTCGGAAGCAAAATTCGAGCTCCAAAACAAATAACTTTCTTTTTAAAACTTTAAAATAAAACCTTCTAAAACCTCTTTTTTATGTTGAGTTCATAGCTGTTTTATGTGAAGTTATCTACGTGTGTTCTATCTCCTTGTGTTAATTAAAAGAACACTGTTTGTGAATCTAGAAGTTTTCATAGTTATATTTTCAGCACATAGTTAATGGTGTAACATTTTATTAATTTTTTCCAGAAATATCGGAGTAGATTTAAATAGGTGCTTCCTGAAGAAGAAACGAAATTCCCTCTAAGAAGATGGGATGCAAGCTAGGAAGTATTTAATATATATCTTTAGAACTTATAAATTTTATAGTACTTTAATACTCACGACCTTTATTATATACATTTATTCTTCGCATGTTTCACTAATTTTAATGAATAATAAACAAAATGTTACTATTATACATGGAAAAACTTTACACGAAATAACTCATTAAGTATCTTTTTTTCCTATTTAGTAGCATTTAATAATAGCTTTTTGTATCATTATAAATCCAAAAATTATTTATCGGATTTCAATTTCTTTCAATTCAATTAAAGATGAAAATCTGGTTTTAGTTTTCTTTCGGGATTTTTGATTTCAAATATTTATTTTAGAACTATTAAAAATATTTATTGAAAAAATAATATAACTTTAAAAAAATCATATTTTCAAAAGTAAATAATTTTTCAATTTTGCCCGAAACAAAATTAATGTAAAATAATTAAAAATGACATGTTTCAAGTTTGTACTTTCTTTTCTTTAACATTTCTTAACTTTTAGTAATTTAAAGAAATGAAATAGTCGGGAAAAATTATTTTGCAAAAAAATCGAAGTGTACTGTTTTACTGCCCGTCAGTTATTTGTAAGAATGTTTTTCTAAGATGCAGATTAAGTATTTTTTTAAAATTTAGCTCTCACAATTCAAGCTTTTCATGGTCTTGGAAAGGCTGTTAAAAATCTGTATTCTGGACACAGGCCGGGTCAGAACCGAGACGTTACTTTTTTCTGAAAACTCGCCTATCCGAGTCTTATGCATTTTTCATACCGGAGGGGACTGTTTCCTTCTTCCTAGGTCTGCACTGGACGAAATTTTCAATCCCGGTCTCTACACAACCCGTATTAAAATCACTGTCTCTGACTGACCTTATACATGCATGAAAAAAAGTAAAATTTGGTTCAATCAAAATTTTTACAAAAAACATAGATTTTAAAATTGCTTTTATTTAAAAAAAAAGGCTTTCAAATTTATTTTTTAAAGAACAGTATATTTAAATGCTGAAAAATTAAACACAATAAAACCAGAGAAAAAAATCTGCCTATGACGTAATTCTGTCTTAAACAGAAAATGCGTTGATCCACGCAAAATAAACACAATAGTAGCTCAGAAAAATATAAACTCCATTTAACCCTCCTGGGAAGGACATTTGTCCATTACGTATTTTTTCTTTCCTATGTAATTCTGTCTTAAAAGGTTTTACTGTATAACATTTTTCAAAGTTTACAACGCAAGGGATATGGATTAGCGATATTAAAATATAAGTGAAACATTTACATCTGAACAGAGATTCATTGATAAAATAAATTTATCACAGCCTTTGGCGCTTCTTTAATTAAAAAAAAAATTATCTATAAAAAAAGAAAAGCTACAATAAGTATTTTTGGCCAGAACTCCTCCACGCAAAACAATTTTTAACTACACTGGAGTAAAAAACTATGTAGTAATTCACGGCTGAGCCGTACTGTGATTTAAACTTTTTTCCAGGCTAGTCCGGATTATGATTTTAACATTTTTTCCATGCCATGCAGAATTTTTTCCCTATTTGTCAGTTTGGGACCGAGCCCAAATATTTAGATGCATACAGACCTCCAGTGCTAACGATCAACATATTTTGAAAACAAGTTAAATCAATAAGCTGCTTTATAATGTCCAAATAAGAGGTAATGTCTTAAATCGACATTTAACCCCCTGACTTCCCAGCCAAAGGGTAATATTGTAATGTTGTTTTCTCTGTAATTTATTAAAAATATAAAAAAAAATGTTTTTTCCAACCTGATGCAAAATACGTTATTAGTATCGGTTTATAATCTTTGATAGCATCAATCCTAACTTAATTTTTCAGAACTGGGTCTTATTTGTGGAATTATACTAATTTAAATATTACTTATGCTGCAGTGAAACCTGCAGCTTAGTGTATGAAAAAATCAGCCGGCGGCAGTCAGGAGGTTAATAACGGATAATTTGTGGAAGATCCCTCATTTCCTTTGAAAATGAGACAAAAACTCTTCGTTTACAGGCATGGTAAAGTGGTGTAAATCACGAATTTTGGAGAATTTTGGATTTTAATATCTCTGTCAGGTTTTTTCAGATACGGAGATGAAAATGTTTTTGTAAAGGAATAATTTACTAACTGGCAATTTTGCTCTACGTGGGCCATATAAAAATTTAATTTTCGTATTTTTCAAATAGACCAGTGATGTTGTTGCAAATTATCTTTTCAAAAATTTCACCTTTTTTATGAATTTTTACAGTGGGAAGTATGGGTCTAGAGACAATATTTAAAGAGATAGCCTATTCTTTCGATATTTATGACTCATCCTGTATAAGACAATATCGTCCAAAAGCATTCGATAAAATAAAGACACAACGATAATTTAAATTTCTTATATTATAAAGATAATATTCTAGGAGATTCAGTTTTCTTAATGTTTGAATTTTGGTAAAATTAAAAATTTATTTAAAAAAAAATAATGTTATAGATTCAGTTTCAAGAAAATACAACTTTTTATTTTACATTCATTATCTTAAACATTCTGTTAATTTTGTATGCATGTTTTGTCTCATGTAAATTAGTTTGCGTTAATATAAGTAGAAAATGGATTTAAAGGAAAGAATAACAACTGCGATGTGTATACATTTCCATTAAAATGCAAAAGATCCTTAAAAAATGTCAAGTTTATTTTTTTTTATCAAATATAAAGCGTTCCTTTCAACTTTACTTAAATAACCATGATGACATTATATAATAATTAACGTACAAAGCATAAATTATTTTTAAAGATAAAATGTATGCAGAAATTATATTGTGTTTTATTATTTAATAAAATTGATGCTTTAAGAAATAAAAAAAAAATGTATGTGCACCATGCAAAATTTTGCTAGTGGTAATTAAACATTATTTAATATTTATCAAAAATATAATGCTATATTTAAACAGTTATACCGCAAATAACTTCGTTTATCCTAGTAAATGTATTATCTGTCTTATAGCTTTTGTGAAGTTTATTATTAAAATGTTTTTTTATTTCATATTGCCTTATTTACTTGTGTATACCGCGCACGCTTATATAGTGCACACTTTGTACTTTACAAGAAAAGACGGCGATGTTTTATAATTTCGTATATAACGCGCACCGCAAATTTGACACGCGAGTGAATATATGACTACATTAATTTCAATAAAGAAAGTCGAAACAAATATTACATCAGGATAGGAAACAAGACGAAAATACACTTTTAGACTTCGGGTAGGGAGTGAATGACGAGTTGGGGGGGAAGGGGGTAGGAATGAGTGATGAGAATGACGGCAATGAGAATCGCTAATTAGCGTTTAAATAATGTTACTATTTCTGTTGCATAAAAAAGTGCAAGGCGTGAAATAAATATGTAGTAATTTTTCAATTAGTTAAGATTTTCCGAGTTTTAGTGTTTTCTTTGAATATATTTCTTGTTTCATATGTATATCGTGTGATTACATCCAGCAGTAAAAAAAATATTCCGTGTATAACGCGCACCTAGGACTTTTGTCTTATTTTATTTTAAAAAGTGCGCGTTATACACGAGTAAATACGGTACTTCAAATCTAAATTATTATAAATTCAATATTCAGAATTTTGAAAATCCTATTGTATAATATATATTTTCATCACAGCACTCTCCTCTTAACAAGCTCTTTGAATTTTAATTAAACTTATATATATTATACATTTAATATTTTCTAACTATAAATTATTTTCTACCTGTAGAAAATAATTTAAATTATCTAGCTTACGCATTGTGATAAATCCGTTCCTCTTAAAACTCTATTTCAAATCTAATAAAATGGAAACGCTTATCTTCAGTATATTCTTAAATTGATGTCACATTAGATTTCATACATTAACTCAAGTCATTTCAATAAGAAAATTTGTCTTTACTTTCTATTAATAGATTATTTTAAACTAGGATTTTATATTTCGATATAACGTTGGAAAAGAATAATTTCTAATTATTTTGTTCAGTTTTTATCATATTAAATTGTTTATATTTTAAAATAGCTTTCACATTTTGAAATATATATTTATGAATAAGAAGCTTATCTAATTTGATGATCTGTATTTGGCATATTTTAGAGACAAAAATCTTTTTAAATGGTAGACACCGCGCATTTAATTTCGAAAATATTTTTGTGGTTAAGAGGCATGTGAATTGTACAGAGAAACGATTACTTTTTGGGGTTGCCAAAATTTTAAACATCTGGGAGCGGGGCGGATACAAGATACAAACTACATACTTTGCACAATTTCTAACAAAGAATTACCCAGTTATTCATTACCTAGTTGTCAATTGCAATGAGTTATGCAGCTGTAAGTGAAAGAGAAAGAAATAAAATAATTAGATTTTTCGTATCTTATAGTTTTTGTAAAGTTTATTATTAAATTTATATTTTATTTCATATTACTTCGAATCTAAACTATCATTAATCCAATATTCAAAATTTTGAAAAGCTCATTGTATAATATATATTTTCATCACAGCACTTTCCTCTTAACAAGCTCTTTGAAATTTAATTAAGATTATATATTATAGATTTAATATTTTCTAACCATACGCTGTAAAAAAAAGGTAGATCTACTAAAAAAATTTTGTGATCCATGCAGTTACTAAAAAGTTTTTAGTAATCTTACTCGGGTACAAGAAAATCTGTAAGAATTACTAGAAAAAAGCTAGCAACGAATAGAGTTAATAGTTTTATATTTTTAATAGCTATTACTAAAACGCACTTGGTGTGGCCGTGATAGCCTAGTGGTCATAGCATGGAACTCCAGTCTGAGAGGTCCTGGGATCGATGCTGGACGCCACCAACTACGCACCGAATGTATGCAGTGTTAGTACGCGTTAAATAAAGGAATTATGAACATCCTGTTGGAGCAGGTAGCAATGATTGATGCTGCCATCTATTGCGGCTTAGCCGAAAATCTTCCGCTTCAGAAGTCTGTCTTTTTACCCACCGGATGCAGCTCAAAGGAAGCTCCTGCCCTTCGGGCACGCGTACGGATTATTAAGAATAATTTTGGAGATATTACTAAAATTTGCTTGGTGGTTCATAGTAAAAAGTTTTAAGTTAGTTATACAAAAAATTCTTTTGTTCAGTTTACAAAAGAAATGTTTGTTTCACTTGCAAAAAAAAAGTTTGTAATGGTTACTAAACAAAACTGTGGAATACAAAATTACTAAAAAAAATTTAGTAACCTTTTGATTTTTTTATACAGTGTAGGATATTTTCTACCTGTAGAAAATAATTTAAATTATCTAGCTTACACATTATGAGAAATTCGTCCCTCTTAAAACTCTGTTTCAAATATAATTGAATGGAAACGCTTCATCTTCAATATATTCTTAAACTCATCCCACATTAAATTCCATATATTATCTCAAGTCATTTCAATACGAAAATTTGTCTTTACTTTCTATTAATAGATTATTTTGAACTAGGATTTTATCTTTCGGGGTCTAGTTGGAACAGGATCATTTCTAATTACTTTGTTCAGTTTTTATCATATTAAATTGTCTATATTTTAAAATAGCTTTCACATTTTGAAATATATATTTCTAAATAAGAAGCTTATATAATTTGGTAATCTGAATATGGCATATTTCAGCGGAAATTTTCCTTTTAAAGACTATAATTCTTAAAGAAGATTATTTTTTGTTAAACTTGTCAGAATAAATACATTAAATATTAACAATATTTTCCACAATTTTTTTTTATAAAAATAAATTATCATGAACAAAAAATAGTAAATATCTACTACATACAAAAGTTTCGGCGGTTTTTCTCTTTTGTTTTCTTTTTTTAATAACTATTGCAAATTGGTAGAATCGCGAAATAAAATGCAATTGTAAATTTTGTTTATTATTAGAAAAAAATTTCCTAATTTAGAATCACACAGTAAGTGATTTTTGACATTGAATTAATGAGATTCTGCAATAGACTTCATTGAAACAATGTCGCTTGTTTTAGATCATCAGTGGATTTTACGGTTTTCTAAAACCAATTGCAGTTCTTACAAATGTGTTCCGTACCTATTCGGTTTTAATAAAAATAAGTCAGTCAGTAAGTATGCACCATTCAATTAGATGGAAAATACTTTTAATTCCTAGTCTGGAATAGCATATCGCAATATAAAAAATCGACAAAAGAATTGTAGATCTTGTAGTACAAAATCGGACATTGCCTTATTAAAACATCAATTTTTTCAGAAATTAGTAAAAATCAGGAAAGTTTTTTTAGTAATCCCTAACACTTATTTGATTTTTGAAAAGAAAATGAATATTTTCCTTAGAACTAAAAGTCTTCCCAAATCATAACGGTATGTTCTTCTTTGTCGTCAAAATAAATAAATGTATCAGTTCTCTTCGCAAGCTATGTCAATGAAATTAAAATAAATTTAACAAAACTAAGCTTTTTTTTTCCTCAATAAAAAAATGTTTTGAAAAAGAGTGACGTCTATTCCTAAAAAAATAGTTTTATTTGATTATTGGTAACTTTGCTGGCATAGGAGGAGAAAAAATATTTTACTTCAAAAGTCAAGAAGTAACGAATTAGAAAAACTTTAGACGACAAAAAGTAAAACACATCAAAGACAAAAAAAAAGACAAAAGACAAAAGAAAAGATATCTCATGACTAATAGAGATAGCCAAAATGTATTTAATATCCACTTGTTACCAGTTTTTCCAGAACAATGGAAAATTACTCTAAAAGTTTGCACAAAATAACTGATTATAATTATTTTCTTTTTAAATAAGAAACTTGAGCATTAATGAGGTGTTACTTAGCTTCAATATAAGGACACTCTTCTAATTGTTAATCAATTTTACAAACATAAGCACTTTTATCCAGTGAAATAATTTTGTAGCCTTAGTAACACATTAGTTATTGTACGGAGGTGTTCTAAATTAAAAGGAAAAACTAAATTAAAAAGAAATAGCAAGTAGATTGTAAATTTTAATGGAATGTTTATTTTGTCAGAGTAGCCGCTTGTTGCAGCATTCAGAGCTTGTTGCTAAGAGACCGTTTTTCTAAACCACCTGCGTCACACAACACGTGAGCAGGGTTACACTAAATTACCCATTGGCGTATAATTGGCGTGGGCTGTGTTTGTCGCCAAGGCGATGTTACAAAGTTACAATACAGGAGCGGAATATCCCGCCCGGCGTTGAAATATTTTTATATTTCAAGATACATATGCAATACAAATAATAACACAACATGATACAAATTATAAGCAAAAATAAATAAATACAAATAATACAGGAAAAATTAATACATAATAAATCACATTTAAGGTTTAGGATCTAAAATGTTGTTCTCAGTGGGTAATATACTTATTTTTGAAATAGGTCGTTTAAAATTACCCTTAGATGTACGAACTTCAACTACCCTGACTATCCCATCCGCGCCTGGGAAAACCTTATTAATGCGGCCTAGTGACCAAGTGCAAATGGGTAGTTGTGAGTCCTTAAGCAAAACTAGCATTCCTGGCAGAATATTAGGCTTTTTAAATAGCCATTTATTCATTTCTTGTAACTGGCTCAGATAATTATTCTGCCAACGTTTCCATATTAAATGCGTTAATTTTTGAGTCCTTTGCCATTTATTTAGCAAATTATCTTTGACCTCACTTAAATTGAGTTCTAGAATTAAATTAAGAGGCTTTCCTATGAGGAAGTGACCAGGAGTCAACACCTGAAGATCGTCAGGATCTGTTGACAAAGGACAAAGTGGTCGCGAATTTAAAATAGCCTCTATCTGTGTGATAACTGTCAGGAATTCCTCGATCGTGAGATGAGCTGAGCCCACAGCTCTTTTTAAGTGGTATTTGAAAGATTTGATTCCTGCCTTTCAAAGGCCACCAAAATTTGGCGCCCTTGGAGGGGAGAACTTCCAGTTAATACCTTCAGAAGCTAAAAATTTCGAAACTTAATCACTCGTAACAAGTCTGCGTAAACGTTTTAGTTTTGCTGAAGCCCCAACGAAATTTGTATCATTGTCGCTAAAGATTACAGAATCTTTTTAGAGTGGCTATTATAGCCTCGGATGTCAAATCTGAGACAAAATCCAAGTGCACAGCTTTAGTAACCGTACACACAAATATGGCAACATAGATTTTCTGAAAAGTACCCTTTCTTTGACCTTTATATTTTATTTCAAAAGGCCCACTTAAATCTAATCCCACATTTGAAAATGGGGAACTGGGTACTATTCTTTCAAGAGGGAGATCTCCCATCATTTGATTAGCCGTTATAGGCTCAATTTTAAAGCATTGTAAACACTCATGTACAATTTTACGCGCAATATTTCTGCCACCAAGCGGCCAATATTTTTGACGCACAGTGTTCAAAAGAGCTTGGGGTCCTACATGAAAATCTCGTTTATGATAATATTGAAAAATTAATTTCGTCAAGCGACAGCTCGCTGGAAGTATAATGGGGTGTTTGTGGTCAAAATTCAATTTTGATTTTGCTAGTCTTCCTCCCACCCTCAATAAGCTATCTCTATCTAAAAAGGGATTTAAGAATTTTAACTTACTTGCACGATGAACCGAAGATCCCGCTTGGAGGGCCGAAATTTCAATTTTGAAATATTTTACCTGTATATCTTTTATTAAATAATTCTCTGCCTTTCTTAATTTCTCCAGCAACAGAGGGCCGGTTGCAGATGTTACTTTTTTACATTTATGTATGAATCTGAAAATAGAAGCTAAAATTTTAATTAATTTTTGGTAATTATTGCTAAGATTAATTAAATTATCACACAAATTAGAGTCAGAGTGAATAGCAAATGTCAAGTTGCTGGGAGCTTTAAGCTCACTAGAATAATGTTCATCTTTAATGTCACTTATATTAGAGTCAGTTTTTGTTATTGTTTCTTCAAGAAATGAAAGAGGCGGGCCATGCCACCACAACTGGTTAGAAGACAGGTTTTCCACACTTGCACTTCTTGATATCAAGTCAGCCGGATTGTGTTCTGACGGAATATGAAACCATGGAAAGTCCTTAATTTGCACAACGCGGTTTCCCACAAACGTTTTCAGGAGATGAGGAGCAGTGTCTATCCAAGCTAAAGCAATAGTTGAATCAGAAAACAAATTGAATGAAGCTACCTGTTTGTCTAATGAATTTAAGACCTTGTTAGTGAGTTTAACCAGAAGAAGACATGCTGACAGTTCGAGACGTGGCACTGTTATTACTTTGGTTGGACACACGCGGGATTTACTACATAATAAGTGACTGATGGTTTCACTAGAATTAGATGTTTGCATGTATATCACTGCGCCATAAGCCTTTGAAGACGCATCTGCGAAACCATTTAGCACCACTGATTGGTTCACAGCTAGAAAACATCTTGGCATTTCAATGGATTCCAGTTCTTTAAGACTTTCGAGGAAGGTTTCCCATTGTTTGGCAACATGAGAGGGCAGCTTCTCATTCCACTCTATTTTAAGAAGCCACAGCTCCTGCATGAATATTTTAGCTTTAGCAATCACTGGCCCTAAGAGACCGAGAGGATTATAAATGCGGGCAATTTGCGAAAGTACATCTCTTTTTGTGAAATCATTTTTTGTGTTAATATTAACTTTATAACTAAAGGTATCATTGAAACTGTTCCACAACATCCTTAATGTTTTAACATCTATTTCTTCAGAATTTCTGTCCAGGGGAAACATGTGATTATCAGTAGATTGGACCTCATTAGTACACCGTTTGTGTAAAACCATCCCTCCCTTTAGGAGGAGTTCTGTTAATTGCGATTTCATTAATCTGAATTCTTTTAAATTGGATGAGCCCGATAGGCAATCATCCATATAAAAGTCCTTCAAAACAATTTTCGATGCTAACGGGAATTCTATTTTCTCATCTAGAGCTAATTGTTGTAATACTTTGGTGGCTGAGTAGGGAGCACAAGATGTTCCATACGAAACTGTTGTTAGCTGAAATACTTTAACCGGGGATGACATACTGTCTTTCCACAAAATTTTTAAATATTTGTACTGGTATGGATTTATTTCTATCATCCTAAACATTTGTTTAATATCCGCAGTAAAAGCGTATATATGCTTTCTAAATCTAATTAATATCGAAACAAGTAAGAAAAATCATGCGTTAAGCATAGATTATGAAGCACTTTCCAACACTTAATGAAATCTTAAACAAAACTTTGTTATTTACGGAAATAATAGTGTATAGCCAAATATACCCAAATATGTATTCCAGTACATTAGAACAGCCCTGTATTTCACATGTCAGTTCATATAATGGGAAAATTAACTTAGCAAGAAAATACCCAGGAGCTTGAAATTTCTTTTTTAGCAATTCATACTATTAGATGCAAACATACTTGAATACTTTTGGTCAGCCCTGTAGTTTACATTGTACCTTTATTACACGTCAGCATTAGGCTAAAATTTATTGTAAACTAAAACACTTTTAAAACAACTGAAATCAAATTCTTATAAATCATTATTCATAGGCGTACATGTACCGAATTCTTTGCGTGGCCTTGTATATCCCTTTATCTATATTCTGCAAACGTTTCTCAGTAAATTGAGTGCAGCTCGGCGTTAAAATGCATAGCTTATTTAAGAACCACGTTTAAATAATTTACGCTCATATTCAGTAACGTTGGTGAGCTCTTTTGGGCAGCCCTGTATATCAACTATAACATTTATACACACCATATAATGTGCATATATTTAGCGAAATATAAACGCGAATATCATAATTAAAATGCATTTCATCCTTCCATCAGCCATCATCGGACACATATGCGGTACTTCGGAAAGAATATACTATTTGAAATATTTTGTGTGGCCCTGTAAATGCTATGTATTTCATATTATGCAAGACAGTAGCGTATAATTTATATTAAGCTTCAGTGACATATATCAATTTTATTATACATGAAAAAGCTTAATATATTTAAAATATGTCACACACAATTCCCCCTTTTACCATTATCTAAAGGAATTCTTTTGTGTGGCCCTGTAAATGAATAATAGCTACATTTTTACCTTATATTTTATAGAATGCATATTTTAATATGTTTGACAGGGTATAACATCTTTAAAATTCCTTTGAAACGGTTTTCCCCCATAAGCCGTAATGTAATAGGAAACTTTTGATTCGTCCTGTAGATAAACTAACCATGGTAGAAACTTCATTTTCGATAGGACTTGTGCTAGGGTAAACGTGAATAACGTCCTAAAATTTCATGGCAATCCGAGTATATTAAAGATTTTTCCCCATGGCCCGTAATGTAATGGAAAACTTTTGATTCGCCCTGTAGATAAACTAATCATAATAGAAACTTCATTTTTAACAGGCTTCGTGCTAGGGTAAACTTCAATAACGTCCTAAAATTTCATGGCAATCCGAGTATATTAACGATTTTTCACCATATGCCGTAATGTAATGGGAAACTTTTGACTCTCTCTGTAGATAAACTGATCATGGTAGATACTTCATTTTCAGTAGTGTTCATGCTAGGGTAAACCTCAATAACGTCCTAAAAGTTCATGGCAATCCGAGTATATTAACGATTTTTCGCCATAAGCCGTAATGTAATGGGAAACTTTTGATTCGCCCTGTAGATAAACTAATCATGGTAGAAACTTCATTTTCAATAGGGTTCGTGCTAGGGTAAACCTCAATAACGTATAAACATTTCATAGCAATCCGAGTATATTTACGGGAGTTAGAGCGCGGACAGACGGACAGACGGACAGACAAACCGAATGCATAAGCACTTTTCAACTTTGTTGGAAAGTGCTAAAAAGATCATCTTGCAGAACTCCACCCTTACATAATAAATCGTTCAAAGATTTTCCGTTGGTTGACTTGACACTAGCGTCAAAAACGACGCGTAGTTTTGCGGTTTTATTAGAGGGTCGTAAAACGCCGTGATGTGGTAAGTAATAGCCATCATTAAAGTTCGTGTTTTCTTTTATTTCATGCATGTGATTTAAATCTCTATATTCTTTAATAAATTCTGTGTATAAATTTTTCATAACAGGATCTCGATCTAAACGTTGCCACAGAGAGTTTAATCTTTCAAAGCAAGATTTTAGGAATTACCCAAATCGGGTTCTAAAACCTGTGGTTTAAACGGCATCGTGACCACAAACCTACCATCCGGTTTTCTGAAGTGCGTTTTATCGAAGTGATCATTACAATATTCTAATTCTTCACAGTTACCGGGTTTTAAATTTTGTACTTCTTCAATTTCCCAGAAAGACTTCAAAGTGTCATTAAGTATTTCAAGATTTTTTGTTAAGAAACAATAATTAGTATTATCATTATTTACTGTTTTGTCATAAATACAACCAGATACAATATAACGGAAAATACTTGATTGCAAATATAAATTATTGCCTAACTTTATTTTTTCTTCATTTAAAAGAGAAAAATACAGTTCAGCACCGATAATTATCTCCACACTGCTTGGAATGTTAAATTGTTTATCCGCTAAACAAATATTTGCTGGAATTTTTAAATCTGATATGTTTATCTTTTTCGAGGGCGTGAAGTCACAGATGTTTGGAACGATTAATAACTCAATATCATAACTGGTACTATTCATTTTATTTGACAACATTGATTTGATTCTAGATTTAATGTAAATAGGCAATTTATTTATTCCACTTACAGGAATATTTATTTTCTCTTTTTTCAAGCCTAATATTTGTGCTGCTTTAAATGTACAAAAACAATTCTGCGATGCGGAATCCAGTATTGCCCTGAAAGGAATTTTGATGCCATTTACATCTGTCAAATAAATTATTGCAGTGCTAATAAAAACAGATTTATTCTTATCATTTTCATACGAAAAAAATGAATGAGCAGTAGTTTCGTTTTGTCATAAATCTTCCGAAACAAAATTGCTATTTATTGTTTCATGTATTGGGAGATTGTTTATAGGATTGTTTACTGGTGTTGTATAATTATGTAATGATGAATGATGGCTTGCGCTCTTGCAAACATGACAAGTGCTTTTGAATTACAATAATTAATGAGGTGGGCTGAAATTAAACAATTGAAGCAAAGTTTATTTTTCTTAACAAGGTTAATTCGCTCACTTAACTTCATGTTTTTATATTTAACACAATGATATAAGGGGTGGTTTTCGGTTTTACAGATTACGCAACATTTACTTTGAGATTTGTTTGTTTTTATGAATAAGGATTTTGCAGTATATTTAGAGGATACGTTAGAACTTATACTATTTAAGATTTGACATCTTCGCTCAAGAAATTCTAAAAATTCATCAAAATTAGGCACTTCATTATCATTTAATGTTAGTTCGTATTGTTTACGAGTTTCGTTATCTAGTTTATTTAGAATAATATTCAGCAAAATTGCGTTCGAGAAATTATCTCTATCATACTTTAAAATCTTTAGAGCCCTTAAATTCTTTTTTACGTTATCTAATAAAATGCGCAGATCCTTAGCGGATTCTTGTTTAATTACACAAAGATTTAAAATATTCTTTATATGACAATCTACCATAACTCTTTTATTCTCGTATCTTTGTTGTAACGCATTGATAAGTGAAACATAATTTTCAGCTGGTGTAAGCAAACTCCTCGCTTCACCAGTCAAAGCAGAACGCAAATAAAATAACTTTTCATTATCTTTTTAATTTGAATTATCATTAATAAACTCATTAAATATACTTTTAAATACAGACCATTCTTCAATTCTGCCACTAAAAACTGGCAATATGACACTAGGTAGCTTAGTGCTAGACGTTTTAGCTTGGTCCTGTTCAATGGAATTTTTTATTTGAATCAGTATTTTCATAATAAGCATTAATAGAGGATTTTAAGCTTACCTCTAGTTTTAGAATATCTTCGTCCAGTTGCGAGAGTATTCTTTCAGTTTCTTCCAATTTTTCTTCTTTTATTATTCTGTAATATTCAAGCTTGAGAGCTTCAAGCTTTTCTTCAGTTTTCGACAAAGAGTCCAGATGGGCTTTCCATTCAGATAAAATTAAGTTTTTTTCCATCCGTTGAGTTAAATATCCTGGTGACTTGGGTCTTGATATTCCCTCGCCTTCTGTTCAACGCTGTTATTGCAGTTTCCGACATTATTCATCTTGTTGACGAAATTCGATAAATTCAAGTATTGAACTCAATAGAAAAAATGCTGGCTCGGTCATACCTCCGGGTCGCTAGGACCAAAATGTACGGAGGTGTACTAAATTAAAAGGAAAAACAAAGTTAAAAAGAAATGGCAAGTAGATTGTAAATTTTAATGGAATGTTTATTTTGTTAGAGTCGCCGCTTGTTGCAGCATTCAGAGCTTGTTGCTAAGAGACCGTTTTTCTAAACCACCTGCGTCACACAACACGTGAGCAGGGTTACACTAAATTGCCGATTGGCGTATAATTGGCGTCGGCTGTGTTTGTCGCCAAGGCGATGTTACAAAGTTACAATACAGGAGCGGAACAGTTATGATAAAATAATTACTGGATAATAAATAAAGTAAGGCCGGATTTTGCATGTAAGTCACATGACTCCGGACGTGCATTTTATTGGTGCCGATAATATTTGGAGGTAACCGAGGAAGAGATTTCCATCTTAAAAGACGAAATTTTGCTAAGTGTTGCGAATCTCTCAATAGGGACTGATTTTAGAATTGCAGATGGACGAGAATATAAAACATTAACGAAAAACTTTTGATCGCTGAACGATGTGTATGATGAAAGGTTTACATTTAAGATTGTATTTGTAGGAGCAAAAGTATGATTAAATGAGTGCTGCGGTTTAAAAACTAGAATAAAGCATTTTTATCTCGAATATGAAGATGAGAATCCTGAATTTGAAACGATAACGTAGATAATTTCTTATCTACGTTAAAAATTAACTAAAATATTGTACTGAAATTTCAGTCAAGAAATTATTTCAAATTAATAAACTTTTAAAATTCTATCAAATACGAATTTCAGAATTTTTTATTCAATTACAATTTAAGTATTTTTTATTAAGGAAATATTTACGTAGTTTTACTATTTTTATAGACACACAATTTTTTAGATCCAATACTTCGAGAGAAATATCGTATTATATACAGATAAATACCATTGTAAAAAATGGAGTTTTTTTTTCAGTTTGATTTAATATACCAATACAAAAAATAGACAGCAAAACAAATCACTTACCTCAGTTCTTTTAATTAAAAATTGCGCAAAATAACAACATATTTTCAAAAGACTTCCGCTGAATATGCAATCTTTTTACTGATGATAAATTTTGAGATTGAAATCTAAAACATGCAACGCAGTATCCGAAATGAAAAAGCACTTGTAAATTTCAAATTTTGTTTGTCCCGATATAGACCACAGTTACAATATGCTTTACGCAATTAAAGTTTTAATTGCTTAAGACATATTTTAGATATACTGTTGACTGTATATATTATCAATTCATTTTATTAAAATTACGTTATATTTTCATTAAATATGATATATTTAATATTATTTTAAAATATAATATTCTTAGTAAAAGTTAGTTTTAATTATAATAATTTTTTCTGCAATTTTATATCCTTTAACTGTTTACAATCTCATTAGCTGTTAGTAAAATGAGTATTCAGTTTTGTGTTTTTTTAACACGTTGGTGATTCAGTATAATGCAAGTTTTTTACATTTAAATTTCTGTTTTTAATTGTCAAAACAGTATGTGCTCATCGATTTCATTATATGATTCAGATTGTATATATGTTTTTACATGTACTGGTTTATTGACTTATATATTTCTGTTTCGATTAATCGAGCAATTGTAGAAACTATGCATGAGGACTTTTTCTGATTTCTACCTTAGAAACTAATCGTAATGTTTTGTGACTGCGTGGCATTGCCTTTCGAAACGAGCCAAGAACCACAATCTCGAATTTTATTTGTAATTGTTCCAGTCATCCTTTTCATTGTCTTGTCATGTTTAAGTTCGTTATATTGAGTTATTCTACATTCATTGTGAATGTTGAATTGTAGTATTATATAATGATTATATTTATAGGGGTGTCACTTATATGTATATATTTATTTATATATATATATCTGAGGATGTTAACTTCCAAAATCACCTTATCCAGAAAATAAAATTTTGGGACATCACTAAAACTTTTACCTAAGTCCATTGGCTTTCAGTGTAAACAAAGATTTTACAATGTTAGAAATACAAGATAAATCTTGTATTTTTGCAGATTGCTGTTTTTTTATATTTTTTTAATGCAGCTGTATGAATATAATTGATTGATCGAGGAAACACGTTTTAAAAAATGGATAAGACGAGTTTTGAAACTGATGACCTCATATATATTGACAATAGAAAAATGAAAGATGGATGCTCAAAAATACGTGATAAATAATACTAATTACTCGATAGTTGATGAAAACAATTAAAAAATAAATATATATATAAAGTATAAAGAAAGAATCTGTAGGCCAAAAACAATTTTCCGATATTAATAAAAGATAAACATTTACATTCACAGATTTAAACAAGTTTCTGAAAGGGGAATGTATACAGACGGAATTATCGAATTTCTTGTTAATTCTTGCAATTTGCGAGATAAAATACATTTTAAGAAGAATTTAAAAAAACTCGATATTAAAAGTTAACTTTCAAAATACTATTTAGCCTTTGATCACAATGTCCAATAATACAAAAGCTAAATATTTAATGTTTAAAAGAAGCCAGATACATTGTCTGCATACTTAATACGTT
Source organism: Maratus speculifer (assembly GCA_964019185.1). NCBI lineage: Eukaryota > Metazoa > Arthropoda > Arachnida > Araneae > Salticidae > Maratus > Maratus speculifer. The sequence goes on from OZ025290.1 coordinate 310,529,778, forward strand.
TAACAATTTAAATGCCTCGAATTACTAAACATACTTCCTTGATTAAAATTAAAATTTCTTAATAAACTGCGGGGCAATTCGCTATAATGCTAAATGGTGAGCATGTGATTATTATAGGTAATACCCAATGGAAAAGGTTTTATAACTTTATTGTTGCTATGGGTACAGACAGAATATGAATGGATGATAATATGTGATTACAAAGTGGTTGGTTTGTTATGAACTTTCCGTAGCAGAAATAAGTATGTGTTTTCATGTCTTTTAAAATCTAAAGATCAGAATTCTAGAAGTGTTTAAAAGATTAATTGTAAATGACTTTGTTCCATCAAGTGCGGTTTTCTGACATGCTTCACCACAGTTACTAGTATTTGATAAATGATATAGAGAGAATACCACTCATTGCTATCAATGATGTATTTCACCTAAAAGAGATCAAATGTGCTATTAGCAAACATTGATAATACAAAAATTCTCTACACCAAATCAGTTATAGGTATAAATTTATCTTCCTTTTCTTTTATTAATACATTTCAACACGATTAAAAAGTGTTGTGACATAGATTTGATTATCGACGGACAACCATCTGTTCGTATTCTAGCTCTCATAAATATAGTATGTATTTCATATAAGTTATTGTCTACCTAGCTATTCTTTTATATATGTATGCTAGTGGTCGAGTAAGCTTTGAGGCTTTGCATGTGAAGATTGTGTCCTGAATTCTACAATTTTTCTGTGAATGAGCAGTGTTAAAAATTTATAACATTTGATAAATCATCACCTTACCGCTTTTATAGAAAATAATTACTTCACTGTTTAATGGAGAATTCTCATTGGTCAAAATTGAGATATTCTATAAAAGTGGTGCATTGAGGATGCAGCAATGTTTCAAAATTTTAACAATGATGTCTACTGTTTCACTTCATTAAATTTCGCAAATTATATATATATCGCTGAATTTCTGATTGTTAGGATTGTTCTATTTTTTTCAATACTACGTTCATAAGGTAACTGTGGTCATATAATAGCTACATACCATGCGGAGATTGTCGAAATTGGTTGATATGGAATGCATATTCGCTCTCGAATTTTATTAGTTGTCTCGTTAAATTGAGAATTAAATCTTACTAGCAGTTATGATAGAAACATCGATCAGCTTACCATCGATCTGAGGTTATGCCACTTTAGTAAAAAAGGATATCCCTATTCAAACCTTTCCTAGGTCTAAGAACTCCTATTCTTCAAATGTTACAAATAATAAATTATACCAGAATTACAAATTTTTTTTTAAGTAAGAAAAAGGAATATTGCTTTAAATAATAATCCGAAATTTTTTAACAAAATTCTAGCACCATAATGCCACTTAATGATTAAAGTTAAGTGGTTTCATAAACGTAAAGTCGTCTCTGAAATTTCTAATAGAGAGCCATTAGAAACCGCTGAGCTTCATTTACAGTGCTATTACATGCAAACTGAACTTCTTAGGTTCTTTTAAACGAACACTCTGTTCATTTGCTACAACTTAATTAAGTTAAGCAAAATAATACTTGGAAAAATATTTCTCTTTCTGGATGTTTCATAAAACGAAGATTATTGTTGATCGTCTCCATTTAAAACTACCCAATTTACAGATAAATTCTTATTACTGCTACAAATATTATACTGTATTTTTTATAGATGTGTTTACATTATTTTCAGATGGTAGCCCATAAAGTTTGCAACAATTTGAGTACAAAGCAATTATCATTAATTTACAAGGTATCAAACGCAAAACTTATTTTTATAATTTCTGTAAAAAGTGTTTACAGCATATTTTAATGGTGTTTAACTAGTACTTCTAACGCAATACTTTTTACACTATACACTGCAAAAAAAATTTAAATTTATGGTACTTTACCATGAATTATTCAGTAAATTTACGGAATATGACACCTTTTTTCACATAAACGGTCAACTCTCGTAATTGTCGTTTTTGTTTTAGGTCAAAAACCGTTAATATAATGACAAAGTCCGTTGATATAAGAATAAAGTCAGTTTTTTAAAGGACATTGTCTGGAATCCTCTGCTGCAGATTTTTTGCAGTATACACTAATTTAGAATATGATGTGTGAACAGTTACAGCTCATACACTATCTGGCCATTGAGGAAAGTCTACTTGCGATTTTACACATTTTGTTAAATATCTAGAAAAATTCATGAGAAACTATTCTGAAACTCTCAATGTATAAACATAATAGTATAGGTCATATATTTTCGTGAAGATTTTTTTCCGAAACTTTATAGGGGACCGTCAACAAATTAAAAAAGAATGAATATCTTTTGGATAACCCTGCCAAAACTAATGTAGCGAAAGCGCTCAAACTGTAGATAATGATTAAGTGGATTATTGTAATAAAGTGTGTTCATTTTTTTCCGAATAGCATGTATACTCGTAGAAAAATTAAGGTTTTTATAAAAATGGTCCCAAATTTTGCCAAGTTTTTTGCTTATAATTTGCAGATTTCTTAATATAAATTAACATTCTTTTCTGAAAATATTACAAATAATATTGCACACAATATCCTGTAATCATAATTAAAAAATAATAGTCCAGGAGCCGGCCGTCGATTTTCCTATGTATCGAGTACAAGGACCGGACATTCATCAAAATGTAGGTTTCAATGTGCACATTAAGAACATCACTGGCTGACACATACATCAAAATGTAGGTTTCTATGTGCACATTAAGAATATCACTGGCTGCCAGGTCCTATCCTGCCGAAACCCGGTGGCAGTCGCACTTTTATGACGTCAATTTTGAGTGTTCACCTATGTATCGAGTACAAGGACCGGACATACATCAAAATGTTGGTCTCAATGTGCACATTAAGAATATCACTGGCAACCAGGTATTTTCCTGCCGGAACCCGGTGGCAGCCGCACATTTTTGACGTCAATTTTGAGTGTTTGCCAATGTATCGAGTACAAGGACCGGACATACCTCAAAATGTAGGTTCCAATGTGCACATTAAGAATATCACTGGCTGCCAGGTCCTATACTGCCGGAAACCAGTGGCAGCCGCACTTTTATGACGTCAATTTTGAGTGTTTACCTACATTTTGATGTATGTCCGGTCCTTGTACTCGATACATAGGCAAACACTCAAAACCGACGTCATAAAAGTTCGGCTGCCACCGGTTTCCGGCAGGATAGGACCTGGCAGCCACACTTATATGACGTCAATTTTGAGTGTTTACTTATGCATCGAGTACAAGGACCAGACATACATCAAAATGTAGGTTACAACGTGCACATTAAGAATATATTTGTTTGTCACGTCCTATCCAGCCGGAACCCAGTGGCAGCCCCACTTTCATGACGTCAGTTTTGAGTGTTTACCTATGTATCAAGTACAAGGACCGGACATACATCAAAATGTAGGTCTCAATGTGTACATTAAGATTATCACTGGCTGCCAGGTCTTTTTCTGCCGGAACCCGGTGGCAGCCGCACATTTTTGACGTCAATTTTGAGTGTTTACCTATGTATCGAGTACAAGGACAGGACATACATCAAAATGTAGGTAAACATTCAAAATTGACGTCATAAAAGTGCGGCTGCCACCGGGATCCGGCAGGATAGGACTTGGCAGCCAGTGATATTCTTAATGTGCACATTTGAACCTACATTTTGATGTATGTCCTGTCCTTGTACTCGATTCATAGGCAAACACTCAAAATTGACGTCATAAAAGAGCGTCTGCCACCGGGTTCCAACAGGATAGGACCTGGTAGCCAGTGATATTCTTAATGTGCACAATGAAACCTACATTTTGATGTATGTCCAGTCCTTGTACTCAATACATAGGTGAACACTCAAAATTGACGTGATAAAAGTGCGGCTGCCACCGGGTTTTGGCAGGATAGGACCTGGCAGCCAGTGATATTCTTAATGTGCACATTGAAACCTACATTTTGATGTATGTGGCAGCCAGTAATATTCTTAATGTGCACACTGAAACCTACATTTTGATGTATGTCCGATCCTTGTACTCGATACATAGGAAAATCGACGGCCGGCTCTTCGACTATAATAAAAATTGTATGATAAATGAGTAGGTTTACTAAATAATTTTTCATTGCACATGCGTCAACGATATCAAAATTTCATTTGCATATTGTGTTAGTTAAATGTGTAGAGCAACTTTTGTGAAAGTCTCAAAAGCATATCTTGAAAATTCTGAAAGTGAGCGTCTATAGAATAAAACCCGTTGTTCCCAAAATGAAGCAAAAAAATGAGGGATTTTATCCAAATGTAGTAGTAAGTCTCACATTGTGTATTCTATATTGACGCTAATCAATGAATATATGGATACAACCCCTCTTGTTTTTGGTTCATTTTGATAATAACGGATTTTTAACTTATTCTACTGACTATTATTTTCAGAGTTTTAAAGCTATGATTTTGCGACTTTCACAAAAGTTGTTCTATAGATTTAGCTAACATAACATGCAAATAAAATTTTGATGTCGTTGACGCATGCGCAGTGAAAAATTATTTAGTAAACTTGCTCATTTTTCATTCAATTATTATTTTTTTTAATTCTGATTACAGGGTATTATTACAATGATGTTTGTCACATTTTCAGAAAAGAATATTTTTTATATTAAGAACTCTGCAAATTATAAGCAAAAATCTTGGAAAAAATTCAGACTGATTTTATAAAAACATCAATTTCTCTACGAGTATACATGCTATTTGCATACAAATGAACACAGTTCAATACAATAAGCCACTTAATCAAAATCTACAGTTTTAGCGTGTTTGCGACATTAGTTTTGACAGGGTTATCCAAAAGATATTCATTCTTTTTTAATTTGTTGACGTTCCCCTGTAAAGTTTCGGGAAAAAATCTTCACGGAAATATATGACCTGTACCATTATGTTTATACACTGAGCGTTTCAGGATAATTCTTCATGTCTTTTTCTAGAAATTTAACAAAACGTCTAAAATAGAAAGTGGACGTTCATCAATGGCCATGTAGTGTATGTTGACAAGCACAAAATATTTAAATCACAATAATGTCCATAAGCAATAAATATCAGAAACTTATCTTAACTAGAGTGGTGCCTTTTTAAGGTTCAACTCATCTCTACTTCCTTCTATCTTTACCAGAAGAAAGTATGGGATTCATGAAAAAAAAAACGACTTCCGGTTTTTGATGGATTTATATATTTCAGAAAGTCTGGAAAACCATTTGATGGTTTTTTCAAAAAGTTTGTCTATGAATTGTTCTGTCACTCTCTCACTCTGTTACTCTGTATGTGGCAAAATATTGTGCTGCCTCTATCTCACGAAATAATGCACGGAGTTTCACAAAACTTTGGATTCAATTATAACCCCTCATAGCATGCATGGTCACAGTGACGTCACTGTGAGTCACTTTGGTCACATCACATCTGTGACCAAAATGCCACCACTTAGTGACGTCACATTGTGAATAAGATGTGACTTTCTTAAAAATTTTTAGAAAATTACAAATATTCTTCAAAACATGTTATTTACTTTAAAAAACATGTTTCTGGCAATTTAAATATCGTCGCTTTTGTCACAGTTTCGTCACAATGTTAATGTCAAAGTAGTCACAAATGACACATTTTTCACATTTTAATTTTTTCATTTTTAAATTAGTCACAATGTGACGTCACAAAAGACGGCCATAACGACTTCACATTTTAGTCACTGTGACTTCACATCGACATCACGTGACGTCACGTCTATAATCGATGGTCACAAAGTCACAGTGTGACTTCACAACTACGTTGCAGTGACGTCACCATGTCTTACGGGAACTTGATATAAACTGGAGCTAATTCGTTTTTGGTGCAAATCGCTCAAAGGAGCGCTGCTGAGCTGCCTGTTTCACAATTTTCACAATAGCTCTATCTGAAAAAATAATTCACGGATTTTTATAAAACTTTAGAATAAGTTAGTAATTGATAAGATTTGGTGTTTACTACTTTTTGATACCAATCGTTTTGCAGGTGGCTCTACCATGCTACATTATTCAAGGTTGTCGCAACAGCTACACCTCAAGAACTAATGCATGAATTTTCATCAAACTTCAGATTAAGTTAGTCATGATATAGATTAGTGTTGTTTAACTTTTGCTGTAAATCTCCATTCAGGTGGTGCTCTTATGCTGTATTTTTTTCGATTTCGCAATAGCAGTAACTCAATAACTAATGCATCGATTTTCCTCATACTTCTTATTCAGTTAGTACCTGATAAAAATCCATTCCGCTTACGTTTTGATGCACACCACTTTACTAGTTGCGCTGTTATGATAAATTTTGACATTTTTTTGAAATAGCTCTATCTCAGAAACAAATGCAAACATTTTATTCAGTTGACACAAATTGACATAAGTGTTTGGCTACTAGATTTTGGTGTAAACAACCTAAGCGGTGGAACTGCTATGCTGCATTTGTCAGGAATAATTAATGTGTATAAGACAGAAGAAAGTTTTGGGATTGCCACTACTGACTAGTCTTTTACTAAAATATGGTGTGTATAAATTTTGTAAATCATATATAATCATTACCAAAAAATTATCTAGAACATGAATTGCTTACGAATGATATTAATTGAGTTATGCATTTTCAATCTGAGCTGTATTTAATGTACTCAGAGATATACACTGCTCAAAACAATTAAAGGATACTAGCAGGGGAGACCGAGCTTAGCTCGGTCAAAATTAACTTTGTGTTCAACTCGATATAGTATTTTCACTGTATCATTAACTTTGTATTATTACTGTAAAACATGTTTATAATAGTATTATTTAGAAAAACAATCAATAAGAAAACAATGTTTTTATGCGCTTATTTATAAATTTTATTTTATTTTAAATTTCACAACGAAAGGACATCGATCTAAATCACTTTTTTAGCTCGACTCTGATTGGTTTAACCATGCATCTCGAATCCTCTTAAGAATGTATAAAAAAATTCTTTACATTCTGAAAGACAATATATTTTGCTAGATATAGCCAAATTTGGAGGCATTCTTTCATTTGGCTCCAAATACGTGTTTTGGTTTTCGTAATTTTTATAGTCGATTTTTTTGGCCATATGTCGCCAATATTTTGTCAAATATCACCAAGTTATTGGCTTTTGCCATATTCTCGTGACCCTGACCCGTATTACCCAAAATGAGCCAAAATGATCAAATAATCAAATTTGATCAAGCATGTGACATAGCTCAATCGTCTTCAGGTAATCAAAAACAGTAGAATATAAAATTGAATCAAAATCGTTCAAGCCATTTTTTAGGTAAAATTAGCTTGGCAGCATTCAGCAATGAAGCGAAATGACCCACTAATATAATTTTGTTTAACATGCGACTCAGCCCAATAGTCTTCTCGTCACAAAAAACGTTTTGTTTCAAAATTTAGGTAAAATTGATTGAGTCGTTATTGTATATAATTAGAATGACCCTAGCTCATTAAGACCCAAAATGACCCACTAATAGAATTTTCGCGAGCATGTGTCCAAGCCAAATGGTTTTCTCTTGCTCAAAAACGATATAATACAAAGTATAGTCAATATGGTGAGTACCATTTTCTATATAAAATTAGCATGACCCATCATGACCAACAAATGACCCTTATAATCGAAATCTCTTAAACGTGTGGCCTAGCTCTTTAGTTTTAGCATGCCGAAAAACATTAGATACAAAATTTAGATAAAATCGATTGAGCTTTTTTTTAGATATAGTTGGTTTGACCCTGACCCCTTATAATCCAAAATGACCCATTGATCGAATTTTCACAAAAATCTGCCCTAACCCAATGATTTTCTTGAGACCGAAAACGATAAAATACAAAATTTAATCAAAATTGCGCGAAACGTTGTCAAGATAAAATTAGAATGACCCAAAAGTGGCCCACCAATCGAAATTTCTCGAACATGTGACCTACCCCAATGATTTTCTCATGCCAAAAATATGTTGTATACAAAATTTCGTTAAAATCGACCCACCCATTCTTTAGATATAGCTTGACCTTGACCCATTAAGACCCACAAATGACCCTTATAATCGAAAGCTCTCGAATATGTGACTTAGTCCATTAGTTTTCTCGTTTCTAAAAATTGTTACATACAGAATTTCGTTAAAATTGATCCTGCCGTTCTTTAATTATACATAGCTTGACCCAGACCCTTTATGATCCAAAATGACCCATTAATCGAAATTTTTCGAACATGTAACCTAGTCCAATGATTTTATCGTGCTAAAAAAATGTTGCATACAAAATTTCATTAAAATCGATCCACCTGTTCTTTAGATATAGTTTGACCATGACCCATTATGACCCATCATGACCCACAAATAACCCTCATAGTCGAAATCTTTCAAACATGTGATTTAGCCCATTAGTTTTCTCATGTCAAAAAACTGTCACATACAAAATTTCGTTATAATCCATCACGCCGTTCTTTAAATATAAATAGCTTGACCCAGACTCTTAATGACCCAAAATGACCCATTAATCGAAATTTTTCGAACATGTAACCTAGTCCAATGATTTTATCGTGCCAAAAAAATTTTGTATACAAAATTTCGTTAAAATCAATCCACCTGTTCTTTAGATATAGGTTGACCATGACCCATTATGACCCATCATGACCCACAAATGACCCTCATAGTCGAAATCTCTCAAACATGTGATTTAGCCCATTAGTTTTCTCATGTCAATAAACTGTCACATACAAAATTTCGTTATAATCCATCACGCCATTCTTTAAATATAAATAGCTTGACCCGGACTCTTAATGACCCAAAATGACCCATTAATCGAAATTTTTCGAACATGTAACCTAGTCCAATGATTTTATCGTGCCAAAAAAATGTTGCATACAAAATTTCGTTAAAATCGATCCACTTGTTCTTTAGATATAGGTTGACCATGACCGATTATGACCCACAAATGACCCTCATAGTCGAAATCTCTCAAACATGTGATTTAGCCCATTAGTTTTCTCATGTCAAAAAACTGTTACATACAAAATTTCGTTATAATCCATCACGCCGTTCTTTAAATATAAATAGCTTGATCCAGACTCTTAATGACCCAATATGACCCATTGAAATTTTTTCTCGAACATGTAACCTAGCCCAATGTTTTTCTCGTGCCCGAAAACCATAGAATGCAATTTTTAGTCAAAATTGCGTGAGAAAATCGCTAGATAAAAATAGCATGACCCACAATGACCCCAAGAATGACCCACTTACCGAATTTTCTGGAACATGTTACCTAACCCAATGGTCTTCTTCTAATCCAAAACGATACAATATAAAATTTGGTCAAAATCGTTAGAGCCGTTTTTTAGATAAAAATGGCTTGACCCATAATGACCCCAAAATGACCCACTAATCGAAATTTTTCGAACATGTGACCCAGCCCAATAGTTTTCTCGTGCCAAAAAACGATTGGATACAAAATTGCCTTAAAATCCATCCAGCCGTTCTCTAGATATAAATAGCTTGATCCTGACCCATTGTGACCCAAAATTACCCAGTAATCGAATTTTCCCGAACATGGGACCTAGCCCAATGGTCTTCTCGTGCCCGAAAATGGTAAAATCCAAATTTTTGCGAAAATCGTTAGAGCCGTTTTTGAGATAAAATTTACCCCCCCACACACACACACACACACAATTTTTGCTCGCATTATAGTATAATATTTGAAGTTTTAGATAAAATAAAGATATAAACGAAATTTTTTTTGCCGAAAATAGAAGAAGGGAATCACAAATGCAAATTTTTCTGGTTTTCAAACTGTGGAGTATGCAAATTTGGAGTTCGACGTCAAAACGTCGCTTTAGCGGCAGCGAATGAAATTTGACTTTCAACTGGATAAAAGAGAATGAAGACAAGGATGATTGGCATTCAGTGATTTCTTTGTTTCGATGAGTACGATGTCTCAGCGAAATCATTTGGTAGATTCAGAAGCTTGGAGAATTGTTGGTAGGTTAGAAGGGGGCCAAACTCAAGCCGAAGTAGCGCAAGCCATTGGAGTGTCACAAAGTGTCATTTTCAGGATCTGGAACCGTTTTTTGGAGAGTGGATGTGCAGACCGAAGACCAGGGCAAGGTCGTAGACGGGCAACAACGCCCAATGAAGATCGGTATTTAGCGTTAACAGCTCGGAGACACCGAAACATGAACGCTACTCTTCTCAAACAACACATTCGCCCGGCTACAGGCACCACGATTTCAACTCAGACTGTCCGAAACCGGCTCCATGCTGTAGGTCTGTATGTTCGCCGACCGATGGTATGCGTCAGATTAACATCAAGACATCGTCGCGACCGCAGGGAGTGGGCAACCGAGCATGTCAACTGGAGGAGAAATAAAGGGAGCAATATTCTGTTTTCTGACGAGTCCCGTTTTTCTGTGCATCCGGATAATAGGCGTATTTTCATCTAGAGGGACCGTGGCAGTAGGAATAATCCTGTGTTCGTGCACGAAAGTGTCAGATTTGGCGGTGGTGGAGTGTTGGTGTATGGTGGCATCTCCATTGACGGGCACACTGACCTTTACATCATTCGAGATGGAGCTCTGACTGGTCGCCGATATAGGGATGAGATCCTCAGACCTATTATAGTCCCTTACGCTGCAGCAATCGGAGATAACTTCATTTTAATGGACGATAACTGCAGGCCACATCGTGCAAACCTGGTGGAGGATTTCCTTTTCGAGGAAGGAATCGCTCGAATGGAATGGCCAGCGTGTTCTCCAGACATGAATCGAATCGAGCACGTTTGGGCGCTCTAGGAAGACGAGTTTCTGGCCGCCAACAACCCCCACAAACTCTCCAAGAACTGGAAAGAGCTCTTCTGGAAGAGTGGGACAGAATACCCCAACTCGTCATTAATAGCCTCATTGAGTCCATGCCTCAAAGGTGTTCAACGTTGCTGGCCGCCCGTGGAAACCATACCCCCTACTGAAAATGATTTTCTTTGAAGAAAACACCTTTTCTTATTCTTTTTTTCTCATATGCACAAATTGTGTTTTTTCCTTTTGTACACTAATGCGCAATAAAATGCATTTTTTTCTGCCAAACATGTGTAATTTATTCTCATATAACCTACTATGTCTGTCGACCATGTATCAATCAGCTAAAAAGTTTCCCAGATTCAAAATCCACCTAAAACTGCAATATCCTTTAATTGTTTTGAGCAGTGTAATTCTAAAATTTACTAAACTCATATACAGGGCTACCCAAACAGCAAAATGCATTGCTGTTTATTTTGGGTAAAGTCTCAAAAATCGCTTAGGAAATTCTGTTTTGAGTTTTTCTCACTGTTTAAATTTTAATTTAACAAGGTAGAACTCGTCAAATTTTGACGACAAAAAATGTTTAAGAAGGAACTGTTTCATTAACTTATAATAAACCTACAAAATTAGTTATAGTATTGGTACGTCTAACTCTGAAACAAACGAAATTTATCGTCAAACTAACAAAATAATATTTCTATAAAACCCAGTTGTAGAAATTGATAAAATTAAACTTAAATCGTATATGTAAGCAGTTAAAAATAATTAAGCTATGTTATTATGATAAAGTTATCAATTAAGGTTCTTATGCTAGATTCCAAAATTATAAAAAGCAAAATTTATTCAACTTTGACTCAATCATAGAATTTTTTCCCGTGAAATCTAAACCCGGCATCATTTTTACCATATCAAAATTTACAAATGCACATTTCACATCTGTATTCAAGTTTAAAAAAATTTGGCATTTTAATTTGATAATTTTGATTCAAAACCTGAAGTCTCAATCCTATTAGCTGTAATAGATATTAAACTGTTGATATTCTTTTACGTGTAAATCAAGTTTTGTAACTGAAGTCAAAATTCATTATCAAATATTATTATTCATTATTAATTAAGTCAAAATCGGGTTTTATAACAGAAGATATTTAAATTTCCATTTTTTCCCTTTTAATGAGAAAATGGCAACATAAAGATACAGCACTCAATTTTTCCCTTTTTTTCTTTGCTTTAAATAGAAACGAAGTACTCGTGTTGCCACGATTAGAAAAGAGGTATTAAAAGCTACAGAAAAATAATATTTGAAAAACAAATTAAGATACAGATTTCAAACAAATTTCATTTAAAAGTACATTTTTTTTCCTTACACGATGGTGTAAAAATTGAAAATAAGTGACATTAAGAAGTTTAAAAACTTTTAGTAGCAAAAATTGCAATACCGAAATTTATTTAAAATTTGAAAGTGTTGCCATGCGCAAAATGACGTATGCGTTACGCACAGATACATTTGGCCTTTATAATATAGATATGAAGAGTGCAAAGAAATCTGTAGATAATACAAAGTGGCTATAAAAAATATCGTAATGTATTTCCGTCTATTTTTTGGAAATTTTTAAAGATGAAATTTTCCCTATATTAAACTAAATTTTAGCACATATCAAATAACATACCGACGCACAAAGATATCGATTATCTTTCCGGGTATGAACGGAAAAGTTGAAATCTCGTCTTCAAATAAGTTATGCAAAATCTGATATGTCTCTATTTTATTTCTTTTTTCTCCTTTATGAAGGATAAAATTACATCACAACATTTTAATTGCTGGTTGTAACTTTTTATAATCTACTCGCCATTTGCGATTTTTCTTTCTTTTAAATTTTTAATGTGTGGTGAAGTCTCTCATAAGGAATTGTTTTTTAAATTTTATTAAAATCTAAAAGGTAAATTGTATTTGACTCACAAATAGCTGTTATTTTATTATTTATTTATTTATTTCAAAAATGTTCCCATGTTTGCAACTTTACTTTTTTAAAGATTAGCTGAAAAGCATTAAAAAAACTATAGCACATTTTGTGATTATTTATCAATACAAATGCAAATGTCTTAAAATTTGAAATAAAATAATATGTTTCTCTCTTAGCCAGAACATTTATTCATTTTCGCAACATTAACCGGTTTATTCAATTTAAGCTTCTATTCCAGGTTTTCTATTCTAAGCGAATTGATTTTTCATTTTATGCTAAGCATCATACAATTTTATGCTCGTCGGATGTGGCCATTCTAAAACTTTCTTCTGTCTCATTCTTCAAAATTCGCTGCCTCAGTGCCAAAATTAAATGACAATCTATGCTCATCGTGAGGATTCTAAAGGTATGATATTCCGTGCATTAGTTCTTGAAATAGGGCTATTGTGGGTATCATAAAATTGCAACATAACAGCACCACCTGTTGGGCGATTTATACCAAAACATAAGCAGTAATAATATCTATCAAACTATACCTTAATTTGGAGTTTGATGAAAACTTGTGAATTAATTCTTGAGATAGAGCTACTTAAGTATCGAGAAAATTTCAACACAGAAGCGCCACCTGTAGGCCTACTAACACCAAAATATAAACAGAACTAGTTCATACCACGGATTTACAGATTCTGAAATTTGTTAAAAATCTGTACATTAATTCTTGATACAGAGCAACTGCAGAAATCGTGCAAAATTCAACATAGCCACGTCACCTGTTGAACGATTCAAACCAAAACCTAAGCATCATCAAATAATGTCAAGAACAAGCTGAATTTAATGTTTGATAGAAATCCGTGCTTAATTTATTGAAATAGAGCAATTGCGTACATCGTAAAAAAATGCAGCATAGCTGCGCCAGCAATCGATTTACACTAAAAACTAATTAGCATGAATTTGTAAAAAAGACTATCTGAATAAAAAAAAAAAAATATTAAATTCTGTGCACTAATTCATGAGATAGAGTGCCCATAAAATT